>JAINUG010000049.1:4428917-5796703 GCA_029706075.1 Aldrovandia affinis
CACACACACACACTCACAAAAACATTGTGTACTCATATCCTTTTCTTTTTTTATGAATACATTTCATCTTATGTATTCTGTGTTGAACACAAAGATAGATTCTGTATTGAACACACGGTTAGATTCTTTAAAAGGATACACAGGCTAAAGTAGGCAGGCCATGTATTTTCATAAGGATATTTACAGCCAGGGAAATTATTTTGCTGTAAAAAATGTTAAAAGTCACCAGTCAGGCTTCACACCATTGCCCTTTCAGAAAAAAAAAAAAAAAACTGAAACAAAAGCTTTTTTTTTTCGTTTTTTTGGAAATCACTAAACTGTTCTCGAAATTTCCATAGATTGAAAAACGTCACTTCCAAAGCGTTCGCTCTTGATGGGCTGCGCTTATTTTTTACTCGCCACTCTCCATATAACTCCAGGACCAGCATTTTGCAGTTTGATATTTTGATTGATTTGTGTGGCTCATACTTTCAAATATGTACGACCGGCTTATTCTCCTGGCACTTTTAACAAGACCTGCAGACAGACAGGCAGGTATCCAGGAGATCCCCTCAATTATACATGGGTGCTGTCAAAAGATTGTGTGTCGGACATGATTGATTCGATATCAACAAGAGGAGCGGGGGATTGTGTGTGCGCGTCCGTGCACAAAGAGGGGACCGGATCTCGAGTGGGGGACCGATGTTGCCGTTGATTTGATTTGATGTGGGAATTGTTCTACGCGCTCACAAGCCTTGGTGGCACACTGGCATCCACTTAATGTGACACTGCATTAATTATTTGTGTTCTCATCCCAGATGGAAATTTATATTGAACAAACAGGGTTATGCCTAAGTGTTTGGCTGTCAGTTTGGGGGTTGGGGATGGTGGGTAGCGGGGTGGCGGGGTCATTGCTTCATATAAGAAACTTTAAATTAGGAATCCCCTGCTATCATACTTTACATGAAGAAATGTTGTGGAAGAAATTTTTAGAAATGTCTTTTGACTGAACAATATATGGTCTCCAGTTTTCATAAGCACTTGATAGAAATGGAAAAAAACGACCTCCAAACATTTGATGGACTAGCTGGGGATTATTTTTGTAATCTCAACAAATTGTGAGGGTAATCCAAGTGTCCAGGCATGCACTTTGGTGGAGAGTATGTGTTTTTTGTATTCCCAAATTAAGGACATTGCAGCTATAAGAAACAACAACTGGACATTGTAAAAAAATACAACTGGACATTCCAAATTGGGAGTTTCTTTTTTAAAAAATGTTATACCTGATAGAAATGAAAATCACCATAAATATATCCGCTTTTAAGAGTTAAAATGTTTTATATGGGGTTTCTAAGGTCAGTGACTGTAGATCATAATCAGCGGTAGCTATATGAACCATGTAGTTAGGATTGTCTGAGGTAGGCGATAGAGTTCATAATGGATGTTGCGCGCATATGTGGGCATGTGTACCAGACTCGCCATTGCAGGTATTTTGGGGTCTGAAGTGACGGCCAGCTGGCAGCCTCAATATCGGTCGCAAATAAGTGCAGACAAGTGTGTGTGTGCCAACGACAGAGGCAGGTAGCCGGAAACAGAACCGATCAGGTGGCAAAACCCAGAGCTCTAAGAATGCTCACCTCTTGAAGTACCGTTTCAAGTACAGTCTTGCGCGTGGGAAGATGTTATCAGTCCTGCTCCCTTGGGTCGGTGGGGGGCGTTGGGGGTCAGTGCTCACCCACTCACTACTGTGTCCCCCCAACAAACAAACAAAAATATATACATATATATGAAATGAACTGTCTGAAGTAGTAGTTTACAATGGTCACTTTTTCAGTTTTATTTGAAGTTGATAATACATCAATTTAAGAAATAGAAATTTATTTGGCACGGTGGTGCAGTGGATAGCACTGTTCACAGCAAGAAGGTCTGTGTCCATTTTATACTCCGGTTTCTTCCCAAGTCCAAAAATGCACGTTAGGCTAATTGGAGAGTCTAAATTGCCCGTAGGTATGAGTGTGTGAGTGAATGCAAACTCAGATTCCTGCCTTCGCCCGGAACGCATGCTGGGATAGGCTCCAGCACCCCCGCGACCCTGACCACAACAATGGATGGATGGATGGATGGAATTTGAATTGTGTATTTTATAGCAATAAAATGCACAGTAATTAAAAAACCTAATGCAAACTCAGATTCGTTCCTGTCCCACAACATTTCTGACCACTCCCATCCGCACCTGCAGAATTTCCTATTTCATCAGTCCAACTCCCTCCCTTATCCGCAGGATTTTCTGACGGCTCCCGCCTTCACCAATATTCTGTAAACTATTCATGTTTGGCCTGTTCCCGCCCCACATAGCCTATTTCTTCCTCTTATAATTTAACTTGTGCTGGAAGAGAATTTTAAATATTAATAGAAGCTACATATTAAGAAAACCCACACGTATTTAGAAGAGCTTTATTGAAATGTCAAAACAAATTCAAACAGAGAATTTTTACTGACAATTAGGCTAACCATCATTTAACGAACTGTGGACGCTTTGACTGTCATTTTGACGGAAAGGAAAAAGAATCATGACCAATGACAATGCTTGTGTGAGAGTTATGTACTTGGTGTGTACATTGAAGAAAAAAACAGTTTATTAAAAAAGATGTTGAGGAGAGACTTTTAGCCAAAAATTCTACCTCTTTAGCTTGAGGCATTGCCGAAAATGAACGGGAGTTCATAGAATCATGAGCACCAAATTAATCCAAATAAAGATTGCCTTTGAAATACAAACCATCTGTGACTCTTAATAAGCTACTGTAAGAGCACAACTGCTACTATAATGTTGACGGAAAAAAAATATGATGACGGATCATTTCTAACCATGTTCAGTTTCAACTGATTAAAATGTATTGTGGTGTCCCCAGGGGTTGGGCGACACGCACGGACCTTGCAGAGGGCGTAGGCAAGTTTAAGAACAAGGAGGAGGCAGTATTCAAAAACAAAACAATGATTTAATACACAAATACTTGACAAACACAAAACACAGGATGGGGTCTTCAGGGGAATACAAACACAAAGTCCACAAATCCTTATCTCTTTGTCAGTGTCCAAAATCCAGTTCCGTTATCCAGGTCAATTCCGTTATCCAGTCCCCAAGTCGGTACACAAAGGGGGGTCCTCAATCAATCCAAGTTCATACACAAAAACAATCCAAATAACACTCAAACTCTCTTTCTCAATCCCGGCTGGTCAAACGACATCACGGTTCTCAATTTCCTCACAAACACTCAGCAACTCCTTCCCACACACGTTCCTACTCCTCTCAATGGGTAATGTGAGTCAGTCCTTTAAATAGGCCTCAAAATAGCCTTCAGCTGGTCGTTAGTCCCCATTGCTTGACTTCGTTCAGGTGTTACTGTGGCCTGCTGGGAAATGTAATGTTTTTGGGCTGCCATGTGTTGGAGGCCAGGCAGCCATTTTCTGGTGCAGCCCCTTGGGCTGCCACAGTATGTAAGTCCTCGGTTAGTAATGAACGCTGTTGGCGAGCTGATGGGCTCTTTCTGTGCATGAACAAGTCCATAAAAAAATTAGCATATCATTTTAATGGTAAATATATGTTTCACATAATTAAAAAAAAGCGATTATCCAGCGCTTATCCCATGCTCTTGATCTCTGACCACCCACTCCCGCCTGTAACAGAGTACAAAGGTCCTGCTTCCGCATACAATTGTGTTGGGTCCCGCAGGAAAACGAGTCAGGTTGCAGGCCTCTAGCTTGAAGCAGCGTGGCACTCACATTAATCTCAATATCACAGGGTTTTATCCTCAGTGGTATTTATAATTGTGGGTGTGCACGATACCCTTTTCGCATAAATTGTTGGTTTTCTTTAAATCTGGTGATACATTTTGTCATTGTATTCCCATTCCAGGAGATTTGCTGGTGTCCGTACATGCAGTGTAATTGCATAAGACTCATAGATGTTCCTGGACACTTGGATTGTCTACATGCAACTGAACTACAAACAAAGCACAGCTTTAGAGAAAGCATCCACAGAACCGTTTTTTCAAGTATTGAGCTCAAATGCTTGTGACAATATGGAATTATGACGTTTAATCATCCGTCCCCTTCTGCAGTCTCACCATTGGTGGCTAAACATAGTGATTTTATTTACTTCATAATGCATTTTTGGGGTAGACTTTGTAATGTGTCCCTAAACAGCTAATTTTACCATAACAAAATACCAGACTGTTGTGCACATGGAGTCTGCACATTTGTGCATAAAAGACGATAGACAACAACTGCAGATGGCACTGCAATACGATCTAACCCCCATCTGTGAATTTCCACTTCCTTCACAAAATTAACAATAACACTCTGAAAGCAACACTGAGACGACGCAAGCCAACATTCCACAATATGCTGGAAATATTCACCAAACAACATTATACAGCTGACAGCAATTTCTACATTGGCACTCAAAAATTTCCATATCTCAATATCCCTGCAAGGAAACACATCATTGTCGGTTAAATCAACCCCCAAATTAAGCCGGTCTTTAAAGTGCACTGAATAATCTTTAAAAGAACTGACGACAGTCAGCGTTGCTTTATTTACCTGCTGGTCAAAATATTGAACCTAAAAGGCCGGCCTATTTAGTCATCATAAACTAATGAGTGTCTGGGAATGTCACCCCGGCAGAGTAAATATTAGCGGAGATTTCTCTTTTGCGGTGTAAATGAGTTTGTGTATTTATTCTGACATCTTTTATGATTACACAGTACACCCTCCACCCCCCTCCGCCCACCCCCTCCCCTCCACAAGAGCGGAATGAATAATGAATCAGGAGAGGAGACTGCCTGCAAAACAAAGATGGGAAAAAACAACAACATGGATGACAAAATTCCTCAAGTTTAGGATAATAATAAATCTCCCATAAAAAATCGAAGGCATCACCAGATTCAGAGCATTCCACATGGACAGATAGGTTCCGATGATGGTGGGTATTTGTGGAGCAAAGTGGGCATTGCCTATTAGTCGCAGTGATGCAGTGGTGTGTTGGGAGCTTCTGTTAAACAAGAACAGGCTGGGGTCTGTTTAACAAAATGGAGTGCTTTGTTTTGCCACAATCTGAATTTATCTGAAGCCTGTCTGAAACAATTGGAAACTCTGCTTTACTTTTTTGGAGTAGGCATTTAACGAGGGAAATTTAGCCTCGGCAGTGATGGCTGGTCGGACTTGTAGCGTCTGGTAGACAAATTCCCCTGCAAGGTAGCTGACCACCACACAAAACACAGCTAAACGAGGAGCAGAGGACCAAATAATGATCTGGAACAGTGCTACTAATAATACAGGCTGTTATTTCCAGGTGATTTATGGAATACGTTTTTTTAAGGAACGGGGAATTAGCCTAGAAGCAAATGTCTTCCATTTGTAATATTGCAGGCCAGCCTGCTGGTATTATTTACCTTAGATTTATTGGGTTGCATTTTTTATGTGGGTTGAACAAAGCT
The DNA here is from genome assembly GCA_029706075.1 of Aldrovandia affinis. Lineage (NCBI taxonomy): Eukaryota > Metazoa > Chordata > Actinopteri > Notacanthiformes > Halosauridae > Aldrovandia > Aldrovandia affinis. The sequence goes on from JAINUG010000049.1 coordinate 4,434,392, forward strand.
AGGCCTTAAACATATTAGTTTTTAACCAAGGAGCACAGAAGAATGCCGTTTTAATAACCGAAAATATTTACACATACCGTTGCACATTTGTAAGTAAGTGATTGCACATTTGCTTATGTATGTGTGTGTGTGTGTGTGTGTGTGTGCAAGCATAGGTATGTGAAAGGGTGCGTGTGTGTGTGTGTGTGTGTGTGTGTGCTGCGGAAACATACATGCAATGCCTCGTCTCCACTGGTCAGGTTACATACTGACTCTGGACTAGCTGACAAATTGTGAGCGTCTCCACTGCCACTCAAACCTGTCTGAACCTGTCTGAATTTTGCAGACTCTAACAGTTTTATCTTCCTCAAACAAACCTGTCCAGGGGCGCATTTCAGTGAAGACATGCTATATGGCTGTGGCTGATTTGGTAAGAGCCAGTGGTCTTTTCAACCATTGCTCAGCTTAGCTAGCTAATTACCTTCAGTCCTATTCTTTATAACATAACTTAATGGCTTTCATAGTTAGCTAGCTAAGTTGGTTTTGAGCCATTAAACGATCCTATGCTTTAGCTATCTGTTGTCTGACGTTTCTTTTATTTTAAATTATTTTGCTTGTCTTGCTAGCTAATGCTAGCTGTCTGTCCACAACAATCACTGGACCGTATTGTATGTAGCAAGGTGGCAGGGGTGTCCATGATGCTAGGTAGTGAGTGGAAGAAAAACAAACCAAAAATAGGTTTTGTTGACCATGTAGGCCATTGGCCAGTTTATTATTTTTAAATCACTGCAAAACTAATTAAATAAATCAAAAAACGAAAAACCAAGTTGAACCAAAAACTTGCACTTAATTATTTTTATTTTTTTGCCATTTAGCAGGTGCTCTTATCCAGAGCGACTTACAGAGTTTACATACAATCCATTTATACAGCTGGATATTTTACTGAAGCAATTCAGGTTAAGTACCTTGCTCAAGGGTATAACAACAGTGCCCCACCTGGGAATTGAACCTGCAACCTCTGAGTTACAAGCCCAGCTCCCTAACCATTACACTATACTGCCAGGGTTAGAGGGTTACAGCAACAAAAAAGCAGCACCTCTTCCTCCATGCCCCAAAAACTCTCCTCAGGCATGGCTGTGCTTTTATAACAACCTACCAAAGGCAATGGCTCACAGCTGAGTTGATTGCTCATTAGCCTCAGGTGAGCCTGTCTGTAGGTGAGACTGCTGCTGTCCAAGGTCCTGTAGTCCTCTCCAGGCTGTGGGAGGGAACAGGAGCACTTGACAGCAGCCAAAAGGGAGGCACAGCCCTCTCCATTCCTCCTTCCACCTCCCCCAGTGTCACACTTATATATATGATGTCTATAATGTCTATAATATACCCACTCCTGCCATTTTTAAGCCCATTGAAAATGAATAACGGCACCACTAACACTATATTTATTCACGTATGCAGCTAACTAGCTAGCCATGTCCATTGACTAGTAACCTGCGTACACTCCCAATTACATCATAGCGAGTAAATGTTAATAAGCAACCAACTGTTAGCCAGCAATAAAATCAAGCTTTGCATCAGTCTGCCCAGCTATCTCTTAATCGTGGCTAACTAGAAAACATTAATATTATTAATAATTTGCCCCTAAAGTATATAGCTAGCTAGCCAGCAGCATGGGGACTAATATTGATTAGCTATCTAGTTTACTCACTGTAGCTGGAAAACAATATTGAATACAACATAAATATTGAGCGCGGTATACAAACTATGCTGTAATATAACTTAACTGGTATGGATTTGCTACCACCTTGTGGATAAATGATTTTGAATTTGTACAAAATTGACTTGTTGAGTATTTATTTTCTGCAAAGTGGTTGCAGTACATTTGAATAAGAGTACTACATTTCTGCCAGAGCCCCCATTGAAAGTAAGTTTTCAGTCATTTAGGCCCAGGATATTGTAGTTGATGAACCTTCTCCCAGAATTCCCTACAGTACTGCATGTATATGCATATGTGAGAGAACGAGAGTGCGTATGAGAGTGTTTCCATGCCCCAATCACCCCAAGGACTCCCTTGCTGTGGTGTAAACATTGGTCGACTGTCCCTTCTGGCTCATGTCCAAAAGGTGTCATCCTCACACACACACAGGTCCCACAGCCAGCTGAACTGAATTGAATTGAACATTGGATTTATGTAGCGCTTTTTTTTCAAGGAACCCAAAGTGCTTTACAACGATAGGGGCAAAATAGGGGCAAACCACCACCAATGTGCAGCACCCATCTGGGTGAACACGACGGCAGCCATAGTGCACCAGTACAACCTCACTACACATCAGATACCCAGTGTTGAGGCAATCAGTTGTCTGCCAAATCAAAGTATGCTCTATCATTGTCTATAAAACCAAACAAAACACCGGGCCCGGACTGGAGCTGAAGGACATCCAGTCGGGGATGTAGGTGTAGTGGGGATCGAAGGTGGAAGAACCACACGCAGATCTCACGAGTATCTAAAAGCTGAACGCAAGCGATCAGCCACTAAATCTGAGAACAGACTAGGGAGCGGGGAAAACAGATAGAAAAGAAAAGGAATAAGGGAACCCCGGGACAAAACTCCATGGGAATAAACCCAACAGAAACAACCTGAATAGGGCAAACACTCCTCACCGAGGAGCTAAGGCAAAAGAAAACAAATGACTACAGAGACTTTCGCTCTGGGGAACATTAGCCCCAACAAACAAAGAATAACTTCTCAAAGGAAACCACCGAAGTGGTGAGCTTAAAACCCTTCACCTGGAGACGATTTATCTCCCTAAAAGGCTACCACAGAGTGGTGAAGCTAAACCTTTATTTTAAGATAAATAAGTTTGTTCCTTCTCTTTTTAACTAAGAGAAACCACAGAGGAGGATTCAGGAGGAGCAATGTGGTTTTCCATGGGAGTTTGCCCAACCAGTCTACACATGTTTTGTGGACTTGGAGAAGGCTTTCAACCGTGTCCCTCGGGGAGTCCTGTGGGGGGTGCTCCGGGAGTATGGGGTACCGGACCCCTTGATACGGGCCATTCGGTCCCTGTACGACCGGTGCCAGAGCTTGGTCCGCATTGCTGGCAGTGAGTCGGACTTGTTCCCGGTGAGGGTTGGACTCCGCCAGGGCTGCCCTTTGTCACCGGTTCTGTTCATAACCTTTATGGACAGAATATCTAGGCGCAGCCGGGGCGTTGAGGGGGTCCGGTTCGATGGCCTGAGGATTGGGTCACTGCTCTTTGCAGATGATGTGGTCCTGTTGGCTTCATCGGGCCGTGACCTCCAGCTCTCGCTGGAGCGGTTCGCAGCCGAGTGTGAAGCGGCTGGTATGAGAATCAGCACCTCCAAATCCGAGACCATGGTTCTCAGCCGGAAAAGGGTGGAGTGCACTCTCCGGGTCGGGGAGGAGATCCTGCCCCAAGTGGAGGAGTTCAAATACCTCGGGGTCTTGTTCACGAGTGAGGGACGGATGGAGTGGGAGATTGACAGGCGGATTGGTGCGGCGTCGGCAGTGATGCAGACGCTACATCAGTCTGTCGTGGTAAAGAGGGAGCTGAGCCTAAAGGCAAAGCTCTCGATTTACCGGTCGATCTATGTTCCTACCCTCACCTATGGTCACGAGTTGTGGGTAGTGACCGAAAGAACGAGATCGCGAATACAAGCGGCCAAAATGAGTTTCCTCCGCAGGGTGTCTGGGCTCTCCCTTAGAGATAGGGTGAGGAGCTCGGTCATCCGGGAGGGGCTCAGAGTAGAGCCGCTGCTCCTCCGCGTCGAGAGGAGCCAGATGAGGTGGCTCCTGGAAGCCTCCCTGGTGAGGTGTTCCGGGCACGTCCCACTGGGAGGAGGCCCCGGGGAAGACCCAGGACACGCTGGAGAGACTATGTCTCTCGGCTGGCCTGGGAACGCCTCGGGATTCCCCCGGAAGAGCTGGACGAAGTGGCCGGGGAGAGGGAAGTCTGGGTCTCCCTGCTTAGGACGCTGCCCCCGCGACCCGACGGATAAGCGGTAGAAGATGGATGGATGGATGGAGAAACCACAGAGTGGTCAAGCTAAACCGTTGTTCAGAATACCGGCTAGATCTTAACAATTAGTTTACACAGAAGCGTTTAAGTGAGGGAAGAAGAGACCTTAAGTAGGAGACGGGATTAATACTGATTGCTCTCAGCTGAGAGCGATCAGAGAACCCACCGACACAAGACCATATAAGGGTGGCAGAAATGACAACGATTCCTTTCAGAAGAAAGAGGAAAAGACCATCACATGACCACGCGCCCTCCAGAGGCCGAATGAGGTAAAACCGTAACAGTAGGTGTGTGCTACCTGACTGACTAGCCTAGGGGGGATAGGTGATGTTCCGGCGCTTTCTACTGTGAGATTATATAGAGGCGTGTGGGGCTTGTGAAGTTGTGCTCTATCTCTCTGTCAGAACCCATCCTTACTCCAAGCCTTTCCTCAGATAATCCCCCACCTCGATCAGCCTGCCGAGGGCTTTGTTCAGCATGATAATTTCAACCCCCTCTACACAGCCATGCACTCTTAAAAGCAATACAATCTAAGAGTGGAGTCAAAAAAGAGAGTACATTTAAAAAGGTTAGGGTAATGCACTACAGTAGATGGAGGGTTATACTTTAAACATTAACCTTTTCCATTAAAACATATAAAAAATGTGCCTGGACTCACTGAAACTTCACAATTACAGCATCAAGTGTGGCTGCAGATGAAGTTGCTAATTTGCTAAAGTGCATTGCTCTTGAATCACACTGTATGTAATGCCTACTTTCTCTCCCTGTTTCAGGCAAAGGGTTGTGGGATTTAATTTTTTTTCTTTTAAATGGCAAAATTGTTTACACACAAAAAAAACGAATTCTATTCAAATTCCATTAATTATATTGTATTGAGGTTAGCACCGTTAAAAAAGAAAGGAAAAATGTCTAGAGTAACGTCTAACTACATTGTGACAAACATTATTTTACTGATGTATAAATGGATGTGAAATACTGTAAAAGCAGGGCTATTTTATAAAGGTGGCATTCAGTTATTTTGAACAACGGTTGGCACATCAACAACTGCAATATGCAGATAAAATCGCGTGCGCCCAAAAGAATAGTTCAGTAGTGCTTCAATAAATATTCGAAACTTCACCCCCCCCCCCAAAAAAACAAAAAAAACAGGAGCGTGTCTCATGGAGCTGTAGGCCTGGAGGCACATTAGAATTCAGAGGGAATAATTCACAGAAGTCACTGGCAGACACTGCAGGCTCCAGCATAGGTCAGCATACTTACTGAAAAATGTGTAAAGGAGAAAAGGGGGATGAGAAAGGGGCCGGAAGATAACACTATAAATTACATAGGCCTACGGTGCTTCAGGAACAATGACATGCGGGTGGAAGTCGACAAGCCCAGAGAACGCCATCCTCCACACACATGCAGATAGAATGAGAGATAGAGAAAGAGAGAGAGCAAGAGGTTGACGGTTATATGTGAGAACGAGTGAGGGAGAAGGTATAATTTTTAATTTAAACATCGGGGCAGTCATATTCACGGACTGAGCGAGTAAAATCCACACTGAAATCAGATTAATACTGAGCTAATAATCTAATAATACCAATTAATACAGTGGCCAAAATTCAATCAAATGAATTTAGACTAGATGAGGGCATTCACAACCCAATCTAAATCAAGTTTAATCTTCCCGGTTTAATCCAGTGCCATATCTAAATGAAGTCTCTTCTCTCTACGATGGCTGAAGTGAGAGATTGTAGCCAATGAAAGTGTGTTCTCTCTGAGCGATTGACATTATGGGTTGTGTCTGATTGGTCAGGCTGAAATAACGGTCGTAGAAATACCTGGCTGTAGAATTACCCGCCTTTTCACTGCATGCTATACGCAGCTTAATGGTCACAACTCCATAGTATAGCATTTGGAAGATATTACAGGAAAATAAATTATCACTACTACTAAATTATTATTACATTACCATCCTGGTAGTGGATGTCACACAGCAAAAAGTCCAAAGCTCTAAAAGTTAAATGCAATCATTGTCATTAGGTTGACTGTATCTTACTGTAGCGACATTAGCATGGGTCACAACAATGTACACTGATTCAATATATATTTAGTGGGGCAATAATAAATGTAAAGACTGTATCGCTCTGTTTCTATTCTCACTGTGCCTGGGGAGATATCTCCCACCTCTAAATTTCAATAAAGTGAGGCATGAATAAACTACTTCAGCAGTGCTTGGATGGTCTGGCTACTGGAGCAGCTGTGTGCCCCCACACAAATGAAACCAATTTTTTTGAGGTAACATCAAAAATATACACAAAATGTCCTGTTATATCCAGCTAAACAGAAAATCATTTAACAAAACCGAAATATGGGAAAGGTGACCAGATTACCAAATTCACTGACTGGATACCCCAATCAGAATGTGGCGTGTTTGATATCATCGAGCACATGGCTAACATACTTTCCTGTTGACAGTTTGAATGTCACCCACAAATGTGTTCCCCTCCATTTAAAAGAGATGCTCCTTTTGACGTGCCAAATCCTGCCCCGGGTGTTTCCTCGCTAGTTTCGGGAAGGTGCCTTTTGAAAAAAACCTGCGTAGGCAGACAGAGTGGGACCATCTTTGATGGTTTATGGCTCTGTGAGTGAAGCCAGGGCACTTGGGTATGGTGAACCAGTGCCACACCCTACAACTTCAGGATGCTACCTATGAGCTGAATATTATGGATCATGGAAAAAATAATTATGGCCCGCCAGATTAAAGTGGAGGTCAACATGGTATGATTGACCTCTCCCCTTGGTAGCAATGCCCTTGAGCTTATTATGCCTCCCCAAATATCAGCTCAACCAACATCTCGGTATAAATGAAGCTGGCTTCACCAGGCCCTAGTGATGTTTGATATCACCACAATTCTTAATACAAGAGGAGCATATCAATGGCAATCTTGAAAATATATCTTGTGTTAGTAAGCGACCCAAAACAAAAATATAAAAAGGGAGTCTGAACCTGGCTTGGGCTGGGCCTTCCCACAAATCGTTAATTATGGGCTAAGAAGATTGTGGTGGGAATTCAACAAGTCTCTGTCCTGTTTTTCTCTTGGAAGAGTGAGCCAACCTCCTTCCATTTCATCTCCTCAACACTTAAAGTCTGACCTGTTGGTGACACGAGGTTTAGATTGTGGTGGGAATTCAACAAGTCTCTGTCCTGTTTTTTCTCTTGGAAGATCTGGTGCCAGCTAACACCTTGCCTGCATGTGTTTAGCATTTGGAGATAGACAAGCTTGGTTTGATATCATTTTCTTCCATTTCATCTCTTTTGTGATTGTTACATGTCAATTTTATGTCTAGAATTTAGTATTTGTTAAGTAACTCTCTCCTTCCAGAATATCAAATTGAACGTTTATTTCCATGCCATGGGTGATAATTGTTGGGGCTATCCGGTTTGGAATTTACGAAAACCTGGAGCAGCAGTTACTTAGGTTCAAAATGGAAACAGGAAACAGGAAACAGGGCCCTGTTGAATATCCGGCCAGATGAGAGTAGAGCTTGTGAGTTCCATATGTGAGGAGAAAGAACTAAACCCTACATATTGGATGTTCCGATTTAGTATTTGTTAAGGTAGTTACGTCTGTAGATTAGATTTTGAATTTTTGTTTAACTGTTGTAACTGAATAAACCAGCTGTTCATTTTAATTGATTTGTGAGTTGTATATTTTGATGACGGTTGATCCACCAGTTTGCTCTGCCTATCAATGAATTCTGAGATTTAATTGATAATTGGTATCCTGTGTAGTGATTATTATATTAAATCAAATAAATATATTTTACATGTAGGATAAGTGAGGGGTTTTAATGTGTAATACTAATTGTGTTCAGTATTCAGTGCGCTGAACTTTAAACTTTAAACAAGGGCATTTCACTGTTAAGGCTACTGGATCCAGAGAATAGACCATTTTTATTCAAACTTCACTGTTCCGACACTAGCTTTGACTAGAAAAAAACAACAATGCTAGAACTTTCTGTTTCAGTTTAGGTTTGTACAGACAGGTTGAGATGATCTGGCAGGAGGAAGAAGTCCCAGAGGATTGGAACACATGCTACCTGATCAAGCTTCCCAAACAAATGGGATTTTCAAGACTGTAGCTATGACAGAGGGATAATGCTCCTATCGGTGCCTGGAAACATCCTCAAAAGTCCTCTTAGAGACCACCAAGCAGGCTTCCACCAAGACAGATTGTGCACAGACTACATTGCCACTCTCCGCATCATTGTTGAACAGTCCATCAAGTGAAACTCATTCGTGTACATCAACTTTGTGGACTATCAGAAAGTGTTTGATAGCCTGGACAGGGGGACCCTCGGGAAGCTGGTAAGACACAATGTAGTTCTGGAGAAGCTAATCCATACACCTTTGATGGCATGGCATTTGGGGTTGCACATGCAAGGATGCTCACAGACTCATTCAAGGTGCTGACTCGGGTGAGATAGGGCTGCCTCCTGTCACCACTACTCTTGGATTGATACTTGGATTGACTGGGTCGTGAGCACCACCACAGAGGACAAAAGGAATGGCATCCAATAGGCAATGTTGAAACAGCTAGACAACCTTGACTTTGACCTTTGAAAAAAAAAACAGGCTTGGACTTTACTACTTCTGAAACAGGACTCAACATCCACAAGGGAAAAACAAAGATCATAAAGCTCAATGCAAAGGCAATAGCCCAGTCACCCTCAGAGAGGAACCACTGGGAGATGTTAACTCCTTCACCTACCTGGCCAGTGTTACCAATAAACAAGGTGGCACAAGATGAGAATGTTAAGTCAAGAACCCAGAAAGCATGAGCAGTAAACCTATTCTTTTTTTTAATTTTATTTTTTCAGATTTCAGATTTTCAGACCCTGTTTTTCAGCCAATTGCTGCCCCGATGGCACTCCCGACCAGACCCGACTCTGGCACGACGGGGAATCGAACCCCGGTCGCCGTGGCCAGCGTCGGACATTGAAACCACTAGACCACGCTGGAGTCCCTATGTGCGGTATTCTTTCAATTGAGAAATATCTGGGGCTCCCAAGAAGATCAAACCCCACACAAAGTTGCAGCTTTTAAACTTCAGCATCAAGCCTGTCCTATTCTATGACTCAGAGACTCTGTGATCAACAAAAGCAACACAAAAGAAGCCTCAGACATTTTTCAGTAACTGCCTATGGAGGATCCTTCACCTGAGATTGACCCAGATGGACAGCATCAGTATTAGTGTCAAGTTCCCATAGAAGATGAGGTCCAGAGGCAATGGTGGGACTAGATCGGCAACACCCTCAGACTTGGAATCCACAAGGGAAGAGGGACAGAGGGCGGACTTGGGAGGGAGACGCAGAAACAACCGACCACCCATGGAATGAGCTGGAGAAAATTACTCAGGACTGAGTGCAATGGAGAACATTCAATGGGGTAATGGAGAACATTCATCAATCGCCTATCCTCCCCAAGGAGTTATGGGCCTAATTAAGTAACAAAGGAGCTTCACATGTACAATCTCAGAGTGTATGTTCATGTGTATTGTGTCAGAGAGGAGCTTCACTCCTACAGTGTCAGAGAGGACCTTCATGTGTACTGTGTCAGAGGAGCTTCACTCCTACAGTGTCAGAGAGGAGCTTTATGTGTACTGTGTCAGAGAGGAGCTTCTCTCAGGGCATAACCTCTCCATATGCACATAAACCTTTATTTTTTATTTTTTAAGTATTGTTTCAGTCATGAGTTCCCCTTCTGTGCTGTGATATATTGGGTTTTAGATCTGATAAAGGCCATTAATAGACAGGGAAGAGAGTGCAATGATTCGAACAATGCCAGCGACCCAGGGGGTCCATTCTGGTACCGTTAGTAACAGGACTCTATTCTAACCGATGGCCCATAGCCGCTTGTTTATTCTGCTGCCTGTGGATCTTAATGAATTCCGAATCACACTCCTTTCCAAAAGACTGCAGAGCACAATTCGCCAGTAATTTATTCAAATAGCTCTTAATAGTTCAATGCTGCAGCCAGTTGAGAAATATAGGGCCATTAAATGCTCAGCATATTAAACTGATTGTTTGTTAGTTTGCCACAGCCGTTTTATGCTTTGACACATCGTACAGCTGACTTATAAAAACATTCATAATGTGCTTTCTGTTGACTCTTTTTTTTTTTATAAGGACACGCAGACTGCGAAGCACATAATAAAGCAGGTATGGATTATGTGTCTGGGGTAATTCCGCTCTACTTGGAGTCACGAGCATTACCTTGATACTCCTCAGGTTGTTGTATGAGTGTTCGTTTTTTTCTTTACTTTCCCTCCAGCTCAACACATTTCAAATGCAATCTTTTTTTTTCTCTCTCTGGACTGTTTACAGGCTAATTCTGTGAGAGGACTATAATAAGCAGCGCTAGGGTGTTTTTGCTACTTAATTTAGTTCCATTTTTCGCTGCCCGAAGATGTTCAACTTATATATGTATATTATCAATATATATATACAACAAATGTATTTTATTCCTTTTAGGAATATTGGATTAGACTCTCTGATTAGCCTAAAGTGCATGTCTTTGGACTGTGGGAGGAAACCCATGCAGACACGGGGAGAACATGCAAACTCCACACTGAAAGGCCCCGGCCGGGATCGAACCCGGGACCTTTTCTTGCTGTGCAGCGACAGTGCTATCCACTGCACCACCATGCTGCCACGGAGTCTAATTTGATGAGTCTAATTTGATTTAAAAGTCAGTGTGTGTCAGGACAACAAAAAATGTTTTGTGTTCATTACAAAGGAGGCTAAACTAGGAGATGCATTATTAGGAATGTGTTCATTTTTTTAAATAACATTCCATCCTTGTTTACTTTTCTCCAAATTTCAAATGCTTAATCTTATTTATAGAGCCATCTGAGTGTGGCCATCTCGTTTTCACTTCAGGAGAATGCACGCTCCAAACCACACTTAGACCACCACAGTGGTCCACAAGATGAGCGCAGCTGTTTCTCCATGAGGCAAAGAATAACCTGCCAACTGAAACCCATCTCTCTGGACAATGCTATCATCAATTGTATGTCACCCCATGTGGCTGTCAGCCACAATCGCCATTGGATTAGTCAGGGTTAGGTTCTGTACTGTGAGGCATATCATTGATCGGGTCTAGTGCTTTAACTGGATGTGTTACCTGGGATGCCCTTTATTACAAAGGAGATTCAACTATGAGATACTGCATCAGGAATATGATAATTACCAGGGGCATTAAACTAGGCGGTAATGATAATGTATCAGGAATATGATCATTAAAAGGGCCAATAAACTAGGAGATACTGCATCAGGAATATAATCATTACCAGGGCCAATAAACTAGGTGGTACTGCATCATATCATAACATGTTATTATTTTTCATTATTTAACTTGTCTATTGTTGAGAGAGTACTAATGGGAACAAGGAATCTCACTGCCATGTACGCCATGTGTATGTGATCAATAAACTTGACTTTGACTTTTACAATGGCTAATAAATTAGGCGATACTGCATCAGGAATTCTTTACAAAGGAGACTAGTTCTTTCAGTGCCTGTGAATGAACAAATGCAACATCTAGTGCTCACACATGTGCATGGATGTAATACTAATAGAACAATTGCAGTTAAGAAACACAAGGCACTGAGGTTAAAAGACAATATGCTCTAACAGGGTTGCCAAATCTTGTCTATAGACATGGAGCTAGCAACTGATTTACACCAGAGACACCAGGGGCAGTCACTTCATATCCACACCATTAACAAATAATTAAGCAATTAGTACCAGACATCCTAATTGACCCTTCGCTAAACCACGGCCCAAAACACAAACTGGCCAATCACAGTGCCGTGTTTTACATTTACAGTTTTTTGCTGCACTCCATTGACTTTGACGCAAAAATTGTAGATTTTCTTCATTTTCGAACTGGTTTTGTGGATTTTTAGCTAATTATGGTTAAACGTTGTGCCTGGGGCACTTGTAACAGTGACACGCATTACCCAGAGAGGTTGCAAGGAGATATACGTTTTTTTTCCTTTACAAAACCAAAATCAAATCCTGAAAAGTGTTAGCCAGCTAAGCTAACGTGGCTACGGTCTGGATATACAGCTCCGGGTTGCAACGTTGGTAAAGTTAGACTAAATGTTAGCTTTGTTATTCGTGATCCAGCCAGCTTGCTAATGTTAAGATGTTACAGTCAAGCTCTAGAAAACCAAGTGGGTAACGTTATCTTGATGTCAAAATGTAATACTATTTTTTCATTACTATTTCAGCACTTTGTCAATGGGAAGCCCAGTCCCAGTACCCAAATCTTGTGGAAAACTGGGCTGACACACTGCTGATATTTTTTGCTTTACAGAGGTCCAGGGTATGGAGCTACCTGTGGAGCTAACCAGAGTAATGTCGTTACAGCACACTATAGGCGACTAATGTTACGTTAGTTAGCTAATGCTAGCTAACTTACTACTGAATGTAACGTTATATAGGCCTACTGCTTTTGCTTTTTAATGATTGTAATAGTGAATAGAGACCTACCCAGCTTTACAGGAACAGTGTTGCTCCTTAATGTCGTTGTCCTCTGTCTCAATTGCCAGGTGATGCGGTGGTTCACTTTTACTCTGATCTGTAGGTTTTCGCTTCTATCTTAATTTTTTTAACGTCATTTTGTTGCTGAGTCAGTGTGATATCTTGAATATAACCTTCAAATGCATATTGTAGACCCTTCTGTCTGCTTCTATCTGAATTTGCTTTTTCTATTTTCCAAAAATTGGACAATATTTCTCCATGGAGTGCAGTTAGCGACATTGTGAGCGCCATGCTGGCTCCGAAAGCTTGACGGACTTAGCAACAATAACTAAGGGGGGCGTGGTTTTGCGAAGGGTCAATTGGGTTGTGATCGAAATTACCAGAGGTGATGACCTCTGATCAACCCCTTCTACTCTGGTGTCCCACAAGTGGGACACTCGCCCCTCGTAATAAAATAATAAAAATATGGATATTAATAAGTATATTCTTCTCCACATGTCGCACAATACCCACATATAATATATCAAACGATGGGGATTTTTGTTTTTAAGCATATTAATAGATTTGAATTCAAACGGGCAAAACGTACAGGCTGCACGAAGGCTGTTTTGGGTTATGGCGTGTCGACAATGTTGACATGTTTTCATATAAAATCAAATAGAATACACGGTCATCTTGGACGTAGCTAAATACAAAATATTGTAAGGATTCAAATAAGACCAAAGTTGCCTATTTTACATACAATTTAACAAAGTTACGACGAGTTACATGCATTTCCCATTGACTTTCAACAACGCGAACTGCTACGAGTTCGAAAAAACCGAAAGTAATTTCTCTCGTAATACACTAAATACTGAGAAAGTAACCAAACCACTGGTAGATTGTAAAAGACAAACTTGTTAACGTGAAAATCAGTATAAACACATCTACATTGGCATAAGTATTATAGCACTATTTTCATATTTTTTCAAGATTGGTCAAGCTAAACCAGTTCCTGTATTCCGAGCAAGAAGAAAAAAACTTGCTTAGCTAGCTTTGTCCAAACATGTTGTTTTTCATTTGTCACACAGAAACGTCATTATCACTGATTGACAGCTTTTATTTCAAATGGGAGACGAGTATCTTACAGCCAATACCGGTTCAGTGACCTTTGCTTATATGCTAATTTTATGTCGGCACTTTGGAAAGTCAAATACACGAAAGCTTTCAGTATTTGTGAATACAAACACACACCAATTTGATATATGTATTACTAAGTTTTGTTAGGACATGTACATTGATTCGTAAAGTTGGGGAATTAATACAAAATAAAAATGAATAAATCCCCAGAAGTTGTCCCCCACAATGACAACAACATGGAGGTTCATTCGCCGAATAAAGGTGAGTGAAGCCCGAAGCGGTAGCGAACACGTTCATTTGGCGGTAAATCCATGTTTATATCCACTCCTATTATGTCTTGTAATAGCCAGCTACATAGCAAAGTATGTGTTTGTGGTTTTTTGTTTTATTTTCAATGCTAATATAGTTTCACTGCTGGCTAGCAGTGATCTTGGATTGCATTCGTTCTAAACGATGGTAACATTGGTATCATTTTACCACTACTTCCGGGTTTGCAGATATGAACATTAGCACATCTTATTTACATACATATACTTTTTATACACATTTTTTATGCAGTGTGATTATACATATAATAATGGGAATGATTCTGTTTTGGGCTATTGCATGAGATGCGACAACCAGCACACGTGAAGCGTGCACCTGGGATTCAACTGGACATCATGCATTCCTTCAGCTGACACTACTATACCTGACACTATGATTACAAATACCTATTTGGCCTTGGAGTAATATATTCAGTATTCTCCATTCTTTTCCCCAGGGTTTATGAACATCACAAACATACAATCTGAGGTATTTATATGGTACTCAGTCATACAATTATTGACATATGCTGTGAAAAATATATATATTTCAATAAATTTAGTAAAAATGCCTGTTGTTTCCTGTACTTCAGTCAAAAATAACATGGTGGACCTAACTACTACTTAGACTAGAATGCCATCACATAGATGCACATACATCTCCCAGTTGTACCCTTTCATTTAATACCAAGATCATGGATCTGCCCCTCATATTTGAGAAATTATAGAAATTTGGCAGTCAGCAGGTTGATTGTTGGAAGTAGCCACCCCATCTGGACATTTGCTTCTGCTTGCAAGATGTTGGTTGCCTGGGCGACTGGGCTCATGGCAGCGGCATACTCTGCGAGGAGTGCGAGTTCAGCTGGATTGAACCTGTGATGAAAACAAACACTATATAACCATGTGTGACAACCTGTTTGTAAATGGCGCTATACAAAAATAAAGATTGATTGATTGATAGGCAAATACAATTGGGCAATATGCATATAGAGGAAAAATAGGGGAAATTTGTTATCAAAAAACACCCAAGTCTATTATTACAAAAACTCTTGTAGCTTTTGAGTAATTTGTTCTATCTCCTCCACAGTTTTTACAGGAGTTTATGACATCACATAGATACAAATCCAAGTGTTATATAGCTTTGCTATCCATATTATTATTTACATATTTTCAGTGGTGTATAAAGTACCCAAAAGCCATACTTGAGTAAAAGTAAAGATACATTACTGGAAAATGACTCTGGTAAAAGTGAAAGTCACCTATTATAATATTTACATAAGTAACAGTCTTAAAGTATCTGGGGTTTACTGTACTTAAGTATCAAAAGTACAAGTATGTAATATAAATGTACTTAAGCATCGAAAGTAAAAGTACAAGTAAAAAGTACACGTAAAAATGCTGTGAATTAAAAAGCAGTCACAAGTTTGAGTTTTTATCATTGTTTAGTCTTTATTCATGTAGCCTCTGGTCTACATAACAAGGTCTATATAACAACTCCTTCCCTCCCACTCCTTCATTCGTCCATCCCTCCCTCTTTCCCTGGTGTGTGTACAACCTGCTTTCTCTTGACCAATCCGGTCCAATGGTCTTATGTAGCCTGTAAAGTCAGGGCAGAACCCATTATGCATGTTGTACATCCATAGCCCTGGGACAGAATATCCCAGTCATAAAACAAAATTAAAATAAAGTGCTCAGTACTTGAGTGCTGCTACCACATCATGACATAATCATCCACAAAATGACACAAAATTAAAACATGACTGAATCAGCACTGAAAGTAATAACCCAGACATTACTTGAAACTATAAAATGTGCTGTTCATCTTCAACAGAAATTGGTTCTCAAAATTGTGTGAATGCAGTCTCGCTCTTCTTGGGCTGAAGACAAGTCCTGCGATGCTAAATAACCTTTCACAGGCTGCTGAGGCAGGTAGAGGCGTGTTCACAGACAGCTTGCACACAGCTGGAAAGAACTTCAGAGAGTCCATATGATCTGCTGAAATGGCCAGGTATCCGTCCAGTTCTTTGGAGCTGTCTTGTGCTTGAGGCACCTGCAGGGCAGAGAAAAAGTCTTCTTAGTCAGATTAACTGGTGGCATCACCTAGAAATATAGTGAGGATGGGGTGATAAAAATATAAATGATAGGATTAATACAACTTTCTAACATGTCATGACCCCAACCTAAGGTTTTGTACAAAATAGTTTGTTTTAATTTGAGGTGTATACAATTAGTTTCATGCATCCACAATCGATTTGTGAATTTGCCAATATTACAAAGTGTAAAAATATACACCCATACTCTTTATTTTTCATTATCCCCATGTTGTCTTACCCATTCTGATTGTGACATCATCCTTTGTCCAAGATGTTCAGAACTTTGGAAGAAGAATCGTAGCTGCGATCAACTCAGGGTCTCCTGTCATGTGGTCAAACCGATTCTTTATTCCCACCTGTATCAGAAATCACAAATGATTTTATTGCCATGTAGGCTTCCACCTACTAGGGATTTGTTTTGGTACATTGGTGCATGACAGTAAACAATAAACAAACATTGTGCAAGGAATGAGATACAATACAATATACCTGTAGGGCATCCACCAGAGGCCTGCAGTATTTCAGTCGCAACTTGACTCTGTCAAGTTTGGCAGTCAGCAGGTTGATTGTTGGAAGTAGCCACCCCATCTGGACATTTGCTTCTGCTTGCAAGATGTTGGTTGCCTGGGCGACTGGGCTCATGGCAGCGGCATACTCTGCGAGGAGTGCGAGTTCAGCTGGATTGAACCTGTGATGAAAACAAACAATATATAACCATTTCATCGAATTCAACAAAAAAATTGCTGCATGAGTAATTAAACCTGCATAAGATAACTTTTTTATAGTTAAATATTCACTTTTTTTTGCTATTATGCTTTTGCTATTATGAATTGGCCTTAGCAAGACCCCAAAAATATTTTTAGTGACATGAGACCGCATGAAACCCTGTGAATTTATTGTTTTAGAATGTCGGTGTACTGGCTCATACACCATCACTTCAATGCAGTGCAGTTTTTTTATCACAACCAGAGGTGGCGCCAAAGTTCAAATTTTGCCAAAGTTATCTCATGCAGCTTTAACTCAATGGACCAATGATACACTATATGGCCAAAAGTCAGTGGACACCCCTACTAATTATTGAGTTCAGGCCCCTTAGTTCCAGTGAAGGGTATTCTCCATCCTCTCTTGGTTGAGATGCATCACCATCACTTCCGACTGCATTGTTGTTCTCATCTTCACCAAAAACCTGGAAAGCTTTTATGAAGTTGGAGCCGTTGTCTGTTGTTGTTCTTACAATCTTCCCCCGAATTTCTAACTCGGAATGGATGTCATTCAGGGCGCTTGCCAACACATCAAATGTGTGTGAACCTCTCAGCTGTTTACAGGCTAGGGCTGCTGAGCATCTTTGGAGACTGTCAGGGTCAATCCAATGGGCAGTAACACCAATGAAGCTCCGCCTTCTGACAGACCAGCAGTCGGTGGTGGTGGCGATATGGTCAACTCCCCTCATGGCCTCAGTCACCGCCTTCTTCATTTCCTTGGAGGCATCATCGATCATGGAGCGCAGGGTCACCCGTGTCATCATTTTTGCATTAGGCAGCAGATCCTTCACAAAAACTTTAAATGGTTCTTGTTCAACCAGAGAGAATGGCTGGAGCCCTTGGGCCACATACTTCATGACAGCTTTGTCAATGGACCTAAGATAAGATAAGAGGGGAGGGGGGGGTAAAAGGGGGGGGGTTGGTTTTGCTACAGCAGCAGTGATGGAGAAAGGTACTGAAGATACACAATATATACAAAGATATAACTCATATAGTGCGGGTGCTGTTTTACCTCTGAGACACGGTGCTGTTCACTATGGTGGTCTGCCTGCTGGTGGAGGAGGGAGTCAAGGGAGTCTCAGCCCTCTTTCTCTTTGTTGATGTCAGCTCTCCATATTTTTTAAGTTGGTGTACATGCTTTCTCTGAAACAGACTGCAGTGAGAGAGAGACATTTTCTAAGCATCACAACTTTAGCTACAGGATTTAAAAGCTACTCAACAACACTAGTCAATGACCTGTAATGCAATGCAATGATAGCTAAGTTATAGCTAACGTTAGCTCAACAGAGTTCTTGAAGCTAAGATGATTCAAATCAACTAAATACACAGTCATTTGTTGCTGCGGAGTAACAGGTGCCATTTCCAAACACTCCATCATGAAGTCTTCTTCCCCAGCTGCCTAACTGTTTGCACTTGCAATGATTAACCAATGATCTAACTTCTTGCAGTTGTGTTTCAAAATCTTTGGCTACCAAATGTCTTCCGATTTTATTTTGTTGTAGTAACGAGTAACGAAGATGCTTATGGGAAATGTATCGGAGTAAAAGTATCAGTTTTCTTTGGAAAATGTAAAAGTGAAAGTTGTCAGAAATAGAAATAGTAAAGTAAAGTACAGATACCCAAAAAAACTACTTAAGTACAGTAACAAAGTATTTCTACTTCATTACTATACACCACTGCATATTTTTGAAGTATTATACATGAAAATATATATTTTTATATAAAACGGCTATATTTTAGTTAACAATAGCATGGGGTAAGTAATTTATACTCGGATGCTAGACTAGGATGCTATCACAGAATCTCTCAATTCTCCCCTTTCATTTGATACCAGTTTTATTTATGTGGCCCTCATACTTGAAAAGTTATAGGGGATTTAATTAATAGAAATACTGTATATGTATATGCACTGGGATGGAATGTTGGGGAAAAGGGGGGTGGAGCAGAAGGGGTTTTAAGGAGAAAAGCATGTTTTTGTAAAGGGGGGATGTTGAGAGTTAATATTCACAGAAAAGCTGTGTTCTTAAAGAAAAGAGAGAGAGAGAGAGAGAGAGAGAGAGAGAGAGAGAGAGAGAGAGAGAGAGAGAGAGAGAGAGAGAGAGAGAGAGAGAGAGAGAGAGAGAGAGAGAGAGAGAGAGAGAGAGATACGGTAAGAAATAATTAAAATGAAGTTTTAAAGGCTCAAAAACACACCAATGTGTTTAAGAGCAAAGTTGGGCTGGATAAATAATAGATATTTAAATGTGTAAATAAGTGTTATTTCACCCACTGGAGGCCAAGCCTCCTAAACAGACAGCCATGCATAAGCCATTTTAAAGCCTTAATCTCATAATAAGATTATAAAAAGTGGAAATGTGTTTATGCATTACTACAGATAATTACATGTCTTGTCATATACAAGGGGTCTATAAATATGGCCTAAATCCACAATCTCTAATATGAAGTCGAAAACAGGCAAAATGGATTTCTGAGTGCATGTCAAATTGAAAACGTGTTTTAAATTATTTTATTATTACCATTATTATTAGTATTATTGTCTATATATTTGTGATATAACTGGGTAGTGTTTATGGGGGAAAGTGCTGTTTCATCTATATATAAAATATATAGTAGGGCGGCGAATGGCGTAGCGGTCTAACAGTCTAATGCGCTGCCTGTCAGGGACGCGGTTCGAAACCCGCGTCTCTACCAGACCGGCCCTGGTCGTCAGCCCCGACATATTCTTTAACTACAGCATATTTCTCTACAGCATAACATTTAGAGAAAATAAACAACATATTTACAAACTATACACAAGGAACAGGATACATAAAAAAGGCTACAGACAGTACAGTGATAATAAAGCCCTGTGGTTACTGTAGAGAGGTGCACAGCTGCTATGTAACTAGTAACAGGTGGTGTAGTATTTTTTTACCTTGTTTCTACTGGAATGCCTAAATCTTTCAGTTGAATCCTTTTGCAAGATGAACCTAATAGACAAGATGTTGTATTTTATAAGGAAATACTGTAGAAATTGTAGGGATTAAAAAACTAGCAGTGATAGTCAACTCAGTAGACACAATCAGGTTCCATTGAGGCACTTTAAATCCTAATCATAAATAAATACTGAATATGTGTATGTTGATGCGACCCATGCTAACGTCACTCCACAAGCAATTATCTTGTCACAACAAACTTTGTTCTGACTGTGGAAGGCGTTGGTCTTGGCAGCGAATCAGGGCGATTAGCGGCCACGACTCCTGGCAGAGCAGCCAGCGCACACACTGGTCCAGGGTTTGACAATTACACCTGTGTGCTTAAAACTGCTCTGCTCTCTTCAGTAGGTGGCTGGAACCAGGAAGGAGAAGGCTGTAGAGACCGAGGAGTTAAAGAAGCAAAGTGAAAGTGAAAGTGGAACGGGAACTGAAAAGTTCCAGTGTGGTATTATTTAATTTAGTTTATTATTTTCAGTTTATTGTTTTTGTCCCGAACCCGTGAGGGCAACGGATGAAGAAGTTGTATGGTGTATTTTACACTCCCGGTCTCCCGGTCTCGTTCTCAGGAAAAGAGAACCCTCGGAAATAATAAAAACCCGGTCTGTAGACCCAAAAATCCACTCCGTTTCCGACTGCTCTTTTCCCGTCCAGGGATTGTCACGTGGCGTGTGACAGTGACGCTTAAATTGCGAGCTTTGCGCTTCTGGGATTCCCTGAAGAGTACACTCTGCTTCCAACAGTTGCCGGACACTAACAATATTTCTTAAATAGCTCTGGTATTTTAGTGGACGATATACTGTACATTACCTGATTCCCAACCAATATGGGTATCAAAAAAACATAGGCTAGCAAGATTGTATTATTTTAAGTCTATCGTCATAGCTTTTGCATTTCATAACAGGAACCAATTTTGTTGCTCTTCTTTGCCTCTATATCTTTCTTATAGTGTGGTGACCAGAGCTGCACACAGTACTCTAAGTGAGGTATGAAGGCATTGTATAACAGTATAATCTCCTTTGATTCATAATCAAGACTTTTTCGTATATATCGAAGCATTCTGTTGTTGTTCTTTCTTTTTACTGCTACAGCACAATGCGTTGATTTTGATAGATTTTGATAGACTTTTGATAGATTTATTTTTTGTAAATTTTCCCCCATTTTCCTCCCAATTTAGTAGCCAATTGTACCCTCTTTTCATGTCAACTATCCCCCCCTTGTATTGTGAGCATGTTGTCGTAGCCCTGGGACCAGCAGTGACAAAGGCGATGAACCGCCTCCTCCGAGACGGAGCTCGCCAAGCTGTCATCTGTAACTCTGGTACACACAGATCCACTCTTGTACGCAGCGAGCTCATTCCGACTTCTCTCCCCCCTCCCACTGGGTGGAAAACCAATCGCCACCCCGAACAGGACTCATTACATTACATTATATTACATTAGAGGCATTTAGCAGACGCTCTTATCCAGAGCGACTTACAGTTTACATTTCTTTACAATCCATTTATACAGCTGGATATTAATAACTGAAGCAATTCAGGTTAAGTACCTTGCTCAAGGGTACAATGGCAGTGTCCCAACTGGGGATTGAACCTGCAACCTTAACGTTACAAGCCCGGTTCCCTAACCATTATACCACACTGTCGCCTGAGCCAGAGCCGGGCTAGCATAGCTCAAACCCCAACCGCAGTGGGCAATCTGCACTCCGGACGAGTGCCTTTACCATTGCTCCATTCAGGGGCCCTTGAACACATTCTAATTTTACTCCCATAAAATAGTTTTCCCACATGCAGAACTTTACATTTAGCTATATTGAATGCCATTTGCCATGTTTCTGTCCACATCATCTGGATTCTGTTTAGATCTTTTTGGATTACACCTTACTAAATTCCATACTAAACTGTTTGCTAAACCCCCAAGTTTTGTATCATCTGCATATTTAACATCTTTGCTATTAACTTTCCTATCAAGGAAAGTTAGATAAGACCCGATACCGATCCCTGTAGCACTCCACTTCCCACTGTCCCATGCCCAAATATGATCCCTCCTACATTTACCCATTGTTTTCTACCTTGCAGCCAGATACTAAAAAATTCCAACTGATGTTACCTAATGATTGGTTTTTCCACCAGAGATAGCAATTACTAACTTAAGACCTGACCTGGCACTCTGGGCCAAATCTGCACATACGGCAAACCTTGTCGAGCTAACAGTACCTTGGGAAGATGCTGTTGATGAGGCATAGGAGAGAATGAAGAGAGAGAGAAAAGGCTCAGGTATGCAGAGCAGCAAGCTGAGGCTCACTCAGCTCAGGAAAGCATGTCCAGTTGAAGTGGGTTGCCTTTGTAAGCAGCAACCACAACCAGGCTACCGAAGCATATCAGGATTCGAGGTCAGTCCATTGCAGATCACTGTCAGACATTGCAGAGAGGAGTAGCCAGTGGGTCCCAGATGAAGACAAAGACCCTGACTGGGCTCCAATGTACACAAAGTAGTGGTGTAACGGTACACGTATTTGTACCAAACCATTCGGTACAGGACTTTCGGTTCAGTAAGCGATGTGACCCGAACAAATGCAATCTTACTTTAACGCACATGCGGAACTTTTTTGTGTCTGGTTGCAGCAGTATTAACAGAGATTTTTTTATTTAAGAAAGAAAGATATGTCCCTTACTTTGCTCAGTAAATTATGGCCAATTAGCCACTGTTTACAAAGTTAATAATAAATGAATTTTATGTTTTGCATTTCTTTTTCCCTGCTGTACCGAAAACGAACCGTAACTTCAAAATGGAGGTACATACCGATCCGTGATTTGTATGTACCGTTACTCCCCTAAGACAAAGGAAAAATTATGAGAAAATTATCAGAATCACAGTTGAGCATTCCTCAGGTGCAATGGGCTTTCATGATCCCAATAACAGATTTGTACATGCTCATTCCTAACAACGACTCTGCAACGACTTCAGGACTAACTGACCTACTGACTGACTGACTGGTCATAAACACTGCATAATGGGGCCTGAGAAATCTCACAGTGGAGGACCCTCGACCTATGGACCAGCAGTTGTGATAGCCATTATGATACTTGGAGTCCACATTACAGGGCCTGAAGCAATCTCACAACAGTGAATAACCCTCCACTTTGTGACCTATGGACTTGCTAGCAGTTGTGATAGACACTCAGAGTCCGCATAATGGAGCCGAAGCAATCTCACAACGATGAAGAAACTCCACCGCCATCCTAGCTGCAGGTTGACACCTGAAATATGCCAGCATGCAAGATTGGTGTTCTCTGCACGTCCTGTGTAATGGAAACCGTCTTATGAATTGTTATCATAAGTCTACGCTTGATTTGAGATTGTCATTACGGAACATTTCATAGTTACGTACATGTAGATATATTGCTATACGAGTGATTTGCTCTTGAGAAGATGAAAAAGTCCAATAGGAGGGAAATATATGTGCAGTTGAAGATAATTTCCTTAAAAGGAATTCTATTATATCTACCCAATCTAGCGATGAAAAAGTCGCACACACACACGCACACACACTCACTTTTGTACTCTAAGAAACTATCTTCTGGCAAATTAGGTAATTCAATCAATTACTGCAGAAACAGTATTCACCTCACTTTCTGCCCAGTCACAAAACACCGGATAGAAGGAGCACATGAAACATATCAAAGTATGGAGAGGTCTCACAGAGTGTTGAGCCTTAATTAAAGTACACCACATCTGTCACCTCCATCGTTCCAATTAGCATAAGGCCTCAAAGCTACTAAAGGAATAGATGCTTGTTCAATTCTAATTTACCCTTGGTTGGTGAATACATTCCTCTCGCAATTTTAATATTAGGTCAACCTGAAACAAGTGTCTTATGAAGGATTTCTTCTGCCTAATGAGGATGTCTGTCCGCTCAGATGACGGGCTTTTGTCGATGAATAAAATATTGATAGCTAGTATTATTATGCATCATGATCCTTTTCATAATATATTCTAGCAGCAGCAAGGTCTTTATTCATGATTTGGATAAAATGGATCAGTCATAATGTTGACATTGATTAATGTATTTTCTGAACAATCCCTAAGATCCACACCCTCTGTTTAATAGAACAACCCACTTCTCATTCTGTCACTCTGTTTAAGAGAACAGCAAAAGTCGAATCCTCATAATGTTTAATAGAACTGCAAAACACTTTTTCTTATGTTTAAAGTGAATGCACTTAACCACCCTCCCACCGCTTAAAAGAACAGCCAACTTGCGACCCTCCCACCGCTCAAGAGAACAACCAACGTTTCACCCTCCCACCGCTCAAGAGAACAGCCAACGTGTCACCCTCCCACCGTTCAAGAGAACAGCCAACTTCTCACTCTCCCACCGCTTAAGAGAACAGCCAACTTGTCACCCTCCCACTGCTGAAAGAAACAGCCAACTTCTCACCCTCCCACCACTCAAGAAAACAGCCAACGTGTCACCCTCCTCCCGCTCAAGATAACACCCAACGTGTCACCCTCCCAACGTGTCACCCTCAGTTTAAGAGGCCAGAGTTTCAACGTAGAAAGGAAGAGATTCTTGTTTTTGTGTCTGACTGCCCCTACGGTCTTTCCCCCAGAGCAAAGATGCTTCTATCACAAATCTGTGAGGAAGATGGCTCTGAAATATTCCAGGATTTACGATTGCAGTTTAATGTGGCAGGATCTCCATAGAAATTTGCTTGTGTTCACTCTGATATTGTTCTCGCCGATGCCCCTTCCAGAGGGAAAATAGGCTGCCACATCACAGTATCCACAGACCATTGCAAGGCATCACAAAGCCTTTGAGCAATTAATATAAAAAAAGTCTACAGCATTCCACACACTCCACAAATATGGCGTGTATGTATGTATCTCTCTTCAGATCAATATTACTATGTTAATGGCAGCTGGGGTATTGGCTCTAACATTGCAGGCACATTGTATTACCAAAGGTCAGTTTGCAACATAATAGACCGATCCCGTAATAACCTCTCATTTAGTAGCTGGAGCTTGCTTTAAGACTGAAGCCCTTTATTTGACAGTTAGAGGGCCTTCTGTACATGTGAAAACCATGAGTACTGTACCTTAGAAAGAGAGAGCAAGCCAAACAAAGTAGGACAAAACTGACAGGAACAAAGGCCTATTCAATCCTATTTCTTGCTGATACATGCGTGTTTCCTCAAAGGCTGTGTACGTTTAAAACTTTTAACTGCACATGCATTGTCATTCCATGGCGCTTGCATTCGGTGACGATTATCTCATTTGTTTAGAAATCCAGACGGACCATTCTCCTTTTTTGCCATGTGAATTTGTTGATTCCATGTTTGATTGATGCCGTGAATGTGGTGTTCAAGCTGGTGTCATTTTTGGTTTTTTTATTCAGAACAAACCCATCCCAGTGTGAAGGTTAAGCTGGAAATGTGTTGCCTAGCTGTGAAAAGTAGAAGGTCAGAGCGTTGTTGATGCTTTGATAAATATTTTTGCTAAACGGTTGCATACAAAAGATTTGATTAAATAATAAACCAGAGTAAAGGTTTGTTGGAAAAGTAGAGTGCATTCTCCATATATATATATACTGTATATATATTTGTTTTTATTCCTTCCTTCTGGGTTGATCCTGTGAATGATAAAGTTCAAGAGTTATATAGAGTTTTATATTTATTATCTTATACATCCTAAAATATGATACATGATTCATAAACCATTTTTTATGATTACCATTTATGATGCTCCAACATCAACATGTGTAAGTATGATGGCAGTGTAGTTTAATGGTTAGGGAGCTGGGCTTGTAACTCACAGGTCACAGGTTCAGTTCCCAAGTGGGACACTGCTGTTGTACCCTTGAGCAAGGTACTTAACCTGAAATGCTTCAGTAAAATATCAAGCTGTATAAATGGATTGTATGTAAAGAAATGCAAACTGTGGCCTCCCGCGTGGTCCAGTGGTTACAACGTTCGACGCTGGCCACGGAGACCGGGGTTCAATTCCCCGTCTTGCCAAGTGTCGGCTCTGGCCGGGAGTGCCACCAGGGGGCGGCGATTGGCTGTCCGCCCCAGGGGGGGGAGGGGAGCCGACGTGGCGTTCGCTGCGTATAAGAGTGGCCCTGTAGTACCGGGTTACGGTCGACGGGCTGCGGGTGCCGTCTCGTAAGCGGCGCACTTCGCGTCACTACTACCGGTCACAGGACTACGGCAGCGAACTCACATTACTAGGGGGGGATTGACGTAAAAAATATCGGGTCTAATTGGCTACCAAATTGGGAGAAAATGGGATAAAATCTGAAACAAATTTATAAAAAATAAAAAATAAATGCAAACTGTGTAAGTCGCTCTGGATAAGAGCGTCTGCTAAATGGCTAAAAATATAAAATGTAAATGATGAAACAATAACAGGATGAGCAAAACATTTGACAATTATGATTTAGAATGCTCCCCAAACATGCTGAAGTATGGAATGGTTTTTTTCTCCAATCTATTATGAAAATGAAGAAGATTTAAATCATATTTGTATTTTAGGAAAGCAGTAAGAGTAAATGTGAAAAGATAAATATAGTATCATAATTTCATTCATACAAGTTTTGTGTTTGTTTTGATTCTGGAATGGGTTGTCCCCAGGGAAACTAGGCCACTGATGGAAGTGGTTCTGGTTCTGGTCGAGAAGGGGGAATTATATCCCAGTGCTGTGATGGGGACACCGTGCTGTAGGAGACACTATCTTTTGGATGAGATGATAAACCGAGGTCCTGACTCGTTGTGGTCATTAAATATCCCATTATCGAGGCTCTCCCGGAGTCCGGGCAAAAAAAATCCCAATTTGGCCATCAAATCTTCCTCCAGCTCAATTGGCAGAAATTATCCCTCCTTCTCCAACCTCAGCTGGTGTGCGATGAGCATTCTCACAGAAAATGGCTGCTGTACATGGCTGAGGACACTGGCAGCGATCGAGGTAATGAAATTAAATGTGGCACATAAATGCAATCCATTATTATTACTCTATCATACATAAATACCTACAACTCTACCATGCTTATAATTGCAATTTACAAAACAATTATTTTACGACTAGAATTTTCAATGCATTTTTTTTTCTTTCTCTTGAGTTACACAAAGGGGCAATATATTTTATTGTGCAACAAAAACAATATGAACATAGAAAAACTGATATCTTCTTAGTATATATCTTCAAAGTATTCACCCCCCTTAATCAGTACTTTGTAGAATCACCTTTGGAAGCAA
The DNA here is from genome assembly GCA_029706075.1 of Aldrovandia affinis. Taxonomy (NCBI): domain Eukaryota; kingdom Metazoa; phylum Chordata; class Actinopteri; order Notacanthiformes; family Halosauridae; genus Aldrovandia; species Aldrovandia affinis. The sequence goes on from JAINUG010000049.1 coordinate 4,461,445, forward strand.
CAGCTGTGAATCTTCTTGGGTATACTTGTATCAGCTTTGCACACCTGGATTAGGGGATTGTTTTTACCATTCTTCCTTGCAGATTTGCTCAAGCTCTGTCAGGTTGGATGGGGAACGTCTGATTCTCAATCGGACTCAAGTCTGGGCCACTGAAGGACCTTTACTCCCTTGTTCTGAAGCCATTCCAGTGTTGCTTTGGCTGAGCGTTTAGGGTCCTGTTGGAATGTGAATCTTCTCACCAGTCTAAGGAGTCTTGCTGGATGAAGCACGTTGTCTGTAAGGATTTGCCAGTCTTTGACTCCATTCATTGTTCCCTCAATCCTGACAAATGTCCCAGCTCCTGTAGCTGAAAAGCATTCCCCATCACATTATGCTGCCACCACCATGCTTCATGGTAGGGATGGACTGACATGGGTGATGAGCTCCATTTGCTTTGTGCCAGACATGGCATTCAGGCCAAACAGTTCAATTTTTTGTTTCATCGGACCACAGAATCTTTTGCCACACACCTCCTTGCAAACTCTGGGCTCACTGCCATTTTGCAGGTGAGGCTTCTTTCTTGTCACTCTCTTGGACTGCTGCAGGGATTGTAGTCTTCTCGACAGGTTCTCCCATCTCTGCCACGGAGGTTTGTAGTCCTGTCAGGGTGGTCTTTTATACCCTTCCCCCAGATCTATGCCTCCTCACAGAGTTTGGCAGACAGCTCTTCATAGTTGAGCTTGTGCTCTGACATACAGTGTCAACTGTGGGATTTCCTCTGAAAATCATGTAAACCAATTGAACTGACAACAGGTTGACTCCATTAAAATGTTTTCTTTAGGAAATTGGATGCACCTGAACTCATTTTGGAGTGTCACACCAAAAGGGGTGAATACTTATCAAACAAAGACATTTCCATTTTTTTAAATTTTAAATTAAGTGTAAACATGTTCTAGATTTCTCATGCCACAATGATATTATACAGTCATTTGTACAGATGATAAATGCCCATATAAATGGATTTTTCAATTGAGTTTGGAACACAATTTGAAAGGGGTGACTGCTTTCTGAAGTCACTTTATGTGGAATTATGCTTGTGATATTATTCTTTATGGATTTTAATAATGCAATACTTACGCCAAAGAGTACAATTTCTCACATGAAGGAGAGAAAGCATACTTTCATCATTGTTACCTTGGACCTTCACAAGATTATGAGAAAGAACCCCCTCCAAATTGTGGATAGCTGAAGACCAAGTATCGTTAAGATTTCCACAAAGAAAATAAAATAAAACTATGCAGTAACTATGTCCTTTGTCCTCTGATGGAGTAGTGGTCCTATTTTTTGTGTGAGCTGAATAGTGGGCTTGTCACCTTCATACAAATACTTCACTCTGACCGATTTTACGAGTGCCCAGGGGTACAATTCCAAGTGACCAATTGAGACAATCATGAGACCGCCCAGGGGCATTGTTCACCTTTGGCCTCCGAGAGTTAAAAATAGGACATGATTTCTGATTTACAAAACAAATCTTAATCCGTTCAATTAAATATAACAACTTTACAGAGAACCAGATGGTGAGTATGGACATGCATCATGTTCATCACGTGTCACGCTTCGCCGTCAACAGGAAACAAACATCCGGAGGCAAGACTGTGGGGAAACAGGAAATGAGAACAAAGAAACTGTTTCAGCTATGTGGGAACAAAACAAATGCGATGAAACTGGCATGCTGTGAATCGCAGAACTGTGCTGGACGCTCGGTGCTCGTACCCGGTGTCTGTGAACCAGCAGTGTGTCTTCCTTCTGGCTTTAATCTTCCGGCTCGTGGATGCCAATTATTAGATATTCCTCAAATCACTGTCAAGTTGCAGCAGTCGTAAAGCGTAATTTAATTACGGCATCCCTAGGGTGTCATTACTAATCAGCTTTTTACTTATAAAAAAGAGATTTCAATTTATTGTTCCCTAAAGGGAGTTAATTTCATGAGAAAGGGGGAAAAATGTATCCTTCTGAACGTGATCACACGGCTCTGCTGTACAGAGGGAGCTAATGGAGCTCTGCTTTGATGTAAAGATCTTTCTGATTTCACACGTGTATTGATATATTACAAACCTACTGAATCCTCTTTTCCCCCACTCTGATAAAATAATTAAATAACCCAATCCAATAAGCCTTCTGGACCAGACGGAACGGGTGCCATTTTAATCACTGAAATCTTACATTTTCCACAGAGAAGAAATGACCTTATCTGCTGCTCAGACTCATTCCACCAGCACCAGGACAAAATGTCAACATTTAATTTGGACTGATGTGGAGACCATATAGTATTAAATCAATATGGTTATGGTGGGGTTAAGAATACTGACTTCTATATTGTTCATTGTTCACTGTAGGCTGGACCGATAAACCTCGCTGCCTACAGCCAGCCTCAAAAACAACAATGATAAAAAAAAATCGATATGCTTACAAAACGATGATCCAAAGATTATGCAATTCATGCGCGTTAAGAAAACTAACTGGGGTAAAAGAAAACCATTCTGTTATTCAGGCCCTCGCTGTGGCTTATGCACGCTTGCACAATTAAAAAATGGTTTGATTAATCAGACTTAATTGCTTTCTCCTGTAACCCTGCCTCTGGTCATTTGTCTACCACGGGGTTGAGAGAGGCGGAGAGATCTGGACCCTCAAGGCATGTGAACAGAGCCAGCTCTTCTCAATTCCTCATCGGTGTTTGAGGGAGTCGGAGTCCTACAGCAGTGTGGGTGACCTAGTTCAGCCTCCCTGGAACACAAACCCTGGATTTCAGAGTTCTGAGTTTGGATATGAAACCACTCTGCTCTGCTAGAGGAAAACAAGCTTTGGTTGATCAATGTGTCAACACTGTAATGCATTCTGAAACCACGCGAGATCGCCAACGCTATCCAGATGATCTTCATCAAACAAAAATGGTTCCCCTCCACAGGCTCTGTGCTTATGACCACCTCCAAAATCACAAGCTGTGTACCATGATAAACATTGTGTTGTGGGAAAACAACATCGGCCATTCTGCACAAAAGGCAAACAGACACCAAAAAATGACTAAAAAGGTAACAGAAATATTTAGCAGTCGGTCTTCGAGTGACGATCACGGATATATTTGGTGTGCCTTCAAACAACAACCTTGTACATTTGCACTGCTGCAGGGAGCACACTGATGCTCCAAACTGTTGCAGTTATCCTAGGGTAGCAACGTTTTCATTCTGCAGAGAAACAATTATTTGTGTGTTGTCTGGCAAGCCGTTGTTTGCCTGCTCTTACCTTAATGAATGAGTGCTTGGCATGATAAGCTGTCCACGTAGATCAGTGACACCATACAATCACTAATTCACACAGTGCTAATGCAAAACAATAGTGTCTTGGGAATATTGCCGCACAGTCAAAATACTATCTTTATTTAACTTTATTTATTCACACACAATGAATTATGACTAAGAAAATACCATTTCCTCTCCACTGAATTGCATACACTACTATTAAAAAGTAAGTGCCCCGCTGCTAATTTATAGTTTTTTGGCAAATTTTGAATCAGAAGAGTCACATCAAACACCCACACTCCACAATAATACACAATACATGTGCACGTGCACTCGCACACACAAATGACCATACTCACAACTTTCCATGATACACACACATCAAGACTAACTGTCTTGACACACACACATACACACATACACACATACACACATGCACACATGCACACATACACACATACACACATACACACATACATGAACATGAGGCAATCACCTGTCTAACATTCACACACCTATTCACAAAACACCAAACAATTGACAAACCACACCCACTCACATTCTCACACACAAACAGGTAAGTGAATAATTTACCACTTACCAATCGGCCATTCTGCACAAAAGGCATCAATTAAATAATAATTAAATCAATTATGGCCTTTGGAGCAACCTTCCGGGCAACAGTTCATACTCTCACACCCTGTGAGAGTGCCAAACCTGCCCCTGGAAAGTCTCACTGCTCCAAAGGCCTCCACAACAGGGAAAAACAAAGGCAACCTTGCCACTCCCATGTTGCTGAGACTGACGCCCTCCACACATGGCTTGCAAGGTGTTTACAGTTTTTTACAATCACTTTGGCACTAATTTCAGAACCTTAAGGTCATTTTTCAAAACTGTAAACACAAAACTCAAAACGGATAATCAACATTTTTCAGAACTCTAAACACTTTTTTCAATTGCCTGAATACAATACACATAAATCTAAAATCATTTGTTTGCTGAACCAAATCACTTGACACAATGACACAATGACACAACTTAACATCAAAGTATTAGCATTTCAAAATGCAATACACACATTACATATGATACGACTGTCTTTTAATTTCATTACAATGCATCTAACTATCAATTAATCCAACTGTTCAAAATGATAAGTAACTGTAGCATTACTCCAAATGCATAGTTTTATGGAAACTGATGAACAGAATTCCATATTTAGATCATAAATGTTTTAGGATAAAGAAATCTATTGACACAAATTACTTATGTGACTTATGTGATAGTGTGGGACAATGTTAGGTTCCACCATGCTGAAATGGTGCAGACATGGTTTCAGGCCCATCTGCTGTTTACAACCCTGTACTTGCCCCCATAGTCTCCTTTTCTCAACCCAATTGAGGAATTCTTCTCAGCATGAAAGTGGAAAGTGGAAGATTGTCGCCCTCACAAACGTGCCACCCTCCTCCATGCCATGGATGATGCATGCAATGGCATCACAGCAAACCAATGCCAAGCCTGGATTCGCCATGCCAGAAGGTTTTCTCCCCAATGTATGGCAAATGAAAATATCCACTGTGATGTGGATGAGAACTTGGATAAGAATGGCCAAATCCACAAGATAGGCTTGATGGAAATATCTAACCAATGAATGTAATTATTTTGTTTTGTTGTTCACTGCAGTTGAGAGGTTGTTACTATGATTCAAACAAACCTATGTTGTAATTGTGTTTTTTATTTTTTATTCTGATTTTGTTCAATGATTCCGCTGTCTCTTCTACTGTCTCTACTATTTGCTTTATTTAGAACCACAAAAGATCCATATTGAAACATGTATCAAGCATTTTTTACTGCAATATTAAAGGATTGTAAAAACAACTGAACAGTGAAGCTATCGGTATCTTGTGTGTGGGTGATCTAAACTAATGTTCCTACAGTATTTAATGATAAATGAGTTATTTGAACCAATGATTTCTGAAGTGCAAGATTTCTTCAAAGATATGAATACACAATGCAAGGTTTTGAACATAGGACAGGCTGTGTTACAAGTGCTGACAATTTTGAGTGTTGTGTCTAAGGTTTTGAAAATTGAGCACAAACTTGTGAGATTAGCGCCAAAGTGATTGTAAAAAACTGTAATACTAAAATAAACTCCTGGATCACCTGGATTTTTTTGTGTGATGTACTGTATATGAAACATATCACCCATTTATAGATTTATGGATTCACAGATATACAAATATCAAAAGCTTATATTCACAATTCCCTCAAAGTAATTTCAAAGACACTTTGAAGTTATTATGAGAAAAAAGATTTTAAATGAATGAATGTTGGAGCTGGAACCCATCAAGCCGTCACCATAAATCCGGTATACACACAGGGCCACTCCTATATGCAGCGAGCTCATATCGGCTTCACTCCCCACACCCTGGGGTGGACAGCCAATTTCCGCCCCCTAGTGGCACTCCCAGCCAGAGCTGAAACTGGCGTGGCTGGTGGAATCGAACCCTGGTCACAGTGGGCAGCGTCAGACATTCTACTGCTACACCACCCAGGAGGCCGTTTAATGGTCTTTGATTGTAATGTACTTAGAGCAGTGCACTGCACAAAGGTAGGAAACATGGATAGCACTGCCTAGATTTTTAGGAATTCCGTTTTTTCAGAAGTATAGAGAGTATGCTTTGCATGTGTGACAAACTGCTTATTTATGTTGAAAATATTTTCCTTGATTACCCCCTTGCTTTGTGCTCTCATGTTTAGTTGGTGATGGAGAGCAGCCAGAGCTGAGGATTCTGGTTCAGACGAATGAATCTACCTGCCATTACATTGAGTGTTATCTTGTTTGGTTAGCACTGTGAGCAAATGCGTATGGCAACATTTGATGGAGCGATGGAGAGGATCAGTTCAGTTCAGCCCATTCAGCTAAACCCACTTGAGTTTGGCCCATAGAAAGGAATTATTCAAACGAAGATAAATGTAATCAGAGTTTGTGCCTGTGTGAGTTTGTGTGTGTGTGTGTGTGTGTATGTGTGTGCGCATGTGTGTATGTGCGTGCGCACGTGTATGTGTGTGTGTGTGTGTGCATGTTATTAAAATGTTTAATACAGTACTTGTGTGTGTGTGTGTGTGTGTGCATGTGCTTATAATAAAACATAGTGTATTTACATTAAAAACAATATAATTCTTTGGAACTTTCATATGTGATATTCCCTGCTTAGAATAAAAATAATATTGATTATTTATACAGTACAACACAATACGCAAATACAAATAAAAGCAGAAATGTAGCAGTAATTTTAAATTTATGACTTATGGTGGATTGTACATTTTAACAGAGCACTTTTTTAGCAAGGGTTGGCACAATGCACAATAACACCAAGATCAAAGCATTCCCTGTAGACCTAAGTTCATGTTGCTCGTTTATTATTTATTTAATTACTTATTTACTTTACTTTATTTACTTAAAATGTGGACCAAACAATCTTAGCCCACTTTCATGAGTAGTTTATTTGGTACATTTTAACTTTTGTAAAAGAAGCAAAGTTTATCATAGAACAGTGATTTTTAAATGAGGAATGGATAGGTTTTTGAATTTCATTTTTACTCCACACTGTCTCCATTAATGGCCCTCTCGTCCACCAGCAGTGTGGTTTGTGTATGATCCATATGCCTATGTCTTATTATGTATTGCATAGTGTTACCAAGGTTTTTTGTGTGTTTTAAGGGTGGAGTTAGAGTATTTTTATCATTACTGTCTGTCTGATTTTGTAATTATATTGAAAAAATAGCGTAAACCTGGTTTTACTGTTAACAGAGGATGAATGCCAATCAGAAAAGGTCAGGGTCAAGACCTCAGCACGACCCTCAGAGAAATATGGCCAGATTGGGATGAACTATAAAAATGTACACAGTCTTTTATAACACTGATGTTCAGGTATGTGATACAACATCCACATTGATATTTTTGTTTATATCTGTATCCATATTATGGATTTTCAAGCTACGAAAACTGATGGCTCAGGATGTTCTGAAAGGCCCTTTCCTTTCAGTGAAATGTCATATATTCATATAAAATGTAGTCTTGAGTACTTGAAAGGCTGGGTGTAGATTCACATCCTTCATATTGTCCATTGCAGTGGTAAAAACAGATGGAATGGGCTTTCTTGTGCAGTGTAGTAACTTACTCCACAGAGTATATGTTCACAATTCAAGACATCAAGTTTACTGTCCTTCAAAGGAGGATGCACAGCTCAGCATAAGCAGTATAAAGAACTACAGTTCAGCATAAGCGATACACAGAAACACAAAATGAACGCAGTTTACTCCAAAAAAAGAAAAGTACATCAAGATAAAGTATAAATCTATGATAAAATCTATTCAAGTTTTCAGTGTTGTTCTCTGTCATCAACAAAACACACAAGCCTTAATGATCTGTGTGAGGAATAAAAAATAAACTCAATCGTGTTGGGCTGAGCAGTATTTTGAGGGCAGTACAGGGAGCCCACAAGACAGCATTCAATATGCACCATAAATATGTATCACAAAACTAATAAATAACCAAGGAAAATATTCTAAGTTAGATTTATACCGCATAATAGTAGCAGGAAGCCAAAGAACCTGACAATGTATATCATGCATTTTTTAGGGAAGAAATAAGATACAGTGCTGTGAAAAAGTAAGTGCCCCCCACCCCAGCTAAATTATATTTTTTGGCAGATAAGTCATAATATAGACAAATAGGTGATGTGATGTGATATAGCAAATAACACAAAAGTTACAACTTTTTTTATTATCTACTCAAAAAAAAGTTGAATACCACTGTGAGCTTCAGTAACTAGTAAAAGGCAGTTCCAGAATCTGATTGTTTATGCCTTGTGCCTCAAGATATGATGGGGTCAGCATTAGTGGACTTGTATTTATAGTATACAGTCCAAAAATATTTTAAAATATGTTGGATTTGGTGGTAACCAATTTATTCCTACATTTCCCCATGTAGTCGGCAGGTACCGTACTAAAAGCTATCTTATCTTAAGTTAAAACTTAAAGTTATCTGATCATCTTGCAGCTGACAAAGCAGCAGCATTATAAGATATTGATCTCACAGTATTATCAAATAGTTCTCACAACACCCAATGAGATGATATTTAGGCCTCAATGATTTGAGATAAACCAATCATTGACTCCAAATTGCCCCTAAGCACAGGACCAGCTAACTCTACCCATATCCCGACCTTGAAAGGGAAATGCTCCCAGATTTCTATAAATTTTTTTGTTCACCTTATCAAAAAAAACGTGGTTTCATTTGTTTGACGGTGTAACAATGGGAGAGGTGGAGGGAGGAGTGGAGAGGGCTGTGCCTCCCTTTTGGCTGCTGTCAGGTGCTCCTGTTCCCTCCCACAGCCTGTAGAGGACTACAGGACCTTGGACAGCAGCGGCCTCACCTACAGGCAGGCTCACCTGAGGCTAATCAGCAATCAACTCGGGTGTGAGCCATTGCCTTCATTAAGCTGTTATAAAAGCTCAGCCTGCCATGCCTGAGGAAGAGTTTTTGGGGCATGGAGGAAGAGGTTCTGGTTTTTGTTGCAGCTTAACCCTCTAAACAAATAGTGTTTGATTTAACTACATTTTTTCATGTTTTGTTTTATTTTTGTAAGAGGATAAGGATAATAAACTGGCCATTGGTCTATTGGAACTCTGTTTTTGGTTTGTCTTTCATCCACTCACCGCCTGGCATTGTGGCCACCCCTACCACCTTGCTAAAGATGGTCTCATAGCTGCTCCAGGTAGCCAGAGTATTTCTCTCCAAGCATTGCTTATGTGTGATTCCGTAGTTCAGAGCATGCTACCATCTGAATGTATGGACTATTCTCACTTCCCTGAGAATTGTTGAAATACAAAGTAAAAAAGAAACTGAATTGACACCTTGATGGCCTATATTTTTCACATTCTCATTGGTTGTGAATCAGTAAATGTATACACTGTCCATGAAAACACAATAGGTGTTTCATAAATCTTGTTAATTTCAGACAAGGATAGTCCATACATTCACATTGGATCAGGCAGGACTCTTTGCTCTAAATTACATAAGTAAGGGCATGCGTTTTTCAACACCTGTCAGGAACCTGCAGTTTCATCTTCCAACACCAAGAGGTCGATGGAGAACTTTCTGAAGCTACTTGTTAAGCAATCAACGCATTACGATCTCAAGTAATCATTCAATTACCACAAATGAGGTGCGTATTGCAGTGTAGTAGACTAGTCATTACCTGAAAAACAATTTAATTTTGAAACCAAATAATTTTATTCAGTGGGAGTTGAGACAGCCATGGCAGCCAAACCTTGCTTGGTAGCAGACATCCCTCAGTGTCACTAACATAGATACGGGTACTATTCGCGCCATCTGTGTCCCACTCACATAAATCACTGTCTACATAATGGCTTGTAAGCTGACAACTTTTTATTTGCTTTGCCATTCATTTGCAAATATTGTTGGCAATTCCTGCATTCTGCATCCTACTTGTATACACTGTAATGGGTACATTGGATCTATTTTAAATACCCTTGAAAGCTCTTTTTTTTTCTGGATAAGGGGGCAGCCTTGTTCATATTTATATATATATGTATAACTGTTTATGGCATTCTGGGAACAATGCAACTTGCTTGTCACATAAGTACTTACTAATAAAACAACTTTCTTTTACTTATTAATACAAAAACGTTGCATTGCACAGCTGTTCTTCCTCTGGGCCTGAATGACTTCATACCACAACCATTCCATACTGAAGTTAAATCAGCACAACAGTTACATTGAGCTATGGATGAACTTCCAGAATGTGCCTTCAACCTTTTTACAGTAAAGACAGTTTACTCTGTATTGCATGTTTACGTCTCCCGTCTAAATGTTCTCACTTAAAGTTCATAAATACCAATTATAGTGTTTCATAATTAGCTTATAATCTATCATAGCAAGGATTTATCATCATTCGGGGCGCTGCACAGCAGGCGACTCATGTGAACTAGTGCAATCGGCGTTTACCTTATGTTTTATTGTTTTAAATCTGTTTTAATTCCGTGAGTTTTTACGTGAGCTTTTATTGCAATCGACTTGCTCGTTGCTCAATGTTGACTGACTGTTTTTTTTTACGTGAGCTGAAAGCTTTTTTTAAATTACTTGGATATACACAGCTACTGAGGAAGACAATAGCATGTACGGAAACCACAAAGGGAGCTGGCCTGGTTTATTCGAGGCAATCGCTGAAGTGTGCTACAGAAAATTAAGCCATCAGAATACTACAACATTCCTTTGGATATGCAGGCAAGACGAGGCAAGCGGGGAGACAAGGAGGAATATGCCAGCGACTGCGTACGCGGAACTCCAGACCAGCCTCCAGAACCTACGTTCAATCAACAAGAAAATTGATGAAATTTGGATGAACTCAAGGTACTGTTACGAGTACAGAGACTCTTCTCTTTTGTGTTTTAGTGAGACGTGGTTACATCCTACGGACTGGCAATTTGAAATTGAAGGGTTTACAGTGGTTAGGTAGGACAGAAATGAGAACTCCGGTAAAAGCAGGGGCGGAGGGGTGTGCGTGTACATTAATGGCCGATGGTGCCGTCAGTACACAATAAAGAACAAAATATGCACCAATGGCGTGGAGCCTCAGACCATTTTACCTCCCAAGGGAGTTTGGCTGTGTGATTCTGTGTGTGATTTACGTGCCCTCCAGCGGCAATACAGCCCGAGCAACACATGCCATCTCTGACTGTGGCTATGAATGCCAACAGCAACACCCTGAAGCACCAGTTGTCAGGAACGGTGTCGGAAAAACAAACGCGGACCCAAAAATGCAATAATGTATTTTATTGCATAAACAGGCAATGGTCACACAGGAGCAATCAGGGCAATACAGGGATCCAAAGAGTGCTCGGGGACAGGCAAAGTTCGTTCCAGGCTTCAGTTGTGTCAGAGGCAGGCCAAGGCGTAGTCAATGGGCAGGCGGAGGTCGATAACGGGAAATCAGTCCAGGGAACACAGAGAGGAGCGGGACTGGAACCACAAGGAGCATGAACAGGTGGGTCGGGAACGAGACAGGGACACAGACAAATACGGGAGCACGAACAAAAACACAATGAAACAAAACACGGGTAAACAGAAACCGCTGGAGAGTTGTGTAGGCATAAGCAAAGCACAAGACAATCTGGCAACGAACATGGGAAAACGCACAGCTTATATACATTTAAAAATAACGAGAAAACATCAGGAATTAACATGAATGCAGCTGCCACCGGAGACTGCAATCAGACACACGAGGAACAGGTGAAAATGATAATACAATGACGAGACAATCTGGTAACGAACATGGGAAAACACACAGCTAAATACATCAGACATAACAAGAAACAATCAGGAATTAACACGAATGCAGCGAAGTGCAATCAGACACATGAGGAACAGGTGAAAACGATAATACAATGACAAGACTGGAACCAGGTAAGTGAAAGTGAAAACACGGACCGGACAACCAGGAAAACATGGAATAAACTACAAACACCTAATTACGGGGAACATGAACACGAGATATGACACCAGTCTTAATCCTGGGAGATCTTAACCAGTGTAGTCTCGAAAGGTCAATGCCAGGCTTTGTACACATTGTTAATTGCAGCACTAGGATTAACAATATTCGGGATAAGTGCTATACAAATATGAAAAACTCCTATGCCAACCATGCCAAGCCCCCAATGTCCAACTCTGATCATAATGCTGTCCACCTCATCCCAGTCTACAAAACCAAGCTGAAAAGCAGCAGACTAGTGGAGAAGACGGTCACGGTGTGGTCAGAGGGGGACATAAAGACACTGAAGGGCAGCTACCTCTGCACAGATTGGGAGGTGTTCCAAGAGGAGAGCATTGACCACACAGTTACAGTCACCACTGACTACATTAACTTCTGTGTGGAAGGAGTAATACCCACAAAAAAAGTAAAGGTGTACCCAAACAACAAGACCTACATAAAAGGGGACATCAAAAGGGTGATAAAGGATAAGAAAACTACATTCCAAAACAAGGACAGGGGCGAACTCACCTTTGCAAATGAGCTGAATGTTTTTTTGCAGGTTTGACACAAACATTTACTCACATGACTGCATGTCGGTGCTAGAGACCACCCCAACCTCTGTTGCTGACAGTATCATCATTACACCTAAACAGGTACAAAGGTGTTCAAATGCCTAAACCTACGGAAGGCCAGCAAGCCCGACAGTGTTACCCCCAACCTTCTGAAGACCTTTGGAGAGGAGCTTGACCCGGCCTGGCAGCCCATCTACCATTTATCACTGGATTCTCTCTGGATTCCAACAGCATGGAAAACCTCTCATATAATACCCATCCCCAAAAAATCATGCCCCAAAGAGCACAATGACTACCGGCCTGTGGCTTTAACGTCTGTGCTGATGAATTCAATGGAAAGAGTTGTGGTCCAACATCTTCTGCCCCCTGTGGAGAGGAAACTGGACACATGTCAGTTTGCTTACAGGAATGAGCGGAGCACAGAGGATGCCGTAGCAACACTCTCTCACTTAATCCTCAAACATCTGGACCAACGAAAGACCTTCGCCAGAGACCTTTTTATTTAATTCTCCTCAGCATTCAACACCATCAAACCACACATACTACTGGACAAAATGCAACAGCTACACATAAATCCACATATTACTCACTGTTACCACTCATTCCTGACAAATAGAACTTAGCTGATGAAGGTCAACAACACCCTCTCCTCCTCTGTGACCACCAACATAGGAGCACCTCAGGGCATGTATACAAACGACTGCACCACCTCAACGAAGAACCACTACCTCATAAAATTCTCAGATGACACTGTGTCCTATTAGCACTTGTGACTGGCAACAATGGCAATCCGTTGTACTTGGACAGCATGAAGTACAGCAGCGCATGTATTTCCTACACAGACTCAGATCTTTTGGGGCCAGGCAGGAAATACTCCACCTGTTCTATTGCTCCACCATACAGAGTGTCATACAGTACTGTAGCACTGTGTGGTACAACAGTGTAATTGTGCAGGCAAGAACCAGGGTGACAAGCCTGCTGAAAATGGCCTCAAAGGTCATTGGCAAACTGGTAATTCAAGGCTTCCAAGACAGCCAGATCTCAAATACTCTGCGCTTGGCAAGCTACCATCGGGAAGGCGGTTCAGACTCCTACAGTGCAAGCTGAACAGGCTGAAGAACTTGTTCGTCCCGCACTCCATCAGCCTTCTTAACAAGCAGGGGGAAGATAGGTTGAATGTCTACCTCACAGAATGGTGTAATTGTAATTGTAATCATCATTGTAATTTTATGTTATGCATATAATGTATGTCTTCTCTCTTTTTAGCAATGCGCTTCTTCTTTTGGAACGATGCACTTTTTATGTACGCAAACAGAATTTCTGTAAAGACAGACAATACAAATATCTAATCTAATCTAATCTAATTTATATTACATTATATAGGCTGTTATACTTACCTATGAGTTGTTATGAGTGCTTATAGCAACATTTATAATGCATTACAAGTGCATCATAAGGCACTATGAATGCAGGTGTAAAGCATTCTATGTGCGTGTGCAACAATGTAGGTATGCCGCTGAGGAGTTTTGAACTGAGGGCCTGTTAGGCCGCTCTGGCTCCACACAACAAGAGACACGATTAGCCCACTGAGCAAAAGACTCAAGTCCCTTGCCGAGGGAACTAATCATACTCTTATTGCTTCTCAAGGGGTGACATCACATTCTGTAGCGGACGCTCACGTGCTTAACTTGCATCTCGGAGCTCCTCTACATGTGCCTCATAGAAAGTGTTACCAATATATACCCCAATCCCTCATTAGATGGGGACCATTAAACTGGTTGAATCTGGGGAGGGGTTAGAGGGAAAGTGAGCTAATCGAATTCACAGATGACTGAACTACTTGGATAAGATTTAAGATTGAGCCTTTCCATCCACTGGACGTTTATTTGCCAGGGTGAAAACTCTCTGGCTCTGTTGACATGCAAGACCTTGATTTCCTCACTGAATTTCCACTTTGCCCTCAGTTTTACCAATCATCTTAATCTGCTGCTAAGCAACTGTTTCTCTTTCAGATTTTTATCGTGGCACCAAAGCCGTCAGCATTTAGCAGTCCTCTGCATCACTGTCATCCCGTGAAACCGTATGCAGAGTACAGATAAATTTAGACACTATAAAATAAATAAATAACTGCATGTGTTGCACATATACAGTACATTTTTCATCAGTGAGGATTCTTTGAAGAGCCCTTTTTATGTGAATAGCGTGAAGCCGCTCGTCGCTCCGCACATATAAAGCGACGCTCCATCCTAATCAGATGCCAGTAGCAATGTGAATACAAAAGTGTTTGACCGCGGCACGACTGCCAATGTGCAGGCCGGGTCCAGATAATGCGAAGCGTTCAATTATTCATCACAATGTGTCTCCCCCCCTTACCCCCCCTTCCTTAGTAACGAGGAAGGTCCTCGCCCACCCGTCAATTCTCAGTGAATTGAAGCATGCCACTTTTTTTTGGTGCAGGCAGCGACTGAACTTTGTCGCAGGAGCTGTCGACAGGTGAGGAGACCGATTGTTTAGGTGTTTGGGCATCTGGCAGGTGACCCCCCCCTTTAAAACCAGGCCATAACGCTATCCCCTGTTACCCCACCACTCCCCACACACAAGCCCCCCAGGTTCAATCACAGCCTCATGCATAATTCAATATTCATCGTCCACAATCTAATTATTTATCACCGAATATGAATAATAAATATTCAGAGGCGTATTCACATTCACTGTGTTGTTTTCTGAGTGGGAGGGGGAGCGGGTACAGGGGCCTCCTCTCGACACATGGTGTCCACGCTCAGGCTCTCTCCGTCCGTCGTTATTGCTATTCAAAGGCTCGTGTGAATAATTCCCATTGAAATAATTGATTGTTTGTCCAGTGGAGTAGGTGGTAAATAATGGATGGGTCCGTCAGGAGCTGGATGTTCTCGGAGGAGAGAGTGACTGCTGTTTTAATAAGTGTGTTCCCCCCGTGGGAGCTGTGGGCCAGACTGCATGTGCCAAGAAGGATGGCACGTGCTCTCTCCAAAAGCCAAAAATGACCCGAGGTTTGGGTGTTTTAAGGTGTAATTGGGGTTGCAAGCTATAAACTATAATGTTGGAATTCCTTCCAAAACATGACCATAGGAAGTGGTTACTGTATCGTTTTGTAAATGAATAAAAACAATCAAATTTAATTACACACTAAAAGTTGATTAAGTGGATCAGTTACTGAGCAAAAAAATAACTTTTTTCCATTAGGAATTTTCCCTTCATTCCAAATGTCCTCCATTACTTGTAGAGATTGGTAATTGTGAAACTGATTATACTAAAGTGATCACCATCATAAAAGTATTGATCCATACTATAAGCTATAGAATATGGTAGGTACACTGCCAGTGGCCAATAGCATCAAGGGAACAGTTCTGCCAATTAACAGTTCGACTCCTGTAACCGTTTGGAATGCGCTCCAATGACATCATCTCTCAGCGCCCGATTCGTTCTTTTTATTACACCTCAGGTAATAAAACCATGTGTACAACACAGAACCCTCTCTCACTTGATGGAATTTCTCATGGAAGAATGGTGCATCCCTTCAATTGAGTTCCAAACACTTGCTGAATCTATACCATGGTGCATTGAAGTAGTTCTGGTGGCTCAATTCCCTAATAAGACACATTATGTTGGTGTTTCCTTTATTTCGGTGTTGCCTGTACATCCAATGCCATTTGTAATCAAACAAACAAATATGACTTAATTACTTCATTAACCCTCTGGGAAACTATGAAAATGGTGATTATAGGGAATATATTATTGTACAACGGTTCTATTTTCAAACAGTGTAAAATGAAACAGCAAGAGCTAGTAGATTCCATTTTACAAATCGATCACCAGTATTCACAGATACTTAAACTCTGGAATGTTATAAGCAAAGGATAAATCTTTGAACCCAGTTTGATTTATTGTCCACCAATAGGGCTGGGTATTTGTTGTTGCATTCCAAAGGACAAATATGAGTCAAAGGCAAAGCCCCCTTCTTGCACATCAATTGAAATGTCAGTCAACATCAACATTTATATCCAAAATTGATGATTCCTCCAACAGACTTGCATCATGTCCTCTGGAAATAAACAAGGCATTTGAATCTTTTTTATTCCAATCTATAAAAAGCTCAGCTCAGCATATTGTTAAGATTGTGAAAGAGTTTGGTTCATCCTCAGGATAAAAAATGAAGTTACAAAAAAAGTTTATACTTTTCTTCCAAACATACTTCTGCCAAACAAGTCCTACCTGTAGCTTTACCATTCAAACTGTCCTCCTCTGGATTCCATTATATAGAAATGAATATGGCTAATTAATATAGAAGAATCTCTGAGCTCTACCAACAGACAATTTTGGAAGCCTTGTGACTCAAATTGAATTGGACTTAAAAAGGTGGAACAGTTTTGCCTCTCTCTTGCTGGCAGAATTCAGTCAGTAAAGATGAATATCTTGTCTAGGTGTCTTAACCTTATTTCAATGTCTTCCCATTTTATTCCCCAAAAAACCTTTAGTACTCTCAACAAGCCAATATCCTCTTTCATACACTATATGGCCAAAAGTCAGTGGACACCTGACCATCACACCTTGTTGGACATCCCATTCTAAAACCATGGGAATTAATATGGAGTTGGACCCCCCTTTGCGGCTATAATAATAATAATAATAATAATAATACATTTTATTTGTTATGCGCCTTTCAAGAAACCCAAGGTCGCAGTACAGTGGGAGGAGTAGATAAAAGTTACATAAAACATACATTTAAGCAGATACAAGCACAACAGAACGGAGACAACACAGGAACCACAGAAACTAAACAAAGGTTTTAGAAAACAGATGAGTTTTGAGGGCGGCTTTGAAACTGTCCAGGGTTGGGGCTTGGCGAATCTCTATGGGGAGAGAGTTCCAGAGGGTGGGTGCTGCCACACTGTAGGCTCTGTCCCCAAAGGTTCGTCGTCTGGTGCGGGGATGGAGAGCAGACCCATGTCCGAGGACCGCAATCTCCGAGATGGAGTTTGATGGTGGAGAAGGTCAGACAGGTACTGGGGGGCGAGGCCATGGAGGGATTTGTAGGTGAGGAGGAGGAGTTTGTATGAAATGCGAGACTTGACTGGAAGCCAGTGGAGTCGGATGAGAGTGGGGGTGATGTGCTGCCAGGGCTTGGTGCGGGTGAGAACCCGGGCAGCTGAGTTCTGCACGTACTGGAGCCTGTCCAGGGCTTTGCTGGGTACCCCGAACAGGACTCCATTGCAATAGTCCAGACGGGAGGTAATGAAGGCATGGATGAGGGTCTCCGTGACGGAGTCTGAGAGTGACGGCCGGAGTCTGGAGATGTTCTTAAGGTGGAAGAAGGCAGATTTGGTCATGGATTTGATGTGTGACTGAAAAGAGAGGGTGGAGTCCAGAATGACATCCAGGTTGCGGACTTCGGGAGATGGTGAGATGGAGCAGCCGTCAACCTGGAGAAGGAAATCTCCAACCTTCCGGAGCAGTGCCTTGGGTGCCACAACCATGAGCTCCGTTTTTTTGCTGTTGAGTTTGAGTAGGTTGGATGACATCCATATTTTTATTTCATGTAGGCAGTTGATAAGAGACTGTGGGGGGAGCTGAGTGGAAGGTGAAGTGCTGAGATACAATTGAGTGTCATCAGCGTAGCAGTGGAAGTTGAGACCATGGTGGCGGATGATCTGACCGAGGGGGAGCATGTAAATGGTGAAGAGGAGGGGTCCAAGCACCGAGCCTTGAGGAACACCATGGTTGACTTGGGCCGGGGAGGAACTGGAGCCATTGATGGTGACAAACTGTTTCCTGTTGGAGAGATATGACTGGAACCAGGAGAGGGCTGTACTGGTGAGGCCTAGGTGGTCGGATAGGCGGTTGAGGAGGATAGAGTGGGAGACTGTGTCAAAGGCTGCTGAGAGGTCCAGGAGGATGAGTAAACTGATGTGGCCAGACTCAGCAGCAATGAGGAGATCGTTGGTGATCTTAATGAGGACGGTCTCCGTGCTGTGGTGTGTTCTGAAGCCAGATTGGAGGGTCTCATAGAGCTCATGGTTGGACATATGCTGATGGAGTTGGGCGGCAACTGCTCTTTCCAGGATTTTGCTGAGGAAAGGAAGGTTGGAGATTGGCCGGTAGTTGTTGAGGTCATCAGGGTCCAAACCAGGCTTTTTGAGGATAGGGGTGACTGAGGCCGTTTTGAAGCTGGTGGGGACTGTGCCAGATTGTAGTGAGGAGTTGATGATGTCCACCATGAGGGGGCAGAGGGTCGGTAGGCAGGCCTTGATGAGAGCTGTGGGCATGGGGTCCAGAGAACAGGTGGAGGCTTTAGCCTTGGTGGTCAACTCGGCGACTTGGAGAGCATCCACCAGGGAGAAGGAGGAGAGGCAGCATTGAGGCCGGTGTGCCGCTGGGGGGGCGCTACCCTGCGGCTGAGCTGTGTGTGGGGGGGGAGGAGCAGGCGCCAGAAGCTGCTGATGGATGGAGTCCACTTTCGTCTGGAAGAAGTCCAGGAACTTGGAGCAGAGGTCAGTGGCACCTGCGGGGTGAGGGGCGTTAGGGGGGCGGAGTAAGCGGTTGATGGTGCTGAACAATGTTCTAGGATGATTTTGCTGGGAGTCAATGAGTGGAGTAATATTGGGTCTTGGTCTGAGAGAGAGCTTCCTTGTAGGACCTCACATGATCTTTGAAGGCGAGAAGGTGGACCGTGAGGCCAGTTCTTTTATAGAGCCTCTCCAGCTGGCGTCCAGAGGCCTTCATGGTGCGGAGTTCGGTGGTGAACCAGGGGGCAGGATGGGCGAAGGAGACAGACCGGGTTTTAAGAGGGGCGAGAAAGTCAAGGCTGAGGGATAGGGCAGTGTTGTAGTGGGCCACCAGGCCGTCCGCCAAGGAGTCGGTGGGAACCGAGGTCATGTGAGTCGCTATCAGGTCGGATAGAGCTGGTGCACTATGACACTGCACTATGGCTATGACAGCTGCCACTCTTCTGGGAAGGCTTTCCACAAGATTTTGGAGTGTGTCTGTGGGAATTTGTGCCCATTCAGCCAAAAGAGCATCTGTGAGGTCAGGCACTGATGTTGGATGAGAAGGCCTGGCTCGCAATCGGCGTTCTAATTCCTCCC
Source organism: Aldrovandia affinis (assembly GCA_029706075.1). Classification (NCBI taxonomy): domain Eukaryota; kingdom Metazoa; phylum Chordata; class Actinopteri; order Notacanthiformes; family Halosauridae; genus Aldrovandia; species Aldrovandia affinis. The sequence goes on from JAINUG010000049.1 coordinate 4,480,974, forward strand.
AAAGGTGTTCAATAGGATTGAGGTCAGGGCTCTGTGCAGACCAATCGAGGTCCTCCACACCAAACTCCACGTCTAACCATGTCTTTATGGACCTTGCTTTGTGCACAGGGGCACAGTCATGCTGGAACAGCAAAGGGCCTTCCCCAAACTGTTGCCACAAAGTTGGAAGCGTCCAATTGGCTAAGATGTATTCGTTTGGCTAAGATGTATTCGTTTGGCTAAGATAGCTCTGTCTGATTTCCACACACTCCTGGCTTCCTTCTCCGCTAACCTCTCCTCTGCTAAGTCTGCATTTTTCCTTTCTAAGATTCAATCTTCTGTTTCCAACCCACGTAAACTCTATTCTACGTTTTCCTCTCTCCTCACCCCTCCTCCTCCCCACCCCCTCCTCTCTAACCGCCGATGACTTCTCATCCTTCTTTCTCGAGAAGGTTGATGTCATTCGCAACTCCTTCCCCCCAACCTCTCCCTCTCCCATCTCGCTACCTAAACCTCCCACCCCTCTGTCCTCCTTCTCGCCCCTCCCTGACTCAGACATCCTTCAACTTGTTCTCTCCCACCATCCCACCACCTGCCCTCTTGATCCCATTCCTTCCCCCCTCTTCCAGTCCATTGCTATGGACATCCTCCCCTTTGTCTCCAATGTCATTAACTCCTCTCTTTCCTCTGGCTCTGTCCCCTCCTCCCTCAAATGTGCTCATGTTGTCCCCCTCCTCAAAAAACCCTCTGAATCCTGCTGTCATCTCTAACTACCGACCTGTCTCTCTCCTCCCATTCCTTTAAAAAACGTTAGAGCGGGCTGTCTATAATCAACTGTCTGCTCATCTCTTACAGAACGACCTGCTTGATCCCAACCAATCTGGGTTCAGAGCAGGCCACTCCACAGAGACTGCTCTCCTTGCGGTCACTGAGGCCCTTCACGGGGCTAAGTCCCGATCCCTTAGCTCTGTCCTCCTCCTCCTCGACCTGTCGGCGGCATTCGACACCGTGGACCACCGGATCCTGCTCTCATCTCTCGTCGAGATGGGAATCTCTGGATCTGCGTTGACATGGTTTGAGTCCTACCTGGCTGACCGGTCCTACCAAGTGGCCTGGAGAGGATCCCTCTCCTCTCCCCACACCCTCTCTATCGGAGTCCCGCAGGGCTCGGTGCTAGGCCCCGTCCTATTTTCTCTGTACACCAAGTCACTTGGCTCTGTTATTTCTGCTCATGGTTTTTCCTATCACTGTTATGCTGATGACACTCAACTCTTTCTCTCCTTCCCTCCAACTGATACCCAGGTCCCGGCATGGATCTCTGCATGCCTTGCTGACATCTCCGCATGGATGTCCACCCACCACCTGAAGCTGAACCTGGGGAAGACAGAGCTGCTCTTCCTCCCAGCGAAGGGCTCCCCGATGATTGATCCGTCAATCACCGTGGAAGGCTCCATAGTGTCTCCGTCCCAGTCTGCCAGGAGTCTTGGGGTAACCCTGGACAACCAGCTGTGCTTCTCGAGCCATATTGCAGCGATCACTCGGACCTGCCGTTTCTCCCTCCACAACATCCGGAGGATCCGACCGTTCCTCACCCAAGAGGCCACTCAACTCCTGGTCCAGGCCCTGGTGATCTCACGTCTGGACTACTGCAATTCCTTGCTGGCAGGCCTTCCGGCCTGTGCCATCAAGCCACTGCAAGTAGTCCAGAACGCTGCTGCTCGCCTGGTGTTCAACCAGCCGAAGTTCACCCACGTCACCCCCCTACTCTCCTCTCTGCACTGGCTCCCCATCGCAGCATGCATCAGATTCAAGTCACTGGTGCTTGCTTTTCAAGCGGCCAGAGGTACTGCTCCCCCATACCTCCAGTCACTCATCACTCCCTACACCCCGCCCAGACCCCTCCGCTCCGCCTCCGCTGGCAAACTGACTGCCCCATCCCTCCGGGCGCCTGGCAGCTGCTCCTTGCGGTCTCGCCTCTTCTCTGTCCTGGTCCCATGTTGGTGGAACAACCTCCCGCAATCGGTCAGGACTGCAGAATCACTTCCAATCTTCCGCAAGAGACTCAAAACCCACCTCTTCAGACTCCACTACCCCTGAACCCCCTAGCTAAATTGTCTTCACCACTGTTTACTTGTTCAACACTATACTAACCTTTTCCTTCCCGGTGTTACAGGTATGGTACGCAGATGCCTGCAATGATGTCTATTGCTGTACTCCTGCACTGATCTCGTGCGCTAACTATGATTGTTCCTACCATGTATTAACCCTCTGAGGTCCGTGCTAAGCTTTTAGATGTTTTTTTATTTTGGCATGGTCTGATATTTATCTCAATTTCATCAATTTAAACACACTTACTCCAAAGTGTTTGATATTTTTATTTGAAGGACAATCACAGCTACATTTGTATGCCATCAATAGTTTGGTCAGTATCATATGCAGCTTGTAAATAGATCTACAAACACACAAGTTAAAAATAGTAAATTTTTCTGCTGTCACAAAAGTTGTGAAAGCACACACTAAACTATAGTGACGAATTGTTTTGCCAATGTGCGTTTGTTCATCAAGATCTTGGTTATGTAAGGGTGTGAAAACAGTTTAGCACATCTGAGATCTAAATAGCTAAAAACCTGTTTTTATCAGAACTGGTCACATTTATTTCAGGCTGTGGGAGGGCTAAATGCTAAATACCTGAATATTCATTATTCATTGTCCACACCTCTAAGATCTGTCAGATGGGCCATCTCTCTCTCTCAAAGGCCATCAGTGTTATATTCTGAGTTCCTGTTCTGTTGTTTTTTGGTCTTTGTTTATTTTTCATTCAGTCCTTATTCATTATTCTTTATCCAGTATTGCATTCTGCTCAAATGAACGGAATGAACGTTCTGCTCCCTGTCTGTCCTTGTTCCGTTTATTTCGAGATCCACGTGGAGTACTCCTTGTCTTGTCATGCACTTCGGGAGTTTATACTTTTCGGGTTTTTCCCGCCTTCGCTTATTATCTCGTTTTCTTCCTTCTTACTTTCTAGATTGCACTTTGTATATATAAGGTAGATGTGTATAGTACTAACCAACTAATCTACTAACGTTAGGGATTTAGATTAAGTTACTAACACGCGGAATATGTTTGGCGTCACAAGACGCGGAATTCATATATTTTCACGAGTATTTGAAAACAAGCGAAATAAATAACATTTTAGGCTGTTTGAAAAGTATTCTTCCATAGATCTTGTGTGCATATTGCAATTTGTTACGTTGCAACACGCGGAATATGTAGTCACAAGACGCGGAATTCATATATTGAATATATATACGAGTATTTGATAACATGGCAAATCAAATATAGTTACTTACTCTTCGTCAGTTATTGTCTTCGTCGCTTTTCATCAATACTCTCAAACACTGCAGCGCAGAAAATCTTTCCATCTTGAATAAAATTGTACGTCTGTATAAAATCTTGCTTCAAATTGTCGGGACAGTTTATGTGTTTACGCGGCGTTTTCACACATGGCCCCATGCACCTCCCCGAAACTCGCACCTAGTTACCATGTCAATAGAAGGGGGACGTTACTAAAAGGTAAAAAACTGAGTAAAAAGCAAGGTTTACTTTTGGTCTAATTAACCTAATTTAAAAAATCCCATTTGATTTGCCAGTGCTCAAATCGGAAAGTCGCGATTCTAAGGTTTCTGTCAATGTTTTTGTCGCGTGTGTATGATAAAATATCGCGAAGTTAGAAATAGTAATATACTTTTATTGCTGCTGGGAGCGGCGCCGCTCCCGTCGACCTCAGGGGGTTAATGCACATCGCTCTGGATAAGAGCGTCTGCTAAATGCTTAAAATGTAAAATGTAAAATGTAAAAATGTATCCTGTAGCATTAAGAATACCCTTCACTGGAACTAAGGTGCCTATCCCAAACCCTGCCCCAGACCATTATCCCTCCTCCACCAAACCTTACAGTAGGCACTATGCATGTGAGGTACCGAACAGGGACTCAGACGCAGACGCAGACCAGGATAAGGCAGTAAAGGAACGTTTAATAATTAAACAAGGTTCAAAAGCCGATAGTCAGAGTGAGGTAATGTACAACATCGAAATCCAAAAGAGTAGTCAAAAAGGCAACACAAAAGTCAAAACCAAATAATCAGAAAGGTGAACAAACAAAATCGGAAAGCAAACTCGAAGTCAAACAGAAGGGGTGTCTCGTAAAATACAAACAAACTCTGGCTTACACACAATTGATGATCAACGTTCTGACAAAGACTGAAAGCAAACAAGGAACTTAAATACAAACAGGGAAAGTGACACAATAGGAATCAGGTGTGACTGGGAGGGGAAAAGGGCAAGAACACAGGTTAGAACGATTAAGGATAACTAATACAATAACGAGGGGAAACGAAAGACACGGACTGGGAAGCACATAGACACACAAAAAATACAGGACCTGGAAGAGCAGGCAGACACGTGCAGTTTGAAGGGGAGGAACGCATAGAAAGAAAATGCGTGCAGATAAAGCAATTAAGAGAGAAACGTACAGGAATAGGACAACGAGAGAGAGAATGATAGCAGTAGATATAAACGTGAGAAAATGAGTAATTAGTAATGTTAGTAACGAAATCTAAATCCCTACTTTTAGTAGATTAGTTGGTTAGTACCATATACATCTAACTAATATGTACAGAGTGTTAGAAAGAATGAAGGAAGTAAATGAAATAAGAAAATAAGACAGAAAACCCGTAAAGTCTAACTCACCCGAATAATGCAATAACAAAGACGAGGAGTGGATTATCGAAAAACACGGAACACAGACAGACGGGGAAACAGACGTGAGTGAACCGTAATGATGAGGAAAATAATAATACAAAAAGAAATAGAACAAACGTGGCAAAACATAACAATGCATTCCGGAAGTTAGCGTTCTCCTGGCATCCGCCAAACCCAGATTCGTCCATCAGACTCCCAGATAGTGAAGTGTGATTCATCACTCCAAAGAACACGTTTCCACTGCTCCAGAGTCCAGTTGTGGTGTGCTTTACACCACTCCAGCCAACGCTTGGCATTGCGCATGGTGATGTGAGGCTTGTGTGCAGCTTCTCGGCCATGGAAACCCATTCCATGAAGCTCCCGACACAGTTCTTGTGCTGATGGTGCTTCCAGAGGCAGTTTGGTACTCTGTAGTCAGTGATGCAGCAGATGATAGGCGATTTTTATGCGCTATGCGCTTCAGCACTCGTCGGCCCCGCTCTGTGAGTTTGCGTGGTCTACCACTTCGTGGCTGAGCTGTTGTTGCTCCTAGGCGCTTCCACTTCACAATAATAGCACTTACAGTTGACCGGGGACATCTAGTAGGGCAGAAATTTCATGAACTGACTTGTGGCAAAGGTGGCATCCTATGACAGTGCCGCGTTTAAAGTCAATGAGCTCTTTACGAACCATTCTGAATTCGAAATGTTTGTCTGTGGAGATTGCTTGGCTATGTGCTGGACTTTATGTGTCAGGAACGGTGTCGGAAAACCAGGCGCGGACCCAGAAATGCAATAATGGCTTTTATTGCATAAACAGGCAATGGTCATACAGGGGTAAACAGAGCAATGCAGGGATCCAAAGAATGGTCGGGGACAGGCAGAGTTCATTTCGGGCTTCAGGGGTATCAGGGGCAGGCAAGGCATAGTCAGTGGGCAGGCGAAGGCCAAAAACGTGAAAGCAGTCCAGGGAACACAGGGAGGAGCGGGAACGAGACTGAGATCAAGACGAACACTGGAGCACAAACACAATGAAACAAAACGCGGGGAAACAGAGAAAATGCTGGAGAGTAGTGTAAGCATACGCAAAGCACAAGACAATCTGGCAACGAACATGGGAAAACACACAGCTTAAATACATTTAGACCTAACAAGAAACAATCAGGAATAAACATGAATGCAGCTGACTGCAATCAGACACATGAGGAATTAAGTGAAAACGATAATACAATAACGAGACAATCAGGAAATGAACATGGAAACGAACAGCTAACTACATCAGACATAACGAGAAACAATTAGGAATTAACACGAATGCAGCTAACTGCAATCAGACACATGAAAACGATAATACAATGACAAGACTGGGAACAGGTAAGTGAAAGTGAAAACAGGGACCAGACAACCAGGAAAACATGGAATAAATGAAAACACCTAATTACGGGGAACACGAACACGAGACGTGACATTTATGCACCTGTTGGCAATGGGTGTGGCTGAAACACCTGAACTCAATAATTAGTAGGGGTGTCCACTGACTTTTGGCCATATAGTGTACATGCTGGACAATCTCCACTGATCCAGAGATCCATGCTTCATAGGAATAAATTATAAGGTGGACTTCGGCTTCCTTAACTTTATGTTAAAGTTAAGGAATATGGACGTTAGTAGCAAAATAATTACATTTGCAGATGATACTAAACTTGGGGGTTTGGCAAACAGTTTGGAATCGACTAAAGTAATCCAAGATGATTTAAACAAAATCCCCAAATGGGCAGATACATGGCAGATGACATTCAATATTGCTAAATGTAAAGCTATGCATGTGGGAAATAAAAACATTAGACAGGAGTATTTTATGGGAGGAGAAAAGTTAGTAGGTGTTCAATTTGAGAAAGACTTAGGAATTATAGTTGATCAAAGCCTATCTGAATCAAAGCAGTGTGCTACAGCAGTGAAAAAAGCCAACAGGATGCGGGGATACATAGCAAAAAGTATTGAGTATAAATCATAGGAAGTTATATTAATGTTTTATAATGCCTTTGTCAGACCTCACTTAGAATTATGTGTGCAGTTCTGGGCACCGCACTACAAGAAAGATATAGAAGCTCTTGAAAAAGTCCAAAGAAGGGGAACTAAACTGATACCTGGTATGAAGGGTAAAATTTATGATGATAGACTTAAGGCACTCAATCTATTTAAGCTTAGCAAACGGAGACTTAGGGGGGATTTGATTGAGGTTTTTAAATTCCTAAAAGGGATTACCATTGTGAAATACCAAAGATTTTTTAAGATAAGTGGGGTCAGCAGAACAAGAGGCCACAGGTGGAAATTAGTTCCTCACAGATATTAGGACGTTTTTCTTTACACAGAGAGTTGTCAGTGCCTGGAACATCTTGCCAGGTCGGGTAGTAGAGGCAGAAACACTTGGGCTATTCAAGTCCAGGCTAGATATAGTACTAGATACTCTTTAGATTAGGACATGACGAGCATAGATGGGCCGAACGGCCCATTCTCGTCATTATGTATTCTTATGTTCTTATGTTATTTTCTATTATTTTGTAACAACCACCGATATTTTCCTTACAGACTTGTTTACAGATGGAACTTATGCCAGTTGTAATGATCAGTGTGAAGTTCAATATGTCATGATGTAGCCACACGTAGTTTTATACAATCGCATATGCCATAATTTCAAAACATACTTACATGTGCTTTACTACATACTATCGTTAACCTAAAGAGGCAAAAATAACGGTCTGCTTTTATAAACTTTATAAGTGCATACTGAACACTGAAAAATCTTTTAGTGTTAATGTACATTCTGACTGGGAAAAAACTGGGCATGGGATAAGTCTGTTTACAGAACAAACGTTACTTCCTCATGTGCTTGTCTTAGCCTAATTCAATTCACAATCTTACAAAAGAAGCATATGTCCATGGCAAAATTAGCCAGATTCCAGTCATATCTGTGATCATTGTAAATCATCCCATCTTCAGAAGATCACAGCCACATGATTTGGACTTTGTCCAGACTTTTCAATGTTTGTTCTTCTTACTTTAACTCTCTGTCTCAGACTCTTAATGCTGATGACTGATTCTTAATACAATCCTGTCCAATGAAAGATTTGGAGTGCCAACTGGAAGCCCCTGTTTAGGTAAGCCCAAACTTGTCATATTCTCTTTGTTCTTGTCTCGTCTTTTCCTTGTCTTGTTTTCCCCTGTGTTCGTTTGTTCTCTGGTGTTCTTCCCTTGTGATTGTTTGTGTTAATTGTTTTATTATGTTCCATTATTCAATCTTCACTCCTGGTTACTCCTCATCCTGCTCACCTGCTTCTAATCCCGTCACCCATTTCCCCGCACACCAGCCTCCCATCAAGATCATCAGCCCTGCAGTATTTCTACCCCGGTTTTCCAGTCATTCACCATCAGATCATTGTTCTCTCTACCCCGGTAGAACTTGACTCTCGAAATCCGAATTTATACACTGTTTTTGCGAATCTTTGTGTTTGTTGTTTGTACATGTTAACACTTGTTCCTGTTGTCTCCCCTACGTGTTCAGGTTCGTTACCCGTCTGCCAGCCCTGCCTGCCTGCACGCCTTGCCTGCCCTCTGGTTCCCTTAGCCTGCCTGCCCAATCTTCTCGCCCACTCCACCTGCGCTCCTCTTCTGTTGTTCTGTTCCCGTCACCAGTCCTCCAGCTCATCGATTCCACTACCTTTGTTAACCAATAAATCATCTCTCTCTTCATTCAAACCCACCTTGTCTGCGTTTGGGCTCGTTCTGTATATCATAACAAAACTAGATGTAATAGCTTTTTCTATAAAAGGATATTAATGTCCTGGAAATATCCTAAAGCCCTTTCAGCTTCATCCTGGTTATAAGACATGATGGTAACCACTGACAACCAATTTTACATGAATTACTGTACCATTACTGTCCCCAAACTTGGCTAATGGGCAGAAGACTTACTAATGATGGTATCCTTTTGTAAATTACTATGCTCTGTCCAATAAATAAATACTTTGCCCATAAGTGTAGGTGTCACGGTTCCATGTAATTCATGCCACGTTTTATGTTTCATTTTGTCACGTTTCTGTTCATGTTTAAAGCATACACTTTTCCATGTTATTTTCTGCAAATCTTGCATTCATGCTTTCGCTCTCTCTCTCACTGTCGCTCACGCTTCCCTATTGTTTCTAATCCCTCCTTGTCTGATTTACTAATTTACTAACGATTAGATAGATTAATTGTTTCTGCTAGTACGATTGGCAATTTAGTAACTAATTGCCAACGTGCTGGAGATGTACTAATTACTAACTTGTTAACAATGTGTATTCATGTTTCCTTTCGTTTCTAGTTCATGTCTGATTTACTAATCTACTAACGCTAGGTCAGGATAGGATAATTACTAACAACGACTAATTATCTTGTTACCTTGTCACGCACTCCTCAGCTGTTTTCTGTTTCGCGCTGTTCTCAAGCTAAGTGTCTGCACCTGTCTACACCTCCATATAAGCTCAGTGTTTCTGTCATGTCTTTGTGAAATTGTTGCCTAGTTTACTATAGCACTTTTGAGTGGTTTCCTTGTTTGTTTTCATTGTTATGATCCAAGCCTGTTTACTGACCATTGTTACTGCCTGCCGTTTTGTTACCACTGCCTGTTTTGTACCACGAGTTTTGCCTGCTGTCTTTTTGTGCCTTTGCCCTGCGGAGCAGACTTCGGTCTTGACTCTTGCACTGTCCCTGACTACGAGCCTGCCTACCATCCTCCTGTACCTCTGCCCCGCTGACAGCTACTCTGGTTTGTTAGATTTTTTGCATAGTTTACCGAGTTCGAGACTGCCTTCTCCCTCGGTACTGTACTTTGGTTATTGGCTGGGATAATACGTTCTATGATAACTACGTGAGTTATCTGACACTAAATTATGTCTGGAAACCGAGAAGCCCATCCAGAGAAGTAAGAGCAAGGTATACATGCCCAGTCTTTCATTAAACCATGAATTCTGGGATACAGTGGATCTGTACCGGACATGGGCTCCAACAGAACAATGTCCCTTATCTCACCCCAGACAACCATTTAATTATTTATAAAAAAACTGTAATTTACTTCAAAAAGAGCTCCATCTCTTCTGATTGCTTTCATGTGAACAGACAAGACCTCCCCAGATTGCGGAAAGTTGACTTTGTTTTTTTTCCATATGACTATTCTGAGTAAAGCACTGCATTTCGGGACACCAGAGAGTGCTGAACAAAAGGCAGTGTAAAAAGGTAAATGCAATGTTAAAACAAAGAGGCTTTCCCTTCAGGTCCACATTAATGGTCCGTCTGCAGCCAGCTGCACCCCTGCAGAGTGGAATCCTGTGTGCACTCAACACACATTATTATTTATCTGCTTTTAAGATGCTAATCCACAGCGGTTTACACAGATAACATTTTTACACATTATCCAGGGGTACAAGCACTGTGTCACCCCTGAGATGGGAACCTTCTGGTACTCCAATTCAACTTGCAAGTCACCGCTCAACAAATTTCATATGGCGTAAAAGTTCCATAATACCTATATGTGTAGATGTCTTTATAGACCTGTGATCAAGTGTTTTCAATATTTTGCCTTCTGTTTTAATATGGTCAGCTTCCAATTTGGCAGTGGGGGGATGTGTGTGTTGGGTCCCTCTTGAAGTATGGTCCAATATCCCAGTAGAAACAGTTAAAAACTTGCACAATAGCATTCCAAGAAGGACAAAGGCAAAGGGCAATGGGCAACTCCTTATTAGTTAATACATATTCATATATTGTATATTATAATATTCCATTTAGCAGACGCTTTTAGTCAAAGCAACTTACAGTCACCGCCACGCTCTACCTACTGAGCCACACAGAACCATATTGTTTGGTGTTTCCATTTTGTCCACCCCAACATATATAATATACATACATACACATTGTCACCTTCTTAAAATAATGGCCTAACTCACACTCTTGTGTGAGGGCATTTTAAACCTGACTTAGGCCAAATTACTTCTGGAGTAAGTGACTTGAAAGAATCTTGAAAGCTTGTAAAATTGCCTAAGTCACATTGTCTTGTGACTTAGGCAAAAAATAAAATGGCCTAAGTCACACTCTTGACGTAGGCCATTATACTACCGGGGTAGGAACAGCATAATCTTTTCAATTAAGGATGTAGGCAATTTTACCAGAGGTGGCCAACATCATGAAGAGATGACTTAGGCAAAAAAAATCATTTTCCTCAAAAAATGACATAGGCCATTATTTTAAGAAGGTGATGACATTGTAATACAGTAAAACCAATAACATTGATAATCCCATTTTATGTGCAATGCATTGACAGCATTGCGAGGCTGTTCCTGATACTTACACCCACAGAATGCATTAGCAGAAGATTTAACCTTGGAGGCACTTGGGTGAAAATAAAAGTTACTACCGTTCCTGCTTAGTATTCAGCTGCGTTCAGACAAATACCATCATCACACAGCCGGGACACCAAATTAAGCTCAAAGTATTCAATACCCATTTGCATCATTCCATTGTGACACTTAAAGGACTAATTTTTATTGTTTTTAAGACTACCAAGTAGAAAGGAGGCTTCTGTTTCTGTTTTTAATTTTAACTTTTCTATGAGGCTGAAACATAATGCTGCAATCAGAGAATGAAAATAATTACATCTTGCTGGCCTTGGTTACACTACTCTGTCAGAACTGGGAATGAACAAAATAAGTCCAGGATCCAAGAGTTTATGAGGCTTGACTTTCAGGGCGAGGACATCCAGCCGAGGTAATGAGAGACTTTACATATGCACATGCCATTTAGCAGATGCTTTTATCCAAAATGACTTACAGTAGCAAATGCATACATTTTTCACTATATGTGGCCCCAATGGGAGTTGAACCCACAACCTAAACGTTGCCAATGCCACTCTCTACCTACTGAGCCACACAAAACCATATTGTTTGGTGTTTCCATTATTTTGTCTACCCCCTACATATATAATATACGGCGATAATCAGGACGATTAGCGGCCACGCCTACTGGCAGAGCAGCCAGCTCACAAGGTTTGGCAATTACATCTGTGTGCTTAAAACAGCTCTGCTCTCTTCAGTAGGTGGCTGGAACAAGGAAGGAGAAGGCATGAGAGACCGCAGAGAGAAAGCGAACGAGAAAGAAAGAAAGAAAGCAAAGCAAAGTGAACTGGAAAGTTTCCATTTAGTTTGTGATAGTTTGTTTGTGTTTTCAAGTTTATTGTTTTGTGTCCCGAACCCGTGAGGGCAACGGACAGATTTGTTTTTGTTATTAGTGAAAGCTCCCGGTCTCGTTCTCTGCCCGTGTCGGGGATCAGAGAACTTCCCTGAGTAACAATAAAAATCAGGTCCGTGGACCAGAAAAATCCACTCCGTCTCCAGACTGCCCTGTTCCCGTCCAGGGATTGTCATGTGGCGTGTCACTGGTATTGAGCAAGTTTAGCTTGCCAGCTAGTTATATGACTCCTTAATATTAACAAGCTAGCTACATTAGTTCCAGGTTATAACGTGTTAGTCTCCTCAGTAGTCATGCTTGGGAGGCATGGCAAACACCTTCTCGTGGTGCCTCCTGTCAGTAACTTATGACCCCAACCCATAAGAGAAACAGAGTTTGCCAATTAAGGGCCCTCACCCGGGCTGGTGCTCGGCAGCAGTCGGAGAGGAGAGCCGGTGGGGCTTGCTCCACAGGCCTCCAACCCAGAATACTGCAGCTGAACACCGAAGGGCTCACCACCAGTAAGATCAGTGTCATTGAACAGCTGGCCTATACCTTCAAGGCCCTCGTCATCCTCCTCCAGGAAACCCACTGCGTCTCAGCAGACAAGCTAGTGCTACCAAATTTCGCACTAGCTGGGTCCATTCTGAGCAGGAAGCATGGCCTTGCCACGTTTGTCCACGAAAGGTTGAGCTGGACTCTCGCCGACCAATCGCCAGCTGACACGGAGATTGAGTGGTTGTGCGTGGACGTTGCCGGTTTAAAAATCGTAAACGTCTACAAGCCTCCTAACTCGCGATTCACGCCAGCGTCTGTCCCGGTGTTCCTTCACACCTGTCTTTATGTTGGCGACTTCAATTGCCAGCATGAAGACTGGGGATACAACACCAACACACCCGACGGAGAGAACCTGGCTGCCTGGGCAGCCAACAACTGCCTGACCTTGTTACACGATCCCAAGGGTCCAGCCAGCTTTCTCTCCGGATGCTGGAACACTGGGACTAATCCAGACCTGGCTTTCGCGAGTGTCGGCGTAGACAACCAGCTCCCTGACAGACGTGTGCTCGGAAATTTCCCATGGTTCCAACATCGACTATCGCTGATAACCGTACCTAAACTTGTGGACATTGTCCCGAGTGAGCCGGTGAAGCAATGGAATTTCCGAAAGGCCAACTGGAAACGATTCCGCCTCCTCACCAACAAATCCACGAGGCATCTTCCATCGCCTAATACCAACAGCGTGGATGAGGCATACCAGGACTTCTGCAGTGTGCTAGTGAAAGCGGCCAAAAAATCCATCCCACGTGGATGTCGCAACAGCTACAAACCATGCTGGGATGCGGAGTGTGAGAATCTCTACTGCGCCTTCCTCCGGGCTCCTGCAGGAACCGAGTCAAACAGGGCTGCTACAGATACAAATAAAATTGCATCACAATTTGTGAAAAATGGGGTATACGAGGGTAAAGACCACGAGTCATCATGACTCGTGGCAAAAGAAGTGTCTGACCTTTGGAGGGCCCCAACACCTAGTAGCGACAACATCTCCGGTGAATTCACACCAGAGGAGTTCGCTACTGCCCTCCAGCACATAAAGCCAGGAAAAGCTCCGGGCCCTGACTCCATTTGCCCGGAGCTTATACTCCATGCTGCACCTACTCTGAAGTCCTGGTTAAGAGCTTTCCTCTCTTCCTGCTTGCGCCAACTGAAGATTCCCAAAATCTGGAGAAGAGCCCTAGTTGTCCCGATCCCGAAGCCGAACAAGCCTGAAGGGAACCCTAAGAGCTACCGTCCCATCTCTTTGCTCTGCATCCCCTTCAAGATCCTTGAGCGTCTTATCTACGCTCGCGTCGAACCGATCATTGACCCACTGCTCCCCCGGGAGCAGGCCGGGTTCCGACGTGGGAGATCGACCGTAGACCAAGTCACTTTGTTGACTCAAGACATCGAGGACAGCTTTTCGGCCAAAAAGAAGGCTGGAGCCGTCTTTGTCGATCTGACGGCTGCCTACGACACCCTATGGCATCGCGGCCTCACCTGCAAGTTGCTCCGCCTGCTTCCGGACAGGCACATGGTCAGAATGATCATGGAGCTTGTCCGAAATCGCAGCTTCACCCTCACCACCGGTAGCGGACAGCAAAGTAGGTTACGACGCCCTCAAGAACGGCGTCCCCCAGGGATCGGTCCTGGCCCCCCTTCTCTATAACATCTACACCTATGACTTGCCTGACACGGTCTCGTGGAAGTATGCCTATGCGGATGACCTCGCGTTGGTGTACTCTGCTGGAGACTGGCAGTCATTGGAGGGGACATTAGGCCAGGATATGAAGACACTAGTGGCATACCTCCAGAAATGGAGATTGAAGCTCAGTGAGGCAAAGACGGTGTCGGCAGCCTTCCATCTCAACAACAAGGAGGCTAAACGTGAGCTCCGAGTATATATCGGCGGAATACCCCTGCCATGTTGTGCTGAGCCAACGTACCTAAGCATGACACTGGGCAGGTCGCTCACGTTTCGCCGACACCTCGCGTCACTGCGCAAGAAGCTAACATCTCATGCGGCATTGATGAGGCGATTAGTTGGATCAGTCTGGGGCGCCGGGGCAAGAACATTGCGTACGGCTGCCCTGGCCCTTGTTTACTTGACTAGTGAGTACTGCGCGCCAGCATGGTGTCACCTCGTTGATACGCCTATCAACAAAGCATTGCGCATTGTGACAGGATGCCTGCGTCCCACTCCTGTGGACAACCTCTCCATCCTTGCAGGCATCCAGCCCGCTGGGCTTCGCCGTGCGGGAGCCACAGCACGTCTCGCATGCCGGGCCATGGAGCCAAACCATCTGCTTCATGAAAGGCTCACTCTAACAGCTGAGCCTCCCAGGCGCCTCAAGTCGAGACACCCATTTGTGCCTGCCGCATGGGAACTCCTGCAGCAATGCAGCGACCTTAATATCAGTGCGGCACGGTGGGTGGATTACACCTGGAGCACGGAGTGGGAGAAAAACACCTCTAGACTCCGTGACTTCATCCCAGACGTCGGTTTTCCCCCCATCGGGGTGGACCTGCCCCGACTGGCGTGGGTGAGGCTTAACCGCCTCCGGACTGGCGTTGGGCGTTTCTGCTCATCGATGCACAGATGGGGCTTGGCCTCCTGCACGGCCTGCGAGTGTGGTGCAGAGGAACAAACCGCAGACCATGTCATCCTGGATTGTCCGATTTATCGGACACCCAATGGGATCCATGGTTTGTCGGCTTTGGATGACGACACGGTGACATGGCTGCTGGAGATGTGCCCCAAAATATAGGGTGAACCTATAGGCTTGAGGTGGTAAAAGGATAGCCCCTCGGCCCCGAGCCTAGGGGAGCAGAAAAAAAGAACATACCCAAACGAAGAAGAAGTAGTCATGCAATGTACATTTCAATATACTGTATGCCAGGCATACATAGATAGTATAACAAATACAACACATTTAAGTGGCTAGAAGAACTGCTCCCCCTTACTTCCAGACACTCATCACACCCTACACCCCAGCCAGACCCCTCCGCTCCACCTCCTCTGGCAAACTGACTGTCCCATCCCTCCGGGCGCCAGGCAACCGCTCCTCGTGGTCTCGCCTCTTCTCTGTCCTGACCCCTCAGTTGTGGAATGATCTTCTGCACTCGGTCAGGACCGCAGAATCACCTGCGATCTTCCACAAGAGACTCAAAACCCACCTTTTCAGACTCCACTACCACTGAATTCTGCCAAATTTCATCACCACTGCCTACTTGTTTAATACTTTTTGTATATGTATACTTGTTTACTCCTCAAAAAATAAATTGACTAACCTTTTCCTTCCCAGTGTTACAGGTATGTTATGCAGCTGCCAACAACTATGTCTATCGCTGAATTACTGAACTGATCTTTTGCGCGAACAATGATTGTTCTTACCATGTATTAATGCACATCTTGTAAGTTGCTCTGGATAAGAGCGTCTGCTAAATGCTTAAATTTTCAAAAAATAAAAATTTACTTATTAAGTACATTTTGTAATATCTGCGCTTACTTAGGTATTCCCATTTTTACCTTTACTTTTACTTTCAACAACAGATATTCCCACCCATCATGGGAAGCAATGTAGGGCTTTACTTTTAGTAATATTTAATCAGTGTATCTGTACTTTTACTCAAGTAAAGGGTTTGTGTACTTTGTCCACCACTGGGTAGCATGAGAAAGCTTTGCTTGTGTCTTCAACACAGAGCAGGATAAGGAAGTAGTAAATAACTGTTGGAAGGGTTCTCATTAACAGCCACTGAACACAAACGAAGCACAGAGGGAAGGGGGGAATCGTGATCTGTCTGACACCGGCCTGTTGACCCTTAGCATCTATTTATTTTCTCATCGCAGTCAATGACTGTCATCTTTTTGCTCCGGTTCCCACCGGCAAGCATTCGCAGGGAAGCAAAAGTCTCCAAATAGTGTACTTCTAATTAATCTCAATTGCTCAGGTTATTGCTGAGATTTCAGACATATTCTTTCAAACCGAGGGGCCTTCAAGCCCTGTGGGTACTGCGGGGTCGTTTCCGGGGCTCCTCACAAAATGAACAAATCTTCCAACTGCGTCTCACTTCACTAACTTGTCTGTTCCCCTTTACTAACAAAGACAGCTTCACTGTTGTCAAACTGTGTGAATTATTTATACAATTACACTGAGGATTATTTTCACTGTGCGCGAATGGCAGCTAGCATCTAATTACGAGCAAAAGTAATTCTACATTTCTGAGGCTGATTTTCCCAGTATTTTGTACTCCTGTGTAAACTCAACAAATGAAGTACTTTGCAAGTTTCTGTTGCATGTATGTTTTTGTATGTTAGGTGTACATGTAGTGTTGTATGAAAGACATTAGACAACCACAAGCTGCCAGAACAGCTCAATGCACCTTTGCATAGATTGTACAAGTGTCTGGAACTCTGTTGGAGGGATGCAATTCCATTCCATCATTTCATCATTTTGTTGAAGGTGGTGGAAAACAATGACTCAGGCACCACTTCAGAATTTCCCATAAGTGTTCAAATGGGTTGAGATCTTGTGACTGAGACGGCTATATGGTTTAAATAGTTTTCATGCTCATCAAACCATTCAGTGACCACTCTGTGGATGGGGGCACTGACATCCTGAAAACCACTCCCATCAGGATAGAAATGCTTCACCATAGGATGAAGGTGATCACTCAGAAAAGCTTTGTATTTATTGGCGTTTACCTTGCCCTCTAAGGGGCTGAGTGGACCTAATCCATGCCAGGAAAATTTGTTTATATATTTGTTGCAAAGTGAATCAATTAAGGCTCATATGGATTTCAGAATGAAATTGGGATCTTGTTACGGTCTGATTCTTGGACAAATATTCGATCACAGAAGTATGACAATTGAATGAAATATTCTATTAATTGAAACTAGGAATGACCCATGTAGCCTTAATTTATCAGCATTTTTTTCCAGATACAGGGGGTAGACAAAATAATGGAAACACAAATAATATATGAATATTTAATAACTAATAAAGAATTGGGCCACCCTATATATAAAAACATATATAATGGTGTGCATATAATGGAGGTGTTTTTAAGCAAATCTGATCAATTTTAAGATATACATTTTTCTCTCTGGAGATAAAAAATACTTTTTGAATAATTTAAATTTTGAGTGCTGACATAGGCAAAATGATTGGGACAGCAGAGATATGTTACTGCAGGTTTGGGGCTTTCTGGTGGCTAGCTGGTGCGTGGCATCTCCCCGATCTAACTTAGTTATGATACTTTTTTTATTTTTTTTTTCAGATTTTTTCCCAATTTTTCTCCAAATTTAGTAGCCAATTACACCCTCTATTTACACTCCCCACATGGGTCTGCCGCTCATCTCTACGAGGCAAGCTAATTCTCAGAGGGCAGCGAACTCTGCTTCCTTTGAGATGGAATTTGCCCGCCCACGTTCTGGAGACTCCCTTGCGTGCTTCACGGTGAGCCCTCCCCCCTCCCCCTGGGGCGGTCTGGCAGAGATGGGTTTCGAACCGCATCCTTGACTGGCAGCTCACACCATATCAGACCAGCCAAAATATGGTCCATTAGACCGCTACGCTATCCGCGGCCCTTAGTTATGATACTTTTGATAAAATAATTTAAGTTACAGATAAAGATCAAGTTGGCCATATTATTATATTTCTTAGTGAAAAACAACTACGTAGCTTACATTATATTGGGAAACGTGAATATTATTAGCGTTTGTGTGTGTCTAATTGTTTGATAGCTCTGCAAGCTAGAAAATGTGTTATATTTATATTATTAGCTATATCTGAGTTTCATTTGAAGAAAGAAGCTAAATAACTTAGCCTCATCCTTTGGCATATTCCTGTGTAATTTCTTACTAATACCATGCAAAACGTTTCGGTGGAATTTCATGTAAAATTATTATTATTAAAACTGTGTACTGCAAGTCAGACCCTGTTCACTAGTCTACTAGGTGGCTATTACTAGTCACATGACTTCTTGACTTTGTTTTATTTGTCTAACTGGCTGGGCTATATAGAGAGATGGCTGTCTTGTTAACTATCTGACAATTAATTAATTAATTTTCTTTATTAAAAAAGGCTTTGGAGATTATTTGAGTAGTTTATGTAGAGTAGTTTATGTTGATCAGTGCCAAGAAATTCCAATTAAATCAATTTTGATTCCAAGAAGTAAAACAATAAAATGCCAAAGGGGTTGAATACTTTTTATACCCACTGTATGTGTTTTAATGCCTGCCCACCACCCACCCACAAACACATTTGTCATTTGCATTCTGAGAATGCCGATGTCTCATCAGGGAACGTCCTGTCTGTATTGTCAACGCGTCTCTGTGTCTCCCGGGAGCCAGATAGCCGGGAGGGTAGTGAGGATGAGGCAGGAGATAACACTGGAATGGCACCCCAGCACACAGCTCCAGGGTACCTGGGTGTCTCTGGCATGTCAAGCAATGAGATTACATAAGGTGGGAATATTGCTGAGTAAAAGACCACCAAAAAAGAAATGATAAAAAGTCAAAAATAGAAGCATTGTGTGGTTCATATTTGAATTAATCCTGGTGCGAGGGATAGACCGGCGTCTCTGCTTAGGGAGTGGAATCTTAAGTGAATTGAGGAGTCACAACGATAAATCTTTACTCTCTTTTCTACTTTTTTTGCATTTATTTTTGGTGGGTTGTTTAGGTTTCCGTTTATGGAATTCTCAAATAGAAGTCTGACGCACAGGGATTTAGCACAAGCTGTGCTGTATCAGCTGGGCAGATTGATACTGCAGCCAACAACAACAAACAACACACCCACCCTATCACACACACAACAACATGTGCATACAAAAT
This sequence comes from Aldrovandia affinis, assembly GCA_029706075.1. Taxonomy (NCBI): domain Eukaryota; kingdom Metazoa; phylum Chordata; class Actinopteri; order Notacanthiformes; family Halosauridae; genus Aldrovandia; species Aldrovandia affinis. The sequence goes on from JAINUG010000049.1 coordinate 4,500,317, forward strand.
ACAAACACACATTGCCACAAACACGCACACTCACTCACCCACCCACACACACACACACACACACACACACACACACACACACACACACACACACTCACACACACACTCACACACACACACACACACACACACACACACACACACACACAAACACAAGGGAAGCTGGTACTTTGATCTGAGTGTGGATGTGCTGGATCTCAGCCAGCATGGAACAATGGAACCATTCCTGGTTCAGGGAGGCCCGGGAGGCAGAGGGGACGAGCCCCGTTTGATCTCTGGATCGCTCATCTTCCCTCATCAAAATGGAGGAGGGGTGGAATCTGTGGTGAGGAGGGCAGAAAGGAGTGGGTCCCTGGGGTGGTGAGTGCACCCCTACATGGATTCTCACTCCTAAATTACTCACATGCCAGGAAGGTTTGTGGGGCGGTGGGGGGAGTGGTGGGCTCTGGTAACACTTTTTTTTTGTTTTTTTGTTTTTTGTTTCTGATTTTACATTTTCTCCCAATTTGTAGCCAATTAGAATTTTTGAATGTGAGTTGCTGCTATCCACTGGATTGAAACATACTGCTATACAATACTAAAAGAAGATTGGACTATAATTTGGAACATGACCACGGGAGGCCTCTGGTAACACTTTTGACCAATGGATCCACGATTGAAACATACTATACAAACTAAAAGAAAAAAAACAAAAAAACAAGACCTAGACACATATATTACACAGGTACCATGTATGAGTTAAACATTTCAACTTCTATTTTGAGCCTGCCAAAGTTTGTTCTTCTGTCAGCCGATTCTGACTAGCTGCGATGTCGGCTCTCTGCCGGTAAGATATTACATCGCGCAGACATTTTAATGTGCTCGCCGTCTATGTAGCTGCCATTAGAGGAGATTAAATGTGATTCTGTAGAGAGGCTCTCTCCTTCACTCTGCCCTCTTGCGAATTCCCTGTCACTCACCCAAACAGATGAGATGCAAATGCACAGATGAGCCCTGACAGCAGGATATATGCACTCTATCTTTTTAGAAAAAAAAAACCACTTCCACTTTTAATTGGAGGCTCCTCTTTGGTTTGCAAAAAACTAAACCTGTGCCTTTCCCACCCTGTGTGAACTCAAGCTGAACATACTGAGAGAGATCATGACTCCTGCTTTGGGTTGTGGCCCCAGTGGACCCCTGTTAATAGGCCAAGAAGAAGGGCCCAGACAGGTCATGCAGGCACCCAACACATGAACAGACCAATCAGACAAATATATGAAAACAGGTCTCACACATGCACACACTCTTTTAAATAGATAGGTAGTGACCAGAAAGGTAGAAACACTTGGATAAATGAGGGATACTAAGTATATTGAAAGCAGGTGCTTCCACACGTGTTGTTAACTTAGCTAACAGCAGGAGTTAAGGAGTTAACTTGCTGATGTTTCACGAGGAACGGTGTATGAGGAAAATACATCATCAACAAAGGGCAACTGGGGCAACTGTGATCAGAAGCACTCACACCTGGATCGTGTTGCCTGTGCAATCATTTGAGGTGCAAGGCCAAACAGTTGAGCGACTCTAAATCAATTTACTGTGAATTTAAATCTAGGGCATGATGAGGCAGTTTCATCAAGAACAGTCCGTCCAGAGAACTCTACAGAGCCTGACACCACAGTCTTATTATATTGGCATTTCCACCTGTTTTTGCTCACTATCCATATAGGTTGTCTATATCTACTGTACATAGTGTGTATGTGTATATGTTACGTTAGATGTGTACACATTGAATGTAGATAGAAACACAAGACTACCAGCAAGCTGCATCGTCGCGGGTGCAGTATCCCAGCCACACATCAATTTCTCAGTCCTTTGATGTTCCCATGGTCGTCACACGTTGCAGTATTAAAATGACACGTTGTCATTTCACATTTCATTTCACAAGCTAGGATAGGCAGCTAGCTAGTTAGTTAGTTAGCTTAGACGTGGATAGAGCTATGCTCATCATTTTTTATTTAATCAGTGGTAGTGTTGCCTACTAATGTTTGCTGATCTGTGGCTACTTTAGAGTATCTGTGGTACTCTGGTTAGGTTGATTAACATTGCATATGAACCACACGTTTGTTGTGGGTTGTAGTAGAGAGAAGAAGAAAAAATACATTGGTCTAAAATGTCAAAAGGACATAGCAAAATGGTAACTTAAGTTTACGATGTTTAGGTAGTTTGCAGATAAGAATCTGTGTGTTTGCAAACTCGAACGAATCCGCTTGCAATGAGGAACAGTAGCTTAATAATGTGTCAATCTAACTCGGTAGCCTACTGGGTGGGTACGCGACCATTAGCCATCAGCAAATAGCAAAGTAACCAATGTCAACCAAAACAACGTGGGTACTCTGAAGTATCCAAAGATCAACAAACATTAGTAGGCAACACTGCCGCTGATTAAAAAGTATCGCCAGGGCCGGGACCGCTCGTAAAGCCCGATGGACCACGGTGTCAATGCCCCACTGGACTGGGGCGACGATGCGGCTAGGTGAGAGGATGGTCTTCACTGGTGACGGTATCAGGAGCTTTGAAGATCTGAGAGAGAGCATCGGGCTTCTGATTCTTGGACCCCGGACGGTAAGAGAGGGTAAACTGGAATTGGTTGAAGAACAAAGCCCACCTCGCTTGACGGGAGTTCAACCACTTGGCCTGCTGTAGGTACTCCAGATTCTTATGGTCGGTCCACATGGTGAATGGGTGAACCGATCCCTCCAGCCAATGCCGCCACTCCTCCAGAGCTTTCTCCACGGCCAGCAATTTGTGGTCCCTAACATCGTAGATGCGCTTGGTAGATGTCAGGTGGTGCGACAGGAAGGCGCATGGACGGAGCTTGTTTTCTGGTTGCAGCTGTTGAGAGAGGACTGCTCTGATGCCAGTGTTGGACGCAAAGGGCAGAGATGGGTCTGGAATCGTCAGGACGGGTGCTGAGGTGAAGCGCTGCTTGAGGTGCAGGAAGGCTTCTTCGGCTTCGGGAGTCCAGACGAAATCCTTGGCCTTCCCCCGGGTCAGGTTGGTGAGTGGGGCCACCACCGTTCCGAAGTCCCGAATGAATTGCCGGTAAAAGTTGGCGAAGTCAAGTAAGCGTTGCACCTGTTTGACCGAGATGAGGTGTGGCCAGTGGCGAACTGCTTGCGTCTTGACGGGGGTCCACCTGGATGCTGCCTGCCTGAAGGATGAATCCCAGGAATGTGACGGTGGAAGCATGGAACTCGCTCTTCTCCAGCTTGAGGACATGTCGCACGTGTTGTTTGTGTTCCTGGACATTCCGGGAGAATATGAGAATGTCGTCCAAGTATACAAACACAAAGCGGTTAAGTGCCTCTCTCAACACATTGTTAATGAGCGCCTGGAATACCGACGGGCTGTTGGAAAGCCCAAACGGCATGACGAGGTACTTGTAGTGCCCGGTCGGCGTGTTGAAGGTGGTCTTCCACTCGTCCCGCTCGCATATGCGAATGTTCAGTTTGGAGAAGATGGTGGCGCCCTGGAGCATCTCGAATGCCATGGACAGTGGGTACCTGTTCTTCACCGTGATGTTGTTGAGCTCTCGGTAGTGTAGGGATGTAGGCACTCATTGCCGTCGTCTTGGTCCTGGACAATGAAAAGATCTTGCCCCGGGGGGAACTGGTTCCCAGCAGCAGATCAATGGCACAGTCGTATGGATGATGTGGCAGAGTGGATGCGTGTTGCCTGCTGAACACCGCCTGGAGGTCACTGTACGCCGGCGGCACTCGGACCCATTCCTGGATCTCTGGTTCCCGGCGTGAAGCAACAGCGGGAGGGCGAGGCAGCAGACAGGTGCTGACAGGTGAAACCCCAGCCCAGTATCTTCTTGGCGTTCCAGTCGACGTGGGGGTTGTGCCTGCTTAGCCAAGTGTAGCCAAGTAAGTAAGTAAGTAAGTAAGTAAGACTTTATTTATATAGCACCTTTCATACAAGAATTGCATGTACGAGGGATAGCTGCGGAGAGTGCGTAATGAAGAACTCCATTGTTTCGGTGTGGTGATGGTGACCTGAAGTGCAATGGTCCGCTGTGTTATGGCACCAGATCCCAGTGGTTTGCCGTCCAGGGCTGTGACTGACAGATGTTTCCCATAGGCTGGATTCTTTATGTATATATATATATAGGTGTCCTGGAAGATGTTTTAATGTATTGTATTGTCATATGTGTGTCAATGTAACTTTTAAATGCTGTTCTGCTGCCTTTCTTGGCCAGGTCTCCCTTGAAAAAGAGATTGTATCTCAATGGGCTTTTTAAATAAATAAATAAAAAGGGGGAAGTCCAACGTCACCAGGGGGATTTTAAGTTGGCGGGCGAGATTGAGGTCGATGAAATCCCCAGCCACTCCGGAATCAATGAAAGCTGTTCCCTCTCTGTAGCTGAGAGATGGGCTCTACCCAACTGCATGGGTTCCTCCTGCTCGCTAGGGGGAGCTCGAGGGGAGTGATTCCGTCCGCAGCGAGAGTGATGTCCGAGGTCGGGGAATGGGGTTGTTGGTGCAGCGTTCATTCATGCGTTGCCGGTGGCGATTGTCGAGCTGGATGGATAATGCCACGAGTTCTTCCCACTGCTCGATGTGCCCATAGATGACGCCTTCCTATCAGCGCCTCGTTATTCCAGCGGCTCTCCGCGGCCAGGTTCACAAGGTAAGTGGACTTGGGTGTTGATCATGGGTTCCGGGGAAGACTGATAGACGGCGGTCAGGAGTTTTGATTGAAGCAGCTCCGTGATGGTGGTGAATTGGCTGGCTGTTTGACGACTGAATGTATTCAATTGCTCGGTTAGTAGAGCGCTAGCCTGGTCCTGCCATCTGATGGAGGCTTCCTGGCTCTGGATGGTCGCGCACAGGGAGTTCTGGGTTGGCTCGGCTTCTGCTGGTTCCGACAATGGCTTGAACATTCTGTCAGGAATGTTGTGGGTTTGGAACCAATTGCAGGAGAGAGAGAGAGACCCAGGATGCACAGAGATGTTTAAGGTACTTTATTTTCCTTAAACGTAGATTATAGGAAACAGCAAAACAGTGTCTGAACAGACACAGAACAGCACTAACAAATAAACCAAAACAACAAACGAGCAAGAGAAAACAAAACAAACAAAACAGTAAAACTCAAAGCGTATTCCGGGGAACGGAATACACTAAACACTTGGAACTACAAAACAAACGAGGACAAGCTTTTCAAGGCGGCGAGAACACAAACACAACAGGTAAGATTAAATTCAGGGCAGTGAATGTTCAAGCAAAGGTGCTAGGGTAGCCAGACGTTTAAATACTCTTCAGGGCTAACAGCTGCCAATCATTGTCTTGATTGGGATTGTGCATTCCTGGCATGCCTTTTCTTCGTTTGCCGGTCTTCAAGGCTACAAGTTCAATTCCCTTCAGAAAGGCACCAAAATTCATTGGAATTGCTTCAGTGCGGGAAAGAAGAATTCAGTGATATGCGTAAGGACAACATATCTGTCAAGGGGATGGATAATAATAATAAACTGTGTCATTGCAGCTCAGAATCAGCCCTGAAGCCTTGCAGAGGCTTGCTTTGTGTTATGTTTGCGTGTGGGCTGCATGGGGGTCACGTGGACATGGAACAGGCCTATGGGAGCCTGCCTGGCACTTCATCTGATTTGCATGCCCATTGCCTGATACAAACTCAGGTGTGAAGGAGCAATCAGAGGGCGTGTGCATATGGCGGAGAGGTATAGGTCGCTCTTTTGCTGTACACTCAATAGCTGTGCTCCTCGAAATGCAGTTAATTGTACTTGATGAAGTGGGTCCATGTTTCCCAGAAAACACCTTTGATTAAGACCCCCACTTCATTTAAAGGCGCTTAACCAGAGAGATCTGGGATTGTAGCCTCCTCCTGCAAGCCTGGGGTAGATCAGACGCTCTTTGCAAGCCACACAAACTCAAATCACGCCCTGGCTTTGATTTCTCATTGCTCTGCACAGTGAATCGAAGGCTGTTTGTGTACCCAGTCGCTCGACACCCATTTGAGTTGCTGAAAGTGAAACATTTACATTTCTATTTTTATTAGGGGGAAAGGATCTACACACCCAACAAGGTTTTACAGTCAGCACGCTTTGTCAGTTTCAATTTTCCTCATTGGCATGACAAACTTACATTCCTATTGCCAAAGCCAGTAATCCACGGTGCTGGTTCTCTTCAATGAGGATGCACAATACACAACCTAATATATATATATATATATAAAAATAGTAACACATATGTACAGGGGGTAGACAAAATAGTGGAAACACTAAATGAAAAACAACTCATAGTTTGAATTACATCACAGGTTAAAAAGGAATCTACAATTGTGTTTCATATTAATGTCAATACTAATTACTCCATATTTCTATGGTACAAACTGTGGACTTGTTTAGATCATGTTAAGAAGTGTTGGCTGAGGCACTTGTGGGATTCAACAAAGCATCTGCTGGTGGCGGTTGTCATTTTTTGGGCTAAAATCGGGCAATTTCAACTCATGGCCAACTCATTGTTCAGTGCACCCCCATACCCCCCAAAGTGGATCCAAAATATTTTGTTTAATTTGCAGAATCATGTATGGAGTTACCGTGTGCTGTCAATCACTCACTCGTATGATCCAATCAAAATACTTTTATTTTTGTAAACACTGTGATCAGTTCAAATTAGTGGGTCAATGATGACGTGGTTACGTGTTGGGTTCATTTAACCTCACTCTCCAATCACTACATTTTACTGAAGGAACAATTGACTGACTGACTGAAGGAATATAATTGAATTTAATTGAATTAAACATTGGATTTATATAGCGCTTTTTCCCCCAAGGAACCCAAAGCACTTTACAATGATAGGGGCAACTCACCTCAACCACCACCAATGTGCAGCACCCACCTGGGTGAATGCGACGGCAGCCATAGTGCGCCAGTACAAACTCACTATACATCAGATACACAGTGGATAGGCAAGGAGGGAGGGAATGAATGAATTCCATGTATGTATATATATATATACATTACTGGTCAAACGTTTTAGGACACCCCCATTTTTCCAGTTTTTACTGAAATTTAAGCAGTTCAAGTCCAGTGAATAACCTCAAATGGTGCAATGGTAAGCGGTAAACTGCTAAACTGAGCAACAAAAAAAAATTTAGGTTTACAAAAACGGAAAAATAATGTACATATCAGAGTTATAAAAAAAGGCCCTTTTCAGGGAACAAGCTAATAACTTACAGCTATTCTGCAGCAATGGAAGTAAATTAAGGCTTGAAAGTTAATGCAAACAATTCCTACAGGTGTCCCAACTTTTGTTGATTACTTACAAACCGTCTGTCTGTATAGAAGCAGTGTTGGAACAGACTGTGTTACTACACCCTCTGAAGCATTACTTGGACAATATTGCACTGCAGGAAGTAGTATATTGCTATCATAATGGCGATGATGAGAAATGAGGATGATGAGGATGAGAAAAAGGCAATTAAGAAAGGAAGACAGACAGACCATTACAACCCGTAAATGTGTAGGTCTTTCCTTTAGAGAAATTGCAAAGAAGGCCACGGTGTCAGTGAGTACAGTTTCCTACACCATCAAAAGGCACATGGAAACTGGAGGAGACTGGCAGACCCAAAAGCTACAACAAAATCAGAAGACAAGTTTATGAGAGTCAACAGCTGGCGTGATAGGCGGCTCACAGGACAACAGCTTCAAGCACAGCTTAACACTGGTCGAAGTAAGGAAGTTTCAGTTTCAACTGGGAAAAGAAGACTTCGAGCTGCAGGTTTGATAGGTCGAGTGGCAGTAAGAAAACCATTGCTAAGATGGCAAAATAAGAAAAAGAGGCTTGCCTGGGCCATGAAGCATAACCAGTGGAGTACTGAGGACTGGAAGAAGGTCTTATGGACCGAGTAATCAAAATTTGAAATCTTTGGTTCATCACGCAGGGTTTTTGTATGCCGTCAAGTAGGTGAAAGGATGGTTCCTCAACTGTCAAACATGGAGGAGGAAGCGTGATGGTCTGGGGCTCTTTTGATGGATCCAGAGTCGGCGAGTGACTGGCACCCTGAACGAAAAGGGCTACCACAGCATTTTGCAGTGCAATGCAATACCCTCTGGTCTACGTCTAGTTGGTCAGGAGTTCATCCTACAGCAAGATAATACCTCCATGCTATATCATAACTACCTTAGATGAAAAGAACAAGACGGTAGGCTTCAAATCATGGAATGGCTAGCACAGTCTCCAGACGTAAACCCCATCAACCTGGTTTGGGATGAACTGGACAAAAGGGTGAAAGCAAAGTAACCTACAAGTGCCACACTTGTGGGAACCTCTGCAACAGTGTTGGGAAGAACTTTCTGAACAATATTTTATTTACATTGTAGAAAGAATGCCACGAGTCTGTTCGGCTGTTATATCTGCAAAAGGTGGCTACTTTGAAGAGTCAAAAATTTTGATTAAATCGTTTGTTAAACGATTCCATGATTTCTTTTTTTATCTCCTGTGAAAAAGTGTGGAGTTGCCACGAAATCAAGCCAGATAATCAACGAGATTCACAAACAAAGAAATTAAATATTCACTGGAACTTTATTTAATTTCCAGGGGAAAAGGGAAGGGGGAGAGAGAGTCAATGGTGGTTTGCAGGAAATACGTAATCCTTGAGAATCGTCGGGGCTGATAGCTGGGGTCGGTACACCAAAGCAGATTCTCTCACGGTCCAGGGCGGGTTTTACAGCGGGGTTTTCAGACGGTTGAGGTTCATTACACAATGCGGATTTTCCTATCCAAACAATGATCACAACGATTATGGCTCACAGCACTGTATTTCACTCTTCTTTCGCTACTCACTCTCTCTGGTTGAGTTCCCTTGTGGTACTCTGTCTGGGCTGAGTGCCGCGCCTCTCTTTGTAGCACAGCCACTCAGCCCCGTGATTACTTTCAGGTGCGCTGTAATTTTCCCCAGGTGCAGCTCGTTGAGCAGGAAGCCCTAATATGGGCATGGGGTGGAGCCAGCGCGCTGCCACATACCGGCCCTCTATTACCATTCCCCTCACTACTCCCTCCCCGCTGCCACACTCCAATTGTTTATTTGTTCTATGCTTTTATTTCAGAGAACACTGAAACATTAAACTGCGTAAATTTCAATAAAAACTGGAGGTGATCTAAAACTTTTTACCGGTAGTGTATATATATACAGTATATATTGTCTAGGTTGGGAATTTGGCCAGGACACCGGGTTAACACCCTACTCTTTTCGACTGAGAATGCCTTTGTTATTATTTTTGTCATTTAGCAGAAAACCTTCTGCTGTGTTACTTTGAATGTAGGAGATATTATATAAAAAAATATCCAGAACTGGACAAAAAATAATCATAATCTGCATGCACTGAGAACAGGTTAGTCTACGTTAAAATAGAAACACAATGAAAATGTGTGGAATTTAATATTGTTCAATTTCTAAAATGAGATGATGAACAATATCTGCAAGGGAAGAATGGAGCCATGGACTATTTTAGATCGAGAAATCGAGGGCCTTAAATGAGGCGTGAAATTAAATTGAGGTCAACGTTTGAATGAGCTAAGCCGAAAGGGCGTCACATTTGCACCCATTTTTTCAAAATGAATTCTTAATGTCAAAAAGCTATATAACTGACCTCTGAGTCAGTGTAGGGGAATTGCTTTGCTCCATATTAGACATGATTATGCTTCAAGGCACTGGAGCTTGTATCTTTTATAGATCATTGTTATGCCCTGTGTTCACTTGAGAATAATGGAGGTGTTTTGCTATTAAGCATGCATTTTAGGCACTTTTTCCTATATTTTGTTTTGTATATATATAATGGTTTTTTTAATCCAGCTTGATGCTCATTCCCTTGGCTGTTCATGTGTCCAATATCCGTGTCTGTTTTCATTGCTATTGTGACACGCATTTAATGATATCACACAATACCACAGCCTCATAAATGGCTCTGAATGAAGGCATTCGTTAAATTAACATATGAATAAATAAATAATAGATACCTTCAATGATACATTCTGATGGTACTGCGATTTGAAAGAAAACATGCCTTTTATAGCATTAGTCACAGTTCACTTCCACCAATGATAGTTTCATTTGTGGATATATTTGACAGAGATGGCGTTATCGAGGCCCTGTTCCCTATGTCACTGGTTGTATTAGTAGGCCTAAGATGCCAGCTAGGGAAGGGGGGCAATTCGAGAGGCAACGACTGTAGACACCTTATCAATCATGAGAGGGGGGTCTGTTGCGACGCGAGATTGAGGACGTTCCCGTTTAATAAAACTCTTCCTCTCCGGGCAACACTATGGCAAATTATGTGCTAGCCTGCAGGCCTGCCAACCACAGTCAACACCGGCGTGTTCAGAATCCAACACCGGCCTGTGGGGTGCATGCACACACCGTACGCATTAGTAGGATGACAAACCCAGCAGTCACCCAAATCAACATCAGCTGCTGGTTGACGTCTCTGCCTGGACAACCACATTGTAATCTCTGGTGGAGCTGAAGCCGGGGGAGGAGGAGAAGAGGGGGATGGGGGGGTCATTATAATGAAATACTCAATGATTTCTCTGAGTAGTCATTAGTCATACCCCCACAGAGATAACTGCAGAGTTGCATCTCAATGTTGTTCAAATTGCTGCCCTGCTGGCCCTGTGTGTGAGTCGAGGCTACCCGAGCCCAAAGCTTTTCTGGAACTGAGGTGGGTTGAATGTTCCACAGCCCCCCCTCCCCTGTCCCCATCTCAGTCCCGTCCCCGTCCCAGTGGACGTCATCCTGTCATCTTCAAATCGGCTGCCTAAAGAGCAGACAGGCACAGATGGCCCTGTCACCGCTGTCAGCCAATTACACCTCCCAGAATGCACCTGTGGCAGCAAGAACATGTGCTGAAGCCATCACGACTAATTATCTTTAGGAGACCATCTGATTTTGACGGAGGGGCACTTCATTTGACAAGGTAGCGGTTTTGGCGGGGGAAGTGGTGGAGGTGGTGGGGGGGGAGGATAGCTCCTGAATCGATGAATGCCGACATCAACATTTAAATAACGATTTGCTCCTCACTGTTAACGAGCAGAAAACGAAGGTCCTCCCACAGCATTGACTCGCATTTTAGAGCTTCAGGCCAATGTTTGTGTGTGTGTGTGCACGCGCATTGGTTTGAATAAAGATTTATAGGTTTAATTTCAAGCCTTTGTTAATTCCATATTTCCATAATGCAGAGTGAATGCTTACGTGCTAAATCTCCCACTGCAGCTGTGTCCATTGTGGTTTGAGACGGTTTGCTTCATGTCTAAAAAAAACAAACAAAAATCGCTTTAAAAAAAATGCTGTAGTGCATATGTTAATTGCTATAATAGATTCTGAAGAGTTGCTTAAGGGCTGATGATCTGAAATTGTTATTGAACTAATTGCATATTTGCATAATTATTTTGTGCAATAGCTGTATGATCTCCTGAGTCACATTAAAATCATATAAAATAAAATAAATATATTGAATATGTATCATTGTGGTTGTGGACGTGAATTACCATATCACAGACTCTCGGATTGAAACAAAATCATGTAAACATAAATGGTAGATCAATATCTACAGAACAAAAGCATATTGAAAAGAAAGGAAAGTTTACACAAATTGCAATATTTACACAGAACACTGACTTCGACATCAGAAAATGTAATGAATTTGGTGACTTTAGTCTTCATAAAGAATTAAGCCAGTGCAAAATGGTGAAATTTTTATCCCCATATCCCCTGGACTGGACAGGTCCTTCTACATAGCGACCAGCTGAGATAAACTGCATGGTAACATGGTATCATGATTCATTCTTATATTCATTGTAAGAGTTGAGTTTGGGAAAAGAGATTCCCGTTCTCTGGACAAGAAAGCCTATCCCGTGGCAAATATTAAAACATTTGAAGTAAGTAAATATAATGTAACTGCTAAGCGCCAAGCGCTCTATCGACAGGAGTTGTCCAGGTGTCCGATATTTAGCCTCGTTCTTCACAGCCAAAAAGTAGGATTCCATAGAAACAGCGCGCATGCCACACAAATTAAAATATCAGGAGGCCTGTTTAATACTAAAAGACAATTTTTTTGTCAAAATGTCATTTTTTTGGGAGAAATGTCCTCTGTAGCATATGAACTTTCAGGTAGCCTAATAAACAACTAGTATATGATCTAGTGTGTATATACTGTATATATATATATATATATATATATATATATATATATATATATATATATAATAATTTCTCAGACATCTTACCAACCACAAGCCTTTTGAAAATTCTGCTGAAACAATCTCTGAAGTCAACAGGTCTTCAGTTCTTATAAATCATTATAACCAATTGAAACACACGTATTACGTCCAATGGCTGCTCAAATCCAGCGGCTCTCATTTTGATTACATCACAGTATTATAAATAGAATCTACTAAGAAATTATATTCAACCCCCTGTAAGGTCGGAGCCGGTACATCCCATAACAGCGGACAAACGATGAGTGGATCACCGCTCGGCCCCAATAACTGTCACCGTGCAATATTAAATGACAGATGAGTCTGAGGGAAACGCTTACACGTGCGCTGCGCTGGGAGGCAGACGCTTGTCTTTACAAACAGAGTCTGAGAGGAGGGCCGGGAGTTTGCTGCAGTCTGGCCTGCAAGGATGGGGGACTGAGTGAGGAGCTGATTGAGAGAGAGAAGAGCAAGTTCCCCCCCCAGCCCCCCAAGCCCTGTCCTGTCCTACCCTGCCCGCCCACAGACGTGCGAGCACAGCGTATGGGTGTAATGAGCCCCTCCTCTAACCCCGCACGCAGCTAATCACTCCTTAATTGCTGCTGCCTCCTGAACCCGTAATGTTGAGTCAAGAAATTGGTTTTAATTTTAATCTAATTAGGCTTTCTAAACGCCATTAGGCTGCTGTAATCTCCCAGTGCGTTTGTAAAAAGGGGTTCGGGGAAAACTCACACGGTCATGTGGTGGCACGCCGGGACAGAGCTGCAACTCGTTCACAATAATTATTTTAGATCAACCGTTTTGAGCCAATGCTTTGTGCTGTTCACTTTGTTCAACCCCCACATTGTCCTACTGTTTAAAAATGTGGGCTTGTTACGAGGCAACTTTAATCTGATTTATTGACTCATTTTCTATGAACTACGGACTGAACTACAGTCAACAAAACGCGTTCTACTTGAGAATTACTTTAAATGTGTTAGCATCATTTGTCAAATTAATTAGAATTCCGAAAATGTATTGTGACAATTATTATTATTATTTTTTTACATAACTTCTCTAAATCAGTTCAAAGAGGTCTTTTTGTAAGCCATGTTCATTTTATTTACTATGTTAAGATATCTGGTCATAAGATGTTTAAAATTTCGTCTGTTGGGGATTGGCGCATAGAGACTTTCACATTCAGATTTCATATTCAGCGGTGATTTTGACACTAATTTCATTTAATGAAAAAAATTATAAATAATTGCTCTGACCCCATTAAAAGAGTTAATATCAGATAATGGGAGGACAACTAGGATGACCAACAGAGGTGACTGTAGGATACATTACAGATCTACTGAGTTTGGCAGATCAGCATTCTCTATTAGAGCAACAAATTATTGGAACTCAGTACCAAGTTATATAAGAGAGTGCTGCAACTTTACTGAATTTCAACCCAAGATGAAACCATGGCTAAAAGCGTCCAATGCAAACTCAGTGTCTTAATGTTGTGAAATCTTGTTGTTGTTCAATATTGAATGTATCATATGTATTGTCTTGTAATTGTGTTTTTATACTACAGTGTTAATTTTCTTAACACAGATTAATTATGTTTTTCTCTGTTTCCTGCCCAAGGACTACAGATGTAAATTAGCTTTTTACTCTGGTACAGCTAAGAAACTGTGCACTGTCCCTGTCAAATAATGAAATAAATAAAAATGATACCCAGAATGTTGTATGAAGCATTTGCATTTGTTCTAGAATGTCATGGACATTTACATTACATTTTAAGCATTTAGCAGACACACTTATCCAGAGCGATTTACAATATGTGGATTAATACATGGTAGGAACAATCATAGTTCACGCAAGAGATCAGTGCAATAATACAGCGATAAACATCATTGTAAGCAGCTGCATACCATACCTGTAACACTGGGAAGAAAAAGGTTAGTCATTTTTATTTTTTTTATTTACATGAGGAGTAAGCAGGGGTACTGTTGCGTTTAGGCTTGCTTTTGGGGGGGTCTAGGCCTGGGTTCCCCCTCTGTTAAGCATTTTGTGACAATTCTATTGTGAAAAGCGCTATACAAATAAATTTGATTTGATTTGATTTGATTTGATACATACAGTGCAATCAGAAAGTATTACTTTTACTTTTTCCATATTTTGTTATGTTACAGCCTTATTCTAAAATTAATTAAATATATTTTTTTCCTCATCAATCTACACACAATACCCCATAATGACAAAGCAAAAACAGGTTTTTAGAAATTTGGGCAAATTTATAAAAAAACAAAAACTGAAATATCACTTTTACAACCATCTCTGCAGCACTCAATCTATTTAAGTTTAGCAAACGGAGACTTAGGGGGATTTGATTGAGGTTTTTAAATTCCTAAAAGGGATTAACAAAGTGAAATACCAAAGAGAAGTGGGGTCAACAGAACAAGAGGCCACAGGTGGAAATTAGTTAAAGACAAATTCCACACAGATATTAGGAAGTTTTTCTTTACACAGAGAGTTGTCAATGCCTGGAACAGCTTGCCAGGTTGGGTAGTAGAGGCAGAAACACTTGGGCTATTGAAGTCCAGGCTAAATGCAATACTAGATACTCTGTAGATTAGGACATAACGAGCCTAGATGGGCCAAATGGCCCTTTCCTGTCATTATGTATTCTTATGTTCTTATGCTATTATGTTCTTCCATTTCACAATGATGGAGCCCACTGTGCTCCTGGGGACTTTCAATGCTTTAGCAATGTTTTTATACCCTTCCCCAGATCTATGCCTCAACACAATTCTATCTCGGAGGTCTATGGAGAGTTCCTTGGACTTCATGGCTTGGTTTTTGCTCTGACATGCACTGTGATTTTGCCACAGGTGGACTATAATAAAGTTCTAGAGACATCTCAAGAATGATCAAAGGGAACAGAATGCATCTGAGCTCAATTTCAAATGTCATAGTAAAGGGTCTGAATACTTACGTAAATGTGATATTTCCATTTTTATTTTTAATAAATTAGCAAAAATGTATAAAAACCTGTTTTTGCTTTGTCATTATGGGGTATTGTGTGTAGATTGATGAGGAAAAAATACTTTCCGAATGCACTGTATACAAGAAGTATTGAAGAAGTAGGCAGTGGTGATGATAATTAGCTAGCTGTACAGAATTCAGTGGTAGTGGAGTCTGAAAAGGTGGGTTTTGTGTCTCTTGCGAAAGATCACAAGTGATTCCGCGGTCCTGACCGATTGCGGAAGGTCATTCCACCACCGAGGGGTCAGGACAGAGAAGAAGTGAGACCGCGAGGAGCGGCTACCGGGTGCCCGGAGGGATGGGACAATCAGTTTGCCAGAGGAGGTGGAGTGGAGGGGTCTGGCTGGGGTGTAGGGTGTGATGAGTGGGGTGTAGGGTGAGGTAAGGGGGAGCAATTCCTCTAATCGATTGAAAAGCAAGCCCCAGTGATTTGAATCTGATGCGTGCTGCGATGGGGAGCCAGTGCAGAGAGGAGAGTAGAGGGGTGAAATGGGTGAACTTCGGTTGATTAAACACCAGATGTGCTGCAGCATTCTGGACTAGTTGCAGTGGCTTGATGGCACAGGCCGGTAGGCCTGCCAGTAAGGAATTGCAGTAGTCCAGACATGAGACCACTAGGGCCTGGACCAGGAGTTGTGTGGCCTCTCGAGTGAGGATCCTCTGGATGTTATGGAGGGAGAATCAGCAGGTCTGGGTGATCACTGCGATATGGCCCAAGAAGCACAGCTGCTTGTCCAGGGTCACTCCAGGACTTCTGGCAGACTGGAATGGAGACACTATGGAGCCTTCCACGGTTATTTAAGCATCAGTCATCGGGGAGGCCTTCGCTGGGAGGAAGAGCATCTCAGTATTTCCCAGGTTCAGCTTCAGGTGGTGGGTGGACATCCAGGCAGAGATGTCAGCCAGGCATGCAGAGATCTGCACCAGGGCCTGGGTCTCAGAAGGAGAGAAGGAGAGAAAGAGTTGAGTGTCATCGGCATAACAGTGATAAGAAAAACCATGAGCAGAGATGACAGAACCAAGTGACTTGGTGTACAGGGAGAATAGGACGGGGTCTAGCACCGAGCCCTGCGGGACTCCGGTGGAGAGGGTGTGGGGAGAGGAGAGGGATCTGATGAGTCAGCCAGGTATGACTTGAACTATGTCAGTGTAGATCCAGAAATTCCCATGTCGCCGAGAGATGAGAGCAGGATCTGATGGTCCACGGTATCAAATGCAGCTGACAGGTCGAGGAGGAGGTGGGCGAAGCTAAGAGATTGGGACTTTGTAGAGCCTCAGTGACTGCAAGCAGAGCAGTCTCTGTGGAGTGGCCTGCCTTGAACCCAGATTGGTTAGGATAAAGCAGGTTGTTCTGTAGGGGATGAGCAGACAGTTGGTTATAGACAGCCCGCTTTAGTGTTTTGGAGAGGAATGGGAGGAGAGAGACAGGTCGGTAGTTGAAAATGACAGCAGGATTCAGAGAGGGTTTTTTGAGGAGGGGGACGACATGGGCGCTTTTGAGGGAAGAGGGGACAGAGCCAGAGGAAAGAGAGGAGTTGGTAACATTGGAGACAAAGGGGAGGATGTCCATAGCAATGGACTGGATGAGGGTGGAAGGAATGGGATCAAGAGGGCAGGTGGTGGGACGGTGGGAATGAACAAGTTGAAGGATGTCCGATTCAGGGAGGGGTGAGAAGGAGGACAGAGGAGTGAAAGGTTTAGGTAGCGAGATGGGTGAGGGAGGGTTAGGTGAGGGAGAGGATAGGGGAAGGATTTGCGAATGTCATCGACCTTCTCGCAAAAGAAGGATGCAAAGTCATCTGTGGTTAGAGAGGATGGGGGTGGGGGAGGGGGATGGGTGAGGAGAGAGGAAAACGTAGAGTACAGTTTACAAGGATTAGAAGCAGAAGATTGAATCTTGGAAAATAAAAATGCAGATTTAGCAGAGGAGAGGTTAGAGGAAAAGGTAGCCAGCAGTGTGTGGAAGTCGGTCAGGGCCACAGGGGATTTGGATTTTCTCCATTTCCTTTCTGTTGCTCATAGTTTGATTCGGTCGGCCCGAATGGAGTCAGTTAGCCAGGGGGTGGGGGGTTGTAGACGAGCAGGTTTAGGGGAGAGAGGACAGAGTGAATCAAAGGAGGAGGAGAGAGAGGACAGTAAGGTGGATGAGGCTTCCTCAGCAGGTAGCTGAGAGAAGGCATCAGTAGGGGGAAGGGATGATAGAACAGTAGCTGACAGGGCTGCGGGAGAGAGAGCGGAGGTTGCAACAGACAGAGACAGTGGGGGCAGGTGAAGATGGTTTAGTCACAGAGGGGAAGGGGATGGAAAAAGACAGAAAGCAGTGGTCAGACACATGCAGAGGAGATACCACAATGTTGGGGGAGGTGCAGTTCCTAGTGAAGACCAGGTCCAGTTGGTTGCCAGCCTTGTGGGTGGATGGGAATTCAGCTACAGTCGAAGGACTGAAGCATCTGATAAGATGAGTACGGAAATGCACTGGGCCTGCCTTGAAATGGAGAATTATTACGTTATTACAAACTGAATTATTACAGGCTGAAAAATTAATTTCATGATTTCTCTAATACATTTTATTTTTATTCCGGTTAAGGGTAATCGGGTAAGTGAACAGAAGGGATTGAGACAGAATTTTTCCTCCAGAATTTCTCCCTTCCAGAAACTTTTAGGTGTTTTTCTCTGGCTAGTTCACTGGGGAAACTGGGGGGGTGGGAATGGGGGTTCTCATTTGAAGCTCCATTGCTGCATCAGCCTCTTAGGCTTCTACTGGGGGGTTCTTCTCCAAATGTGTCTGAATGTGTCTGATTTGCCCCCTAGAAGTGGATCTGATATCAGAGCTCACTTGTTTGCTCCATTTACGTATGTTCCGAAACACAATGGTGATTATCCACTGCGGTTACATTCTAATTTTAATTTAAATGCCATTTGCAAATTGCACCTTTTTCAATCATTGTGACATACAGTACCAAGCGGCATGTGGCTTTCGAACATGTGGGAAACTGCATTCGGACAATCCGGCTGCTTGTCCGTGGTTTGGCGTTTGGGAGAATCTGGGTCCATTCGGTTTTTGCCTCTTTGTAGTGCCCTGCGGCCTGCGTCCGGCGAGGCCTGTCACATAAGCTTGGGTGGTGCTCTTGAACAAGCCTCTCCACAAAGCTTTCGGAGATGTAGAGAAAAGAAGATAAATCAGCTGTTTGTAACTGGAAGACCCAAATCCCTTACAGGGAGGAACTTTTGATCTGGTTCAAAGGCCGGAAAAAAATAAGCACCATTGGCTGCAACAAAGCTCCCAGAATCCTCCTCTACAAACGAGCGAAGCCATGTCAGTCTGCATCAACGGATCCTGGTTAATTGAATGAATGCCGGCAGTACAGACAGCAGGCAAGCTCAGAGCCAGAGATTGAGGGCAGTGGGGGTTCGTAAATTGAACATGGCATCCACGTCTGAACTTCAGAGCAGGTTGTGACTCCGGTCGGAAGCAGAGTCCAGTGTTCACTTTAGAAGGCATGTAATAATGCCTGTAACATCTACAAAAAAGTTTAAACATCTCTGTCTCATGCCTGATTTATTTAGACTTAGGAAAGAAATATGAGCGGTCAGGGCTGTCTGGTTACACTCTCTGTTTCTGGCCTTGAAAGCGGTACTGACATAATGCCCTGGCTCACTCCTGTCATTCTACATCAGCTTCTATTCCAAAGCATTCACAAAATCATTTTGATGCCTGATTAAAAAATGTATTAATTAATAAAAACTTGTTCACTTTAGAACACAACAGGAATACATGAAAATAAATCCACTATAAGCATCGCACAATCCCTGGTTTTATAATTGTATGTAGAAATGTAGTCTCTGGGGTCCTCCGATAGCATAGCGGTCTAACGCACCTGTATTGGCTGGTCCTTTACGAGTGTGAGCTGCCTATCATGGTCGCGGTAGAGACGAGCGGCTAATTTGTGTGGGGTGGGCAAATCGAAATAAAAAGAGGGTATAATTGGCCACTGAATTTGGATGGGAAAAAAATCTGAAACTAATTGTGGTGTCCCCAAGGGTTGGGCGACACTCACAGACCTTGCAGAGGGCGTAGGCAACTTCAAGAACACAGAGGAGGCAGTATTCAAAAACAAAACAATGATTTATTAAACGAACTCTTGACAACACAAAACAAAGGGTGGGGCTTCAGGAGAATACAAACACACAAAATCCAAGTCTCTCTCTCTCTCTCTCTCTTTCTCTCTCTCTCTCTCTCTCCCTCTCTCTCTCTCTCTCTCCTTCAACACACTCAACTCCTTCCCAAACACATTCCTACTCCTCTCCAAGTGTGATTGGAATCAGCCCTTTAAATAGGCCTTCACATGGCCTTCAGCTGTTCGTTAGTCCCATTGCCTTTACTCCGTTCAGGTGTTACGGGCTTCCATGTGTTGGAGGCCAGGCAGCCATTTCCTTGTGCAGCCTCTTGGGCTGCCACAAAATGTAAAAAAAAGAAGAAAAAAAGAAGAAATGTACAGTCTCGGGTTTAAAGTTGATACTGATGTAGGCACTGCTGGTGTGTGTGTATGTGTGTTATTAATATACAAAAATAACAACAGATTTTCCAAAGCTCCTAGGCTGAGTCCATAAACAGGAACAACAAAGGTCAAAGGTCAACAAAGGCCAGGTGCTGGTCACCAATGCTTCACCACCACTGAACATCAAAAACCATGGAACACAACGAACAAGGAAACCAGGGAAAACCATGAGGTGTATTCTTCCCTCAGCATGAATGTTTGTTTATTATGCAAATTAAACCATTGGTTTTGCCTGTCCTGATAACATGCACCGTCAGAGTGATAAAACAAGATCTATTGCGTTCGCCTAGGAGAGGAACGGACCATGCAGCGCATCAATTAAACTGAAACACACACCAGCGATAAATGAAAATGTGAGTTATTTCATTAATTAAGCAATTAATTATGTGGTGTTTGGTATTCACGCACTACTTATTTGTCGTTGCTTTACTCTAAATAATGATAGTATGTGTGGCGTTTGGGTCCGGCGAGGGTTTGATGAGTAATCGCCGTCTCTGAGTGTCCTTTCCAGAACATTCAGTAGTTATTTCAATATATTACCAATTAACGGAGAACCACAGAGCCTCTCCACAATTTTACATCGGATTGAGTGGGAGGACAGTTTAGAAAACACTACCTCAAGTTAACCCCTCCAAAGCATATTGCAACCCCACCTGACACCCTTACTGAAAACTGTTCACTCACAAACGGGGGGGAGGGAGGCTTTAATAACACAAATAAATTCAATTCCCAGCAACATCTTCACGAGGACATCGATATAAATATTAATGTTGCTCATTGCCCTTGGAAAAAAATAGCTGCTGCAAACCTCAAGAAGTGTTGCATGGCCAGGATTCAATGGTCATTACTGATACCACAAGGGAGAGACCATTTCCTATTGCGTAACCCAAGAAAAAACCTACACACATTGACTTTGGGTTAAATTAACAAGATCTCTCAAAGGCACCAATTAAAACACACGAGGAGAGAAGGGCCAAAGCAACAACAAAAAAATGTATATATAGAAAGATATATATAAAAATAAATAAAACCTAAAAGTTTTCCTCTCATCTCTTTCTCAGTGACCCATGGCTAAGAGTATGCAAGTGAAGGAGGCCTCTCTAGTCCCAATTCACACTCCTGCTATACTTGTACCCTAAATACTGTATGAGGGCCTTAAGTAACATTTGTTGTTCTTTTCACATCAACTATTAATGTTTGCTAAAGGCCTGGGTGCAGTGCATGCTGGGATGAATCCTGGAGCCCCCGGCCACCGCGGTGTGCGGTGCACGCTGAGCTACAGTGCCTCTAAGATTTTAAAGAGCAGGCAGTGAACATGGCCTATAATCCACACAGACCACTGCAAGGGCACGAGCGTGTACTGTTGTGCTTTACACAGAATTTACAACGGGTCCTGTGAGCCAAATGCCTGCATTTCCCGTTCTTTAGTTGCGCAATTGGGCTATGAGAGCTCTCTCGCCTCATCTGATTTTCACCGACTGAGTCCCAGGCGTCTCTCCCAGGGCCCGGCCGTTTTCAGCTGATGTCACACGCTTCTTCCTGATTGAGTCAGTTTTCTGTTTCCTCATTCTCTCTCTCTCGGTTTTATAAAAAAACTGACCATGTCCAAATTTAACAAGTGAAACATTTAGCAATGCACACCCTGACCATAGCTTGTTGAAAACAGAATTACTAGGTTTGAAAAATATCTGATATGGTGATCTCCAACTGAAGAGAGAGAGACGTTCACCAACAATGGAATCAGTGCTGATGTTCTGCTATGTTACCAAGAATATTGTGCTGGCCGGAGTGGACAAAAGAATCATGCCTTGCTTCATCAATTTACGCTCACCATGGATGCATTGCAATCTAAATTTGATACACACTTGCCCTCCCACACTCCACTTGCAGTCCACACTTGGAGTAATGCAACCACAAGTATACGTTTGTTAAGTGCGGGGGGAAGGAGTGAGAAATAGGGCGAAGCAATCTGAATCATAAATCTAGAATATGACAGTGCAGTAGCCTGGCCTTTGATCCTCCCTTCTTCTTCAGTAGACATGAATAAATTTATTCAGACACATATTGTCTGCAGGCCAAATAACCATCATGTATTGGTCCCTAAAAATGACTTTGTTGTAATGAAAGGATCCGCATTAATATTTGGCAAGAGCATCAAACTCGTGCGGCCTCGTTCGTCTGCGGTATGTTCGTCCTTTTCATTATCAGAATCCTAACCGTTGTGTCTTGGCAAATTTGTTGAATAAGCCCCACTGCTGATGGGGAGAAATACCTTAATAAACATGTAAGGAAATACATTTACTTACATTATGGATGGCTTCTTTGTGAAATCTTGAAATTGGGCATTTTGTTTGGTATTCCCATTTATTTTTGCATTATCTTGTCATTAAAGTGTAAAAATATGACTACGTATAAATGCATCTGTATTTTTTCTATTTAATTCAATTACACCTGTGTTCTGTGCCATATGTGTACAAATACAAGAGACATTTGAATGGGAAAATGGAACACTATCGATTCAATGAGGTGAAAGAGTCTGAGATGGAATTCTGTTTGATTTCCTCAGTATGAGTTATCATTGTCTAATCTCAGTTTCATTAAACAGTTGTTCATTGGCCAGTTGTACCGGCAGTTGTACCGGCCCATCTCCCTGCTATGTACCACCTACAAGCTGTTCGAGAGACTGCTCCTCAGCCGATTATCCCCTCAGATAGACGCTGAGCTTATCAAAGATCAAGCCGGATTCAGATCCGGGAAGTCATGCACAGGCCAACTGCTGAACCTCACCCAGC
Source organism: Aldrovandia affinis (assembly GCA_029706075.1). Classification (NCBI taxonomy): domain Eukaryota; kingdom Metazoa; phylum Chordata; class Actinopteri; order Notacanthiformes; family Halosauridae; genus Aldrovandia; species Aldrovandia affinis. The sequence continues at coordinate 4,522,934 of JAINUG010000049.1, forward strand.
ACATCGAAGACGGATACCAGAAGAAGCTGATAACGGGCACTGCCTTTGTAGATCTGTCAGCAGCTTATGACACCGTCCAGCACAGGCTGCTGATGAAAAAGCTCTACGACATGACAGCGGATGCGAAACTCTGTAACATCATAAGATGTCTTCTGAGCAACCGGATGTTCTACGTCACCTCAACAACAGGAAAAGCAGATGGTTCCATCAGACCAATGGTCTGCCGCAGGGCAGTGTCTTGGCCCCTCTCCTCTTCAACGTCTACACCAACGACCAGCCCCTCCCGGAAGGATGCAGCAGGTTTATCTACGCGGATGACCTAGCCATGACAACGCAGCAGCACACCTTCCCAGAAGTTGAGTCAACCCTGAACAAGGCCTCACAGATATGTCAGCGTACTATCTGGAAAACCACCTGCGCCCAAACCCTGGGAAAACTCAAATCTGCAGCTTCCATCTTAAGAACAGAGAGGCTAAACGGGAGCTTGATGTAACCTGGGCCGGGATAAAGCTTGAAAACCACCAGCACCCAGTCTATCTGGGAGTAACTTTAGACCGCACCCTGAGCTACAAGGCACACATCCAGAAGACGAGAGCCAAGGTTTCCACCAGGAACAGCCTCCTACGACAACTAACAAACTCAAAGTGGGGGCCCACCCAAGTACACTGCGCACATCGGCATTAGCCCTTTGCTTTTCCACAGCTGAATATGCCTGCCAGCATGGAGCAGATCATGCCATGCATGCAAACTAGATCCTATCCTCAATGAGACCTGTAGGATAGTGACTGGGTGCATCAAAACAACCCCTGTACAATGCCTTTATGCCTCTCTGGCATCGCCCCCTGACATCCGCAGAACAGTTATCACGAAAGCTGAACGCACAAAGCAGGCCATCGACAACCGGCATCTACTCCATGAACACTCTGCTGTCCGGAAACGACTCGGCTCCAGGAGCAGTTTTCTGACACTAGTGAAGCTCTGGAGACCACTCCAACTGATGCCAGGACTACAGAATGGCAAAAGCAATGGAACAGCCTCGGCAGCCAGGCAGCCCAGTGGAAGGAGAGAGGCATCACCCCAGACGAATGCCTCGCCACTGGTCACGACCAACCTTGGGCTGTCTGGAAGACTCTTAACCGACTACGGGTTGGTGAAGGACGGTGCAAGGCATCCATGAAGAAATGGAATATAACAACCTCCGATGCATGTGCGTGTGGGGAACCCCAAACAATGGAACACCTCATGAACTGTACCCAGGCCCCACAATGTACCGGAGATGACCTGGCCGAACCAACTGCTGCCGCGTTCGCCTGTGCCAATCACTGGAAGGACGAGATATAGAAGATGGCCGGACACGAAGAAGAATTGACCAGTTTTTGAAATGCAAATGGCCAATGTTTATATTCTGAGCATTCTGAGTTTAAGTAAATCACTGTCTGTCTTCGCCAGCGATGGAGACACTCCCTGACTGTCTGCCACATTCTCTGCCCTTACAGACAGGCAATACATATTAAATCAAATATTTGAACAAGTAATGGATTAACATGGGTTAACAGTCACTCTGCAAGTCGCTGACTCAAGACCATCACACTTCCTCCTCCATGACAGTTGGTGTCACACACTGAGGAACCATCCTTTCGCCTACTTGACAGCGTACAAAAACCCTGCGTGATGAACCGAAGATTTCAATTTTTGAGTCATCGGTCCATAAGACCTTCTTCCAGTCTTCAGTAGTCCACTGGCGGTGCTTCATGGCCCAGGCAAGCCTCTTTTTCTTATTTTGCCATCTTAGCAATGGCTTTCTTTCTATAATTAAGGGTGGTGTGTGTTGTCAGATGATGAGTCATTTTTATTTATCATGCACAAACAGTATTGTGCTAGGTTACTTTATGACACTTCTGCTTTATCGTCATGTTTTCTTCTTTTAAGAAGTCATTTTTCATTAGCTCCTCCATCGTAACTTGCTGATATTAAGTTGTATTATTATCTTTACATTCAAATGCTTAGCATCTATTTATGTTTGCTGCTTCTAGTTCCTGTTACAAACTTTTTTCTGGTTTATTTTAACTAATTCATCAGATGTGAATTAAAGGCAAATACTAAATGTTTCCCCAAACAGGGTTTGTATTTCTAAATGTGTACTTACCATGTGGATAAACTGCTGCTATGCTAAGGTGAACAGCGTTTTACTCATTACATTAAGTTGACGGTTTCTGTGTACCTCCAATGTAGCTACAATATTGTTACACAAAGGAAGAATCGTTTTACATTTTAAGTTGAGTTCCGACACAGGCATTAGGGTCACATAATGTAAAATGGGGCCCATATTTGAAAAGGTTTAAGTCATTATATGCTAGTCAAATTTGAAAAACACTTTTGCAGATCCCTCAGAATTTACACAAATAAACATTTTGCAAACCAAAATGTACAATCATATTAAGGAAGAATTTTGTTCCAAATTTAGGTGAAAATAAAAGTTTCTTTAAAAATGTGTAGTAATCTACAGGAATTTGACTGAATTGTCCTCTCTTGGGCACATACATACTCTTCAATATCAGTAATCAGTGCGGGGGATGCCGGTGCCTGGAGAATGGCGCGTCACCATCACCCATGATATTTCTGTGTGCATGCCTGATGGTGCACGAATCAGGCAGCGATCGGTGGTAAATAGCTGGAAAGAGTAATTGCCCACTGGGGGGATACTTTGTGAAACTATGTGTCTGTGTGGATCTGCAGGCGTTGATCACTTCTGGGAGTCGGCGAGTCAGCGCAGGTGTCAATAAAGTCTTTAATGAGCAAACAAACAAACGAATGCAACTTCAGAGAGAAATGCGTTTCGGATGCAGAGGAGCAGTGAGGCACTTCGCACCGCTGTGGTGGATTGTGCTGTTTAAATCCGGGTACTGACAGGTAACCTGCCCCGTGGCCAACCACTTTTAGATTCATGCAACAAGAGTCCATTGCCGAGCCCTCTGGGCTATTGAAAGCAACCCTGTCTTGACTAAAATGCACCGTTAAAAACAGCCCTGTCCTCTCATTCCCATAGAACATAACACCTACGATAAGTGGACACCATCTGTATCCAGTCAATAATTATGCAGCGACTTTGAGCTGAGACGTTTTGGCTTTCTGTACCTCTGGTTGTTATCATCAGACAATCGAAAAATCATGCAGCTTCAAAAATTGTCATATTTTGCCCTCACAGTCTGAGACATGTTGCTGTGTGCAAATCACTCACGTAACGGCAGGACCCGAGGGGGAAATTCTTCATCATTAAACTACGACTGAGTCACAACCCAGACGGTGCAGGTCTGCTTTCAAATTCAAAACAGAAGTATTATTTATTTCCCTTTGAGGAAATAAAATACATTAACTGCTACTGAAAAGTAATAGGGATGGCAGATATGGGTTATGGGTTGAGGGGGAGCACACCCCATAGCTATACAGCACCAAGGGTTCAGCATTTTTCAGGGTTTCCCAGGGAAATTGCATTAATGGCCACAAACTCTCACTTCTTAAAAACATAACATTAACTTCTGTTCTCTCTGGTGTCATGTAAACACACAGATTTATGACACAACTCAGCCACACAATAAAGCCCTGAACTTGGATCTTTTTTTCTTCTTCCTTATCATCTTTTGGATTTGGGATTTAAATCCTACAACATGGTGTTAAATCACTCCGATGGCTAGCCCCACTACAAGGTAGGCCAGAAAACCCAGACTAAATTCATAATCGTACTTTTAGTAACCAAAAAGAGATTGGTGTAGCCAAAGCTACACCTGTTCATCTGTTTCATTCACAGAGTTACACCTTCATTAAATGTAACACATGCAGGAACACCTGGGAGCTTTGGAATAGTTATTCTGTACTGTCTATGCATTTGTGGCAACTTGGTCATATAATATCAATAATATGTTATGCAGACCAATTGTAGCAAGTGTGTAAATAAAGTACATGGTTTTTGCATGCTATTAACGGCTTTCATTATCAGCTTTCATTTAGATTAAACATTTTTTTGTTGAGATACAATAATACTGTATCCTTTCAGGATAGGCAACCCCGCACACATGGTTGGTGAGCTCTAGAACGTACAATAAAGTTTTAGGATGAAACTATGTGTGATGCATCCATCTGATGATAACTACAGTCTCTGAAATGGCCAAAGGGTTCAACCAATGGAGAAGCTTTACATTTTCAAATAGACCAATCGGAGAATAGGGAAGCGGTTAGAAAATGTGACTTGTGCTTTCTGTGTAGAAAAAACTGGAGGGAAAAGTGAATTGGGGAAAGTGCATTAATTTTTCACTGGAAGGGACAGTATACCAAATCTCTTACTTTTACTGTCTGCTAATGAGAATAAAAGGCAAAGAAAATAGTCTTTACACGGTCTTTCAAGGTCTTCAGGAAGGTGATTACAGAATCGTGCCTCTCTCAATAACTACTTAAATTTAATATGGATTAAGATATGTGCCTATTCTCTCTCTTTTTTTAGAATGATTAATGCTTAATAATATATTTCAAAGCATTCATCATTAATTTTACATGGAGACTGGAACTTTCAGCAAAACACATTCATATTAAGAAAGACTCTTAAATAAAGAAACTTTCAGTGAGCTACTATGTTTGGAATTTATGGCTCAGAGGTCCCCTGCCTGCATGCTGGAGATGTCTTCATGTGACAGTAACACTCCAGAAAATACAAAGCAATATTTTAAGTGAAAGGTTTTTTAAATATATATATTTAAATGAAAATGAAACATCATGAAAAATCTAAATACAAGCTTTAATTTCTTTTTTTTAAAGAAAGGTATATTCAGAAACTGTACATAAATTGACAGTTGTGCATAGCTTAAAATATCTTGGCATCCAACTGTGCCCTAAAAGTTTGTTCAGAGTCAGAGAATGTTCAGTGATTTTCCAATACAGACCAAAAACATGATACGGGGCCACTGGGTGGCTCATCTTTGTTAAGGCAATGTTCTAGCTTGTGGATGGGCCTCACACCGTGCCAACTGCCGCCAGCAGCCCTGCGAGGTCGTGGACACTTGTACGCCCATTCAAATACATACCAGGACATTTTGTTCAAAACTTGTACACAACTACTGTTGTTGAAAAGGTGACATTAGGAACACAGTTCCAAAAAAATAGAGGGGTAGCTGAAACCAAAGCAGACCATTAGAAACAAAATTATTGAAGCATGCTTCCAAATCAATTGTGAAATAGTTAGGTGAACACATAATTCATGTTCCTGACTGGCCATTGCAATCTCCATACCGATCTAATGCATAATTCAAGGTTTGAACTCAAGAACTCAGTTGACAAAGAGAGGGATTTTGAAGGATTGAGAGAAGTGCCACAACCTCATGACTAACTATTCAAAGCATCTTTACAGTTTCATCAAATCCAGAGGTGAATCCAGAAAATACTGAATTCAAGGATGTAAATACATTTGAGGAAAAAAAGCTTGCTATGTACAAAGCACAAGATGTTGCTTCGTGTAACATGTTACACCTATTTTTTATCTGTGGAAAAATATGTTTTATTTTATGTATTTCTATTAATATTCTATGTTTTTTTAAATGTAACACGGGTATGTTTGCTTAACCACAATAATGCCCCAAAGAAAAAAAAGGGCATTTTAACCAGCAATTTAAATTCCAACTGACTATATTTTTTCAAAATATGGAATAGCGTGCCCCATTTTAATCACAACCTAACAGAATTCACCATAAAGAGAAAAGAAAATATGGAAATCATCCAGAAGTATTAATAGCATTTTCCTAAGAAACATTTTCATCAGGAAGAATGTGGAGCAGTGTCCATTGTACACTGTGCCAGCAGGTGTTTAAACAACACAAAGTTATTCTGTTGTTCTTAACTTCTTGTTCTTAATCTCTTAAAGTTAAGTAAGAACTCTATGGGCCCTATTTTCATGCCGGCGCTAAGCGGCGTTATGCCCTAGCGCTGGCAAATTACCAGTTTCGTCTGTCGCAAACTGAATATTTCCCGTCTTTGCCAAGTTTGGCAATTTCGTGGTGGGCAATGAAGGCGTTTGCGTGACTATGGGTTGGGCAGCGCAATAGGGGGTGTGACAATGAAAACAGTCCAGCGCTATGCAAGTTTGGTGTCAAATAATGAGTTTGCGTTAATGTCCAACTAGACCACCTCTTAGCGCAAACGTTGGCGCTCTGTGCAATTTGGTGACTTTATTGATGTGCACATATGAACATAAGGTTATCTTAAATTACATGAGAATGTTTTGTGAATATTGTAAATTTCCCCCCACTTTGGGGCAAATTGTCCAATCCATGGGTAACTTGCAAGCGTAATCAAGCTAAAAACTATTTTACCACAGCTTGTGAAGCCAGCAGGCCATCCATCGCTACTGTAGAATTCTGTAAGATTCCACCCGAACACACTAAATGGCGGACGTGTCCGAGTGTTGAAGTATAGCGTGTAGCCTTACCTTAGTGTTACCGGAACGGGATTAAATGGAGGTTAATTAACTCCAACTCTATCTGACTCCAATGTATGTTAGCTTTTCTCTCTGTTAACTGTTAACTGTTAATCGTATAGGCAAATGAGAGACTGTAGTCTCTCGTCTCGCGTAGTGTGGCTCTATACGTGTTGCTATCTCTATATGAGATGCAGACGTGCCTTTGGCCTGTGTAAAGCCTAGCAAGGAAACAGTTGCGTATCTTGCAACGGCACTAATGTATAGGCGAGTGACTACGGAGTGCAACGTTCTATGTGTGTGTGTTAACTTTAATCTTAAAACCACAACGTGTAACTGCAGTCTAGATTAATGAGAGATGCTTTGGTATGAAAATGTTTATTAGCCGGACTTGCGTAAACAGAATTTGCGTAACGTAAGAATACAAAAACGGCTATACGCCAAGTTTCGCAAGAGGTCGTAGTACGAATCTCCTCGATGTATGCCACTTTCTCCCCTATATACCTACACATCAAAAGAAACCATCAAACACCAAATAAGGACATAATCACAGAAAAAAAACGGAACCACTTCCTGCGCTGTTTTTGTACGCGCATCACATCGCCAGTCTCACAGACGGCCGCTGACTGCAGATCATTTGCATTTGCACCGTTCACTTTTGAACACACTGCTCATTACATCAGCTCTCCAACAACACCAAACATGCTTATACTGTACATGAAAGTTACAGTATAACACATTAAACTCAGTGATGTGGTCAAGTCTTGAGAACAGCCCCAGTTTGGTAGGCGGTGTTGGCCAGACATGCAGTTTCTTCCAGTCTTGTCCAACATGCAAATTAGTTTATTACTTTTCCTACACCCGACAGCCAGCAGAGAACTAAACAGGATTTTTATAAGCAATGTGGATTCCCTGGGGTCTTGGGTGCCATTGACTGCACACGTGCAGTTGCACACACCATCTGATCACGGTATCATTTATGTGAATCGGAAGGGGTCCACTCCATTAATATCCAGGTGGTTTGTGATGCACACTCCAGGGTGACGAATGTAGGCCTACTGCATGACGAACATAAATGAAACAGGCCAAGTTGCAGTTGTGAGTTTTTTAATGTATTGCTTTACATTTAGCAATTACATGAAGTTAGAAGAAAAGAAACGTTGTTTAAGTTGGAAAGCCTACAAATAAGGAAAAAAAGAGATGGTAAAATACTAACTTTTCTGCACCTCCTCGCTCTCCTCTTTTGAGAAGCGCTCCTGGTGCAGCCGTGCAAAACTGTCATCCATGTCAGGAAATTGCCAACTTGCTATAGCGTTAGCACACTGGTATTTAAAGGGATAAAAAATCGGTGTTCTGATTGGCCATTATGAAACCAAACCCCCACCACATCCACATGTATTTTTTTAAAGTTAATCCAACCTCTTTTACAACTGCGCCGGAGGTGCGCCATCATCCTAAATCACGAAATTACAGAAAGTTAAACTTTTATATGAAAATAGAAATCTTGTCAATTTCAACGAAGGGGGAGGGGGAAATGTGTATAACACGGTGTTTGAAAACTGACCTAAGTTTACGTTTCTTTGTTAAATGTTCTTTGAGTTAACTAGCATGTTAATTTCCCTTTGTCACAAGCTATTTAGAGTACATTTTATACCAAAAACCTGGCGAAAATGGATTTTTTATGACTATAGACAGTATTTTCTGATGTATGGGATAAAACAAATAAATAGCCACAATCCCCTCTGTACGTTCATTTTTATGTATCGTTTCAACATAATGAAACAATAATTTTGAATCTGGCATCATCCAATGTTCAGATTCCGTCCTTAGCGATATATGCAAATTAGCGCATATTTAATGAGGTAGCGGCCATTTTGAATATATAAACATAAAATCTCAAAGAATCGGCAATACATTTTTCCATTTATTTAATATAGGTAACAAACTGGGGAAGTTTCATGGTGATATCTTTTAAATAAAAATGTTACCCTATTCACCTTGGATGTCTGGCCTTAATTATTAACAGATGGGGGTCCATGATTACTATAAATATAGCTAGCATAGGCACAGGTTTGTCATTCATGAATGTAAGACAATGGCAAAAAAAAGCTGAGTTAAGAAAAAAGACAGCCTATAATTACTTTAAGAATTGAAGGTCAATCTTTTGAGATGCAAGCGTCTGTTACAGTGCAACAGCATCAAACGATTTAAGGAAACTGGCACTCATGAGGACCGAACAGGGGTCAGGCAGGCCAAAGGTGAATCAGAGAACAAGGTCATTTGAGTCACAAGGCTGCGAAACTGGCGATTAACTGCCCCTGAAATGCAAGCTCAGCGAAATGCTTCTAGAAGCACTGATGTTTCAAATCAACTGTTCGTAGGAGATTGCGTGAAGCTCGCCTAATTTGAAGAATCTCTACAAAGAAACCACTTTTAATAATGCAGAATAAGAGAAAAAGTCTTGCCTGGGCGCGAAAACACAGAAACTGGACATCTGAGTGAAAGTCAGTCTTATGGACCGAATTTGAAATATCTGGATCCAACCACCGAGTGTTTATAAGACGCAGAGAGGGTGAGCACATGAGTGGTTCTCACTGTCAAGCATGGAGGAGGCAGTGTATGGTCTGGGGTTGCCATGCTAACATGGCTAACATAGCATCATTCAAGGCACACCATTTTGTCTGGTTTACGGCTAATCGGCTACTCTTATGTTTTATTGTTTTAAATCTGTTTTAAGTCAAGGAATTTTTACGTGAGCTTTTATTGCAATCGACTTTCTCGTTGTTCAATGTTGACTGTCTGTCCACACCATCCTGTGAGGTTTTTTACGTGACCTGAATGCTTTTAAAAACTACTTGGATATACACAGCAACTGAGGAAGACAATGGCATGTATGTAAATCCAAACTTTCCTTTGGATATGCGGGCATATGCCAGCTCTCCCCTCAGTGCTTCTAGCTAACCTACATTCAATCAACAACAAAATTGACGAAATTCGAATGAACGCAAGGTACTGTTATGAGTACAGAGATTCTTCTATTTTGTGTTTTAGTGAGACGTGGTTAAATCCTACAATACCGGACTGTCAATTTTAAATTGAAGGGTTTACACTGGTTAGGTGGGACAGAAATGAGAACTCCGGTAAAAGCAGGGGCGGAGGGGTGTGTGCGTACATTAATGACCGATGGTGCTGTCAGTACACCATAAAGAACAAAATATGCACCAGTGACGTTGAAGCTTTGTGCCTCAGCCTCAGACTATTTTACCTCCAAAGGGAGTTGTGTGATTCTGTGTGTGGTTTATCTGCCCCCAGCGGCAATACAGCCCGAGCAGCACATGCAGCACATGCCATCTTTGACTGTGTCCATGAATGCCAACAGCAACACCCTGAAGCACCAGCACCAGGGGGATCTTAACCAGTGTAGTCTCAAGAGGTCAATGCCAGGTTTTGTTCAAATTGTCAATTGCAGCACTAGGATTAACAATATTCTGGATAAGTGCTATACAAATATGAAAAACTCCTATGCCTCCCATACCAAGCCCCAAATATCAAACTCTAATCATAATGCTGTCCACCTCATCCCAGTCTACAAAACCAAGCTGAAAAGCAGCAGACTAGTGGAGAAGACGGTCAGGGTGTGGTCAGAGGGGGCATAAAGACACTGAAGGGCAGCTACCTCTGCACAGATTAGGAGGTGTTCCAAGAGGAGAGCATTGACCACACAGTTACAGTCACCACTGACTACAATAACTTCTGTGTGGAAGGAGTAATACCCACAAAAAAAGTAAAGGTGTACCCAAACAGCAAGCCCTACATAAAAGGGGACATCAAAAGGGTGATAAAGGATAAGAAAACGACATTCAAAAAGGACAGGGGCGAGGTGAAGAGGATTCAGAAACAACTGAACAGCATGATATGTGAGGGCAAGCGAGCACACAGGGAAAAGCTGGAGGGGGCCTTTTCATCATCCAACCCAAAACTAGCCTGGCAAACTATGGAAAAACATGGCCGGCATGGCAGCACCCCAAAAAACCCTTCACGTGGAGGACAAACTCACCTTTGCAAATGAGCTGAATTCTTTCTATAAGAGGTTTGACACAGACATTCACTCACATGACTGCATGTCAGTGCTAGAGACCATCCCAACCTCAGTTGCTGACAGTATCATCATTACACCTGAACAGGTGACAAAGATGTACACAAATGACTGCATCACCTCAACGAAGAACGAGTACATCATAAAAGTCTCAGATGACACTGTCCTACTAGCTCTTATGACTGGCAACAATAACATCCCATCATACTTGGACAGCGTGAACAATCTGGTGCAGTGGTGTGACAGAAACTCACTGGCCCTGAATGTGACAAAGACAGAGGAGGTGATCTTCGACCAAAGCTCCATTGCTGATCGCAACCCAGTAACCATCCACAATAATCTCATCCAGCAGGTGGAATCTTACTAATACCTGGGAGTACAGATGGATAACACCCTCAGCTGGTCTGTCCATGTGGATTTTGTACAGCACAGCAGCGCATGTATTTCCTATGCAGACTCTTTTGGGGCCAGCCAGGAAATACTCCACCTGTTCTATTGCTCCACCATACAGAGTGTCATACAGTACTGTAGCACTGTGTGGTACAACAGTGTAATTGTGCAGGCAAGAACCAGGGTGACAAGCCTGCTGAAAATGGCCTCAAAGGTCATTGGCAAACCAGTAATTCAAGGCTTCCAAGACAGCCAGATCTCAAATACTCTGCGCTTGGCTCAAAGAATAACAGCAGACCCCTCCCACATCCCCCCCCTCCCCGGAGTTTGAGCTGCTACCATCGGGAAGGGGATTCAGACTCCCACAGTGCAAGCTGAACAGGCTGAAGAACTTGTTCATCCCGCACTCCATCAGCCTTCTTAACAAGCATGGGGAAGATAGGTTGGATGTATACCTCACAGGATGGTATAATTGTAATTGTAATTGTAATTTTATGTATTTTATGTTATGCATATAATGTATGTCTTCTCTCTTTTTAACAATGCCCTTCTTTTTTTGGAATGAATTTCTGACAATAAAAATATCTAATCTAATCTAATCTATCTGGCGAAGAAGGAACGTGAAGGAAAACTCAAACTAATGGCCTGGCCTGCCCAGTGTCCAGACCTCAATCAATCAATCAATCAATCAATCAATCAATCAATCAATCACTCACTCACTCACACACACACACACACACACACACACACACACACACACACACACACACACACACACACACACACACACACACACACACACACACACACACACACAGTGGTTATAAAATGTATTCACCCATTTTTTCTTACTTTTGGAATTGTGATTAGAAGTCAAGGGGGTGAATACTTATGGAATCAATTATTGTCTGTTTTTTTATTGTAATTAATGTAGAAAAAGCTCTAGTTGTTTATTTATTTCACATTATAGAATATTATTTTGTGTCAAGTGGCAAGAAATCCCAATTAAATCTATTTTGATTCCAAGAAGCAAGTGGAAAATGCCAAAGGGGTGAAGACAAACGAACAAACCTTAAGTTGTTATTACTACCTATCGCCCACTACTTACTATTCCTGTTAACCCTACAACCTCTACAATTGTTTTCACCTTTGCGAACCACAGCAGCCTGTTTGGCTGGCAGTGATTGTGAGCCATTTTTAATTAGCCTTTCCTTAATGTTGGATCAGATGCTAAAATTGCCAATTACCTGGGATGACTGAAAGCCATGTTGTGTGTTTTCCTGCTGTGCCCTTCAGTGCAACGCTCTGAAGTCCACGCTGACGTACCAATTAAGAATTTCACTTGAGTTATAAGTCGATCCCTTCGGCTTACATGAAAGGTTCCGTACAAGTTTTTGGAAGCCATTTCCCAAAATATAGGGGGTTTGGAACACACGGCCCTGCGGCACTGACGTGGGACCTGTGCTTGATTTCACCGACGCATCTCGTAATCCGCAGGAATCCACCTCTCTGTTCCAATGCGGTGGAAAACATTGCAGGAGTAGATTTCAACATCTACGCGTTTCTTTAAAAACATGTAGTTAGACTTATTACGATTCATCTATTTGGCAAATGTTCTTATACATGGCAAACTAGGAAGCATTCATAACACAAATGCAAAGTGAAGTACTTCATGTCCAGATGGAACCAGGGACTAATTCCAAAACGAGATGCAAATAAATTCTAAAATTAAACATATCTTGAGTCTATGCAGCTGGGAACTGGAACAGAAACTCTTTACTTTGCCATTCAGTTTGTGAGTGAGGACACAGTGTGTACGCTTTGTAAGTCTCCACCTGCATGATACAGTTTACTGAGTGAATTCACAGATTGGTGTGAAGCTTGTTGATGGATGAGGTCACCAGCAGACATTTATCACTAAATTCCACAGATAATTCTGTGGTCAAGAGAGGCAAAAGGGGATTAAGTGCTGAAAACAGAGCCATATCCAATTATAACGCGATTTAAGTCACACTTAAATGACACGGGAACTTTGAAATCAAAAAGCTTGACAGCCTTTAAATTGTATGATAGGCAATATCAGTTTAAAGTGGAAACACCACTGGCCCGCTATTGAAACACAGTTGACAATATGCTTCTTTCATGAAATGAACGCCTTCGGCCCCCTCTATCAATTAAGATTCAATTGAGGTTAATTCTGAGATGGAATTAATTTCCTTTAATAAGATGCCGATTGACGAATGGGAATACTCCGTGTAAAGGAGACATGGGAATTGCCCGCAGTAGAGCTGATTTGAATTCTGAGATTAAAATGGAATGAAATTAAGAGACAACGCAGATCGTGTGGCTCAATTAAATGCGGTGACTTCTGCAAAGTGCATTTCTGAGTCAAAGGTGATGCGGGTATTGGTTTTTAACAAGGAATATCTCAAGGCTAGCATAGCTATCCTCATGAACATAAAAGTCCTGTTTATTGTAGTTTTTATGGGCAGTTAACCCAAGATACATGTATGGCAGAAGTACTTCTGTCTTGAAACATGGGGATTGGAGAAATACCTATTCTATTGCTTAAAATATGCTTTTTTCATTATTGAATGCAAAATTGGCCATGGTATTCACACAATTATTTTTAACAGAAAAGAGTGTGGCAGATATTCTGATATTACACGGACGTGAAATGAACATGAAATTCTAAAAATAAATGTGCTAACTTTCAAAAAAATTGTTTAATTTCTTTCATTTGACACATTGCCTAACAGTGCTGTGCTTTGTTCCCTTGGTGATCAATGCACATGTCACTTATGAAGAAATAAAAAATGGTACTTCATGAGCAGGTGTATTTATTTATGAAGTCATTCTTTCTGAATCAGCCAGTAACGTAATGTCTATAACCACACCAACCTGCCCTGCAACACTTCATGCCCCCTGTGTACCCGGGAGTGTCACACACTTCATTGAGGTGGGGGGCTCTCAGAACATCTGACAGGCACCTGAAGTGAAGAGGGTGCACACTAATTCCTCTAACAGAGCTTGAAGGCCCCCCCTCTTTAAGAAAGCCTTCTCTGTTCCTGACACAGTCTCTACACCGCCTGCAGGTCATTACCGTAACACAAAGAAGCTGAAGGGGTATGTGTGCACCGGAGAGAGACAAGAACGAGAATCAGAGACACACTTTATTTGTCTGACAGGTACACGTCTCTACAGTGTCCTGTCTTTCTGGCGTATGGGAGACTTTAAGATGAAAGAGAGGGCTTAGAGTAACAGAGTGTGAAATCGACAGTCTCGTTAATCCTGAACCTCTCCTAAAAACTGTACATCCAGGTCATAACTCATTATATTATATATACATTTAATTTGACATCATCCTGTAGGTAAATTCAAAAGGCTGGATTTAAGGCGAGACACTGCATTGAATAGGGAAATAAATAATAAAATATATCACCATGAAACGTAATTAGCTAATAATTACCTTTTTTTTGTATTGCAAGTTTTCTAGAAATATATATTTAAATATATAAATTGGAGAAATGGTTCTCTGTGGCTCAGTTGGTAGAGCACGGCGTTGGCAACGCTTAGGTTGTGGGTTCAATCCCCACTGGGGCCACATATACTGAAAAATGTATGCATTCACTACTGTAAGTCGCTTTGGATAAAAGCGTCTGCTAAATGGCATATATTATTATTATTATTATTATTATTATATTAAATATGTAAATTAGGCAACACCTCATGTTGGTGTTGTTTTTAAATGAGTTTATGTTTTTAATTCAGTATTTTTTTAACCATGTCGTTTTCTCAACAAAAACGTTTTCAGTGTAAAAACAAAAGTTACTCACATACACAATGCATATTGTGGTGTCCCCAGGGGTTGGGCGACACTCACGGACCTTGCAGAGGGCGTAGGCAAGTTTAAGAACCAGGAGGAGGCAGTATTCAAAAACAAAATGATAATTTATTAAACTATCACTTGACAACACAAAACAAAGGGTGGGGTCTTCAGGGAATACAAAAACATAAAGTCCACAATCCTAGCTCGTTGTCAATGTCCGTTCCAATTCCAAAATCCAGTTCCAAGTTCCGTAATCCAGTCCGTAGTCAAAATCCAAAGCAATCCAATACACACAAACACACACTCCAACACTCTCTCCAAATCCTGGCTGGTCAAACAACTTCACAGGTATTTCACTCTCTTCAAACAAACACAGTAACTCCTTCCCACTCACGTTCCTACTCCTCTCCCAGTATGATGGGAATCAGCCCTTTAAATAGGCCTCGAAATGGCTTTCAGCTGGTCGTTAGTCCCATCAATTGACTTGACTTAGGTGTGACTGTGGCCTGCTGGGAAATGTAGTGTTTCCTGGCTCCCATGTGTTGTAGGCCAGGCAGCCATCTTGTTGTGCAGCCCCTTGGGCTGCCACACACCCTCCTCCTCAGCTCTGACCTCAGGAGGGCTGAGCGGCCTATGTCCAGCTGCCACCAGGAGGTCCCCCCTCTCCAGGTCCACTCAGGCAGTGCTCCGCCGGGATCAAATGTCCAGATTCCATTTCCATTCATTGCCTGAAAAAGCATCTGGCAGACATTAGCGAGTGATGCAAGTTGCTCACCTTTACTGTGACCAAGTGGCCATATGGGTGTACCAGCTCTGGCTCCACGGACGGACCGGTTACCGCTCCTGCTCTGGTCTTCACCAGCCCTCCATGGCTCCTCCGGTACACTTTGTGCGTTTTTGTCGTCTTTGTCCTCTCTTTGGCCTTTTCCGCCACTGCCACTTTGCTTCCAGGTGGTCAGGTGTGGTAACCGGGGAAAACACGTTCTTAACAGAGTTAGCTTCATCCTTGAATTTCTTTTCTACATTTGAATTTCTTTCCATAAACGTTTCCTATATTTCTTCCCTTGAAATTTACGCCAGTTCTTTTCCTGGTTTCCCTTCCGGTGAGAGCTTTGAATCTTCCCTTTGCTCAACTTTAGTGATGGCGACAGACTCACCACATCAGGAGATGGTTGGGCCTTCAACCAGGTCTCCTCAGCCATAGTCAAGAGACCTCTTCAACACTGTGGTCCCACCACAGCTCATCCTCCGCATGCTGCTCCTCCAGGCCCCCTCGAAGGTCTGGCAGGCTGAGTGGGACTGAGGACCATTGACTCCACTCCAATGTCTGGTCATCGCCTCCTGCTGGCTCCACTGGCTGTGAGATCTCCACCTGGGTGCCAAAATCTTTCCTGACCGGAACACATTTTACACATTCGAAGTTCTTCACTCACCTCTTCCAGTTGATCCTGTAGATCCAGCAGAGTGTCGGTTTGTATTTTTAATACTTTCCTAAATGAATTCTCGGTGGCCCGCTGCTGGGCTTCTTTCTGGTCCAGCCTCTCAGTTAAGACCTTCACTTCCTCTCGCAGTAGAGGGAGCTCTTCGTTTCTCTTCTGTTCAGTCAGGAGGGCTGTAGAGGCGGTTTGGTGAAGTTCTTGAAAAACAAAAATCTTTGCTTCTTGTTCTGTTAGATGAAACTTCACCTCTTCCAACTGAGCCTCCAGCTCCCGCCTTCCCTCGCTCTCCTGCTCCACTTGGTTCCGGAGTTGCTCCGCCTCGGACGCATGGTTCTCCGCTTCTCTCCTTAGCTCCGCCTCCTTCTGGGCGAGCCTGGTCTGTACATCTTCCAAGGCCCTGGCATATTCCTCTTTAGCCTGTTCCTGGGATTCCTGGATGTCCAGACACTGCCGATTCTTTCCTTCCAACATCTTGGATAGGGTTCTCACTTTCTCTTCGAGCGCCAGGTTGTGGGCCTCTACCCGCCTCACGTCATCGACAAGGGATGCTTTGTCCTTCTCCAGCTCCCCAGCCATGATTCCCAGCACTCTCAGCGAGTCAGTGTGCTCCTGCAGCAATTTCCCAACAGCCTCCAGGTGGTGAAACTCCAAGGTCCCCAACTCAGCCTTTGTCTTGCACAGCTCAATCTGGGCACTCTGCTTCAGCTGTTGGACCTCACGGAGGGTGACACGCCATCGGTCCTCCACCATGGCTGCCCGTCTCTTCAGTCTCTGCATCTCTTCCATCGTGGAGTCCGTTGCAAAAACAAAACACAAATCCTGCTGCACTACCTCCTCTTGCCTATCTGTGCTGCCCTCTGCCCGCATTCTCCACCATATGTGGTGTCCCCAGGGGTTGGGCGACACTCACGGACCTTGCAGAGGGCGTAGGCAAGTTTAAGAACCAGGAGGAGGCAGTATTCAAAAACAAAATGATAATTTATTAAACTATCACTTGACAACACAAAACAAAGGGTGGGGTCTTCAGGGAATACAAAAACATAAAGTCCACAATCCTAGCTCGTTGTCAATGTCCGTTCCAATTCCAAAATCCAGTTCCAAGTTCCGTAATCCAGTCCGTAGTCAAAATCCAAAGCAATCCAATACACACAAACACACACTCCAACACTCTCTCCAAATCCTGGCTGGTCAAACAACTTCACAGGTATTTCACTCTCTTCAAACAAACACAGTAACTCCTTCCCACTCACGTTCCTACTCCTCTCCCAGTATGATGGGAATCAGCCCTTTAAATAGGCCTCGAAATGGCTTTCAGCTGGTCGTTAGTCCCATCAATTGACTTGACTTAGGTGTGACTGTGGCCTGCTGGGAAATGTAGTGTTTCCTGGCTCCCATGTGTTGTAGGCCAGGCAGCCATCTTGTTGTGCAGCCCCTTGGGCTGCCACACACCCTCCTCCTCAGCTCTGACCTCAGGAGGGCTGAGCGGCCTATGTCCAGCTGCCACCAGGAGGTCCCCCTCTCCAGGTCCACTCAGGCAGTGCTCCGCCGGGGATCAAATGTCCAGATTCCATTTCCATTCATTGCCTGAAAAAGCATCTGGCAGACATTAGCGAGTGATGCAAGTTGCTCACCTTTACTGTGACCAAGTGGCCATATGGGTGTACCAGCTCTGGGCTCCACGGACGGACCCGGTTACCGCTCCTGCTCTGGTCTTCACCAGCCCTCCATGGCTCCTCCGGTACACTTTGTGCCGTTTTGTCGTCTTTTGTCCTCTCTTTGGCCTTTTCCGCCACTGCCACTTTGCTTCCAGGTGGTCAGGTGTGGTAACCGGGAAAACACGTTCTTAACAGAGTTAGCTTCATCCTTGAATTTCTTTTCTACATTTGAATTTCTTTCCCATAAACGTTTCCTATATTTCTTCCCTTGAAATTTACGCCAGTTCTTTTCCTGGTTTCCCTTCCGGTGAGAGCTTTGAATCTTCCCTTTGCTCAACTTTAGTGATGGCGACAGACTCACCACATCAGGAGATGGTTGGGCCTTCAACCAGGTCTCCTCAGCCATAGTCAAGAGACCCTCTTCAACACTGTGGTCCCACCACAGCTCATCCTCCGCATGCTGCTCCTCCAGGCCCCTCGAAGGTCTGGCAGGCTGAGTGGGACTGAGGACCATTGACTCCACTCCAATGTCTGGTCATCGCCTCCTGCTGGCTCCACTGGCTGTGAGATCTCCACCTGGGTGCCAAAATCTTTCCTGACCGGAACACATTTTACACATTCGAGTTCTTCACTCACCTCTTCCAGTTGATCCTGTAGATCCAGCAGAGTGTCGGTTTGTATTTTTAATACTTTCCTAAATGAATTCTCGGTGGCCCGCTGCTGGGCTTCTTTCTGGTCCAGCCTCTCAGTTAAGACCTTCACTTCCTCTCGCAGTAGAGGAGCTCTTCGTTTCTCTTCTGTTCAGTCAGGAGGGCTGTAGAGGCGGTTTGGTGAAGTTCTTGAAAAACAAAAATCTTTGCTTCTTGTTCTGTTAGATGAAACTTCACCTCTTCCAACTGAGCCTCCAGCTCCCGCCTTCCCCTCGCTCTCCTGCTCCACTTGGTTCCGGAGTTGCTCCGCCTCGGACGCATGGTTCTCCGCTTCTCTCCTTAGCTCCGCCTCCTTCTGGGCGAGCCTGGTCTGTACATCTTCCAAGGCCCTGGCATATTCCTCTTTAGCCTGTTCCTGGGATTCCTGGATGTCCAGACACTGCCGATTCTTTCCTTCCAACATCTTGGATAGGGTTCTCACTTTCTCTTCGGCGCCAGGTTGTGGGCCTCTACCCGCCTCACGTCATCGACAAGGGATGCTTTGTCCTTCTCCAGCTCCCCAGCCATGATTCCCAGCACTCTCAGCGAGTCAGTGTGCTCCTGCAGCAATTTCCCAACAGCCTCCAGGTGGTGAAACTCCAAGGTCCCCAACTCAGCCTTTGTCTTGCACAGCTCAATCTGGGCACTCTGCTTCAGCTGTTGGACCTCACGGAGGGTGACACGCCATCGGTCCTCCACCATGGCTGCCCGTCTCTTCAGTCTCTGCATCTCTTCCATCGTGGAGTCCGTTGCAAAAACAAAACACAAATCCTGCTGCACTACCTCCTCTTGCCTATCTGTGCTGCCCTCTGCCCGCATTCTCCACCATATGTGGTGTCCCCAGGGGTTGGGCGACACTCACGGACCTTGCAGAGGGCGTAGGCAAGTTTAAGAACCAGGAGGAGGCAGTATTCAAAAACAAAATGATAATTTATTAAACTATCACTTGACAACACAAAACAAAGGGTGGGGTCTTCAGGGGAATACAAAAACATAAAGTCCACAATCCTAGCTCGTTGTCAATGTCCGTTCCAATTCCAAAATCCAGTTCCAAGTTCCGTAATCCAGTCCGTAGTCAAAATCCAAAGCAATCCAATACACACAAACACACACTCCAACACTCTCTCCAAATCCTGGCTGGTCAAACAACTTCACAGGTATTTCACTCTCTTCAAACAAACACAGTAACTCCTTCCCACTCACGTTCCTACTCCTCTCCCAGTATGATGGGAATCAGCCCTTTAAATAGGCCTCGAAATGGCTTTCAGCTGGTCGTTAGTCCCATCAATTGACTTGACTTAGGTGTGACTGTGGCCTGCTGGGAAATGTAGTGTTTCCTGGCTCCCATGTGTTGTAGGCCAGGCAGCCATCTTGTTGTGCAGCCCCTTGGGCTGCCACAATATACTCTCTCTACATCAATAAAATGCTATTTCTAAATTCGCTCTGCATACCAAATTATTGATATCAAAATTATGTCACACACCACAAACTGCAAGAACAGTTTCAACTGCCCTCTAAGGGGTTGAGTGGACCTAAACATTCCAGGAAAACACATCCACACCATAACAGAGCTGCCAAAACCCTTCATTTACTCAAGCATTTATTTTACTTATATACTTTAAAATATACCCCTTTATTTTGGTAGTTACCTATCATTTGTAAGAGTTTTATATTCTGTGTTTGAAAATAGCACTCCATAAGCCATATGTAAATCCTTCCTATGATGTTGTTTGATATTTGATATTACAGCCTTAGACATATAATACACTGACATTTACATTATATAATATAAACACTGTCACATATGAAAACATACTTAATATACCCTAAATGTCACACATACCTTTCAGTTTCAAACTATACTATACAAAGAACCAACTGATCAAAGAACCAACCAACACATTATTAAAACATATAAGGAGCACAGGTTTTGACCTAAAAATAATTACAGAATATGTATTTTTATTCTGGAATACATGTAATATTCTATGGAGCTACTTGATGTGCTTTTATTATTTGTAATAACTTCACTATGCAGAAACATAAGACATGAATACAATACATTTGTGCTTTGAAAAATGCACTTACTTTGTACAAACAAATTGTATATCGTCACCTTCTTAAAATAATGGCCTAAGTCATTTTTTGAAGAAAATGATTTTTTTGCCTAAGTCATCTCTTCATGATGCTTGCCACCTCTGGTAAAATTGCCTACATCCTTATTTGAAAAGATGATGCTGTTCCTACCCCGGTAGTATAATGGCCTACGTCAAGAGTGTGACTTAGGCCGTTTTATTTTTTGCCTAAGTCACAAGACAATGTGACTTCGGCAATTTTACAAGCTTTCAAGATGGCGGCTGCTTGCCTAAGTCACTTACTCCAGATGTAATTTGGCCTAAGTCAGGTTTAAAATTGCCTAAGTCACAACGGCATGTTCGTAAATTGGCCTAAGTAATCTAATCCTCTTATGTTACATAATTGACAGACAGCGTTATTTGTATGTCAATAGTTATATATTGTCATAACCTTTTTGTGTGAAATGATTAATGAATATCATATATTCTATATTTGGTTCAGTTTATTCTGTTTATTTAAAAACTTGAAAATATGACTTAGGCCATTATTTTAAGAAGGTGACGAATGCTATATGAGGAGGAAATGTAGGTTTAAATAGTCTATAACTTGAAAACACAAGCAGTCCATCAGACCTTCATCACAGACTTCTGACACTTGGCAAGTGAGTAACGTGGCTTTTTTATGTTGAAAATGTTTGTGTTGAGATATCACATCTTATTGAATTGTAGTATACATTAAACGTGAGGATATTAATATGTGTACGCGTTTATAAGTGTAAAGACAATTGAGTCACAACATTCATTTTGTATATATTATTTTGACCTATTCAGGGTATTACATATGGCTTTCATTGAATTAGAAAAGCAACTGCGGAATATATTTATGTTCAGAGATTAGCAGTATTGTTTCAGTAACAGCAGAACTGAAGACTGAGAATCCACAGCATAAAGTTGTTTTTGACAATTGCACACATTGATCACACACATAAAGACTACATTCTCACACAGACAATGGGAGATGAGACGACAAGATGAAGAAACAAACGGCCAAGTTACTACAATGAATTTATGAAGATATGGGAAGCATTGATTTGGAACAGTTCTCGTTTAGCACCTGTGAAATATGTGAGTGGAATTTTTTTTTTACGTTGAAAATGTTGTGTTGAAATATCACAACTTTTTAAATTGTAGCATAAAGGTGAGGATATTAATATGTGTACATACTGTATTTATAAGTGTAAAGACAATTGAGTCATGACTTTACATTTGCATATATTTATTTGAACGTGTATCACGTATGGCTTACACTGAATTAATAATAATAAGTATATAACAACAATTAATTGTTGAATATGTTCCAGAAATTTTTCAGTATCAGCAGTGCTAAAGATATAATATTACACCTGCTATAAGCACACATGCCATACCATACCAGCTATAAGCACTAACACTACCACACCAGCTATGCTCATATTCCTGTGTCTGCTCTGTATTCGTAACCACAGTATGTATTTTGCCCCTGAGCCAGTGAATATGAACATCCCTGAAGGGCTTTTCCACATTCAGCCTCTCTAATTACACCCTGTTATTGTCACTGCTAATTTCCCACCACGGCTCCGTCAAATTAAAACCTTTCTCCAGTGAGGGCCCATCGTCGCACATTCCCCTGTGGAACAGGCTTAGAGATGGGAAACTTGGCCTCTGGATTTTTTAAACACTAATATTTCCAACCCATCAATTGTTTTCCGAAACACCACAGTCAAGCAGGAATGGGGATAAGTTAAGTGCAAGCCCCAGAATCACAGGAGCCTATTAGACCGCATCAGTGTCAGATAGCATGTCGACACTGGTCAAGAGGATCCCAACCACTCTCTCTCCCAAATGACTGCCCCTGGGGGGGCTCAATATAACACTGACAGGTCAGGGTGAAGTTCCCCCACCCCACTGCAGGGTTACACTGGGACAAGCAATTGCCTGGTAGTAGTGGAGTTAATGTGATGAGTTACTGTCACATTCACACTGGCAATTACGATGCTGGAACCTTGTAAAGGACAGCATGATCCTAATCTTAATCCTGGAGAAAAAAAATTCTTTCTTGCAATTAATCCATCCTCAATGACTAATCCTATCCCCTAATCCAACACCCTCCTGACTCGTTATCCTACCGCTAAGCCACTACCTGACCTTAATGGCAGTGAACGCACAAACCTCGCTCACTCTGTCAGAGAGCAACCATGAGGAACTGAAGTTTGATTTTATACCTCTAATTTTATGTCTGGATAGAAATGTGACCAGACTGTTTACCAAATTCTCACCTTTTAAATTATCCTCATCATACTATGTCCCAATTTTGTCAGGGCAGGATGTGTCGAGAAATTGCAGCAATAATGCCGGGAGAGATGGGAAGGGTGTAACCTTATTAGAATCTAATCAGATAGTGAAGTGTATGGAGTGTGAGCAATATGCAGTAAAGAAATCCATCCATACCATACAAACAAGTGGGCACAACACAACACACTCTGTGCCACCATACAAACAAGTGGACACAGGACAGCAAGGTCTTTACCACTTATAAACAAATAGAGAAAATAACACAATCTATACCATTGACAGACAAATTGGCACAGAATAACACACAAAATTGTGGATGCAAAATATATATATATTTCCACCTGACCTCCACATTTATGAATTCCATGTATCACGGTGCATGTGTTTTTCATCTGTGACACACCTGTGGTGATTGTTGGGAACTCTCTAGTGCGTCTTATAAGCGGCTCCTTTGTTTGCATTCACTGGAGAACACTTTAGAGAATGGCCAAATATTAGTGTTATTGCCCCTCAAGGGTGAAAAAAACGAAACAAAAAATAATAATAATCAGGAAAAGGTGCCATTTCACACCAACACTCAACGGGCTGGAAGTGTTTCTTATTTCAACCTCACCATCATTCAAATCTTTTTCTAATTTTGATTACATATATCCCTGGTCCTAGTTCTAATAGGAACCTCTCACAGTGGCCCATTTCCGTGGCACATATGGCTGAGTGGACCCCTAGCCGATATTTACACTTTCTAGATGGCCTGTAGGGAGAAGTATATTACTTAGCCCAGTCACACAAAAAAAGTAATCTTGAAGGCAACGTCTGGAAATCAGTTGTTTATTTCATTCATTGACCATGTTATTTAAGCACTGGGTGGAGTAGTATTTCACGGGCTGGGTGATTTTTCGAGTTACATATTTCCTCTTTCCTGTCACAAACGCCGCGCCCCATGGTTGCATGGGGAAAGAGTGATGAAGAGGAGGAGTTTGAATGAAGGGCAGGGAAAACCTGGGTGACGGAATGGAATGGCTGTCACATTCACAACTGCCCCTGGTCCCATATCCATGGTCATTTCCCTCACACACACACACACACACACACACACACACACGCACACACACACACACACACACACACACACACACACACACACACACAATCGTCTGGGTGGTTCAAATGATGGACGGAGGGCCAAAGTTGAAAGAAAATAAAAATGTAGAGCAAAACACGTATCCTGCAGCACAAGCAAATCTTTTTAAAAAATATATTAAATGTTTATTTTTTATTGTGAATAATTTATACAACTGGCTTCAACTCAAATCCAACACACCAATAATTTCTACCAAAATGTAAAGAAGGTATGATAACTGAACTGATTTAAATGCAATAACTTTGATTCATTCAGTTTTTCCTTTGATGGAAGTTCTGAACAGAGCCTAAGACGAAACTCGGGTTGATTTAACAAATTAAGATGCATGGTATAATGATTCTACCCCTCTAAGAAGTCATTTAATTTATGAAAGTATAGCTTATGAAAGTTACAGATTTGTAAGTTCTGTTATATATGGAAAAATAGGCCTTTTAGAAGAGGTAATAGAACCTAGATAACACTACCACTATTACAATCAATATTACTACTGCCACTACCAGTCTTATTTTAAAGGAATGAAAAAGATATGAAAGACTATGAAATGGAGCGTTAAACGAATAAATACAACACAACACTGCAGCACCTTGCCTCTCATCCCACAGTGCCACACGGTACAATGTGCGAGCAGCAAATCACAGCATTCACCAGGGCTTATAACACCCAGCTGTTATACACATGCAATCTAGCTCCTTCCAGGAAAACATTATCGATATTATCCAAATGCTCTTATCACTAATAGAAGTGAGATCTTGAGGCAAAATTGCGGTGTGCAATTAGAAATCACTCCCACCCTCCCCCACCCTCCAAACCCTAGCCACTTCAAGAGCAAATAACAGCCAGCTGGCATGTAGAGGAACTAATCTGTTTATTCAACCTCTTTCTTCAGTCCACACATGTACACAAACACACACACACACACACACACACACACACACACACACACACACTCAGCCTTTGGAAAGGCTGTCACTTCTCCCATCTCTGGTTGAAGTATTTCCTGTAACACTGAGCCCCCCTCCCCTCCCCGTACCCCCACACACACACACACACACACACACACACTTATTCATGTGCTTGACGTTCACCATTCAAAGCTCCAGGGACAAGGAAGCAGTTGCTCCCCTTGATTGCTCCAATATTGGTTAAACAGTTATGTGTTACAGTGAAAAGACTCTCTAAACGGCAGGCCTCTAGAGAAACACTCCTGCTGGCTTCAGTGACAGTGCTCAGCTTGTTTACAGGCGGGAAACAGCTGCACTTGCAATTCCTGTGTGTACATGTGTGTTGTGACTGTGAACGTCAGGTCCCAGTTTCACATGGAACACAGGGAACAAACCAAATAAAACATCCAGTCATCTCCCCCTAGCACGCTCAACACCCCTCCCCACTAATACTTTACCTCAATGAAAACAAGCTAATACACCGTGTCAACACCACCCCAAACAGAACACCCAGCCCACAAACCTCAGCACAACTGTGCAGCTAAGATGTTCACCTTCCTACCGGAGTCCCAATGACTAACAAATAATGCAGGTCCATCTCAAAGGCCAAATGAAGTCACAGGGTCTGGGTGTAGCAACCTTTTTTAATGAGCCCCAAATCTTTTCACAATGACAATTGTTCGCATCTGGCTCTTTACTCTACGGAGGTAGAAAGTTGGAGCAGGGAACATATGGGACCCGTTTGCTGTTAACATCAGCCAATAAAGTAATCCGGCATGACAGAGATGAAGACAGGGATTTAAACTAATCTGATAGTTAAAACATTAAAATTTCATATTCAGCATGATAACAAAACTGTTATAATGCAGACTATCAGACTATACTTTTTAAAAGTAGCTTCATGCTCGTTTGACCAAAGTTGTCTACATACCTAGACTTTTCACAAATTGCAGTTTTCTTCATACACACTAGAACTGCTTACGCATCCAAAAAAATGCAAAAGGTTTTGCAGCATTTTCACTTTTTTTCCGAGGAGTCATATATTGCATTTATCTTATGGTGAGGAATTATAAGCAAACTATGTTTGAATGAAGGATTTTAATGCAAAAACAGAACGTGTGCAAATTGTAAAAAAAAAAAAAAAAGACTGATTGGCTCTAAAACACGTGGATCGTGACACCTCACTATGGCACTCCATATATTTCAGTAAACATGCCCAAAGAATAAACCAAATATGTGAATGAATAAATTAATAAACACAAGTGGGTTCATATGGAAAGGATGAAATCGAATTATGATATTTTTTCCCCCCCAGTGTTTCCTCTGCAGGTCTTTCCCTCCCTCATTGTATTACAAATTTCATATTACTTACTGCTGCATTCCATTTGTATTTTGCATTTATGGTACCATTTGAACATCATCATACTGTTAAAATTAATTCCCCTTAAAGTTCCCTTCGGTATGATGAAAACTGGCTGACTTTGTCATCTGATCATGGCTAGTGAACAAGCTGCTAAGCTGACATATACAGAAATCATTATTATTATTATTATTATTAATTTAAAAAAAATATTCATTGGGAAGTGTAACTGAAGCACCTTTCTCTGTGCTTTAAAAAATTGATCGACTTTTTCCAAATGCTTTTTTGAATGTGTTTGCACTGCAAAATTGTAGACTGAAAATGATGTTAAAACATGTTTCCATATGCGCAGTGAATAATGTGTATTATATACGTTGTACAAATAAATATAAATATGTTAAAGACCATGTTTGACATCACGAAGCACATCTGGATGAATAAATCTTATTAAAAAAACCTAACAATAAACTTCCTCTTCCCGGAATCAATTACTTTGATCTTGGACAGGTTCATTAAGATTCAAATTACTGACGCAATAGCACAAAGTACCCATAGGTGCAGCACACCTATATGGATTTCAAAAGGGATGGACCTATTAAAACTGCTGGGAGAGAAACAGAAATACAATCACCATTAATATACCCCGAGCGCAACTGTCTATTAAATCTAATTTCCCCGAGATAAAAGACAAGAAAAATATGGAAATATACAAAGCCAAAATTGCACAATAATTTTGGTACACCGTCATCACCCTGTTTTTCCATTTCTTTATTGAGAAAATATATGAATTCAGAAAAGCCTGAATACATGCAATAATGGCACAGATGAAACCAAGGCATGAAACTGATCATATTCTGTAGTCGTCAGCCCCAATAATATCGGTACTAAAGCTGGATTTATAGTTGACGTGAATCAAACTGCCTGGTGATGACTCATGAGGGCTCAATGCATGCTGGGAAATGCACTGCCAAGATTTTGTAACTGTATGCAAATGCTGGCCACAATTCCACTCAGTGACTGCAGTTAAAAAAATTTAGGTTATTTTGTCCAACAGCAAAAACCAAAAACTCAGGGAACAGTTGTTTGCTCAGTGAAAGGATGGTTTAAATTGAGTAAGCAATCAAAATGGTAATATCAAGTACTCGGTACTCAAGCTTTTATTTTAATTGGTGGTCCCTCAGTTTCATTCATAAGAATAATAATTACAAATAAATTAAGAAAAACACTATACTGGGGTTTTACACTCACTGTGCTTAGTGTTTTCCAGAATAAAGAAAATTACAATTAAAAGAAGGCCATTGTAATAAAAAAATTATATTTAATCTTTATACAGGATAAAAAAAAGAAACAATGTTGTGTCTATTGGTTCTCAAATGCCTTCCACCTATCAAATAGGTATTAATTGTCGGTGTGGATAACTCATTAACAAATTTATAGCATATATTAAACAATGCGGCTTACAACACCGTCCCCATGCATGCCATGAAATCACGGCAGTAAGCAGTGCAATCTTCAGTACGCACATACGACTATAAATCCACTTTAAAGCCCTGCAGGACCAGGGTTGAATAGCTCTACACACGTTGTGGCCCTCCAGGACCAGGGTTTAGTAGCCCTGCTGATACTGTGGCCCTACAGGATCAGGGCTCAATAGTTCTGCAGACATTGTGGCCCTCCAGGATCTGGGTTTAGAAGCCCTACTGATACTGTGGCCCTGTCACGACTCGACCGGCAAACGGGCTTTTCCCCCATGCCCCAATTTTCAGGAGAAGTGAAAGTCATGCCAGGAATGCACAAACTCAATCACGACAATGACTGACAGCTGTGATCCCTGGAGAGTATTTAACCTTCTGTCTGCCTTAGCACTATGCTTGAGCATTCACTGCCCTTAGCTTTGTCTTACCTATTGTATTTGTGTTCTCGCCGCCCTGAAAAGCTTGTCCTCGTTTGCTTCGAAGTGTCCCAGTGTTTAGTTTATTCCGTACCCGGAATACGTTTTGAGTTTACCGTTTCGCTTGTTTTGTTCCTCCTGCTCGTTTGTTATTTTGGTTTATTTGTTAGTGTTTGTTCCGTGTCTGTTCAGACACTGTTTTGCCGTTTATCCTAAACTGCATTTAAGTAAAATAAAGAACCTTAAATGCCTCTGTGCATCCTGGGTCTCTCTCACCTGCAATTGGTTCCTAACAAACAACATTCCTGACAGGCCCTCCAGGAACAGGGTTGAATATGTCTGCAGACGTTGTGGCCCTCCAGGACCAGGGTTGAGGAGCTCTGCAGACGTTGGGGCCCTCCAGCACCAGGATTACAATTATTTCCTCATGGATCAGAGGAATTTCCACTGGGCCCCTGGTTAGAGGTTCATATTTCACAAACACAGATTGGGAAGCATGTTTATAACCATGGTCTTTTAAGCACAGTCTACATGGCTTCAGCCTGCAAAAGGGGTAATTGATCTAGGGTTCATGATCTTGGCTTCCTCTAGATTTATTATCATTCCTTGTCATACCTGTTTATTTGGGGGTTGGGGGGCGGGGGACACACCAAAGACAAACCTGCTAATGCAGCAAAGTTCTCATGTAACAGATTTTTAATGAGAGCGAAAACACTTCCGTATTCCAAAGGTTAACTCATTTTCACAGAAAGCCACCTCTGAATGAAACATTTCCTCATGGTCTAATGCAGTCTTTAACACCATAAACTTTACTGAATTCATTATATTTCCCCATGACCTCTGTTTATCAGTTTTGATTTTTACATATTTGGGGACTTTATTCAATCGAAAATGAATTTGACACAGGCCATAGAGAGCTCTCATATTTCATCTTTGATATGCATATTCCATATGCCAAATAAATGCCACAGGGCTATTTGATCTCAGATATAGTAGTAAAATATTAACTTTAATTTAAATATAAGGAATTTATCCTTAATATTCTTTGTTATCAATAGATGTTTTACATATCATATTAAATGTTCATCCTGCATGTACTGTATCCATTTTTAGTGTTTATTTATTTTATGAATTATTTGATTCTAGTATAAAAACAAAAAAAATCTCTAAAAGCAATGGCCAAAAACACTACCTCTGTGTTCTCCTTGTAAATATTCAACCATAAAAACCATTCATGTTTTAATCGATAGAAAATTCTTCACTTGTAAAATATACCACCCAATCTGTGCAAGGCATGTGAGGAACCGAACAGGGACCCAGAACAGGATAAGGCAGGAAAGGAACGTTTAATGATCAAGCAGGTTTCAAAAGCCGATAGTCAGAGGTGGTAAGGTACAAAATCGAAATCCAAAAGAGTAGTCAAATAGGCAATACAAAATTCAAAACCAAATAATCAGAAAGGTGAACAAACTAAATCGGAAGGCAAACTCGAAGTCAAACAGAAGGGGTGTCTCGGAAAATACAAACAAACTCTGGCTTACACACAATCGGCACAGTGAATGATGATCAACGTTCTGACAAAGACTGAAAGCAAACAAGGAACTTAAATACAAACGGGAAAGTGACACAATAGGAATCAGGTGTGACTGGGAGGGGATAACTAATACAATAATGAGGGGAAACGAAAGACACGGACTGG
This sequence comes from Aldrovandia affinis, assembly GCA_029706075.1. Taxonomy (NCBI): domain Eukaryota; kingdom Metazoa; phylum Chordata; class Actinopteri; order Notacanthiformes; family Halosauridae; genus Aldrovandia; species Aldrovandia affinis. The sequence goes on from JAINUG010000049.1 coordinate 4,552,927, forward strand.
GAAGCACATAGACACACTAAAAATACACGACCTGGAAGAGCAGGCAGACACGTGCACAGTTCGAAGGGGAGGAACGCATTGAAAGAGAATGTGTGCAGATAAAGCGATTAAGAGAGAAACGTACAGGGATAGGACAACGAGAGAGAGAACGATAGCAGTAGATAGAAACGTGAGAAAATTAGATCTAACTAATATGTACAGAGTGTTAGAAAGATAGAAGTAAATGAGATAAGAAAATAAGACAGAAAACCCGTAAAGTCGAAATCACCTGAATAGTGCAATAACAAAGACAAGGAGTGGATCGCGAACAACAAGGAACACAGACAGACGGGGAACTGAAGTGAATGATAAGTGATGAGAAAATTAACAAAATACAAAAACAAACAGAACAAACGTCTCAAAACATAACAAGGCATGAGATGCCCACAGGTTGTAGGTTGCCAAAACATTTCTCCAGAATTTAAAATATGAGAATTTAAGACCTCACTGACTCTCTTTACCTCTCTTGATCGGATATATTGTTGTAATTTGCATTTGCTCAATGCAGGCGGACTAACTCCTGTGCAAGCTGTGTTCTAAAACCAGTGGTGGACACTAACGAAGTACATTTACTTTACTTAGGTACATTTACTTTACTGTACATTTTTCAAGTATCTGTGCTTGCTTAAGTATTTCCATTTTTACTTTTATTTTTACTTTCACTCCCCTACATTTTAAAGGCAAATTGGGTTAAATGTAGGACTTTTTACATTTACTGGAGTAATATTTTATCAGGGTATCTGCACTTTTACTCAAGTAAAGGGTTTGCGTACTTCGTCCACAGCTGAAGACATACATATTACTATCTTTGCTTGGTTAGCTAGCTAGCATTATCTAAGCCTACACTGTTTTAAAGACTGTGATTCAAATGAGTCAATTACACGGGAAATAAATGTTCAATATTTAAAATGTGTTACTCAATGCAGTAGTATACAGAAGTAGAATACAGATTTTTCCAAAATTAAACTGTCATATTCTAAACCATTGCCAATAACACATTTGGCCATTAATTTATTGTACAGCTCATGATAATCATTTTAATTATGTTTTTTGGCAAAATAATTAACAGCTCAGCCATTGCTGAAATACGGGAGACATTGTGGAGAAATCCAACACGTTCTCATTCCCAACTCGTAGTGGAGCAGGAGGAGAACTCCTGTAAAATACAGGAGACTCCCCCCAAACCGGGGAGAGCTGGAAAGTGTGCATATTCCACTCAGGGACAGCAAATCAGCATTCAGAAAACGGGAGCCGGCAGTGATGAGGGCAAGTGAACCGCCTCCTTCGAGTCCACCCTGGGGCCCAGGGAAACATTAATCCGACTCCGTGGTGGCAATCACTGCCACAATATGTTTATGAATCGGTACAAATTATCAGGCCATGGATTTTGTGAGACAAAAAGCAGTCACATTTTTAAAATAACCCCGATAGTGTCTGTGGTAACAGGAGCACAAAGAATCACTGTTACGCTTGCGCACTGCAGTAGATTTTCTAGTCAAAACACAGCTTTTGCAGATAGCAAACTGTTAGCAAACTTCATTTCAAACCACACATTTTTGATCGGGTTCTTGTCTGGAGACTGAGGCGGCCATGGAAAAACTGTCATTTTGTGGCCATGTCTTGGTTGATTGGGCCAAAATGTCTGGGTGCTTACTGGAGTTCCTTATTACATTTACTTTAACAGGGACCCGAGGACCAGTAGATGTAAAACAATCCCATAACATCAAAGATCCACCACCATATATCACTATAGGTATGACGCATCTGACCATAAAAAACAGTTCCAACTGGAGTTCCAATGCTGTTTAGCAAACTCCAGATGCTTATTTTGTTGATTTTCCTCATTAGAGGCTTTTTTTCTGGCCTATTGGCAGGGAGGTGGCATCTGATGGTAGATTTGGAGACTTTGTGTTCCCAAGATGCAACTAAGTTTTGTGGATCTCCAACTCTGGCCCTTAGATTTTTCTTTGCCTCCCAAACCATCTGCCTCAATATGTGTGGCGGTAAAATGCACTTCCGTCCTCTACCAGGCATGTTTACCATGTTTTTCATTTTGGTTTTAAATCTTAATTAATGACCTAATAGTGGAAAAGTAATATCTTTAGAATTAGAATAAAGAATTATTAGAGGTGTGAATCATTGTGACATCTTTTTTGGGGAAAAAACATTTGACCTGTTAAACAAAATCAGTTTTTCCTCTGAGAAACTGCATTAGTACAAAGGAATATAATGTTCCTGTCTTTTTCAGCATAAAATATAGCTCATTGCCTGGTTTGTTTATTTTACACATCCTTTGCTGCTTCTATGGCCTTTCTGTAGCCAGAGATCTCAGACAAAACCCTGGTCCACATCTGCAGTAATTTTCAAATCCATTATTATAATTACTATGTTGCTCTTCTCTGTCTCGCGTTTTAATGGGCTGAGAGCAACACTCTCCTTTTTCCGTCTAATGCAGCCTCAATATAGCAGGTAGAATTTTAAATGGGATAATACAGTCCTTTCCAATGCTCCTCCATCACGCATTTCCCTCTCCTGAATTTGCTGTATGCAAATCCAGCTTTAAACTCTCCCGAGACTCCAGGCACTTCTTTCTTTTCCTGGTAGAAAATGTAAAGGATTAGCACCAATGCATGACTGATGCAACAGACAACCACAATCAGACTCAAGTGTGCAACATCAAGCAGGGGGGGAAAAAAGCCTCACCGCTCAGCTGTGTTCCTCAAATTTCCCTCTCGCTGTAGTTTATTCCACTCTTTCTTCACCTGGGTGCCAACGGCTTAAAGAAGGCATTTGGTTGGAATTCAAAACTCACGCTTTCTTCTCTCAGCCTAAATTATGACAGATTGTTGAGCTTTTTCCGATTGTGAATCTTTTTGTACACTTTTGTACAGGAATGGCACAGCAGAATATAAACTTCCCACGCCGCCATCTGCAATAATAGAAATCTGCAAAATCATTTTGAAAATGCTCAATGACAAAAAAAAAAATGTTTGATTAACCAGTGATGGATGATGAAATTGTGGTTCAACGTAGTGAGGAAGGAATCACATTTCAGTAAAATGGTTTATGACTAAATCAGTACTCATATTTGGACGTAAACTTGGCGGGCTTGAAAGAGGAGGAGTGGGGGTTGGGGGTGGGGGTGGTATTGTGAGTTGTGGTGATGTACAACAACAAGGAAAACACCAACCCTGGAACTATTCCACTTTCATTTCATGTGAAAAAAAGGGTCATTAAGGGGGCTGAAAGGTATTTACAAAAAATGCCTTTTGTAACTGTAAGCCATTCAAATAGAGGGTCTAAAGGACTGCGCAAAAAAACAAAACAAGAAGAAACTTTTCAGCAGCCGGAGTTTGAATATAGCACACCTCCTCCAAGGACCATGTCAGGACCGATCTCAGACAACGAGCCGTTTGATAGGAAACTGACTTGATCCCTTCAGGAGCTTCCAAGACCACAGTGTGTCCTATAATCTCGAGGCCCTGTAACGTATCGCTAAATGTCAGAGGACTCTCATAACTTTAATAATTCCCCCAGCCCTTTGAATCAGATCCATTGTCAAAATTTGGTAGGTAAAGAGAATGCTGTCAGAATTATTGACCGCTCATTTTTAAATGCTCATAACGAATAAGGGAAACATTTTTTTGTGCACTACTGATACTAGCACAGGCAGGAGTGTATGTCTACTAAGAACCAGTGATAACAGTGATAACCAGTGATAAGAGCAGACAGGAAATCTTCTTCCTGATATATTTGTATCAATTGTTTGGTAAATTGGGGAGGGAAAGCTACAAAGCAAACACGCTTGAAGGGTGAGGTTCCTAATCCCTCTTTACATACGATTAAAATCCGCAGACGCAGTCACAGATCAAGGTGTACCCTCATAATCAACATGGCAGGCCTCCTCTCTCCAGTCCGTCTCACATAATCTCCGTGCCAGACCCGTATGACAGGTGCGCATTTACACTGGATTAATGCTGTAATATTTTGGCATTAGCTTGAATTAATATGACGATGAATATGGAATATTGGGGTAATTACCTACTCTGACGTGGCCCCGTGCAATGCCACTTGCTGCGTCTTTTCAGGGATTTGCGGATTTCTCTGCTTGTGGCCGGGAGGATTTTGCACAGAACCTGCGAGCAGCAATCGCACATTGTACCCTTAATCTCTCATAGCCATCATAAAATGGCTGAAAACTCTGATTCATAAAGAACTGCCCTTGACAGGAAAAATTGCGGGCAAGAGGCATGTAATTACACCGTAATTATGTTGACACAGCCTTTAACTGTCAACCACTATGAGTTTTTGGGAAGGGTGTGGGGGAGGGGGGCACATTGTTGCATCATTCATGGTTCCGATTCAGTCTTTAAAACTAAACTAGAGTGAGGAATGAGAGTCTGGACTACTTTAACAAAGCAGTGATGTCACACTGCAATGGCTCGTGGTGACATCACACCAAGGCCCTCGGTAAACCATCTGATGTGGATTGCCTTCAAGAGGACAGGCAGGCATATGCAAAAAATCTATGCAGTCAGAATATTCAGGTATCAATCAGGTATGCATTAACATGTAAATGTTCTCTTTGCAGCAAACGGTGGTTCTGTGTGGCTCAGTAGGCAGAGCATGGCGTTGACAATGCTTCGGCTGTGGGTTTGATTCCCATTGGGGCCACATATACAGAAAAATATATGCGTTCATTACTGTAAGTTGCTTTGGATAAAAGCGTCTGCTAAATGGCATATATTATTATATATTACATATTAAACGTGCGGATGAGGGGGAATGGGAGGAGTTGCTGTCTCAGCAAGAGTTTAGCTTCCTTTTCCCTTTTGGTTTCCCCTGTAAAACAGCCCTACGAACGCAGATGTGCTGCTGGGGAAACGGAGAAAACTGCGTCCATCTATCCACGTCACTCAGACTGGCATCAGGGCCAGGATGGCCCAGAGGGGGTGGAGCTGAGGTGTAGGAAATGCCATTTGAAGCTCCCCTCAGCACCACGCTCTGCTCACACTGTACAAGCAAGCCAAAGACATCCATTGTTATGATCCAGGCTGCCTCTGTGATAAAACGATATTATTACACTGGCTTTTCCTATTATTAGTATTTTTTTTTGCCTTTATGGTGGAATATTCAATTACAGTATGTTAGAAAAAGGGAAAAGCCTTGCACACATTTGTGACTTTTATGTTATCTTAAGCTGCGTGCTCTGGCTAGATAGCAGCCATATTCAAACATCCACGGCAAGGAAAAATCTCATTAACTTTCAGTTAAAAAAAAGAATGAGAAAAAATGTATTTAATCAGTGGTTCCATAAACGCACGATTATTAGGTGCAGATCAAAGATTTACATTGAATCGTGAACTCTATTGGATTACGTTATGTGTGAAAATGATATTCTGTAACAGGAGGTGTGTAGATCGACCCGGTGGCTTTGGGAGGCCGTTTCTCTGCTTTCGGCCCGTTCATATCAATACTGCAATTAAACTGTCTATCGTGCATTTTTTCCACCTGCACTTTATTTGTTTTCTTCCCATTAAGGTCTGTATTTTTCTAACTCGCCATTTTTGAAGTTCGTTTTTTTTGGAGTGCGATTACCTGCTCCTGTATGCTTGATTTATTTTCACACTTACACACCCATTCAGCAAGCCCTATTAAGGCACAGACAGCATACCTGCCTTTTCCTATTACATATTTCTATTCAGCATAAATATCTGGTTGTAAACTGCATGACTGCATAGATACACAATGCTGATTGTATATGTTTTTCTATTTGAGTGTGTGTATGTGTATGGGTGTAAACTTCATAAAAATTGAATGTCTTTAAAAAACACACAGCTTTCCAGAAATATCTACAGGTACAAATTCAGCACACTAATCAATCCATTTTAGACACACACACACACACACACACACACACACACACACACACACGTGCACCCACACACAAACACGCACATGCACGAACACACACACACACAAACACGCATGCACACACACACACACACAGACACACACGCACGCACACACACACACACACACACGCCACACACACACAGACGCACACACGCAAAAAATGCACACACACGCACATGCACGCATGCACACACACACAGACCCACACAGAGGCACACACACACACACAAACACGGATGCACACACGCACGCACGCATGTACATACACACAAAGAGACACACGTGCACACACACAAACACAAACACACACACACACACACACACACACACACACACACACACACACACACACACAGACACAGACATACATGCACATACATACACACACGCACATATACATGCCTCCTTAATGTCCTTAAGTTCCCTGTATGTAGAGTGCTCTGTGTAGAGTGTTCTGTGGCTGAAAGATTAATTTGCCAACCTGTCCACAGTGCTGTGCTGTTTACTGAGAGAGACATAGTAGATGGACAGAGAGAATGATAGACAGAGGGAAGGAGGGATGGAGAGACTATACAGTGAGAAATCTGACTAATTTTAGGGCAACACTTTTTAAAGTATTTGTTATTCTTGTTTTACTTTTTCTACTTTTATATTATTTAATATATTATTAATTTAAAAAAATATATTTACCCCATATATACATATATATATTTGTGTGTGTCTGTGTGTGTGTGTGTGCGCGAGAGTGTGTTTAATATTACACAGTTGCACTTATTTGACATACTTAGTCAAATTAACTCCTCTCTTTCCTCTGGCTCTGTCCCCTCCTCCCTCAAATGCGCTCAGGTTGTCCCCCTCCTCAAAAAACCCTCTCTGAATCCTGCTGTCATCTCTAACCACCGACCTGTCTCTCTCCTCCCATTCCTTTCCAAAACGTTAGAGCGGGCTGTCTATAATCAACTGTCTGCTCATCTCTTACAGAACGACCTGCTTGATCCCAACCAATCTGGGTTCAGAGCAGGCCACTCCACAGAGACTGCTCTCCTTGTGGTCACTGAGGCTCTTCACGCTGCTAAGTCCCGATCCCTTAGCTCCGTCCTTTTCCTCCTCGACCTGTCGGCGGCATTTGACGCCATGGACCACCGGATCCTGCTCTCATCTCTCGTCGAGATGGGAATCTCTGGATCTGCGTTGACATGGTTTGAGTCCTACCTGGCTGACCGGTCCTACCAGGTGGCCTGGAGAGGATCCCTCTCCTCTCCCCGCACCCTCTCTACCGGAGTTCCGCAGGGCTCGGTGCTAGGCCCCGTCCTATTTTCTCTGTACACCAAGTCACTTGGCTCTGTTATTTCTGCTCATGGTTTTTCCTATCACTGCTATGCTGATGACACTCAACTCTTTCTCTCCTTCCCTCCATCTGATACCCAGGTCCCGGCACGGATCTCTGCATGCCTGGCTGACATCTCTGCATGGATGTCCACCCACCACCTGAAGCTGAACCTGGGGAAGACAGAGCTGCTCTTCCTCCCAGCGAAGGGCTCCCCGATGATTGATGCGTCAATCACCGTGGAAGGCTCCATAGTGTCTCTGTCCCAGTCTGCCAGGAGTCTTGGGGTAAACCTGGACAGCCAGCTGTGCTTCTCGAGCCATATTGCAGCGATCACTCGGACCTGCCGGTTCTCCCTCCACAACATCCGGAGGATCCGACCGTTCCTCACCCAAGAGGCCACTCAACTCCTGGTCCAGGCCCTGGTGATCTCACGTCTGGACTACTGCAATTCCTTGCTGGCAGGCCTTCCGGCCTGTGCCATCAAGCCACTGCAACTAATCCAGAACGCTGCTGCTCGCCTGGTGTTCAACCAGCCGAAGTTCACCCACGTCACCCCTCTACTCTCCTCTCTGCACTGGCTCCCCATCGCAGCACGCATCAGATTCAAGTCACTGGTGCTTGCTTTTCAAGTGGCCAGAGGTACTGCTCCCCCGTACCTCCAGTCACTCATCACTCCCTACACCCCGCTCAGACCCCTCCGCTCCGCCTCCGCTGGCAGACTGACTGCCCCATCCCTCCGGGCGCCTGGCAGCCGCTCCTCGCGGTCTCGCCTCTTCTCTGTCCTGGTCCCTCGTTGGTGGGCGACCTCCCCAATTGGTCAGGACTGCGGAATCACTTCCAATCTTCCGCAAGAGACTCAAAACCCCCTCTTCAGACTCCACTACCACTGAACACTGTCCATCTAGTCAATCTGTCGTCACCACTGTTTACTTGTTCTACACTGTACCTAAAAAAAATAAAAATACAAATAAAATCACTAACCTTTTCTTTCCCAGTGTTACAGGTATGATATGCAGACGCCTGCAATGATGTCTATTGCTGTTTACTGCACTGATCTTGTCCACCAACTATGATTGTTCTTACCTTGTATTAATGCACATCTTGTAAGTCGCTCTGGATAAGAGCGTCTGCTAAATGTTTAAAATATAAATGTAAATGTACTTACTTGAATTATTATTACTAGAATATATGAATTATGTAACTTCTGCTGCTTTGGCAACTCTTCTCTTGTTTGTTCTGCCAATGAAGCCTCTTTAAATTGAGAGAGAGAGAGAGAGAGAGAGGAGGGAGAAGGGGCGAGAGAGAGGGAGAAGGGGAGAGAGAGAGAGAGAGAGAGAGAGAGATGGAGAAAGAAAAGGGAGAAACAGAGAGAAAGAGAGAAAAAGAGAGACAGAGAGAAAGCATTTAAATGTTCCCACTCCAGCCCACAGGGTTCCTTTAGCAGGGCCCTGGGCAGGCCTGGTCTCCTGGGCTTCAGCCTACTTTACCTCATCCAGCTGTCTGCAACCAGGAAGCAAGAAACGCCATTATAGTCATTATTTCTGCATTCATTAATATACCTTGTGTCCATTATTGTTTAATATTCACCAAAACAAATTCACAGTTCTCCTCAGAATTTGTTTTAATTCCATTTAGGACCTGGAAAGGTCTGAATACTGACGTAAACAAGCTCCAAATTGTAAGTGGCAACAATGACAGTTTTCTTTATTATGATTCAATACAAAAAAAAATTGTGAATTAAAAGTTTCAATTAGGTTATATGAGCTGCCAGGAAAAAATATATAAAATAAAAATAAAATGTGAACCATCACTGAACATGGGCCTCAATGTGTGTGCGCTTGCTAACTTTCGCAATGAAAACAATGTTTCATGAAAACAAATTTGATAATTGGAATGGGAAATAAATGCCTGGTGAAGTCAAGTCAGGGGGAGGGAAGGATTTCAAATGTAAAAAAACGTAGCAATCATTCTCCCACTCCCCAAACAGCAGGCTCGCTGTTTCACCACACTGTTATCGGTGCCTGTGTCACTCAGTACGGAAACGAGCACTCTTTCACTGACCTCCAAATCTCTCACACACAGGTAAATCTCACCTGATCCCATCCCCTGGCCCAACCCAGCCCAGCCCAGCCCAGCCCCCAATACCACCCCGGCCAAACCAACTGCCCCCTGGTGGCTGAAGCAAGCTGTGTTGGTAATAAGGGATGACACACGCATTCATAGCAGGATGCAGTCACCCTTCACTCTCCCCCCCACAGCCCCTCACCCCCCCACCTTTCCGAGCCGCCCGTCACGCAGGCGTGCAGCAGCAGCCGAGAAGGGGGACAGGGGCGGCATGTCGCCCGTCACTTCTGATTATCGGCCCATTTTATCATCTGCACGGGATCAATGACCGCCGCGATGGAACTGAACTACTTTTTCACAAACGATACCAGCGGAGGAGACCAGATAGGTACCGCGGAAACTATCACCGCGGCGAGACCGGAGAGAGGCCATGCTGCCCCCAGGCTCCTAGAAAAGGGGGTGGGTTTTGAGTCGGTTTGAGTGCACTCAATGTTCTTCTTTCAGCCTCCTGTTTTATATTACAGGGGAGTAATTTTAGAGCCTCATAGATTTATTTATATGTATATATTTATTTATTTAATGGCACAACCAAGCTCAATACCCAAGAATAACCATAGTTAATTATTGCATTTTGACTTGATGAATCGGCTGACCCCTAAAAACACTCCTGCAAGTTGATGGTTTTTTTTCCCACTCCGGGTGGGTGATTTGAAGAGACATACCGCCTCTGCATCAAACACAGACGATTCTCCTCCGCACGACCAGGTGTCTTTTGTAACAGAAGAGACTATTTGTAATTCAATTTATATTGAAATGTCAGGCGGACACATCACAATTAGCATGAGAGAATGTTCTGGATGCTAATGGCTTTCTCCAGCTCCTTGTCGCTGGTGACAACGGATGAGCTTGACGGTTATTGTTTTAGTCCATTTGCGTGTTTCCCATCAGTGCCCGATTACAAATGTGCATCGTTACAAAGCAGAAATAATTACCGCTCCCATATCATTACGCATAAATGCCGTGATCCGCTTCCCATCTAATAACCATTTTCCCGCAACACGGGGGAAACTGAAAAGGCTCCAAACAGTTCTGTCAGACCAATTTTTTTAAACGGATGCATGCATTGAGCTCACTCCACACCAAGCACTTTTTGGAACTGCTCCAACAGGTTTACACTTACCTAGATTGCATCTGGATTCTCTAGCCTTTGCCCTGTTGTTGGCTTGTCACTTGGTGCTGCTGAACTGCAGGGGAGCTGTCCCCCTCTAATGCCCACTTCATGCAATCAATCAATCAATCAATCAATCAATCAATCAATCAAACCTTTATTTATGCGGGGAAGCCCAACTGAGACCCAAAGCCTAATTTGCAGTGAGGCCCTGCTACAAGGCACAAGTATAAACATAATATCAAATATAAGACTAATAATAAGAGATAATACAGCACATAAAGCAGACAGAAACTGCAACAATCAAATACAACATGTACAACTTCCAGTGAGTTGGGTATGTGGTGTCGTATGTTGGAGAAAATTCAATACTCTTTCTCTGAGGTTCCTGTGACAGTTTGTTCAGAATACGGCAGCCTTACATTGTATTTGTAAACAAGGTGGTGCTTGGATTGAACCAATTAATTCAAGGGGGCGGGGCTGTTGGGTGGACCGGTTGATGTTAACATATAGCAAACATAATTTCACCCAAAAAAGGATACATGCATATATGCTTAGCCATATGCAAATGATATACAGTATATATATATATATAGTGTATATACAGCATATTGTGGTTTTAATGCATCATAGAAATTTGGTCTAGTATTGATACATTATGTTTGTTTCACTATTCCAATATTTTCACATACAGTATTGCCTCTCACACTTAATTGTTGGAAAAATCTATTGTACTGTCAGAGCTCCCATCACTTTTGAAAAGATAACTGACTGTGTGCTATCTGACAAATATATAAATACTTTTGTGACGGAACAGTGCAGCCCGCTGCTCCAGTGCAGCAATGCTGAGAAAGCCAACAGGGCCTTCTCAAGGTCAAGGCATAAATGTTCAAGGTCAGGGCATAAACGCTCTCAAGGAGCACAGCAGGAGGGACGTCAATAGCTTCCTTTATGTACACATGTGAGCACGCACATATGTGCACACACACACACAAACACATGCACAAATGCACAGGAATAAAACGCACACACATAAAAAAAGCACAGATCAGCAGAATCGGCAGATGCATGCCGTCAAATGTATAAATCAACAATCAGCGCTGCGCAAACACAAATGCCAGAACAGCAAAAAAGAGAGAGAACTGCGGGATATAAACATGGGTGTGGATGAAGGCCCACCGCACAACTCACTGCAGGACATTAAACATCAGAGGCAAAAAATGTATCGGCAGCAAAAAACATTCGCTAAGCACTGCTCGTAAAAAAAAAACATTACCTCATTAAAATCAATATAATAGAGAAGAAGTGGAGTCCGAGTGCATTAGAACAATCTGCAAGTTATGAAGTGTGAAAGACAGGGGACATGTAGGGTAAGAGGTTGTAGATGGTACATTGAGAGGTTATAGAGGGTACATTGTGTGGTTATAGAGGGTACATTGAGAGGTTATAGAGGGTAAATTGTGTGATCATAGAGGGTAAATTAAGAGGTTATGGCACTGTTCTAGTGTGTGGATGAGCCCCACAGTCTGCATCCTGTTAAGGTACTGTTCTAGTGTGTGGATGAGCCCCACGGTCTGCATCCATTGTTCTAATGTGTGCATGAGCCCCATGGTCTGCATCCTGTTAAGACACTGTTTAGTGTGTGGATGAGCCCCACAATCTGCATCCTGTTAAGACACTGTTCTAGTGGAGGGAATGAGCCCCACTAGTATTAAATCCAGACCGTGCCAGTTCCGACTGGCCAGCAGCCCCATGGGGCGACGCATAATTGGCAGTAACATGTTGTCTGGGTCTCGTGGCACCCTAAGAAACCTCCACTGGCCAAACGGATGCCCACAGTTTCCCTGTATAAAGTTGCACATGAAGTTCAACAATCTTTCTTCGACTCATGTCTGTGCAAGCTTAACTTGTAGACCGAGGTATGAAAAGTAGCAGTGGCTGACATCACATGTTTTGGAGGAGAGGGCTTTTCTTTTAAAGGAAAAAGGGGGAAAAACATTACAAATAATGTACATTATTTGCCTACGCCCAAGAATTTTTACTTGGATAAAGGGATCTCTTTCATCTCTGCTCCCAATCAGAGCATGTTGCGGATGTAAAGGTTTGTTAATATGTGTATATTCTGCACTTTAAATGCTCATTAAAATGCACACATTTTCTGAAGTTTGTTTGCTAGCCCTTGATGCACCTTGTACTCTGGCGCGATACGCAATTAACATATTTGCATATACAAATTGAACGTGTATAATTTGTGCTGATTAAATACATTTTACATTTACATTTTCTGGAAACGTGAAGAAACATACCTGAGATGCAGTAAAGAGACACACGGAATTACAGTAAAATTAAATTACAATTAAATACAATTAAAGCTAATGAACAAGATAAGATTTTGACATCTTGAGTGATATGTTCAGTGCTTCTTTTCTCCACAATTTCACCAGCTGTCACGGCAACTAACAGTTTGAAAATAGAATCAATTTAAATTCATTTTATCGCCAGCCACCATTACCAAGATAGCTGGCTAGCTACATTGTATCAAAGGCAATGATGCAAACAGAACAAACAAACCTCTTTGGTGATCTCTTAATGGCTTCCTGCAATCAGTTCACACTTCACAGTCCAGACTCTCAAAGCAACACACAGTGGGCCCTATCATGATTATAAACAGCAGAAGACCATGAGTGTGTAAATGGTCTCTCATGCCTGTAATAGGAGGTATAAAGGTAACTGCTAAAATAAAGGAAACACTTGAGTAAATTAAATCCCAAAAGACTGTGACTTTGGGTGAGAAGTTAAACGTTTTGATCAAAAGCCAAAAAGGACAGGAAATTCAAATAAGCATAAAAACCTTTAATTTCACATTTGCATTAATAAGGTGTTCCTGCACACAGCTTTGACACCTGCTGCAATACTGTAGCTATGCTGGTCTACTGTACTTCAGACCACATGTAGGCTACTCAGCACTGGGCACGGGCAGGTTGCTTAGGATTCAACCCTTCTCTGTATGTGAAATTAAAGGTCTTGATGCTCATTTGAATTTCCTCTCATTTTCAGCTTTTGATCAAAACCTTTAACTTCTCAATTAAAACATAGTTTTTGGGGATCAACTATTTGAATTGTTAGCCTTGATCAATTCAAGACATGTTCAAGAGCAATATAACCAGATCAGCTCGCACTGTTGTTATGTCTTTTCATTCAATAATGACATTTTGTTCTGGCCAGCGTTATGTCTGTGCTTTTACTTCTAGAGAGTATTAGCGCAACCAATTCCAGCTTGCTGTCTGTCTGTCCCCTTCACCATAGTAGTTGCCAGTTGCTCCGTGGTTTAAAAACATTTTTTTGAATGTTGAACGTGGGTTCCAATGTTTGCTAGCATTGTTAAAATGTTACATTTTGTTAGCTCACCATTCAAAGTCAATGGGCGTTTTCAGCTACAAAGTTGAATCACTCTCAGGTTGATGTAGGACTTCTGTACCAATGTTTGTATGCAGCATATTTCCTCAACCCCTCAGAGGGTAAGTTAAACACCAGGAAATACAAAACCATTCTGAGTGATCACCTTCATCCTATGGTGAAGCATTTCTGTCCAGATGGGAGTGGCCTCTTTCAGGATAACAATGCCCCAATCCACAGAGCACAAGTGTTCTCTAAATGGTTTAATATAGTGTTGTCCACCACCATCAACAAAACACCAAATGATGGAATTTCTTATGTTCTCCAATAGAATTACAGACACTTGTAGACTCCACGCCAAGGCGCATTGAAATTGTTTTGGTGGCTCATGGTGGTCTAACACTTGCTGTGGTTGTATTTTTTTGCCAGTTACCTGTGTGCGACTGGGTGTGGTCTAAAAACACCTTTTGAAGCTAACTGTGAGGGACCAAACAGGGACCCAGATGCAGACCAGGATAAGGCAGGGAAGGAACGTTTATTGATCAAGCAAAAATTCAAAGCCGGTAGTCAGAGTTTGATAAAGTACAAAAACGGAATCCAAAAAGAGTAGTCAAAAGGCAGTCCAAAGATCAAAACCAAATAATCTGAAAAGCAAACAAACAAAATCGGAAGGCAAAAACTCTGAGAAGGGGTGTCTCGGAAATTACAACAAACTCTGGCTTACTAACAATCGGCACAGTGAATATTGATCAACGTTCTGACATTGAACCAGTGCAAACAAGGAACTTACATAAAATCGGGGAAGATAACACAATAGGAATCAGGTGTGACTGGGAGGGGAAAAGGGCAAGAACACAGGTGAGAACGATTAGGATCACTAATACAATAACAAGGGGAGAAAAAATACACGGACTGGGAAGCACATAGACACAATGAAAATAAACAACCTGGAAGAGCAGGTAGACACATGCACAGTTTGAGGGGGAGGAGCGCATAGATAGAAAATGCGTGCAGACAAAGCGATAGGAGAGAAACGTAAAGGGATAGGACAACGAAAGAGTAATAATTAATAATTAGTAAATGTTAGTAACATAATCTAAATCCCTAATGTTAGTAGATTAGTTGGTTAGTACTATTTACACCTAACTAAGAGTGTACAGAGTGAAAGAAAGAAAGGAGGAAGTAAACAAGATAGGAAAATTGTCGTGGTTTTTCCCCAGACTCACCGCCGGGTGGCGGTGTTCCGCCTTTCTTGTGGGAGGTGCACAGATGGGGTTCAATTAGTAATCACCTTCCTATTTAAACCCGCACCAGTGGTTTGATCGGGGCAAAATCGTAAGCCATCTTTGCGATTTAGCCGGTAAGGTAGTTGTGTATTTTTAAAGACGTAACATAAAGACTTACTGTAGAAAAGACTATCTCTGTCCGAAACCTTCTCCAAATAAGAACATCTTTATTGTACCTTCTATAGGAACCTTGCTCTCTATTAGGAGATTCCGTTTGGTTTATTTTGTTCGACTGTGTTTTGGGTTACATTCTCGTTCTTTTGGCTCTACTTGCCCTTTCTCGTTTTCGGACACTCGGTGTCTTTGGTTTCGTTTTTTGTTTTCTATTACCATTGGGTAATCCGGTGGACGTATTTCTACCACCGTGTGTTTTGTTTTCTGAATAGAAATTGTATAAGGTATTTTGTTTGTCGGGTGTTTTCGCTACCCTTACCTTATTAACTCAGCAGAGTTTTCTTAATTTATTTTGTTTGTGTCAGTGTGACACTTAGCCACCCGTTGGGTGATATTTTCCGTTCCTCCCTTTTTGTTCATCCCTTCCCTATTTCTCTGTTTATCAGAGCTAGTGGTTAGATTGTAGAGCAGTACAGTTTAACTTATTGATCCCCTGGGGTTCTGCGAGTGGCGCCTATCACCATCCATCTTCACAAAAATAAGGCAGAAAACCCGTAAAGTTGAAATCACCCGAATAGTGCAACAACAAAGACAAGGAGTGGATTACCGAAAAACAAGGAACACAGACAGACAGGGAAACTGAAGTGAATGATATGTAATAATGACAAAATAATAAAATACAAAAACAAGCAGAACAGAAGTTGCAAAACATAACACTAATGTGACTGTTATTTTCTGGTGTTCCCCTCCATCGACAAACAAGTGCATTCACTAGCTAACAGCCATCTAGTTGGCTACCGGAATCTTGTGGCGGATGCGTACATCATGAATTTCATCTTGTACATGAATAAAACCTTGATACAATACAGTTTGTTGTATTTATTGTAGTAAGATGGAATGAAAGATCCACTCCATGGCAATGCAAATAGAACAAAATGTGGCCTTTCTTGCGTTAACAGCCCTTGCCACTATAAGCATTTAATATATATTTGCAAATGTACATTAATGTAAATGTGGTTTATATACACATACTGTATATATATATGTGTTGTGGTGTCCCCAGGGGTTGGACGACATGCACGGACCTTGCAGAGGGCGTAGGCAAGTTCAAGAACACAGAGGAGGCAGTATTCAAAAACAAAACAATGATTTATTATCCTAATAATCTTGACAAACGCTACACAAAACAAAGGGCGGGGTATTTCGGGGAATACAAACACAAAGTCCACAATCCTACTTGTTGTCAATGTCCAATCCACTTCCAAAATCCAAGTCAGTTCCGCAATCCAGTCCGTAGTCAAAATCCAAAGGGGGGTCCTCAAACAATCCAAGTTCAAACACAAAAACACTCCAAAACACTCTCTCCTCAAATACTGGCTGGTCAAAGACTTCACAGTACTCACTCTCCAAACACACTCAGCAACTCCTTCCCAAACACATTCCTACTCCTCTCAAAGTGTGATGGGAATCAGCCCTTTAAATAGGCCTCGAAATGGCTTTAAGCTGTTCGTTAGTCCCATTTGCTTGACTCTGTTCTGGTGTGACTGTGGCCTGCTGGGAAATGTAGTGTTTCCTGGCTCCCATGTGTTGTAGGCTAGGCAGCCATTTCCTTGTGCAGCCCCTTGGGCTGCCACAGTGTGTGTATATATATATATACACACACACACACACACACACACACACATATCTCCTTGTCCCAGATTCAATGTCTTCATCAATTTTTAATATCAGAAGAAAAGAAACCCCAGCTAAAAAAGGTTGTTCCTTCTGTGTTGGATGTGTAGAATGCTGAGCCGCAGAGCAGAGTCCAAGCTCAGCAGAACTGCGGTTCTGTGTGGAAGAGCACGGAGAGACCAGTCTCGCTCCTCTAAGGCACCCCGCGAGCCCCTGGGCCCTCTGAGCCGGTGGAGGGCCTGATCCGGGCGGGGCCAAGCGGCAGGCCCCCGCACTGTGAGCTGACGTGGCTGAAGGGGTAATCTGTAAGATACAAATTAATTGTCAGAGATGTCAGGCGGGCTGGTGGGGCGAAGCCTTTTGAAAGATTGAAAGATGATTTAAATATTTTTCCTGGATCCCTTTCTTTTTGCAGCGGCGCTGTTTGATTTGACAGGTTCTAATGGCTAGAGACATTGAAAATTCAGAAGACGGCGGAATTAATGTTTAAATGGAAATCTTTTCATTCTGTTCTTCATTCTGAATAAGGCTCAGGAACTCACTGCCTAATACTGATTTGTTTGTACCCTTGAAAGTTTTTTGTTTTTTTTAGGTGCTGTGTGTGTGTGTCTGTGCAGATGTGTGTGTGTGTATGCACACGTGTGCACCTGTGAGTGTGTGTGTGTATCCTTGAATGACAGCTGTGTCGAATTTTAGCATATTAATTTCTCTACTGTTGCTCTGTTGTCTATTGTTTATATAGCATATTGTGATGCAGGGTTAAAATGCATAAAACATAGCAGTAATTATTTTATGGACTTGTGACACAGGCGCCATATGTAAAATTAACACGCTAAATTGCAAACACAAAGAGTGCGCTCACGTCGTTGATCTGCCATCTCCTCAGGGTTCATTTTTAATTTTACACAGCTTTCATATTCCACTGCCCATGATTAATACGCGTTATGTAAATCAACCAGCAAGCCTCATTTAATAGGCCAGGTTTTTTTTTTCCTTTTTTCTTTTTTGCCTGAACATTGGTGACAATACTTTCAATATTTCATCATTTGCATTAATTCCAAATATTTGTAATTTTTCACCTTCCAGCGCACACATGAAATGCAGGCAAATGCAGCAGTAATCTGTTCCCTCTTCTTGAGGAGGAAACATAGCGAAATGCTGCGTTTGGTTTAAAGGATATTTAAAACAGAAACAGAGGGGGAAAAAGGTCACTTTTCCCAATGTAGATGATGTGGCATTTCACCGCATAAACACAGAGACTCTGCTTGACCTTTGCACAGATTAAGCCAGTGCATTAACTGGATGAGTCCTTATCAAACATGAGACCACATTCGCACAGGCCACAATGGCAGTGGTCGCTGTAGGATCTTGGCTTCACCCCCTCTGTTGGAATCAGAGGAATACTTATTTTCAGTTTGATGGGTGTCCCAATACAAGCAATGGCAGGAGGTTCCCTCTACTACCCCCTTTGAGTGAAACTGGAAAGCCCATCCATTTTCCGTATGTATGGTTATCCTATAGCTTTGTACACAAACGTAATTTGTGATATGCTCAATACTAAGTGCAGATGTTAAGTGTGGTGGGTGAAGTGGAGTGAGGGAAGAGGGGCTAATCTCCTTTTACTGTACAATAGAGAGGAGGATCGAGGGATGGAGGGAATGAGCAAAAAGCAGGGGGAGAAAAAAACTGAGGGGAGAAGAGGGAGGAGAGGGCAAGAGAAAAAAGGGAGAGAGGGGTGGGGAGGTGAGGTGAGAGGGCATATGGGGTGGGGGGGGATGGTTGGGAAAAAAATTAAATAAATACGAGCGGTAATCACGTTTGGAAGCCGTGGCTCGACCACACTCTCAGTAAATTTCCTGGTGTAAATGGAGGCTAATGGAGGAAAGGTCTGTGTAATTCTCTCTCCATTAGCCACTCCGCCTGGCCTAATTGCCTAGCCGAGCCTGAACAATTTCCTTAGACGCTGCTTGTATAATTATTGCAGCTTTGGCTAAAAATAACGGCCCCCTGGAATTCAAGTCAATGGATTTGCTTTTTTTTCTCCCCTGCCTTCCGCTTTTCCCTTGTCCTCCTGACTGGGGAGTAGGGGCTTCCACAGCTGTAAATAAAATAGATTATGGACTCCAGATTTCCAGAGAGCAAGGATCATGTTTGATGGGATTAGGCAAAGACGAAGCACTTGTGTCTACGGTAGGAAAAGCTTGGAGGTTTTTCCATCGGGTGGAAAACAGTGCTGATCATGGCTAATGCAAATGGAGAGTTATTTTGCACTCGCTGGCCACGTCCCCCACGTCAGACCCAGTCATAAACATTTATGTAAGAGTAAGATCTTATGTAATGCTTTTAGTTTTAAATGGAACTGGGTCAACCTTAATGAATGTTTTTTTTGATCTCCCATGCTGGGCCAAATGTTCCATTAATCTAACCCTCGCTTTTAGAGTGCACGCACAAGTGTGTACTGCATATGGTTATGTGTGTGTGTGTGTGTGTGTGTGAGAGAGAGAGAGAGAGAGAGAGAGAGAGAGAGAGAGAGAGAGAGTGAGATAATGAAAGAGAGGGAGAAAGAGAGGGGGCAGAGACATAAAGAGAGAGAGCGAGAGGGGGGAGAGATTGAGAGAGAGAGGAGGGAAGGAGAGAGAGAGAAAGAAAGAAAGCAGGAGAGAGAAAGGAGGGAGAGAGAGAAGGGGAGAGGGGGAGGGGAGAGAGAAATAAAGAGAGGGGGAGAGATAGAGAGAGAGAGCAAGAGAGAGAGGTGAGCGAGAGAGAGAGGTGAGAGAGAGACAGAGAGATAGATTGATATGACATTACTGATAAGGAAGCAAGACTCTTCTGCTGAGTAGAACCTCTCTCTACCCTCCATAACATCTCAATGTACCCTCTATAACATCTTATTGTACCATCTATAACCACACAATATACCCTCTATAACCTCTCAATATACCCTCCATAACCTCTTATTGTACCCTATATAACAAGATGCAGACCGTGGGGCTCATCCACACACTAGAACAGTGCCTTAACAGGATGCAGACCGTGGGGCTCATCCACACACTAGAACAGTGTCTTAACAGGATGCAGACTGTGGGGCTCATCCACACACTAGAACAGTGCCTTAACAGGATGCAGACCGTGGGGCTCATCCACACACTAGAACAGTGTCTTAACAGGATGCAGACTGTGGGGCTCATCCACACACTAAAGGCGTGCCTTAACAGGATGCAGACCGCAATGTTTTTGGATTCCCCGAATACCCCGCCCTTTTTTGTGTTTGGTCAAGCTGCATATAATAAAGTATCGTTTTGTTTGTATTACTGCCTCCTCTGGGTTATTTAACTGCCTAAGCCCTCTGCAAAGGTTCATGAGTGTTGCCCAACCCCAAGGGACACCACAATATACATTGACCCTGATATAAACAGATGAATATAAACAGTGACATAGTCAAATGTAGCCATCTGTCTGATTTTAATAGAGACACGTTCTGGGTCTTCATGCAATTTGTTATGCTGTGCCGTGCAATTTTCCAGCAAACAAACACTGCATTTTGCCACGTTTTTTAACACTATGTATGGGGTGTGGTTTGTGCCAAAACTACTGCATATGGGTTTGACAATGCGACTGGTTTTGTTACATACCACTCATTTGCATCATAGTCTTTAATACAATGTAGCTTTAGATAACACAATCTAGCTAGCTTGCTAGCCAAGCAAGGGTAGCAATATATCTGTATCAGATCTCAGCTAGCACAAGTGTTCGTCTGCCAGTATTTAGCAAATCAGCATTACAGCATGCTGTTAAATATTGGATATACATTTGATTTCTTATTTACATATAATATATAGCTATTATATATAATATCTCTTGTTATGTTGGGTATTCTTAATAAGGGTAGTAAACAGATGAGCCCCACCCTGTTTTTTGAATTTGTGAAAACTCAACTTTTGGCTGATGTTTTTAAAGCACACTATCCCTCACTCTTTTTCACCAGAGATATTTAACATTCCAGCAGCATATTGCCAATTACGGCATTAGGCTATGCTGCTCTCAAAAATGGAGCCTTACTTTTCTTTGACAAATGGCAGGCTTTCCTGTATTACAGAGGAGTATGGCAGAGTGTATTACCTCACATCATTTATGATGCGATATAACAGTGTCTTGTATCCTCTGAATACATCATACATATTTCATTTCATTACTTGGCGAGTGGGGCAGTAGCAGTATGGGCAGTGCAGATTTAAAAGCACATCACCGGATGAATACTTACCTAAATTAGAATTAAGGGTTATGCTTAATCTGCTTGAACTATCTGGAACTAACAGCAAAAATAAGCAAAAAAATAATCTGATGAAGAATGCCTTCAACTTGGATAAAAACCGAGATAATTACAGGATGAACGCTTAACCACAGCCAGCGAAGTGCAGCCTTTTGATGTCTTATCATAGCACAAGCTTCAGTGATGCCTCACGCATGGCACTCCCTCCTTGTCTGACTCATGATAACTACTCACATTTCCATCATTTATCAATGCTGTTTACTTCCTTATACAAATGCCCTCAATGCCCCAGGCTTCTGTCTCAGGAATTATATTTAGGACTACATTTCCCAGCCCACATTGACACAACCTCCTGTTACACAAAGTGTGTGGCCTTGAATTAATTAATATCTTATATTGCTATAGGACTGTATGCTAAAGGGAAGTATCTTTCTATTATTATCAAATTATTACTATTTTGTTCAACAATATTTACTATTATACATATTATTTACTTTGTGACCCTGAGCTGTGGTGGCCATCTGTAAATGTGCACTAAAATGTGGGGCCGATACTCAAACCAGTACACTGGTTTAATCCAAGAGCATTGAGAGACTGTTAGTTTTAAAATCAGAGATTAACAGATATGGGTTTAATGTAAGAGGGCTGTCACAGAGAGAAATAAATGGTTTTAATCTCAGAGTAATGCTACATATTTAATATGTACAAATATGTACTGATTAACAAAAGTTGTATTTTGTTGTCCCATCTTTCAAAAGTTGACCAATTAGTTGATAAATATATTAATCGAAGATGGTGATGAGACTATAATGATACATATCAACATGTGACTTGAGATGGGGGGCATGAAAGCACAGGTTTCTTTTCACCTTATTGTCAGTTGATGTGTTTGTTGAAATGTTCAGTACTACTGGATTTTATATTACACGTTTAAAAATATTCCAGATATTTTTACAACTACAAGCCAGAATTAAGCCTTCCAGTTCACCTCATTGAACTAAAAAATAAAAAACACAATCGCATCTTCATGTATATGGCTAAATATCTGAGACAGGTTTCAGTTTTAAAAATCTATTTAAAAAAATTAACAACTGTTGTCCTGGCTCTGGATGAGTCAAAGATGTGCAGGCTGGCACGATTGCTCCAACCACAAATGTATGGACATAAAGAATGTAACACAACAAACAGTGCTCACAATAAACTGGGCGATGCTACAAACACAGCCACAGCTGAAAATGTGTTTTATTGTTTAAAGAAAAATATGCAATTGTACATAATCAGCAGTTGGTCTTTTACATTTAAACTGATGAGTCATTATTGAATGTAATTATATTAGGCTCATACTTACATTGAAAAAAACACGCATATTCATAACACTTTATATGTTGCTTTATTTTTCTTGTGGTAAAGTGATACCATAAATAGTCATTAAGAGTGTGAATTGAATGATGTGTTTTGCATATTGTTGAATAATAAGTTCATCAGATAATTGATCATATGTTGACCATATGCACAACTGACACTGCTTCATCACGGTGATAAGATCTGTAAGGGATCATTGTGTGAGCATGCTTTTTTTTTTACTATAGATCGAAGGATTTTGCCCACAGGTTAGTGGTCTTTACTTCGAAAGACCGCTAACCTACACATTGGTCTATAAGAAAATGTACAGCACCCAAACCACATTTTAAAGCTGCACAGTTTGTTATTGTATATCCTTGCCAGTCACCTCCCCAAAACCAAAACATCAAGAAAACAAGACAACCTAAATGTTTTTTCAAATCATTAACAGGCTTAACCCAGGCCTTCAGAAGTGATTGTATTCATTCATTAATTTGTGCATTTTCCTGGCATGGTTTAGGTCCACTCAATGCTTTAGAAGGCAAGGTAAACGTAAAGTTAGTCTCTGCTCCATAAACGTGAAGTGTGGAGCGCAGCCTGAGAAATAAGCACAAACATTAGACAAGCAAAATATTTGGAACCCATCAACAAATCGTTGTTGTGTGTGATGGTGGAAAACTTGAAAATACTGCTAATAATCAAATGAATACATGCTTGCTTCCATATTTCACATCATCAAAAAAAGATAATCTTTGTTTAACGCTAGAAAAAAGCAAGTCCTTGTTGGTTTTTCTAGCACTTCTGATATGAAGCACACCATGTGAGAAGTTTGGTATAATCAATATTTCTTAAGGTCCACAGTTGAAAAGATAAAAAATAAAAATTCAAATTAGGCTAAACCTCCCTTCAATGTTTTTTTTAAGGTTCAATGCAGAAGTGCTTTGCTGTTTATTGTGTTCGGTTATATCCATGGTTCCCAGTTCCTGTTCATCTTTAAGTACATTTATAAAAGGGACATCAGACATACTGAAGGACTGAGCAGAGCCCACTATGAATTTAAAATCAGTTTGGTTATCCTATTTATTTGATATTCTAGTTGTAAATAAATCAATTGAAAAGTTGCACAGGACCAGAGAGCTGTACTCTTCAACATCAACATTATTTGTGATGTGTAGTTTAGTGATATTTCACAAAAAGTGTATAATTCATGAATGAAATACTGTGCTGTCTGGAAAACATGTTGCTTCTTAAACTGATATCTGTTCAAAAAGGGATTAATATGACTATATGGAGTTAAAGAGTTTAGGGAGTGACTGAATGTGATATAAATCATACACTCATTCAGTGTAGGCACACTACTTATGATTAACTAAGAAAATACAATGATCAAGCAATTATATTGAGAATTACCAGCACAGACAGAGACCAGGTAAAACCAGACCCTGTGAGAGAATCACTCACTGCAAAAATAACAAAAGAAAGGAGAGAACAAATAAAAGATGGCACACGTGCAACCAAAAACCCACCACAACACAAAAGAAGAAAACTCTTCTATGAATGACACAAACTTACTCTGAACTGAAATTAAAACTGAAAAAACTGCTCAGGTCCTAGCCTTCCTTTCATATAACTACTTCACCTGACAACATGGAAGATGCTAATCCTGATTGGATGAAATCAGAGCACTTAAGAGGTCGAGTTAATTTATGGCAAGGACCGGCTTATCTGAGGTCTGATAAAAAGCAGGTTGTTGAAACCAGGGCTAAGCACCAGATATTATTCTCAAAATATTAGCTGAATAAAGCCAAAAGAAACCGAAAACCGAAAGAAAAAAAAAAAAGAAAAAAAAACGAAAAAAAAAATCCTGCTTCCGGAAATCTTTCGAGTCGATGTTAATAATAAAGCCCAACCAGTTGTTGAATTTAGACAAATACATTTTCAGGTAAAGAATGTCACTACCCTGTGATAAGCAAAATGGCTTTTATCTGGTGTGGCCTGGAAAAAGTCAATTCAAAACTGGGAACAGCTATTACTTTCTTGGGACGAAGATGTTCAACTGATAAGTATCTTGGAGTCTTGGAGTGACCCTGGACGACCAGCTGTGCTTCTTGGGCCACATCACAGCAATCACCCGGACCTGCCGATTCTCCCTCCACAACATCCAGAGGATTTGACCGTTCCTCACCCAAGAGACCAGACAACTGGCCCTGGTGATCTCACGTCTGGACTACTGCAATTCCTTGCTGGCAGGCCTAACGGCCTGTGCCATTAAGCCACTGCCACTAGTCCAGAAAGCTGCCGCACATCTGGTGTTCAATCAACCAAAGTTCACCCACGTCACCCCTCTACTCTCCTCTCTGCACTGGCTCCCCATCGCAGCACACATCAGATTCAGATCACTGGTGCTTGCTTTTCAAGCGGCTAGAGGAACTGCTCCCCCTTAGCTCCAGACACTCATCAGACCCTACACCCCAGCCAGACCCCTCCGCTCCACCTCCTCTGGCAAACTGACTGTCTAACCTGTCTGGTCACCTGGCAGCCACTCCTCAGTCTCTCTCCTCTTCTCTATTCTGACCCTCTTCTCTATCCTGATCGGTGGTGGAACAATCTTCCCCAAGAGACTCAAAACCCACCTTTTCAGACTCCTTTTCTGTACATCTACCCAATTGTCACACCACTGCCTACTCGCTCAACACTTCTTGTTTATGTATCCCTGCTTACTCCTCATTTTAAAAAAAAATATAATAATAAAGAAATTACTAACCTTTTCCTTCCCAGTGGTACAGGTATGGTATGCAGCTGCCTGCAACGATGTCTATCGCTGCATATATTTCTTGTGCAAACTATGATTGTTCCTACCATGTATTAATGCACATCTTGTAAGTCGCTCTGGATAAGAGCATCTGCTAAATGCCTAAAATGTCAAATGAAAATGTAAATGTAATGTCAATCGAACATCACAGACTCAAAGTTAAACAATAGGGAATGTTATGGTCTCCATTAGGGAACTCCAAATGGAGAAAGTGTTAACCCTCTGCGTAAAATTGAAACCAATGCTAAGCCTCCGGCAGCCTATAATAGTAATGATTTGAGAAGATTGAGAAATTGAGATTAAATTACTAAAATGGCACCTTCTGCTGTAGCGGACACTGATCAGAAAGCACAGGCTTACCAGGACAGGGGTCCTATGGCTACTCTTGAGTTTTTTAGTGCTCTGGAGTGGACTGCATTTTCTAAATTGGTTATGTCCTCCAAACCATCTACTTGCCAATTAGACCCAATCCCAACAAAAGTTGTTAAAGAACTTCTTCCTGTTATGGGGCAATCCATGCTAGACATTATTAATCTGTCTCTTTCATCAGGCTATATGCCAAATTCTCAAAAAGTGGCAGTAATTAAGCCACTCTTAAAGAAACCAAACCTTGACCCAGAAAATCTCAGTAACTACAGGCCAATTTCGAATCTTTCTTTTCTTTCAAAAATTCTAGAGAAAGCTGTAGCTCAGAGACTGACTTCATTCTTGATATCAAATGACATCTATGAAACTTTTCAGTCAGGATTTAGGCAACACTATAGCACTGAGACTGCTCTTATTAAAGTTGTCAATGACTTACTGATATCAGCTGGCCGTGGATGTGTCTCTATTCTTGTGCTTTTGGACTTAAGTGCTGCGTTTGACACAATAGACCACCAAACTCTTCTGAGCAGACTTGAAAACCTAGTTGGACCGCGTGGACAGGCACTCTCCTGGTTTAAATCCTACCTGACAGATAGGTATCAATTTGTGCAGTTAAATGATGAGCCCTCTGCTCTCATCAAGGTGGAATATGGTGTTCCTCAAGGTTCTGTTTTGGGGCCATTATTGTTCTCCCTTTACATGTTGCCACTTGGTGATGTAAACATGGCATACATTTTCACTGCTATGCAGATGACACACAATTATACTTATCAATGAAACCTGGAGAAGGACAATTCGAACAGTTGGAGGCCTGTTTTAAAGACATAAAAGACTGGATGTCAGATAATTTTCTATTGTTGAATACTGATAAAACAGAGATGTTGGTCTTGAGGCCCAAAAACCTCAGAAGAGGGTTATCTGATTTATCTCTTAATCTGGATGGTTGCTCTGTTGCTGCAAGTTTGGTGGTAAAAGACCTTGGTGTTACTATAGATCCTGGTCTCTCATTTTATAGTCACATCAAAAACATTTCCAGAGTAGCCTTTTTTCACTTGAGGAATATTGCCAAAATTAGGGGCTTCCTGTCATTAATAGATACCAATTAAAATTGGTACATGCCTTTGTTACATCTAGATTAGATTATTGCAATGCATTACTTTCTGGCTGTTCCAATACCTCACTCAGGAGCCTACAACTCGTACAGAATGCTGCTGCAAGGATCCTGACTAGAACAAAGAAGTATGAGCACATTAGTCCTGTGTTAGCGTCACTTCACTGGCTTCCTATAAACTATTGTGTAGACTATAAGGTACTTCTCTTAACTTATAAGGTGTTGCATGGACTTGCACCCTCTTATTTGACGGATCTACTTCATCCCTACAATCCCCCACATTCACTTCGTTCACAAGATGCAGGCTACTTGGTAGTCCCTAGAATATCAAAAAATACAACAGGTGGCAGAGCTTTCTCCTATAGAGCTCCTTTACTGTGGAATAGTCTACCTGTCTCTGTGAAGGAGTCAACACGGTCTCAATTTTCAAGACTAGGTTAAAAACACATCTCTTTAGTCTCTCTCATAGTCATTAGGTGCAGATGTGGAGGGGGCGTAGTAATAGAGCCTTCTGGTGCAATGAGCTATCCTTACTGTCACCAATAATAAGTGATGATCCGCCCCTATCAGGACTGCTGATGATGTGGTGGGATGGTCTCTGAGTGCCCTCATGGCTGCGTGCTCCCTGTGCCACTCACCTAATTAGTTATGCTGCCCTAGATTACTTCTGCTGGTGCAAAAGTGTTATCACTCTACTCTTTCCCTTGATCCGGTATGATATTTATCATAGTCATAATTGCACTTTTCCTCTTTTCTCCCCGGCTTTGTGGCACCTGCCCGGAGCTCACCTGCCCCAGAGTCAACCCCCTACCCCTGCCATGTGTTAGCCAGATGCCGCTGGCCCAGACCCTAGCTGCTGGTTCCATCCCCCGCCCTGCCCTGGTATCTGGAGGGATGAGGTCCACCCCACCCCTACACTTAGAATGCCCTTCCGGTGGTCTGTTAAGCCTCATGAGCCTCAAGGACTATTTGTTTTGTTTTTCTCTGTAACCCACAATTTTCCAGGAGTTCATCTCGACCGCCTTTTAACCCTCTGAGGTCCGTGCTAAGCTCATAGATCTTGTGTGCCTATTGCAATTTGTTACGTTGCAACAAGCGGAATATGTAGTCACAAGACGCGGAATTCATATATTTTCACGAGTATTTGAAAACAAGCTAAATAAAATAAATATCAGCATAGACTGTTGCTGGCAGATCGCAAGCGTAAACACAGACAAGATGCTACATACGATTTTGTATAACATTTTAGGTTGTTTGAAAAGTATTCTTACATAGATCTTGTGTGCCTATTGCAATTTGTTACGTTGCAACAAGCGGAATATGTAGTCACAAGTCGCGGAATTCATATATTGAATATATATATACTAGTATTTGACAACATGGCAAATCAAATATAGTTACTTACTCTTCGCCAGTTAGGTCCTCATCTGGATCAATTCTAAATTGAAAATGCTGTCTCTCTTCATCTGAATCCTCTTCAGTATCGGGACATGATGAGTTGTTGTCCTCGTCGCTTTCCATCAATGCTCTCAAACACTGCAGCGCAGAAAATCTTTCCATCTTGAATAAAATTGTATGTCTGTATAAAATCTTGCTTCAAATTGTCAGGACAGTTTATGTGTTGTTTACGCCGGCGTTTTCACACATGGCCCCACGCCCCTCCCCACGCACCTCCCCGAAACTAGCACCTAGTTACCATGTCAATAGAAGGGGGACGTTACTTCCAGGTAAAAAAGAGGGTAAAAGGCAAAGTTTACTTTTGGTCTAATTAACCTCATTTAAAAAAACCCATTTGATTTGCCAGTGCTCAAGTCGGAAAGTCGCGATTCTAAGGTTTCTGTCAATGTTTTTGTCGCGTGTGTATGATAAAATATCGCGAAGTTAGAAATAGTAATATACTTTTATTGCTGCTGGGAGCGTCGGCGCTCCCGTCGACCTCAAGGGGTTAAGGGGTCAGGGAATAATTTTCCAGTCTCCCACATTGGTTCCAAAGGTTTTCTGGTTTTTTGATTCCCTCTGGAAAATGCCAATTGTGAAGCGCTGTGTGACAACCTGTTTGTAAATGGCGCTATACAAAAATAAAGATTGATTGATTGAATATGCTGGCCCCACTAGCCCACATTTGTCAGTGCTCCGGTGTAATAAAACCTGTCAGTGGTATGGAACACCTGGACACACGTGTTTGTTTATGTATTGTGGTGTCCCTAGGGGTTGGGCGACACGCACGGACCTTGCAGAGGGCGTAGGCAGGGTAAAATAACCCGGAGGAGGCAGTATATAACCAAAACAATAATTTATTAAACAAATACTGACAAACAAAACAAAGGGCGGGGTATTTAAGGGAATCCAAAACACATAAAGTCCACAATCCTTATCTCGTCGTCGTTGTCCGCAATCCAGTGTCGCAATCCAGGTCAGTTCCATAATCCAGTCCAGTAGTCGATATCGAAAGGGGGTCCTCACACAATCCAGGTCAAACACAAAAAACTATCCAAATCACACAAACTCTCTCTAAATCCCGGCTAGTCAATAGACTTCACCATTTTCTCTCACTCTCTAGGTTCACTTTCCTACTCCTCCAACGTGTGATGGGAACGAGTCCTTTAAATAGGCCTTGAAATGGCCTTCAGCTGGTCGTTAGTCCCAAACACTTCACTGTGGCCTGCTGAGAAATGTAGTGTTTTCTGGCTCCCATGTGTTGGAGGCCAGGCAGTAATTTCCTTGGGCTGCCACAGTATATTAGGGCAATCAGCCTGTCTTTAACCTGCCCAAGGAGTTCCCTTTGAGGTTTGGGGAGGGGAGAGAGACACAAGTTGGAGATTTAAGTTAAAGAGAACCAGGCCACTTGGTTACGATTAAATATTGCAAGGACCCTGAACCAATAACCTTATATCAAAATGTTGTCTCTCCCTTGTATACCATATTCTAAAAAATAGGTACACACTGAGCTAGGGGAAAAACAAACAGTGCTTGATCCATGCCAAACCATGATCCAATGCCTTACAAGGACTCTGAGCTTTAATAGCTAATTTAATATGCTGTGTTAAAACAGCTACAATGACAATAAATTAAGATGAAATTTAATTTGTGTTTCTTCCTCTGGGAGAAATTTAAGGGACCAGTGAATCAGATCATTAAAATAGAATCCCCTCATTCCTCTTGTCTCGCTCTCCGTGCGTGAAGGAAGGAGTTAATTACTCCGTTCTGGGTGCTCGGTGCGTCGCGATGGTGCACTTCCTAAACCTCAGCATCCATCCCGTGCTCATCTCTGAGGATTAGGCTGGGGAGATCATTTCCAGAGAACTCACCAACCCCTGGCCTGTATACTGCTGTCACTGACATGCTAACAGTGGATGATGGGGGAAGCTGTTGAACCTTTGTGCATTCAGTGACACTGGTAATGCATGTTCTGCACAACAAACACAATCTAGCATCTGCGTAATTATTTGCTGGCTTGAATGTATTTTATTTATTTTATTATTACATTTTTTTATTGTATATATATATACAGTATATATATATATATATATAGTACCAGTCAAAAGTTTGAGTGCACCTGCTGGAAAGGTTTATCTCATAATTGACAATGTTTTACACCATATAAGTTTCTTTAAATACTTGAAAATGACAAAAAACACATGTAACAATAAACAAAAGGAACATCAAAGCAATGTTCAATAAAATTTAATTGAAAATTGAGTCTTGGATTCCTCAAAATAGCCACCCTTTGCTGTGATAACAGCCTCACAAACACGGGCCATTCGGTTAATACGTTTCAGCAGGAAATCACCCGACATGTCTTCCCAGCTCTCCTGCAGCAATTCCCAGAGGCACTTGTGGGTTGCTTTGCTTTGACTGTTCTGTCCAGTTTATCCCATACAAGTTCTATGGGATTGAGGTCTGGACACTGGGCAGGCCAGGTCCTTAGTTTGAGTTGTCCTTCACGTTCCGCCTTCACCAGATAGTTCTTGCACAACTTCAAGGTGTGTTTCGGGTCATTATCTTGCTCAAGAATGAAGGAGTGCCCGATTAGCCGTAGTCCAGATGGAAGGTGTACTCAAACTTTTGACTGGTACTGTATATATACGGTTTAATTAAATGTTCAAGCCGTTTCAGTGACTTCCCCATTGTTTGTGTCAATGAGTGGATTTTCCTTTAATCAAAAATATTTTTTGTACAATTGACTTTGGATCTGTCTCTTGGTTTGCACTACTCCACGTAACACCTACAATCAAACCCTCTAGGGTGTTACATGTGGTGGAGAACGCGGGCACATGGACTCATTGTGGTAGTAGTGCAACCAAAATTTTTTGGTTTGGATTTTACTATTGATGATATGGCTTGGGACATGGAGGGCCTACCATGGCCAGGCCTGACAGTGCTGATTGACCCCATTGATGATATGGCTTGGGACATGGAGGGCCTATGTGGGAATTTATTAGTATGTTTTTATTCTGACCTGACTGTGAATTAATGTACAGAGCTCATGTTCTGCAACTATGACCCTTTGTTCTCGCAGAAAGTGGCAAACTAGCTCGGGGGGCCCTGTTTTGATAAGGCTGAGTTCTTGCACCTGTTCTCACAAGGTTAAGATAAGAACGAAGACAGTGTCCACTGTCTTCGAAGACAGATGATGTAACTTGTTGCTGATTGGAGAGCCTGAACCGAAGGGGGTCAGCCAATCAGCAAGGACCTGAGGGGACAAAGGATGAGGTTCGGGGGTCCCCAGCAGAAGCGCTTCCCGAAAGACGGCTCTACAAATCAGTTGGGAGATTTGTGTAGTTTTCTTTTGATCCTTGTTACTTGCTACTTGTCTCTAATAAATTCTGAGTTAAGGATTATTTGGTCTTAGTATTTTGCCTCCTCACCGACACCTCCTTTGATACACGCTAACACCTACCATGGTCAGACCTGATGGTACAGTTTGACCCTATTGATGAGGTTCTAACAAAACATTTAGAGCTTTTGTCAGTGTCCAGGTGTCCCAGGATGGAACCCTCCCAAGGTCTGGATGATGGGCCAGCAGTGGACGTAGTGGCAGATGAAGCCCTGAGCCCTGGAAAAGCCTGGGTTCTGGGTTCAACTGTGGTTGGGAAGCGGCAACAGCAGAAGTCCCAAAATAGAAGCCACAATGTTAAGACCCATAGAGCGGATCTTTGTGGGAAAAGGGGCCATACTTAAAATGGGACTTTTTGTAAAGATTACCATTACAGGAAGCTGGAAGAGAATCAACTGTTGTGAGAGGTTGAACAAGAGAATGGCAACCCAATGGTTCCCCAAGGAGTCCAGAAGCCCTGGGAAAGCAAGGAAAATTGGAGGTGAGCAAACCCTTTCTGAAACTAAAGGTTATTTTAATGCTGCACACAGGACATGGCCAGGGAGAATGATGAAATTGGACAGCCAGCCTGATGTGTATGACCCTGGGGGGATGGGTGTGCCCTGGGCTGCTTCAGACTCCTGTCTGAAGCTGAGGAGGAGGTTGTGTGGCAACATGGCAGGCAGAGCCATTTGCTGGGGTTCATATGGTGCCATCTACCGGTCACGCCCCGAACTCGCAGGACCAAAACGACTACCACCTGCAACTAATCAACTAATTAACACCCAATCAACAATGAATAAAAGAACCCAGGTTTCCCTTGTGAGTGGAGGGAGAGAAACGGAGAGGAGACAAGAGGAGACAAGTTTTTTGGAAGTGTTTGGAACGTGGAAAGGATGCCTGTGAAGTCTGTTGACCAGCCAGGATTTGGAGAGGAGAGGCTTTAGGTAAGGGGTTGGCTCCCCAGAGCAGAAGAAACCTTTTGTTTAAGTTTAGAGATTGAGTTGTTTTCGACCGTTTATTTAAATGTTCAAGCCTTTTGAGTGACTTCCCCATTGTTTGTGTTAAGAGTGGATTTTCCATTAATTAAAACTATTTTTTTTTTTTTTGTACAATTGACCTTGGATCTGTCTCTTGGTTTGCACTACTCCACGTAACACCTACAATCAAACCCCGTAGGGTGTTACAATATACATACATACATCGTAGATAGGCATAATACCCATATGTAAATGCAATTACATTTAATAAATCTAACTGTATGCTTTGACCGTATCGAACTGTAAAAAAAACTTTTCCCTCCTTGTGTTACAGGTACGATTGCAGCTGCCAACAATTGTCTATTACCGTATCACGACACTGATCTGTGGCGTGGGCTATGATTAATCTTACCATGTATTAATGGACTTTTTGTAAGTCGCTCTGGATAAGAACGTCTGCTAAATGACTAAAATGTAAAATGTAAATGTAATGTCATATCCCTCTTTCTCCCAACCCCCTCCCTCCCACATCCATGGCAACACCCCCCCCCCCCATCTTGTATGGGAATCCTACTTAAATACCCTTTGGGGCCACATATACTGAAAAATGTATGCATTCATAAAAGTGTCTGCCAAATGGTATGTATATTATATTGTATATTAAATAAATATACATATGCAAATAAACACACAATATTTTATCACTCTGGTATACCATTAATACCATTATACTATGGAACCATTTCATTATTTACACCATCATTTCAAAAGGCACAATATATGACATTTATCATCAGACATAACCAAAACAAAGCAAGCGTGGAACACATCGCCGGGAATCAGGCCCAGGGTTTCTTTTTTCCTTTTTCTTTTTTCACACTCCTGGCTTCCTTCTCCTCTAACCTCCTCTCCTAAGTCTGCATTTTTCCTTTCTAAGATTCAATCTTCTGTTTCCAACCCACATAAACTCTATTCTATGTTTTCCTCTCTCCTCACCCCTCCTCCTCCCCCACCCCCTCCTCTCTAACCGCCGATGACTTCTCATCCTTCTTTCACGAGAAGGTCGATGTCATTCGCAACTCCTTCCCCCCAAACTCTCACTCACCCATCTCGCTACCTAAACCTCCCACCCCTCTGTCCTCCTTCTCGCCCCTTCCTGATTCAGACATCCTTCAACTTATTCTCTCCCACCGTCCCACCACCTGCCCTCTTGATCCCATTCCTTGATCTTCCAGTCCATTGCTATGGACATCCTCCCCTTTGTCTCCAATGTCATTAACTCCTCTCTTTCCTCTGGCTCTGTCCCCTCCTCCCTCAAATGCGCTCATGTTGTCCCCCTCCTCAAAAAACCCTCTCTGAATCCTGCTGTCATCTCTAACTACCGACCGGTCTCTCTCCTCCCATTCCTTTCCAAAACATTAGAGCGGGCTGTCTATAATCAACTGTCTGCTCATATCTTACAGAACGACAGCTTGATCCCAACCAATCTGGGTTCAGAGCAGCCCACTCCACAGAGACTGCTCTCCTTGCGGTCACTGAGGCTCTTCACGGGGCTAAGTCCCGATCCCTTAGCTCCATTCTCCTCCTCCTCGACCTGTCGGCGGCATTCGACACCGTGGACCACCGGATCCTGCTCTCATCTCTCGTTGAGATGGGAATCTCTGGATCTGCGTTGACATGGTTTGAGTCCTACCTGGCTGACCGGTCCTACCAGGTGGCCTGGAGAGGATCCCTCTCCTCTCCTCACACCCTCTCTCCTGGAGTCCCGCAGGGCTCGGTGCTAGGCCCCGTCCTATTCTCTCTGTACACCAAGTCACTTGGCTCTGTTATTTCTGCTCATGGTTTTTCCTATCACTGTTATGCTGATGACACTCAACTCTTTCTCTCCTTCTCTCCATCTGATACCCAGGTCCCAGCACGGATCTCTGCATGCCTGGCTGACATCTCCGCATGGATGTCCACCCACCACCTGAAGCTGAACCTGGGGAAGACAGAGCTGCTCTTCCTCCCTGCGAAGGGCTCCCCGACGATTGATGCGTCAATCACCGTGGAAGGCTCCATAGTGTCTCTGTCCCAGTCTGCCAGGAGCCTTGGAGTGACCCTGGACAACCAGCTGTGCTTCTCGAGCCATATTGCAGCGATCACTTGGACCTGCCGTTTCTCCCTCCACAACATTCGGAGGATCCGACCGTTCCTCACCCAAGATGCCACTCAACTCCTGGTCCAGGCTCTGGTGATCTCACGTCTGGACTACTGCAATTCCTTGCTGGCAGGCCTTCCGGCCTGTGCCATCAAGCCACTGCAACTAGTCCAGAACGCTGCCGCTCGCCTGGTGTTCAACCAGCCGAAGTTCACCCACGTCACCCCTCTACTCTCCTCTCTGCACTGGCTCCCCATCGCAGCACGCATCAGATTCAAGTCACTGGTGCTTGCTTTTCAAGCGGCCAGAGGTACTGCTCCCCCATACCTCCAGTCACTCATCACTCCCTACACCCCGCCCAGACCCCTCCGCTCCGCCTCCTCTGGCAAACTGACTGCCCCATCCCTCCGGGCGCCTGGCAGCCGCTCCTCGCGGTCTCGCCTCTTCTCTGTCCTGATCCCTCGCTGGTGGAACAACCTCCTGCAATTGGTCAGGACTGCGGAATCACTTCCAATCTTCCGCAAGAGACTCAAAACCCACCTCTTCAGACTCCACTACCACTGAACACTGTCCATCTAGTCAATCTGTCATCACCACTGTTTACTTGTTCTACACTATTACACTCTATTGCTGTATTACTGCACTGATCTTGTGCGCTAACTATGATTGTTCTTACCTTGTATTAATGCACATCTTGAAAGTCGCTCTGGATAAGAGCATCTGCTAAATGCTTAAAATGTAAATGTAAAATGTTATTTTTTCCCCCTTCTCCTTTCCCTCATTCTCTCTTTTTTGTTTTCTCCCTTCCCTTTCTCTTCTCTTCTTCCCCCTTCCCTTTCCTTTTTACCCTTCTTTTAATTCATTTCAGTAAATCGAATACCTTTTCCCAGAATTATATCATTCTATCAAATCCTCTCTGGCCCCATTCATCCTTGCTGTGGAGTTCCAGTCGTACAATATCTAAAAATAAACCTTGATCAATGAATGATATCTAAAGAGTGAGGAGGTTTCCACCAAAGGGCTAACATTTTATTTGCTGCTGTAGCTACTGTCTGCTAACCAAATACGTCTCCGATTCAGATTTAGATTAAGAAATAAAAAAAAATCATTAAAATAAATTACAATAGTACAACGAGGAATGCCCACCTCTGATAAATAACCTGTGACTTATGTCCAAAATAACGTGACGTTTGAGCATTACCACATTACATGTAGAAAGGTACCCATAGCCTGACCTAGAGAAAAGAGGCTATCAGATAATTTAATATTAAAGTGCTTCCTCTGTGTTTGATAAAACCTGTATACAAATTTGAAATGTATTAGTTGATGAGAGCGAGGGATTGAGGGATACCAATGTATTATTATTCCACACTCTCTGGCAATCAAAATGATCTTCCCAAATCTATAAGATCTGCATTCCATGTTTTCCTGATTACTAAAGGCACTATATACAGTATATTGCTCCCTTAGTATTACCAAATAACTGAGAAATTACCAATACCACATTTAGTCCACAGGGGACATACAAAGGCCTTCTTCCCATACAGTAATGCTGTATAGCCAAAGACAGGAGTCTGTGAACACCATTTGGTCCATAACGTGACATCCATTGCTTCTTAGAGAGATTATAAAAAAATTAATTTTAAAAAACCATCTTGTAGGGAATGTGGATGTACCATATGTATTTCTAATGTTAGACATGGAGCCTTTGAATCTTCATTAAACCAATGTATAACTGGACGAAGAGTTCATGATTGGGAGTATAATCAATAATTTGGGATCCTATTGAGATGAAATGCAAATTAAGTTCAGTTATTGTTTAACCCACAACAACACAGGGGTCACCAACTGAGGTCTTATTAATCAGGATACATCATTTTTTATGAATGAGTAATTATTAATGGGATTTCGGAGTAATGACAGGTTAAATCTCCACCTCATGGCCCGTTTCTTGGACTCCTTCAGCTGGAGATCACAAAGATCAAAATTATGATCAGAAACGGTCACACAACATAACATTGATACGAGATAAAGATACGAGTCTAGCAGAGTAGAATGTCAGGATGAAATAGCCACCAAACATCTATTATATTAAAGTCTGATAGTAACTGAATTAGGGCTTTCGATGCCTGCTGGCTAATATTTGTTGTACTGGATTTATAAATCACAGGATCCAATGCTGTATTCATATCAGTATTCATGGTGTTAAAAAGCCATCGGGCCTCCCGTGTGGTCCACATTCAACGCTGGCCACGGCGACCGAGGTTAGATTCCCCGTCGCGCCAGTTGGCTCTGGCCGAGAGTGCCACCGGGGGCATAAAATCAGAATGAGATCAAATCAGAAACAAATTATAAAAATTAAAAAAAAGCTCAAATCAAACATATTTTGCGCATATACAGAGAAGAAAGCAATTCTTCTGCCACTGACAGTGGACTTCAAATAAGTCAATCTCCACCCCCCCATACCTCTCCCTGACCATGTATGT
The DNA here is from genome assembly GCA_029706075.1 of Aldrovandia affinis. Classification (NCBI taxonomy): domain Eukaryota; kingdom Metazoa; phylum Chordata; class Actinopteri; order Notacanthiformes; family Halosauridae; genus Aldrovandia; species Aldrovandia affinis. The sequence goes on from JAINUG010000049.1 coordinate 4,590,236, forward strand.
ACATCTTCAATTAACTAGTATTGCAACTCCTTTAGATCTATTATCTGTACACACAAAACATCTATTTAAAAAAAGATTCTCTAACTTCATGATATCTTAAAGTAAGATGAGTCTCCTGAAGCATCACAACATCAATACAATTTCTCTGAAGAATATCAGGGCCGCTCATGCATTGATTGCAATACATGAGTATTGATGCCTCTGACATTCCAAGATAGCAGTGTCAGCTTCGTCACTTAGGTCTAATTAAACAACTGAATCTGATATAAGAGTGAATTATTGGACACAATAGAAGTAAAGCTATAACACCCCCCCCCTCCAAAAAAAAAAAGAAAACACACACAGGAACTCATCCCTAGCTGGCATCCTTGAAACAAACCTTGGTAATCAAACAATATGAATCCCAAATCCCACCCTACACTACCACTGCAAGGCAAGGCTGCAGCATGCCACTGAATGCCACCCTCTATCAAAATATGACATGTGGGTCAAAATTCTCAATAAAGGGAAAACAAATTAATATTCATTTTAATTTAATGGCTGTAATGTATTTTTGAGGCTGCAATAGGGGTGTAGCAGGTAATAAGGAAAGTTTGCACAAATTCCTCTTCACACCTGGGCCCGTATTCACAAAGCATTTTAAGGGTAAAAGTTGGTCGTAACTCCGCAATTTAGGAGTAACTCCAAAAAATAATGGGCGTGTCACTCATAAATTTAGGACTCCTACATTTTTGGGATAAGAGTATTTCACAAAGGGTTTGAGAGCTAAAAACAGCTCCTATGTCCAGGAGAAGTTAGAAGCAGTCAAGAGGACTTCTAAGTCGCTAAAGACCTACTGACAGCGATCCGAAAATGGCTGCTGCCGGCAATCGTCCTCGCAATCGCACTTTGGAGATATTGAATGATACAGAGCTCATAAAAAGGTACCGCCTCAATCGCGAGGGTAATATATATATTATATTATATATATCATATATAGATGCCCGCTGATTGTTTACGAGATGCAGACATGTAACCAATTGACTAGTCAGTATTCTTGGTTTCATGATAAATCAGTGACATGTGACGTAGCCTACATTTGTATTTTATAATCTTTATTAGAATATAATAGGGGTGCATCGGATAATTTTTCGGATCAGCAAAAAAAAAAATAACGGGGGCCAAAGGCGCGTTTCCACCAAAAATTACCAGGAACTATTCTCAAGGAATTGAATGAATGATAATTTCAGTTTTTCAATGTAAGTTATTTCACTAAATCTTTATTCGAAAATTTCACAAAATACATTTTTAGATTCAGTACGCCTTAGGTGGTTTAACTAGCGTGGTTTTATGCCTGAATTAATTTAATAAAAAATTAAAAGATCGCTAATGTTTCAATTTTATTTAATTCGGTTGCGTTTCTAAAAACCTGCCTCCCAGAAAGGCATTTAGTATGAAAAACAAAGCAAACCAAAACATACATGGTTGTCTATCTCTTCACTGTAACTCTGCATCGAGATTCAGGGAATTGTTACTTTAAAACGTAACAGCGGCAGAAAAACTGTATTTCTCTATGATGGTTCAATTTAGCTATTAATCCGCGGATCATATGCGTGCCGAACGGTGGGGGTTGATCCGTTACACCACTAGAATATAACAGGAACAGGTAGTCCTACATACCCCTTTACAGTAGCATATCATTTATTTGCGGGCAGAGACCCATCCCCTATATCAGCCAATCGCTGTGGGCATTCTTAGTAAGCTCGTTCATGAGAAACAACATCATCCATAGCAACAACGTCAACCCCGCCCTCACTCTTAGCTTGACAATTCTAGGAATTCCTTAGTATGAGTTTGTCTTTGCAGCTTTGTGAATAGGTTTTAAGGGGTTTTAGTGCGATTTAGAAGTACTCCTAGTGGTAAGATAAAATTATTTGTGAATACGGGCCCAGGTGTTTGTGTGTACATATAATACGAATATAAAACATCCCCAAATCATAAAAAAAGAAAAATCCATGTACCTTAAATATTTGTTGTCATGTAAAACTGTTGTGAAAATTGAATCATCAAGCTGATTAAATAATTAGTTGTGTATTACCAGAGCAAAAATCAAATGCATAAATATTGATCATGTTTTTCTGTCTGGAGTACCAGGAGAGAAAATTAAGATGTACACTCAATTAGTTAAAATGTTTTCTCTTGAGAATAGCCCACACAGCACCAAAAAAAAGAGAGGAACACACAGAGGTGTTGATGACAGTGCAGCCACAGGTATGTTTATGCCTGCCCTACCCGAGGGCAGGCATAAACAGAGCCTTCGGCCAACAGTGAACTCACAGACAGAAGGATGTGATGTCACTCAAGAGATGGTGGGGAGAGTCATACTAGAAATGTGGAAGTCATAAGGATGATGTCATAATATAGAAGGTGAGGAGACAGATATGAGGGTCTGATGTCATACAACAGGTGAACAGACATACAAACAGGCTCTGCCATCACGACAGCTATGGTGAAGATGCATAGAGACCCTGATTTGGGAAGAAAGATTCGCCTGCTTTGATTACATTAAGCCCATTATCAGCCAGTCAAAGCAAAGGGATTGAGAGATTAACATGCAGTTCAGATGTGGAACACACTCTTGCTGTGGGGGTGATAATGTGGGAAAGGCAGCAGACACAGAGATAGCGAATTACCTCTGTGGGTCAAGTTTCAGTTAATCTGCAATCAGTGCCATGGCGAGCAAGCGTATGATCTTTCCCTGTCGAGAGAGTGGAGTGCTGGGAATTGGAAAAGCAGACTGTATCAGACTCTTCTGACTCTCTCTACAACCAATGTGGAGGCCATCACATGCCCTCCTTGCATTTTTCCAATCAATTATATACTGTATTTTTGACATTAATCACAGTGTGAGCTTTAATGAAGTACACAGTACCACTGAAATTATACTAAATGATATGTTATAATATGTAATGTACTGTTATTGCGTACTGTATATTGTATATTGTGTACTGTATGCTGTGTATGGATACATATGTGTACATTGTGTACATTGTGTACATAGTATATGTAGGCCTGTAGTGTCTATTGTTTTTGTGATGGTGTGTACTTTGTGTGTTCAAGGCAGATAAATACAATTTCACTGCATTTAATACATATGACAATAAAGTTGAAGTTGAACTTATATAAAACAATTAAAGAAGAAAAGAAAATCATTTTTCTGAGTGTGTTGCCATATGCTCGGGATCCTGTCCAGGACTTCATGTCTGTTATGTTGTCTTGGTACATGGCAAGTGAAGATAATTGATATTCTCACCACTCTCTTTGCAATGTGTACTTTGATGACGTGTAGCAGCCATGCATGCATCACATAGTACGTGCATGAAATCCGGCATATTAGTATAAGTATTATATTTTGCATGCTTTCTCTTTGAAGCCTCTGAATAAAAGCCTACAATAAAAGCCTTCACCCTATTGGTTAAACAGGAAGCCTTGTTCACACCTAGCTCGTTGTTAACTCTGACAAGGAAAGATGGCAAAGAAGGCCTTGTTGAGTGCATCAGCATGCCTGTTAACGCCTCTCTCACTTCTCCCACTTGCACCTCTGTTACTCGCTGTTAGCCTGAGGTATTTAGCATCTTGCCTGAGCCTTGCATCATCTTCTCTTTCACGAAAAAAAAAAGTTGTTCTTGTTCCTGCATGTAATTTGCTACATGTCAGCCATAGGCCTCCAAAGACAAGGGATTTTGGCTTTGTTAAGTGCATCTGACACTTTAAAGTACAAGGTCACCTCCAGTCTTTTCACAAAGACCATTGGAAGCCCAACGAAGCTTCACTGCTCCACTCATCAAAACAAGACAAAAAAAGGAAAGAGAAATACATTATATTTTGATTGCCTCAAAATTCTATCTGCAGGTAAAAATCAGACCACATCATCACACTCAAAATTTAAGATACTGGGAAAAAAAAATAGGAAAAAAGTGGATAATACTGTTCCGTAAAATGGATATCCAATCCACATTTAAACAATTAATGCAGCTGCAGCATTGTTTGGCAAAACAATAATAAAAAAATAAAAAAATACAAAAAACACACTGAAGGCATGGCAAGGGTGATTAACAATGGGAGCCACTGGAATTAAAATTGCTCCCAAACATTTCGAAAATTTGAAGCCTTAAAGATGTTGGGCTCACCTTACAAATTCTTAAAACACAGAGGCCAAATGTAGCATCCCACAGGGATGGAAGACTGCCACTGGGAGAATAGCGATAGCATCTCCGCTGGTTAATAACGAATCGCCTCTCCCTCGGCCAGGTGCGTAACTAGTGCAGCCTTCTGGTCCTCCTATGACAGCGCAGCGCAGCTGGTGGACTGCATAGAGAGAAGAAGAAGTGGCCAACTGCACGTGTTTTGGAGGACTGCTGACATATGCTCTCCTAAATTTATGGAGGATATTTGTAGCCATGGCGATGGGACTACAAATACATTTGGGCATTCAAAATTGGGAGAAAAAATTTAAATAGGGGATTAAAGAATCAGGGATGTTGCTTTGCTCTGCAGTATTACCCACAATGCTGCTCTTTCCTTTATTTAATCTACGGTGCACCACGCTCCTTATATTTGCAAGATTTGCATTCTAATTGAATTACAGATGATAAATTCCTTTGAGGAAGTTCTAACAGGGTGTATGAGGCCCCTGTCTTTCATCTTCCAACTTTTGCACTGTTAATGACGTCTTAGGGAAAACTTGGACACCTTCTGAAATTACAAAGCTAAATCACACCACCATCATTCAGGCTCGTGATAAAGGAGGTACACACCGTACCACATTTTTTTTTTTCCCTCTCCTCTTTCCACTAGAGAAATAAACGAACGGTTGTCTCGTTAGAGTGTTCACATCAAAGATAATTCACCAATAAAAATTCACTTTGACTCTAAATTATTCAGCTCTGTGAGTCATCTCAGATAAGCTTCGCCAGCAGCAGAGGTCTTGCTGAAACGGATCTGAGAGTTCAGACTTGCTAGAGAACTTGTGGTCTTTTTTGAGACGAGTCGATGCTGTTTGCGTTTGGCCACTCATTTGGCCACCAGGTGGACTATTGTTCTCTGGTGGGTGTGCCTCTTCAATAGGGTCAAGTCACACAACCGCAGATGCCTGTCCTCATAAAAGTTATTGAGTATTGACTTGGGAAATGTCATTCAGACACTTCAAAGAGTTATTCTTTTTTCTTCATAGAAAATGAGCACAGGATTTGCAAGCAGACTTCAATACTGCGCTGTGCACTGAACAGCGCGTGCACACACACACACATGCACACGCACGCACACACATACAAACAGGCGCACGAGCACACACACACACACACAAAAAACTTGCACTCAAACGCACATGCATGTGCAAACATGCGCACACACATTTTATACAAAGGCAAAAAAAGTATACTTTACTTGACACTTTTTACACTAGTTGTGTGACTGCATTCTAGATTAGTTATAGCGGTTTGATGGTGCAGCCTGGAAGGCCAGCCAGGAAGGTGTTGCAGAAATCTGGGCATGTGATGACCAGGGCCTGGACGAGGAGGATTAGGAGTGCAAATATTGATACAATGGATTCTGCTGTTTGGATTGGACAATTATAACCAGTGGTTGTTTGGTAATGTAGTTATTGCTTCACAATTTTCCCAATTCATTATTTAAATGGATGCTTCGCACGGGATTACTACTACCAGCGTAGAAATGTCATCTGAGGATGTTTCAATGTTTACAAGAGTAATAAATAATAAAAATAAAATAAAATAATAAAATAATAATAATAATAATAATAATAATAATAATAATAATAATAATAATATTTTAAGAAGTTCAAAATTGGCTCATAAAAAAAGGAAAATAAGAACACAAGCTAGAAACTAGATAGAGTTCCTAAGATAGAGAAACTAAAGTTAACTATTATTATAATTGTACAGCACTACAGTATCATTATACCTGTACACTGCAATATTATACCTGTACAGCACTACAGTATCATTATACCTGTACACTACAATATTATACCTGTACAGCACTACAGTATCATTATACCTGTACACTGCAATATTATACCTGTACAGCACTACAGTATCATTATACCTGTACACTGCAATATTATACCTGTACAGCACTACAGTATCATTATACCTGTACACTACAATATTATACCTGTACTGCACTACAGTATCATTATACCTGTACACTGCAATATTATACCTGTACAGCACTACAGTATCATTATACCTGTACACTACAATATTATACCTGTACAGCACTACAGTATCATTATACCTGTACACTACAATATTATACCTGTACTGCACTACAGTATCATTATACCTGTACACTGCAATATTATACCTGTACAGCACTACAGTATCATTATACCTGTACACTACAATATTATACCTGTACTGCACTACAGTATCATTATACTTGTGCACTACAATATTATACCTGTACAGCACTACAGTATCATTATACCTGTACACTACAATATTATACCTGTACTGCACTACAGTATCATTATACCTGTACACTACAATATTATACATGTGCTGCACTACAGAATCATTATACTTGTGCACTGCATTATTACTATACCTGTCCAGTCAGCATGACGGGTGTAGCTGTTAGCTAGCTAACCAGTGAGATAAATAGATTGTTGGAGTATGTGTGCATATGGTTTAATGCTATTATTATGATTTGCTCAACATGATGCCATTACCCGTTGGTGGTGATGGTGGTGTATCCCCTAATGGGTACACCAACAATGAAAGACAAGAGACATTGTGAAGAGGCTTTGCATTCCAGAGAAACGTGTGATGATTGGCTCAAAGCAATGATGTAATAATAGGACATGGCAGCTCCACCCATTCTGGGGTTTGTGAAACATCAATCTCCCAAACAGAAAAGAGTTTGACCCTTACTGAGAGGGTGAAATTCAGTGGAAAAAAAACAACAAAAAACATCCGGCACACAGGCCGTGCGTAAAGTTCTGCTGCTCAGAGAGGGCAAAATTAAAAAGGAAAGGGGTTAATTTGCCATGAGAAATAGATACATATCTTAAGAGTCTTAAGTTTTAAATTAAACTGGAAACAAGTTGGATGTTTGATGTGAACTTATTTTTAAGGAATGAAAATAACAGCCGCACAATAAACTCCACTTTAAAGGGAAATTTAATGAGCAACGAAAAGTAGACAACATGACCGCGAGCTAGAAGAAACATTGCGTTGGCTTTGCTTGTCGACGCTGTAAACAGTGTCGATGCAGTGGGCGAGGTCTTGAGACCGCGTTCCCTTTGATATTGTGTGATCAAAGAGGCGCGTCTCCTGCTCTGGAGGAATAGATGATGGGTAAAAATTGATTCATTTGTTTACTCACTCCTTTTCAAATACTCAAATTCAGACAAACTGCTTGTGACTGAAGCATGAGGTATGGGGCTTCTGTGGCAAACTGGCTGGGCCTGGAGCAGACTTAATTCTGAACATTTCTATTACAAAACGTGGGGATACAAAAGTAGAATAAACAATAAAGGCAGACAGCACATTCCTAAAGCTGTGGAAGCAGTGTTTAATTGTCGGTTGCCTTTGTTGTTCGAGTAATCAGTCAATAAGTGTTATTTTATTTATAATTTTTAACAAAATAATTGCATAAGATACCATTGCAGACAAGAATGCAGAACGAAAACTATTGCAAAAATTCTTGAATGGTCAAGAAAATTTATGATCACTTGTCAAAGATGAAAAATATTTCACTGATATGAAGGCATAAAAAATAATGGCAAATACAACTAAATATTATCAATATGATAAAATGATAGAATGACAACAGAATCATTTTATTTCAAATAATATTAAAATTAAAATAAAATGATTTGTCGTAACTATTTGCTGTTTAAAATCATTTTTAAGAAGACCAAATATGAACAGGTTATGAGGTTAATTCTGCTTAGCTATTAAATGGCTCTAACAAAAATAAGAAATGTACTTCTGCGTTCGACAACAGAGGTGATAATAGTCGAGTCCAACTAGATTTCCAAATGTCCCTTTTTATGCAAAGAATATTGCTATCATGTGACAAGGCCAATTGTGCGGCCTGGAAAATTCCAATTCCAAACTGGGAATCTTCAACAACCATTACTTACTTGGGGTGAGGCATTCAATTAATAATCAGGGAATTGGCTTCACCCGGAGGACGGCAGCGAGTTTGTGGGGGAGGGCAAATTGAAATATATAGAGGTTATAATTGGCTACTAAAAAAATAAAAAAAAACACCTGAATCACTCTTTTAATGCACTCTTTTAATGGTGCGATGCCGTCACCAGCTCATGGTCAGGTGGTGAGAGTCTGTTGGCTCTGCTGCATGAGAGAGTTAACTCCTCTCTAATGGTAACACTTTTCGTAGGTCCGGAGGCTTGGGGAGGGGCTGTCAAGGTCCTTTTTCCCAACATTAAAGTCCTTCTGACGTATAAGAATAAGTAAGGATAATCCACACGCTGCTGGGAATTATTCCCCAACAAGGGCACAAAGCCTGACTTCTCCCAACCCTTTTCTTTTCCTTCCTATCCTTTGCTAAAACTGTCTCCAATCCCTACGCCAAAGAGAGTGAATATGCAGAGAGTGGAGATTACCAGAGTGTCGGACCTATTTGAAGTGCCTCCAATCTGACAGGTCCTGGTGATGTGGAGTGGCGGGTCCCACGCCGTGCTCAGTTATTCTGACTTGCTAGCTTTCATTCGCAATGTGACAAACTCTGAACCGACAGCCTCACATACCCCGCGACATTCAGCGATGTCAAGTTCACCCTGACCCCCTGCTGCTGCCGGAGTCATCCCCGGTGCTGCGGAAACGCAGCGCCGACCCCCTGACATTTGAACATATTTTATTAACAATAAAATGCTTCATCTGCTGCATGTCTTCATCGTTGATAGGTTGCACTGCATTAAAACATGTATAACTACTAGGTACGCCAACTCCATTTGAAAAAAGACACACACAGGCATGTTAAATTATGGGAGGAAATCAACCCCAAGATTGACACTGATTGTATTTATTTATTTTGTTATTGAACTTTTATTTAACCAGGAAGTCTCATTGAGATTGAAATCTCTTTTTCAAGAGTGACCTGGCCAGGGTAGCAGCAGTAGGCCTACACAAACAATCAACAATACATACAACAATACACAGCACATAGCTATTCAGTGTGGAGGAGCATTTCAATCTCAATCTCAAAAACATTTACATTCCTTTACTACAATCACAGTATCTTGTATAAGGCTTTTAAAATCACCCAGAGGTATGATCAGCCTATGATGAGGGAAGTACAAAGACTGTGGAAGACACTACGTGTGTGTGTGTGTGTGTGGGGGACACACAGAGCTGCGGATATGGTTGACACAGCTGAGTGCAGTGTGCATCACTGACTCCCTTCCCCACCTCATTTCCTTACAGTCACCCCAGGGAGGGGTTTTCACACTCGCACACACACTCTGCTCAAAACGCTAGTGTTTTCTAAACGCCAAACAACAGCCAAGGTGGATAGTGCATTAGGAAGCAGGAAACACAGTAGGACTGGGGCTAATTAGAAATTACAGCAGAATGATTTGACCAAACTGGATCTTCTAATGAACATCTCGATCTCTTCCCAAGGACCTTGACAAATACAAATTGAGCTCTACCCACGATGTGACCAATTTACAGACAGGAACAGTTTAATACAGACTTTTAAATCCATTACGGTGACTAATTTACTGTAAATGGATCAGAACCTTATCGGACTTCACCTCAGGGTAAACGAGATGGAGGGCTCCTGGTCAGAATCACTGAACCCTGGTTCCGTGGAGTATGTTTTTTTTCCAGTTCTCAGAACCGTAGTGAGGAAAAACTGGATCAATGGGTGATTATTCTGTGAAAGCGGCAGCTAATGAGCCTGAATGGAGAACCAATCAAACTATTTGACCAGCGAGGACCAGGGATGAATGATTCAGACCTGAAGGCAATCAGGCAAGTCTCAAATCCTACTGCACTATAAATATACTGAGAATGTAGACCTGGATGTGTTCCCCTGACATTCCCTGAATCGGCTGTATTATGAGCCTCCAAACTTTTCTGACTAGAATTGATTCCAATGTACTTTTCTGCACTCACAATATTCTCAAATGGCAATGTTGAGATGGCTAACATGTTATTTTTACTATATTGTTATCATTGTATGGCTTATTCTGCCTGTTCGTATGTGTGTTTAGGAAAGAGCCAGGCCACAAACAATTAATATCCAGCTACACAAAGCGGAACTTCAAACACAAAGCACAAAAGCTACACGTGTGACACCTCAGTGCGGACCGCTGAGACAGGAATTAATGTCTCTTCCCGGGAGAAGGACTCCTGCCACATCCTCCATGACAGTTTATTGTTTGCATCAGTCATGTTGAAATTACCAATTTGTCACTTTACAAATTTCGGTTTTTTTTTATTAAAGGGGAAAAGATGGACAATCTGATAGGCCATTATGCTGCTGTGACACTGTTGACCACCGGCAGGAAAAATGTATCTGGTAAACCTACTTTAATCTGGTCATCTTGCACCATTGCTGTCCCCACCTTTACAACAGCAAACTTGAATGATCAACCATAGCATTTGCATTGTCAAAATGTAACCCAAAGACTCCTGTCCTCTAAACTTGACCTTTTTTGTCCTGAGTCCACTGGTCTACCACATTAGGGTCAAACAGACAACATCTAACTAAAGCATCAACAGCAAAATGGGTCGAGAGGGGATAAATGATGTTGACCGTTGTCAAACTTTAGTTTCAGAGTCATTAGGCAGGCCTTGTTGTATGGCATTAATCCTGCATGTCTCAGCTGCTCTCGTCCCCAGAAACAGGCTCGCCGTCTCCAAGGAACTCCACTCTTTGCTCTCCACTTTGTGTCTGCTCTCAGGAATTCCATTCAAATTAAGAACAATAACATCGAGGGGGAAAAAAAGCCCTGCAATGTTATTCAAAATGACAGTTCGGAAGCAGAATTGATTTTCTCTCTCTTTGATTAATTTGTCTTTCCCTTGTTGTGCATAATGAAACTACAGAATGGTATTTACCAAGATTAAAACCACAAACCACACTTCTCATAATTTGACAGATAATTGGCAGGGGGTGGTCTCCGCTCTGTGATTGAGTGTTACCAGATTCCATTTTAACAACGCACATATGGCTGATTACATACTCAAACACAGCACACCATTGTACTTTAAATTGTTATGGGAATTGTGCAAACATATCAAACACAATCAATTCCCATGTAAATATTGAAACGGTCTTTACTACATTCCACAGACCATGTGTCGAGGAGCAGTGCTCCAATTTGGAATGATTTGTTTTGCTTTGTTAACTTGAATGGAACCCGCACCTGACCATATAGATGCTGGCCTACCACAACTTGGTAATCTTTTCAATAAATATGTAATCACATGACAGTATTGAACTGCTGCGAAGACAGCCAGTCCATCATCCCTCTGGCTCTTAGTCTAGCGGTCTGACCACTACTCCACACTAAGTCATCCTCTCGTCCAATGCTCCTGACCACTACTCCACACTAAGTCATCCTCTCGTCCAATGCTCCTGACCACTACTCCACACTATCTACGGTCAGGACATTTGGTGAGAGATGGTGTCATGACATGGACCAATGCAGTCCTCAGCTCTGACATGAAAATCTCAAAAATCCTGACTGATCCTGTACCAGCTTTTCCTTATCAGCTTGCAACCTGATCTCATTTCACTCATTTATTCATATCGTTTCATATTAAATGTCTCCACGAACGCTGATCCGAGCATCTCGTTCACAAACTCCCCGATGCTGGTCACACAAGGATACATCATAGCGACCCACTGGGGCCTGGAATTATCCGGCGCTTGCTTCCATTAAGACCGCTTATTTGCATTCATATCCATTTTGTTAGCCTGCTGCTTCACCCACTGTAGAAATTGTGTTTACAGCTGGAGTTAGTCATTGCAGTATACAACTGCTGCAAAAATATTGACTTCTCTTCAAAACACTGTATGTAAACCAACTGTTAAAATACGCCATTGCTCCATTCTGTATATTTAATAACCTCTCATCAGATACATGCTGCAAGTTTTGTGTATAAACCAAATATCACGTAACAAAACAGCCCAATGTACCTGTGCAATATCTCAAATATCAATGCCCCATTCTGGCTGTAAAGCAAAACCACCTCTTACCAAATACTGCTACTCCATTCTACCCGCAGGACACGTCTACATTCTCAAGGGATTTTACACCCTGGCCAATCAGATAAACGATTGCTCTTTATGCCACCAGGGCCCAAAAAATGCAATTCATCTCATCTCATCTCATCTTCAGCCGCTTATTCCTAGTTAGGGTCGCGGGGGGCTGGAGCCTATCCCAGCATGCATTGGGGCGAGAGGCAGGAATACACCCTGGACAGGTCGCCAATCCATCGCAGGGCACTACATACACCATTCACTCACACACTCATACCTAAGGGCAATTTAGACTCTCCAATTAGCCTAACGTGCATGTCTTTGGACTGTGGGAAGAAACCGGAGTACCCGGAGGAAACCCACGCGGACACGGGGAGAACATGCAAACTCCACACAGAAAGGCCCCCGGCCTGGATTCGAACCCGAGACCTTCTTGCTGTGAGGCGACAGTGCTATCCACTGCACCACCGTGCCGCCCAAAATGCAATTAATAAAAAAAAAAAAAAGAACTTCATCTTTAGTTCCAAAAAATGTAATTTCCCTCCCTCTTGAGGCATGTACGCAAAGGCAACACAGTAAAATGTTGTGGTCATGAAAATAATGCAAGGGGTCAGAAACAATGTGCGTAAATTCCCCCTACATGGCCTGCATGCAGTGTCCTGCCTCTGCAGGGCATTAAACATTCAGACGGCGAGTCTGTCATGGCGTAAAAAGTATACAATGCAGAATCTGATATTACAATAATGACCTGCATCTGTAAACACCCGGCAAAGGTAGGACCATGCTCTCCACATTCAACTGTGTAATTCCTTATTTATCAGTTTGAATAAGAATAAGATGCCGCCATCAATTGCAGGCATTTCCCCTCAATTTAATCATTCATGATAGGAAAATTGCTCCTTTATGTGCAATAAATATTGATTTACAACTCATACATAACTGAATGCGCTGAGACATACTTGGCCCCCATATTTTCCCGCATTGTTATCCCCGCTCAGCACACCGCTGCTGTGCTTCACCTGTGCACCCTCTGATCCCCCCATCTCACACACACACTCTCGCACACTCACAGCCACACACACATACACACACCAACCACCCCCTGCCCCAAACACAACTTTCTAATTTCAGTATTCCACAATTTTTATTATTGCACAAGTATTGCAATGTCTTCAACCCCCCTATACCTCCCCCCCAAAGATATAGCAGTCGAATACAACAGGGAGACCGGTTATACTTGAAGTTCATTGTTTTAGCGTAACAAATTGCATTTTAATGAATGGCACACATTACAAAATCAGCCACGTAATTGTTCCACTGTATATTAGAGAGTCTGTGAGCATCATGACGCTGAGTGCATTTGATGTATGGGACCACGGTGGGAGCAGCTGTTGAGGAACTGGACTTGCAAGCAGCTGCACTGCCCAAGTGGATCACTGCCATTGTGCCCAGCTCCTCAGCTACATAACCTGAATTGCTTTGGCAAGTATCGAGCTGTGTAAGTGGATAAATGAGAGCTTTTAAAGTCACCCTGGATGACGGAGTCTGCTAAGCACATAATTGATAATAAATGATAATACAGGGCTCTAAGTTTCCCCATCTTTCTGCCGTGTGGTTCTGTGGGACAGATTTCCCTTCACCGAAGATCCCGCTGTGTTTCAGATGCAGAATGTCGTTTTCAGGGGGGGAATCCCGCTGTTCGCGATGGCAGTTTGGGAAATTCTCAAATGATCCTTAAATTAAATTAAATTGCTCAGTATTAGGTGTACGCATTTCCACCCTGGGCCACTGCTTTAAACAGTGACAGCACAGTACTTCCTGGCACTTAAACAATGGAGCTATTTATCTGGCCAAATAAGGAAAATTAATAATTCAAGTATATATACAGGTACATATATTTAAAAAAATTGTATTTGCAGATTCTGTCATCTTTGATGAGTTACATAATGAAAAGATTAGATTAACACTTCCATTTCATCTGGGAATGAAACCTGCAAACATCTACTTATGAGAACGGCTCCTCACACCACTATCCATATACTGACAGGTGGTGGTGCGGAAGCCAGGCGGGCCGGGGGAGGCTGGTTTGCACTGAGCAGCTCAGTGACAAACTAGAGCGCGTTGGCAGTGATGCAGTCACAAACTGTACAAGAGAGGCGCCAGTGTGTTTGAGAGCAATGGTCCATTTTTTCCATTTTAGAGACTTGAAAAGGTGAAAAAAACGTGTGTGCCACAGGGAGGTTTCCCTCCTGTTTACCGCTAAGTACCAAACAACCATTTGGGGCGACAGTGATCACTGCTACTGTGAGTTCCAGTGTATTAAATTCCCATTTACCCCAAAACATTACGATCAAAATATGATTATTATGACGCAAATATGCACTGAATGTAGTGACAATGTACTGGAGGGGGGGAAATCATAATTGCATAAATATCCAACAATACAGTAATTATATTTGGTTTAATTAGAATTGCGCCCAGGATGGGGAGATATGAGAAGGCCGCATGCGTTCTTCTCTGGGGTGAAGATTTGGGCTAATTTTATAATGAAGGCCCTCAGCAGAGCTCATTCAAGCTTGAACACATAAAACCCTTAATGGAAAATGCTGGTTTCAGGCACCCCCTCAAAATATATTTTTTAACTGAAAAAGAATTAAATGCATTAGCTTTTCCCTGACATCAATACATTATATGCTTTAAATGCAAGATTGAGATTTATTTGAGAGATGTAATTTCTGTGGCTTCATTTGGACATTTTTTCTACTTGTCTACTTGGTTTAATAATGTTCTGAGAGGTCTTCCTTCACTTGTGAGTCACAGAGTTGAAGAGATATATCTACGTCTTACACCGTTACCAGGCAGGAGGGGTCAAGGTTAACGTTTCAATCAATTGTATTTCCTATGAAAACATCTTCCAATTGAATAGCAACACCGCGATAAAATAAAGGAATACAAAACTAAACATAATTTAAATAATTATTTGATTGAGTGTAGCCATCGTTTCCCTGTGTGCATATTTCCACCATTATACAGTAAGACTACGCAACACAGTAATGCGGCAGTTTCCCAACAACCTCAGAAGGCTGTACAACTCAGAGACAGAGCAAAGTGGAAGCTCCCGCTTGTGCACATCGCTTATATCAGCGTCCCTGATGACCGGGCCCCACATGAACTCTGGGTAATTTTTATGTGCACGGTTTAGGGAGGGTTTGTTCCACATGGGGTGAGGAGCAATGAGCTGTAGCTGGAGTGATGGATTCCTGCCCCCCCCCCCCCTCCCCCCCCTCACATTAAAAGGGAACACCTCAGGTAGCCAAGCTTCGCCACAGCCCCACACACTACTAAAAAGCAGGGACACTGTGACCGGACCGACACCGTCTCCGTACTCCCCCTCAAACGGCGACGTTGCCAAGGACAAGGACTTCCAGCAAGCGACCAAAATCAAAGGGTAAGTACCTCCCAGTCAAGGTCTCAACTGTGATTACAAACACAACCCAGTCTTAATGAGGCGAATAAATACAGACCCACAATTTCATATTTCAGGATACGAGTGAAGGTAGTGCGTCGCGGGTGCTGCTTTCTGTACGGGCAAAACTAGATGCAAAATAAATAAAGATGGAAAGCAAAAAGTATATTCTGTTCTCCTTATTCCATAACCAAACAAAAGCTTTGGACAATACTTTCCAAACAATCATTTTTCTGTCTCTGTCTGAGACACCTGAGGCCAAAACATCAATACCCTTGTCCAAACATTTTGTTTGGTTATGGAATAAGGAGAAAAGTATATGCTTTTTGCTTTCCATCTTTATTCATATTTCAGGATATAAAAATGACTTTCTCAAGAAAACTTTCTCAAGTCAGGTTTAACACTTGCAGAAATGGGGTGTATTGCAGCCATCGAGTGTGTGCAATCTCAGTCAAAAGTCACGCCAAGCACTCTGACTTGAACAAAAAAAAGGAAAACTAAGAAAGCGGTAAACGAGGCAGGTGCATGTTTGGTCCATCACTGTGAGGCGTGACTGCTTCCTGTTAAAACCCTTTCTCCAGCGCTCCCTGTTCCCCCGGGGGACCCCGCTACTTCAACCGGCCGCGAACCCGCCAGGTGGAGAGCCGGCCGATTGGTCAACCAGAACCGAGCGGGCAATCACCTGTGTTCCGACCGGCCCAATTACCCAGAAGTCCATGGGGTCTTTCATTACCCAGAAACCCCTGGGCTCCACTGCAGTCTCTTTGCTCGCTCTTAATGGGGTGCCCGTTCTCCCCACAGTGTGAAACTCAAAAAGAAGCAAGCTTTGCACTGTACAAGATTGTGAGCGCAGGGACGTTTAACTACAAGTCTTGAGCAAAGTAGAGTACAAAACACTTTCAACAACTTTTTTTTTTCTCCAGCCAGTGCCATATTCCCACAGAGTACAGAGTTTTTAGTTTGAGTTATTCTGTGAATGCGTTCTGTGACATTTCACTGTCAGCAAGGCAGTGCCAAAATAGCCACAGCAGCCATGTGTGAACACACAGACCACAGGACAGGGCTAAATCGTATCATCTATTCTAAACTCAGACCCAAATGATGCTCTCTCGCGCATACAGGTGAAGATCTCCTTCACGCCGGCGACATGGCCTGTCATACGTTAATTAATTGATGACGGGGTATCTATCTCCACCGTTCCCACAATGCATCGCTCTGCGTGACAGGTAGGTAAGACGGCGTGAGTTTGTATGGATGGGGCAGAGCTGTGATCAGTATTAAGTTCTGATGCTGACTGACAGCGGAGCAAAAACAATTGGCTGCTTTAATAGAGCTCTGGGGAGTAAATCACATTCAGACTCATTATTCACACAAATCTGGGATGCGGAAGCAATTATGTGGAGCAAAGACATGCTGAGCAACCCACTGATGATATCCCCCCCCTTCCTTCTCTCACTCCCTCTCTTTCTCTTTCATGTTTACCGTATATTATCTCCCTCCTTCTCCATTACTGTCCTTCTTGTCCTGTCCTCTGTCTGTTTTCACCCGTACATACAGTGTTCAGAACCTCAAACGCCATCGGAATGACCGAATAGCTTTCTTCTGACACCCTGCAGTGGGATTTCCGTTCAGTCTGCGCATAGTTTAAACCCTTAGACAGAACTGACCCCCCTCTTTCAATCGAATTCTAAATAATCTGTGTGTGCAAACGCACTGTTCAAGCGTGTTTGTCGCTATTTGTTGATTGGCTAATTGAATCAAGCAGGAATATATATGGGTAGTTCATTTTCAATTGGATCTGACAAACAAACAAAAAACAGATTGGCATGGCAGTTCATATCATCATTCCAATGTTTCTGATACACCAAACGACACTTATATGAAAAGATGCTAATGTTGCGCTTGCATAAACAGGACTGTGGGCTACTGTCCATGGCACGTGGTGTCGTTCTTATATTGTGATTTAGTCTTGGTGAGATTATGTATTATGTATTCAGTCACTGTTACTGTTACTTTAATGTTGTGATTGCATTTTGTTCATGGCTATGTTGTTCCTGTATTGTGGTTTAGTCAGGGTTATGTTGGAATTATATTGTGTTTCATTCATAGTTATGTTGTTTCTGTATTGTGGTTTGTTATCATTATTTTTAATTATATCATGTTTCATTCATAGTTATGTTGTTTCTGTATTGTGGTTTAGTCATGGTTATGTTTTTATAACGTGCCTCAGTCGTGTCTTTATTGTTTATTTCAATGTTCAAAAATATGGCTAGACAGAGGCTATTAAAGAGCAAACGACCATGAAAATACTAATACCAACATATAACACTGGCAGCCAGAACCGCATGCACACCCAAAACCATTTTTTTTATAACTTCAAGTGAAAAGGTTAATAATTACCGCCTTTGCGGCGTAATGAACTGAAAGCTTTTGGCGGTGGGGGGGGGCGCTTTGGAGAGTAAGAGGTACAGGCAGGAGAGTGGAGCATGCTGTGGAGAGGAGCTTCAAATATCACACATTATCAGTAGAGTGAAAAAGGGCAAATACACTCAGCGCTTTCTGTCTGCTAAAGCTGATTAGCGCAAGGTAGCCCATTGTGAATAAAATCATTTCACAGCTGTAAAGCAAGTGATTTCATATCCTTTATTAAGATTACACAGTAAGTGCCTAATCAGTGGATCATTAATCACTGCCATTGTACACTTAAAGTCTCCTGCTCCGTTCTCATTCACAGCTAGCAGAGGTTACGAGTGCCAATGAACGCCTTAAAAAAACGCTTCCTATGTAATCATTTTAAACAGTCTACTCTGGTTAAAGACACACATATAGCATCATCAATTCACATCGTATTATTTCACATCTTAATATTATATGCCATCTTCCAATGACATCTTTCTTTTTTTTTAAAAAAAGGGGGGATTTTGATAATCCAATTAGGGATTAAAATGTGCAATAAAATATTGCAGATAAACCACAAAACGTGTTTATGTCACAGCTAAATGTCACGGATTTATGTTCTTAGCCAGTAACGACGCAAAACACAATACTGACAATAACTTAAACATTGACACAGGCTTGCTTGTTCTGTTTTTTTCAAAAACGATTTCATGTAGGTTTCTTAAACTTTTCCTTAAAGCGCTGAAAGATGGCAACATTGAAAGGAAATCACATAAATAGAAAACTCGGGGACTGTATTCTTGCAATGGCACAATTTAATAAAAAAATAAAAAATACTGTGCTGCTAACGCCCAATGAATATTTAAAGTGTGAGGTAATGCTCTTATTTCTTGCACTTGAGATATTTCAACATTTTGTATTTTTATACATGAGCCATTTCGGGTGGAGGGGGTAGGGGGGCGGGGAGCGGGACTTTCGATCCTCAGAGGCACAGGAGGAAGGAGTAATCGCAAGGCCAACGCTGGAGATAATGGAGAATTTATGTTCTTCTAGAGCAGCACTCTTAGCTGGAGCTAATTCTCTTAATAGCATGGGAGTCTGCTGGCAACAGTCCGGCTCAAAACCTTTACACAATATAAAAGCCAGGAGGTAAGTGCGCGAGCAACAGATGTATAATGAATGAAGTCGGGCCCCGCAACCTACAGCTCCCCATAATTGCTCTTAGAACTGTTAATGTTTTATGATTTAATAGCTGCATCCTCGTATTTCTGCTGAAATGCCTTGCGATCCTAGATCCCATCTGGTTGGGGAGGCAGGGGGGTGGGGGGCAGAGATGGGCGAGAGAGAACCCTCTCTGAAATGGCTCTCAATCTGGAGAATCTCTGAAATGTTTCAGTCTACGAACACCATGCTGCATTTGTTTTCTTTTTCTTTACTTTTTCTCAAGAGAAAACGAGAGAGAGAGAGAGAGAGAGAGAGAGAGAGAGAGAGAGACAGAGAAAACGAGGGAGAGAGAGAGATTCATGATGAGAGAGCGATGGGCATGGTGCTGTCTGGACATTTACTCCATGTAGACTGAGACACTGAGGCAGAGAACCTCCAGGTGCCAATGTAACCACCTACCTGTCCACTAGGGGGCAGTGCAGCACAATGAGGCAGATCAACATGCTTGTGCCCTTGTGTGTTCACATGGCCAGCCTGTATGAACAGAATAACAATATGTGTTAAAATACATAGGTGAACATATACTTTTTTTTTTTTTTTCATAAACTGAAAATAACTAAATTAAATGTAGAATTTGGGCCCAAATTGAGGTGGTGCCTTGCTCCAGCCTTTCCCCCAGAATGCATCTTTCATGCATTGCCTGGCAACATGCAAACGTGATGCATTTTTTCTGATTATTCAGAAAGTTATAAATGTACTGGGATAAGTGCGAAACAGTGGTGATTATTAGGGATTAAAAGCTTGGAAGGAACAAATACTATAGTATATGAACAACTGTATGCTTTTTTCTATACTGTAGTCAAAAAATCTTATACATTGTGCGGACACACATAACAACTTAAACCATACACTGTGGGGACACACTTACTCTTAACATTAATGATCGTAACCATATCGTAACCACACTGTAATGGAGAATGGTCAAGTCTGAATGACTGATTGGATTATTCATCTTCCAATTGTGCTTTGAGTTTTTACAATTGAAAAACTACTATCCAAGCCAGTGACAGTTCTAGAGCCACAGCTGTAGACTGGCTCAGAGAGGAGCTGAGAGCATGCTCTGACGTGAACCAACATGGACATCAACCTGATATCTCACACAAAATGACTATTACCATAGAAACAATAGTCTGGGTGGGTAGACAAATCATGTATTTGCAACTACTCCTCTTGTCACAGGAACAAAAAACATGCTTTTTCATATTTTAAGAACATCTTCTTTGCCATAAAATCCTTCAATTATACAATAATAAAATAAATTATAATTTTAAGATAAAGTAAATGTGAAATGTGCATTTTTGGTAAAGACCATTAAAATAACATGGATGAAAGACACAAGACTTTGAAGTCATTATGTGGGTAGGGCTGCCAAAAGGTGTTCAAAAAGTAACAGCATCCTCCGATATCGTAGCGGTCTAACGCACCCGTATTGGCTGGTCCTTTACAAGTGTGAGCTGCCTATCACTGTTGCGGTGCAAAACACGACTGTGTCAGACCAGCCCTGGTGGGGAACCCTGATGGGGGGTGGCGTTTGGCTGTCCGCCCCAGGGGGAGGGGGTAGAGTGAGCCGGCACGAGATCGCCCTACCGCTCCTGGGCTGGGCAAGTTACGTCTCAAAAAAAAAAAATCCAATCCAGGCATCTTCACCAGGTCAGACTCCATCTTTCACATCTACAGCCTCGATTGATTCCTCTTTAAAATATTCATCAAGTTTCAGGAACTTAAAGAAGCACTGAACTGAAGACAACATCCCGTGTTTAGATTTATTTGGGTTGCAAATTACGAACAAAACATTCGCTAAATTATGCAAATCGTATGCAAAGGCAACCAGGCCGCTCCGTTAATTACATTATAACTTTCGTCGGGATGAGATTGTTCGATCAAATATTAATGTAATAAAGGTAGTGACCGGTGGGTGGGCTTCGTCGCGATGCTGTTAAAAGTCCCACAAGGTAAGAGAACTAATTTAAAGCTGAAACGCCCGTGCCCAAACAGAAAGATGTGACGCTGGCGTGGCGTGGCGGTGTGGCGGTTCTGAAGACGTTGTGAGACGGTACTGCGAGGGAGATTCAGCAGAAAAGCAGAGGTGGCTAAAATGAGTGCAGCCATTCATTCTAAAATGTTATTTCTATGCAAATGAAATGCCGGGTATTTAAAACCTTCCGCGAAGACGGTCACGGCATGCGCGTTGCTATGGAGACAGAAACGGCAGAGCGCCAGGAGTCAAGCGACTGGGTACAGACGTTCAGATAGCCACATGACGGGAGAGAGAGGTGGAAAATAACTTCAGAATAATTGAAAAAAAGCGCTCTGGAAAAGACGTCAATAAAAAGCGATGTAAAAGGCACATCGGTGGTAGTGTTTGTGACAGCTTATTTTGAAGCCTGCGCTGTTTGTGTGTGTAGTGATGTCAGACGTACAACTCTGCCTCTGACAGAGAGATGTTAGCTACACCAGTCATTACCTGAGAAGGGAAAAAGAGGATCGACAACATATGTAGGCTACAATTTCCAGCAGAAGCCCACTACCTGTGCTGCGCTGTGATATGCCATAGGCTACTACAAAATCAATTCAGCACTAGACTGATTTTAAAGAGTAATAACATTAATTACCGAATCATACACTGTCACAATTATTATTATTATTATTATTATTATTATACACTGTCACAATGATTGTTATCATTATTATTGCAAATGACATATCGAACAAACCCAGAATGTAATGCACGGGCCCCAAGCTCCCAGCGGAAGCTGGAGTCCTCTCCAACACACTGAAGCGTGATGCTTTTGTAAGGCACTCAGGAGTTCACAGCTGTCAAACTCTGAAAAGTATGAAAATGAAAATGATCGCTGCCTTTAAAAAAAACATCTAATCTTACAGGAAGTCCATATCCAGAGGGCAATGCACTGGGACACTAAATTAGTCTAAAAGCTTTTTCACATCTTAATGCTCCCAGCCTCTCCTTATCAGAGCACGACTGCGTGCCATTGGCTGTCGCCGCAACAGATCGTCGGCCTGGCAGCGGCTCCCAGTGGAACGGGATTATGGGTAACACAGGACAGGCCTTCGTGTTGCAGTTTCCTCAGCGTCTCCACAGAATTAAACAATAAATATTTCATGTGAATCTCACAGGAATAATTCAGCTTTTTACACTTTGTCTCCGAGTCGATATTAAACAACAGACCATAAAGACGGGCCCGGTGATCGGAGGCTAGAAGCCTGATAGAAAGCTTTGGGGCAAGAGGCCTTGAACACAAAGCAGTAACATGTACCAAAAACAAACAAAAAAATTTGTAAAGTCAACTTTAGGGTTGAGTGGTCTTGCAGCTAGATGCATAACCACAATATTCTCAGCTATTCAGACACCACTGTTTGCTCTCCAATAGAAAATCAATTGAAAAAGAAAGAGGAGTTGCCAAGTTTTGTCATGGCATGTCCAGGGGCTGTGTGCTCACACTTATATCGCACCTCTCCTGCTTATCCTACTCGACCTGGATATTGAGGAATTTAATCATATTCTGACTCGAGTTGTGCCTTTCTTTTGGAACATTGTTACTGCTGGTTATTGAAATAAGGAACTGGAAAATAGGCTTGAGCTAAATAATTGTATTAAGCCTTTTGACACAATTACATGTCACCGCTACCAGCAGGCGGACATCAGCAGGGGTGACCTCTCTCCTCTGGGTGTGAGCAGCAGCAGGTCCGCTCCCCGACTCTGCCACGGTAACCTCTGGTAGCAGAAGTCTGCGGACGTTCACAGAACCCTCCAAAAGTCACAAACACAAGGCGATTAGCCAACTCTGCCCTCTCAAGCTCTCCCACTTTCCAGGTGAAATCCTATGTTTAAAAAAGTTTATATATATATATACAGTATAGCTATTGTAGGGGTGAGTTGCATGTGGCGACTCTGGCTGATTAATGAAGTCCAAAAAAGAAAGAAACAGTGAGAAGCAGCCATGGAAGGATGGTGCGTGATGGATGAGTGATGCAGACTCCCCATGGTGATGGAGCAACGTCCGGGGGATTTCTATGTCCTTTCCAAACGAGGCTCGGCCAATGCGGTCAGACGCTGTCTGTCGACCTGCTGGACTTCACAGGACTTCTGCAGCCTCTGGCCTCTCATGAGAGACAGCCACACGTTCTAGGACACAGGGCATTGGCTTGGCATAAAGAACAGGGGCATGTTCATGATCTCTTAATCGGCATGCCAGCCGTCAGGTCCAACAGCCTCTCTCTAGTCTCCAGTACGCCAACATCCGCTGAATGTCAGACATCAGCTCTGGTCTCTTGCATAAACAATGTTTCATTCTGTGAACAGTATGATATTCTAAATCCATTTGGTACTATGGAGCAGATGAATCACTCTCTGCCTTTTATAAAGCAAATTAAATACCATCTCAATGCAGATAAATATAAAAGCCCTGAAAAAAACATAAGCCAAATGCCAGCATCAAGGTTAAAATTACTTTGTTTATTTACAGTAAGCCTGCTGATGAGGTGGCCACAAGCCTGCGTATGGGACAGGAGAATGTTCATATCCTGCCCTGTGTCCCTCAGTGAGGATTGTGATGCTCAGATCACCCTGATCACAGGACACCTGGCATGGGGCACGACGCTGCTCCACAAGGGGGCGACACTTTGGGAAGTGCAAAACCACACAGCCACGGTGCTTCCCCACTTCCGTAGCCCCTGTCCATCAGAGCACCACACTATGATCTGAACAACACCGGATTCTTGGAAACAGTGTTTCCTCCTGTGTAAACCATCACTTGAGAATAATATGGATGGTAGTCTCAACGCCAAAGGCTTTATCTCTGGAGAGTGTTGAAAAGATGGTTTGCTGGCACCCACCAGATTTACCAGTGCTGAGCTGGCTAATAAACCACCTATTGGGTCTCGTTCCACCCCCGATCCATCCACTTACAAAGCTGTACTTCACAAAGGTTACTGATCTCCCCACACTAGCGTTGCTAGATCGTAAATATGAAGATTTCAAAAGATTGCTTCGAGTCTATTTCAAAGGCTCATTGCAGTGTTCATTACATCCCTTCTCTAAAGGCAATGCAATGCCCTGGTATAAAAACCATAGTTTCAAATTGAGGCCTGCCTACCGATGGGATATGGGAAAAGTAAATCAATCCTCACCTAAAGTACGCAGTTTGTTTTATTAGTCAATAAAAAATAAAATCCTGTTTCACACTTTTTTTTGTGTATTTAAGTTGTGTTAAACAACAGATTTCACACGGTAATACCAATGCACTTTTCACAATTTTGTGAAAATGTATACTAGTACTAACCGTCTAGTTCGCTAACATAAGCTGGCCAAGTACGCAACTTTAGCTAGCTAGCAGAAATGTCATTTTCTGGCATGATGCAGATTGTTTTCTAGCTAGGTTGTTTCAGATACACATATGCTGGCCATTATATACATGTTTTGTTGGTTACAAATATTTAACTCTTAGGTTTGCTAGCTAGTTTTCTGTCCCACCGACATCAGATCATGATTTGTCAGAAAAAGTAGAATGAACCAACATTGGTTCATTCGGGAAGGACATCCAGGAAGTTGGGTGGCCTTATCTCATGACAGAGTGTCAACATGGTCATGCTCATGCTAGCATAGGCTATGAGGATAGCAGATAATACACTCACATGAAGTGATCAGGCACTGGTGAACAACTGTGACTACTCCCAGCCCTTCTTGCCCAGGGCGGTTCATTTTTTCATTTTTTCTTTTCCAGTTGCTGCCAAAAAAGTTATTGGGGGGGGGTCACAGACAATGAGACAGGAGCACCGAACCCGCAAGTGCAATTTCAGAAACGGGAGACAAAAGGCCAGGATGTACAGCGTTTCCGTGACAGAACTTTTTTTTTTTCCCATGCACTCCTGATTCTAATTAAATTATAAATGATAAAAAATAAAATAAGCAGGCTGAGTTTTTTTCTATTTCATGCATATAGATGGATATGCTGTGCAGACCCTTTGTTGTGCCATCAAAATAAAAAAAAGAGCTGACCGATTTATGAGGGTTCATGTTTGTGGTCACACTCTTTTTTCTGATTGTCATCAACGTGGGCAGGCTATGCAAATTAAGCTCATTGTCTCGTAGCGCGGAGCTCACAGTGCATATTAATGCACTGCAACTCGTTTGTTTGATGAGCAAGTTCCTCTTCACTTCCCGTTAATTATGTGGCACTCTCACTTTTAAAAGACAGGCCCAATTTGCTCTCTTTCACTCGCAATATAAAGGGTATTTGTTTTGCTTCGGAAAGGATTTCTCACATATGTAAAAATCTGAATATGAAAAATCTGAATTTGGTTCTCTGGATCCTACTCTGTGCCACCGTAATGCCTCCATTAACACACAAAATGAGTGTGAATTAATGAATGACAACAGACAGTGGCGAGGACGATGAGTGGCCAATGAAACACAATGCAAGTGCTTTTGAAGTCGGCGAAAAAGCACAGCACTTAAAAATCTCAGAATCTCCGCTAAAGCGATAAAACCTCATGAGCCACGCGCCGCGGATCAGCGCAGACGGAAAGCGTGGTCCCCTTTGGGGCTCGGCCGTGCCATCAATAAAAGATGAAGATCTCGTTTAAAAGGTCCCGGCAGCTGGACGGCTGGTTCATTAGTCGTTTCTGCCACTGTAATCCCTCCTCCTTTCATCTGTAATGTCTACTTTCTCAGGGCACGGCAGACAGACCTTCCACCGCCTTTCATGCGTCCTGTTTATAAAGCACGTCTCTCGGTCGCACATTCATACCAGGCTTTTTTGGGACTTTTCCAGGTTTGCAAGCATTTACAGTCGACTGTGTGGAACCCGCGACAGAGGCACAACTGGGGTGAAGGTTGATCCACAGATTCCGTGCGTGCATTCCCGGGGTGTCCCAAGCACTTAGTCGTTCGATGTCCATTGTGAATAAGCTTTTTCGGTTCAATAGCTGAAATCCACAACAGTGTGTGATTTAGCTTCGCCTTGGCCTTTTAGTTCATTTTTTGCCCAAAAGTGAGCCAGCGTCTTGCTTTTTTCCCCAGTACAACAAAGGGTGCCAACTTGCTCTTTACAAAAATGGCGCAGAAGGGCAGACCTACCCCCCAGTGTTTTGTGTCATGAACACATACACCATGCAGTGATTCCATATGAAGAAAATCCATTTTTTTAATCCATTACAGATGGGGTTTATATTAAAGTGATACACGTTAGAACTTCTGTCCTGGACGTAAGGCAGAAAGAGGTAGTGATAATTTTTCACATTTGTAAAAATTAAATACGTTTATCAGCCAGCTAGATTGAGATGCTTTCTAAAAAGGAAATCTGTCTGCCAAGGGGTTTTACCAGAACAAAATGGGAACTAGCGAAAGGCAGCAGTATGGAAACTGAACTACTGGGCTGCGGGTTCAACTCCTGCCCAGAGCACTGGCATGGTACACTAAATTGTATTGTAAATTGTACCAACTTAAATTGCTGAAGTAAGTGTAGAAATGGACATCTTCGTTGATGTCTGCTTTGCACAGAATAAACAGCATGAGGCAGCTCTTCTCACAATGTCCACTACTGCCAACTGTGCAAAATCATATCATATCATATCATATACAAAATCATGTCCCACAATGCATTTCTGTCAGCGCCTGCTCTTCAATGATCTGATCTCTACGCAAGGGCTCTTAACGGATGCCCGCAATCATCGACACCATCATCATCGCTAAGCCGGTAACACGCAAACACTGAACGGCAAGCTAAATCAACACCTTTTGGGTTATTTGTAAAGACAAAATATAAGAAAAATATCCCATGTGTTTAACTTTTTTTTTTTAGCAGAGAAAGTGGGTTTAAAGAGGGCCAAGCCACGCTGAACGGACTCATTAGGAGACATGTGTTCAGGAGTCCAGAACCGCCCTGCGGCGGTCCAATTACTCTCCCAAAGTGCTGACCAAAGAGGCCGTTGTTTCTCGCCTGCCGTTTCAAACACTTAGCAGCTTTTACCGGCGTCGGGCCGCGCTGCTGAAACGGCACATCTGCAGGAACGGCCGCGTCTTCGGTCAGACCGCCGCTCATTAGTGCCTGGAGTCTGTCCAAAGTGAAATTAAAGGAGGGGTGGAGGGAGAGGGGGAGTGAACAGGGGTGTGTGTGTGTGTGTGTGTGTGTGTGGTGCGTGGGTGGGGGGGTTACAAAGTAATCAGACGCTCTCAGATGGTGATATATCATTTGGGTGCAATTCAAATAATGGACCCTTCAAAAGGATTTTTCTTGGAGGGGGTGGAGGGCAGGGGTTTCCAGAAGATACTGTAGTTGCGTGCAATTAGAATCGTGAGACATTTGTTTCAAGTCTTTAATAAGTGACCAATCATATGACACACAGCGGTCTAATTTGAATCCATAGAGATACGGCACATTAGCATTTGAAATCACGGGCCCCATGTCTAGAGATTAATTTACCACACGGGAGGAGGAGCGAGGCTAACGCACAGCATTTGTTCCCCATACTCAGAAAATAACTCTGGGTTCTCCTGGTAAACCATTCACTAAACTCTCTTTTATGATACCGTGTTTGGAAATGGGTGTGTGAAACATAATTTATCAGGTGATACGGGAACACAATGCACAATCAAAAACAGAGTTCGGGATGAAAAATGAATCATAAATGGATCAAAATTTGATCAAAAATCGATAAAAAATAGTTTTTGGGGATCCACTGCTACAAAGCAAAGTTCAACAAATCTACACATATTTATAACATCAGCAGAACACCATTCACAGTGATTCCTGAGGCACAAATGATCTGTTGACTCACTGCTAATCACACACTGCGCCATAGCAGAGTGCTGCATGTGTACAATCGATATATATAGAATATTATAAATTTTGCCATGTTACACAAGTTACACACAAGGTAATTGGAATTTGTTTCTTCGCATATCTCTCCTAAAAGAGGTCAGGGTGCAGGGTCAGCCATAGTACAGCACCCCTGGAGCAGTTAGGGGTTCAGTGTCTTGCTCAAGCACTGCCATATTGGCGATGAGTGTGTGTACAGAGAAATACAGACCAAAGCACTCAAGCTGTGCACTGGCAGGGTGAAGCAGACACCGGGAGCTGGACTCAGTGAACGGACGCTCAGAGGTAAATTTTACAGCATTTCTCTCCCGGAGCCAACGCACGAAAACTGTGAGGCTGAGCAGAGAGGAGTCGTGTACCCATCCCACCACACCGGCCAGGGGGAGTGTGTCCCTCTCTCTCCTCATCAGAAGGCCTGTGACTGGAGAGAAAGCCCTGGGAGCATTACACGAACATCAACAGAGAATGGGTTCTGAGTGCAGGGGTTGATAGGGACAGAGATAAAGGGGGGCATGTGGACAGACAAAGTAATTCAGTGTCAATTTTCCTGAAGTCTATTCTGCCATGTCTGCCATCAGAGCACTCACTGTGATGGATGAGGAAAAGTGCACACACACACACATACACACACACGCATGCACACACACATACACACACACACATGCACACACACAGACACACACTCACACATGTACGCATGCACACACACACACACACACACACACACACACACACACACGTCTTGGTTAATGTTTGTGAGAAACCTTGCCCAATTCACTTTCCTGCTGCTTATATCACACTCATAGTGTGTAAGGAGAAAGGGCTCTCTGGATGGGGCAGCCACACACACATTAATTAATTATTATCATTATTATTATTTCTACAAGACTTGGCTAAATACTTGATTCTTATTGGTCAACAGGGGTGTGACAGGGGGTTATATGCACTTACATTACATTTACATTTAGTAGATGCTCTTATCCAGAGCAACTTACAAGATCTAACTTTTGATATCAGATGCGTTAGGGATGTAACATTTTTCACACGTTAAAATATCAAGGCCCCCGCCATTGAACTTAGCATTAAGGCTCTCAACAACGAAGACACACTTAATTCAGTGGAATCAGTCTGGTTCGCAATCAGCAATGTCTAGTGCCACTATTTATTTATTTATATTTTTGCAGCTGACTTTTGTGTAATTTTGTAAGTACATTTTATGAATAAATGCATTTCTTAACATACTTTACCGATTGTATATTAATACCTCTGGCAGATGGCCATGGTACAAGGAGGATAACGTGCTGCGGACAGGTCAGTCGTTGGACAGAACGGCGCTTCAGGGCCATAAGGCCCCTCGGTTCACCTCGGGGTCATGTCACCCTGTTGTGCTCTTATTTTCAACAACTGACTTGTCCGCAGCACATTATCGCACGTTGTCCTTTATGTAGTTGCTTGGCAGACACCCTTCTTCAGGCATAACTTGCATATTAGCCATTCGTTAAGGATAAGGATCTTTACTTAGTTTTTACACAGGGTAATTGGAATGTATTGTGGTGTCCCTAGGGGTTGGGCAACACGCACGGACCTTGCAGAGGGCGTAGGCAGGTTAAATAATCCAGAGGAGGCAGTAATAAAAACAAAACAATAATTGAGTAAACTAAGGGCAGGGTATTCAAGGTATCCAAAGTCCACAAACCTACTCATCGTCTTTGTCTGTAATCCAGTATTCAAGTCCAGTTCCGTTCCGCAATCCAGGTCAGTAGTCGGTACACAAAGGGGGGTCCTCAAAACAATCTGGGCCAAACACTATAAACAATCCAAAAACACTTTTCCAAACTCTCTATCGCACACTCTCTCTCTACAACAGCCACCCTACTTCTCCCTAGTGTGATCGGAATCAGCCCTTTAAATAGGCCTCCAAATGGCCTTCAGCTGTTCGTTAATCCCAATTGCTTGACTGTGGCCTGCTGGGAAATGTAGTGTTTCTGGCTCCCATGTGTCAAAGGGCCAGGCAGCCATTTCCTTGTGCAGCTGCTTGGGCTGCCACACACCCTCCTCCTCAGCTCTGACCTCGTGAGAGCTGAGCAGCACATGTCCAGCGGCGACCAGGAGAGCCACCATCTCCAGGTCCCCTCAGGAAGTGTCTCCCCTGGATCAAATGTTCGGATTCCATAGTCTCCATTCACCTCCTGTAACAGCATCTGACATACGTTGTATGGAAATGCTGCAAGTTGCTCACCTCGTCTTTCACCAAATGGCCACATGTGGGTACTGGCTCTGGGCTCCACAGGCAGAACGATCACCCCTCGGGCTCTGGGCTTCACCAGCTTCCCATGGCTTCTCCAGTGAACTTTGTGCAGTGTTGTCATCCATGATCCTCTCCTTCTCCTTTTCTGCCACTTCCATTCTGTTTCCAGATGGTCAGGTTTGGTAACCGGGGAAAACATGCTCTTCAAAACAGAGTTAGCTTTATCCTTGGATTTCTTTGTCATATTTACATCTCCTCTCAATAAACGTTTCCTACTGTCATTCCATTTAAATGTCAGCTTGTTCTGCCTCCTGTGTCTCTTCAGGAGAGAACCTCTAATCTCCCTTCTAGGTCTTCTCAACTTAATTGACAGAGATGGACTCACCACATCAGGAGATGGTTGGGCGTTCAACCAGGCCTCGTCAGTCATAGTTAAGAGACCCTCCTCAACACTGTGGTCCCACCATAGTTCATCCTCAGCATGCGGCTCCTCCAGTCCCCTTCCAAGGTCCCGCAGGCTGAGAGGGATCGAGGACCATCGACCCCACTCCGACATTTGGTCATCGCCCCTTGCCAGTTCCACTGGCTGTGAGAGCTCCACCTGTGTGGCAGAATCTTGCACAAGGGGCATACGTCTTTCATGTTCCAGTTCTTGGCTCACCTCTTCCAGTTGAAAGTTCCAGTTCCTCTCCCTCTTCCTCGCGTTCTCTGTGGCCCGCTGCTGGGCTTCTTTTTGGTCCAGCCTCTGCTTTAAGTCACGCAGTTGCTCTTTCAGAACCGGGAGCGCTTCATTTTCCTTTTGTTCTATCAGGAGTGCTGCAGAGGTGGTTTGTTGAAGTTCCTGCAAAGTCAGAATGTTCTCTTCTTGTTTGAAGTTATTAAGTTTTAAAAAGTCCTCTTGCACTCCCTCTAGCTCTACAAGCTGTCCTGCTTGTTCTTTTCGAAGAAACTTCACCTCTTCCAGCTGAGCCTCCAGCTCCGGGCCTTCCCTCGCTCTCCTGCTCCACTTGGCTCCGGAGCTGCTCTGCTTCAGATGCATGGGTCTCCGCTGCTTTCCTTAGCTCCGCCTCCTTCTGCTCGAGCCTGGTTTGTACATCCCCCAAGGCTGGCATATTCCTCTTTAGCCTGTTCCTGGTCTTTCTGGATGTCCAGACCCTGCAGATGCTTGTCCTCCAACTTCTTAGTTAGGTTCCTCACCACTTCTTCCAATTCCTGGCTGTGCGCCTCCACACATCTCACCTCAGTCTCAAGAGATCTTTTTTCATTTTCGAGTTGCACAGCCATGTCCCAAATCTTCCTCAGGGAGTCGCTGTGCTCCTCCAGCAGTTGCCCCATGGCCAGCAGGTGGCGCTCCTCTGAGGTCCCCAACTCCACCTTTGCCCTGTCCAGCTCAGTCTGGACATTCTTCAGCCGTTGAACCTCCTGGAGGGTGACTCGCCATCGGTCCTCAATGGTCGCCAGCTTCTGGTTCTTCACCAGGTCCTCCTTCTGGTCCTGACAAGACACTATAAACAATCCAAAAACACTTTTCCAAACTCTCTATCGCACATTCTCTCTCCACAACAGCCACCCTACTCCTCCCTAGTGTGATCGGAATCAGCCCTTTAAATAGGCCTCCAAATGGCCTTCAGCTGTTCATTAATCCCAATCGCTGGACTCCGTTCAGGTGCTTGACTGTGGCCTGCTGGGAAATGTAGTGTTTCTGGCTCCCATGTGTCGAAGTGCCAGGCAGCCATTTCCTTGTGCAGCCCCTTGGGCTGCCACAGTATCTTTTCGCATACATCTCCTAGATGCACACACACACACATACCACTATACATACGTATTCCATCAGAGAGGTCCGAGCGCAGGGTCACCCATAGTACAGCGCCCCTGGAGCAGTTTTAGGGGTTCAATGCCTTGCTCAAGGGCACTTCGGCAGTGCCCCATGGAGTGAACTGGCATCCCTCCGGTTTCCAGTTCAAGTCCAGTTCCTAAACCGTTACGCTGCCCCTCTACAGTCTCTCTAATTCGTAGGAACAAGTGGCTTATGAAGAGAGGGTGGAGTTATGCAAATGAGGGGCTCGGTCCGATGTGGAAGATGTCACGTGCCTCTGTGTGTGCTTCACCCATGATTTCACTGTAGTGTGACATCACTGTTACAGTCACTTCCGGCACCTGACAATTACCTCTGGATATAGAATCAATAAAAATAACGAAATGATGGAAAGATTTTTGAAAAAGACTAACTGTCTGAAACTAAATTCACTGATATAACCTCCTGTTCTAGAAGTTAATACACTCACTTTGGTTTCTTGCATATCAGTCACAACAACATCATCAGTAATTGTAATAGGCTGGAT
Source organism: Aldrovandia affinis (assembly GCA_029706075.1). Classification (NCBI taxonomy): domain Eukaryota; kingdom Metazoa; phylum Chordata; class Actinopteri; order Notacanthiformes; family Halosauridae; genus Aldrovandia; species Aldrovandia affinis. The sequence goes on from JAINUG010000049.1 coordinate 4,622,999, forward strand.
TTTCCTGGGCTCCAATGTCAGAAACCACACATGCAAGAGCATGCATTTCTCCATAAAGAAATCGATTTGCTGACAGTGAACACGAGGGCATAGTAGTCTCATTTCAACGTCAGCATGATGAAAGTGTTAAATTCTGCACGGTTTATTTTAGATTTCTCCATTACAGTTATTATTGAGACTCCTGAGGAAAAACTCAGACGAAAGGGAGCTAAATATATCGCAAACAATTGCCTTCCACCGGAGAAAAAACACAATTTATGAATGAATGAATGAACATTGAATTTATATAGCGCTTTTTTCCAAGGATAGTGCACCAGTACAAACTCACATCAGATACACAGTGGAGAGGCGAGGGGGGAATTAATTAATTAATTCCATCTTTGTGTATATATTCTATTTATTGTGATGGTTGGGAATTTGGCCAGGACACCGGGTTATCACTCTTTGAAAAGCACCATGGGATCTTTTATGACCACAGAGAGTCAGAACCCTGGTTTTTATTGTCCCATCAGGACCTCGGTTTTCACCGTCCCATTCCCCCATAGTCCCGTGGGATGGAACCCACAACTTTGGCATTGCCAGTGCTCTACCTACTGAGCTACGGGACTACTTAACTTAATTTAAATGCTCTCAGACGGCACGCCGCTACAGGCATGACACAGGTTGGCTGCGTGTTGCCAGCCAGCACGGTCCTGCAGTGCCATAGTGCATCGGGATTCCACCCCAGCCTTCGGAGTGGAGAGCCTTTGAGTCATTTTCCCTGACAGCTTAATATTCATGTATCTGCGCTCAACGACGAGGTAGTTCCTCCTGCGGTAATGTATTACATTACAGCGGCCGGGACTGACGTGATGGAGAGGGTGTTTATGGATGGAGTGTGAAAGAGGGGGTGTGTGAAAGAGGGGGTGTGAAAAGGTAGCAGCCCAGAGTATCCCATCATTCCCCACATTCAATCTCCCCCCATCCCCCCGCCCACCAACGCCAACGCCAACGCCTTCCACGACAGATCTATTTTTCACTCAGAGAAAATATATCATGGGCGGTAAGCGATTTGCATGTGATGCGCATCTGCCGTTTCCGCTACCCCCTTATTTCTGAACTTTAATCTGGATGAGGCTTTAATGTTTCATGAGTAAACCTTTCAGCTGTACGTCCTGCGCTACAGCGGATGACGCGCGCTTGCACAAACTGTCTGTCCCGAGGAATCCTGCGTTCAGTCAATTCGGCAACATGAAAGCAATTCTCATTAGTTAAATACAGCATGCTGGGAATACAGCCAGTTCTTCCTACAGGAATCACAGCTGCAACTATCGAAATCTTTAAGCACCAAGCCAACACCGACTTAAATTCAATGTTCCACTTCTATGAATAAACCACTGGATTCTTAAAAAGAAATATTCGCAGTATGACAACACAGTCCTGACAGTAACATTCGGAAGACCATTACAAGAACTGCTATACCAGCGTCAGAGTTTTCCACATTCAAAGGGGCTCAAAGTATGTAGGGTTGTTCTTTCCTTTTTCTTTTTTTGATTTGTTTCAGGCCAATTATACCCTCTATGTATTTTGATTTGCCCTAATTCTCAGAGGGCAGCGAACTCCTCTTCATTTGAGATGGAATTCGCCCACCCACGTTCTGGAGTCACCCTTACGTGCTTCTTAGCGAGTTCGTGCCGGCTCACCCTCCCCCCTTCCCCTGGGGTGGACAGCTAAATGTCCCCCCACCAGGGCCGGTCTGGTACAGTCGGGTTTCAAACCACAACCATGATAGGCAGCTCACACTCGTAAAGGACCAGCCAATACGGGTGTGTTAGACCACTACGATATTGGAGGGCCCCTTGTAGGGTTGTTCTGATGAGATTCTGAAACTCAATGCATGTTTAGTTGGATAAATGTGCCTTGTTAGGACAATTTACAGGGCTTTAATTGGTATATCCAAGAAAGTAACTTTCCCAAGAGTTCACGTCTTTCAGAAAACTTGCTGATTTCTTTCAGAACAAGCACCAACTCTACGCAAATTCAAAATGATTACAGTGAACAACTGAGCTACCCAGGTTAAATGAAAGAGCCCATTATTTATTTGCCTATTTAATTCATATGTAAATTAAGTTAATTCAGGTTTTTAAAACCACAAGCGGAGGAATAATCACAACCTTGAAAAAAAATAAGCTGCGAGACAAAACAAAATCAAACAGTTCATCAGATACCTAATTAAACAAATAAAGTGAAGGCAATAACGAGCTGGAAAAAGTTTTAATACGAGACTGTGAGGTTCTAAAAATGGAGTAGTTCACTCCATCGCCAATGAAAGAGGCAGAAGTAGAAGAAGCTGTAAAAATGGAAGCAGGAAGTTGATCCCAGAAACAATGTCAGGAGATGATGATCTCAGTAGGCAAGGGACAAACGATAGATCGAAAACAGTACACGAGAACACTTAAAATGGTGGAAAGCAACAATACAGGTTTTCAGAAGAGAATACAAGTGGAATAAAATCAAGGCGCTAATGTGGATTTTATTTTGAATATTTGTATTGTCCACCATTTTGCGTGATTGTTTTTCATGTTTGCTGTGTTCATTCATTACGTTCCCCTTTAAATGTGTTGTTTTCAACGTGTTCCCTGTTATGCATGTGATGTTTTTACCTTTAAGAATTCCCTTGTGTGTTATTTCATGTTCTTGATTTATCCCGCCAGTGCAAACTGTGATTTAGAAACATCCATGAGAATGCGAATGTTTATAGACCACGACTGGTCTGCCCTGGAGAGGGAGGGAGGGAGGGAAAATATGGGAGTACTACTCAAGGGATGAAAACGACGGAGGACTGTTGCTAGGGCTATTTGTGTTGAAACGTGGTGAAAACTGATTGTGACGGAGCGTAACATCACGGAAGTTCAACGGCTCTCTACCACACTTCCAACACTCCAAAAACAGCAAACAAATTGCTGATGTTTTGGTCACTGGTTGTATGTGCGAGTCAGTTGCTAAGGGTTGTACAATGTGCTTTTTGTGTACTGTGTACATGATGTGCCATTCCACAAACTGTATTCCAGGATGTGTGTAATGTGGGATGTTTAAGATTGGTTACAATGCGTTATGTGTTGGTTCCTCCGGCACATACTATTTTGACCTGGTATTTTCAAAACAGTTTTTTGTTTCCTATGTTTGATAGTCATCTCAGTCTTTTGTTTGTCTACACTGTAAACATACAGTCTGACAACCAAGGCAACCCACATGCTCTGGATGCCGTTTCCAAGGGAACCTGCCAGTAGCCCATGCACAGATAAATGGTGGTGATTCAGTGAGCCTCACAAGGTTGTCTATTCGGGGCATAAGGTAGGCACGGGAACTAGAGACAGCCTTGACCCTCTGAAAGTCCATGCACATTCTGAGCCACTCATCCCTCTTGGGCACTAGAGCTACTGGGTTACATCCATTCGCCGTTGGAAGGTTCAATCACTCCAAGCTCCATCATTGTCCTGACCTCTTCCTCCAATGCCTTAACAATCACTCTGGCACAGTCGAGTTTTCAAACCACGACCGCAGTAGGCAGCTCACACTTGCAAAGCACCAGTCAAAGCGAGCGTGTTAGACTGCTACGCTATCCAAGGCCCCCGTGGATACTTTAAAAAAAAGTGCGGGTATCTCAGAAACGGCCGTCTGTGCTGCTCCGGCTGCCAGATTAAAACAGGGGTCAGTGAAGCGAGACGACCTCCAGAGCCGGGGGGGACACACCCACCATCGTGATAGACATGGGGATGAATGAGTCGGCAAGAGTGACAATGCCCATCGAGCGGACTGAAAGGACAAGGAGAAGTGAAGGGCAGCAAAGGGCAGCTACCAGACACACCTGAACAAGAGGGAGAGCAATTTCCCATTACTTCTCAAGATGGCTTTTTTGAGGGAATAATTGAAACGGGCATTAGATACTTTAACCTGTGGGTCAGGAGACCAGAGCTCCGTCCATTGCTCAGGGTTTTTTCGGAGGGAAGCCGGTGATCACACCAGGAAAACTCGGCCGTGTTTTGAGTTTAATGTTGTCTTTCACTTTCTCTTCTTCTCACCGCAACAGGAAGGTGGCTTACTGGGTCTATTCACCCACTTCTGTAATCTCTTTGTTTACCTTGGCATTGCCTGCCATGGCAATTGCAAAGATGGATGGGAACAGCTATATCTCTAACTCGGTGGAGAGGGCCCAAAAATGCTGAAGAATAATTTGACTTTCAATAAATCGCAAAATCTGCGGTCCACAATTCAATTACCCGAGGACCTGTGCATGTACGTTTTAGTCAATGTTGTGTCAGCATACTGTAAATATGCTCAGGTCTGAATTGTCCTCTTGATGTGTTCTTTTGCTGATATTTCAGTGCATTGTTAATCGGAGAGAGAGAGAGAGAGAGAGAGAGAGAGAGAGAGAGAGAGAGATCATGATCAAGAATTTCTTAATGATAAATTATATCATTAACAAAGCAACACTACCATCAGCTATGTCCTGTTCTCCAGATGATGCGTCTGTTATTCAGGGACAGACCAGAGAAGGCGAAGCATCACGTCTTCGTCAAGAAAGAGCCACATGGGCCTGGTTAATCTCAATGCAACCTCCATGCAACCAACTTTTAAGAAAGTTCTTCTCATTTTATTATAGAACAGTTTTTGTTTTTGCAACTGGAAGTTAGATTAGGCACCCGTCACTGTGCCCTGGGTGATGGTCTCATTAACTGTGGAAACACATGACAGGTCAGATTAACATGGGGCGATTTATTTACAGTGTTCCGGTGCTCAGAATTCTCAGGAGTATGCTCCCCGGGTGGTTCGGTCATTAAAAGTGCTCACCAGGCTGAGCCATAGAGTCGTAGGGTTAAGCCTAAACCTCAGTTATGTCATCAGCCAACATGTCATGACCGATTGGCCATGTTCCTCCAGAGGTAGAGTGAGCCTAAATTGGCCTGGGTCTCTCAAGTTACGGATACATTCGTTCTTGACGACACACCAGACTACCAAAGCCTTTAAATTGTCATAGCTACACCTGCCCTCTAATTGGAGCTAGCTCTCTCCTGTAATACTGTGTGGACTGTAATAGTTACTGGCTTGTAGGAGAATGCACGTGCTTCAACTGCACTTCCACCAGTGTGCAAGTGGCGTAGCAGTGAGTTGAGAGGCAGAATTAGCTCATTCAAATTGAGAAGAAAAAAAAGAGAGGAAACAAATATAATTCATCCACCAGAAAGGAAAACTGAAATAAGCATGTTAAATGTGAGCATGCACAATTTTTACATTTTAAAGTAAAATGTAAAGCTAAAAGTAAATACCAAACTGATGACGTGTAAATAATTATACCACAGCCGATGGTACCTTTGTGGCATGTATGGATGTGATAAAATTAGCTGTGTGTGGGTGTAAGGGGAAAGTGGGGGATTTGGTAGGTGGTGATAAGACTGGTGACAGATCATTCTGTCACAATTGTGGTCCCATTTCAGAGGCTCCCGTCCCGCCTGTGAGATGGATGAAGGGACTGCCAGCGCCACAGAGGGGCTAATCATGGACGAAATGGAAATGTCTGCTGCGAATCCCACGCTTGTCACGTACCTGATCGTCTGAGCGGACAGCGGGAGATTCCTTAACTGGAAAGCACCTGAGAAATGGCCAACGTCAGGAGCGACTTGTGGAGCCAGGGCCACATCAACAGCGACGCTAACATTAATATCTTTGGTGCGTCCGATAAGCTCATAACACGCACCACGGGAACGGCCTCCGCTCCAGTGGCTCCCCAAAAGGAGCTGCACATCTGAGCGCCATGTCAACCATAAATCGACCTATCACACCCTTCAGCACCGACACCAACCGCGCTCAAACCACTCAGCAAAGTGCCATGGAAACTTTAGTGGCATATGAACAACCTATCAACCCCTCAGCACTGCATCACCCTACTATCAATGTTTCAGGGGCTTAAGAACTGCACATCAATGTTTCGGCACCAACACAACCATGCACGAAGTACCATAGAAACTTTAGTGCCAAATCAACAACTTATCAATGCCTCAGCGTCAGTGCAACCACACCAACTCTGCTGTGGAATATGAACTGATCAACAGCTCAGCAAAGTATCAACCACAGATCAACTCCTTGGCGAAATATCAACCACCTATCAGAGGTTTCAGTGCCGTATCAAAAACCTATCAACCCCTCAGCACTGCATCACCCTACCATCAATGTTTCAGGGGCTTGAGAACTGCACATCAATGTTTCAGCACCAGATCGACCACATGTTCACTTTTTAATGCCGTATCAACCATCTATCAACATTTCAGCACCATTTCCCTGCAGTCAACCTCGTGCAATCGTTCTCCACTTTGGAGTCTCTCGCAGTTAAAAGCTAGATAACTGGTGGAAATTATTGATGAGCATGTGGCCTCCTGAGGCATTTGATCAAGGCTATGGGAGAAGAGCGTAGTCCATATTCTCAGGGCTGGATGGACCATCCCAGGACCATCTTTCTCTCAAGCCCCATTGTTTAATTTTCCTTTTTAATCCTCTTCTGCATTTTTTTTTACTTCATTGTTTCCGTTTAACCTCCCATTTTGGAACATGTAATGATGCAATCATCACAATGGGAAGCGGTAGGGGGAAACTGACAGCGGTTATGTAAGATGTGGTGTTTGGGTGGGGTCGTACGTGTGTGGGGGAGAGGGTTTGGGCCAAGGGCAATGCACAAGTTGGTGATGTTAAGATTTGGTAAGGTGTGGGCTGTGCTCAAGCAAGGAAACATATAAGAGCAAAGTTTATGATTCGCTTACTGCCGCTCTGCGTGGACACAAAGGACAGAATGTTCACAAATGGAAGCAAATGTTTCAGGACAGTGAAAGCATTCATGACAGCCAAGGCCATGCCGTAAAAGTTGGAGAGGAGGCTTTCACTGCAGTTCACTGAGTCCCAGGTGGGTTTCCTTCCCATGTTCCCCCTGTATAAATTAAACATGAGACTACGAACATGTAATGAGAACATAAAGTGACAGTCGAACCCGGCTACACGCTGCTAATGAGAACCGCGGCATGCTATGGCCTTGTAAAACAGGCCTGTACACCAGGCTTTCCTGCTTAGATGCGATATATTCTGTTTAAAGTTATTAGAGAGATATCGGAGACCCTGGCTGTGGGGAAGGCCCCTGTGCTTTTACCGCTCACACACAACTAGGTTTTCCAACGCAATGAGTAATCGTTGGAGAGGACTGGGATTTAATAGGATGTAAGGCGGATGGAAGAATGTGATTCGCAGAACGCTGGGGGCTTCTTTCCCAGCGTATCGAGCAACCTGCGCGAATAAGCCAGCGAGCCCCTGCCCCAACCCCCCTTTAGTACTTGTACTTGGCCCACTTGCTTCCTCGTTGCTTGGAGAGGTTCTGGCAGCGTGGAACACACCACAACAGAGCATGGCGTGATGCATGCACACTGTCACTGATAGCAATCACAAACATTTTTGGGGGGGGGGTTGGGAGGAGAGGCTTAATCCAACCACATGTTTTTGAGGTGTTTCAGCGCACCCTAAATAGATAAATGTAGTGGGTCCAGTAAAATCGCGCTGGTCTCCTGACGACAGTCTGCCTGGGCCTGGGCCTCCAGCCAAGCCTACGGGCAGTCCCAGCAGCCATCCTGCACCGCGCTCCACTTATTGGAAATGCAACTTCAGTCCTCCACCAAAATGACGCTCTGTATTATACATGAGCTGGTGGAGATTCTAGTTTGCTGTGTAAATTAATTAGCCAATTAGATTTTACAAGAGAAACATGACTTCAGTCAACTTGGAATTGCAAAGTAAGATTTTTTTTTGAGGGGGGTTGGGGGAAACCATACATAAATTAAAACCATCCCTGGGTTGCATTTCATTTGAATATTGAACAGCCACATGCATTTGAACAAAAGGTGGAATATCAGAGATGACCTCTAGACTTTCAAAATTGCAAATGTCATTATTTATTGTGCAGCATGTTAAATTCTCACTGCTCTTTTTTACACTGCAATAATACTCACCTGAAGTGACACAAACCCGCATTCTCCACCATCTGTGACATCATGAGAGGTTTCCCAGGGCAGGCTAGTGTGGGGCAGTGCAATAATACTGAAAAACAGGCACAATGTAGACGGTTCCAAAATAAGTACAAGATTTATTTAAGCCAGCAGGGTATTAACAGGTAATTCTTCCTTCAGAATCATAATCCAAAATCCAACTGAAACATCCCAAAAGGAAAAAGGTTCTTCCAAAAACTCAATACATTCAAAAATGTCTCAACATAAAATGTCACTGTTCATCCTGCAATCAATCCTCTTCCATTAAACAGTTCTTAAATCCATAGGGTACTTTCCTTGTGTTGTTTGCCCAGCTCCTTCCAGCCATGTGCTCTGTCCCTCTGCTCCCCTCTCTCTTTCTTTGTCCTGCGTGTGTGCTCTCGTGTGATCACTCCGCAAAACACGGCCACCCCTGCTGCTCTCTCTGCCGCCTACACCTTCTCCCACACTCCACGACCCTCAGGTAGAGGTGGAGGGACAGGTATACTGATCTCCCCCCTGTGGAGATTTGGTATTGTCCCTCTTCCTCACTTCTCACCCTCCTCCTTTGAATTTCATGCTGTCACTGTCACTGTTCCCTGTAAACTGCACATCATTGTTCTTTACCGCCCTCCAGGTCCACTGGGGAGTTTCCTAGACGAGATGGATGCCCTACTCAGTGCCTTCCCTGAGGATGGCACTCCCGTCTTACTCCTCGGGGACTTCAACCTGCAGCTAGAGTCCTCCCAGGCCTCTGCATTCCTCCCCCTGCTTCAGTCCTTTGACTTCACCATGGCTGAATCCCCATCCACCCACAAGGCCGGTAACCAACTGGACCTGGTCTTCACCAGGAACTGTGCCTCACCCAACATTACGGTATCGCCTCTACATGTGTCTGACCATTCCTTTCTGTCCTTCTCCCTCCCCCTCCCCTCTGTCCCTAAACCATCTTCACCTGCTCCCACTGTCCTTGTCCGTTGCAACCTCCGCGCTCTCTCACCCGCTGCCCTGTCAGCTACTGTCCTATCTTCCCTTCCCCCTACTGATGCCTTCTCTCAGCTACCTGCTGAAGTAGCATCATCCACCCTACTTTCCTCTCTCTCCTCCTCCTTTGACTTACTCTGTCCTCTATCCGCTAAACCCGCTCGTCTCCGACCCCCCGCCCCCTGGCTAACCGATTCCATTCGGGCTAACCGACTGAAGCTGCGTGCGGCAGAAAGGAAATGGAGAAAATCCAAATCCCCTGCAGCTCTGTCTGACTTCCACACACTCCTGGCTTCCTTCTCCGCTAACCTCTCCTCTGCTAAGTCTGCATTTTCCTCTCTAAAATTCAATCTTCTGTTTCCAACCCACGTAAACTCTATGCTACGTTTTCCTCTCTCCTCACTCCTCCTCCTCCCCCACCCCCCTCCTCTATAACCGCCGATGACTTCTCATCCTTCTTTCACGAGAAGGTTGAAGTCATTCGCAACTCCTTCCCCCAACCTCTCCCTCTCCCATCCCGCTACCTAAACCTCCCACTCCTCTGTCCTCCTTCTCACCCCTCCCTGACTCTGACATCCTTCAACTTGTTCTCTCCCACCGTCCCACCACCTGCCCTCTTGATCCCATTCCTTCCCCCCTCTTCCAGTCCATTGCTATGGACATCCTCCCCTTTGTCTCTAATGTCATTAACTCCTCTCTTTCCTCTGGCTCTGTCCCCTCCTCCCTCAAATGCGCTCAGGTTGTCCCCCTCCTCAAAAACTCTCTCTGAATCCTGCTGTCATCTCTAACTACCGACCTGTCTCTCTCCTCCCATTCCTCTCCAAAACGTTAGAGCGGGCTGTCTATAATCAACTGTCTGCTCATCTCTCACAGAACGACCTGCTTGATCCTAACCAATCTGGGTTCAGAGCAGGCCACTCCACAGAGACTGCTCTCCTTGCGGTCACTGAGGCTCTTCACGTCGCTAAGTCCCGATCCCTTAGCTCCGTCCTCCTTCTCCTCGACCTGTCGGCGGCATTCGACACCGTGGACCACCGGATCCTGCTCTCATCTCTCGTCGAGATGGGAATCTCTGGATCTGTGTTGACATGGTTTGAGTCCTACCTGGCTGACCGGTCCTACCAGGTGGCCTGGAGAGGATCCCTCTCCTCTCCCCGCACCCTCTCTACCGGTGTCCCGCAGGGCTCGGTGCTAGGCCCTGTCCTATTTTCTCTGTACACCAAGTCACTTGGTTCTGTTATTTCTGCTCATGGTTTTTCCTATCACTGTTATGCTGATGACACTCAACTGTTTCTCTCCTTCCCTCCATCTGATACCCAGGTCCCGGCACGGATCTCTGCATGCCTGGCTGACATCTCCGCATGGATGTCCACCCACCACCTGAAGCTGAACCTGGGGAAGACAGAGCTGCTCTTCCTCCCAGCGAAGGGCTCCCCGATGATTGATGCATCAATCACTGTGGAAGGCTCCATAGTGTCTCCGTCCCAGTCTGCCAGGAGTCTTGGAGTAACCCTGGACAACCAGCTGTGCTTCTCGAGCCATATTGCAGCGATCACTCGGACCTGCCGTTTCTCCCTCCACAACATCCGGAGGATCCGACCGTTCCTCACCCAAGAGGCCACTCAACTCCTGGTCCAGGCCCTGGTGATCTCACGTCTGGACTACTGCAACTCCTTGCTGGCAGGCCTTCCGGCCTGTGCCATCAAGCCACTGCAACTAGTCCAGAACGCTGCTGCTCGCCTGGTGTTCAACCAGCCGAAGTTCACCCACGTCACCCCTCTACTCTCCTCTCTGCACTGGCTCCCCATCGCAGCACGCATCAGATTCAAGTCACTGGTGCTTGCTTTTCAAGCGGCCAGAGGTACTGCTCCCCCATACCTCCAGTCACTCATCACGCCCTACACCCCGTCCAGACCTCTCCGCTCCGCCTCCACTGGCAGACTGACTGCCCCATCCCTCCGGGCGCCTGGCAGCGCTCCTCGCGGTCTCGCCTCTTCTCTGTCCTGGTCCTCGATGGTGGAACGACCTCCCGCAATTGGTCAGGACTGCGGAATCACTTCCAATCTTCCGCAAGAGACTCAAAACCCACCTCTTCAGACTCCACTACCCCTGATCTCTGTCCATCTAGCTAAATTGTCTTCACCACTGTCTACTTGTTCAACACTATACTCTTTATTTAAAAAAAATAATAAAAAAAATTGTACATTTTGTAAACATTGTAAAATACCTTTTCCTTCCCGGTGTTACAGGTATGGTACGCAGATGCCTGCAATGATGTCTATTGCTGTATTCCTGCACTGATCTCGTGCGCTAACTGTGATTGTTCCTACCATGTATTGATGCACATCTTGTAAGTCGCTCTGGATAAGAGCGTCTGCTAAATGCTTAAAATGTAAAATGTAAAAATGCTCTCTATACCGGCCTTGATTAGGTGGCCCAAGCACCTACACCTGTTGGAGTCGTGTTGCATTGTGGTAGCTGTAGTGTGTGCAACGGCGGCCATTTTGTGAATTGTCCACCAATCTAGTATGGGAATGTAGCACCCCTCTACTACACATCCCCTTGTGATGCCACACATCCCTCTCCCCAGGCCTGCTGTCCTCGGCAGGGTGAACGAGGCGCCCCGGATCGAAACACTCGGCTCTCCCAACAGATCAGGGAGATGATGCAGAAGTTCTGTAAAACAAAGGGCACGGTTATGCTGAACGATGAAGTGAGGCACAAAGTCACCATGGCTCCCCCTACCTGGGGAAGGAAGACTGTTGATCCCTTGGACCACAATGAGGGCACAGCCACTGGAAGACCCACAGTGGTGTGGGGTGAGAAGATCACCGGACGGGTGTCCAGGCAGGGCAGCATGGTGCCTTCAGCTTGCCCCACTGGAGAAGGCAACATGCGGGCCTCATCTGGCCTCACGGGACAAGGCAACATGCGGGCCTCATCTGGCCCCACGGGACAAGGCAACATGGGGGCCACCAGCAGACCTACTGGGCAGCGCAGTGAGGCGACATTGGCTGGGCCCTCCAGGTTGTCGCCATCTGTGCCCAACACTACCATAGGCTCAACTGGTTCAAATTCAGCTTCTGCCTCAGCCTCAAACTCAGATTCCGCGGGCTCGGGTTTGACGATGGGCACTGCTTCCGGGACAGGCTCCAAGGCACTTTTCGATTCCTCTGTGCTTCCTGCGGCTGCGAGACTGACTGGTGCAGGCTCCTCCATGACAGGGGGAGGAACTTCCTCCTGGGCAGGTTCTGGGGCTTCCTCCTCAGCCTTCGTTTCAGGCTCCAGAACGGGCTCTGGCGCCAGGTCCGCAGTGGGCTCACCTGCTGGGACAGGCTCTTCTGCTTGAATGCTAGTCTTTGGTTTGGTCTCTGGTTCTGGTTCAGGCTCAGGTGCCAGGGCTGTCTCAGGTGCCGGCTCAGGTGCAGCTTCTTCCACCACCGGTTCTGTGGTTGCAATCTCTTCTGTGGTTGCAAGGACCTCGGCACTCACCGTCTCCTGGACAATCTCCTGGACTGCCTCAGTTACCACGGCTAATGTGGCAACATCATCTTCTGCCTTTTCTGCTACGGTGACCTCATCTGCAGGTGGTGCCTCTTCTGCGGCCGGTGTCTCTAATACTTCAGCCGGCACTGGTTCCTCCGTCACTGTGTGCAGTGCCTCTTCTACCACGGGCACTTGTTCCTCTGTCACTGTGGCCGCGACCGCCTCCATGGCCCCTTCCTGTGAGGCTGCGACGGCCTCCACCATGGACTCAGCAGCAACTTCATCACTGGGCGCTTTAGTCTCCAGCGCTTTGGGAGCGGCAATGGGGGTCACCTCGGTCTGATTCTCCACCTGGCTGGCCATCTTCTTCTTCTTCTTCTTCTTCTTCTTCTTGGGGTCGGTAGCCTGGCATGGCTGCGGCTGGGGCTGGGGAGCGTTGAATAGTGGGAGTGTGTAGTCCGTCCTCTTCTGGCTCAATGGGCCATGGAGCAGGACAACTGGAGCAACCATCTCCATGAGACGAGTAAGGAAGGGCCAGTTGCACTGCAGTTCCTCCCTCTGGGTAGCCTCGTCTTCATTCATGAAGCCCAATATTGACTCAACCTCCCGCTGATCCAGGTACAGCTCCCCGTCCATCTGCAGCCAAGTGTACACCTCTGGGGACCCCAGCCATCTCAGGTCCGCCTCCACATCCCGGCAGGGTTGGGGTGCTCCCTGGAGCCCTGAGTTGGGGGATTCCCCACATTCTGGCTGGAAGTTTGCGGCAAGGCACAATAGCTCTCCTAGGAACTCTGAGGGGCAAGCTTCGAAGTCCTCCCATGTTATGCTCATTGGGGTGAAGGGCATCTCATAGAGACTAGGGTTTCCTTGCTTCTTAGCCATTAAACTTAGCTGTAGCAGTGCTTTCCTAGTGCTTCTTATTATTATTTTCTTTTTTTATTAATTAATTTTTTAAACAAAAAAAACAAACCTGACTACTTGTGTCCTGTCCACCCAAACACCAGTGTAATTGGGTTTGGTCTTTTGTGTTGAGTACTGCAAAAAAGTTGAGTCAAGTCTTCAATCTCTTTGCTACCAATCATCCGCACTTAGGCCCCAGTGCCCGCATTCTCCACCATCTGTGACATCATGAGAGGTTTCCCAGGGCAGGATAGTGTGGGGCAGTGCAATATTACTGAAAAACAGGCACAATGTAGACGGTTCCAAAATAAGTACAAGATTTATTTAAGCCAGCAGGGTATTAACAGGTAATTCTTCCTTCAGAATCATAATCCAAAATCCAACTGAAACATCCCAAAAGGAAAAAGGTTCTTCCAAAAACTCAATACATTCAAAAATGTCTCAACATAAAATGTCACTGTTCATCCTACAATCAATCCTCTTCCATTAAACAGTTCTTAAATCCATAGGGTACTTTCCTTGTGTTGTTTGCCCTGCTCCTTCCAGCCATGTGCTTTGTCCCTCTGCTCCCCTCTCTCTTTCTTTGTCCTGCGTGTGTGCTCTCTATACCGGCCTTGATTAGGTGGCCCAAGCACCTACACCTGTTGTAGTCGTGTTGCATTGTGGGAGCTGTAGTGTGTGCAACGGTGGCCATTTTGTGAAGTGTCCACCAATCTAGGCTGTGTCCGAAACCGCTCCCTATTCCCTATATAGTACACTATATAGTGTGTACGCCATTTTGTAGCGTGCGACAAATTCTAAACTGTTAATTTCGTTCACTATATAGTAATTCACTAATAATTCACCGTGATTTGTAGTGTACATCGACTGTACCCTACAATTTCTTCCGTGTACCACAATGCAATGCGGTCGTGTCGTACCGTCATACATACACCTCCGTTTATGCCTCAAGAACAAAAGTTCAGGAATCATGGTGGTGGTAACGTTAGCTAACTGCTTTAGCCACCGATAGCTATCGTTATTATCGTTATGGGAGTTGGTGCTAGTCGTGAGCTCGTGAGTTATCCTAACGTTATTTTCTCCACACGAGCTAATTAGCTCCCGACTTCTATAACGGTAGCTATTGGTGGCTAAAGTAGTGGCTAGCAGACAGCACCACAGTTGACAAAACCACACTTGCACATCATTAGAATTTAAACAATTTATTTGGGATTTAACATTCAAAACTGAACATGCAAACCCGATACCCGAGTACATTTCAACAGCTGCCATGAGTGCTCGGTTTGTTTATGATACTGGGCGCGTCCGCTTGCGTCACCTGAATATCCGGCACTTTTTTTACGCAAATGATGTTCAGTTGTAGTATCCGAAAACACTACTTTCGTTCGCTACATAGTACACTATATAGTATATACTATATAGGGAATAGGGAATAGTGAACGAGTGAGCGGTTTCGGACACAGCCCTAGTATGGGAATGTAGCACCCCTCTACTACACATCCCCTTGTGATGCCACACAGGTTACAAAAATCAGGGAACAGGCCATTAACATAGACCAGCTAACACCCATTGTCACATACTCACAAAATCGAACACCAACTCTCACCCACTCACACAGGCACACACTAACTCTCACCCACCCACACAGGCTAACTCCAACTCTCACCCACTCACACAAGCTGGATAATTTCCAGTATTTGCAGGTATTTGATCAGGATGATTTTATAGGGGATCAATGTGACTTCAGTCTTTAGGGATCAATTTCTCAATTGAGCCCTTGCGATGAAGAACCGTATAAACGCAAATTTTGTGAAAATTGACATAGACGTCACTTATGGTCATTTGATACCCACTTTGTATAATGAAGTGGTATAATCAATATTTCACGCGACTGCTGCCAAATATTTTAAATTTCAAAATAGTCTCACGCGGAATAACCGTTTATATCCACAAGCGAAAATGGATGCCCAAGCTGTAACTTTGTCCGTTGCTGACCGGAGAAATTTGGGTTAAAAAAAAGAAAGAAGTCAACTCAATACTTGGAAGGATCGGCAACGCAAGACCCTGAGGGATGCAGGGAAACCCTACATCAACAGGAAGGGAGTTGGGAAAAAGGGGAAAAGTCCGCCCAAAGAGGTATGTGGAAGAACCGTATATGAAACATTGTAGCTAGCCAGCTAGCTAGCTAATGTTAACATAATGTTGGCTAGCGCAGTGAGTGATCAAACTTGAGAACTGATATTTAACTGTAACAATAACGGTAGCAAGTTTTTTATTGTTAGATAACTGTTACAACATCATGTAACGTTAACGTTAAGTCTGCATGGGATATGTACTGTTCTTCCACATATTTCTCATAAAAATAAGAAAAAAATGATATCGCAAAAAATTCTGTATTAGGATATGAATGTGTTTCTAAAAAAAAAACAAATGATTTCATATATATAGGCCAAAAATAAAAATATCTGATTATCTGGATAAAAATTCAGTTGTATTAGATTTAATAGGATATTTTGACAAAGTCCAAAAATAAACATAAGGAAAGACCACAGGAAAGTGTACTGATGGATAAGCATTAGTTGTATTGGATTTAATGTGATATTTTGACCAATGGTCAATAATTGACATTGCTTTATATTTGCAGTTGCCCTCCATTTGTTAAAAACAATAATTAAAGTAGATGCATAATGCTTAATGTGGCTTTTCATAATACATTTATAATACAAGTCCTATTGAAACAGCTCTATTGGGCAAGGTTGAGTCTAGGAGCTTAGGTTAGCTATAATGCGGAAGGCCCTTTAGGCAGGTCTGATATTCAAACACATATAACGCCTCATTTCTTACATTAGCTAGGACCTTTTTAGCAAATAGCAACCAAACATAATCATTTAACAAGTTATGGTGCTGATCTAGGACATCGCTTACAAAAAAAAAAATCACTTGTTCCGTCACAATCAATATCTCCTTGTGTGATCATTTTAGGACTGAAAGGAGCTAATTTGGAGTTTTGTCGTTTGACCGACAGCAAGCTAAAGTAAAGCTACATTTTAGCAAATGCTAGCCAACTAGCCACCCAGCATAAACTGTAGTTAGCATCACATGGGAGGGAGATTCATACAGCAAAGGAATTTTTGTGCATGATACTTTGGAATAACACTTTGTCTGCAAAAAAAACCCCCACATCTCAGGCGGCCCAGTTGTCACATACAGTATATAACATTTCAGGGTGTCATTGGTACAGAACTATTGCTTACTCCGCTCAACACAGTAGATCTGGGCCCGTATTCACAAATCATTTTAAGGGTAAAAGTTGGTCGTAACTCCGGAATTTAGGAGCAAGTCCCAAAAATAATGGGCGTGTCACTCATAAATTTAGGAGTCCTAAATTTTTGGGATAAGAGTATTTCACAAAGGGTTTGAGAGCTAAAAACAGCTCCTAAGTCGAGGAGAAGTTAAAAGCAGCCAAGAGGACGTCTAAGTGGCTAAAGACCTACTCACGGCGATCCGAAAATCTGCCGGCAATCGTTGTCGCAATCGCGTCAACACTGGAGATATTGAATGATACAGAGCTCATAAAAGGTACCGCCTCAATCGCGAGGGGTATTATATATATAATATTATATATATTATATATAGATACCCTCTGATTGTTTACGAGATGCAGACATGTAACCAATTGACTAGTCAGTATTCTTGGTTTCATGTTAAATCAGTGACACGTAGCCTACATTTGTATTTTAGAATCTTTATTAGAATATAATAGGGTGCATCGGATCATTTTTCGGATCAGCAAAAAAATAATAATGGGACCAAAGGCGCGTTTCGAATGAATGATAATTTCAGTTTTTCAATGTAAGTTATTTCACTAAATCTTTATTCGAAAATTTCACAAAATACATTTTTAGATTCAGTACGCCTTAGGCAATGTAACTAGGGTGGTCTTATGCCGGAATTAATGTAATAAAAAAATAAAAGATCGCTAATGTTTCAATTCTATTTAATTCGGTCGCGTTTAAAAACATGCCTCCCAGAAAGGCATTTAGTATGAAAAACAAAGCAAACCAAAACATACATGGTTGTCTATCTCTTCACTGTAACTCTGCATCGAGATTTAGGGAATTGTTACTGTAAAAACAGCGGCAGAAAAACTATTTCTCTATGATGACCCATTCCCTATATCAGCCAATCACTGTGGGCATTCTGAGTAAACTCGTTCATGAGAAACAACGTCATCCCTAGCAACAACGTCAACCCCGCCCTCACTCTTAGCTAGGAATTCCTTAGTATGAGTTGGTCTTTGGAGCTTTGTGAATAGGTTTTAAGGTGGGACTCCTGACTAAAAGGTTTTAGTGCGATTTAGAAGTACTCCTAGTGGTAAGATAAAATTATTTGTGAATACGGGTCCTGGTGTGTAGCGCGCTGCCACCTTACAGTCAGCAAAGCTACTAAAACAATATTTTTCATTTGACACCATTCTAGTAAAGCATTGGGGGACAAGATTAAAGGGCCCATTAGCGTACCCAGTGTCACCACACACACACACACACATATTCACTTTAAAGAAATCAATCTCTCAGATAGATGTCAGTAATATAAGGCCCTGTCAGAGAACAGTCATAACCATAAATAAAATGACACATTAATGTTGACGTTAATGATCTCAAGTTGATCCATCCGGTGCTCTCGCTGTGCCTCGATGCGCACTGTTCGTGCTTGAACGTTTGGCGAACGTAACAGCTACGTTACACGCGCAGTGAGAAGTTTCACTTACACATTACGAATGACAGTGGGGCGAGACCATGCAGGGTTCATTTAGCTGCCCTTCGGACCCTGAAAAAGCCCCAGGATGGGGGCTCAATCATTTCTTTTTAAGGGACATGATTACTTTCCTAAACGATTTATCCACATCACGGAGCCTTCCTTATAATTACTTACATGAAACACATTTAATGAAGGAAAAAATAATTTAATTCCTTGCAGACTATACTTTGTAGGCTGCATGATGTATGTGTGTGTGTGTGTGTGTGTGTGTGTGTGTGTGTGTGTGTGTGTGTATGTATATATATTCTACAGTTATGATAATCAGGAAGTGGAAGTGTCTTTGAAGAAAATGAAACTTTTAAAGTTATTCTAATAAGCTAATGAGGCAGCATCATGTTTCAGAATCTTCCACACACGCACACGCACGCATCTGGAAAGCACAGAGGGCTCAGAGTAGACCTTTGGGGTATGTTTTTTTAATTATGGCGACAAGCAGAATAGGCACAGCCCGGCTTAGTGGGACAGAACAAAATTGTCTGGTTCATCAGGCAAACACGCCTCTGACCCGCACTGAATTCCTATTGAGTCTTATTCTTAACTTTTTAGATGCACTACGCATTTCTGCTTTATACTGTGTGAGGAAAAACCAAGGTCAAATTAAGTATGTGTGGAGTGGCGTATAGCGTAGTGGTCTAACGCACTATATTTTGGCTGGTACAATACGGTGTGCGCTGCCTGTCAGGGACGCTGTTCGAAACCCGTCTCTACCAGACCGGGCCTGGTCATCAGGGGGAGGGGGGAGGGTGAGCCAGCTGGGGTCCGCCGTGAAGCACGTAAGGGAGTCTCCAGAACGTGGATGGGCGAATTCCGTCTAGAAGGAAACAGAGTTTGCTGCCCTCTGAGAATTAGCTTGCCTCATAGAGACGAGCGGCGGACTCATGTTGTAAATCGAAATAAATAGAGGGTGTAATTAGCTACAAAAATCTAGTATGTTAATACAGGAACACATGGCTCTGTCCCACGGTTTGAATGTACTTTCATTTTCCCAATCGCCCAATTCCCCATTTGATCTACTGTTGCATATACTTTTACATTGTATGACAAAAAATTACCATATATGTGTCCACCACAAGTATCCTTGCTGGACTCATTAATCTTTACTCTCCAGTAGTGTGAGGTTGCAAGAAGCAGTAGGATAATTTACATGTAATTATACATATACATAAAGAACTATAGAATATAAAAAGATAAATGCACAAAAGAAGCACAACCTTTTGAAATATAAATGTTATGATTACACATGAAAGTGTACATCATGTTAGCAGGACACAAAGAACTTGGGTTCTGTGTTACCGGGGTGACACTATGTAGTTTTGGATTCGACACCATTTGTTCTGCAGATTAAATGATGAGGTACATTCTAGTGTCAGTGTAAAATTAATTGTGGTTTAAAACGTTTTATTCTGCCTGCCTAATACCACAAAGGATTTTACACTGTTTCTTGAATCAATGTGAAAATGTACACTTTTGCGCAGCTGAATTTAAATACAGGATGCTTTATAGTGTTGAATCACATTGCTTATGAATACCTACACAGAGAAATGCTTTATCAGGTGTGCCTTTAAAATATTACGCACTGAAATTGTAATTACCATGAAAGTTGTTAGGCTCCGCCATGTACATTTCTACAATAATTTGGATGAGTTTGCTACTACCTCCCTTATAAAAAATATTAAGTTAAGTAGTAGAGAATTCCGGCTTCCATCGACAATCTTTCAATATTTGCATGTCACAACCAATTGCGCCAGTAAAGCCTGTGTTGGCCAGTGCTTCATACGTATCCTGTCCCTAAAAATCACAGTTAAAAAATACATCTGCGACTCTTACTACAACAAATTGTTGTAATGCAACAATCTAATTTACATATGAGCTTTCATTGCTGCTACCTGCATGTTAATTTATCACGAAGATTAACACAACACCTGGCACCGTGGCAGTAAGCATTCAGGCGCTGACTTCATGAATTGTTGAAAAGTACCTTTGAGTGGATTTTTACAAGACCGCGATGCTGCTGGCAGCGTGTATATGACTAACCCAAACTGTGCCTTCTGCTCGATTCCAGTCAGCAGAATGGCGGCTTTTAACCAGTAGCAGCTCGGACCGTAAATTTTCTTTCAAAATAAAATAAAATAAAATTAGTGCTTATTCTTTAGTCTTATATTCCACATAACAATATTAATTTGTAGTCTTAACACATCCAAACCGCTTTCTGGAATTCAGTTCCGGTGTTTACAAACCACAAAACAACTTACTTACACACGAACACACTATTTATCTGCATTCATGGATGATGTTCACACGCTCATACACACACACAAACACACACAAACACACAACTTACCTACATTCATTTTACAATTGTAATACAACCGCTTATCTGCATTTGTAATACTGTACTTTTACACGCACAGGTGATTACAGTATATTTTTGTACCGCTGAGCCACACTAAATATGAATCATGCATCCAGTACCTTTTACAATTAACCTTTGAGTTTCACAGTCCTTAAAAATTCAACTGGATGGAATTAGCCTGTTCGTTGGGTTATGTCAAAGATTAAATACCTTTTTAATTAGATGTTTCTACGGACGAGCCACGTCTCCCCCATCACCTGAAATTTCCCGTGCCCCTGGACACATTCTCAGCCTCAAACAGTGCAGAGACCAGACTGTATTTTTAGTAGTTGCTCATTCTTCATTTAACCTGATGGTAAAGTTTTTAGTGAGATGAGCAGTCTCTGGGTTGGAGGATGGATATTTGTAATTGGCAGGTGCTCTGGAAAGCCAATTCATCACCCGACTGCATAGTGCCTCAGAGACAAACAGCTGAAACTCCAATGGAGGAGGAGATGTCACTTTAACCAGAATAAATGGCCTCCTTCTCAAACACAAATTGCACAATAAATAGATTAGCGTGGAAGTCGACTCCTCCATCCCGTCTCTTAGACCAGGGGGCAATCGGGTGTTCCTACGGCGTCTCTCTTTACTGGCTCCTCGTCAAAATCTGCACCCCACCTCCAACTTCCCAGCGCCGCCATAATCAATATGCAATTTCCCACCTCTATCAAAGATGGGCTTCGCTTGGAGACCCTCCCCATCGACATGAGAAATGGAGCATCTCCATGAAGCGAGGCCATAATTTTCATAACCGTACCGAGCGATTCTAAATTGTGATAAAAGGTTTTGGTCCTGCGCTGTAAGCTGACATACGCAGAGCGCCCGTCTCCAGTCATTTCCCACTCTCCCGTTGTTTCATCTTCTTGCCACCCAGAGCAAGAACTGTTCTCAAATTAAAAAAGAAAAAAGAAATAAGCTTTTCACCATTATTGAGAAAATCTGGGGAGAGAAATGGCTGCCCGAGTAAAGTAACAAGTGAAGGCATTTGTTCTAAGTGCAGCTTTCCCACTGCAGCCTGGGTTTTAGCCTGTGTGGGGCCAGCGATTAGCTGTCCACTTGAAGGGTGTGGGAATTCGGCATGAGTTTTCCGTGTGCGAGCATGTGTCAGAGTTACGGTTGACGGCTTGGCAAGTTTTGTCTCAGAGGAGGTGGTTCAGCACCTTTGTCACTGCTAGTGCCAGAGCTGCACCTGCTGACTCGTGGTATGAAGGAAGGGGTAGTTGAATTAGAAAAGGGTACAACAGGTCACCAAATTGGGAGAAAATGGGGAAAAATCTGAAATAAATGTATTTTTAAAAAAGGCAGGGGGAATAAAACAAGGTTAAAAAACTGGAGACCATGTACATCCCAGAATCATGCTATATATATTTCACCATTTCCTCTAGCAGGTCGAGCCGGCTACTGAATTTAACATTTGCAGCACGGCATTCAGCAAACACAAGAAAACTAGAAATCTCCTTGTAACAGTGAAAACAGTGCCATCGCAATCAATATTCAAAAATGTGTCCTGTGGTCGGCTACGTTGTTCTCTGCAAGCCTTCCTCATTCAGAGGCGTGATTGGCTGGGGGGAGAAACAAGCGCGGGCCAAGATGCGGCCCAAGCTTCAGAAGCATGGGTGTGAATTTCTCAAAATGCACTATTTTTATCTCATGGCACTGAGGGCCGCAGCAGTGAAGGTGTGGAATATTTGAGCCGAGAGAAGGCCCTGTGAGACAGATCCACACCAGCGAGAACATTAATAGTGTCCTCACATCTCTCTCCTCCCGACGTTAAAATGACCTACACGCTCAGATAGACTCTCTTAACCATGGTGAACTTACACAATGTTTTGGACATTGTGTACAGCTGGCAGGGTGCCTCGCTTGAAGGCCGAAACAGCAGTGTAGTGTACTCACCTTGGATTTGAACCCGTGACCACTTGTGTCCAGTGCCCAGACTATGACCACCACGCCACATGCTGCTGCTATTAGTGCAGGGACCAACCTCTGGCCTTTCCTCCCGCACCTTCACCTGCTGTGAGACCCCCATAAGGGATTCAGTTCACAGGCCGTGAAAAGCAGAAATGTTGCTTTATTTAGAACAATGTGCATTTGAGAGGCTTGGAGTCGCTCAGATACAATTACGTTCTGCTTTGCCAGACAACTGCTGTAATGCTCATTCAGGAGAACAATGGCAGATTTGGGCCTGCAATGTACTTGGGAGGAAATCCACCTCCCCAGACTTCTTAGTGCACATACCCAGGCGGGCACAGGACTAAGAGCATGGTGCCTCACAAAATATGGGAGCTGATTCCATCATGGTTTACGGTGCCTGTAGCTTATTGATATCTAGAAAATGTTTATTTTCAATTTTAATCCAATGATATCCATAATTCTAATAATAATAGTACCAGCTGTGCTGATTCACTGGTCTACAAAAAAACAAACAAAAAATTATTGCATGGACTTTGGAAACTGGTTTTGGCTAATTTTGGGCTGCTGAATCCAAATCTGAGCTCAGATTTGCTCTATCACATCAAGGTTTTGTGCTATCTATGCTCCATATTCATGGATTTTACAAAAGTTGACCATCCAGTCTGGCAATCTTGATGGGGATACAACAGCAAAAGCTTGATTATTCTCACCAAAACTACTTCATTTAGGGCCTTAAAATAATTTTTTAATAATTTAAATAAAAACATGTTTTACATAAGTTTATGTTTTTTGTGATTTGCAGCTGTGAAGACTCTACCTAATCTGCTGTTAAAACTCTACCTAATCTAAGTTTCACAATTAAATATTGTAATTGAAGTAGGTACCTTTCATTGTAAAATTTTTGCATCTATCGATCTTCTAATGCAACAGTGTTTTTCAACTTTGAGTGTAAAAAAGTTTTCTCGAAGTTCAAAAACCTGATGTGATAGGCAACAACTAATGCCAGATTTGGATTCAGCACCCAAAAGTTAGCTAGAATCCGTTGAAAAACCCCATGCAAGAAAAATCGTGTTGACCAGTGTTACTATTACTGATACATTTTTAGGGCCTGCTGCTCTTGCAAGGTTTTTCTTCTGTTTTTCTCTAAACTATCCCAACCATCACCAATCTGGATGAACTGGACGCACATACACAACACACCACTATTTAGGCTATATATTGTAAAGGCTAGAAACATGCTTTGTTAGACTGACTACATAACCCTTATTTATAATGTGTCCATCTGACATTTTGTCTTTGAACCCCATGAGGGTGGTAGTGTACATTCATTCTTAAAACATACTCAAATTAAATGATAAGAGCAGGCTATTCAGCCTATCTACGCTTGTCATTTTGGTTGCAGTACAGAGTGCCTCAAGCACTGTACACAGCCTGGTGTTGAACAATCCAAGCGACTCTACTACCACAATAATCTCAGAAAGTTCATCAATAAAAAAGATGTCTGCATTGAAAAACATAAATCCTAATAATCTCAAGTGTGTATACATGACCACAGGTTCCAGCAATGTACATCAATTCAATATTCATTTTGTGAAGTGGTAGCCAGTAGAACAAAAGACAGTTTATTCATACAGACACTTGTGGCTATATCAACCTGCATACCTGCAGAGGTGGTGGCGCTGTGGTGCCTCTTAGCACAGTAGGTATTATTGTCTGCTGGGTCACCTTTTCAGCGATATATTCTCTATGGCACCTCCCCCTGGCTTGTCTCCTGGTTGGCCTGTAGGGGGAGCTATTGTAGTTGACGTTTATGTTTGGTTGCCTGCAGGGCTCTCCTCGCTGATTTCAATTGTCTAAAGACAATTTCCTGAATACCGATACCCATGCGTATTACAAATGTTAAATGAACCTCTAACAAATTTTCACCTGTGCCCTCTTGTTTTGCTGACCGAATTCAACTAATGAAGCACACCGAGTCTCAAAAACAGATGAATGAAACAAGGGCCTGAAAGAAGAAATGTGGCAGACACAACAGTGTTGTGTGTGTGTGTGTGTGTGTGTGTGTGTGAAAAAAAGAAAGAGAGCAAGCGAGAACGTGTGTGTCTGTGAGTGTGTGTGTTGTGTGACAGGAACAGTGTGTGTGTGTTCACTCCTTTCAGAAGGCTCTGCGAGCATTTGGAAGGCCCGTCTCTCAGCCAGTGATAATGACAAGGAAAGGCCTTTAACAAGTTCATTTTCTAGTCAAGTTTCCTTGTGATTGCTGCCAGACAGAGGAATCCTGGGAGAATTAAGCTCCACTATCTTACATGATGCATTGTGTTGGAAATCTCCCTAAAAAGACTTCAGTGTTTTGTGTTCTGTGCTGATAAAACGCGCCACACATACAGATTCCCAGGAAAGGGATGTGCCTCGCTCCCTCCTCAGGAACAATAAACAAAGTCAGGTCAGTCTCACACATGCCTGCATGTACAGAGATTAACTATGGTAACACTGTATATGAAGAGTCCAATGAATTGAATTGAATGGAACATTATATTTATATAGGGACAACTCACCTGAACCACCACCAACCCACCTGGGTGAATGCGACGGCAGCCATAGTGTAGCTAGTACAAACTCACTACACATCAGATACACAGTGGAAAGGTGAAAAATAACATTTTGTAAGAACTTTCATGTAACCTTCATAAGCATTATGTGGATATTCTTGAAGCCCAGCAGCCTGCCTACATCACCATCTCTCCACCATTGCCACATCATTCTGATTTTGCACTCTGATAAAGCCATTCGATTATATGTAGCAAGCGCCATGCTCAAAGCTACAATAGCAGTATTCCAGCCTGGTATCCAAACATGCAATCCAAAGGCCCATCCTCTCACCACTGCTGCGCAAATCCGCCCACATGGAAAAGCAGCCATGTTCAAAAGGGGCCAGACTGCATGCCACTTTTCATTTTCCCACCTAAAAAAGATCAATTGGACTAAAAAAGACCAATCCGGTCTCTGGCAGCAAGCCCGGACCCAAAAAACTAGAACGAGGATCCATTTCAAAGTTCCACATCGGCACTGAAAAGTCAATGGGCTTCGCAGACCCTGGGCATTCCTAATCACGGGTCATCTAATATTAGTTTAGTCCGAGCTCCTGCTAATGCTGATGGATTACAGTGGTCCCAGGAGAGTCCAGGTGCTTTTTGCAATGGGGAAGGCCTTTACATTTACATTACTTATCATATCTTAGGCATTTAGCAGATGCTCATAAGAGCGACTTACACAGTTTTACATTTCTTTACATTTATACAGCTAGATATTTTACTGAAGCAATTCAGGTTAAGTACCTTGCTCAAGGGTACAACGGCAGTGCTCCACCTGGGAATTGAACCGGCAACCTCTCAGTTACAAGTCCAGTTCCCTAACCAATACAGTCACTGCCTCTACTGTCCGAGTTTCTGCAGTCCTTCGACCAACACACAGAGCCTGGGCACATACTCCTCCGCATCGGAAATAACTTACTCATTTTTACCACCAGCGAGCATTAATCAAGTCTAAAGGCATTCTTCCCTCACAGAGGGGAAAATATGAGGAATGTAAGTAACGCCGCAATACGCCCGCCTGCCAAAAATACTCATTTAGCCCTTATTATTATTCAAAAAATAATGATTGCAGCCCCATGCATTTCTGTCCAGTTTAAATGAAGCTCTCAAAATTCTGTGGAGTAGAATGGATCCCGTAGTTAAATTAAACATGCAAGTGGCGGCCAAGGCAGCTTTTCTGATGTACGCGTGCGCCTTTAAAAATTTCATCTGTTAGGCCAATTGATTTTAGTCTGGTTTCGGGAAGGGGGAGTGGGGAAGTGTGTGGGGGCGGGGGGTATGGCATGGGGGAGTGTGAGACACATCAGCGGTGACCAGAATATAAAAGGGAAGCCATCACTTTTGGATGGGCGCGCGATGTGGCGGTGTCATGCCATTGCCGTCGGCGCTATTGCGGGCCACCGCCACCTTGCGTCCCAGCCTCACTCCCCCACAGCCCGCATGACGCCACGCTCTGTCACCCCGAGCCACACAAATATCCAGGGGAGGCTGTCACCTGGTGGGGTCCTGTCACCTGTCTCCCCTCTCTCACCTGCATAACCTGTGCTGACCCCCTGTGTCAGTAATGTGTCATGATGTCTCTATCTCAGTGATCATCATATTCTCCAGTTCACTGTTTTCCATGCCTGCTGCTGGGTCATATTGTGTTCTGTGTTTTTTTGTCTCTAATTAATGAGGTTTTGAGTGAGCTGCTGCTTGCATACTGATACAGAATAGTGTGTGACGCTGGAAGGAAGTCACCCACTTGAAGTCCTTGAAGATCCACGCACGATGCAGGAGGTGTGGCCGTGCTGCCTTAAGAACACCTAAATGGGGGTGGCTCGGGTGACGTAACGGTCTAAGCATTCGCCCCAGAATGCAAGTTGCTCACTGCAGCCGTGGTTCAAAACCCGACTGCGCCAGTCCGGCTCTGGCCGGGAGCCCCGATTGGGGGCGGCGATTAGCTGACCACCCCAGAGGGAGGGCGGAGGGAAAGTCGGCACGAGCTCGCCGAGGAGATATTAAATCCTAAAGAGCAGGTGAATGATGTTCCATCTCGGAGGAGGCGGATCATTGCCGGCCTCGGGATATTAGCTTGTCCCATAGTGATGGGCTTGTAGGGGAGGGTGAATCGAAAGAAATAGAGGGTATAATTGGTCAACAATTTGGGAGAAAAACTGGGAAAAAAATCAGAAACACATTTTTTTTTTAAGAAGACCTAAATGGTTTGCGGGCACCTGAGTGCAGGTACAAGTCAAGTGACTATGTTCTTTGTGTGTTTCGATTTTCTGAACATTGAAATCCACAGGTTGCCACATTCCCTTTTAAAAAAAATGTGTTGACCTTTTGAGCGCCTTCTTTTCCATATGCCTCCGATGATTTTATGTGGCTCTGCTGACAAAAGGATACAATTAAATGTTCATCCATCATATTTCAGGTTAAAATATGGCCAGATCACTGTCTTTCCAGATGCAGAGCCTTCTGTCTAGGAAAGGTTGAGTTCATTCACAAGTTGCATTCTCTCAGTAATATCCTGAAAAAGAAATAAGTAATTTCAGTTCAGTCTTTGTTGCACTGTACCTCTGACTTGTTTCTAGACCACACGTTCACAGAGTTCCCATCTGCCCATCCCAAACATTGCCAACTTAATAGGCAGTGGGCAACAGAGGTGTAAAAAGCACCCTCTTTCCTCTACATCAAAGAAAGATTACTCCATCAAAAAACAAATATATTTACTAAATTGTTTAATCAGTTGTTTAGTGCTGGGCTAGAAATTGGTTATCGCCCCAGGGTAGGAAATGCTGGAAAAAATGCCTGTGGCCATTTAAAAAATATAAATAAATAAAACATCACCAAACAGGTGCCAATCGCAGACATCAAACAGTAGCAGAACTGGACTGTGTGCCTGGTAAACACTGAACCTAAACTGGCCAACTGAAAGGTCAATCAAACAAATTGTCAGTTTATAACAAATTTAAAATAACAATAACAGAGTGGTTATTTCAAGTCCAAGTGTTGTCAGGTTTTCTTTCCCTCTAAATAATGCAAAGATCTTTTGGATTTTTGATCTCTTCGCACCTATATATATGTATATGCCATTTAGCAGACGAAATGTAGTGTTTTGCCATGTGTTGGAGGCCAGGCAGCCATTTCCTAGTGCAGCAACTTACAGTAGTGAATGCATACATTTTTCAATATATGTGGCTCCAAACCCAAAACCTAAGCGTTTTTTTCTTTTCGTAAGTCAGATCTTAAATGCATTCTTTTTAACAAAATGTAGTTTTTTTCTCGAATGCAGATCTCCCATCAGCACAGTCCATTTTCTGATCTCCCCTGCCAGTGGTCCCCTGCCCGCTCACAGGCAGGCACAGCCATCAGTTTGTTTGGGAGATTATTACGGCCTCCTGCTTTCTGCCGCACAGCACAAAAAGTCCTGTCCATAAATCGCGCTTGCTGAGGGGGGAAAGGGGGAAAGGCAGGTTTTATTGCTGCTGCGGTGTGCCGCTGGCTAAGAAGGACACTCGTACTCTGAGCTGGCCATTAAAGAGACCACATGCTATTAGAGGGAACAAAGCAGGCTGTAATGCTGTGTAATTTCTCTACTTTACGCGGATAAATAATTAATCTGCTCTGAGGAAATGCATGGGAAATGACTGCAGTGTTTGGGGCAGAACAGCCTGCATCCTGCACACCCTCCAAGGCAGGGCAGTGTGAGGGGGGGCATGGGGAGATCGACCCAACCAGTGCACTGTACTATGTATATGGCTTTGTGTTCACCATAACATAAAATAATAATATAAGAGCATAATAATAATAAGGGCATATACAGGAGGACATACATCTTCACTATTAATGTATACTTTTTTTACATTTCCAATAGTATTACTACTAACAGAGCATTACACTGATATTGTGTCAGTTTAGTCTTTTCTCACCTCATGGTCAGGGTTTGGATAAACTGATCCTGGACCAGTTGGGAGGGTTGTGTACTGTGCATCCTTATGTGGGCTAAGATGGGATGTTGGAGCAGGCAATTCAGTCAATCACCATTTAAAAAAAAATTAGCATATCCCTACAAACTACAATTCCCTTTACAAAAAAAGACCTCCCTGCTGTGCTTTGTAAAATTGTCAAAACTCCAATATGATGAGATACTTGCAGCAGGCATTTCAACTACTGCATTTCTTTAAAGATGCTCTCCAGAGGAGAAATATGTAGGATTTGTAATTTCTGAAACATAACAACTAGCCTATGTCATATTGATGTATTTTTCAGTCTTGTTTGTGGAGTCAGAGGGGGAAAAAGTATTTTATTTTATCTTGTGGTTTATTTATTTTTATTTATTTTATTTTTAAAGGGGGGTTCACAAGAGAAAGGAATGCAAGCATGCAAGGATCTACAATTTAATTATGTCAAACTTTTCAGTCTCTTGAAATCTCTTGTTGGTTTTACATACAATATGAACCATACAGTACAAAAAATATTTTTGCATGCAGAAAATGTCTCACATAATTACTAGTTATAAAATTAAATTATATACTCACTTTTAATTAACTTTTTAATATTTTATTCAATTTAAGATTTCAGTGATTGTTACCACCAAGGTGGCCACTTTTTGGAAATGTAACAAAATATTATTTATTGTGCCAAAACAAAAGATATAATTTCAACCATATTGGTCGATGTCTGGTTAATGCCTTAGTCCATTAATGCCTGAAAACGCACATGCACACAAAAATTACATCACAGAACAAGGTCCGTCCCCAGGAGAAAGTAAGATGGAATTTCTAGACATCAACCTACAAGAAAACAATGAGGAAATGGGTAACAGTGGGAACAGTATTTAATAATCACACAGATTATGTACAATAGGTGTTAATCATGTGCAGTGGGTATAAAAATGATTAAAGTATTGAGTGTTACTTCACGGAATTGGGATATAATTGGGACTTCTTGCCATTGATCAATACAAAATACTCTATAATGTCAACTTATAAAGACAACTCTAAAGCTTTTTCTTAATTAATTACAAATGATTTATAAACAGACAATAATTGATTGCAAAGTATTCACCCCTTTTGATAAGGTACACCTAAATAAACTCTGGTGCAATCAATTGTATTCAGAGGTCACATAATTATTTGATTGGAGTCCATCTGTGTGCAATTAAGGTGTTACAAATGATTTCAAATTAAATATTGTTTGTTGTTTATTCAGGATCCCCATTAGCCGACGCGCAAACGACAGGCTAGTCTTCCTGGGGTCCTTATAAAATATTCAAGTTACAGGGTGGGGCGTGCTTTTGCTGTCGCGGCCCCTGACCTCTGGAACAGCATCCCCATGTCCATCAGATTTGCCCCCTCCATCGAGTCCTTTAAATCTAAGCTCAAAACTCACTTGTATTCCTTAGCGTTCCCCGACTCACACTGACTCCTGCCTTGTTTGTTTTGACGTGTTGTTCTGTTCCTTTGTATGTCTGTTGGTTGTTTATTTTCTGTTTATTTATACTTTAGGCTACCTGTATTGTAAAGCACTTTGGTTGACGAGCGTCATGTTTAAATGTGCTATATAAATACATTTGATTGATTGATTGATTGATAACAGTAAAATACTCAAGTTGCAATAAAAGTCAAAGTTCACATAGTTAATAGTAAAATACACAGGTTACAATAATACACAAATACAGTTACAATATTTAAAAAAAGGGGGAAGAAAACAATAAAATCCATAGTAATTATTACAAAGGCAATAATGGTAAAAGACAACAGCAACTCTCAAGCACGCAGAAGTAGTTTTACATGTCTTTTAAATGCTTCCTTTCTTGGCATGTTTCTAACATTCAAAGGAAGAGTATTCCATAAAGAAATAGCCCTATATAGTACAGTGCTTTTCATTGCGTTAGTTCTTGGACGTGGTAATGTAAGTAATCCTTGAGTTGAGATTCTAGTACTGTACTGATGAACATCAGAACTATAACCAATTTGATTAGCAAAAGCTGTAGGATACTGGGTGAAAATAATATTTCTAATAAATAACAATAAACTGATAGAGAACCTATTAGTAACTTTAGGCCATCTAAGGCGAGAATGCATTTGGTCAACACTAGATCTATAGGGACAATCAAGAGCAAGTCTTGCTGCCCTGTTCTGTGCAGTTTGTAATTTCCTAAATTCCGATTTAGGTGCAGAAGCCCAAATAACACAACAGTAATCAAGATGGCACAACACCAAGGATTGTACAACCTGTCTGCATAAAGCAGGTGTTAGATAGGTGGCACACTTCCTAACAGCAGCGATGCTTCTACCCATCTTTGCAACTACTTGGTTAATATGATCAGACCAGGAAAGTGTGTGACTATGAGTCATGCCCAACAGTTTTACCTTAGAAACTTGTTTTATAGTTTGCCCTGAAATCTGTAAATTAAGCGTAGGATTTTTAGCTATACTGTGCCATGAACCAAAGACTATACTAGTTGTTTTTGAAGTATTTAAAACCAGTCTATTGTTAGTCACCCATTCAAACACTGCTTCCATGTCCTTTAAAAGGACAGAGTGAAGTTCACTAATTGTAGGTGCAGAATAATATAATGTGGAGTCATCAGCATACAATACCAGATTGGATTTTTGGGTCACAAGCGGAAGATCGTTTGTAAAAATGGAAAATAAAAGTGGTCCAAGACAGCTGCCTTGCAGCACCCCACATTTTAAACTTTTGCTGTTAGACAGTGTGCCATTTAAATATACACATTGAGTTCTGTCAGATAAGTAGCTTTCTAGCCAAGAAACAGCCAAGAAAACCAAATCCATAACACTTCAGTTTATCAATCAATAACTTATGGTCAATAAGATCAAATGCTGAACTGAAATCTAATAAAATAGCACCTGATAGCAAACCATTATCGATTCCCATTAGCCAAACATCAGACATGTTTACCAGTGCTGTGCCTGTGGAATGCCCTTCTCTGTAGCCATGTTGAGCATTATTTATCAAATTGTTCTCTGTCAAATAAACTTGAAACTGTTTGACTACAATAGTTTACTGATAATGGATAAAATTGTAATTGGTCTACTATTCTGACCATTCAAAGTAAGTTTTGGGTTTTTTATTATGGGGATAATTTTTCCTTCTTTCCAGAGTTTTGGACATATCCCACTGGACAGACAGGCATTGAATAAATGGCAGATAGGAGTTGATATGTACATAGCTGCTGTTCTTAATAATCTACCATCGAGGCAGTCAACAGAAATGGAGCGTAACAATTTCTCAACCTCATCAGTATCCACCTGTTTGAACTCAAACGTACAAGTTTTGCCTCTCATAATATGATTATCAATCAGTGTGCATGATTTACAATTGTTTTCCATGTCCATATTACACCGTAATTTATTAACCTTTTCAACAAAGTAGTTGTTAAAATAATTTGCCATATCCAACGGTTTGGTTATAAACACACCATCAGATTCAATTTAGGATGGATGTATATTGGACTGTCTACCCATTATATTATTCAGCACATTCCACAACTTTTTACCGTTCATGCTGAGCTTCTCTTAGTCTTTGTTGATAGTGCTCTCTCTTTTTCTCCCTGTTCAGTTTGGTAACTTGGTTTCGTAGTGTGCAATATACTTTTCTTTCACTCGCTGAGCCAGAGGTCATATAAACCTTTTTGGCTTGGTCTCTTTGTTTCATTAAAGTAATTAAATGCTTGTTCAACCAGGGTGCACCTTTAGACCTTACAGTGAACTTCCTCATTGGTGCGTGTTTATTAGCTTTATTAGAATTCCATAAACATCTTCAAAGCTACCTCAGGGTCAGAAACATCACAAACCTTAGACAATTGAACCTTATTAATGTAATCTAAGAATGCATCCTCACTAAAGAGCTTGTAAGACCGAGCACTAATTATCTTCATTCTGGCTTTAGGAACTTTGGTTCTTCTGGATGCTGCAATAAGTTTATGGTCACTGAATCCAACTGGGAGGGACAAAGCTATGGAACAGATATCTGGCACATTAGTATAAGTATGATCTATGCAGGAAGAAGATAAAACACCACTCTTACTAACAACCACTCTTGTAGGCATAGATACTATTTGAGTTAAACTGCAAGTACTAGACATTAACAATAATCTATTCTTCATGGAACAATTGTCTGCAAACCAGTTCACATTAAAATTACCAAGCAGGTACATTTCTCTGTTCTCATCAGTCACTCTGTCAATCATTGTACAAATATCATTCAGATGCTCCATGTTGGTATGAGGAGGCCTATAGCAACAGCCAACAACTATAGGCTTAGTATAGGGCCTTTGCTTAACAGCTTCAGTGTAATCATCATTCACATAGATATTGGTGCCTTTCAGATCCTTAGCCTTACTCAGCACAGCCATTTTGTCTTTATATCTGAGGAATTTGATCACATTAGGCCTAGGTTTCTTACCAGAGTATCCAGATGGATTGCCAGTCCTATGTGCACGTTCAATCACCATCTGACTATTGTCCAGGTGAAGTTTCTCAGTGATCACAAACCTGACTTTGTCCTCAGTCTCCTTCCAGCTCTCATTCTGTGTCTCAGGAATGCCATCCACAACAACATTGTTCCTTTTAGTTTTACCCTCCAAGTAGTCAGCTTTCTCAGTCATCTTTGTCATGGTCTCACGCATTATGCTGGTGTTGGCACGAGCAGATTTACTCTCAAACTCAATCCTCTAATTTTTCTTTGTTAGATCGTCAATCTCCTTTTAGGAAAATTGCAAGCTGCATTTCAGTTCCTGTGTCTCCTTTGTCAGATGGTCAATCCGTTTGTTCACATTGTCGTGGAAATTAAAACTCAGCAGGATCAGAGAGAATTCCTTTAAACAGTATTAAAGCTTTAATTACGAGCAGCTGCGGGAGACCCGTGTCACGCAGGACAGCGAACCTCCGCCTTCAAATTCAAATGGATATTTATATCATCACAGCAACGGAAGGAGGAACAATCACAAGGGAAGTAACAGGCGTTACTTACAGGTAAATGGAGCTATGGGCTAACATGAAGATATAACAGGTTGTTAGAACAGCCCTCCCAGGGTCTTAAACCAATGGGAAGGAGGTTTCCTGCCGTAGGGGAAACGTTACAAACGAACAAATGTTCCTTTGAAGTTGTGGCGCGAAAAGCCTTTTGTCTCTGACTTCTGTGTCACACTGAATTAATTAGTGTCTACCGTCCACCCCTGTGGATGTGGTCTAGCATCCCAACTCGATACAAATTTCTTCCTCCACAACATTGTCCACAAGTATTTCCACAACAGTCTTGAAATTGCTTTCCTGCTGCTGCAGAAGTTGCATAAACCAATCCTTTTGTTGACTCAGTAAATCTTGTACCTGTGAGAGCGACATAAACTCCTCTTTAGGCATGATGTACTGAGATTCCTTGATTGTAAATCCTCTTCGCAGGCTTGAGTTTGTGGTTGAGCTTCAGCTGGTGCAGTAGGCCGAGATAGTATCCACCAAATATCACAGAAAATAAAGATCATCCACCACTTTTCACTTTGTTTAGCATAAAATATAAAGTCATAGAATGGATATTTAAGATCTTGAAGTCTTGAGTTAAGGATAAAACACTTTAAAACAACAAATCAAGTGAACTAGTCAAGAGTGAAAATCCTTGCACGTCCTCTCAGCGATTTGTGGCCAATGAATCACCCATTGACTACGCCTTGCCTGCCTCTGACACAACTGAAGCCTGGAACCTGTCTGTGAGAGGTCCCACAGTTGGTTAGTGCATTTACAAAAAAGAGCTTCTTGGAAGACCAAAGAACATTCAAAGCGAATGAGAAAAAAGTGTTTTTTTCAAAAGCACCAAGCAGGGGAAAGATATAAGAAGATTTCAGAGACTTTGAATATGTCCCGACTCACCGTTAAGTCCCTCATAACAAGAGAGAGAATATAATGGAGAGAATATGACACAACTGTCAATTTGCCTAGAACAGGCTGTCCTACAAAACTGAGCATCCGTGAGAGAAGGGCACTTGCTAACTCTGACAGAGTTACAGTCTTCCATGGCAGAGATGGGAGAAACAGTCCATGGGACAACAATAGCCTGGGTGCTTCACAAATCTGCTTTATGGGAGGGTGGCAAAAATAAACACTGTTGAAGAAAACTCACCTGAAATCTCTCCTAGTTTGCCAGAAGGCATGTGGCAGCACGCATTGGGAGCCAGGCATTCTATGGTCTGATGAGACCAAGATTGAACTTTTTGTCCACGATTGGTAAAAGATGGGCATTATGTGTGGCTAATTTACTTTTAGGTGTGGTTCCTGAGTTGATGAGGCAATTAAGGGTAATTTATAAAGAGAAGTAGTAACATTGGTAGTAACACTATAATAATAAAACAATTTCAATGTAGTAACAATGTCAAAATAATAATACAAATAAATATGATAACCTCAGTGGTAGAAATGAAGAGACGTACGTGGTTTGTAGAAGTGCCATACAGTCTTAGAGCCGATGAAGCCAACAGTAGGAAACGGGATGAAATGTCTGTAGTAGGCACGTTAAATTGGGCCAGTCTTTGTGTTATGTTTTTGAGTATCTGTTCTGTTGTTTTTGTACTTTGTTTATTTTTCATCAGTCCTTATTTATTATTCTTTATTCTGTTTTGCATTTTCACCGTTCTGTCACGTTCTGGTCCCTGTCTGTCTTTGTTCCGTTTATTTCGAGATCCACTCCTTGTCTTGTCATGCACTTCGGGAAGTTAAACATTTCGGGTTTTCTCCGTCTTTGCTTATTATCTCGTTTTTTCCTTCTTACTTTCTAGATTGCACTTTGTATATATTAGTTAGATGTATATAGTACTAACCAACTAATCTACTAACGTTAGGGATTTAGATTAAGTTACTAACATTACTAATCACTAATTATCTCACGCTTCTGACTATCGCTGTCATTCTCTCTTATTATCGTATCCCTGTTAGCTTTTCACTTTCCCTTTCATTCGCACACAGCTTCTCTCTTTGCGTTCCTCCCCTTTAACTATGCACGTGTCTGCCTGATCTCCCAGGTCGTTTATTGTCTATATGTTTGTATGTTTCCCAGTCCGTGTCTTGCGTTTCCCCTCGTTATTAGATTAACGATTCCCAATGTTTACACCTGTGTTCCTACCTCTCTCCTCCCAGTCACACCTGATTCCCATTGTGTTTTCCTTCCCTGCCTGTATATTAGTTCAGTGTTTATGTTCACTCTTTGTCAGTACGTTGATCTTTATTCCTGAGCCTATTTTTCTTAAAGCCAGAGTTTATTGAATTTTCGAGACACCCCTTCTGTTGACTACCCGAGCCTGCCTAGCGATTCTGTTTGTTTGCCTATCTGCCTACCTGTTTTGACTTTTGGACTGCCTTTTTGACTACTCTCTGCCTTGTGTTTTTGTACCTTGATTATCTGATTCCTGGTTTTGATCCCTGCTTCCTATTAAACTACTCTTTTGCCTTATCCTGATCTGCATCTGGGTCCTTATCCGAGTCGTCACAGGACGTACTGACCCAGATGGACCCAGCAGATCCAGACCAGATGCGCTTTGCTCTCGAGCAGCAAGGTGCCATGCTCGGACGGCATCAGCACCATCTGGAGACAGTCACCCAACATCTGCAGACCCTCACCTCCAGTTTGGCGGAACTCACCCTGGCGCTGCGAGCTCTGACTCCTAACCCCGCACCTCAGTATGCCGCTGCCACACCTCAACCCGGGTATCCCTCTGCGCCGGTGCACGAACCCCGTCTGCCCCCTCCGGAGAGGTACGCAGGTGAACCGGGCGGTTGTCGTGCGTTCCTGACTCAGTGCCAGCTTATTTTCCGACTGCAGCCATCTACGTTTCCCAGCGACATCTCCAGGGTTGCCTACGTCATCACGCATCTGACCGGTCGTGCCAAGACCTGGGCTACCACTGCGTGGGAGGGGT
This sequence comes from Aldrovandia affinis, assembly GCA_029706075.1. NCBI lineage: Eukaryota > Metazoa > Chordata > Actinopteri > Notacanthiformes > Halosauridae > Aldrovandia > Aldrovandia affinis. Next base: position 4,660,040 of record JAINUG010000049.1, read on the forward strand.
CCTTTCCCTACTGCCAGGATTTCGGCTCGTTTTCCGAGGAGATGGGAAGGGTCTTCGATCGGTCTAAGCATGGTCACAAACCTGCCCGGGAGATGCTCTACCTACGCCAGGAGGGAAGGTCGGTCTCGGACTACGCTATCCAGTTCCAGACTTTGGCCAACTCCTGTGGCTGGGGGAGGAAGGCGTTGTATGACGCTTTTATCTTTGGGCTATCCGAACATCTCAAGGACGAGGTCCTGACCCGTGATCTACCTGAGTCTTTCGACGACCTCGTCAGCCTGGCCATCCGAGTTGACTCCAGGCTTCAGGAGCGCCGCCGTTTTCGTAGCTCCGGGGTTGTTCCAGGGCCTGAGACGGCCGGATTCAGGCCGCCTGCCAGAGTCAACAGCCATCCCAGAGCAGTTGCCTCACCTATCCCGGATCCTGAACCTATGCAGCTGGATCGGGCTCGTCTTTCCCGTCAGGAGCGTGACCGCAGGATGGCGACGAGGTCCTGCCTTTACTGCGGGGAGTCAGGGCACTTCATCCCCAACTGTCCATTAAAAGCCAGCGCCCACTAGTTAAGAGAGGAGCACTAGTGGGTGTCATTCCTATTGACAACGGACCTGCCTGCCGGTTACTATTGAGTGGGAGGGTGAGAAGCGAGAGACCACTGCTCTCATCGACTCAGGAGCTGAGGAAAGCTTTATCAATGCTGGTGTGGTCGCTAAGTGGGGGATTCCGGTTTCCAGCTTGTCACGCCCTCTTATAGCGAACTCACTCAATGGGCAAAGACTGGCCCAGATTACCCAGATCAGTTCCCCTCTGACTTTGCGCATCTCCGGCAACCATCAGGAGAGAATAAGTTTTCACGTCATTGACTCTCCTCATCCCCCTATTGTTCTTGGTCATCCATGGCTAGTGCGCCATAACCCCTCCGTGGAGTGGAACACTCACAGGATTATGGGTTGGAGCCCATCCTGTTCGTCTCACTGTCTTCATCAAGCCCACTCTTCTGTCCCGAGTTCCCTTCCTCCTGAGAAACCTTCTGATCTGTCTGCTATCCCTTCCGAGTACCTGGACCTCAAGGAGGTCTTCTGCAAGTCCCGAGCCACCTGCCTGCCCCCCCACCATCCCTATGATTGCGCCATCGAACTCCTGTCTGGCGCTACCCCTCCTAGGGGGCGCCTGTTTTCCTTGTCCCGTCCCGAGACAGAGACCATGAATATGTATCTTCAGGAGTCACTGGCCGCTGGCATCATTCGTCCTTCTTCCTCACCTGCCGGAGCGGGGTTCTTCTTCATGGGCAAGAAGGATGGGTCTCTACGCCCGTGCATCGACTACTGGGCACTCAATGACATTACCGTCAAGAATCGCTACCCTCTCCCCCTCATGACTTCTGCATTTGAACAGCTGCAAGGAGCTACCATCTTCACCAAGTTGGACCTGCGCAACGCCTACCACTTGGTGCACATTCGTGAGGGGGACGAGTGGAAGACGGCCTTTAACACTCCTACTGGCCACTGGGAATACCTCGTTATGCCATTCGGCTTGACCAACGCCCCTGCAGTTTTTCAAGCCTTGGTTAATGATGTTTTAAGAGACTTTATTAATCTCTTTGTGTTTGTTTACCTTGATGACATTCAGATTTTTTCTAAGAACCTTGATGAACATACTATTCACGTCCGCAGTGTTCTCCAGCGTCTCCTGGAGAACAGACTTTTTGTCAAACCCGAGAAATGCGAATTCCACTGCCAGACTACTACCTTCCTGGGCTACATCATCTCGGCCGGGAGCCTCCAGATGGATCCTCAGAAAATCAAGGCCGTTCTGGACTGGCCCCGGCCGGTGAGTCGCAAGGAGTTACAACGTTTTTTGGGATTCGCTAACTTCTACAGAAGATTCATCAGGAATTACAGCACCCTGGCAGCACCCCTCACAGCCCTCACTTCTATCAAAGTACGTTTTGACTGGAATCCCCGAGCAGAAGAAGCCTTCCACGTTCTCAAGCAGCACTTCACTTCGGATCCCATTCTCATTCATCCTGACACCACGGCTCAGTTTATCGTGGAGGTTGACGCATCCAACATCGGAGTGGGGGCCATTCTCATAACGCTCCTCCAAGGATAAAAAGGTACACCCATGCGCCTTTTATTCTCACCGGCTCAGCCCCACGGAACAGAACTATGACATTGGCAATCGGGAGCTACTGGCAGTTAAGCTTGCTTTGGAGGAGTGGAGGCATTGGCTGGAGGGTGCTCAAGTTCCGTTCCTGGTTTGGACCGACCACAAGAATTTAGAATACTTACATACCGCCAAGAGACTTAATTCCCGTCAGGCCCGTTAGTCCCTGTTTTTTGCTCGATTTAATTTTATCCTGTCTTATCGTCCCGGTTCTAAAAACACCACTAACTGTCTCTTTGTTCCCAAGTCTGTTCCATCCCAAGTGCTTCAGTGGGGTCACTCTTCTCGCCTGTCCTGTCATCCGGGCATTAACAGAACTGTTACGTTTATCCAGAGACGTTTTTGGTGGCCTGCCATGGTCCAGGATATTTTATTTTTGCCTGCTCTGTCTGTGCCCAGAACAAGAATTCCCATCAGCATCCCTCTGGTTTATTACAGCCCCTACCCATTCCTTGGTCCCACATAGCTCTTGACTTTATTACTGGTTTGCCCCCCTCCAACAACAACACCACTATTATGACTGTTATCAATTGATTTTCTAAGGCTGTGCATTTTATCCCTTTACCCAAACTTCCCTCTGCTAAGGAGACAGCCACACTTATTATCCAGAACGTTTTTCGGTTACATGGTATCCCCAATAATATTGTTTCTGACAGAGGTCCCCAGTTTATCTCCAAGTTTTGGAAAGCTTTTTGTTTACTCATTGGTTCATCCGTTAGTCTTTCTTCAGGTTTTCATCCCCAGGTTTTCATCCTTCCTATTAAACTACTATTTTGCCTTATCCTGATCTGTGTCTGGGTCCTTATCCGAGTCGCCACTTTGCTTGCAGACCATGAGATAAATCTCTGGCATAAAACCTTCACACTGTTCTACGGATATGAAGCTCTGGGATAAAGCAAGAAGCAAGCAGGGGTGGCAGTGGGGTGGGGGTAATCTGAAATACAGCACAGACTGGTGTTAAAACAAAATGCACTTTACAGGTTTACACAGAGTTGTTTCACTCCTTGGTTAAAAAAATAAAAAATTCCCAGCTCAGTCATTTAAAAAGTAGCATTAAGAGTAATTTTAATTATTTTTTCTTCTCTTTATCATTCTCGGTGGGAAGAGCTGCTCGTAGACGGCATTGGTGTCATTACAGACAAGGACAGTGAATTGGCTTAGCACAAACAGCAGTGCCATACTGCTCATGCATAATCTATCATCAGAATTGATGTATTCTACAACAATAAACCTGTATTACAGTAAAGTAGATGCCTCTTTTGATATAACTGTAGGGTCCATCTGTCCATGACGGATCAACGGGGATAGACAGATGTCACTAGCATGCGGCACTGAGCGGCAAGTTCAAAAGGCTGTTAGCCAATGGGTGACTTAACACAGTAGCGTTTCACCTCCCACACTGTAACTCTATATAAAACTAGTGTGCACCTATTGTCCACTCTCTCCTCTCTCTCTTCCGTCTCTTCCATTCCAGAAATGGAGCGGAACCAATGAGGAGAGATATGAGGTAGAGACACCTCACTCTTTAGAGTAATTTCCCTCTCAAAAGCTCTGCAGTCACAGCCAGCGGCAAGATCTGAGTGACTGCATCTGCCACGAGATCAGTTTTATAAGCTACACTTTGCTACCGTTCTGTAACATAGTCATGTCGGACATCAACACACTTCAACTTCAGTGGCTCCACTTGGCTCAATCAGCCACAAGGACCTGCCTATGCAAGCAATAAGACTGACTCTAACATCCAGGCTCATTAGCTTAAATTTTGTTTTGTATTTATTTTGAATGTATTCCTAAGTATTAATTTCATGTTTTGTACATCCGTACCACATAACCTGCTAGCCAGTTACAGCTACAGCTAGTCTTGCGTATCATTGATACTGATCCTTTACAATCTGCGTTCTGTTAACTGAGATCTCTTCATCTCTGTATGTGATCGTATTAACCATTACCCTACTATCTAACACATTAGGTATTTGATCTCATTCATTCTGGTGAATAGTCGCTTCACTAACTAACTAAACTAAGTTCAGCTGCGTGCTCCCATATAGAGAAACACACACCTGCACACTCACACACATACACAAAGGGTCACGCCCATTGTTCCCATCCTATCTCTATCCTACCTTTCCCTTGGTTGGTTTCCCTTTATTTCTCTCCTTTTTGCCACCATAACATTCAGTCTGTCTGTTTACTTATTGTTTAATAAATTATATTTTGTTAAACGTGGAAGACAATCTGATTATTGTTTAGATGATACTTGAGGCTACCACCTTAAAGAACCTATGCCTGTTGTTAACTCACTGATTGTCATTTTAATATTTTATATTAAAATTCATAATCATAATCTTATAATTAATTATATGGGACTGATTCATTAAAATTGCTATTAATGTTTTGTCGTATGGTATAGCTGACCCAAGCCACATACACTTCTATTATATTATTCATTATTGTAATTTTGATATTATATATTGAAATGCATGAGTATGATTAATAGTAAAATATATGATCAGTCTGGGATACCCTTTTACAGGGCCCATTGTCACTACATTATTTGGTTATCACATGAGGACATATATAGAACAGAATATACTTTATTGCCATGTTACACAAGGTAATTGGAATGTGTCTTTTCACATACCTCTCCTAAGAGAGGTCAGAATGCAGGGTTAGCCATAGTACAGCACCCCTGGAACAGTTAGGGTTCAGGTGCTTTGTTCAAGGGCACTTGAGCAGTGCCCCAGGAAGTGAACTAGCCTCCCTCCGGTTTCCAGTTCATTGGTTTTTCATTTTGGACTTCTGGGGATTCGAACCAGCAACCCTTCACTTGCCAGCCCGTGTCACTAACCACTGAGTCACTGTCACCCTTATGTGTAAATTCCCTACATAACTGCCCAATGGAACAATGGTCTTCATGAATACACCTGTCATAAAAAATCACATTATATATGAACACACCAGTCTAGAACAAAATTTATTATATATTTACTATATATGAGAACATGTTACTTAGTACTAAGGCAAGGCAGCTTGCCTACTAATCATGGGCAGAGCAGCACTGCCCAGCCTCACTAACTGTACACATACAGTATATAAACAGTATAAACAACGAATGATGAACATCTGCACTGACCCATCAATACACCGCCATTAAATTACCGCCCAGATCCTTCGAAACGCCCGTCTCACTCCTGTGGATGGAGATTTTAGACTCTGCATTAGCTAATGAACCTGCACACTGCTCAAATTCCACCAGAGGAGCCTCTGGCCATCGTCTGTGGCCTGGAATCGCAGGCCACGGCCCAGCTCTGGAAAAATGGCCAGAAGTGTTCATTAAGATGAGCGGCGGTGCAGCATGGGGGAGGAAACCTCCTGTTATGTCAGCAGGAAGCATCATCATGAGCATCGATCCGGCGCCTCTTTTGTCAAGCTCAAAAGGAAGAAAAAAAAATCTGAAAACGATAAATTTATGCCAATTTACCCATTTGTGCTTCTCTTTTTTATTTCCTTCACTTTGGGCTGCATTTATGTCCGTGAATTATATAAATGTAAAAGGCTAGTAGTATTGCCTGGGTCTTAAAAATACCACCTCCTAATTCTTCACATTTACTTAGCTTTGCTACGACATTCCCAAAGTTGAAACCTGCGGGGGGGTTGTGGGCTTCCGTGCACCAGATAGGCCTTCTCTTGAACTTTGATGAAAACAAAACTGCTCACTGTGAGCTGCTTCAGATGGCGGCGGGGGCCAGGGGGGTCAGGCCCTCGCCAGACGAGCTGCAGGACGCAGAGATAAGCAGACACTTTCTCTAGGATCGTTTACCATCTAAACTCTGTGCCTTGTTCCCGCTAACTCACCCAGATGTAATTAGGCCGGGAACACAATGCCCCCCTCTCCCTAAACGGGTGGAGAATTTACTCATTAGGAGATTAGAGATTGGATAAGGGTGGTGTTCCATTTCTCCAAACCCTGAAACGCACCTGCCTGCAGCAGAGAGACAGGTGAGACCCCTCTCGACCCACAGATGTTTTAACGGATATCATGGCTGGAACTCTACACGTCCTGGGCCCCCCAGGTGAGTGGAGTCCAGTTTCGGGTGAGGGGGAGATGGAGAGGGGTTCCTCAAGACTGTCCGTGTCCCATTTCCCACATCCCGGGGTTGAAGGAACGTCCAAGCACTTCAACACAGGGAAGTGCAATCAAATGCCGTGTTGCTTATCTTTTTCTTGTCTTTCTTTCTTTTCAATTTGTAAGTTGAAATTTCGCAAACCAACCATCCTGTTTCTCATGTCTTGCAAACTCCCAAATGGCTGACGATCTCTAGAGGAGCTATTTGTTCCTGGAGCTCAGATTTAAGGCCTTTTAACAGAACCGTATCTCAATCTGCATCTTAGCAAAGGAAAACCATGTTTCAATTCAGATGACAAATTGCTTCAAAAAGGTAAATGGTGTTTGAAAGATACACATTTCCAGCCTCTGCACATCCCCACACACTGCCATCATCTCGCACCATGAACTGAAGTGTTAATTAATTAATTAGCTTAACCTCAAATCACCAATAATAACCACAAGCCCACCCACACATCTACAAGCTGAAAACCTGCACACACACACACAGGTGTGCACACCTACATAAGCACACAAACTCTAAAATCACATGCATAAGAATCATCCCACACAACACACGTGTGTAAGCAGGAACGCATAGACACATGCAGAAGAACATTTTGTTCCACAGAGACATTTTATGTTTACACATAGCATAACATACAGTATGTTATCATATGCCATTTAGCAGGCGCTTTTATCCAAAAAGGTGACTGACAGTAGTGAATGCATACATTTTTCAGTGTATGTGGTTCCAATGGGGATCAAACCCACAACCAAAGCATTGTCAGTGCCATGCTCTACCTACTGAGCAACACAGAACCACATTTTCCAAATGCGAACATATTTCCAAATTTCTGTATTTTTTATTATAACAAATGGAAGTCCTGCTCACAGTCAGCTCAGAGCCTCCCAGGTGGTGTAATGGTAAAGGCACTTGACCGGAATGCAAGTTGCCCACTGCGACCAGGGCTCAATTCCAGCAGCAGCGCTAGTTCGGCTCTGGCCGGGAGTGCCACTAAGGGGCCGGCAATTGGCTGTCCGCCCCAAAGGGAGGGTAGCTGCCACGAGCTCACTGCAGAAAGCTTCTCTCTGGCTGCATCGAAGGAGGAGGTATCTCCACTACCAGGTATCAGAATAGGCTAGCAGGAAAAAAACGTCAACTGGTATAAATAGGACTACACCGCTGTAAACCTGTGCAAACACTACTGCATGGCCATGTGACTCACGCTCAACACACCCGGACTACACAACAACACAATGCGGCTTAAGGAGAGAAAAAACTACCTGAAAGCCACATCCTGGCACATTTGAAGCTGCAGTGAATTCAGACTGAACTCCCGGACACTTTGCCCTCGTAATACATTTCCCACAAGGCCCAGTGCTGACACTGATGATCTGACCCTCAGCGTTATCACCGCACTCTCTCCCCCTCTGGTAAGTGATCACTGATCCACGCCGTTCCACAGTGTTCTGTAAGAGGATAAAAAGTGCCTATTACTCTTAAGATTCAGTGCCCAATGTTACCCTGAGGCCCTCTTCCTTTCTTTCTTCCACCCCGCAATGAGGATGACAGGAAAGCACACCACAGTGCCGTGTAGACCACAGGGGCGTGCTTGACAGAGTGCGGATCCTGCCTCGTGTCTGAGCGACAGTGGGGGCAAAAGGGAAACACAAACCTAATCCAAACCAAAATGGCAGACAAATCAACAAAGATAAAAAAATATAACCATGAAAACAACCTTCACCAAGGCGAATAGTGGCTCTCCACATAATCTCTGTGGCACAATTAAACCACTGCAGCTCGTTCTGAATCCGTTTAAAACTGTGCCAATATGTCATAAACTCTAAAGGTCGTTAGACACACTCTCTGTCTCTATCTCTTTCATAAGGTTTAATAATAAATGAAATGTAGAATACTCATAAAATGTGCAACAAGGAGCTTTGGTCGTTCATACAAATGTACTTTTTTGTTGTTGTTGTTCATTTCCCCCCCTCTGCATACAATATAGTCATTCAAAACATTACTTTTCACTTGAAATCGCAACATTAATAACATTAATTTGAGTGAGATCATACGTTCACTGGAATAATGAATTATGCATTTGTTATCAGTGGATAAAAATAAATAAAAAGAAAATGTTGCAGTTGAGGGAAATTTTGATTTAAAATAAAGCGTAGAATTAGAGGAATTCATGTTGTACTGTTGTCCCAAGCCATCCTGACTGAAGGGTGTTGACTGCACAATATTTGTGTGAGCTTCAATTACCCTCCGTTGCTCAACCATCATTAGATTAGTAGACGTGGGCCCTCGCCTGTTCTCACATTTAAAATGTTATTACATTTCCCCCCCTACTGCTTCCTATTTACAAATCACAGGAGAAATGAAAACAGAACCAAATGCATCAGACAAGCACACGCTTTTAGATGAAAGTACTTGTTAGCAAATATAGGTTAGACAGGCAAACAATGCCTGGAGGCACCCACCAAGAGAAGAAAACTAGCGCCGGTATTCAGGAAGGTGACCACACAGTGTGTGCCCGTGCAGGTTTTTAACAGACCTCTATATAGACAGATGTTCTGCGGCGTTGCGTCCTGCTCCGGTACCCTGGTGGGCACGAAGGCACACTTTATTTTTGCTGCGCTTGCCTTTTTGGGTCAGCCACCCAATGATATAACATTTATCCTATTTGCTAGGATAAATTGTTGTTATTTCTGTCCATGTCTTTTTTGTTATTGCTCCAAGCTTTGACCTTACTGCTCAGTTAAACTCTCATTTTAGATCCGATTTAAATCAATTAACATTTATGTTTGCCTTTTTTTTGGTTGGTAAAATGATATTTATCATTGCCGCCACTGACCATTATCGGGAACACAACTCACGATTGAATAAGAATTTCAAATAAACTATGTAGTTCAATGTCATTCCACCTCATGAATACATACATTTTACCTAGTATGAATCTGTTCAGCGCTCACCTGTGTCAAAAGGTGATATTATATATTATACATTTACATTTTAAGCATTTAGCAGACGCATTTATCTAGAGCGACATACAAGATGTGCATTAATACATGATAAGAACAATCATTGTTCGCGCAAGAGATCAGGGCCCGTATTCACAAAGCATTTTCAGGGTAAAAGTTGGTCCTAACTGCACAATTTAGGAGCAACTCCCAAAAATAATGGGCGTGTCACTCATAAATTTAGGAGTCCTACATTTTTGGGATAAGAGTATTTCACAAAGGGTTTGAGAGCTAAAAACAGCTCTTAAGTCCAGGAGAAGTTAAAAGCAGCCAAGAGGACTTCTAAGTTGCTAAAGACCTACTCACAGCGATCCGAAAATCTGCTGCGGCCGGCGTTGTCGCAATCGCGTCAACACTGGAGATATTAAATGATACAGAGCTCATCAAAGGTACCGCCTCAATCGCGAGGGTATTATATATATTATATTATATATATTATATATAGATAGCCTACCCTCTGATTGTTTACGAGATGCAGACATGTAACCAATTGACTAGTCAGTATTCTTGGTTTCATGTTAAATCAGTGAAACGTAGCCTACATTTGTATTTTAGAATCTTTATTAGAATATAATAGGGGTGCATCGGATCATTTTTCGGATCAGCAAAAAAATAATAACGGGACCAAAGGCGGCGTTTGAATGAATGAATGATAATTTCAGTTATTCAATGTAAGTTATTTCACTAAATCTTTATTGAAAATTTCACAAAATACCTTTTTAGATTCAGTACGCCTTAGGCGATTTTAACTAGGTGGTTTTATGCCTGAATTAATTTAATAAAAATTAAAAGATCGCTAATGTTTCTATTTTATTTAATTCGGTCGCGTTTCTAAAAACCTGCCTCCCAGAAAGGCATTTAGTATGAAAAACAAAGCAAACCAAACCAAAACATACATGGTTGTCTATCTCTTCACTGTAACTCTGCATCGAGATTTAGGGAATTGTTACTGTAAAAACAGCGGCAGAAAAACTATTTCTCTATGATGACCCATCCCTATATCAGCCAATCGCTCTGGGCATTTTGAGTAAGCTCGTTCATGAGAAACAACGTCATCCCTAGCAACGACGTCAACCCCGCCCTCACTCTTAGCTAGGAATTCCTTGGGTATGATTTTGTCTTTGCAGCTTTGTGAATAGGTTTTAAGGTGGGACTCTAACTAAAAGGTTTTAGTGCGATTTAGAAGTACTCCTAGTGGTAAGATAAAATGCTTTGTGAATACGGGCCCAGTGCAGTAACAGAGCGATAGACATCGTTGTTGGCAGCTGCATACCATACCTGTAACACTGGGAAGGAAAAGGTTAGTACATTTTTGAGGAGTAAACAAGTATACATATACAAAAGTATTAAACAAATAGGCAGTGGTGATGACAATTGGCTAGATGTACAGAATTCAGCGGCAGTGGAGTCTGAAAAGGTGGGTTTTGAGTCTCTTGCAGAAGATTGCAAGTGATTCTGCGGTTCTGACCAAGTGCGGAAGATCATTCCACCACCGAGGGGTCAGAACAGAGAGAGGCGAGACCGCGAGGAGTGGCTGCCGGGCACCCGGAGGGATGGGACAGTCAGTTTGACAGAGGAGGCAGAGCGGAGGGGCCGGGCTGGGGTATAGGGTGTGATGAGTGTCTGGAAGTAAGGGGGAGCAGTTCCTCTAGCCGCTTGATAAGCCAGCACCAGTGATTTGAATCTGATGCGTGCTGTGATGGGGAGCCAGTGCAGAGAGGAAAGTATAGAGGTGACATGGGTGAACTTTGGTTGATTGAACTAGTTGCAGTGGCCATGAGCTGAGATAACAGAACCAAGTGACTTGGTGCACAGGAAGAATAGGATGGGGCCTAGCACCGAGCCCTGCGGGACTCCGGTGGAGAGGGTGTGGGGAGAGAAGAGGGATCCTCTCCAGGCCACCTGGTAGGACCGGTCAGCCAGGTATGACTTGAACCATGTCAGTGCAGATCCAGAGATTCCCATCTCAACAAGAGATGAGAGCAGGATCTGGTGGTCCACAGTATCAAATGCAGCTGACAGGTTGAGGAGGGAGGAGGATGGAGATTGGCACTTGTAGAGCCTCAGTGACCGCGAGCAGAGCAGTTTCTGTGGAGTGGCCTGCCTTGAACCCAGATTGGATAGGATCAAGCAAGTCGTTCTGTCGGAGATGAGCAGACAGTTGGTTATACAGCTTGCTCTAGTGTTTTGGAAAGTAATGGGAGGAGAGACAGGTCGGTAGTTAGAAATGACACCAGGATTCAGAGAGGGTTTTGAGGAGGGGGATGACATGGGGCGCTTTTGAAGGGAGAGGGGACAGAGCTAGAGGAAAGAAAGGACAATTACATTGGAGACAAATGGGAGGATGTCCATAGCAATGGACTGGAAGAGCGGGGAAGGAATGGGATTGAGGGGAAGGAATCAGATCGAGAAGGAATGGGAAATATTATAAACGCACATAATATTTGAAAACAGTTAATCAACAAGGGAGGCAGAATATTACTGTATGTATGCCTTATTTGTGTTGAGCCTTCAATCACAATCTCAAAGTGCCAAACGATTACCCTCAACAGCAGCTTACTGACATCACAAAGTATACACTATGGGGAAGCCCTACTTTATAGCATAGAGCTGAAATTAGTGGTATACCAAAAGTGTTTTTTCTGTTTTTACACAAGACCAGCATCTATATACAGAACCAGTTGTCCTTCATGTTCCTCCTTCACCAGATAGTTCTGGCACAACTTCAAGGTGTGTTTCAAGTTGTTATCTTGCTAAAGAATGAAGGAGTGCCCGATTAGCTGTAATCCAGATGGAAGGTGTACTCAAACTTTTGACTGGTACTGTATTTTTCAAGTCTTATAACAATACTAATATTTCAGGAATAGGAATATTTCAGGACAATAAGCACAAACTGTACATTCGAGACAGGGCTGTTCCTACCAACAGCCATCAAAGTGATAATGAGTGCACACAATGAATGCAGTAAAAGTTATTTTGTAGTACATCTTTAATTAAACTCCAAATTAAAACGGGACTCGTATAATGTCCCGTTTATTTTGTAACAGCTGTGCTAAAGTGGATCAGTTGGCAATGGATAATCAAGCAGATATCAAAGGCAATCAAAATCCCACTCATTTATTTTATAACATATGCCATTTAGCAGACGCGTTTATCCAAAGCGACTCACAGCAGTGAGTGCATACTTTTTTTCAGTATACGTGGTCCCAGTGGGAATTGAACCCCAACCCAAGCGTTGCCAACGCCGCTCTACCCACTGAGCCACACAGAACCACATCCGCAGAGAAACTCCAGGCATATGGCCTGTAGTTGATACTGTATTTTCGAGCACTGTTTGCATTCATGGCACCACTGTCAATGCAGAGGCCCAATGATCAGTGGAAATAACAAGTTAATTGGGAAAAGGACATCAGCTAATTGGGCCAAAGTGGGTTTCTCCCATTGACGGGATGCTCGGTGCCATGTAATGACACGGATCGTCTGTCACACCGCCCCCGTGCCCCTTACAAGTCCACCTTTCAGTGCTCACCCGGATGAGTCACGGCGCACAATCTCGCCCAGTGCCCTCTGTCTTTACGCTCAGACACCGTGTAATTGGACCAAAGAGTTTGCTGCCACCGTAGCGGGTTGCATTTCTGTCCCTCGCTTTCAAGATGAAAAAGGACAGATATAACAGTCAATAGGGGGGTACGGACACTTTTTTTGAACAACCCGCAGCCTGATTGGGGGCACATTAAATTCCTCGTTTAACAAAGGCTTCAGAGTCTGGTCGAGTCCCCCCACCTTGGAGGCCAACGCACAAAGCTTACGCTGTGACAGGGTGTGCTTTGATCCGTGTGTGCAGGGAGCGCTGAACTAGTGCTTTAGAATAAAGGGGGCTTAGGGCTTTCATAGGGGTTTTACAAACAACAAGCAGCCCCAGGAGGAGAGAGTGAACTTTCTTGGTTTAACAGTGAGGAATGATGTCTTGGAGGTAGGTTAAAAAACTTGTAAGATAGCTCTGAAATCCTCCTTTTGATTCCGGCGACAGATCAAGTCAAAATTTGACCTTCTTGCTATATTCATGCCTGGTGTTTAATATACTTAAATAAGGGCAAATCTGGCATGAGCTTGGTATTACGTTTATTTAGCTGCTACTTCCAACATTGTTTCAGTAGCCATTCCCCTTGCTAATCTGAGTCCCTCTAGGCTGTAGGTTCTGACTAAAAATGACTATGAAGTTATTTCGTATGAGGCACTGCATTCATTTTTAGCATTACCCCCACTTATATATCATATAATTGCCATTTAGCAGATGCTTTTATCCAAAGGGACTTCAAGTAGTGAATGCATACATATTTCAGTATATATTGCCCCAGTGGAGGAACCCACAACCGAAGCGTTGTCAACACTACGTGCTCTACCTACTGAGCCACACTTAGTATCGCAGCTCTTGTTCAGTGATGATTTGAAGAGCACGTTTGTGACTTTTTGTATGTTTTTTTCGTACTTTTTTCTCCTAATTTGGAATACCGAATGGTGTGCTCATTCCGCACTCGCTGCAACCTCTGCTGTCAATTCAGGAGAGCCTCTGAAACATGCAATGTCAGCCACCACTTCTTTTCACCACACCACCAGTTAAGTTTGCAGAGATGGGGGTCAGAGGAAGACACTTCACGCCTTATACTGGCCGACTGTGGATGCCGGCTTGACCAACGGGGGCCACTGGTGTGCGACGAGACACGGACAACCCGGCCGACTGAATCTCTCCTTCCCTGGGCAACTCTACTGCCAGTACTGTGTCACCGTGTGGGGCTGCTGACCACAGTCGGCACTGACACAGTCCGGATTTAATACCAGACCGAGGGGCTCACCAACACACTAGAACAGTGACTGACAGAATGGGCCACCCAAAGGCCCTGTTTTTGGTGTTTGTTATATATTTTGTGCCAAGATTTGTACTTAAACAAGATGATAAGTTCGGTATCAATATGTTACATTTCATAAGGAGCAGTGGTGTTCACTCTTGCTCATGGAGACTAGGATCTTGTGACTATTAGAGATTCCCTTCAATCCACAATTAATGGTGATTCAAGTCCCGAATCACTTGGCGTTCACATTGTGTGACTAAAAAGATAAATATATAAAATGACACCGTATTCCTGTGGAAATCGGTATTATAAAATAGCACAGATGAGTACACTGAGGCTAGATGGTCTAATGGAGTGAGATTCAAGGAACATATTCCTATTGTGTTCACTAACAACTACTTCCCTGGCAGTATGCTCCTTTCCATAGGACACAATTCAGCCAAAGGATAGAGGAGCAGCTGTGGCATTGGCACGTAGTGTTTCAGGTACACCACAACAGATCCACTTAACTGGGTAGTATTGTGTTATAGTGGATGGGGGACCAGCGTGTCACAGCTTTGAGGCAAACATCACCTTTAGCAAAATACTTGGGTAAATAGTGGCATATACAAATAAAACGTAAGCTTTGAAAAGTAATGTAATATGCATTGCATGTGTTTTGCAATTATGCTACTACATACAGTAGTATAGCTGTGTAGTTCCTATGAGAACATGAGGTTTTTTTTCTCAAAGATGATGGGCAGGCAATCTGAAAGCTACCGGCAGTAATGTAATCCCTCCCAAGCTGTCCGATTGGCTAGTGTGAAATGCTGGCACAAGTAGACGTGCTGAAAATAGAACCATGGTATTTTTTCCCCAGTGCAATATCCTGCTTCAATGGATGGTGGACACATTGTGTCGGGCTGCAGGGTAACAAATGCTGGTTCAAAATTACTTCCGATGTCAGCGCACCGTGTTCGCGCTCCCAATGGGAGCGAAGTCTTCTACTTTAAGAACTCGTCAGTGGTGGTGCTCCGCTGGACCGGAGGGCAGTGAGATTCCACGAGCAGGTACCCAGGGTCCTTTCTCCAGTTGTCATGGAGACCTCTCTCATCCCCAGCAGGAGATCACCCGTCCACAAGGGCATGTCTTGTTTCTGCTCATGGTTTTTCCTATCACTGTTATGCCAATGACACTCAACTCTTTCTCTCTTTCTCTCCATCTGAGACCCAGGTCCCGGCATGGATCTCTGCATGCCTGACTGACATCTCTGCCTGGATGTCCACCCACCACCTGAAGCTGAACCTTGGGAAGACAGAGCTGCTCTTCCTCCCATCGAAGGGCTCCCCGATGATTGATGCGTCAATCACCGTGGAAGGCTCCATAGTGTCTCCGTCCCAGTCTGCCAGGAGTCTTGGAGTGACCCTGGACAACCAGCTGTGCTTCTCGAGCCACATTGCAGCGATCACTCGGACCTGCCGATTCTCCCTCCACAACATCCGGAGGATCTGACCGTTCCTCAACCAAGAGGCCACACAACTCCTCCTGGTCCAGGCCCTGGTGATCTCACGTCTGGACTACTGCAATTCCTTGCTGGCAGGCCTACCGGCCTGCGCCATCAAGCCACTGCAACTAGTCCAGCACGCTGCCACTCGTCTGGTGTTCAACCAGCCGAAGTTCACCCATGTCACCCCTCTATTCTCTTCTCTGCACTGGCTCCCCATCGCAGCACACATCAGATTCAAATCACTGGTGCTTGCTTTTTAAGCAGCTAGAGGTACTGCTCCCCCATACCTCCAGTCACTCATCACTCCCTACACCCCATCCAGACCCCTCCGCTCCGCTTCCTCTGGCAAACTGACTGCCCCATCCCTCCGGGCGCCTGGCAGCTGCTCCTCGCGGTCTCGTCTCTTCTCTGTCCTGACCCCTCGCTGGTGGAACGACCGTCCGCAATCGGTCAGGACCGCGGAATCACTTGCAATCTTCCGCAAGAGACTCAAAACCCAGACTCCACTACCACTGAATTCTGTACATCTAGCTAATTGTCACCACCACTGCCTACTTGTTCAACACTATATACCCCTGCTTACTCCATTTAATAAAAAAATATATATATAATAATTACTAACCTTTTCCTTCCCAGTGTTACAGGTATGGTACGCAGCTGCCTGCAATGATGTCAATCGCTGTATTACTGCACTGATCTCTTGCGCTAACTATGATTGTTCCTACCATGTATTTATGCACATCTTGTAAGTCGCTCTGGATAAGAGCGTCTGCTAAATGCTTAAAATGTCAAATGTAAATGTCTGCTCACACGAGGACACACGCACCAACATACGCACACACGTGTGGGCAGCTGGCTAACTTCCACAGAAAAAAATAAAGAAATCGATCTGACCACTGACACCCTACAAGCAACCACTAAGTCTTCATTGTCCTGGTCTCTGGAAGGAGACGGCCACAATGCTTTTAGCACTGGCACGGGACTGGGCAGCGAGGAAGATTGGGGGGATGGCATCTTGTGCACGCTCAGAACTGATTCGGCTGTTCGTAACAGATTCCATCTTACCCCCTGGCTGGAGAGCCCTTCAGAGGTTAGTTTCAGCTCTCCAACCACAAAACACGCACGCAGATGACCCTCTTAGGTGCAAAATGATTTTTTTTAAAAATCCAGAATGGTGAGTGGCTACTTTCATTATTAATACTTAAGATTTTGTGATTAAATCCCTCGCCTTGTTGTGACACATCACACGGGCGGCCACGTGTACATTTTGTTCTGATGCAATGCTGGATAGGCTTTGAGTGACAGATGATAGAATGAAAAGGGCCCACATGTCCCTGTGTTATCAAAAGGAATTCTGGTGCTGTCACATCTGTTCAGCATCTATAGTCAGCACTGGACCTGAATCAAATACATACTTGATATACTATTCTTTATACGCCAGTAAAAAGAAATGCTCCTGCAGATTCCTGAGAATTACTGAAGCGAGATGTTGCTTACTAAAATGAAGGATCGTGAAAAAGTATTGTTTTTAACAAAATAATAATAATGTGTCCGATATTATATAACCATATTGTAGCAATATACAGTTCTGAATACTTCTATCAATGAGTGACCCTACCCATGTGTGATTTTATTGCCATCATTTTTTTTGCTTTTATAAACAAACACTGATTAAAAGCAATGGAAGCAAATGTTATTATTATTATTTAAAAGGTGATTATTGATATATTACACCATTGTTACTCAAATCATGGTCCTCGTGGGCTGAGCACTGGTGTTTTTGCACACTCCCTTTACCTGGGAGTCAGGTGTGAACACACTCTGGTTAATCATTTGCACTGATTGTTCAATTAACTACCTGAGAGAAAGAAAACCAGGACTGGATTTAAATTCAGATTTGAGTAACCCTGTATTATTTGAAAGGGACAGTGCACATTGATAACATTTCTGTAAATGTGCCAGTTAGCCAAGGAGGCAAATTTTCATCTGTAGTCCCTGGGCAGCCTAGTTAAAAATAAAGAAATACATGTATATCCAACCATTTAAATAATTAAAAATACAATCTACATATAGTATGCAGAGAGAGACAGACAGTAGCTGCACTATATACAAACACAAAGACAACACTGCATACAAACAAGAAGCTGACAATGCACAGCAACACATAGCAGGATAAAAACCCAACAACAACACGGCAACACATTACATAATACCCAGTTCTAGTGTTTACAGCACTGGTTGCTAATGAGCCAAGCTCTTAGCTGCGTGGAGAATGAACGGTAGGTGGCGCAGTTTCTTATATATTCAGGTGTGAATTATTACACAATTGTTTCGTAAATAAATGCAACCTCCCAAATAAAATGTATTCATTAGCATTTATCCTACAAGAGGGTTAGTAGGCAAGGGCTGCGTTCTATATCCTGCACTTTGAAAGCACAAACTAATGGATTTGGAGTGGTTCAGTATAACCCACTCCAGGAAACTGGATTAGTGGGCTGTTCACACACAATTCACAGAATCACCCACCGCCCACCTAGGTATATGGCACTAGTCTAAACACTGGCTGAGGGGGGCGATGCAGTGGGTGGTCTTTTAATGCTTTCTGTAGTGAACCTTCGAGCAAACTGCTATTTGATGATTATTGGAACAGAGCTGGCTAATCAGATGACAAATGAAGCACCCAAGATTGCGATCGACTTAAGAATTGGTGCTTGCCCACCCCCCCCCACAAACAGCTAGTCGCCTTTCTCATGTTAATGGGAGGGTGTCGCCAAGTTTTTATGCAAATTTGAAACCTATCGCTCTCAACTGATTGGCTGTGCCGGGCAGCGTGCCCCTCTGCTTGGCTCTGTGCCTCGTTGGCGCCAGCTCTCCACAAATGATAATGAGTTCTGTTGCGTGGCGCCGCAAGGCCTGCTTGTCTGTGTGGAAAACTCCCTTAGACAGCAGCCCTGTGATTCGCTGAGCAATCTGTCTTGTTCTTGTTGAGGAACACGGCGTTATCCGACCCGGTCAATAGGCCTACGTGGCAAGCACATAGCCCCTCGTCAGCCATGGGAACAACGGATGTACAACAACTGCTGCAAGCCCTGCCATGTGCTGATGAGTGATCCAGTTCTCATTGCCAGTCCACGGCATTACATAACCTCGCATCAATTAGCAGACGGCTTCATGCCAGCCGACCGCATACATAACTTACATGATCCACTTTACTGAGGGGATTGACATATTCGCCTTTTTTTTCTGGATACATTTTGGACAAATTGATTCCTTGATTTTTATAGGGCATAGAGGATGCAGCAGGCTCAGTGAACAGGACAAGCCAATCCAGATAATTTACAGCTCAGTGTCCAACCAGGAGCTTGACCACCGGATTCAGCCAATCATTGGCACGAAGCCCCACCGCTGCAGCCCCACCCACCTTCCCAGGTTTATTGAGAAAGGCCAATTCAGTACAGGATTATGGCAATTTAATGCAGAATTTGTAGTAATCTTAGTTATAAGACTTTTTTTTTGAGGACACCCTATATTTTTGTCACACTATTTGGGCACTACTGCTAATCTGCTATTAAAGCGTTTCCGGGGCATCCCGGTCTAGTTTTTGTCAAGCTTGAGCTTTTTACCCAATAAGTTAAGGCCACAGCTCTTCTGTTAGTCCTCGTGTTAACCATTAGAGTAGGGCACTCGTGTATAATAAAAATGTGTTTTATATCAAATGTTTTTTAGACTAAAAGTTTTTTTTTAAATTTCCAACGGGCAGCAATACCTGGCATCATTTTTACAATCCTTACCATCATTTCCACAAAGAATGAGCTGCCTTAATTTGCAGAAATAACTAAGTATTCTGTGTACATTTAGAGCATATTCAAGGTGTAGAGAAAAGAAAAGGAAAGTGCACTGTTTATCAAAAAACATGATGCTTTCACCACAACCTATTTTCTGAGATAAATGACTGACCATTTCAAGAGTGTGTGGATAACTCTTCCTTTATTGTCATTACCATTATAATTTATTATCATCATCGTTACTCTGAACGTCTATTAATTCCTGTTTCACTACCACCATTAAAGGTGTAAACTTGAAAAAGTCTGAGAAAGAGTCCACTCAAGCCATACCATAGAGGAAGAGCACAAATCAAAGGAATCAACGTACAAAACAAAATGGCATCGCGCCAAGATGCAGAGACTAGCACAGGGGTGAAAATCTAAAAATCTAACATTACTTGGAAAAGTGCCTCCTTGCATGGCAGTAATACCCTGTCAAGGACGTGAGTGCTGTATCTAAACCGAGAGAGACTAAAAGCATTCCACAGTTACACAAGTAGCCTTAATGCACCCCATGGAGAGGCATTCAGTAGTTGGGCCTTATTATATTGTAGTTTCAAGAGAGACTTCAGAACAAAATGAGTTAGAAACACCATCAAGCCCTATACCCTTCTTTCACATGAATGTTATTAGAAGCCTGTTCCCCAGAAACATGGCTGGGATTCAATGAACATGTGTCCTTAATGTTGACAATACAAATGTCCATATTTCCACAAAGATAGATTGGTGAGTTAATTTTGTTTAGTTATTGCTGAAATCACCGGTCACACTCAAATAGTGTTTAGTATAGTTTGGTGTTGGTCTAGATTGTCTAGATTTGTAGTTAACTATGAGGCTGTCGGCACAGTGAGAATTTGAATAAGAAAATTGTCTATTCCCTGATTCCAGTAGGCTTAACAGTCAAATGCCCAAGTTTAAAGTTCAGCACTCTCAATACTGAACACAAGCGGTATCACATATTAAAATGCCTCATTTATCCTACATGTAAAATATATTAATTTGATGTAATATAATAATTACATAGGATACCAATTATCAATTAAATCACCAAATTCGAATGATAGGCAGAGCAATCTGGTGGATCAACCTTCATCAAAAATATACAACTCACAACCCAATTAATACGTTTTATTAAGTTACAACACTTAGACACAGACAAAATATTCAACGTCCAACCTACACACGTAGGTTCAACTACCTTAACAAATACTAAATCATAGACATAAACATTACATGTAACAATCACGAAGGAGATGAAATGCAAGAAAATTATACAAAACCAAGTTTGTCTCTCTCCAAATGCAAACACACACAACCGAAGTGTGAGCTGGGACCAGATCTCCCAAGAAGGAAGGACAGTGTAGAATCACCCTTGAATTGCTC
This sequence comes from Aldrovandia affinis, assembly GCA_029706075.1. Taxonomy (NCBI): domain Eukaryota; kingdom Metazoa; phylum Chordata; class Actinopteri; order Notacanthiformes; family Halosauridae; genus Aldrovandia; species Aldrovandia affinis. The sequence goes on from JAINUG010000049.1 coordinate 4,680,878, forward strand.
CTCTAAAACTGCAAAAATCGGAAAAAAACAAGCTCAGGCCCTCAACAGGTCACATTTGAAGTCTTTGGAGGAGGGGGGGTGGGGCTTGCTCACATTTTAGCCCATGCATGATTCATTTAAAATTTGGGGGAAAGCCCAGCGTGAGCCAGGTAGTGATTTTATAGTTTTTGATCACTACCACAAGATATCTTTTCAAGGTACCCATTGAAATGATCCTCTCATGACTAGAATTGTGGTGACACCAAACATCAATAGCACCTGGGGAAGACAGCTTCGTTTATACCGAGATGTGGTTGAGCTGATATTTGGAGAGACATAATAGGCTCAAACAAGGAATATTGCTACCATGTACCAAGGCAAATCGTAACACCTTGGACCTCCGCTTTTAATCTGGTGGGCCTAAACATTTTTAGCTCATGGATAGAAAACCAAAATCATGGTGTATGACATACACATGTAAGTTTGGTTACACCATTGTGCCCTGGTTCCACTTAAGGAGTAATAAACCTGTCAGTGAAGGCACCGTGTTTGTTTATGAGCATATAGGTTAGGCGGGGCCATAATCTGTTTGCCTGCGCACGATCACAAAATGCACCTCCCCGACAAGGGCAAGTTGAACATGACATAATTTACTGTATTCTTTTAGCAGATGTCCTTGTGCAGGGTGAAAGTATGATATTGACAGCTATTATTAACTTTAATATTCTTGATTTTATTAATGCTATTTTTCACAGTACCTTACCCTGGGGTCAAAACAGTGCCCAATGTGGAACTGGACTCTGTGACCTTCTGATGAAAACCCCGGTGCTCCAATCACGTACAGCATGTTGACTTACGTGACACCTTACATATTTAACTTATTTTCCAGTAATTATATCGCAGCATAAACATAAACACTAACATGGGTAACATTATATAGGCAATGCAGCTGTATATCAGAATCACGATATCAGGCACTAGCAAATACCCTGGACTGTAAAGCAGACTGCAAGCTTCCATCGTATATAGAACTGCCAGGAAACAGGAAGTGGTTTCAGTGGGTTTAAATTCAGTGTGATGCATCGGGACTCAAACACGAATCAATGGCAGACAGATGGAGGATAATTGCTCCTGGGGGGTTTTCCCATAATGCCTGTGAGATGAATAGGCCTTGCTGTGACGAGCCATGCAGTCCACGCCCTCACTCCTATCAAACATAACCGAACCCTCAAATACACAGATGCAGTGCCCTTCTGACATTACCCCCAAGCAAACGTGTGGGGCTTGTTTCTTCCGCTGAGAAACATTGCGTGGATTACCTTGCAAGCCAATCTAAGAGGATTGAGAAAAGGGAATCTCGGATAATGCACTCCCGTAAACAGACAGAGAAATTGCAAACAGCCGAGGGGGAAGCTGTGGCTTCGGTAGCATGGCGGAGCTATTCATCCCCCGCTGAGCCACACTCGCTGCACAGTGACCATCGAGGGTCTGGATGAATATGGCAGCTGACGGGATGAGACTGAATGATCGGGTTGGGGTGTGGGGTGGACGTCATTGGATGGCGTCGATGGGGGAATGCGGCGTGCATCAATCACAAGTGACCCCCCCCTCGGGCATAGGCAGGTAGCTTCATTCATCACGGGGAGGCGCTATCCATCAAACTGCCACAATCGACTCCAATAACCAACATTTCAAACCCCACCCACCCCTCCCCAGTTGAGCTCCAAAACCAGACAAATCTACTTTACAGTCAAATATGGATATATCACCAGGAAATGGGGCATTATGGTAATGGGATATTTGTTCTCTACCACACAGTCTGGACGTCATGGTCCCTGCTTTGTGATTTATATCCATTATTAAAATAGTTGTTCAAGACTGTTGGACTAAATTTCAAACACAGACTGCATAAATATATTTAAAAGTCAAATTTAATTGAATTCCAGGATAATCAATTTTGGAACATTGTTTAACTGGGACTGTATGACCCTAATCTTACCCACCATGGGACTAGACAGGGTACTCCAATTCAGCACATAAACCTAGGAATCAACCACTAGTCAGTGATGAACAGATGTGGAATTTATGCCAGTCGCTATACTGTCCTTCTAGGAATGATATCAGAATGGTCATTCTCTCTAATGAGGCCTGGATATCGCTGACAGGGTCAGATGTGGAAAGTACCCTTTGAACCCCCTTGATGAGAACATTCTTTTCTCCGTCGGATTAAGGCATAAGCAGAAAGTTCTCCGTGCCACCGTCCTTTGGAGCTTTTGGGCTGAAAAGGTCAAGAATCAGATTTTTGTGCTGAATCAGATCTGCGCCGGATCAGATCAAGTTGCGCTTTTCAGATCTCATTAGCAGAGAGAGAAGGGCAGTACCCGAGTTATATGTAAAGCCATGGGATGCCGGACTAATTATGAAATTCCATCTTAACGGCACTGCTGAACCCGAGTGGACCTTCACTATATAACCTATAAGAAGAGCGTCCCATCGTACATCGCTAACTTTTTGCCCTACACGAAGGATGTATGTCCTGGTTAAAAAAAGGGGGAAATTCACTGACTGATTGGATTCCTTGCGCATAGCAGTCTATCCATGGCACATTTTGGTTTTTTTACCCTGTTGGCAGTTAATGAACACGACACCAAACAGCAAATGAAAAGTAATTGCTTACAGTCTGCGCTAATTAGTGTAGTATCCGCTTCTTTCCACTGTCCCTCCTTGGTGCTGGTTCACTGCAAGCAGAGAAAGAATCAGACCCGCATTAATGCCGTAGTGGGGCCTCCTATGGACCCTCTTCCCTCCGCGACACACACGTGTGAATAAGCTGGGGGAAGGGGGCTAGAGTGCCATTTAAATTCATTGGTGTGCCTAGACGGGTGCCTCTAAATAGCAAATCCCGTTTTCCCCAGAGGCAATCCGTCTGCCGAGAAAGACAGAAATACAGCATACAGTAAATACGCACAAAGGAGACGGCATTCCCACCCCATTGGCTATGCATGGAAGTAGACCAGAGGGGTGGAAAATACAATAAATCACACGATGATGCATAGACCACTTCATTCATAAAACATAAAAACTCAAGGTTTTTCATTAAAGATAAGGCTAAAGATTCAAATGTTTTGGCATGCTGTGATGACGTTTTAGAGATAAGGTATAAACTATAAGGTTGCCATGAGCATTTCGCTGCTGAAGGCAATATGCCTTTAGCCTCATCTTTAATTCAATTGTCCATTCAGTGCCAATATTTTGTGAATATAATCCAACCTATAGGCTGAAATGGGAGTGCAACTGCATTTAACATGGGTAGACCATTGACTTTACATAGGACTATTTCCAGCAGGCTCACGGTCCTTGAGGAAGCTTTGCATTGTAAACCAAAATGCTCCAAATCCAACACAGCTCCGATATTTACCACATTCTGGGAAATAAACTAAATGGCAAAACACTGAATCAGCTTAAAGGTAGTCTGGTGTGTGGGTAGTCTGAAATAGCTAGAGAGCTCTGAGACTCTCCCAAGGGGTTGAGTTTGTGTTGCCTTATTCTGAACCTTCAATTAAAGCTATTTCTGAATTACAACTACTCCGTGGCCTACAGGCATACGCTTTATTAATTAATTAATTATTAATGAATACCGTTCTAAATAAAATAGATTTTAAATAAATAATTAATTACGATGTACGCATGTCCACAATAAGACCCCAGCAAAGGGGTTCACATAAATGAAATTTGAAAGGGAAGTGGGTTTATGCTCTTGAGGATTACATTTTAATAATAATGAAGAGGTAATTAAGGCTCCCGGTTCCCTTCTCTACTCTTCTTTTTTAAAACATTTGTATTACGTTCAGGCGGATTCCCCCTTTCTTTCTCTCAATATCGCACTGCAATACATCCCTCCTGCTAAGCATGTCGTTCTTCAATTAACCCGTAGCACACGGAGTGCAAAAATGATTTAAAGGACTGGAAATACAATCTGGGGGTTGTTCTAAAACATTAACCAAGAATCCGCGTGAAATGCAATTACCCTGGTGTGTTGTTGTGTTAATACGTCACCCAAGTCTCGGTGACTTAACGGCACCATTCTAAAAAATGACATTTAAATTGACTCTCCACGTATAATTATACTTATTTATTTGAACTACATGTTGTTTTTCAAGTATATGTCCTAGATGGCTTTTAAGTTGAATTTCCTGTTTCTATTGAGGGGGGCATTTCGTCGTTCTTTCGTTGGAAAACAACAGAAACGTTCACAAAATCAAGACCTCTTCTTGGTGGCTTCCTCTGAGGTGGGTCAAACGGGAGCTACTTCGTAAACAAGGTCGATTTTTCTATCTTAAGTAAGGTAATCTTGGTATACAGTAGTAAAAATCTGTCCGATAATTTATTATTTAAGATTAATTAATTAATATTTTTCCCTATGTGCTTTCTCTGCCGCTCTGTTCAGCCCATATGTTATTATTGCGAAATTAATAAATAAAGTCTCCGGCAAAGCGGAGCACCGATCCAAGAATAATTCAGCGCTGGATTTCTAAATTACACAAATAATTAGGTTAAAAAAGCCAATACAAAAAATGTTAAATAACAAGCTGCTTGTTGGACTACACTATGGACAACATTATGGATGCGCTTTGTGTTTTTATTATGCAATGCTGTAAATGAAATGTAAGATTACATGTGATGGGGAGGTGAGGGAGGGTACTACAGAGCAACTGATCACTTTACAATTCTCTCAACATCGCCGCTCTATTTTAAATAGCTGCGATGGATGATAATCATACACGTATATGCGCTGCTCTTGGGTTGTTTTTAGTTTCAGACTAGTAGTTTCAACCATAATTCATGTCGTTTTTATAAAATAAATGAACACATTGTCGAATTCTGTTAGACTGGGTGAAGCAGATAAACGTATCAAAAGTAGTACTGGTGGTAGTGGCTCGGTACCCCGCAAACAAAGGATGTGTCAGAGTTAGTTGTGGAATCAAGACACACACCCTACTGGAGCTACTGTACAAGTCTAGCGTCTTAAGGAAAGGATTTGACGTCCATGTGGTTTACAACACGAAGGAAGGAGCTGTCGGTGGTCATTACTGAATTCCCAGAATGCTTTTTGAAATTCGCGTCATAAACCACTACATTAATTTCCACCAATTTACTTTAATGCATCTCAATACATGCTACATTGCTGTCCAAGTACCGTGACCTCAAATTAATTGGATACCTTGCTTGGTCGGTCAATCAAAATTGCTTCATATAAGGATAGCGTGCCTTTATAACTCGCTTTTTTTCATTTTCTGCAACATTTTCTAACAAAAAACATGTATTAGTGTTGAAAGTACACGTTATCCTCAAACTAAATTATCAGCGTTGGAAAACCTGACATAAGGCATCCGCGACCACCAAACGCGAAATATTTGACATGATTATTTGCCATTCTGTCACCGTGTAAAATAAAGTGATGGGCCACTTACCCATTAAACCCAGTTGTAGCTTTTTAGACTCCTTTAAAGACTCGTTGACATTTTAAGCTTTTTAAAATCCAGAGTGCAGTTTGCGCTTGCAACGCGACGTCTGGAGCAGACCAACGAAAAATTGTGCCACTTAATATCTGTTGGTTGTATATATGGGCAAAGCATTTGCAGCAATCTCATTAGTCCTTTCCTTATGCCATCACCAGCGCGAGCGTTTTGTAGGCGTTTTGGGGGCTGAACCAACCAACTGCTACTGTACATTAATGAAACGCGTAGGCTATTCGAATCAGCACTCTACAAATTGGACAGCTACAACATGTAAAGCGTCGTCTACACATCGCGTTTAATCTCTTTGCTGGCCTTTGTTCTACAAAACACTTACATTTGTATAATACAATTACTGTTGTTTTAATGTCTAGGTTACACTTTAATTGTTACGCGCGAATATATCACAAGTGCAAACTAAATCGCGGCTTGCTCAATCTTAGCCTTTGTTGTCTGCACAAAGTGCGAGGACGGTTAGAATGTGACGAGCTAGGGGCACGCAGGTGAGAAAGAATTGCAAAGCGTAGGGCAGCCTGTGCGAGTTGTGATCCATAAGGCCATGGCAGTGAATAATGTACTTTTAACTTTTCGCTCGCTGCAAAGCATCGGAGTCAAGCTGTCCATTCTCTATGGCAAACTGTGCATGGCATGGCAAAACATGTAGCCAAAGACACGGCTATTATTTGTCCTTTTTAAATGTATATATCAGACACATTGTAGTAATATTAAATCATACAAAAATACCCCACTGAGGTAGCGTTCAAGACCTGATACTTTTGAGAAATCTAGATTATTGTCTAGTAGCCTAATGTCCTCCATTTGTTGACAATAATTGCCCCATTCCTAATTTCCATTTCCCTTTAGGCCAGTTCATTTTCACAAATCATCTACGAGACAGGGCTGAGACGCTGGTAAATAGTATTGTGGAGTTGGACCGTCTTCATTTATAATGATGTGAGTGATGTTTAAGGTTCACCCTCAGTACCATCTTTGAGGCTTGCATCAAATATTGCCACTGAGAGCCTTTTACAGACAGTAAGTAAGTGCACATAAAAACGCTGTATTATAAAAAAAACAGGCTGTATTAGAAAAAAAACATGCGACACAATGAACACTGAATTAAAAGTTTTTTCTCAATATCAAAGGAAATCTCTGGCAATGGTTCCACGTCCAGGCAATGGCACACCCACCCACACACATAGATGGGAGTTCATCTGTTGCCATTCATCACCGTGGAACACATGAATACTCACAGCAACCAGTCAAAGGGGTTCTCTGACAACACAAATACATGCAAAAGAGCCTGAAATATGTATCCAGTTTTTATATTGCTTGATAAATAGTAAGCATGCTGTTTAATTTTGTTTGATGTCTAAATTGGACCCTCCCATTTACCTTCACCTTGCATAGCAGTAGGCATTGGCAGGGGCGTGGCTAGGGCCTGGCTATTGGGCTATAGCCCCGGACATTTTTTAATTACCCCTGGAATATTTCATTTTTGGCAAATTAAATCATTTTATTTAGTCTATTATTGATTGTGTTTGACATTGAGCATTACTGATACAACCATGAATACTGCAAAAATGTATCTTTCTAACACAGTCTCACGAGCAAGCGAAACTGCCGGTAGATTTAAGGGAAATTAAATGGATGAGAAGCGAGAGTAGAGAGGAGGGAAATGAGGGAGAGAGTAAGAGTGAGTGTTCCTTATTGAGAATATGTGAATACCATTCACAATGTCAGTGTAGGCTTGTAGCAATCAATGGGAATAGAAAACGGGATAACGATAACTCGCTGCGCGATTGAAAATGAGCAGGATTGGCTTTACTTTTAAACTCAAGCGCTGTTGCTTTTCGCATTATTTCAACTTTGTTGCGAGTGGACAATGTCAATATGAATATAATAACTATAATACATTAGCTGCATTGTTTACTTTCAATGCATGTTTACTACACAGTGAGTAAAATGATTGATTATTACCTAGACTAAGTCGTGGGCTCAGCCCCTGATGTTTGCAATGCCTAGTCACACGCCTGGCCATTGGCAGCTAAAAGTAACACTTATCTCTGAAAGTAACTCGAAATGATTGGAGTTACTGCCTCCAGTGACAGAGACAGTAATGGAATTTTGTACCCAATTTACAAAACCCTGGAGCATTCTGGGATGTGCGTACCACCTTCACTGTCTTCAGCACCTGATATGAATAAGGGTCAGGTTGGGCCTGGAGAAGAGGTGCCTTTTTAAGATTTGATCTCCGTTTCAAACGGTCCCTATAGACCATGCGGTTCACTGGAGTGTACGGCCTTTACATGTTCCACGTTAAACAAAGGCTAATAACTGCTCTTCTACTGGACCCGCTGGACCAACCTGTCATGCCAAGGTAGACACTTGTGAATGAGTCATGTGTCCAGTCCAGAGCATCCTGTGCACACACATAGAAACAGACCCCACAATCAGAATGGGCTTATTTGGCATAGCAGGGTCTGTCACTGACAGTTAATCCAGACATGAATTACCATCCTGGATTGATTGACAGATTGACTAGACAATCAGAGCTCTGTAAATGTGCACAACCACCATTATCTTAGACAAAGAAAGCATTAGAAGAACATCCATGAGGACGTTATTGTTGTGTATTTGCCCAAGGTGGTCATCAGCAGGTGGAGAATAACATCATTTGATTGTTATGAGGACCTCACCAGCTCAGCAGCCTTGTGTTTGGGTCTCTCCTGACCCCAGAAGGTCAGGGGTTTAATACCCAGCATTGTAATATGAGACCATTTAAAACGGTACCCCAGCCCAAACCTGCTCTTAGTTAACAGAGAAGGAATTGGACATTCTTCTGGAATGCAAGTTCCCGAAACTAAAACGGAAAGAAATGTAAGATCTTGCCAGCACTCTGACTGAATCTAACATACTCTTAAACAGATTCAGAAGTTGTGTTATTAACCACATATCGCTGCTTTGCCAAAGGTCAATTGATCAATGGCTATGCAGTATTTTCCAAAGTTTGTGACTTGACCTTGTACGTTTAAGGTTAGGTAGTGTGAGTGTGGGAAGATTTGGATTACCAAATGCATCTTAAATGACCACTGTCCCTAATTCTGATGACACTCGCCTTGAACTGCGCTCGCTGTTGCAACCATCGCCACTCCAGGGACGTGGCAGTATTTCCAGAAGGCATTTGCGGAAGTGTGACATATTAAGCATATGCTTCTTGCTATTCAACCACTCCCCTGTGTCTCATAGTTCAAGTTTGTTTTAATGATACATAACCACTATCTGTCAGTGTGAAATTTTGTATACACACATTTTCCAGCACATCTAAACATGACACATTACCAAACATGGCCACAATGAGCCACTGAATATTAACCAAGTAGTAGTAGTAGTAGCAGTAGTAGAAGTAGAAGTATCACCTTGCAGACAACTTTATCATATGGGATGTACAGTGAAGAACGTGAATGTAAATAGAACAATTACAAAATAAGATGTATTAACTTTGAGGTGATTTAGGTTAGAGAGAAGTATAAAAATGTAGCTTCTTTTTGACATTAAATGTTAAGTTCACATATACCATGCATCTGGTAGAGATGTCCAACATTTAATACAATGTTAAAGCCTTTACATGTATTGTTCTAGTATGTTTCATGGCTTCTAGTAAAATGATTGGATATCAGCACAGAGCACACCATTTAAAGTTAAGCCAGGGATGACGACAATGATTTTGTAATGTAGTCTGGGGAGTTCAGTCAACTGTTTTTGACAACAGTTTTCAGTCAACAGCCTGTTGTGTCAAAATAAGGATCAAGTGCCTATGAACAGTAGAGTCTGTTTAGCATGCTGGTGAGGAACTCGTTTATGACATCACAAGTGGCACAAGAATCCGCCTTCTTCCCACTCTCTTCTTCTCTCTGGTGTATTTAATTCTCAGCCTCACACTGACAGAAGGCGTAATTATCATTTACATGACTCAAACTTGCATTTCAGAGAAAAAAGTGAAAAGCCAAACCTTTAAAATGTAAAGGCGATGTGGTGGAGAGCGTTAGCCTTTGTGACTAAACTTAGGTTAATGACTAAGTGCTGGCATTTGATACAGAAGGCAAGGCACCTGGCAGTCGTGACATATTACTGTGCCAACCAACTGAGATACCACTGAGAATCGCCCTTTACTGAGTTTAGTTTTTGGCTGGCGCTCTTGGTGGTGACAAAACTTATGAAACTTTGAAATAGCAATGTTTAAGGTTGCTTTAGGTTTCAGGTTGAGTGTAATGAGTAGATACATGTTTGAGGGTTGCGAAGACTGGTGAATTAATTTTATTAATATGAATTATTATTATAATAATAATAATAATTATTATTATTATTATTATTAATAATAATAATAATGTATGAATTTATTTTTTTTACATTTTCTTCAAAAAGTATTACCTTTTGCTGCAGTAACATTAAATTCAGCAAACGATAATGCTTTATGAATCAGACAGAAGACAAAAGCCCCACAATGCATTGCTTTGAAATGCCGGTGGGCAAATTTGGCTGTGTTTGAGATGAGTTTAGTTTCTTGTTCCACCTGAAACTTTAATTCCTTGATTTTATCACATATTATGTTCAATTAATTCAGGCTACCAAGTGCTCCAGGTCCTCAGTATTTTACTATTCAGGAACACCTACAAAATCTGCAGTATTTTGGCACTCCAGGAAAATGGTTGCCTATCCGTGCTTTACAATATTACATGTTAATGTTCTGGCAGCAAATGTTACTTATTTTGCGTGTGATGCCAGCATTCAATAGAAAAACAAGGATGAGGCAGCCAAGTGAATGTTAGTGCTACCTTCTGCCAGACCAGCTATCTCCACATGGGACATGGGATCTCTAAGCACATGGGATTAAGTCAAAAAAGGCCCATTTTCACCCTCATGTCCAAGTCGGTTGTGTTTGTGTCCTTTTCAATTTGCAGCGCATCAGCGGTGGCGACCTGCTTATTTACAAACATTGGTGAAATTGGAGTGATAAAATGGACAGATGGGATTCTTCCTGCTAAAGGCTTCTTAAAGGCTGCATTACTCACCCTTTGGTTTGTCACTTCCTTCCCAGACTCTCCTTCAGCCTATAGAGCCAATTCACTCTCTTTCTGCGGTTCTGGAACCTTTACTTCCCAATGTAAAACAGAAACAGTAGGTTTGACGGAAAAGGTAAGCTATAGCAATAGCAATCAGTTCTTAACCCAGGTAAATTGGTAAGTGTGATCTACGATTATAAAACTGCAATTTACGAATTGCAATTTATGTTTACAAAATCTTTTTTTATATATATATATATATATTGTAGTGCCACTGGGGGTGGGGTGACTCAAGTACCTTTTCAGAGTGTATAGGCACTTGAAGAATCTAGAAGAGGCAGTATTTCAAACAAAACAATAGTTTTATTAAACTAATTCTTAACAAAACATAAAAAATGATGGGGAATCAGGGAAACCAAACACATATAGTTCACAATCCTTTGTCGTAAAATCCACGACCCAATGTCGAAATATAAATCAGTTCCTCAAACAATCCAATATATGGTACACAAAATGGGGTACCTCTGAAATCTCTGAATTTGCCCCAAGTGTGAGGGCTAGTAGGGGTGAGGCCCAAGCGCGACCAATGGAGAATAATCAGGATGTCACAAACACAATAGGGAGCGAGGGGCGTTAACCCACGAGAATAGCTACAGAAAATAAAGCAAAACTCCCAACGTAATACGAAATAATAACTACCCCTAAAAAGGGCGAAATAAAAGCGGTCCGCGAACGGTACCGAACGATAGTAAAAACAGACATTTCTGACGTGTAGCCCAACACCACACGCGGAGGAAAAAAGGAAATAAAATAACTTGTCGCAACACAAGCAAATAAGAAAACAAAGCTGGAAAAGAACCCAGACGCCTAAGACGCAGTTTAGGAAAACGAAACAACGAAAATAAGTGCCCTGGGTCTGTCGGTAAGTAACCCCGAAAACACAGACCAAACAAAATAAGGAAAAAATTTGACTTCCGTAGAAGTGGCGAGAAAGCTAAAGAGAAATACGTTTTTCTAAATAAGTATATCTAAATAAGTATTCCTAAATACGTTATTCTAAATACGTTTTTCTGAATACGTATTCCTAAACAACAGCTGAGATACTGCACTCAAAAGCACGGCTCACTCGTTCTCTATTCCCTATTCCCTATATAGAGTAGTGAAAGCAGCGAGCAAAAAAAAAAAAGTTAAGTAGGCAGAAAACACCTGAAAACAATCAGCTGATTAGCTATGGAGATCAGCAGGAACGTACTCACAAGGATAGAAAAAGAGTACGCCCACACAGGGCTAAACAGGCACTCAAACCATGACACCAAGTGTCCCAACTAAAGTTTTGTCTGGGTATACAGGTGGGTTGTACGACTCACAGCAGAACCACTTTAAGAGATAAATCTTTTTAAGTAAAGTGCTGATGATGACGCAAAAGGTTTAAAATTGAGATAAAGATAACATTGAAAACACGAGAGCGCTGATGTTCATTCTCAGCATGCTTAATCTGAGGACTACAGAATGGGGATTAAAGTATTTGTCATGCCCAGTGGCTCGTGATTATTCTCTCTTTGATGACAAACAAAGCAAAAAGATTACTTTCTCTCATTCACAATTGATGATATGTAAACGGAGCCATAATTATGGGAAATGTGAAGCAATCCGGTCTTTATCAATAGAATGTAAAAAAAATAGTAATAATAATTGTTGCCAAAGGCTAATTTGCAGATAGGGGAACAATGGAGCAGAGACAAACAAAACAAACAGAACCACGGCCCACTCGGCCAAAAACGAAAACAATTTGGGGTCTCGGCAGATTCCTGAGGAGGACAGATTTTCAGTATCAGGTCTTTAAGCATTCAGGCATGCTTTGTGTTGCCCTCTGTGCTGAGAACATGCATAAACCATAAACTCATCTCTGACAGCGTGCCTACATAATAACAAGGCAATAAAGTGCAAGCTCACGAAAGGGAGTGGCTTCTCAGATAGAGAATAACTCATGATGAGATAATGAGCTTGGAAAACAAGTTTTTTTATTTTATGATGGTGCATTTCAATGGACTTGGCTCAAAAAAAAAGCTCTGATCTTTCCCCTTTCCATTCGATTTTGATGGGCACGGGACTGATATTTAAAGAGAGCTCACAATGAATAAAACCGCTATTAGGATGTCATTTGCGGAGTTTTGCGACTTCGCAACTTTCTTTTAGATGAATAGTTTTCCACGTTTTGTATTGTACTTTCCCAGGTGCTAGGCGCTGTCCCAGTAATGCAAAACAAATGATCACAAATGTTGTTGCAAAGTACTCCGGTTCATGTCATGACAGCTTTATTTTCAGGAATACTTGTATACAGACAGCTAAGTAATGGGACTACGGATAAATCTGGCTGTTAGGTAAGGCCTTTAATGTATTGTTTAAGAATTTTGAATGTATATCCTATATAGAAAAATGTATGTATTTATTTTATATATAAAGACATACAATTCTGTTGATTGTGTGTATGCCGTGAATAGGGTATAGAATTGTGAATACAGTTTTACTTTCAGATGACCTGTGGCCTTCTCCCATCACAGGGTCAGCCATGGCTATTCTTTATTCTTATTTTATTTATTCTTATCTTATTCTTATTCTTATTCTTATTTGGACCTTTTTCCCACATGTTGTAGAAAAGTTTTTTCTTTTGGACAGCGCCTAATGTCAAGCCTTTTTTTTTACATCATCTGCTGTTCATTTTGTTATGCCTAACAAATATTTATTTTGTGATGATTCCTGATTCCTAGGTCTATTTCCTGATCTGTAAATGTAAGTTTTATTTTTCTCGTGGTTCCCTCGCTACTTGCCTGGTATAGATTTCTTGGCGCATTCTGATCTGGACATGTAAACGTGCCGTATCGTTTCAGACACTTTTTTATGGGTCTTCTATCGTAAAATATCGTTTCAGACACTTTTTTATGGGTCTTCTATCGTAAAATAGCCAATGAGGGCGTGTCATTTCTTTGATTGTGTAATTAGAACCAGTCTTAGTTAATGTGTCCCCCTTCTATTGACATGGTAATCTGCGTGAAAACCGTAAACAAACACAAAAAATGAAGCAAGAGCATCTGCTTTTGTGCTGCGACTACTTCCTTGGGAAATCTGGCCCGGAGAGGGCAGTCCTATGTTCCGGCAGACCTATGATTCAGCACATTTTGTAGCCTGGACCCTGGATGGATGTTGGCCCAGTCCCCAGCTGAGTCATACAGAAAACTTTTAAAATGTTGCTTCCTCCCTGGTGCTCAGTGGGCCAGAGGTTAATGGCCCTGTGACAGGCTTGGTGCCCTGTCCTGTGGATGCATCGCCCTACTTCACGCTACAGGAAACGGGAGCCTTGACCCTTATGAGTCATCCAGGTTTGAACATGGCTTCCATTACAGGCAGTGAGATGGACTAAAGTAGGAATGATGGAATTGAAAGGGCAAATGCTTAATTATTGCCTGTGAATGTCCGAACAGCTGACAAAGACAGAGCTCCCGAGCTATAATAGAGACCTTTAATTGACTTTCCGTATGAGTCTGTGGTAGACGGACGATAAGGGTGGCACCTAACAAGGCAGGGAACCTTGAGATGTCATGTCCATGTCAAGCCTCCCTGTCAAAGTAAAAGTCACTTGACATGAGGGCTTGAGAGCATTAATATTGTGTGCAGTTCCAGCTTTGTAAAAGAAAACTGAGGTCACTATAATAGGTCTCATAATCTGTTTCTCATTAACAAAATATTGCATTTACTATTGCATTTCCTAGAATTGGTTGAAGAACCTCTTTTCAACTTTTCAAGGACCGGAAATAAATACTCCAAACATGTAGAGTGTCGTGTATTGTAGAATATAGTTGCTGCCCATTCCTCACAAAACCCCTCTGTTTTATTTTTGTTAATTATTTTTAATGATTTCTTTAGCATAATGCAGTAAAAAGAACAACATGGGCAATCATAAGGGAGTGATAAAAAAATCCTTATATTTCAACTAGTGTTTGTAATCACTGTTCCACTGTTCTTTCTTTTGAATTAATTCATTTCTCTTATAGAATTGGAAACAATAGGCAGTTCCTATTATTCTTGCTTTGAAAATGTACCAGGCAGCAAAATCAATAATTTCATTATAACCATATCAATATGAATATTATATCATATAATTTAATGAATGCCATACCATGGATTAAATATGGATCAAATATGTTTGCATTTACACAGTGATGTGTTGTTTGTGTTTAGTGATTTTTGTTTGAATGGTTTTCTGTTTTAATTCAACAGCATGCAGAGAACAACTCCCCTAAAGTGGAAATTCTGAATTCATAAAGCTCTTTGATTGACAGTGGACATGCCACAATGGTACGTTTTTTAATACTCCTCCAAACTACTAAAAATGTTGAAAAAAGCAATTAATTAGCAGTTGAATTTCTTACATAACTTGTAGGAGGGCTCTGAATGTTACCAGCATGTTTATCCTGAAAAATGTGTATCTTCAGAGCAGGAACAAATATTTTCTCTTCTGTACCCCAGGCCACGATCATTTCACATTTCATATTTGAATACCCCAGGTGCATACATGAAATAGCTGCTAAACCGAAAATAGTCAAGGGAGACAAGTCATTTCTATTCATTCAACATTTTGATAGTATAATAAGCAATGGCAAAGAAGGCCTAAAACCATATAACCACAGTATACATTCAGGGTGGCCATAAAACCAAAGGTTTTAAGTAAAAAATGGCATGGGACACTGCTATATTACTTTTGAGTAAGGTACTTTGAATTTGCTGCAGTAAATATTTGGCTGCATCAATAGATAATATGTAATGTGTACGTTATGTAAATCACCCTAGAGTAGACTGTCAACAAAGACAATGTCATTCAGAAAGTGCCTTAATAAAGGCCAGGACTGACCTCATCACCACATTTCTGTCTCTGAGGGTTGAACACATATTAGGGGTGATCCATAAAAGTCACCATCACTGTTTCCACAGTGATATGGGCTGACATTTTGTTGTTGTATTTTCTGGTCCGTAAACATTGTTTTTAAGCAGTATTGTGAATACCAGTGGCAGCTGATGAGATGGGAAAAGAGATGGCTGAAATCTTACCTTTAAACCAACCATTGCTCACCTGCATTCATTTATTTTCCTTAACTAACAAGTGTGCCATTAGGGAGTAATCACAAAGCTTCCTCTTATTTGTGTCTTACAGTGTAGCAATGTTCTTCTTCATGTCACGTTAGAGAATGCAAATGACAATAAGGAGTATAATTGAGTTCAAATCAACTGAATCATTTTAAAGAATAAGCCACACTTTTAACTTAAATACTTGTTGTTATCTGTTATATACCAGCTTTGAGAAATGGGCAATACAACCAAGGAAACGCATTTCAGTTCATTGAAAACGTCTGTGCTTTTTTCATGAGCATTAACACAAAGAGCGCGATGGCATCTTTCAGATATTTGGTGATTTTAAAAATAAATTTGCCATTGCGAAAGTCATGTCACCCCCAGTCCTGGACCTTTCCTGAATATATATTTTCAACACACTTGTATTGGTGGAATTTAAATAGAACAAAAGGAATGACTCTTGTAATTCAATACTGCTCTAATAGCCAAGACATCTTTTGGGCATTGGTGCCTCTCTAACGCAACTAGGACACTCTCTCCCCCAGACATATGATAATGGCACATTGAACCTCATGCTCCACTTATTGCTTTATGTATCACCGAACCATGAGTCTAATGCATGAGGATGGGTTAGAGGAGGGGAGACTGTGCAATTATCCATTATCAATGTGAATAAAATTGGGTGGGCCAATATTATGGGGGTGATCTAATAAAAATTTCTAAACAGATGTAGGTTTGGAAATTATACCAAGAGCATCACAAATATGTATATTTGTGCTGACTGCAAGTAGGGAAGGGAGGAGAGCAGCTATTTCTAAATGAGGAAATAAACCTATGCCCAAAGACACATAGGCACCAAAGTGAACACTTACATTGATTTCTACATTAACTTTTTTTATTTATTGCTTTACATGTATTCTCGCTTTACATTCATACATTTACATGATATGCTGAAAATGACAGACGAGAATCTTTTGTTTTTCATCACACTGAAACATGTAAAGCACACTGGTTATTTAAACATTGCCATTGCCTGCGCATCAATTCTACTGTAAATAAAAATGTAATGGCACACTGGCTGACACTGGCTGTACAAACTACCACGGCATTGATTTTGAGATGTAGAGATAATGCTGACAACTTTTATGACTTGGTCGCATCTTGGTTGCATCCATGCTAACAGGCCTTTTTAGAAGGGTTGTGAGAAAATTGAAATCCTGAGCATGTTTCAGCACTCAAGAACAGGGTCAGCACAGGGCAGTCAAATGTTACTCAATTAGGAGTCAACACTGCCTTAATGTTACCGGCCAGCCATACATTTACATTTTGCACACACACACACACACACACACACACACACACACACACACACACACACACGTTTGTGCAATTTGGCATGAATGTTAAAAGAGGAAAAGTAAGTATCTTGAAATTGTCGTTTGGGGCTCATAAGCAAACGTGAGTTGAATGGACTGAATCTCAATCTCAGGAGCAGGTTTGCTGGCAATTATGCATTCGGATGTTGACAAATACTTTAGCATCATTCACCTTCACAACCATGTCTTTCCATCAACACCATATGTGTCTTTTGAAAGTCCTGGAAACTTTCCTAAACTAATCGGAAATGGCAAACATACCTTCTTGTGGCTGCATCTTCCGAAATTACCTCAAAGATGCTCACATTTGTCCTGATAAAGTTGAACTGCTATGCAAATATACCCACATAACAAAATCTACTAGTTTATCCATGATTACAGGTGAAGCACAGGTTGTCTGTTTGTCCATAAACGGGATCATATGTGAGAGTTTGACCCATTTGGCTGTTGGCATCGATTGGATTGATCAAACAAGCAAGGGTGAATGCAGCCATTGCCCTTTTAACTCACAACGGGCTAGCAAGGTCCTCTGACTCATTGTGCTGCATTTAGAATTTCCCTCCTCCTTGACTTTATGGAAATTCAAAGTTATACTGCATATGGAACCAGATTAAATGAGGAAGGTTGCAGTCACATTACATTATGCATTAGTTTATGCTTTATTTGTATGGGTAAATTCATTTAATAAGGAGTAAAAAAGGAAAATAGAGATAAAGGCTCTAGTTTGGTGAGGAAAGCAAAGACGCACCTGGGCGTATATTTATAACAGAACATTTCTGGGCTCTGCCCAGTTTGGTAGTTTCATGGTCAGCTGTAAAGGCATTCAATAAATGACTATTGGAAATGCAATATGTATTTAACAACGCAATTCAAGCATTTAAGCTTTGCACATGTCAGGATTGGTTCAATGGGCCAGGCTAAGCCAGGGTTAACATCTACATCAAAAAATAAAATTCACAGTCACTTGATGCCATGTTTGTGGCATCCCAAGGGGCAGTAGTGGAAATGGCTGCCTGCCCCTTTAACTCTTGTGAGCCACTAGAGCCATCAGGACTACAGCTCCCAGCAGCCTGCGGTCCGACACCTGATTACCAGCTGAAACAAGCGAAACATTTGGGACTGTTGGCACCTGAAGCCAATTTTGGGGAAATAAAAGACACCCCATTTCCCCACACAATTCGCAGAGTAGCAATTCGCAAGCAAACAAATAAAATGTAGTGTTTCATAAAGCATTATCATTCATTATATCCTGTAGGAAAGTATGTTGTATGTGATGTTATGATTGACTATACCACCATTTTCACATTGCTTTTATGATCCAGTATAGCCTGTTGTGACATAAAGCCTTATAATCAGATGTATGTTATAATACATTATATCACCTGTAACATACAGTTTAATGGCAAGCAGGAGTATAATACGTTATACACTTTGGTCTTATAGTTTGTCATAGCAATGATTTATATAACATAATAAAGGCTGTTATAATTACCTATGAGTTGTTATGAGTGCTTATAGCAGTGTTTATAGTGCATTATAATGCATCATAAGGCACTATAAATACAGCTATAAGGCATTATATGTGTTTGCCTCAGGAAGTGTTACCAAAAGTTTTTTTGGTGAAAAAAGTATCCAACCTAAAAATGAGTAAATATTGAAGGCAATAATAAGAATAATAAGAAAGCATATTAGTACATAGTTTAATATGTAATAAACATGTTTTAATTTAATATACACTGAGCATCCATGTGACCTTTTATTATCTTATACTTCCATTACTGGTTACAGAATTACAAATGTTCTCGACATATCTGAGCAGTTTTAATATTTCTGCAATGCCTTTAAATCGGGCAGGTCTACCTGAACTCAACACAAGATAATTAAAATCAATTCATCACCAGCTGTGGCCAATAATATCCTGTTACATCACATTCTATATGTATGTTAATTTGGAGTGCAGCATTACTTCAGCATAGGAGAGGAAGGCGGCCCGAATTGTAGAAAAGGTCTGGAAGCTTCCGAGAGGAAATGCAATGCCAGTCTAACCAGCATAGCGTAGGAAGTCATAGAGAAGGAGACAGAGAAGATGAGGAAATGGAGAGTTTCCAAGAAGGCGGCTGTAGTTGACCCAATTCAGCATTTCCAGAATCTCCCCGCAAGTGCCATAGAGTCCTCCAGTCACTTTCTGCTGAGTCCCAGTTCAAGGAGGCTGACCCAGAGCTGTTGTCCACTGCACCACATGACAGTGACTTTTCTGCTTGAATCTGCTCGTCTCTCTTGCTTTAAGCTTGGTAATATAATCTTATTTTTGATTCATTGATTTCTCCGGTATTTTGTCTTGACCAGAAAGATCAGGATCGCAGGGAACAGAGCTATGCACTATGCACTGCAGCAGCACTCCTCTCTGGAATCCCTCGCCATTTCTCCCCCACAGACATAACTAAGCATTGCCAATTGTATTTATGTATCCGCACTCCCTTGTCACCTTTCAATTTGACAGGCAAAGCATCACCCCTCTGTGAATGACACCAATGACATTTTTCAGAAACAACACAATGCACCTCAGTACATTACATTATTTTGATGCATTTTATGACTCATATATGATTCCCTGACACATATCCAATCTTGTTATCAGGGAATTACCCTAGAAATGCCAATCCAGAAATCATTTTATTGCAATATGCTATTTTCCACATCTGTACCTCTGTACTTTCATACATAATGGGTCATATGTATTTTCAAGAAATTATATATCAAATGATATGATGATATAGTCAACTAAGTACTACATAAGATGATATTGTAACTTACTGAATTATCACAAAGGAACCACATGTTATGCAGGATTGCGTATACACCCCCAAAATAGATATTAACTACCTGTGATCGTTACCAAGCATTAATCCTTTTTTTTTTGCATGAATGATATACTTGAATAATTACTAGTATTGCATTACAGAACTAAGAAATGTAAAACATGAAAATACACAAATGATGAGAACAGGCAGTTTGGCCCATCTAGGTTAATCATTTCCAAGTCTAAAGAATATCCAGTATCTAGTTTATAGAATATCTCGTTTTTTATCTTTAATTAATGTTCAGAAATATTGAGAATTTGTTTGCCACTTTGAAGTTGTAGGGTAAAATGTCTAAATAAAGGTGGAAAACGTATGATTTAATATGTTTGAATTTAAGGCTGCAAGGCAACGAAAGGTGTCATTTTTGAGACAGGGTGTAGACTTTAAAGGGGCACTATACATTGTATCCATGTTTAGCTATACCTATTAAAATAGAAATCCATTTAAATAGTCTGTTTGCTGCCCTTTTTAAAAGTACTTTTTGTGTTTCTCAAATGTTAAGTTGGATGCTACAACAGCAAAAAAGTGTGCCATACTTTCATTAACTCTTCTCTCCCACAGTTATGGAACACTCTCTGTGTCCTGAGCTCTGAAATGTGTGTACATTTTGTGTCCTCCAAGTACAAGACAGTAAACGGGACAGTGCTGGTTACTGTCCTGCAGAAATACAGCACAGTGGCGTCGAGACAAAAATGTAACAACACAGTATAATCTTGATTACAACTGCTACGGTCTTCAACTGTAAATTAAATGGCCAAAGTGCAAATTAACAAGCTAGCTACAGCTCTATGAATGCAATGGGTGGCCTATGAATGGGCGGGGTATAATGAGTCAGGTTGTAATGCTGACCAATTCGCTACGAGGGTTGGAAAGCAGTCATTCTATCAAAAGTACATACATGTCAATGTGTATCTGCTAGCCTATTGGTTTTAGTCATTCATGTGGTACAAAACAAATCTTATTCTCTGACTGTGATTCTGTGTCCAAATCAATTCTAAGAGCAACCAGTGGGGGGGGCTATAGCCTGGTTAGCCCAATGATCGGTTCACACCTGATTAACCTTTAAAACAAGCACAGATCAAGCAGGAAGGAAAAGTGACAGTGGCAGGGGTGGAAAGACTCTCATCCACCACCATCCAATGACAGTGCAAATACATCCACTGCAATTATTGGACCTGCCTCTGGAACTGGGGCAAACAGTCATCAGCAAACCTGCAGCCCCACAGCATTTCAAAGAGTTTGTCAATCATGGGAAATGGGACATTGACAAATGATGGCTTTAGGTACAGCCATATTTATGTAGGGAGAAGAGGACAAAATTAAAGGCTTTCCCAAAATGATGCTGGATTGAATGGATGCTGGATTAGATGGGACGCAATTGACCCCTACAGACAGTGGCTGTGGTAAACGCATGTATTTGATCTTTGCTCTTTCATGTCATGCTGCATTTCTACAAAAGATAACCTTTTGCTGACGTTGAGCTTTACGGTTGACCGCAAAAAGCTTTAAGGTAGGGTATTAAAGCTATTGAAGTCTTGTACTCAGTGACTTGGGCCAGCTCTGAGAGGCCTCTGGCCCGAGAAGGCACCCAAAAGGTTGGCTTCAAGGAGGCCGCTGAGTTTCTCAGACAGTTTTAATTATGCACATCCAGCTTTGATAACAGCCAATGCTGTGCGAGTAACCTTTACTCGACCCTTCTGAAATGCTACACCACCTTTCATGTTCCTAATTAAATGTCAGGAGGGGGTTTAACGGGAGGCAGGGCCTTTCACAGGCTTTGAGGTGTCATGTTGTAAACAGGCCCCTCCCACACCCATTACCCTTGGTGAGCTGGATTCAATCAGGTGCCGATTGTGTGAAGCCCCTTGCTGAGGTAGCCAAACAGCCCCAGCAGATTTGCTAAAGCCTTACTCACTGCACCAAGGTAGAGGTTTGTTGAGTCAGATCCAGTCTCCCTCACCTCTCCCTCATTCCTACACAAGTACAAGTACAGTCCTCTTACATTCTCAGTGTTGGTATATCAATTAGCATCCCTTGCATGGAAAGACCTAAATCGACATTAATTCTATAGAATCTTTCATGTGACTTGTTTTTCATAGGATCTTAATTAAGGCAGCACATGTAAACCACAACAAAGAGCTCAATTAGGCCAATGAGACACATGCTTTGACTGATGTATGGAGTCAAAAGCACCTTCTCACTGCACTCATTCTATAAGCTCACAAAGGAAATGTGCCTTCGTCCCTGAAAAGTTAAGGTCAATGACACCATACATGGTGTGTTGAATTCTGGTTACAGACTAGAATTTCGAGGTTTTAAAAAAGGGTTGCAGGAATTCAATTAATTAACGCATTAAGGAATTCATATAAGCATCCCATTCTAAATGTCATGCATGTTGTAAGTTATGTTGAAAAGGTCTAGCAAACGAAGATGTGCGGTAAGAGCATAGGAATGTACATAATGAGAATGCATAATGATGAGAACAGACTGTTCGGCCTATCTAAGCTCATCATTTCCTGGCAAGCTGTTCCACACATTGACAATTCTGTATAAAAAATGTATAATTAATTCCTTTAATTAATTTCAACCCATGCACTCTTATTCTGCTAACCAAACTCATCTTAAAACATCTTTGGTACTTCACTTTGTTAATCCCTTTTATGAATTTAAAAACCCCAATCAAATCCCCCTCTTAGTCACCATTTCCTATACTTGAATAGATTAAGCTTATTAAGTCTTTCCTCATAATGTTTACCTTTCATACCAGGTACAAATTTAGTTGCCCTTCTTTGTACTTTTCCAAGAGCTTCTATATCTTTCTCGTAGTGTGGTACCGAGAACTGCACACAGGACTCTAAGTGAGGTCTGACAAAGGCATTATACTGTATATCAATATAACCTTGATTGATTTATACTCAATACTTTTTGCTATATATCCCAGCATCCTGTTGGCCTTTTTCACTGCTACAGCACACTGCTTATATGCGGATAGATTTTGATGATTGTCTTTCAATCATCTTGGATTACCTTAGTCGATTCCAAACTGTTTGCCCCAATTTTTGTTTTTGACAACGAACCTCTCATGTGGTACCTCGTCAAATGCTTTTTGAAAGCCCAAATATACAATATCATAATCGTGGTTCAAGTCAAAACACTTTGTAACTTCCTCAAAGAAGTCCAGAAAGTTTGTTAGGCATGACCTCCCCCTTAAAAAACATGTTGGCTATCCGTAAAAATATGATTATTTTTAGGAATAATTCCAACTTGTTCCTAATAATACATTCTGGTATTTTACATGAGATGTGGGTTAAACTGACAGGCCTATAATTCCCTGGGTCAGTACAGTCCCCCTTCTTATATATTGGAATTATACTACCTTGCTTCCAGTCAACCTGGTATTTCTCCAGTGTTTAGGGATTGCATAAAAATATATGTCAATAGTTTATAAATAATCTCTCTTAATTTTGAGATGAATTTATGGTGTGCATCAACAATTTTTCATTCAGCTTTGCAATCTAGAGGTTTTACCAAATCTATATTATATTAAATTCTCTCTCATTTTATTAAAATCAGCTTTTCTGAAGTGAATAATTCTAGCCATCTTAATTTAAAATATATATGAAAAGTGACTGCACTATGGCCACTTATCCCTAGTGGTTCCAGTACCTCAGAGTTGCAAATTATGTCAGGATTATTACACAAAACCTGATCCAGAATTGATTTCCCTCTCGTAGGCTGAGTAATCAACTGCACCAAAATCACATTTACCCTGACCTGACACTACTTCCCAATTAATAGAGGGGTAATTGAAGTCGCCTATTTTAATGCATCTCTTTCCTGACAGACTCGTTTTATATTTCCATAGATATATATATATACACACACACACACACACACACACACACACACACACACACACACATACCCACATATACATATATATCAGTGGCAGCCCATCCATTGAGGCAAGGAGGCTTAGTCTACTTACTAAATGTTAGTTTGCTCAGTGAGGCGCAGTATTTCAGTTTGTATTCTACATTGGTTTCTCCCTAGACTGATCCTATATAAAACAGGAAGATTGAACATACGCCCCGAACTCAAGCATTCAACATTCCCATTGCGTGCATGCACAGAGCTTTGAGGCTGTATTGAGTTCTATTCATAAAAAATATATTAATTTTCACACAACTCAGCCCTTTGCATGTGCCAGTCTGCCACCAAGTTCAGATTGAATTAAGACGTTACTCTGCACTGTACAGCAAAGCTTGGCAATTCACAAACATCACCAACCAAAACCTTTGAGCATCGTAGCTAGATGTTGGAGCATCCAAACATTCATTTCATGGTCATTGTCATTAGTATATTCTTTTTAATAATTTGGGAGTTGCTCTCTTTGTATTACTCATTTCAGTAATTCATTACTGAAAGTTCACTTGCTTAGCTAGTCAACTTGCTACTAGTGGTTGTCAAGCCAAAGTTTGCTATTTTAAATGTGAATAATTATAGGTTTTGACACATGAAATTCACTAGGAATAAGTTATTAACTGTACACATGTATATTGTGGTATATATATAAAACCAGCTTTAATGTACCCTGGCATACATTCTACAGCTGTCTGGATGTTGTTGCATCCCTCCATGCGAAATTCCATAATTTCATGTTCTGTTGATGGAAGTGGAAAACGCTGTCTCAGGTGCCGGTCCAGAATCTCCATAAGTATACAATTAGGTTGAGATCTGTTGACTGAGATGGCCATGACATATGGTTTACATCATTTTCATGCTCATCAAACTATGAGTCATCCTGGAAGAGAACACTTCCATCAGGATAGAAATGCTTCAGCATAAGAAGAAGGTGATCACTCAGAAAGGCTTTGTATTTATTAGAATTGACTTGCCACTCTAAGGGGTTGAGTGAACCTAAACCATGCCAGGAAAGTGAACTCCACCCCATGCCAAAGCAGCCAGAACCCATCAAATATGCATTTGTCTGCTTGTTGAGAACAAGAACAAAGTCATCTGACCATATTACTTTTTTCCACTGCTTAGTAAACAATTTCTGGCAGGTTTAGCACCACTTCATTCACAACCATGCATTTTTAGTTGGAACGCAAGAATGTTCTTGACGAAATTGCTTGCTCACACCCTAGGTTGAGTCAACTGATTCAGAATTTCTTGCCTGTTTTCCCTTGCATCTCACAGGGGTGTGCGATTTCAACCACATTTGCCCCTAGTTGATTATATCTTTCCCTTAGACTTCCATGCTAACATCACCTTTGCCACTGTTCATCGTGAAACATCAGCAAGTTCAGTGGTCTTTGTCACTGAAACTCGCATTAGGTCAAATACAACTTCAATATACAAAACTTCACCTTCAAATTTCCAAAATGAATGATATTCCTTACATATTATACTGTATATAATATATATGTATACAGTTGTATGCTATTAATGCTTGAGTAAGCTCTTGTTTGTTCATCATTATTATTCATCCAAATATTTGGGTGTAACACTAACCCTGCTGTGGGACAAGCGTTACAGAAACGTCCTACAATCGGCCTCTTGTCTTAGCTCAGAGTGCAGAATTACTTCAGATCACAACGGGTAAGAAGAGAATTGAACACCTCTCGGTATAGCTTTTCCAGGGTCATCTGTGCAAGGTGGTGTTAGAATGTTCCGAAAATGTCTGCCCTGTCCTGTTATTTCAGTGCTTGGGACCTGCTGAGTGTTGTGTCCAATGTCTGATGCGGTGGAACACTACCAGGAATGACAGCTGTTAACTTCAGTATGACAATGGAGATGGGACACACTCTGCTTAGCATTTCCTTTTGGCAGTCAGTGTCTAATTACCTCAAAAATCTTCAAAGGGCAGGTAGAGGTAGCTGAGAAAAGGCTGCAGTTGAAACCGTTTCAGGTTTGGCTACATTAGTCCGGAGACTAATTGGTTGTTTCCATTTCCACCCCAAACACACATATACATATAAACGCAGCATCATTTATTTTTTTGTTAGTGGACAGTGAGATAGCTCTACCTGGTATTTATCTGGGATTAGTTCTTCATACCCTATGAAGCAAACAAAGAGCTGTTATTATAGATATGTTGTTCTAAGTCAGATTGGGGCTACTGAACTGCAGTCTGGTAAGGCCGGAATCCAGCAGTTTCTAGAGCTCTCTAAAGTAATTTACACACTCAGAAGCTAGATGGAAGCTAGATTGCTTCCATAATCAAAATGATTAGTTGCAAGTAGTCAAGTACCTGCCTGGAATGTTAGCTTATCGACAGTACAGGCTGTATATATGCACATACCAAATAGCCCCTGCTGGACCAGGGGTTAAGAGCAAGTCAAACGTATATTCACCAGGACCTGCTCTGATCCCAACCTCATCATAACACATCTCCATGTTTCTGACCATCACTTTTTGTCCTTCTCTCTCCCTCTCATCTCTGTACTCAAACCCACACCTACAGCCTCTGTCCGCAACCTCCACTCCTTCTCGCCCACTGCCCTTCCCTCTTCTGCCCTCTTCCCTGCCCCCTGCTGAATCTTTCACTTTACTATCTGTGGAGGAAAAGTCCTCCACTCTCCTCTACAATCTCTCCTCTTCCTTTGATTCATTCTGCCCTATTTCAACCAAACCTGCCCACCTGTTCCCTCCCAACCACTGGCTCACTGACTGCATTCATGCAGACAGAGCCAAACTGCGGCTGAAAGGAAATGGAGGAAATCAAAAGCTCCAGTAGACCTAACCTATTTTCACTGCCTCCTGGTCTCCTTCTCTGCTATGCTTTCCTCTGATAAATCTGTCCTCTTTCACTCGAAGATTGATCTTATTCTTTTAACCTAACCAAGCTGTTTTCAACTTTCTCCTCTCTCCTCACTCCCCCCTCCTCTCTCAACATAATAATTTTGTATCCTTTTTTGATAAGCTCAGCGACATCCGCAACTCCTTCACCTCAAGCCCTCCCCATCCCAAACTCCCCACTCAATAACATCTCTACCTCCCCATCTTCCTTCTCACCCCTTTCTGACAGACACCCTACAACTCATTAAATCCCACCACCCCACTACCTGTCCTCTCGATCCTATACCCTCCCCCCTCTTTTAGTAAATCTCAGAAGACATCCTTCCTTTCCTCTCCACCCTTATTAAGAACTCTCTATCTACCAGCACAGTCCCCTCTGCTCTCAAGAGGGCCTGTGTCACTCCTCTCCTTAAAAAACCTTCTCTCAACCCTGCTGATGTCCTCCCTATTCTTTCTAAAACTCTTGAATGTGCTACATCCAATCAGCTCATTCTTTACCTTCAACAGAACAACCTGCTTCATCCCAACCAGTCGGGCCTCAAGGCAGGACATTCCACTGAGACTGCCCTGCTCACATTCACAGAGGCTCTTCACCTGGGAAGAGCTAAATCACTCCATCCTCATCCTTCTAGGCCTCTCTGCTGCATTTGATATAGTGAACCACTGGATCCTACTCTTGTCCCATGCTGGGATTAGCATCTCAGGGTCGGTCCTTGCTTGTTTCACATCCTACCTCTCCAACCGCTTGGTTGGATCGGTTTCCCCTCCCAACACACTCTTGACCGGTGTCCCCCAAAGCTTAGTTCTTGGCCCCCTCCTTTTCTCTATTTATACTACATCACTCAAAAACTTATCTTCACATAGTCTATCCTATCACTGCTATGCCAATAACACTCAACTTTCTAAGTATTTTTCTCCCTCTAATACCTATTTTAGAGCTCTGCTTGCCTGACAAAAATCTTGACTTGGATGGCCACCCATCATCTGAAGCTCAACCTGGGAAAGACAAAGCTGTTCTTCCTTCCAGCAAAGAGCTCTCCAAGGATTGACGTATCTATCACCATAGTCAGCGCAACAGTGTCTCCATCCTGGTGAGCCAGGAAACTCGGTATGTCACTAGATGACCATCTGAGCTTCTCAAGGCAAATAACAGTGATCACCCGGACCTGCAGATTCTCCATCCACAACATCAGGAGAATCCATCCCTTCCTCACTCAAGAGGTCACACAGCTTCTTGTCCAGGCCATGGTCACACGCCTGGACTACTACAACGATTTACTGGCTGGCCTCCCGGCCTGTGCCATCAAACCGCTACAACTCATTCAGAATGCGGCTGCATGACTGGTGTTCAACCTTCCAAACTTCTCATACATCACCGTCTCTCCCACATTCCTCACCACCCTTCACTGTCTTCCAGTTGCAGCTTGCATTAAATTCAAGCGATTGGTGCTGGAATACCAGGTACTGCTCCCTTCTACCTTCAGTCACTGATTACACCCTACACCCTTTCCAGATCTGGCCTCTAGCCAGCTGACTGTCCCATCTCTCCACACACCTGTTAGCTGCTGCCTATGGCTGCACCTCTTCTCTGCCCTTATCCCTAGATGGTGGAATGACCTTCCCCACTCAGTCAGTACAGCAGAATCTCCTGCTATATTCCAAAAAAGACTGAAAACTGACCTGTACAAACTTCACCTCAATTTATATTTATATTCTTTCCCTTTTTATAACAGGTTTTTCGTCATGACTGTCAGCAATATCAATGATTAGACTGTAACTTACTATTAAATAGCTGTAGCAATGATCTCTAACCTTATGAATGCACTTGGATGTACTGTAAATTGCTTTGGATGAAAGCATTTGCCAAATAACTGAAAAAACTTGTGTAGAGTGCCATGGAGCACCATATAACCTGGATAAAATCTGGATGCATTTCCTAAGGGTTTCAGTAGCAGCGTAACCCCACTTCATTGCTCACAAATGACAAGTGATGTTAATGGAAACTTCACGTCCAACTTTACTTCATCTTGGATTTCTCCCTGGCACATCCAATGACGCATGAAACACACAAAGAAAAATCGACACAAACAATGACAACAAAACAGTGTGGCCCTGTATTAATTTGAGAGCCCTTGTTCTCGTTGCCATTTAATAAGAGCACCAGGATGGGGGAGGACAATGGCCTTTCCATTGCGTCCTAGCACAAACCAAAAGGCAATATCCGGTGCAAGGATATTACTGTGGAGTATCTGCCTCTTCCATCAGTTTCAAATTCTCTGTTCTTTTCCTTTCATTGAGGTCTTGCAGAATGCAGTCAGTCTGTCCATGTTCCCCTGGAGCCAAAGTCAAAGTCACATCAGGAAGTCTTATGTATATGTATGATAAATTGCCTAGGACAAAGTGCTATGATGCTTCATCCTACATTTTTATTTGTTTCTATAATTTAAGCAAGTCCTAACATAATATTGTTCATCATTTATTGCTGAATACATGCAGATCTTTAAAAAGTAACCCTGATAGAAAAACAGACTAGCATTATACCAGTTATACTCATGGAGTCCTGAGTAGATTTAACTGCATATATTGAAAGATTAGTTGTTATGAACAGGGCCACAAATTGGCTGTTTTGCTTAGGTCTTTTGTGAAAAATCCAGGAATAAATAAGTGAATGAGTCCTGGTAGATTTCAATGCCTGAAAGATGTATACTATACTGCACAAATTGGCAATTTGCTTATTTTTAACATAAATAATGAATGTTGTGCTAGTGCAAAACATTCATGGCTGTAAATTGTATATAAGCCTCAAAATATTGGTGAAAATGATTTGATCACACACAACTTCAACAATCAAGATTGCTGTTGAGGCAGGTGATAAGATGGCAGATTCTTGTTTCTTTATTTAATGGCCTACTCCTTTCACTGTGAATGTATGCATGTGTGTGTGTTGTGTGTGTGTGTCCACTGTTCCACTAGAATATGAACAAATGTCATTGTCTCATTTTTGCTTCACTGGGTATACACCAGTCCTAATTACTTTTACTCCATTAAATGGTCTTTCTGCTTGCAACACGAGCTGAACAGAGATAACAGAACGCAGCGGTTATTAATATTGAGGCAAGTCGTGTACGGTGTGGCAAAATTGAATTCAACACATCACTTCCACTTCTATTGAAGGCGGTGGAATAAAATGCACGCAACGCTTCTGCAAGAGCCAACGCTCCTCGGGAAGGCTTTGCAGATGCTCATCGTCAGATTTAAGACCGGAAAAATATGCAACATGACCTGTCAAAATATATCATCCTTCCCCTGTGCACATGAAACACAATCACAAGGCTCCGGATTCAAAACCAGATCTTGCCAGTGGAAAGACTTGTAATAATTTGTATTTGTAATATTAACAATTTATTATTTTAAAAAAAAAAAGAGTATTACAGGTTGTTGTTGTGGTCTAATTGGAATTATGACTCAATTTGCTGTGTTCAGTGACTTTTAGTTTAACATTTAAATCACACTATGTAGTCTGTAATTGTTTCTACCCAGGCAGTTGCTTGTTCTTGAACACAATAGTAATTTGTATTTTGTATTTCACACTTGTATGCACTAATCCTCCATACATCACCCTGGATGAGGGTTTCTACCAAAGTACAAATACATAATAACAGCAATGGAAACACAGAAACCTGTAAATGTCTCTTATTTTTTTGTAATTAGACCCATCACAATTAACTTTATTCACTCTCTTATGAACTCACAATAGGAGTAACACACGTGACACACATGAGTAAGATAAGTGGTAAGATAAATACATTACTACAACTTTACCTACTGGAAAAAGACATTAGTGCATAGAGGTTTGATTAATTTTACACACAGGTAGCATTCAGGGATGCAAACTCATGAGGGAGAGTAACATCCCCCAACCTAATTCCGAAGAGACGTGGTGAAAATACTGCATAATTTAACATTTAAACAGATTTATTAACTTTTTTCTTTATTTTTTCTATATTTAACACTGGATAAGAGCGTCTGCCAAATGCCTGTAATGTAATGTAATGTAATTTACACACACACACACACACACACACTGCTATTCTTTCTGCCTTTTAGCCTGAACCAGTATCTCTAGTGCTCGCATGTGCTGTTTTAGAGCATGCCTCAGCCTTGCCAGATGCTCTTTTAGAAGGGAGGGTTGCATTGCCGAGTCGGAGAAAACCTGCTCACACACTAAACACAGACGTAACTGTGGGTTGAATGGAGACTGAATGAAGCCCAGCTGTTCCAATGCATATTGTCAGCATTTTTCCTTTGCAGTCTGCGCCATTTGAGTAGCCTGATGTTACTAAAATTACTGTATATGCAATACTATATGATGTTTATTGTTCTACTTTTATTGATCGGTGATACGTTATGCCAAGCCCAAGAAGCAACTGGACAGCGGCAGTACTGACCTGCTGTCTGGCAGCTTTGTGGGCTTGGTGGTGGTGTGTGTGTGCACTCATGCTGACTCGAATGTAACCTATCGTTTGGTATTATTTGCAGGGAGACTTTTATATCATTTTTATGAATAACAATGTTAAAAGGGCAGACTACATACGTTACAGTGGTGTTGCAACTTTTTTATCTGAGCAAACTAACATTTCACATGCAGCTAACATTAACTAACAGTTCACTAACACTAGCATATGGAGGCTATTTTCCTACAATTTGGTGTGACACTACTACTACACACCTGGTATGACACTACTCAGTGACTGCCATTTGCGACACCACCAACGAGACGACCATGCTTGCACTGACTGACAGACTACTCTGCATTTCTGAGCAGAGCTGTTGGGGGGAGTTGTGATTTGAAGCGCTTGATTTTTTAAGAATTTATTTAAAATAGAAATACATAACACACTCATTCACACTCAGCCAACCTTCAATCTAACACTTCTAATACACAATATGTATTTGTACCTAATCTATAATAATACATAATTTGTGGACATATATGGTATGTCATATCAATTAGCAATTTTTGCATGTTTCATGTGTTTGTTATATAATTATATAATATATGGACGTTGCACCTCAACACGCATTTCAATGTAATTGAATTTCTGATACGGGATTTTCCGTAGGACTGCGACTGTAGCGTTTGCGCGGTCTGTGGAATATCCTGTAGATCTGGGAATTAAGGGTTTGCGTGGTCTATGGAAAATCCGGCAGTCAGCGGATATGGGTTAATGCTGGACAGACACATAGTGGAGGTGTGTCTGTTAATGAAACGGCCATTACCTGTTTAACACAAACCTGCTGAATTCTGCAAAGTGGAGTAATGAGAATTAATGATCCAATGATTCATGAAGACAAAGGCAGTTGTTATCATTTCAAATGAAACCTACAGAGTGTGCACAGCCTATAGCAGTAGAAACAGTGATGGCACTGCAGGAAGGATTGCTGGATATGAACAGATCCTTAGGACTGCCTGAGGTGGTCTGTGTGCTGGCTGGAGTGCTCCATGTGCTAACAGGACTGGTCCTGGTACTCACTGGGGTGGTCTCTTTGCTGACTGGGGCGGTCCTTCTGTTCATGGGGGTGGTCTCTGTGCTGACTGGGGCGGTCCTTCTGCTCATGGGGGTGGTCCTTTACCTTATTTTTAATCTTCAAATGGTCGTTTATTTTCACACAGTTGTAATGGTAAGCTAAGGATAAAGATTTACATGCTTATTGGTAAAGGTAAAAATCATGCTCTGTTTCTTTTCTAGAGAATGACCATTTGTGCATTTTAATTAAACTGAATATGCAGGATTTCAAAGACATTCAGCATAGATCCAGTACTAACAGTACTAGTGGAAAGTTTAAATGTACACACCCCTTTAGGTCTGGGATGCTATAATAAATTCTCAGAGATAAAAAAATCTTATTTTTTTAGGATTCAAAACATACAGATTTACTGAACTTCCTCCATTTGGGTGTAGGGACATCAAAGTTTGTATTTTCAGTAACAACAACCTAATTAATGTTATTTTTTCATCTGCATACAAGGAGAGGGAAACAATGGAAGATGATTAATGTTAGACTCTGGTAGGAAAACAGCTAGGCTGCTGATCCAGGGTGTGTTTTCCAGATGAGAGAAACCGTCAAACAGAGCTGACAGAATGTCCCGGAGTGGATTACGATTCAATGCTCTCTCTCCCTTACGGAAAACAACAGTCTACTCCATAGGGTTAATCTCCATGGAATCCTCTCGGAAAGAGAGCTTATAACTCAATGAATGCACTCTAAATCAGAACTGGAGTAATCAAGCGATTTCCATGCATTATTCATAGTTTTCTAGTGAATTCAGACACACACACAGTATATCTCACTCTCCCTCTCATATATATATATTAGAACAAGGGCTGTCAGTAATTATACATAAAGCATGCAGAATTTTGTGCGTAACTGATTTGCACCTGTAACAGATTTGCACCTGTAACAGATTTTGACACTAGTAATTAAGGTGGTATTAATTGAATTTGTGAAGCTCTTTCCCGAAGCCTTACTGCAAGTGTATGCTTGAAGCAATTACTTCAAGCCAGAGTGATGAGACATAAGTACCTCTGACTGAAACAGATGCAAAGTCGACCAACGGACATACACAAAGCCACAAGTAGGTTAGGACAGCTACGATAATATTACTGTAGACCCGCAGTTTACCTTAATCTCGATTGTTTTACTGCCCCCGTGACTCTCACACATTACATTGACCTGGAACAATGGAACATGTAATACTTCTATGTTTATGGCCCAGGATGCCACTGGTAGAAATATTCAATATAACATATCTCTGGCATTTTATGGTGTAAAGGCACAATGGATGGGGGGTATAGAAATAAACAGTCATTATATTATATGACCCTTAATTAAAGTGATAATAGGTAACCTTTAGTCTAATTTGCTAGTGGCAGATGGAACATGAAAGTGCAGACACGCTCTCCTTTCAAAAGCTCTGATAATCCAAATTGTGCAGGGGATGTTTTGCTTGTTACTTAGCAACACTCATTAGTTTCATTCTTTAATACAGAGAGGAATGGGAGGAATGTACGGCATCTCCCAAAAAACATTTTTAATTCACTTTTCAACAACTGGATTGGGTGAAAGAGCATGACACCAGACTTCAAAGATGAGATGTTCTCGGAACATTGCTGTGATGATGCCGCCAGGTTCTGGCAATATGTTGCTGCTATGTTTCAGAAAAGCTGTGATAATGCTATATGCGAGCTGGGGTACATTTAGCTATTGCTGTTGGCTGTCCATCAAAATGGCTGAAAGTAAACTGAATTTAAGCTCTCTGGCATACGGAAACGAACAAGAAAACCACAAAATGGCAGGCATTCTCTGAAGGGCAAGTAGATTTATTGGATATAGCCTAATTCCTGGCCATGTGTAAAACTGAAGAGAAAAAAGAAAAATCAAAGCAGTTAAAAAAAAAAACCTTTGCATGGATAGACAGAAATTCAAATAGAAAACATTTTTCAATCATATGAAATGAGGTCCTTTGAAATTCAGGCACCCTATTGCTCAATTCTTCAGACCAATGCTGTGATTTCATTATGGCAAACCTAAGCATTTCACAGTTCATCTCCTTTCATCTCACCCTTATACAATGAATGAAAATGGAAGAGATATGGTGATTCAAAAGACACCCAGGGTAAGAACGAAATCGAGAATTGCAGAAGATGCATGTAAATATTCCCCAATCTGAATACATGATCTCTCCAGTAATAAGCTGACCATTGCTTACGTCCACTTAACATACTGTACACACTGAAGTTAAGATTTTAAAAAAGATCTGACACTGGGCAGGCCTTGCTTTTCCCTGGGATTTCCACTTTTACCCTTTCACTATGTACTGTATATATGCATGTAAATAGTACTTTATACTGGTGTTGGGGCAACTAATTAATAAAAAACGACTTTAATTCACTCATGGTCTTGATGGTCTTGCCTATGTTTAGGCAATAAGCAAATGTGTCAGCCATATATTATATTTATCTTTGATGTTGCATGAAATCTTCAATAAGGGAATAGCTTACCACCATGTAGCAGTGGTCTGCTATACATCAGTTTATAATACTGTCACTGAACCTGTACCCACCTTTCCATAACTCTGCTTCAAGACATACAAAACCTATGTTCTACCTTGTGACCAAATGATCACCAAATTCACAAATACTTTTCTCCAGTCAATAGACGATGCATACAATGGCACATTGTACTTTCACAACTATTTTAAATACGTTAAAAACAATCATGATCACTCAACCAGAGGAGCGAGACCAATATAATTCCTTTTCAATCAATACATATGAGCGATAAAAGCAATTGTTTTATCATGCAAGGAAGGCTTTTGATCTGAAGTGGATACAGATGTGAAAATAAATAAATTGGTGTGTGATTTACCTAACATATGCTTTATGTACATATTATACTTAATTGAATTATGTTTTGAAATAATAACTGATGTATGATTATTTTATTTGAATTATGTACACTCAATTGCCTAGCTTACACAAATATAGGCTATACAGTATAGAAAGCGATGGGAATTCCAAACCAAAAAGTAATGGCTTAGGTTTTTATTTCCTCACCAACCTACCTCACTAACCATAGTAGTGAGCACATTGTCTGAAATGAAGCCAGGTAGTGTCATAGAATTTTGTGAAAGCAATGTTTGTGGAAAGCACTATCATTTGACATAATTGACCAAATAAGAGCACCATCATGATATTACTCAAAGTTCATGACTTTTTGCAGCTCTTATAGTCATGAAAAACATTTTCATGTAGTTTGGAATGAACCATACTGTTAAATAGTTAAATAACCACTGTGACATTGGAATGTTCTTGAATCTGTGCCCTCTATTGTCACTGACTAATGTGTTTCCGCATATTTTTTCTGTGCAAAATTGGAAGGGTCCAGTCAGCACAAGGGGCTATGCTGCATTACTGGGTGCACTCAAGCACTGCTCATTTGGGATCAGTCAGATGGTGTTTTTTAATTAGCTCCCCTGAAATTTGGTTTTCACACTGCATGATAGTCCTCCGCTCTCTCTCACTCTGTCTTTCTATCACACTCTCTTTCTTTCTCTTGCTCTTTCTCACCTACATACACACACACACACACACACACACATACTGTGGAAGTGAAGGAATTCAGTGGACAAGCCAAGGGCAGGCCTTTGATCTCTACCTCATATCTAGTGTTCCACAGTGCATATTATTTATTAAAAGATTGACACAGTGTCTTTTTCGATAAAAAATTCTGTCTTTACATTCAGTTCTTCGACAAATAGAACAAGGAAGAGTACCAGCACTGTCCATATTTTTTTTATTCGTTTATTTTTGTATTTTGGCAAGGGCTGAATAATTAGAGGGAGCAACAGCAGTTTCCCTAGACACAGGAACACGTAAAGCAACATCACCCAAAAGAACATTCGATTAGGGTGCTTAATCTGCTTTACTTGACGCAAGTGAGGCCGGAATCGGCCCCCAGACTGGCACTGGAGGACCGGGGGATTAAATTAGCACGACAGGCTGGATGTGTGGAAGGGGTGGGGGGCTTCTTCAGTGGCACTCTGCCCACTCCTCACCTCCTGCCTGTCTGAAACCCTGAGGAGAAACCTGCACTGCGTCCTGGGAAATCAGGCCTGCCAGGTTTCCTTGCTCAGGTGCTCAGGTGTCAACTGATGTACAAAATGAGTGTGTCGGGAATCATGTGACCGGCTGGAGAAGGTGGCTTTTTCTCTCACCCATTCTTTTATTTAGAAATATTGCTGAGCAATATTAGATCTCAATCATCCATAATGTCACAGACTATGAAGAAAAAACCCTCTTCCCACATAACCTCACCTGCAAAGGCTAAGAAAAACTGACCAGCCAACCTATCTGACATTTCGGAAAGCAGCCTAAGACATACGGCGTCAATTCTTTGAAAACCAATTCCAAACATCAGACCTCAAACTTAACTGACTGGGAGGCAGATTACTGCCAGAGCTCAAAGAGGAATTGAAAGTGCGGAAAAATAAGCTATCTGCCATTCAAGCTAAGCTAGCTAGTAATGTGGCGAATGTATCTCACATCACCACAAGAGTGGACTCTATAGAGAAGAAAATGACCGAATCAGAGGACAGGAATTGCCGTAATCATCTCGGAATTGTAAGGCTTACAGAAGACACTGAAAATGCCCATGCTGTGTTGTGTCTTATGACCTCGGTACAAAAGTGATTCCCAGACCTTCAAGGTGAAAATATTGAAATAATACGAGCACACAGGGTCTACACCAAGGGCATGTTTATTTTATGATTTAAATGGATGTGTTAAGTTCTGAATCAAAAACAATGTTTCTGTACTATTACAGTGAAATAAAGAATTTTGGAGACCAAATACATTTGTCAATTTCAATTTATTTTAGAGAAAATTGGTGCCAATCAATCAATCATTACAAATCAGTTATCAGTTAACTAAAATA
Organism: Aldrovandia affinis; assembly: GCA_029706075.1. NCBI lineage: Eukaryota > Metazoa > Chordata > Actinopteri > Notacanthiformes > Halosauridae > Aldrovandia > Aldrovandia affinis. The sequence continues at coordinate 4,718,098 of JAINUG010000049.1, forward strand.
ACATACTGCATATAAAAAAATAGGATGATCTGGATAGATGGTGTCATATCCCAAACTCTTTCCATGGACGTTTGTCCAGAATTGAAATGAACATTCTCCCATGGGTTAATATTCTCAGTTCCATGCTTCCTCTACCTTCCCCTGCTGGCTATTGGGATAAATTGCATTCTACAATTACTAAATTCACATGGAAGGGAAAACAAGGATGAATTAAGATCCTTATTCTATAAAGAGGAAAATATGATGGAGGATTAGCTCTTCCTAATCTGTCCAATGCTGGTCCTTTGTCCTGCATCCACTTAATCCATGGTTTAATGATTCCGACATCCCTTGATGATTGTTAGAAGAGAAAATTGTCCACCCATATAGACTACAAGATCTTAGCTATTCTGGAAGATTACTGAGATTTGTCCCTATATTTTCCTATATTATTATTACTATTATTTGGCCAAGTGATTATAGTGCAGTCACTTTTGGTATTTTTTTGGAAGTTAAGACCTCTAACTCTAATAGATTTGTTAAAACTACTAGATTGATACATTTTGAATGAAAAATGAAACAACTAAATTTAAAATAAAATAAAAAATAAAATGAAAAAACAGTCTGCACAGTGGATGAATATATCTTTACCGGAGAGTTTGAGACAAAATGAGATTGTACAGAGTAAATAAAAAAGGCTATTCGGAGATAAATGAGATAGATTATTGTGATATGTGGGCGAAGGCTAAAAATGAAATAAGGGCAGCTAAAAGGCACTTTGGAATTAAAATTACAAAAAGTCATCCGAATCAGTTTTTTTCAATATTGCAGTAGAAAAAGTAAAGATAAGGAAAAGTTACATTTTTAGCATTAAGAATAAGGAAGGAGCTTTGCTTTATAATAACAACATTTCTGATCAAATAAACAGTTAATTTGTTGAGAGATTTGCCAGATAAGAGGTTATAAATATGCCTAAAAGTACAGCTAATGTACAGAAGTTGATGCAGAATGAATGGGATTGAATATTCAGGAGAGATCCCATCAGTTAGCTGAATTCCCATTTGGAGCATAGAGTGCCAAGGGGACATCCTGAGCAGAATAAGAGGATAATACAATTCTGTTAATAAGATCACAGAGGGCTTTGATTAGAAGAGACTGACCCTCTGGGCAGTGGAACACGCTTCGAATGCCTACCGATGACAGACTTCAAGCAGAATCTTCCTCTTGAATGAGTGATACTGAATGGGCCTCATCCAAAGGCCTCTCCAAACAAGGGAATTTCATGCAGAAAGATCTTTCCAGGCTATTGCTCAGCCTGTCTGACTCTTGGTGGTGTTTTATTACCACACCTGCTACAGTACAGCCATTTAAAGGAAAGGGAAATTCTGCAAGCTTCAGGACTGGGTTTAATAACATATCCAGAAAATTCAAAGGTTTTCACACAGGACAGTGATATGTTGAATTCATTACAGGTCAGTTACAATGGGCTTATTATTAAAACTAAAATGATGATTTGGCCTATCCTTGCTTTTTTCAAAGTTCTTGTGGGTATGAGCCAGTTTAGTTACTATGACATTGAAAGTCCTGAGCAGGGGTAGGCAACCCTGGTCCCAGAGATGTTTATGATTTTTGCACAACATAATGGGATTAATTATTGGGCTTAATGAACACATGTGATCATGTGCTGGAGGTACTCAGCATTTCACTCCATTCAGAATATTCAGACTCTTATTAATCGATCACACTGTGAAATCAAGCTTGGATGGAACGAGAAACCAGAAACATCTCTGGCACTCCAGGATGAAGGCTGCCTACGCCTGGTCTACAGTATACTTTTATGTAAGAACATGAGAGTTTTATTGAACATGGTTTCCAACAGCAAAATGTTGCCCTCTCATATTTAATGTACAGTATATGTCATGAGTATATGAGTTTTTTCCCATATAAATTATTTTCCTATATCGTCCAGATTCAAGATGGCATCCCTGTCCTGCTCCTTTTACTTCACCATGGCCAAGTCCCCATCCACCAACAAGACCAGCAACTAACTAGACCTTGTTTTCACCAGGAGCTGCCCTTCTCCCAACCTAATGGTATCACCACTTAATGCATCAGACCATTGTTTTTTGTTTTTTTTCCTGCCACTCTCCACTGTACCTAAACCCTCTTCACCTGCCCCTACTGTTTCTGTCCATTGTAACTTCCGCTCTCTTTCTCCCACTGCCCTGTCATCTACTGTTCTATGTTACTAACCCCTGCCGAAACCTTCTCTCAACTACCTGTTGAGGAAGCCTCATCCACAATGCTATCCTCCATCTCCTCTTCCTTTTATTCACGCTCTTCCATCTCCACCAAATCAGCTTGTTTGTTACCTCCCAGTCCCTGGTTAACTGACTGGATTCATGCAGATAAGCTCAAACTGCGAGCAGCAGAAAGGAAATGGAGAAAATCCAAATCCCCTGCTGACTTGGCAACCTTCCACTCTCTCCTGGCTACCTTCTCCTTTGATCTCTCCTCTGCTAAGTTTGCCTTTTTCAACTCTAATATTCAATCCGCTACATGTAACACATGCAAACTCTTCTCTACTCCCGTCTCCTCACCCCTCCTTCTCTCCCACCCCCTTCCATTCTAACTGGGAATGACATTGCATCCTTTTTTCAAAGGAGGTCAATGCCATTCACAACTCCTTCGCCTCAACCCCTCCCTTACCTATCACACAATCCAACCCTCTGCCATCCTTCTCACCCCTCTCTGACCCTGACCCCTTACAATGAATCCACTACCACCTTCCTACCAACTGTTCTCATGATCCCATTCCCAGTCCATCTCTGAGGACATTCTCCCTTTTGTCTCCACTCTAATCAACACCCCTCTATCATCTGGTACTATCCTTTGTGCTCTCAAGAGGACCCATGTCATTTCCCTCCTCAAAAAACCCTCCTTGAATCCTGCTGACATTCTTAACTATCAACCTCACTCTCCTCACATTTTTATCCAAAATCTAGAACATGCTATCTATAATCAACTGTCTCGCTGATTCCTACAGAATTACCATCTTGATCCTAACTAATAGGGCAGGTCACTCTACTGAAACTGCTCTGCTTGTGGTCACTGAGGCTCTCCAGTCAGCAAAAGCAAAATCAATCAGCTCCATCCTCCTCCTGCTTGACTTGACACCGCTGGCGTGGTTTGCATCATACTTAGCTGACCAGACCTAGTCAGGTGACCTGGAGGGGATCACTCTCATCTCCTCACACCCTATCAACTGGTGTCCTGCAGGGCTCAGTGGTAGATCTCCTCTGGTTTTCCCTGTATACTAAGTCACTTGGTTCTGTTATCTCTGCCCATGGGTTTTTCATTTTCATGCAGATGACACACAACTCTATTTCTCCTTCTCCCTTACTGACAGTCAGGTTCCGGCACGCATGTCTGCATGCTATCATCTCTGCTTGAATGCCCTTCCACCACCTGAAGCTCAACCTAGGAAAGACTGAGCTGTTCTTCCTCCCCAAAAGGGCTCCCTGACGATTGATGCCTCAATCACCATAGTAGGCTCCATGGCGTCTCTATCCCAGTCTACTAAGAACCTTGGAGTGACTTTGGATGACCAACTGAGCTTCTCAGAACACATTGCAGCAATCACCCACATCTGCTCTGCTAATTCTCAGGAGAAATCTTGAAACCGTCAAACCATTCCAGTCTCTGCCTTTTTAGTTCATCTTGGCAGTAACTTTAGGGTAATTGCAGCAGACCGACAGCTCATTTCTCCATTGATATTCAAGAGGCTCGCTAAATAATGATCCTTACTGCTGGGGATGCAGTGGCTACTTCACCCCATTAGCTGCCTATAACCACCACCACTTTTCTCAAGAAGAAAATGAGGTAAACATACACAACAACCTGGAGAAGGTGATTTGTCCGCCCCGGAAAGCTGGAAAATTGGGCAATTTTGAGCTGCTTCCATGGTGATCCTGTTTCTCTGCCTCCTCATGTCCCTGATCGGTCTTCCCGCAACCTGGACACCTATCCTCAGCTTCACCTCCGACTATCTGCCTTGCCTGGCTTGCCTCCCCTTCCCTCCCTCTGCCAGCTAGTCAGCTTGCTAGCTAGCCTCCAAACAATTTCCGTATTTTGGACTGAGCTGCATTTTTGGGGTGAGTGACTTTCTCTCAAACTAACAATGACTAACCCCAAATCACCATGCTTTTTATTCACTTTCGTTACATTTAGCTCGTCAAAAACTATAAACATTCTGAACTCGTTTGTTTACCTAACAGTGGAACAGACATTCTCACTGTTTGTTTACATTCTCGTGACTCTGATTCTCTTGCGCTTTCTCGGACTATCGGCCCTCAGTACCATGTGAACTCTCTCCCACCAGCACTATACTAATGTTATCTAATGAAACTGCTATGTGATATGATATGCCATTTGATGGCAGTAAAACTTAAAAGTAAAACTGCAATTAAAGACCACCATTGCAATTTCCCCTCTGCTCTGCATTCAAATTTGCTGCACCTAATGATTGGAATAAGTTACAAAAACCTCTAAAACTGGACAATCTTATCTCTCTAACAGCTTTCAAGGACTCCATCATGGACATTCTCACAGACACATGCAACCACTTTCCATCCTCACAATAATATCAATACTTTGATGTTTGTCTCATGCCTGCCCCAACTTTTGTCTTAATTGTGCTTATGTCCTGTCTCTAATTATCTTGCGGTTGTGCATATTTTTGTGCAGTTTCTTTATATATGAGTACTGTTATTTATTGCCTTATGCCTTTGCATTGCATTGTGTCCACCTCCCACTGTCCCTGTTATTCCTGCTGTCTTGTCTGTCTTGTGTTTTTGATATTTGCTGTATGCAACTCTTTGTTTTTTGCTGCCTTGTCCCTCAGCGCTGAACATTCTGCTTGTCAAATTCAGTGTTGAATATTCTGTCTGTCAATTAAAAAAAAAAAATTTTGTTTTAATTTTTTCCCCTCAAGAGGATAATTACCTCTTGCCAGGCCGTCCTTGTAAATAAGAATTTGTTCTTAAGTGACCTGCCTGGTTAAACAAAGGTTCAATAAATAATCAAATTAATAAGATTTGAGGCAGTCCTTTAAAGTGCACACCAGGTCCAGCAGAAAAATAAAGAGTATTGTTCTAGTTCTACCTTAGTTCCACATGGTGAACATTTTTATTTCAGCAGTGAAGCCGCTTCAGCTCAGCAACCTACAGTACACTGTCTGCCTACACAGCAAACAGGTAATTGGTTATCATCTCATTTCAGGCCTGTAAAGTAATGATGTTCTGCTCCATGACAATGGGATACAGTGTCCTTCTGGGGCAGTAAAAATGGTTTGGGGATAGTCCTCCAGACCTTGCTCAATTAGCATTATCTAATCGCCCTTAAGAGTTCTTGCCCTTAATTTAAGATTGGACCCACATGAGGACTGCTGCTCAGGTTTTAAATTCACCCACGCCTAGATCAAGCCTTCCATTTGAAGTTACAGTATATGAGGACATTTATTTAGAACAAAAATGATGGCCCCTCCACATCTGAATTAATTTGAAGTCCAGTAAAACAAGACTTATGAAGACACAACAAATTCCTCAGATCCATGAACAAGTAGTAGAATTAATAACTTACATTTATGTTACAGAAAAAAACATGCAAATACATCTTCCTTTACAGAAATAACCCTTCAGAAACAATTATTTTAAACAGGATAACTGTTGTAAGTTACCAAGTTATCATTCAAAGTAAATGTGTCATTTTTTCAACAGCCGGAACATTATATTGCAAAACTTGCCCAAGTAGGCTATATAGCTAGGCTATATAAAATATGGTCTCAAGGAATTTGAGGATACAGTTCTGTCATTTGAATGTAGTTTCTTAATTTGCATCCTCTTTGGGCAGGCATTGGAATTATTGACTGTTATTAAGGAAAAATGCATTGACATCCAAATGTCAGATAATGCTGTTGGATGTGCAGGAGTACAGTTACTGTATTGGTTAATGTGTCTGGATTTGATTTCAATGTATCCATTGATAATCTCATCTCATTAATGCTTATTGTCCCAGCATGCATTTTGATTTCAATGTATCCATTGATAATGTTCATAAAAATATAGTTATGAAGGATTGCCACATGTGAACCCGAGACCTTCTTGCTGTGAGGCGACAGTGCTATCCACTGCCTCCATTTACTAAACCCCAAACCCTTTGTGTCAAGGTCTAAATATTTCTATGTCTTCCCAAGATTCTTGGACACCAAAGGACTGGCTAGTATCATTTACAACTACCTCACTAAGGGTGACCACTAGAGTGACATTGAAAACTTATATTTTTTGTTTGTTTGTTTGTCTGAGAAATGGGGTTCCACCTTCAAAGAAGACACCTCCATGTCATCAGGGAGGCCAAGACTCTGCCAGAAACCCCACTACTTCTAAATACGCTGAAACTGCATTATGCACACCAAAACAATCCAGCAGCAACCCATGCTCTTGGTCTTAAGAGAAACAGTATACTCAACACATTGCTGTACTTCAAGGTTTCTGACAACTTGGTTGTGGATATCATGCATGATATTCTAGAAGGGGTAGGCTAATATGAAGTTAAACTTATTTTTGAATATTTGGTCAATAATTTTATTTCAAAAGAAAGCCAGGAAAAACAGGCCAACAAAAGTTAATGTGGACCAGCCAGAAAATGCACTTGGGTTGAATGCATCTCAGGCATTATGTTTAATTACAAACATCCCATTGATATTTGGTGACCTTGTTTGTGAAGGTGATGAAAATTGGCATTTACTGTTGTTGTTATTGGATATTATGAATATTGTGTTTTCATCTGCTCTCACAGCAGGTATGACAGTTTATTTAAAGCACCTCATCATTGAGCACCATACCCTGTTCAAAAAGACTGTATCCCTCAAATAACTTGTTACCTAAGCATCATTTTATGGTGCATTACCCAAGATGCATACGCAGAATTGGACCATTGCTTCATGTCTGGAGCATGAGATTTGAAGGCAAACACAAGTTCTTTAAAGATTGTGTGAATAATTTTAAGAACCTTACAGTATCTCTTGCCAAGAAGCACCAATTTGCTGTAGCATACCATTGGGATAGCATGGACTTTAAGCCACTTGAATCTGGTCCTGTCAAATGCCACATTCTAAGATCACAAGAAAACAGTGAAGTCATCTCTGAACAACTTAGCATTGATTTAGAGGCCACAGTCAGTGTTACAAACTGGGTTAAGTGTTCTGGTGTTGAATATCGTGTGGGCCTTTTTGTTTGTATTGATGTTGCAGATACACCAGTCCTTGGCAAGATTGTATCCATTTTATTCCAAAAAGGGCAAGCTTTCTTTGTCTTAGTGAAGTATGATACTGTCATGAACTTTCATGAACATTTCCATGCATTTGAAGTCAGGGAGCAAACTCCATGCAGATTGTCATTTTAGAAAAGGAGAATTAATGTTTTTATAAGCCCTTTGATGCTCAAGTTTCATACAGGGCTGACCATTACTTTTACATTGTCACAGAGACATGTATCTTTTAATTTTTATTATTATTTTATTCTAACCAAACAAACAAAAAGGAAATCTGAAAAAAAGAAAAGCAATATAGGGCCAAGCACCATTATTGTTAGTTTTTAATTTTGTAATTTTTTTTATTTACTGTATGTATTTTTTTTTGTCACATGCCTCAACAAGAATGGACTGAGAACTTGACAGAATAAAATGCACTTTTATTTAAGCAATATATCTGGTCTACACAGATTTCAAACACTGGTTTTAAAAATTAACACCTTACAGGTGTCATGATTTAACATTTAGTGAATTACTTTTAACACTTTGTAAGTATAGAAATTTAACACTTGTAAAATAAATATGAACCCTTCATATTGACAAGTAAACACTGTGGAAGTGTTCAGTTTTGACACCCATAAGTTAAAAATCCAACTCTCTCAGTGTTAAAACATCAACACTACCAAAAGTGTTCTTTTAACACTTTTTCGGTGAGTCCCACATGTACACCCAATTTGTGTTGATTTTGACACCCACAGGGTTGGATTTGCTGTGTATATAAACAAATAATTTTCCTATTAATTGAGCATAAAATATAACTCATTACCTGTATTGTATTGTCCATTATTTTACTGTTTAATGGACTGGCCCCTATACTGTATATCTGAGCAATCTTCTTGTACCTTATAGTCCTCCCCAGTTACTTCGGCTACAGCATACGATTCACTCTTGTTAGTTGAGCCGTGCAATGATTTGGTGCTTTCAGTTTCGGGGCGCCCACATGCCAGTGTCTCTCCATCTCTCTTACTTATTAGTTATGCTGCCATAGCTTAGTGCCACCGGAGACAATCATCGATCTCTCTCTCTTTTCTACTTTACCCTCACAAATCATGAATCCATTACTTCTCCTTCTGTCCTGCTCCCCCTCATATGGGAGACCTGCTCTGAGCCAAAACCCCTTGCATGTGTCTGGTGGCAGAACATCCGATATATACTATCTTGTCTGGACTGGCACCCAGCTCAATCTCACTTCCCTGGCATGACAATCTTCATGACAAGAAGATCCTCCGACCAGACTCTACGACCAGATAATTCACCGTTACCCTGTTGATGCTGCCCGCCCTTTTCCTGCCCTGCGTTTTATGTACTCTTGTTTTATGGACTGGCTCCCTTCAGAGTCTGGTTCCTTTCAAGGTCACTTCCTTCCTATGCCCTTCAGGGAGTTCTTCCTTGCCACTGTTGCCCTTGGCATGCTCTTCGGTGGGTTTAAGGCTTATAAACACTGTAAAGCTGCTTTTTGACAATGTACTTGTTAAAAGCGCTATACAAATAAACGGAACCGAATTGAATACTGCCTTCTTTGCTCATCTTTATCAAGGGTCTGAATGATTTTGAAGGGTACGGTATATGCACAATGCATTTCAATAATACGTTTTATATATAGTAAATGGAAAATCTTTGACCCGTGTGCACCATTTAAAAAAAAGAATATGCCCCCCTGGAAGACGTAGCTAATTAAAGAGCCTAGGTCTACATGACGCTCGATGAAGAGAAACTCAAGCTGATTAAAGACATAACCTGTCAGGTCCTTCCATGTTAATCAGCTTGTTCCTGCACAGGGCCGATCCCTACACTAATTATCTGTAATTCACAAATCAAGAGGCTGGGTACGAGAGAAAGAGGCAATCTATTATTATTATATTATTATTATTAATCTGGCGAAAGGAAGGAGTGGGGCCCCATTCACCCTCTCCATCCAGTGCATCACACACAGGACTGAAGTGCATTAGTCACCATATACTAACCGAAGGAATTCAGGTTAAGTACGTTCCCGAAGGGTAGAATAATATTGGACCTGTGACGGATATAAATCCCATCCCTTAACCACTTAACCACAAAGCAACACTGGTAATTATCATGTTATACTTTAAGTATAATATGCGCTACTCAGATATGAAATGTGTAAGATGGTAATTAGATGAATCTGTGTATAACAGCTGATGTCAGCATTATAGTTATTTTGGGCTTGACTCCTCCCTCCCTTTCATCAGCTCAGAAATAGATTCATGGCCGTCTAAACGCATACAAGGATTTTGAATGCATCACTTCAGCACTAAGTGGTCACTAAGCCAAGGAATATTGTATCAAGAGTGCAACAAATGAAATGAACAGCAGCTCGTATACTAATAAGAAAACAGATTGCTAGTGCGTTGCCATTTCATTTCCCTGAAAGAGATTCTGTGTTGTAACTGATATTGAGCACGGTGTCTGTGATTTATGACTTCATTACATTGCTGTATTATATCCAATCAAATCTATTTGAGTTGGCTTGAATGAGCACCTTGTCCGGTAAGTGGTTTCTTGGGTCTTAGCTTTTTATGACATTTTAATAAATCAGGCTTTGAGACGCGAAACACAGTTTGGGTGCAGTATAACCGACTCCGGGCCACTCCTAGGAGGAAGCCATCTCTGCAGCCACCAAATAAATTCTGGATTTGTTCAGTGTATGGATTGATATGTTCATTCACAAGCTTTGTTTGTCTGTAATCTGTAATGTGTTTGTTTTTAACCTCTCCACTGTTTTCCAGGAGTGGCTCCCAAGCACCTTTTCCCGGGGTTACATAATCATTTTATCTTTTTTAAATTCCCAATTGGCTTTGGGTTTTCAAATACTTCAGTTCCCTCAGGAGAATAGATTTCATACAGTGCTTTGTGACAGCAATACTGCCATACAACTATTCAATAAAAAGTAAAGTTTTACCTGGATTCAATCGAATATTGTCCTTGACTTTGATTTGCAAGTAAATGTAAATGGTAGTTTTGTATCATTACCAAAAACAGTTTGGTGAGTTCAGCAATCACCAAAATCAACTCACCAAACAAACACTTGTCCAGTTTGTAAGTCAAAGTTATAGGCAAACATTGATTTAATGTAGGACATTTGAGTGATATTTGACTGACATTTGAGAAGGATAAAATGATATGATGAAGTACCATTGGCTAGCTGGGCCTTCCCCTAAATGTAACCTACAGTCATCTCCTTCTGTATGTATGGGAGCGAATCCCAATTGAAAAAAAACTGATGTTTTTTTAAAGAATAGCACTATTGTGCCTTAATCAGCGACAAAAGCCTCAGGTGTGACCTTGCCCAAAAAATTAATAATGGTTTGCTCTCCATTCTTTTTAATCCATGGCAACAACATAGGTCATGAAATGTATTCTAAATGCAATCCATTAAAGAGGCACCATTGCACTGGCGCAAGCCTCTGAGTTTGTTTATTTATATGTGGGTGTTTATTAGTGTTTATACTCACCTTGCAGCCTGTGTAATCATTAAGAGGCCCGACCCACCAGTGCAGGTGACACCTCCAATCTATGCATGGGTCAGAGATCATGGAACATCTACAGTGGATATCCCCATGGACTGATAAGTAATGATATGCTATTGCTGTAAATTCCCAGTACCCATGCATGTCTTAACATGCGTATTTTCTAGTCATCCATTAGAATAGTGCAGTCATTCCCAAACTTTGTTCCTGGGGACCCACGGTATATGCTAGTTTTTGTTACAATCAATCTATTGTTCAACTATGGTTGTTGAAAGCATGTGTTTAAGTTCTACCATAATTTGTTCCTTAACACATATTTGGTCCATTGTCATTTGCTCTGTCACTGAAATCTACATTTTCCACAAATGGTTTAGTTTCAGTTATCAGGTGTCCACACTTTCAGCAGTTTGGGCCCCTCTGATTTTACCTGCCAGTCTATAACTCAATCAATTGACTAATTTAAACTCTTTCTAAAGGAATGATTTGTCATATAGCACATTACAGAAAATGAGAGCATTAGTTGACCTGACTGATTAAAAGTCTAAGGATGTGAATATGGGAAATGTATTCTTCATAGTATGCATAGCTATTTCTGACATAATATGGCCTTACGAGGGTAAATAATCATTCAATAGACATTGACAAGTGTTGATTTAAGAACATTTAAGAACTAATTACAATTCATTGATTGCAATTAAGGTTGGAATGAAAATCATACACAGTGGGAGTTTGGGAACCACTGGATCACGGTTTGTCCATTATTATAAATAGATATTAATAATTAATAGAGTTCATTTCACTTTCATTTATTTGATTCTTGAGCAGCTAAAATAATCTGGATGTTAAAAATTATTAGTTAATAATCTGAACTCAGACTAAACTTCTATATTTGTTTTGTAGTTTTGCTTATCTTTGAAAGCATTGCCGTCACACTTGGCTAAGCCCATTCAAAATGACTCTCGTGAGAGTTTCGCGATAACGCAAATGAAAAACAAGTCATTATATATTTATTTATTTTTCCATGTCACAGCTTGAGACGTGAGAACAGTGGCTGAATCATTATTCCCCAGGAAAGAGTCCCATGCTACCGTTCCCTTTCAACAAGCTCAGTTTCCAACCCAGGGGTCCAACAGCGCTCTTACATTATTAACAGTATTTGCTTTATGGATTCCGTTATCTACAGTGACACGCACATTATATAGAATGCAACTTTATGTATCCACTTAGGACAATTCGTTTAGGTTTTAATGTAGTTATCCATTCATAAACCTCACATTTACATTCATTTTCATATGAATCTCAATACCTACATTTAAAAGCAACGAAAATGACATACAGGTTTTCCCAATAACCTCATTACCTTGACACAAACCTCCATCTGAAAATGCTTTCAATTGCTGAACTGACAGTGTAACAGTTTTGTAGGTATAAAATATCCTACCACAAGCATGGCAGACAAAAAAACGAACCAAATTGAAACACTATTCAAGTATAATCCATACATTTATTTTGTTTGAAGGAAGAACACTTACAGCTAGTTTAGATGTGGGTCCAAAGTTGACGAAAGTGTTGTAAACGTGTCGCACATTGTGAACTGTGCATTATATTATTTTACTGTATAGCCGTTGCTCATATACACACAAATGAATGCAATACTCCTTTAACGGCCCTCCCGGACCAGGGTTGAGAAGCAAGGATTTGGGGTCTCTGGACAGCAACGCTATTGGTGCTACAGTTATGCCTGGTATGTGGAAATATTTCCATTAACAGAGCCTGGAATCCGGATGGCTTTGGCTGCTGTCCTGAATTCCACTTATAATCAACATCAGAGAATCCTCTCGAGGTGCAATTTCCAGTCTTAATTGTGATTTAATACCCTGGAAATGGCTAAACTAAAACTCTAATTTGCTTACGCCACACTACATTCATTATGAGTGTGCAGTAAACAAAGCCTACAATAATGCATTGTATTATTTTAAGGTTCTGAAAATGCAATTAACGAATAGCTGCGTCAAACCCCCTCTTCAGAAAATCACATATTGATTGCTCATTAGCTGTTAATGTACGTAATTAGCCATGAACACTGAACATTGAATATTTTAGTCTCTGCTGATTTGCATCCAAGGGGCACGCTCAGATCATTCAGAGAAATTACTCGTGGTCACAGGATTGGTAAATACAGTAAATCGGTACGCACTCTCCCATAAGCCCTTGTTTTTTAAAAACGCGTTTTAAATGTGGGTTTCGGTGGAATCTGGCATTGGGTCACATGCTTTTCTGTTCCAGTTTCAGCCCAGATGCACATTATGTAAGCCACCAGCTGCGTCGTGTGAACTAGCCTTTTCTGAATCAATCTACAACTCTGGTTCACTGCCCGTGGGACACACACCGTGGAAGAGGAATCTGTTTGTAAACACACAAACAGGACCTGACATCAAGCCAGGATAAGCCCCTTACGTCTCTCAGAAAATAAACAATCGTTATAGGACACCTATGATTGTGCTCTAAGATAAACACATAAACCCAGTTAAACCCAAGGAAAGTGCTTAGCTGGACAGTACACATTCATCAAACACCCTTATAAAGGCGATCTTGGCCATGTGCTTGGGCACGTCCAATGAAAGACTTCGAAAGCCAACATTTCGTCATTCGCATGCAGTCTTCTTGCAAAGAGCTTATAGTTTATGTTAAGCTTCATTTAGGTTAACATGTTGAATGATAAGAGCGAGGTCAAGTATTTACAGATTTCAGTTAATATGTTGTGGTAAGCCTTTAACGTGCCATGATTGACCAACAGTGATGTCCTAGGTTACAACTCACCAGAACTTAGAGCAGGCCAATAGTGACACATCTATGTGAACGTCTATGAAACCTATGTGAAGGTAGCCAGTTTCAGCAAATCTGTCTACTGTGAGTCATTTAATTTTAGCAGCCTTTGCCTATGTTGGACAAAAACTCCCAGGTGAATGAAGACTAATAATTAATTCATTTAAAGTGTTTTTTGGCTGAATTTCACAAATGATCAGATTTACGTACTTCAAGGAAACCCAGCCCCCCAACACTTGACAATTAACCCAATTATGGATTCAGTCATAATACTACTTACAGTCCATAGTGCATACATGTAAAATATAAAGTGCCTTGCATATACCAGCAAATTTTGTGCATGAGATATTAATCCTCAATAAAAATGGTAAAAAATATTCAAGATCTGAAATATACTGAAATTCTGGCAGGAAATGTTCCTACCAAAATAAAGGAAACACTTGCATACATGAGGGATACTGGCAGCTCCATTATATTGTGGCATGGTTTAAGTCTGTCTTTGTGAATTGCATTTTCATGGCATGGTTTAGGTCCATTCAACCCCTTAGAGGGCAAAGTAAACACCAATAAATACAAAGCCATTCTGCCACTCGTCACCTTCATCTCATCCATTTCTCTCCTGATGGCAGTGGTCTCTTCCAGGATGACAATGACCCTGTCCACAGGGTATGGGTGGTCACGGAATGGGTTGAGGAGTATGAAAATGATGTTTTCATACTGAAACCCAATGAAACATTTATGAGAGATCCTGGAGCGGTGCCTGAGACAGACATCAACAAAACACCAAATGATGGAATTTCTCATGGAAGAATTGTGTTGCATCCCTCCAATAGTTCCAGACACTTGTAGAATCTATGCCAAGGTGCACTGAAGTTGCTTTGGTGGTTCGTGGCGACCCAACACCCTATTAAGACACTATGTTTGGGTTTCCTTTGTTTTGGCAGTTACCTGTAGATTGATACATATTTAGCCTGTAAATCTCTTACAATATCTAGGTTTAAATGGTGATGTGGCTGAGAGGACAAGTTGTTGCAGGTTCAATTCCCAAATGTGGCAAAGCTATTTTCAAATACCCTGCTGTATAACTGGAGACTGTAAAGTGTAACGAGGGGATAAGGCAAGTAGGCATACGAATCATGTGACCACGGTCAATTCTACAGGCCCTGTACAAAGTGGATGGAGTGTGAGTTTTAGGGAGAGCTACGCTCACCCCCTATGCTGGTTGATTGCAGTGTAGCGTGCCCCTGCCAGGCTCGTTTACCCTGTATCAGATGCAAATGTAATCAGTGTCCCGGCATTCACGGCATGGCAGCCCACCCACGGACATGAACATTAACATGTGAACACTGCTGTCCTCCCTTCCCAGTGAGATGCATATTCTAACACTTTGGCCTGAAGCTATGTCCTCACAGCCTCTTCTGGTTAACCCTCCAGACACCAGTCCAGCTCTTAAAATGCCCTCGCAGACCGATGACAGCTCAGCCAGGGCATTGGGACACACAAGGACGTTGGGGGGGGAGTCCAGCACAGCTGTTGACATTTGCAGGGCGCTTGTTGGCCGACGGTCCTTGGCATTTTGCTGCCGAATTAAGCATGGCCATACTTTGCGAGAAATTACCCCGAGATAAAACGCAAAACGAAACAAAAAACATCACAGAGTGGCCAATCAAAGAGAAGTGTTAATCGTCACAGAATTGCCTGAAGTTCAAATCCAAGCAAGTTCCTTTGCGGTGTGCGTGTGTAAAAGGAGTCAAGTATTTACTGTTTCTCGTCCCTGAGGACCATAACATCTTGCTGTCGTACAACACTGCATCCAACGGCGTGAGAGAGCATTACTGCCAGGTTCTTTGAAAAATGTTATAATATTGGAAATACATTCATTTTGGAAAATGAAGGTTTGTTCAATTCAATTAACACACTTAAGGACAGGCTGAAGAGTACTCTCCACTGCTCGTCTCCCCTTTAAGAGGTGTGTAGCATCTCTTTTATTGCCATAGGAACTCAGGGTTAAAGAGGGGGGCGTTGTGGTGGAACTTTGATTTGTCTCCTGCCTCCTCCCCCAGGGCCATCTCACCTCCACCGGGAACAAAAATAGCGCAACCTTGGAGGCGGGAGGGGGAAGGAGAGCTGATGATGAACCCGTTACACGCTCTGCAGTTTACCGAGGGAGTTCATCCAGGCAGTGGACGGTGCCACTGGAAATAAAATAGTCGGCCTGTTTAATATATCAAACCAATACACCAACTAGGTTGGAGGATGCGATCTCCATCCAAATGTACAGAGAGAGGGAGAGAGAGGGGAAGAGAGAGAGACTATACATTACATTTAATTCCTCTCCTTATGAAACATTATGGGGGGTAATATATGACTGATGGCAACAATGGACAAGGAAAAAAATCAAGGTTGAAGACGTGACCAATGAGGAGGTGGCTATGGTGGAAGTTGGGTAATTGATACAGGTGACAGACTCGTCCTTGGCCAGAAAATCTTTACTAGGGCTAAGCTCTCTGTGTCTCCCCCTGCTTTTCTTAGGGAGCAAATGCAAGCTGGTTGAGAGAAAAATAATAGTGTTATACTGTAGGTTTGACATATTTACTGCACATATTCATGTACACAGTGTGCTACAGGTTACGCATTTCTTGAAATGTGTCTAATATGGCATTTGTATTACATTGATTTGCTACACAAGGCATAATAAACATAAATAGGTATTACAGGACAGGACAGGACACATGCTCTTATGTCATTAGTAATTCCTCATTTGTGACAGCAGGTTAAATTAATCTTACTTTATGAATTTTAGTTATTACTTTATCATTTTAATGCTTTTCAAAATTACAAAAAAACAAGTAAAGCTGTTAAAATTTGTTCTCCCAATTCAGTGACCAATTACGCCCTCTAGGTCTTTCGATTGACCTTTCCCCACAAACTCGCCACCCGGCCCCATGGGACAAGCTAATTCCTTGAGGCACTGATCTGCGTCCTTTGAGACTGGACTCACCCAACTATGTTTACCAGCTCGTTTTACCGCTGCTCGACGAGCTTCAACCGGCTCTCCCTCCCCCCTCCCTCTGGGGCGGACAGACAATTTCTGCCCCCTAGTGGCACTCCTGGTCAGGTGCCGGGCTGACACAGCCAGGCTTCGAACCGCAGCTGCAGTGGGAAACTTGTGGCTGTCCCAGTCGAAGTCAAGTGAAGCTGGTAAAAAAGGCATGTTGGCTAGAGCCATTTGTCAACATGGAAGAAAAAAACACACTTTATATCAATCGCTGTTGCTTTTTTGCAATGAGGGATACAGCAGCTACAGCCCGCACTACAGGTGGGGTACTTAAAAGTCATTGTATTCCAAAGCTTATTTGCGGCTACTGTTGCCCGTCAGCTGCTTCCATCCCTCAGAATTCACAAACAGAAACAGCACTTGTCAATGGGAAGTTTCTGTGTGAGAGCACAGAATCTGGTGATGGGGGGGCATGGAAGGTGACTTCATCCTAGTGTTCATAAAACCACTCTTGAATCCATTTAGCAGTGTATGGATATGGGGGCATTTTTGTCTTGCAATATGGGAACAAATTTAGGAAACAATGTTTGCACCATAGGGTGCACCTGGTCGCCTAAAATGGCTTTGTATTCCTTGGCCTTGCCACATGGATAACATCAGTGTCATGCTCGTCAAACCACTGGGCATCTACTCGTGCTCTGTGGATGGGGGCATTTTTATCTTGCACAGCTCTCTACAGAAAGGAAATGCTTTAACATGGGGCGATGTTGATCACTCAGTACCATTTAGTAACGGTTGACATTGATCTTTCCTTCTAGTCGAATCCTTCTGGTTTGAATAAAACTTTGAATCTCCATGCTCTTTATTATGATACATTAGTTTACGTATGAAAGCTCTCTCCAAGCTTGCTAAATTGGCTCAACAAATCTCATGCTGTGACATCAGTGACAGTGTGTGCTTCTCTGGACTGCTTGAAACTTCCTTAAATACTACCAGCGATGCATTCAAAAACACACCTCAACAAACTCAATGGATGTTATCAATACGCATTTCAAATCCCCCAAATGGTAAATGTTCTTAAATACTCACAAAAAGAGCACTTCTGGTGTGAAACACGCAAGCCGGTGGATCTAATCTGTAGCGGTTTAGAACATTGGCTGCACTTGTTGGGCAGCGCTCCAAATGGGATGTGTGATTGGATGTTCCTTCAGCCCCGGCTGGGTTGTGAAATGGATCAGAGGTCTCGGAACTGCAGTTGGCAGCTCAGTGGAGCAGGAAAGGGGAGCGTGCCAGTGTCTCCCGTGACTTAAAAGAGGCTATAACAGTTTCACGGGAGCTGAAGGACTTAACCCTTCCTCTGTAAAAGTAAGCAGTCCAGGAAGCCCAACATTGAGGATATAGCTTAATGTATTCCTCCTTCCCCTGTTAGGCATTCATTAATTTTATTTTTTGTTTCACTGCAGAGTTTATTGCTCCCTGGTTTGTATGCATTTCTGATCGCTCGTGCTGTCGTGGAACGTTTTATTGACAGGGCAGAGTGGGAAAGTTTTGTTCGGTTTTCAGCATGAGGATCTCATTCTGCCCGAACTGAAACACAGAACAGAACAGCGTGCTTGTGCGCATGCCTGTACGCGATGAACATGTGTGTAAATGAACATGTGTGAGCATGTGCTTGTGTTTGCAGATATGGATGCCCATGTCTGCTCCTGTAAACGTGAATTGTGTGTGCCAAGGGAAGTGGGGGAATATTGCTGCTTCAGCCAGAGTATGGCCTGTAGGGATGATCCCAACGGCACAGTCCAGTATGCACAAACAACAGCTTGCAGCGCTGCTGTTGTTGCCTATGTATTATTCACGGGCGAATGCAATTAACTGTCAGTCATTATGTGAGCAAACCGGAAGCTGCAATGTTTCAAATGATTCAAACCAGATCCATGCCTCCTTTAATAATGCATTTACTTTTATAGCACCTTTCGCAACTCTGATTAATTTGTCCCGCAGGCTCGCTTCTGAACTCGAAAGTCCGCTGTACGCGCACCGTCATGGAAAGGCGGCTTGACATCTCTACTAAGAGACGGAGCTGTCCCCTCTCGGCGAGTCACGCTTCTATTTAGACAGGAGTACGGAGAACAACTGAATAATCCCTGCTGCTCCCTGAACAAGAGACAGGGACGGTTTTCCTGCGAAAGCTCTGTTCCAGCGTCTGACCCAGAAAAACAGCTGTGATGGGAGCTGCATGACAGAAAAATGCACCGCTCGAGTATAAATAACTCCCTGCACCAGTTCCATGCATAATTACCGGGGAGACGGATGAAAAACAACGACAAAAAAGAAACATGGCCCTAAATTGCATCTACTGTACGTCTGGGGTTACTCATAATATTTTTATTTTTTTTAAGCAGTCTCGCTCGGCCTCAGCTCAGCGACAGGTCCGTTGGAGGGAAAATACAGTTCACCTCAAGGAAGAATTCAAGACGACCGCTCCGACGGTAAATCCAAGACTTGCGAATAAGAAGCATCAGGCCCCATCTCATATGAGTGAGGAACACCACATACAAATATGGTAATGAGCATTATCATCTATTCAGGGAACAGATGCTTGAGATGTGAAGGGATGAACCAATTATATTACATTAATAAACTCGTTTGCATAAATTGTCTCATTGTATTACTTGCAAATTCAACTCAGAAGGGGTGGTATCTCATGAACAAACACTTTTTTGTAATACACATGGATTGTAATGCAGTTTGATTTACCGATCAAGCTAATATGATGATAATAAGATGAGTGAAAGAGAAGAAAAGTGCCATTTGTTTTCTAATCTTTGCAAAATGTGTAATTGTAAATTGTTTAACTAATTGTGTTAAACCAAAACAAAGGCCAATGGTAATTACATGTCATTGCATGTTACATCTTCCTCTAAATATATAGGTCTCTAGCAGGTGTATATTCATATATTATGAGGGGCCAAGCAGGCAATACAAATCTTGAATACATAAGGTTGTTTTTTAAATAAATAAGGCTGATTACTTTAAGAATGAAAGTTCATTTTGAGTTGTGCACCAGCACTTAGGCGTACATTTTGAAGCATTGCCTTAAGTATCTTTAATGACAGAAATATATTTATAAGTCTCCAGGGCTAGACCACCCCAAATTGGAAACTGACAGAGTTAAGTAAGGAGTGCAGCTTTCTTTCTCATGAGCATGCCAATTTAGTACAAATTGTGAATGAAAGCAGAGATGGGAGAGATTATTTTTCCTTTCTCTGAAAGAGAGAGGAGGAGATAACTCGAGGAGCTGAAAACCACCCTGAAAAATTGTTTAAATATTACTGTTGTTTTATACCAGGCATGATTTATTAAGGGCGCCAGAATGATTGGCACACTTGATGAAAAAGAGCAAAAAAGGCTTTATAAAATAAACACAGATAATGAGCTATATTTTAGGCTCAAACATTTGGGAAAGGTATATACTTTTATTCAAATACAATTGTTCTTGTCTTTTTATTGAGTAATACTATTTTTAGTTAAGCTATTATATTTTTGAGCAATATACTGTACGTAGTTGTCAAAATTAGATTATTTTAAATTTTTAAATAAAGCCAAACAAAGTTAAATCTGCAATACAATTCTATGGGCCCTAATTTGGTGAATCAGGACGGTGTCGGTAAAGCAGACGCAAAGTGAAGACGGTGGCGCCTTAGGGCATGTCTAACGCAATTTCTGTAATTTCATGACGATAGCACACCTCTGGCGCAGTTTTAAAAGAGGTTGGATTAACTTGAATTAATTGACTTAAATGCAGGTGGGTGTGGTGGGGGTTTGGTTTCATAATGGCCAATCAGAACACGTATTTTCTATCCTTTTAAATACCAGTGCGCTAACGCTATATCCATTTCCTGACATGGATGACAGTTTTGCGTGGCTGTGCCAGGAGTGCTTCTCAAAAGAGGAGAGCAAATCAGACGGGGAAAACATTAATTTGTTATTTTCATGATTTGAGTTTATATTTTGAGACCTACATTGTTAAAATAAATGTTACCATGTCTTTTTTTCCTTATTTGTAGGGTTTCCAACTTAAAAAACAACATTTATTTTCTTCTAATTTAATGTAATTGTTAAATGGAAAGCAATAAATAAAAAAACTCACAACTGCAACTAGGCCTGTTTCATTTATGTTCGTCATGCAGTAGGCCTACATGTGTCACCCTGGAGTGTGCATCACAAACTACCTGGATATTAATGGATTGGACCCCCTTCCGATTCACATAGATGATACCGTGATCACGTGTGCAGTCAATGGCACCCAAGACCCCAGGGAATCCACATTGCGTATAAAAATCCTGTTTAGTTCTCTGCTGGCTGTCGGGTGTAGGAAAAGTAATAAACTAATTTGCAAGTTGGACAAGACTGGAAGAAACTGCATGTACAGCCGAACTGATAGCCGTCTGGCCAACACCGGCTACCAAACCCAGGGTATCGCTCACGGTATCGCCTTCGGCATCCAAATATGTACTCCATTTTCTGTAGTGTAAATGGAAAGAGTAAAACCCTCTCCAGATCCCTGCATCCTCTCCAACAAACAGGCCTCACAGAGGAATGCGTTCTGACTGAGATTCTCGCCTGAGGCTACGGGTGCAATTCAACAAGGCAGCACCCTGCTGCTAGATTTACAGCCAACTGCTACCAAAGTCAAATATAAATAAAATGGAATAAAACATTTTCTCTCACAAAGACAACCTGGAGGATTTAGAAAATTATATCGACAAGCATTACAACAAACTGTTCACAATGACAACTCCAAATTCAAAATGCTTCCGCAACTCATCCACCGACACAGAAGACCTGACTGCTGACAATACCGAGGCTAGTGTCTTACTATCAATCGATTCCAAACTTTCATCACTCGATGCTAGAATAGCGCTCATCAAAGTTCTCCACAAAGAATTCCAAGGCATAAGAACTAGTCTGGAATTCAGCCAGCAGGAGATTTCATCGCTCGTAAAAGAAAATCAAACATTACAAACCACCGTTAAAACACTTACCAACCAGATGACAACTATTGCAAACGAAAACAAAGAAATGAAAGAGACTATTCTGGATATACATTCACGTAGCATGCGTGACAACTAGATTTTTTCAGGAATTCCAGAGAATTCATCCGATGACCCCGGAAAACGAATGAAAGAATTCATACAAACATCCCTGAAACTAAAGCCAGAGACAGTTAAAGAAATAACATTTCACCGTATACACCGCTTAGGAGGAAAACACCAACAACAAACGCCCCAGGCCCATCATCGCCAAGTTTGAACATTACAAACATAAAGAACTTGTTAAAAGCAAAGGAAGGGAACTGAAGGGAACAAACTGCGGTATCAATGACCAGTTTCCGCGGGAGGTTCAAGAGAGACGAAAAAAACTGTTTCCAATCAGAAAACAATTTCTGGGAGAAGGAAAACATGCGATTATCACAGTAGATAAACTATATGTTGATGGGCAGTTATACTGTGACAAGTGTGTCACCCCCTGGCTATTCTAAATTATATGTAAAAAGCGTCAGCCCACTATGCAGTGCTGTATACAATGAGCAAAACATACTGCACCCTGTAGCAAAAATCATCCTGTGCTAGCCCACTATGTGCCCTAGCTTAAATCCTGTTCTCATTTGTTTGTTTCCCTGTCATGTCTATGTGTTTCAATGTTTTGTGTGCCCATTCATGTATCTATGTACTGACTATGTCTGCTCTATCTGGCTATCACAGTGTTTTGTGTGTCCATGTCTTGTATGCCCACCTAAGTTGTTTTACGCTCATTTAATTGCCTATATGTCCGTGCCTATATATTCAGGCATCCATGTTGTTTTGGGGGATAATCAGTGATCATGCCCCTATCTCCTTTCAGTTAAATACTAAACATTTCAAACAACCTCCCACCAGATGGCGATTCAATGTATCTCTGCTTAAAGATGCTAATTTTGACACATTCTTTAAAAAAGAGTGGGCATCCTTCTTGGAAATAAACGATTCTCCAGAAATCTCATCCACGGTTCCATTGAATCAGTAATATAGTAAAATATGTTCCATGGTGAGAAATTACAATACATCTCAGTAATGGGATTATTGTTTGTTTTGCTCATTTTCATCAAAGGTGCCAATAATTCTGGACCTGACTATATATACACAAGGGGTAGAAAAATAATGGAAACATTGAATGAAACGGGTGCAGAACACAACCCTGGATTCCAGCCAAAATGTACCTGCAGTATTATGAATGTCAGATAGCATAAACAAATGTATTTGTTCTGCTGTTGCTCGGCAGTTGTTTTTCTATTTGTCAACGCAAGAAACCGAGTGAGTTGCAAAGCATTCAGAATTTGAGAGATGGGAGGCCTATCACACTGGGATTGGTCAGACTGCTCTGCTCATTTATTGTATCACACATTGTGAATGAATGTTTCAAACTGCGTCGCTAGCTGACTGGTCAGACATTTCCTCCATATGGTATCCCAACAAAACAAACAAGCACAAAGCGCGATGACTCCTTACCATGTGGAAAATGTGCACCCCAGCAGGTGTAGTGAATGTCTGCAGAGACACAAGAAAGCAGTCCAAAATCACATGCCAGAGAATATTTTTAATGTCAGTGAATCCTGCTTCAAGGACAATCTCTGTAATGCACTGGGGTCTCCAAACTAAAAGTGCCTTGTTTTTGTTGTTTACTGGACACCTGCTCACACCTAGGCATGCCGTTGACGTTGCAGTCAAATGCAATACATACCAGTCAGCACATTAGGCAGGTGTTAAGACATGGACTAAATCAAAATAAACTTTAGAACTTATTGCTGTAATTGACACATTTCCCTCCTTTGTGTGTTAATCTGATGAAGATTTCAACCGTTGTTTATCACCATTATTTATAGTCACTATTGTCATGCACATCCTTTCCTTGTCTTCAGGTTCTGGCAATTTTTTTGATCGTTGGTCTTTCTCAAATGCACTGTCAAACCTTCCTCAGATCACACAAAAAATATTTTTAAGTTTGCGCTCGTGTCAGGATGCCACAAAGCTCACAAACAAAGAAAGGGGAAGAGAGAGAGAAATATATATATATATATATATATAGAGAGAGAGAGGGAGGAATCATAGCTGCAGCGAAGCAGTGAAACAGTGCTACCCTGGAAGTAATTAAACCCATTTTCCGTGGTCCAAAACTGCTAATCAAGCCTGGTTGTAATTAAGGGGGGACTGTGTTTGTTTAAAATGTGAAATCACAAATGAAGAGGGACAGGAAAGGGAGGCTCTCCACGAGGCTGAGGAGTGGCACTTTAATTTCATTTGGCTTGGAGAGGGCCGTCGTGGAGATTCAGGTTGTGTGACGGCGGGAGGGGGCCCTTGGCTGGGTTACAGACTCAGCTGGCAAAGTGGAGATGAGAATATTATGACCTTCAAGGGACACGGTGCTGGATGGAGCTGCTGTGGAAGGAGGAGGGGTGTGGGCTGAGAGGGACCCCGACAGACCCTGACCTGGTGGAAGAGCCCCGCTGTTCCAAGCACTGTGCATGGCAACAGGTCAGGGAGGCTGTCATGGAAAAAATCCAACCGTTTCTGCAATGAGAAGCTCTCTGTGAGGGGTTCCAGAAGTTCACCTGCTCTGGATAGATGATAGAGAATGGTATAGGCTTTATGATGTGAGAATGGTATATTAGTTTAAAAAAAACAACAGTTTAAAGAATAAAGCAAACTTAGTAAATGCTATACAGACAAATTCAGATAGACTCATTACTGTAAAAAGTGTACTATCAGCAGGGTTCCCACTCAAATCAAATCAAATTGACATTTTCCATATTTCCATGATATTTCAATGACAAATGTATGGTTTTCAGTGACTTTTTTTTTGCGACTGATGCAAAAATGCACTTTACTTTCATAACTTAACACGTTTTGTTGCCAGTGGAAATACACTCATTGTGTGTGTGTGTGTGTGTGTGTGTGTGTGTGTGTGTGTGTGTGTGTGTGTGTGTGTGAGAGAGAGAGAGAGAGAGAGAGAGAGAGAGAGAGAATAGCCGTGGCAGGTGACAACAACGGTGGCAGGGGAACAGATATTTTGTGGTATCATTATCGGAAAAGAAGAAAAAAATGACATGGAATCAAACATTTGCATGATTTTCCATGATAGAATAATTTTCAATGATTTTCAAGGTTTTTCACATGGGAACCCTGTAACAGGGTCTATAAGATGAAGTAAAGCAAAGACTTCTGTGTCGAAGTGTGTTCAATTGTGTGGCCTTTTGTAACATACTGTTGCATGTCTCTGGAGTATCTTTACCCACATATTCATATAAAACTTTGTAGACTCTCTCTCTACAGTCAGTGAAACGCAAGACAATCTTACTGCTAATCGGAAAGTCACTTCTGTTTCTGAGCACCCTCAGGAGTAAAATCTAAATTAATTTCTGCGGACAGTAAATTAACGAAAGTAAACAAGGGATTCAACTGCAATGTAATGAAGCGATGCTTCATGCAGGTCTCTATTCCCACAGGATCAAAAATAAAACTTTTTTCTCCTCATCTCGCTCTCTGCAGTCCTCATTAATTTCACTAAAGCATGCTTGAGACATCTCTCTTCAAAACTAGACTCCCATTCAATTCATGCCGAGCAATTAATGTGGAGATTATGAATCATGGCAAATCGGTAGCCGAGAGGTGTGTTTGGGATAGGAAAAAAACGTACAAAACTTATGGACAAATTGATTAAATCCAAGACTGGTCAATGACCTCAGTGAAAACCATAGAATTAGAGCTAGAACTAGAACTAATACACTACATTTCACAGATTGTATAGTGAATTACTTGCATTGTAATCCTGGTGGCCAAAATGAGAGAACCCATGAGTAGGCAACAGAAATGGCCCAAGACAACTTTGTGAGGTATTATTTATTTGCTTAGTAAGTGCCTTAATACATGCTTCATTTATATATATTATTAATTTATACAGCTGAATATTTACTGAAGCAGTTTTTCGAGTAACTGTATTACACTGTCTGGGATAGAAATCTGCAAATCTACAACACATTGCTGACCACAAATCTTGGAATTACATTTTACCCTTGAGCAAGATCTTTTACCAAAACTGCAGCAAGAAAACACATAAGCCAGAATATGGGTAAGAAAATGCAGGTTGCCTGCCAAGCAAACAAATGACAATAATATGGAATAACTCTAGGGGATCCGTTCATATGGTTACAGCAGAAACAATCTTTCTGTTCTGAATGTAAATAAGGACGTATTGTTATGGGAGTGTGGGTGACACTGTGATCAGAGTCCTGTTTGTTTCTGAGCACCCCATGTCATAATACAATCACTCATCACACCCTACACCCCAGCCAGACCCCTCCGCTCTGCCTCCCCTGGCAAACTGATCATACCATCTATTAATGCACATCTTGTAAGTCGCTCTGGATAAGAGCGTCTGCTAAATGCATACAATGTAAAATGTGCAATCATAAGTAGCACGAGTTAACATTAATGTCATGCCTGGGATTCAAACCCCTAGCATTCTGGTTATAAGCCCAGTTCATTAACCGCTCCTCCACACCACACATATTGCTGTTCATTAGAGGGACACATTTGCCCTGGTGTGAAAGCCACCAACAGTACACCACGGATTTGAGAGGAAAGGGTCAGTCCCCATATTGGGCCAGAGGCTGTGGCCGAGTCACCACCAGTGAAGGAGCATTCTCATCCAACCCCGCCCCCGCTTATCTCCTGGGTTCATGAGTGTTTCCATCAACACCCAGATTGGAGAAGTGATTACTGCCACAATCTGTCTCACACTAGATTTGGACCAATGACACAGGGGTCAAGAGACTTTGTGTGTGTGTGTGTTTGTGTTTGTGTGTTCCAATTGGCAACCTCTCACCCACTCTGTAGACAGCAGGCTACACAGCGACAGAAGAATCATGGTCTATTTATAGATTTGGGAACGAGTCAAATTCGGGCCAATCATTGGGATGAGGGTGTCTAAATCCACTCCCGTTTTTACGTCCAATTTTCAAGCCTCAATTGCTGACCACTTCAATTGGAAAGTCAACTAGAGGTGAAGTTCCGTTTGAAGGGTCTATCGCTTCGAGGACAGCGGTTACAAAGGTCAGCCCCAAAGCCAACTCTGGACCGCAAAGCTAATTTATACAGCTTATTTATTTGGTTATCGTGCTGCCATTGTCAAAAAGGGCAAGTGGACTTAATGCATAACACATTTTTATGTAAATTCACAATTCACTACATCTGCAGTGAATGGAATGAGATTTTGACAGGTTAGGTGCTGTAGCAAAAACTATTAGCCATTTTATGGAGGTGATAAGGGACTTCTGTTTATGTGTGCTGCAGTGGTGCTTGTTGGCTTCAGATGGAAGCACTGATAAGGAGGTAGATAAAAAGTTAATAATAATTACATTTCATAATTGTTTAACTAGTTATTAGCTTAATATTGATATCAATATACAGTAATATGAGTACTACATTACATGTCTCAGTGACATTCTTCGTAGGGAAGACTCAGATAATGGAATATACTCTCAATATACGTATATCAGAATATGCATTAATCAAGTCCAGTATTAGTACCTTGATTAAGGGTAAGATAAGATAAGATAGCCTTTATTAATCCCGGGGGGATTTGGTTTGTCACAGCAGCAAAGATACAGGAGGCAGTGAAAGAACACACAAGACATACAGGACATCACAGTATACTGAATAATAAATACACAATAAATATATTTTTTAAAACGGAGTAAAAACCTAGCAGCTATACAGACATACAGAACATCATAGTACTGTATATTGAAATACCAGATGCTAAAATACAAGAATAAAAAAATAAAATAAAAAAACATAAGTAGTTTCCCACTAAAGACTACACCCCTATTTTAAACCAAGTCTGGTTGCCTGAAAATAAACCATGCTGCCCCTAGAAGTATGTATACAAATAATAGAGAAGCCATAGAATTTAATGAAAAAGTTACAAGATATTATTATAATACATAATTAAAACTCAGCAATCAGCTATACTTAAACATAAATATGGATGCCAAGTCTCTGTCTTTGGGGGTCTTCTGGGTTTGCAACTTTGAAAGCATTTCTGATTAGAGCGAAGTCAGAGCTCATTTACTTTCTAGTGCCATCGCTTATTTTTTGGAAGGTTCAGGCCAGCTAACTAAAGTTGAGCTCCACCCCCTGGAATAAAAACATCCCCCAAAAATATGTCATTGAACGGAAAGCTTTATGAACTTTTCTGTATGTAGGCGAGATCAGAGATTAATTTATTTCCACCAACTGCCACCAGTAGTAGGGTCCAGATGAATCATTCCATATCCACTTCACCTACATGAAAGACCTTTTCTATACTGTCCCTAAGTCTGCGAGAGGAGACAATATGCACATCGACATTTAGTATGGTTTATTACCCTGACGGCTGCTGCTGCTCTCTGGAAATGACCCGCATTGGAAACATTGGGATACATTAGCTGCAGTAATGGTGGTCTGGTTAGCGTATTGCCCATATCTGCTCGTTGAACACAACAGGTTTTTAGATCAAGTGAATAAAATGAATGTAGGAAACAGACAGGGAAGACTCGCCTTCATGTTTTTTTTTGTCCTCACATGATAGGAGGTGCGTTTTCAGACAACGTGGCCCCCTCTTTCCTCAATTTTAGTACGGTTGGGTAATTGTCTTTTCAGGGTGATGGGCAGGGCAGAGCTCAGTGCCCTGGAGATGGACACTCTCAGGGTGCACGAGGGAGAGGAAGTTGAGGGTGTTTGCTGGAGCGCTCCAGCAGAGCATGCAAATTCTGTACCAACTCCCACGGTTTTACATGCTCTTCACAATGTGCTTTCAACATCTTCTGGAAGCAGTGAACTTGAGGCATAGGGGCATTCAAAGAATGACTGAAATGCCTTGTTTAATTGCGAGTCCAAATAGTCTGGTTTATTCATTTTATGAATTGCTCATTTCTGTTGTTTTTGAAAAGCACTCTTCTCAGAAAATCATGAATTGTTAGTTGTAAAAGTGTTGTGAGAATACAAGATGGGAAGCAGTGTTAGCATAATGGAACTGGGCTTGTAATGCAAAGGTTGCAGGTTTGATTCCCAGGTGGGAGCACTGCTGTTGTACCCTTGAGCAAGGTACCTAACCTGAATTGCTTCAGTAAAAAAAAAAAAAAATATATATATATATATATATTTTTTAAACCTTTATTTATACGGGGTCTCATATCAAATCCAGCTGGATTGTATGTAAAGAAATGTGAACTGTGTAAGTCGCTCTGGATAAGAACGTCTGCTAAATGCCTAAAAATGTAAATGTAATGTAAAAATGTACAAGATCCTTCCAGTGGTACTGTATTGCATGTACTGTATTGCATATACTGAAACTGTATAAATTGCTAATTATCTCAGTATTCCACACATATTGTGTGAATTCTCTTGTTCAGAGTGGAGGGAAGACAGAAGGAGTGCCCAGGAGCCAGGCCCCTGCCTTCCCATGACTGAGCATCTCCCTATCAGGTCAGTCTGCACATTTGACCCCTTTAGCTTAGCCCCTCTCAGGGGTAGAAATAACTTCCACTCCCAGGCTTCATCTCCAAGGCCTGTTCACCAGGCCCATTCACTGATCCAGGCCCAGTGTTCTGGGATGCCGATACTATGAAGGGCACAAACTTGCTTCATAGAGCTATGGGTCACATTCTAAAGGTATTACACTGCCAATTTGTTTGGATATTTTTAAGTTCTTGATTGTGACGTGCAAACAAAACACCCCTTAGCGTGTTAATGCCAAACAGTGCTTTAGTAGTTACTTAGCCTTTGTTTTTTTGTGTGTTTCTAAACCCATTAGACCTTGTCGTGTTCAGTTCATTTGTGAATAATTATATCAGTCCATCATGTGATTATGTAACATTTCCTTGTGATGCCAGGAGCGGTGGAGGGAGGAGTGGAGAGAGCAGCATCTCCCTTTTGGCTGCTGTCAGCCTGCCACGCCTAGAGACAGAGAGAGACTGTTTTGGGACATGGAGGAAGAGGTGCTGGCTTTTTGTTATTACCGTCTAGCCTTTATTTAGACTTTGTTTTCCGGTTTTGTTCCATTCGATTTTTTGACTAACCTGATATGGGTAAATACACTGCCTTTGTCCACTGTCCATCCACACACCACATGGTGGTTACCCTGCCACATTCCTATAAACACCACCATTAGCACCCCCTAACCATTTTATAATTTGAATAGACAGATCCTTGCATCACCTGCTTGAGTGATGGCTAACAATTGTGTGTAAACAGAGACCAGCAGGTATGTGCTAATTATCAGAACCCTATATCTAGGATCTCAAATAAATGTATATCAAAAATACAACACATTTGTAAAATCTAAATTGAATCGAGAGAAATACAAGCCAATATGCGCTAATACCTTCACCCCTTGTTTACGGGTGAAGTTTGCACTGTCACCTCCTGGGTAAAACACTGACATAAATAATTGTGGTCCAGATGTAGAGATTAAAATTAAGTATTGATCCCTGTCATAATTCCCCAAAGTGTAACCAATTCAACAGGTGGGTCCCCCCCTTCCCCGGCAGGCATCGCTGTATCTTGGCAGGTGGCCTCTGGGGTCATCCTCCAGATGCTCACGTTCATCGCCGCGGTGATGACAGGAAAAGAGGACAGCTGGGGGAGGTCAATCTAATCGCTGGGTCACCACCTCCCAAGAATACAGTAATAACAACCTCTGGGAGCCCGTTATTCCTTTACCCACCGGAGGTCTGGGTCTTCCAGCGCCCTCACTTTAGAACCATAAGATCAATCAGACTTGAATCAGCTGCCGTGGCCCTCTCGGGAAAGGTCATTAGGACCATCCCCTTGACAGGTACCGCTCACTCTACATCTCGATTCGTGTGTCCAATGGCCTGCAGTCCAGAGAACCTGCCGATTCCTCATTGGTCCATCGACCCACGTGCCTCCTGGAGGCCAGGGAGGAATAAACAAAAAGATAATGAAATTGTCCACGGGGTAATTAATCTCCGCACGAGCCCAGACATCCTCCTATTCTGCCGGCCTCTTCAGAAGCTTCCTTGGGTCATTGTTGTTTTCTTGATACTCAGGAGCTTGAATATGATTAGGCTGACTAAAGGGTGAAGCTCCACAAAGACATGACATCATGATTCCATATTTGCATTTCAACGGACAACAATATGGGGGTTGGGCAATAGAATGCAAATATTCTGCATTTCACAGTGGTATTGGGCGGTTTTCAATTTTTTAAATATTCAATTGTGTATTTATGCCTATACCATCCAAAACAAACAAAATGTGGGCAGAGAAACCAGACTAAAATGGGAAGCTACATTCAAGGCAAATGAGCTTATTAGCTACAGTAGCTATAAAACTAAAAGTTCAAAATGAACCATCAATTAGGTACATTACTCATGTATTTGTAAAAGTTGGTTACATCCTACAATATACGTGTTAACTATATAGATATACAGTATATGTATTGGTTTGCAGTTTCATGTATAAATCAACTATTCTTAAGTTGAAGACCAAAGAAAATCAAATTCAAAACTAATCTGAGAAAAGCTTTTTCAAAAGCACCAATCAGGGGAAAGACATGATTAAAAAAACTTTGAATATCCCCCAGAACACCATCAAGTCCATCATAAAGAAATGGAGAGAATATGGCACAACTGTGAATTTGCCTAGAACAGGCCATCCTCCAAAACTGAGCATCTGAACAAGAAGGGACTTCTTAGGGAGGCTGTCAAGAGGCCTATGGCAACTCTCAAGCATCCCCATAGTTAACCTATTCCGTGGCCAGACAGGAGATGAGCACTAACCATACATATTGCCCAGTTTGACACATTGGCCCAGACCATAGCAATATTAGCCTACTGTAAAATTGATATAAAACATTGATACTGTTCTACTACTAGTATAGAACATATTTATCAAAATCTATTGACTTACAATGCCATTTTCATTTTACAGTGAAACCCTCACTTGCTTCTTTTCATTACCAGATGTTTTGATTTTCCATGCTTTGCTACTCATAACAGCGCATCAGTTTACAGAACGTTTCATGCCTTCATTGCATTGCCTGTCATCTGTTGAGAGATCTAATGTATGCGATTCAAATATATGCAGGTGCATGTGGGAACAGGCCTCTTTCAGTCTTAATGAGTCTTTGATGTAGTCTATATCTTAAAAAGAGAATTTCTAACGCAAGTCATTAATGTCAGTACTTCTTGGAACAAGCAGTCAATGAAAGGAGCCAATACAATCCATTATATTGTTAGGAGGTTGCCGCTACCATGGTGTGGTCTCATTACCGCGCCTCAATAAATTATGCATAAGTGAACCATTAAAATTGGCAGGATTCAAAGGTGAGAAATTCCATTAAACAGCTATTATTTTAGATCATATGATTAATGAAAGCCTTCGTAACCTGACTTCTCACCTGAAGACTGCTGCAGAGCACAGACGCTGAAGCAGTTTCCTACCATATCAGAAGCTGCCAGGGGGTATCTTTATATAGTATATGCTCATGCAGCATTTCAATCCATTTGGCTCACGTAGGGAAAAGGTTACTCAGCTGAAATTGCAAGCAGAAGGTCACAGGTTCATATCCCAGACACTGCCGCATGAAGCCCACATTACTTCAAGTAAACATCCAGCTCTGTAAACTAGTATATACCATATGTACATCATCTTTGTTACACACATCTGCTAATAAAAAAAAATAAATAATGTAGGCCAGCATTGCTCTTTTGAAAGGCCAGGCTTCAAAGATTCAGAGACATTGGCCTCTTCTAGCTTTGTGTTCGCTGGGAAAGCTAATTGACAGTCGAGCAGAGGCTTTGATCCTCCGCCGATTTGCAGGTTGTGAAAACATTTTGGCTGCGTGTGTCTGCTATGCAAATACACTTGAACACTTAATTTAGCGGGAAACAAGAGCCAGCCCAATGGACTTCACCTTGTTCTGCCTCCATGCTATTCAAAGCTTTGCATTTTACAGTTCACAGATTTTTTTATTGCACAGGGGGCACAGGTTTATTACAGGGTGCAAATGATACATGGTTCTGAACGCCAGACAAACTATTTTACATTAATTTCTTTGATAAACCCCTGAGAAATATATTTTTCCAGTTTTTATAACAAATGTGTTCACATAGAATTAGCAATGTGTAATGCTGCAGCTAAATTCACACACACACACAAATTATTCTATGATAACGTGAATGTGAATGTGAGTCGAAAATTTGTGTGAGGTGACTGCAGAGCTTCAAGGCTACCCACCCACAAGATAAGCCTGCATGACTTGTTTTGGGTGAATTTTTGAGTGAACAGCAGTGAGGAAGAGGACTAGCGAGGAAGAGGAGGCATATGTGTTTTGTGGAGGTGCTTAAAAAGCACCCACTGCCCTCACAGTCACCCAGACTGGAACAGATCGATCACACAATTTAGAGCCCTCTGACTAAAGCTTATGTGACATCATTGAACCATCACTGAGATTAATTGCTGCTCAGTATGTATATTCACGTAGCACTGAGCTCTGCAAGGCAATTTTAACTGATCCTAGACTGTTTTTGTTCAACTGCAGATTTAAATATGACTATGGATATTCAATAGTCAATTATTCTGATGTAAAATTTTACTATGTGTGCATTGTTGTTCATCATAAAACCTCTATTTCAAGCTTAATGAGTTACATTTGCATAAGAGTAATATTAATTTTGAACTACTGCTGAGGTCAAACTCCAGTAAGGAACACAATCCAAAATCTTAAATATATTTAATGAAGCGCTTTGATATTTACAATGTTGATTTGAAAGTAAATCAGAATGTGTTGTGTGCCAAAACATAATCCTGAACACCTATCAAAGTAGGAGTATCTCTATCTTACCCCTTTACCTGGGGCACTGTACAGTGTAAATATGATCATATAAACCATATGATTACACTCTGTAAAGAGCCTAGCATCCCAAACATTGCTATTTACACGCAAACCTGAGAAATGTAGTTATATTTGAACAAATGATTCATGGCCTTTCAAATGCACCTGCCTTTGAATGGCTCAAAGTGGCAACATTGTTGACCATGCATATCCTCCTCAAAAAGCGAATCTTTGACGTGCTGATCTTTATGGAAATATTGGTAAATCTTTAAAGGTAGATTTCAACCTAGGGTCTGATAATATGTGCCGTGTTGCATTTTTCCTTCCTTTTTTGTTCAGTCTTGACCATTAACCAGAATTATGGTTGCCTGGAACCTCTAGACACACTGCATAAAAATATACTGCACATTACAAAAAAATATTATTCAAAATTAAATTCTAATAAATGTGCTCATGGCTGTATGCTTGGTTTGTTTAAATGTATTGGAATGGGTTGCATATGCATGTCGTGGGATTTTCATCCCATATCACCGGCAGACGTGATTGTTCTTGTATCAATTTGTTGTCATAATGATTCCAACTGACAAGAGTGGCTGACTGTCTAGTTGTGACTTGTCAACTGATCTTACTTGTTAAATTCTGTTGCTGCCAGCTTGGTTTGTGCACTGAATTATAAGAATAACAATGACTCAGACTGAAGTGACTAACTGAATGTTAATTTAGAAGTTATTTATTGAATACTGCTGTTGTTAATTAATGTTGTTTGAAACTGTCTGCTTAAACAACTTGCACTCCCTTGACAACAGCATTTACCGTTTTAATTCAGGGAATTATTTGCGGGCTCCTCGCTTAATTTACACTTTGGGAAATTAGCAATATTGACAAATAGAACGCCAAAGCCAATTGAAGGTTGGTTTTCCCTTGGTTATAATGGACACTCATGGGATTCAGGACAGCCAGGTTGTTGCTTTTTTGCTCTACTGATACATACCTGATGGGCGGATTGCCACTCTAGGTACTATATGTGCTGCTCCCTCCTTCTGTAAATAATGACACTGATGATCTTGGATCGTTACAGAAATTATGCTTTGCTCTGCCAGAACATCTGATATGCTGACAGATGTTGGGATGTGGAAGATTATCCTTCCTCAACAGATCATGCAGGGAGAGTACGTTTTAATAGCCCTTAGTATAGCAGAAATGAGTGAAAGCTGACTTTACTGCACATAATCCATTAAATGAGTGTATACAGTCTGATGCCAGTCATATACATTTGCAAAGTATAGATTAGTAGGGCTGCCATTCGGGAACTGCTTGCAACCAAGGCCAACGCACAACAACGTGTAATCTGATGTGATGAACACAAAACCTGGACTTCTGAGCAGTGGAAGGAAGTAATATGGTCTGATGAGCTTTAAACATTGTGTTTCTGAGCTGCTTATATAGCTAATTGAGAGATTTATCTCAAGGTCTTTGCAGATTGTTTGACTGTTTGCTTCAGATTACTCTTGCCACTGACCCCTAAACCACTCTTTGGCATTAACTCCAAAGTTAAATAACATTATGAGACAGCACTGAGTACAAGCTTTCTGTTGAATGTTAAATAAACCAGTGGGATTTGTTGTTGTGAAATATTCTGGGGAAAGATGCTGATCAAAAGAGGCAGATCTGATTCACAAAGAGGTGGGAAGATTAATCATGAGCTCTCTGTGAGCCCTTGTGACATTTTTACAGTCTCGACAAAAAACTGAATTGCAATATGTCACCACCGTATAAACGCAACTCATAGGTCAGGGAAAGATTATTGTTGCCAAATATTTTCTCTGTTTGTGCTCGGGGCACAGTTTTTGAAAGCATCTGGGACACACACAGAACGTCAAACAAATATCACGGCAGGTTTGCCGAAACGATGTGAACAACACTTTTGTGTCCAGGATGACTTCGAGAGGCTGGGAACAGATCATTTAATTTGGGATGCTTGTAAAATCATTAAGAAAATCACTGAGAGAATGTAGTTACTGCTTCAAGACATCTGCAGAGCTGCACGTGCGCACACACACACACTATCATATCAAGAATATAGGGACTTGATATCAAATGAACAGTGGGACAGTCAGTGTACTGTGACCCCCAACCCCAGATTGAGTCTGCCGAGAGTGTGAGGGAGAGTGGAGCGTGTAGCGAGAGATATTTTTCAGTCTCCCTGGTGGGTCAACCTTGTGCCGCAGCTCTGGGGAGGAATGCACGATAAAACAGGGGGAACTCACAATAAAAGAGGAGGATCTATTGATAAGACAGGAGGAATTCATGATAAAAAAGGAGGATCTAATGATAAAACAAGAGAAACACAAGTAAAGTAAAGTAATGTAAAGTAGTTCCAGGGAAAGTGGCCTTATCACCATTCTGAGTGAATACAAGGGCTGTGTAATATTCCATTTCAATTGAAGATTATATTTACAACTGAAAATAATGGCAAAAAACCCCAACAAGTTAACAACAAAGACAGCACTTGTATGTGCAATTGTGTTTCATTGTATTTTAGTGGTGCAATTTCTGTTGCAAGTAGCAATATAGCAGCAAGTAGCAATGGAATAATATACATAA
The DNA here is from genome assembly GCA_029706075.1 of Aldrovandia affinis. Lineage (NCBI taxonomy): Eukaryota > Metazoa > Chordata > Actinopteri > Notacanthiformes > Halosauridae > Aldrovandia > Aldrovandia affinis. The sequence continues at coordinate 4,754,299 of JAINUG010000049.1, forward strand.
TAAGTAATAAACCACAATGGGCTGTGCAGTTGAACATAAAGCACTTCGGCGTGGGCAACAGCCTCTGGGCTTTACCTCTGGACAGCATCACATCACCCTGCTGTGGCTTATTGTCATACGACTAAGACATAAAAACAGTGAAGCAAGGGAAAGTGTTTATTTAGATGTACAGAGAATGCACCAATGCAACAGCACTTGTGGCTGATTCATGAACTGTTGGCATGTCCGACTGTATTTTCGCTGGTTGTTATTATTTACATAGAACCTTTAAAGTCTTTCAGCCAATGGCAGACAATTTAAGGGGAATCTCAGGGCATGGCAAGCACCGTCACCATGACAAGCACTCGCCACACAAGCACATCAAAAAGATGTGAGGCAAGCTACCACAAAGTAAACAATGACGTACCATGCAGAGATGTGACAGAATTGCTGTATGAACTGAACATGACCAAGATAAAACTGTCATTCAAAATCAAAGACAAATTGTTTCCCGAGGCAGGGCTCTTGTGTGACCTTTCTCACGCTCGGGTGATTATTCAGACAAATTCCAGGTGCTGATTTGTGAAGGACACCTCGACTGTATAACTCTGAAAAAATGCTGGCAGAATAGCTGAAATATGTAAAATATGGTCGATTGTGTAGAGGCACACCTGAGGTTAAACTTGCATTCTTGCACGCGGGATCCTGCAATGGTAATCTCCATTTGTCGCCCCAGGTGACTGGGCCTCTCTATTATACTGTAGATTACCTTGTTTCCAATGCTGAGCCATTTTAAGCTTCTCCGTCGTCACCGGAGAATAGCTTTGTCAACTGTTGTTTGTGAAACAATTCAAGTAAGATTAAGAAATTGATGAAGCAACACAATCCATGGCTTAAGAACAAGCATAGTCTTTGGTGGAGCAACGCAATATCCAAAGTGTTAGTTAACGGTTTGAAAAGGATTCCTTACATTTGCATTATGATTAATAGATTAACTCTAAATTGTCTTTATGATCTATATATGACTATATATAACAACTATAATCTAAAATCACTTCATCAACTCAACCTGAACACAGCAGTTCAACACAACCTTTCAAAATAATGCAGAATGTTATCACATCAAATTTGAGAATTCTGAACTTCTTGATTCCTGCAGTCGAAGATGCATTTCTGTCCATGCTGAAAAATTAATTAAAATGAACTACTCGTCTGTTTCTGCATCCGAAAGGAATAAGGCACGCTGACTGAAAGTTCAATTTTAGCATTTTAGCATTTCATTCATCTAGAATTAACCTATACACCTGTGGTGAGGTTTTAGATTTAGGGACATAGAGGTAGGGATTATACTATGATTTTGCCTCATCTTCAATTAACATTCAGTACAGATCTTTTATGAATGTGGTTAATAAATTCATTTTATCTACGCACAATCCATTTCTATGTAAAGCTTTTCAAAATGATAATCATAAACAGGACAATGGGAGCAGGAATGCATTCATCATCTTTCTCCATAAAGGATTCTCCACCCCCAATAAAAATGCATCTTACTGTAAAAGCAAATCTCCCTGTTCCAGAAGGATACTCTCTTAACATTTACATTTTAGGCATTTAGCAGACGCTCTTATCCAGAGCGACTTACACAGTTTACATTTCTTTACATACAATCCATTTATACAGCTGGATATTTTACTGAAGCAATTCAGGTTAAGTACCTTGCTCAAGGGTATAACAGCAGTGCCCCACCTGGGAATTGAACCTGCAACCTCTGAGTTACAAGCCCAGCTCCCTAACCATTACACTACACTGCTAGCCTTTAGCGAGTTCTGGTGCTTGGCAGTGATGCTCATCTACTGGTGGTCGCTGGCTGGCCTGGGCACCCTGGCAGGCAGTGGCTGGGAGGCTGGGTTATTGACTGATCTGTGATCTGTCTTCGGCCCGAGTGCCAGTGTAGAACCGTGTTGTATAAGAGCTGTGCTCCGAGATGGAGACTGCCCCCCCCCCATCTCCACTGGTGAAGCAGAAAGGCCTGAAATTGGGGTTCACGTGATCAACTAACCGTGATCGATAAGAGCTCTGCTGCTGGGTGATTTCAAAATCATTATTTTGCTGGGCCTAGCAGAGGGTCAAATGGGGACAGAAATGGTGAGCATCACAGAAACTTGGCAACCTCAAACTAGAAACGAAAGCTGGCCAGGTGACAAATTATGCGCACTGGAGTGCTACCAAAGGACAGGAACCAATGTCCTCATCCTGTAATTATAAGGTTCCACAACTACACGACTGTCAAAGAATACTTGACACTGCTAGACGTGAGGGGAAAGTCAGTTTCGGGAAGTCAAAAAATGTTTTTTTGCATTTTTATATTTTACTTCGACCAGTGTTAAGCTGTGCTTGAAGCTGTTGTCCTGTGAGCCGCACGCGAACTGTTGACTCTCAGAAACGTGTCTTCTGATTTTGTTGTGGCTTTGGGTCTGCCAGACCTCTTCCTGTCAGAGTTCGGAATTCCTCCAGTTTCCAAGTGTCTTTTGATGGTGTAGGAAACTACTCACTGGCAAAAAATGTACATAATTTTTCAGTTTTTGGTAACCAAACCTTAACCTCTGGCAGTTTACTGCTTACCTTTGTACCATTTCAGGTTATTCACTGGACTTGAACTGCTTAAATTTCAGTAAAAACTGGAAAATGGGAGTGTTCTAAAACTTTTGAACGGTAGTGTAGATTTATTCACATACATTTACAAATACACATGCACAAACACAATCTTTCACTGAAAAACACCCACTGAAACACACACACACACACAGTGAAGTGAAGTAGACATGAACCACGTATACACAGACACACATACCTACAAAAACACACACCAATGTGAGTTGTTTAGAATAGTAGATGACATTAAACTTTTTGCAAAGGTATTTTAATCCCTGAAGCATCATATCTTTCTTGATTGCAAGTCAAGGATGGTTTTGCGCATGGTGGTATTGTCCTTGGTGATGTGATCCACTTTTTTGGAGTGATGTAACGGTGGCCCGCAAGCCTACTGTCTCTTTCGTGATTTCCTCCAAAATTACGTGATTGTATTCCACAGAGGTTTTGAGTGCTTGCACATCTTTAAGGAGTGTGTCTAGAATCTCTGTACAGAACGTTTCTGTAATTTTTCCAAGTGCTTCAGTCTGCTGTCAATCAAGGCTGCGATCCACACTGGGCTGGAAGGAGCTGTCAGGCGGGGAATCCGATGAGGACTCGCTCTTCCTTCTTTTTTCGTGCTGCCAGACTTTCTCGGCCCGTGCTTCATCCTGTGCGGCAGCAGCGCTGTCAGGTTGGTCTTCCATCTCCAGCACTCGCGATTGGGGCCAGGTAAGAGTCAATAAAGTTTTCTAAGTCCCATAAAGTAGGAGTAGCAAGCAACTCTCTCAAACCACCTGTCCCTAGGTTTTCACTCCACAGCTCCCCAGATGTACACGCAATCAGAGGCGCATGTCAGTTCCTGGGGCTTTTTTCCCAATACATTTATTTTTTATTTTTATTATGGCATTTCAAATCTCAAACAGCAGTATTTCAGATGTGTTTATCTGCTAGGGTTTTGGATTGGGTTTTTCTCCCAATTCAGTGGCCAATTACACCCTCTATTTCTTTCAATTTACCCTCCCCCACGAGCTCGCCGCCCACCCCCACGGGACAAGCTAATACCTTGAGGCCCCTCCTCTGGGGCGGACAGCCAATTGCCGCCGCCTAGCGACACTCCCGGTCAGGGCTGGACTGACGCAGTCGGGTTTCGAACCGCGGCTGCAATGGGCAACTTGCAGATTATCTGCTAGTTATTACAGCCAGTTGCTTCAGCCCATGCATATCTGCATACCAAGGACAAAGGAACATGAGTCGGTGGGTCTGCCCCAAAGGACAAGAGCAATCACTTGGCCAATCAGCTGACCAGGTGTTTGGCTGGCTCCAATTATTTATTGTCCATCTGACAAAGGTGTTGTGGAATCAGTAGCATACACATACAGCCAAATGGATACTGTATGGGAATTAAAATGGACAGGGGAGCTAAAGCAGCCAATAGGCTGCTCTTTATTCAGACAGCCCCAGTGATTTTCCTGTCCAGTGAACAAAGGAATTTATAGCCAACTGAAGCCTCTCACCCATCACCTGTGGAGATGAGATGCGCTTTCACAGTTTGAGTGGAAAATGTGGTATGTGAGAAACAGGGGAGTGAGAGAGAGAAAGGGGAAGTGTGAGTCTCCTTTCTCAAGTCTCGAGAAATTGTCAGCTTTGTTTGGGTCTACAGCCCCCTGTGTAAATATGAATTGGTCAAATGTGTCCCTTGTGACCCTTGATACTGTAATGGTCCTCGTTTAAGGTAACACTTTTCACTAAATCTAAACCCTTAATGTCCCAAAATTTGCCCGCATTCCAATAACCGGGGAACAACACCGGACACAACACTCAAAGCCACCAGGCAACCAGTCCACAGTAGTGCAACAAAGATGTATTACAATATATACACACACTAAACAATAGATAAGCAATAATCACAAAACAAAACATAAGAGAGACAAACATGGGGTTAGATGGAACAGTGACACTGCTATGCTACGCCTATCCCAATGCCAAGGTCTGTCCCTCACAACTGGGGCAAAAGGAAAAGTAGTGGTTCTTCCATCAAGTGCTTCCCACTCTGACCTACACTTACCTAGTAAGGTAGCAAAACAAAGAAAACACTGTACATCCAACTGCAAATTACACACGAGACCCACAATTGCAGGCTACAGACAGTCTAAATGGTCTACAAACAGGCACTGGAACAAGGGAATGGGGGCCAAGGAGCTGGCAGAATTCGGCTCTATTTTATTTACATTATTGTTTGAATTATAATAAAGTATTATTCAGGGTTTCCTCTGCTATATTTTCACATTGATGTGTTGTTAAACTGTGCATCTCACCAGTTCAAAAGAGTTCAATGCCGCTCTACCAATGTTATGATGCCTAATCTGTCCATAAAGTATGCCTATTTAGGCTGCTCTAGTGTATTTAGGTAGCCAACATCTTGTATTTGAGAAATTTACTAATTTGCCAAATGAGTAAAATTTTATGAAATAAATTAGTGCAAGTAGCTATAACCATTGATTGTTTCCTTCTTGTGCTTTAGTTTGGAGCACTTGACACATTATATGTCATGTCTAGAGCTATAAACAGAGAGTAATTCTTGTTTTACCACATACAGATTGCTTACCTCCTTTAAATACAGTTTAAAAAACTAATAACAGTCTAATAAATGATGATTCTAAGAATAAATATTCTTGTGTTGGCCACAGGGAGGTGAGCCAAAAATACTAAAGCCATGTGAATGCCATGGCTTTAAAAACTTTGCCCTCACTGGCAAACTCACCCTGACAATGAAGAATAAAGCAGGCCCAAAGCCAGAGAGGAGCGCCATGCATCTATGGTGGCACCGCCCAGCGCTTCGCTATCCCCTCCTGCTATGTTTCTGACCTAATCTCTGGAGAGCTGCAGTAGCGTCGATCATGACTCCATGTCGCATCACCTTGCCTCACACCCGTACACGGTCCTTTATCACTCCCGCACAGACAAACTAATCCCGATGCTTGTTGGAATTACCCATAATCCCCATTGGCCAGTTCTGGTGGCTCTACGCGTGTCCGACACAAAATCCCAGAGCACACCTTCACTCTGCTTGCCCGATAGTAATCACCCTGATGCTGGTGATGTGTTCTGCACAACAAACCCTGAGGGAATTGAAAGGAATCAAGACAAGACTATCAAGAGTTACACAAATGAAAGCGAAGAGGAATACAGCTGAGGTACCCTCCAGGAATCAGCACCTGGAATGATTTTTAGCGTTCAACCTCAGGAAACACAACAGCATTTAGTCTCATTTAGTCTTTTTTTATTTTTTTTATCTATTGTAATAATTTCCAGGCATGCTTGTGGATTCTTGAAGGGTTCTGGGGTATGTTCTCTTCCTACAGTTATCCTGTCATATATCTGCAGGATGCATCATTGTTTACTTTGTAGTGGCTTTTCTTTTCCTGTTGTAATGTTCTTGAAAGGCACCTATTGTCATTCTCTGTAAACAACAACAAATAACTTTAATTCGCTATTATCATTTAACACATATCTGATTGAATCTTAAAATGCATTTTAAATTCTCCTTAAAACAACAACAATAAGCATTTTAACTTTAAACCTAGGGAAAGAGTATTTGGGACATACCAAGCGAACACAATATGGATGGCTCTTTCAAGAGTATTTGTTAAATTTATATTACAGTATGTCCAACCAAACATGTTCCATGACTCAGCCTAGGTGGTCTTTAAAGTTGGATGACATCAGATAAAGATGTTTGGGGCAAATTTAGAACATTAGATCTATTTCCTCTTAAGACAGGAGGACACAAAGAAAGCAAGGCCTTGGTGATAGCCAACCATCTGATTTTTATTAGCGGAGGGGAACGTTTATTGTATAGCACAAATCAATTCAGAGTGGATTTGTTTTTTGATCTAGGTTCTACAGACTTAATACAGTATATCACAATTTGGTCATCAAAACTATGATAAATCGTATGATTTTCATAAGCAAAATTGGTAGCACATTTGAAGCTTGTGACTTCACACATTGAAGGGAAAATACGTCTATTCTGCTCGTATGGCCTTTTGAGAAATGTGGATTTATACTTGTGCCTTTTTTTTATTTATATGGAAACATTTGAACACATTTCTTGAAAGGCATGAGAATCGAAAACAACCACCTCATCTGCAGTGGACCGCGATTGCCTTTCCTTGTGCACATTGTGAAGATGATTTGGTTCGAATTTGTGGAGAAAAGATTTAGCTCCAGATATTGAAAAGATCAGCTGCAAGTCTCCTTCGAGAGGGCTGTCTGCTTTTCCTCGAAAACTCAGTTTCATCTCTCCTGCCATTAGAGGCAATGACAGAAGATTGAATGGAAATTGCCTCCAATTCTTTTGCCAGTACTCTTCAGTATTGACAGGTCCCTGCCACACTGACAAAAGAGATAGAAAATGTCAATGCTAATGCATCCCAGATAAATTATATGGAAGGAGTCAGGGCGTTCAGGTTTTCAGATCATATTAGATCTTCTCATCTTCAGAATTACTATGTCCAGCAGACAGGGCAGTTGAGTGCACACAATCTAGTACCATTTCCAACCTCATTTATTGATATTTGAATGTTTATTTGAGTAGGGACAGGTACATGTGAACAAAGAAACTGTAAAACTTAGAAATATACATTTATATATGACTGCATGACTAGGTACCTTTAAAACGCTTCAATTGAAATTTAAGATGCTCATAATTTTGGTCACAACTGTGCAGGTAATGAATTACACATAGACTTGTATTGAAAAGGCTGTCTGGCCAAGAGAAGTTCCGCAATATGGCACTTGACAATTCTGTACAGTAACAAACCAAAAGTGTGTAGAGGTTTCACCACGTCACTGCGAGATGGAGGAGCATGGTCGTATAAGCATTTAAAACATTTGTTGCTAATAACAAAGTTATTAAAACTCAAAACTTTTTTTTTAGGATGTGGCAGTGGTGAACTCTTGTCTGTTTTTAGTCCAGTGTTTTCATTGCATGGTTGTATATCTGTTCTAATGGTTTAATCACCGAAGGACTTGAGACCGTGAAGTAACACAATAACGGAGATGCGAGAGAATCATAGATTCATGCATGTCTTTGCTGTATTGAATGGTAAACAATTCTAATTATTTCACTGTTCCACTCAAATTTATGTGCTTGTAAAATTTCAGCTGAGGGTCCATGCCACGAAGTTGGCCAATACAATTTTTGTTTTTTTTATAAAATAAAAATCATTACAACCCCAAAAATATAACAACTATAATGTATGTATTCCAGCAAGCTAACATAAAACAACCTAGGTAAGGACTAAAAACATGTAGCAGCTTGCAACTGGTATTAAACAATCCTTCTAAGTACCTTGCTATCCAAAGATGCCCACTCTCTGTCAGCACACCTGGGACTAAATAAGCCTGAAATGATTAGTTTCACCTGGGAACATTCCTATCAATCAATCAATTAGCTTGCCTTCACAGCATTATATTCTCCTGAAGTTGGTAACAATTAGTTTATACAGTCCATTCCAACAGTGAAGGCTACTCCTTCACTGTCTAGTATAAGACCTAGATATTTGACTTATAACACTTACTTAATTCATTCACCATTGATCTTGATATCAAATTATTCTGATGTGGACTGTTTTTTGGATGACATAATGATTTCTTAACAAGTGTCAAGCAGGACTTTTCAAGCCATGTTGCTATTGATAATTCAATGGTCTCAAACTCAGTGCCACAAAGGGCCGTGTGTATGCAGGTTTTCATTCCAACCAATTACTGCTGCCTTAATTGGCTCAACTACTCATTTAGCCATATGCATGCACCTGTGCATTAAAGCACAGAATATACTCAACAATTATTATTTAGATAACATAAATATTTAATTTCAATTTATATACATTATGTGCAAGCCAACATGATAATTTAGCAAAAAATGGAACTAATTATCTAATCAAAAGTAAACACATGGCCCTCCGTGGCACTGAGTTTGAGACCCCAGTATTAGATGTTCTGTCAACTGTGTAGTGACTGATGTGGTTGTCTGACCTGCCACATATATGAGAGTACTATCCACATACATCTAAAGACCAGCACCAGAATCCAAGAATCTATGACAAGAATCCAGGAGGTTATTTATGTATAAACTGAAGAGAAAGGGTCCCTGTGGGATTCCCATTTTATTTCCCATTAATTTTACTTACTGAATGGAATTTCCTTTCAAGCTTATATGTGGTTTCAAAGTGGAGCAAAATCGATATAAAATGCAGACCCACGGGGAAACCTTGTCGCGCCATTCAGCTTAAATGTAAATTAATTAACCAATAAGTGAAAACATCCATGCTTCCTTATGAAATCCATGTTCATAGCTCAAAAAATAAGTTAATTCAGAAGATGAAGACACATTGGCTGAAACCTAGAGTCCTCAAGCTACAATGTGATTTGTCATCGTTAATGTTGATCATGCACCAACTGTGAGCCACTGCATCACAGTACAGGAACATCATACTGATAGTGGAGCTGCTACAAATGACTCATCGCAAGAGTTGCTAATTATGCAAATCGAATGGCCTTTCTTTCTGTATGTGGCCCCCCCTACAAAAATATATGCATTCACTGCTGATCGCAAAGTGTTTTATAAATAGCGTCAGTGTAGCTGCAAAGAGATGTCTTGATAGAAGATGTTCATTATCTTTAGCAGACATAAACCCTGGAGGGCATTCAGCAAGTAATTCTTGTTCCATCTTGGGGTTATTTTGTATAACATTTCTTAAAAGGGCAGTTTAAAAGTGCATATTTGCATTTACATGAATTTACATATTCTGGGATTATTTTTTAGAGCCACTGCTCAAGTAATAGCCTTTGCCCAAGGGCAGAAAAGTTGATATCGGAATTTGAGGCAGCCGTGTGTGTGGTAACTGGACTGAATGAAAAAGAGATTCTACTATGTGCAACACTGCTATACCCTTTTTCCAAGTGGAATGTAAATGCAAATATCACAGATAAATAATAAAAGACATCTGACCATGAACCATGACTTCACACTAATTAAATTAAATTTGTATATAGATTAGGATCTATGATACTACTTATTTGAATTAGTTTGCTTCCTGAAGACTGCAAACTACTGTTCTACTTCTTATAGATAGTAGTAGAAAAAAACCATAGTAGTATATCGCCACCATTTTCTCCAAAAAGCTGTATAACAACAGCAACATCAGCACCGCCATCTTTGTGTTCCCACTGATCTGGTTTCATGAATGGAGTGAGTGGCTATTTATTGCAATCTTCAAGAGTATTACTTTCCCAGTAATACTAAAAACATTAATGCATATGTTTGCTAAGAAAACTGGGCTGGCGGATAGCGTAGCGGGCTAACGCACCACACTTTGGCTGGTCCGGTGTGGTGTGCACTACACGAGTCTGTCAAGGAGCAGGAAAAAGGCGTCTGTGGTATATTTCTGTCTCGGAAGAGGTGGATAAAAATCGGCCCGGAAATAGTTTCTCACCCCGGAGGACGGGCGGCGGACTCGTCGGGGAGGGTGAATTGAGATAAATAGAGGCTATAATTGGCAACCAAATTGGGAGAAAAAATGGGGGAACTGCATGCAATAACCTGAACATTGTAACATTAACGTTATCACTTTCTCACAAAAGCCAAACCATAGAGGATGGATATAGGCCTAGGACATGTTTCTAAATTATGAATAACTTTTTTTCTACATATTAATACTGTAGATAGGATAGCCTAAACATGTTCATTTTGTTTCAGTGAACAAAATGAATTAGCATTCGTACATTATATTGAATGTCCATATTGTTTTTTGTATGGGTTCAAAGGCTTTAAAATAAGAATAGCTCTCTAAATGGCTTAGCAAGGCATAACAGTTAACAGCAAGAAAGCTATGTATATAGCTTTCCATATTTTAGCTCGCTAGGGAAATTGCTAGGCTATTGCTGACTGTCCTTTATTTTCTCTGCCACCTATGACTGGAATTCCCTACAATCCACTCTCAAACTGCCCAACCTCAACACGTACATATACGCCTTTAGAAGACTTCTACAGAACAGATTCACTGATAAATGCACCTGTTAGCTATCCCTATCCCCTTGTGATTCCTGTGTTCCATGTATATAGTCTTTTTGAGTAATTTTGTTATTTTATCCTATGACAGTGCACTGTCTGCACCCTATTTTTAAGCACCTACTTTATGCTTTGCGTAATGTGTGTAATGTTGCACTACTTTGACACTTGCCTTCTTGCCCAGGTCAGTGTAGTAAATGAGAAATTGTTCTCAATCACATTTACCTGGTTAAATAAAGGTTAAATAAAGTACAGGTATAATAATAATGGAGCGTACAGGTTTAATGACACTATAAACTGATATTGTAGTGGTGTACAGGTATAGTACTATAGTCCTACAATATTGTAGTGTACAGGTATAATGATGCTGTTGTGCTGCAGAAGTATGATAGTTTACTTTTATTTTTTTCAGAAATGTTCTGAATAAACATTTAGTATACCTTGATTACTATTGCTACTACTGCTACCACCACTTTCAATTCTATTACTAAAGTACATATTATGCTTACTGGAAGTAGTAATATACGATATATAATATAAATATACTACTTTAGCTTTTGGCAAAGCAAACAGAGTTTCTTGTGGAACTCTATATCTAGTTAGAATTTGTGATTTCAATAATCTGGAAGGCACAATGGACAGATAGTTAACCTCTAGGCTAAAGGGATGCACATGTAAGAGCTTGTCTGTGCATACATTTAAGATGTCCAGCCAATAAATCACAACTCAACACAAGGGCATCTGGCTGAATGGGGATGGGTGTGTTTTGGGAAACCACACCACCCAACTTGTCCAGAAAACACACAGCCCTCCCCAGCCTGCTGAGCCCGCATGCGAAACCCAGCCTTATTCCCATCGTTCCTCAGGGGAGCCCCAAACATCACAGGCAACTCCGCTTAAAGGTGAAGACATAAACAAATAAACAAAGTTAAACATTGTTTCATTTTTTCGGCACAGATGATCCGCTGCGGATTATTTGCAGAGCTATTATTCCAGCAGTTTACTTGCATCGTGTTCACCGCCGGTTTATGCATAGGCATAAAAAACAAACAATATCTGTGCTTTGAAACGAGGCTGCAGGACCCGTGCCAAGAAAGGCCGCAATACAGAGCAAAGGGGCTGGAGAGGGGATGATTCACAGGCATGAGAGACCATTAGAAATGGCTTGTTATGGGGAATGTATGAGGTAGGTATTGCTAATAAGCACATGGGTTCCAAAGCCACCGCTGTGGGCATGCGTAATCGGAGTGGCACCACTGGGCAAGAGATTCGGTTGCCAAGGTGAAAAAGGAAGACGTTTGCATGGGAGCGGTTCCCAGGCGCGCAGCCATACGTGCGCACGTACCTCACTTGCTTCGCTGTTGCTGAGAAATTAATGGAGCTCACGCTTCGCTGTTCGTTAAAAGAGGAAAAGGGATAACTAATTTACATGAGGAGTTACTCCTGGGTAGACTACTCCAGCTAGGTGTGACCCTTCTATTCTGAAAATAATTCCAAGTCAGCTGCCTCCCACAACCTGGGGCAAATGCATATTACAGCAGGACTCTGAAAATCTCTACTTGCTGGTAGATCAGTAGCAGGAGACTACCTGGAGACTCACCTTCAAATTTTCCCAGCTTACGGCCTGCCCAAAACCAAAGATTATTCTCTATTTGATCTCAATTCCCTTACAATTAATTGAAAAAAGCAAGAGGGATTCCCTTCCTCTTGTTTTGTAACCTGTTTTAGATGAGCATGATCAAGACTAACATTGCGGAAGGTTTGATTCAGAATTATCGATGAATATGAACTGTAGAGATTTTTAAGGCAGCATTTATCTTCCATTTTAGAAATCAAATTAGCTGACTAACCTGTTTTAGATGTGGCATGACTCACATATTTAATTAAAAATACTTTGATTCATATCAGCTGAACATACACAGGATTTAAATAGGTCATGCACTCCCATATTAATGGGAATGGGAATTTTAATTCAGAATTATCGATGCAAAAGCTTATTATGTTATTACCATTATTTCAAATGTTATGGTGGTAAAATAAAAATAATTGACTTTCTATGCACCAAAGCAGTATTATTGGTGTCAGTTTAATGTGATACTGTCTTTCTATATTGTGATTACATCATCCACAAATGTAATAAACATCTGTCTGGTGTACATGTAATTTATGAAAAATAACTTCTGTCTTTGTGATAACATTACAACCCACCCAGACACAACCTGTAGTTCCCTTTCGCTCGGTCAGTTTGACATCACAGCTATGGGAATACATACACCCACTCAGGGTCGGGTAGGCTGAAGTCCCTATACAACAACACTGAATGGCCAGAGCACATGTCAATCATCGTGGAGGCACCACCTCTTAGAGGGTATGAATACCACTGATTGACCGCAAAACAGCCATTAAACCTCACTTCATGGCCTTCATGTGTTGACCCTTAGACTGCTATCTCACTCTCGGCAACTTAACGGCTCTCCTTTGCTGGCATTTTGCCCCTACTGAGTGTTGCAGTGTCTAACAGTGTTTTTTGTAAGTATGTCTATGGTTGTTTTTTCAAAAAACAGAAAAGAAGGAAATAATAACCCAGTGGTGTCTCGGCACTGAGTGAACTGTGTTCCCTCTCTGTCTATTTATCTGGGTTGTTATATGGCTGTGCCTCCCCTGCCCTTGGCTCTTCCGCCCCCAAAGGGAGCAGGAATATGATGGTATGAGTTTGTGACTGTATGATAATCATCCTTAAAAATACAGTGGTAATTGTTTTACCGCGGTATCAATGGGTAATATAAATGTGTAACAGAATTGGTTCTGCCAGCAGCGATGCGACAAGAGAGCGATTGAGCTCACCGAGCTAAAGACTCAAGTCCCTAAATCCGGGAACTAATCACATTCTTATCCACGTCACTTTCTGTAGCGGATGCTCACGTACCAGAGCACACCCGCTACAAATGCAATGAAATAAATGATAAATAATGATAAATAATTACCCAATATTAGCATGCGTATATACATCAAACCCTGCATTAATGTTCCTCAATGTTTACTGATTATTATTCAATACATGTATGTTAGCCCTTTAAGCTAATGACGTCTAAATATATTTATAGAAACTGAAAAAGTGAAGTCAGTTTGAAAGTATAAAAACAAACAAACACCTTTTTATGTGAGCATAATGTTTTAGCTTTCTAGTTGATTATCTGCCTCATTGGTGTAACAATGTCCATTGAGGTTTAAATTAATTGGCTAGTTTTATGTAGCTAATGTTTGTTGATGATTCAACGTTAGCAAAAATGCAAAAATGCATTTTTCTTCTGAGAAAAGCTAAAGATGTAGGCTATATCTTCACATTTTTAGAATAAGCCAATGGCTAACGTAATCAATGAGTATGAATTAAGTCTACAGGAACTGTAGCCTATTCTGTAGCTAAAATATTTTGCAACGGTCTCATGTTTTTGTTTTTTAAAACCTGCTTTGTACAAATTGGAATTAATAATCTTTTCTATTAATATTGGTACACCGAGGGTGTTGCAGGTATGTACCTAACAACACCTTGCCAATATTAATGATATACGAGGGCCTATCATTCCTTATCGCTCTAATAAAATTGCTTGATCAGTCTAAATCGGTAGCTCTTAAGTGCATTTGCAAATTGAGGGTTCATGTGGAACACTAAAGGCTTCAGTGAAATTCTGGTTTCGAGTAGCGAGTCTGTAGCTAACAAGCAAGCTGCCTATTATGACTGGTGACCACTGAACAGTTTTTGGGGTGACTGACAGATTGATAAATAGTGGTCGCAGCGGGAGAATTCTAGAGTAACATTTTGTTCTATTAAAGTACATTTTCAAAGATAAGATTGTTAGTTAATCTACCTGTTACCCACCTCAGAGAGCACCATCCTGCACTGTCTGATCTTTCTTCCAATGACAATTACTGCCTTGAACCCCGTGAAATAGAAATGGATTGTTGCGAAATATAATGCATGAATTGTGCTGCTGAATCTCAAGCTAGAGACATATGCTGCCGTAGCAACCTCGTAAAACACAAGACAGTAAAACCTTGGAGAGTGCTTATGCAACTTTTAGTTCAATGCATATTAAACCAGTGGAATTAATTTACACCAAATACCATGATATTCCACCAACTCGGTTATCATGGTGGGGAAAAATGTTTATGGTATGATAACTATCAATTATGACACCGTAGTATACCATCAAACCAGTGTACTGTGACATCCCCACGAAGGAGTGAGCTTGCAGGAAACCCATGCTGGTGATCACCCTGAGTCCACTAACACATCTCTGGGCTGGCTACACCAATAACAGTGTACGTTTTTCTCAGAGGATTAGTTATCCTTAACTTTATCCATGGAGGATGACATTGTGGGAAACAATTGCACCAACACTTCCTCCCAGTTCAGCACACTTAAGCTGGATAAAACGCTCTCAAATGAGTGACATGACGTCATCAGCAGAGCCGCAGCTAAGCTAGGGCTCCCTTTGCTCGCTTCGCCTGCCCCCACTCTGTCCCTAATGGATGGCCGCTGTTAATCACCTCCCCCCCCATCTTCCCGGATGTGTTTAAGGATGTATTTAAAACTTTTTGGAACCGCCAATATTTGGTTCCGTCTCCCATGCTGGGTTTTCCCATGACCTCAGTCTGTCCACGGCAGCTGAGGAAGGTTTTGCCCCCTGTTCTGGTCACATATTTCCCTGTTCCCCGAACACAGAAATTGTGTGTAATAAAAATGCACCTGTGTACCCTGTGTCTCCGGCAGATGTTCACACAAGCATGAGTGTAAGTTTGGAACTTCCCTTAGGGGCCTTGGGATTAACACTTTTTTCTTGCACCCAAAAACTAAATATAGGGCTTGAAAACAAAATAAAGGCGAAAGAAGGAAGTAGCTTAATTGTTCTTTGTGCTCTCCCCTCGATGCTTGACTGGAGTGCAGGTGCAGTCCCCTCTTGGGTGTTCCACATGGTTTTGTGGGGCTATATGATTCGATAAGCAAGACGGCCATTTATATTCTCAGGCGACTGGCCGATTTGTGCAGAAAGTGAGAGGGGTGCTCCACGTCACACGTAACTGATGACCTCGCACTTAGGGAACCTTGGCTTTGTGATAAACTGGAAAAAAGTCTTTCAGGGAATGGAGTTTGATTTGCGCTCTGCAACCTGCTGTCCCAGGCAAAGAGGACGATTTGGCATCCTCAGCTCAAGAATGTCTGGACCCTGAAGGCATGAGACAGCATGCAGTAGGTTTGCCTACTTTGGTCATTGAGACTTTACAGAGTGTGAGACCCCGCTCTACAAGAGTGCTCTATGTGCATTAATGGTGATGGTTTGAGTGATGGTGTTCTGAGAGAGGCAATGATCCCATTACGTGTCATGTTGGTGTGATTCTATCTTTCTTGCAGGAGCTGTTGGGCTGAGGCCTTGCTCGGTCCACGCTGAAAGTGTATTTAGCAGCTATTTCAGCTTTTCATGCTTGCATTGATGGGGGGTCCACAGGAAACCACACATGTGCCTCTCATTTCTTAAAGGGGTGTAAGATGGCTGTGGCTGCAGGTGCACCATGCCTTGCCATCTGACTGGGATTTACTGGCCTTTTTACTAGCTTTTTCCTCCACTAAATGCGTTGGGGATTTGAACGCGCTGTCAATACACACCTCTCGTTTGTCATTTGCTGAGGGGGACAAGAAAGGCTCTTTATGCCCTTTTTACCTTGCAACTTTTGTAGGAGGATGAGCAGCTCCACTCTCTGTGCCCGGATCAGACTCTGAGAATTTATATTGAGCGGACGAAACCCTTGCGTCAATGTGATTAATTATTTGTGTTTTAGCACGGTGGCTGGTGGACGTACTTTGTCCAAGTAGCATCTTTCTCATTTGATTTGCTGACTGCCAGGGTGGTGTACATCCAGGTGATCTGCACATTCACTCAACGGGGAGTATGTCTGCTTCATGAGTTCTCTTTCAGGGAGCTTACCAAGAAGATAACTGTAATGCCGCGGGCTGGGCAATGGCGCGTATGTTTGCAAGATTCCATTGTTTGGATTTTGCTACTTCCCCTGTGTCTCAGAGGAATTTTGAATCTGCATGACACCTGGTTTGATCCTGGTGTGCTCTTTATCTCTGACTGTGTTCCATGGTGTCCCATGCACACATTCTTTTACCTCCATGTCCAGGTAAAAAATATTTTTAAAGATCTAAAAGGTGCACAAAAATTTGCATCAGAAAGAAACTCCACAGGAGAAAGTCTAAATACAGGAACACAGTACAGGGAATTGAAAAAGAAAAGGAGCAAGCACAATGCTATGATAGGATGCCCCTCGGATTTAGCTTGTAGTAGCTCTAATGGATTTTACCAAAGCATGTTAGGGATTCAGACACAGTTTAAATTTTTAAGTCTAGATTAAAAACATATCTTTTCAGCCTAGCCTACTGCCAAACATAGTCTAGGTGTAGAGATGGAGAAGGCCGTGCCCTAGTGTCTTATGGAGTGAGAAACTTTCCATACTGTCACCTCCTCAACGTGTTACCACCACTGTTAGGCTGGTTATCCTTGATCGGGTGTGGATGGTTTGGAACTCCCTCATGGCTGCATGTGTTCTCTGTCCCTCTCCTAATAGGTATGCTACTAGAGCTTATATCTGTATATTTCCTATGCTTGTGCTCCCCTGCTCTAGCCCTAGATCCTGCGAGAAGTGTGAGCTGCCCCCATCAACCCTCACCCCCACGCCTACCCCAGTCTGGATCGTGGTTTAGCCCCCCCCCCACCTAACCTAACTCGGAGGTGCAAAGTCAGCCAGCCCTGTGTCACCTTTGGACTGACTATGATAGTCTTTTTTGGACACACCCTGTGCTGGCCAGAAGAGGATGGGTTCCTCCTTTTTAGTCTGGTTCCTCCCAAAGTTTCTCTCTATCAAAGGAGTCTTTCCTTGCCACTGTTGCCTTAGGCTTGCTTTTGGGGGGTCTAGGTCTGGGTTCCCTTTTGTTAAGCATTTTGTGACAATGCATTTGTGAAACGCGCTATACAAATAAATTAGATTTTACTTCAACCACAGAAATGGTTCGCACTAACTGATAGTTATGAAAGCAGGAATTACTGCAGGAAAGGAACAGTGTGTCACTAGAGTTTCAAACACACATACTGTAGGTGTGATATAAACAATACTATGACTTAGCATTTGAAAATTCAAACGCTTTCTGAAGTATATCTGCAGATATAACTCTATGAATCTAAGCTCTTGATGTTTTACATCATTTATATTTACATCGCTGGACATTTGATCAAACTTTAGTCAAGGGTACAAAGACAGTGCAAGAGCAGGATGCTAACCTGCATCCTTCTGGTCCTGTTCCAAAAGCATGCTGCTGCACTGTTTCCCAATATGCTCTCTCTTGGCTGGGAATTATATGGAAAGCTTAGCTGACATCGAGTGTGAAAGTTGCCTCTTCCTGTTCATAAAACTGACCTTGAAGTGCAAATTCTGTCGCACATGATTCTGTCATACAGTTTTACCACAGAACAGAACTAAAGTAATATTTTGAACGTACTTTACCCATTCGTGTATTTTATCCCAGTAGCATAGCAACCCATATTTCAACTTTGTGATCTGGTTGTCAATCTTTGTCATTGGTCTGGAAGCCTAGGCCCACTGCTTGTTCTCATAACTGATCATTAATCATATGCAGACTTCTTCTGTGGAAATGTGAAAGAAATTCAATGGATGTGACAGGGGCATTGAATCCTGAAAGGCCTTTGAAGTCAAGATAAAAATATAATCGTTAAGAGTGATAGATTTTGTTCAGGACTTTTTCATATGCAAAAAGACTTGCAAACCGTTTCATATTTCCCTTTGGGATTCTGCAACCAATGCAATGACCTTTCTATCCGGGCGATGAGATATCCTGAGCCAAAGAACCTGTGCTCTTTTGAAAATATATCTGTCATCGATGGTACAGTGCTGACCCGCTGAATATGAGATGCTGCACAAGATCGGCTGCGCATAAAGGTAAGATCATGCAGATGTAGGGTTCAAAACATCTCTCATCTCCTGGGGAAATGGGACCCAAGATAAAGCATGTTCTGAATCCCTGCACTTCCTTTCAAAACAACCTGCAGCGCGACAATCTTGCAAGGTCAAACCACAATGGAGATGATATTTTAGTCTTTCCACAACAGTCATCAAGTCATCACCCCCCCCACCCCCCCTTAATCAACAACAGACACTCGAACAAATCTCCTGGCAATAGCAAAGTCATCTTTGCTGTTGCTCCGAGCGCCTACAAAAAGCCCATTCTTCAGCTGCTAGTGTGGGATGATCAGGGCAGCCTGCTTAGTCTCTCCACTCATGAATGAATATTGAATAAGGTGGATAAAACGTGACACTCCCCTTGATGATAGAAGGGACATAATTCATTTGGGAACAAACATCTGTCCTGTAGAGGCCAAACACATGCTTGCTGTTGCTGTGCGATTCCCGATGAAGGCTGCTCTGCCAGCTACAGCCACCGCTAAACAGCTCTATAAACGCTTCTATAAGTTCATAACATTATACTGTGCTACAATGTCAAAGTAGTATTGTATGGAATATGACAAACTTTAAATGACAAAACGACATAAAAACTAGATTTTCTCTAACGAACAAAAGCAGGCATGACTAAATACATAATGGACCGTTAATGCTGTCCACGTGAACACTCAACCCAGTAGCACATTAATGCAAGCCCTGTCCTAGAAAATATTCAGCCCATCAGGTTAGTGGAGGAGTCTTCTGTGGCCAATCAACAGCGGCACAACAGAAATTTCTAACCGAGTGCCATACCTCCACAAGGATGACTGGGACATGGTTGTTCTTGACATGTTCTTGTCTGACAAGTTATGTAAGTGCTGTGAACAATGCATTGCATAAGCTGAGAAGTACAGTCGAGCAATCCCTGCTGATGCTGTCCGCCAGCGTTCATAGCAACCACGGGTTGTTGCCCCCAGAGATGTGAAGTGATGTAAGTCGGGGGGAAAACAAGCACTCTCTGCTGAATTGTCATGTTGTTTGTCTGGAGAGTGACAATTGCACACACTGCCTGATGCATTTACAGGCCATTCTCAGCTCTAAAACATAAATGGCGTATGTACACTGTGGGAAAAGTCCCTGTTTGTCAAACATAATCCCCCATGCCAGTGATAACAATGAACCAAGGCAAAGCCTTTCCATTTTTTGTTTCCCACAGACCATGTTATGACTACAGCTCAGGCATTCAAAACCTTACCAATCTCAATGGTTTCCTCACACACATGGCTCCTTCATTCCATCCTACACAGATAGAGTAGAAGCCCAAAATGTTTTGGAGTGCTGCTCTCGATCTTGCCATAGCACAGGTGTCCACACACTTTTGTGATGTGTTATTGAGATGTGTGAGTGGTTGTTACACATCATTCCAATTCATGCAAGTATACCTTATAAATCATATCATGTAAATACTGTGAGAAATAAGACATGAAAGAGCGGGGTTCCTATTCGGAAAGCATTAGCGGTGCTTAGAAAGTCGATAGTACTTTTTTTACCTTAAGCAGGTCGAGCTAAAGATAAACCCATCACATTTGAAAGATGGAAGGAGAAAGAAAAGGCTACTGGCTGAGTGCATAATCTGATTGTGTGGACCTGAGGGATCGGTTTCCAAGGGACATAAGCAGCTGTGAGAAGCTGCCGGTTGGCCCAGCTTCCCCAACCACACACACACACACACACACACACATACTCCATACTCTCCATCTGGAATCACCTTCCTCATCTCTTAGCACAATAGCACTCTCGCTTCCCGTAAAGTTATCACCCTGTTCCGACCCATGTGCCCCTGCTCCCCGTGTTCGAGAAATACCAAAAACAGGGATAGTATCCATTGGTAAACAATGCCACATCTGGGAGGGGGGGGTTGGGGATGTTGACAAGGGTACACAGACTTCACCCTACTTAACCCTCGATCTAGCAGAAAGCATCCAGCACCCACATCCTCCCTCCCACCTTCCGCGGCACCCAAGAGCGGCGATTTCAGACACCTACCTCGAGCCTTCTGCCGTCTCGTTCAGCTCAAGCTCTGGATCGGACTGGTCTCTTTCAGAGGAGAGATCATCTGGAAATCTGATTAAATAAAGAAAGGAAACGTGGTGCCACGACTAGGAAAGAGAAAGGAAAAAAAAGTCTCAACCCTGATGTTGCTTCTGCGTTTTTTGGCGCTCTTATCTTCTGCCAAGCCTTGAGGGAGACGTACGCATGGCAATGTATTATCCGCCGCTTAAAAAAAGGACATCGCCGGGCTGTGTGACAGAGAGAGAGAGAGAGCGAGGGATGAGTAGAGGAGAAAGAGGAGGGAGGGGGGGGAAGGGGGGACTCGACTGTTTAATGTGGCGTCGTCACGCAGCAGCTCCTTCGGAATCCCTCCAGTGAGAGGCCCTGCATCACCAAGTCCTTGGCCCTGATTGGCCAAGAGCAGGGGGAGATGCCTGGTGTATGGAACCTGCCAGCGGTAGACCCTTTCCTTTTGCATTAGCTTCCCTTCCAGTTTGTGGATGCTTGGGGGATACGCGAATGACAATCAAGGACATCAAACGTGAATGTTTCCTTTTGGGATGTGTCTCAGAGGGGTATGGGGTATACAGACTGTGCCCTGGCATACATGGACACACACACGGACACACACACTCAAGCACATACAAACATAGACACACACGAGCCTGCATCCAAACACACACCAATGCCCACCCACACAAACAAACATGCACGCACACATGTGGGCACGTACACACACACACACACACACACACAGCAGGATTTTGCAGTGCAGACCCCTGAGATGGCACACCTGTGACATGATTTTTCCCGGGAGCATGGGCAGGCTGCATCAATAAGAGCACACAGGCACACAAACATTTGGAGACCATGCAAGGCCAATTGCCAATTAAAAAGATGAATAGTAACATTACCCACAACCTGAGGCTGGATGTTTATGGATTTGATGATATTTACATCATGTTCTTGAGATTTGCAACAGCATTGCATTTGGAAATGGAAAATCATATCAATATTTGACATCACATCATATGAGGGCAAAGTTTTATACAATTTATTTTCAATGTCTCAGGCACTCTTCTTTATGTTTAGATCACAGTGACAAGATATCAATGATTATTTTCTGTTGACAATATGAATTATGACATTATTATACCACTAATATGAATGAACGGATGTAAACAGGTGTCTAAATATCATGCTCTTATTTATTGCAGCAATTTATACACTTAAATTGTGAAATGCATTACCATTTCAATGATGAAATAACACATTTTTTAGTATCATAACATCCGGTCACACATTGATCATATTTAACAGGCATAGTAAAGCAGTAGTGTTACTTATAAATGTCTTTTTTTTACCCTTTAGCCCAATACTGAATGTGAACATTTATATAAGGAATTTCAGAGTTAAGAGTATTCGCACACCATAAGGTTTGCGAGTAGTCTATTTTCGGATCTTTTTCTCTCCAAACGTACAGACGCCTACACTCCTACAGCAAAAGAAGGAAAGGCGTGCTTTGTCCTTTTGGTTCACGGTCAGCCTTTGTGCTTTATAAAAGTCAATAAAGAATTCGATAGGGATTGAGGATAAACGTGTGGAGAGGTTACGGAATCTTCAGCAGCAGAGGTCCAGGACCTTTCTCTTGTTCCTCCGCAAAGCCGAAGGGCATTCTGGGAAAAACTGCACCTAATTCCGCCCTTCAGTTGCTGCTCATGAAAAAATCCCTAAGGAAGAATCATATTGATCGGAACCGCACATCTCCGAATGCAAAATCTCTCACAGTAAACCCAATACGCCATCATTGCACAACAGGGAGTGGAAATGAATTTAAATAATCATTTTACACTTTGCTTCACACACACACACACACACACACATGCATGATGAGATCTATGCGTAGCTTTTGAATTTTATCTTTTCAATTAAGCTGCCCAGAGGTGGTATTTTACATGTATAACTTTGTATAACTAACAAAAAGCACTTGCATCTTGTGATTACATTTTGACAACGCTGCAAGGCACTTACTTTCAGTGAATGTGATGCACGAGACCCATTGATCGGCTGTCCCCTAAAGAAATTTCCTGCAGGTCCGACATCAGAATCTGACAACAAGGCAGATGAGCAGCATAAAAATAAGTGCCCTTGCCTCCTGCAATGTCTTATACGGTCCAGGGTCTAGGCCAGGGCGTGGTGACTACAGCCCCTAGGGGCTCTGTGATTAATTGCTATTTTCATTCTGCCTCAGCTCTTAATTGCAAAATTGATGTGTTGGCTGTAAAGTCACAGGGTGTTGCAGGTGTAATCCATTTGGGAATTAAAGGTATCTCAGAGGATTACTCCTTAAGAATTAAGGAAATTCAAACAGGAGGACAAACAAAATTTGCTCAAAAATGGCAAGAGCACACATGAAAATAGGAGGACAATATTCAGACTGTGACATTTATTCGGTTTTTTTTTACTATTTTTTATTGCTTTTTACAAAACTATGCACTGGTTTGGTGACTATGAAATGGTTTTCTTCACCGCAGTGAGTGTAGCCAGTAAGAATGTATAATTAGGGACAGATAAACTCAGTCTTAGCCTGTGAGATTTTGAATAAATGTTTGCCTGGCACCAGGCTGTAATAGCATGTCATGTGGCAAAATAAAGGGATCGCAGAACTAACAAAGAATAAACAACTTCCAGAGTGTCTTTGATTGACACGCCTCATATGTTTTTATAGTGGCTAAAGGCTTCATACATTTATTCCTCGTGGGAGTAGACCACCTGCAATGGGCAGCATGCGAGTAAAACTGAGGCTAAATATCCAGTCCTGAATCAAATGGGAGCCAGCACTGCAAAATCTTTCGTTTTTATTGTGCTGTCAAAGAGATGGTGCATTTGGATAAGGGTCATTTATTATATATATATATAGGGATTTCATTGTGATATTCTGTATACATAAATGTATGTATATGCAAATTGTTTCCTGGTATCTCTCCCTCTCCCCATCTCTCCAGTGAATGGATGTCTCCAATCTATATGATGGCACATTATTGCGATTCCATAGAATACACATGCTTACTTACTATTTCTCTCTCTCTCTCTCTCTCTCTCTCTCTCTCTCTCTCTCTCTCTCTCTCTCTCTCTCTCTCTCTCTCTCTCTCTCTCTCTCTCTCTCTCTCTCTCTCTCTCTCTCTCTCTCTCTCTCTCTCTCTCTCTCTCTCTCTCTCTCTCTCTCTCTCTCCAGTGATTGGAGGCGTGAGTGCAATCTCTCTGATGACATACGGCATCTCGGTGGTGGTGGAAATGATTCATGTCTGCTAGGCTGGCTGCATGGTGCTGGACACTGTGGGAAGACCAGCTGCATCCTCCTCTGTGCCCTTCAGAACTGCTCCATGCTCCTGCACAGCAGACGGCCATCCTGTAACGTTCCCGCAACATTGCCACAACACTCTGGCGACACACTAATGTTGTTTCAATGTTGCAGACACACTGTGAGGACGTTGTGCAACGGACAGGGATCAGATACAAAATGTGTGAGCCAGTGAAAATCATAATATTTGTAAAAATGTTATTTAATTATGTTCTATCATGTTAGCATTTCAAATGTTGGAAGAGGTCCACCAATACAAACAGATTACATTTGTGAAAATATTATGTTCTCTATGCAGTATTATTTACAGTATGTAAGTGAATCAAAACCAGGAGCCCCAAACTAATTTGACTCAAAACAACATAAACACAAAGGTTTAGACCCCTTAATGAGGCATCTGCCAAGATCTTATTATATATGGGACATCAGCTGTAGTGATGTCACCTAGTTCAACAGGACTGACTTCAACAGGACTAGAATGCCATAAAAATGTTTGGATGTGACCCTGTGGTGGCTTGGTGAACAGTTGGCGAGAGACCCATGTGGCCTTTGTGATGAAAGTGTATTAGAAAGTCATAATAAAAAATGTACAAAGCAGATTAGTCATCACAAATTATCACATATATTATTGAAATAGTAAGTGGATCCCTCTCAGCCACTAGATTTCTATTTGATTAGATAAAAATAGCACTCAGGCCTGTTTCCCCATGCAATCATCAGTAGCCTATCAGTGAACAAAGACGCTGAGTCGAATTATGCGCCGCCCCGCGGGACTCCCAGCCACGGTCGACACTTGCGTGGTTCAGTTTCGATTGCAGACTGTGGGGCCATCAAGGCACTAAGGATTAACGATTTTGCTAGATACGCCATCCAGGAGCCCCTTTGCTTACTTTCTAAACATCTATTTATACAGTCAGACATTTACTAGAGCAATTTCATGCTCAAGGATTACAGCGAATGCAATAAACCTAGGATTTGTATCTGAAACCTGCTGGATGCGATTCAAGCTTGCGAGCCCAAAGTTGATTTAAAATGTCATCGCAGCATATCACCAGTTATACATTTAATGCATCCTGCTCTAGTATGTCCACATATGACAGGAAATGCATACAACTTCATACTCATACTCATAAAAGGATAAACATGGTGAAATGCCTTGTATATGAGCAAGGCTTGCTAGTAAGGAAACAGAGGAAACAACAAAACACAAATGAGACAGAGATCGATGTATAAAAAGATTGAGATAGAACAACAGATATGCAAGAGCAAAATGTATGAGAAAGGGAGAGAGGAACTAAAATAAGACATGGATAAGTAGACATGTTTAACGAGAGGGAATATCGACTATAAAAGTATTAAAGTATTAAAGTTATATATAGAGCTTTTTAATCGAGTGTGCGTTTCATGATGGAGTGGTCATTCCTCGCCCCCCAGCAATGGCAGCATCTCAGTGCTGCTTCGCTTACAGATCTGTGCCATCCCTCGGAGGGACCAGGCAACAACCAGTGACAGTCAGACAGATGACACCAGACACCGCACTGCTCTGTCATTAGAGCATTCTAGCCCCCCCACATGACCGCCCATCCAAACTCCAGCAGACAACCCCCCTCCACAGCTAAGTGGGTGGCTGTCCGTGTGATTTCGTCAGCAAGACTTGTTTATTTAATCTTTTTTTAGAAAATATCATTATTTATCATTTTTCCACTGATATTGATATTCATACTGATTAATTCATGCACAGGGGATAGACAAAATGATGGAAACACCAAATGAAACACAAATGTTTTTTATTAATGTCATATGTTTCTGCTATAAAAGACATTTTAAAATTAGCACTTTAATGAGTGAGTTTATAAAGCAACATAAGAGGTCAAATTGTTAATAAATGAAACAGGAAAAGAGCTAAGAAAGAGGGTCAGGGTTAAGGGAAGAAACAAGATGCAGTCTGACTTGCTTCCGCTGGTGAAATTCATCCCTTGGTTGAGCAATGGCATAAGATCAGTCAAAAGATCTTATGGTCTTATAGAGCCTAAATAAATCAATAATGAAGGGTTGGTAATTCACATGCAGAGGGTGGGAATTTGTGATGACTAATTGACAGCATCCTTCATACACTGTACCCTCAGCAACCTATTGACAGTTCTGCTAGAAACTGCCGGATTTACCAAAGTGAATAGGAACACATAAATTGATTTCAGTGGGACCTAGATTAATGCCACAACAGTGACAACTTGTTAAAAAAATATTCTGACCCAGATGGAAAATGTTGTGTCTGGGCATTGCAGCCTTAACCTACTCCATTTCAATCAATCAGATTTAGTACCATATAGTACTGGGAATTCCTCCCACATTTCACATGACAATATAAGACACTGCAATTTTTGCTCATTCTTCTTTACAAAATTTCTCAAGTTCCATCAGGTTGGATGGGGACCGTTGATGAACAGCAATTTTCAAATCTTTCCAAAGATTCTCAATGGGATCGAGGTCTGGGTTTTGACTGGGTCATTTGAGGACATTGATGTTTTTGTTTTGAAACCACTCCAATGTGGCTTTTGTTGTATGCTTTAGGTCATTGTCCTGCTGGAATATAAATCTTTTCCCAAGTCTCTTGCAGACTGCTGCAGGTTTTCCTCCAAGATTTGTTTATATCTTGCTCCATCCATTTTGCCCTTTATTGTGACAAGTTTACCAGTCCCTGAAGCAGAGAAGCATAACCATAGCATTAGGCTGCCACCTAATGTTTCACGGTAGGGATAGTGTTCTCGGGATGATGCACAGTGTTAGGCTTGTGCCAAACATAGCACCCAACATTGAAGCTAAACGGTTCAATCTTGGTCTCATCAGACCATAGAATCTTCCTCCACTTAGTTTGAGACAGCCTTCTGGAAAACCCTAAGTGAGATTTCATGAGTTTTCTTTTTGCCACCTTCCCATAAAGCGCAGATTTGTGAAGCGCCTGGGCTACTGTTGTCCCATGGACAGTTTCTCCCATCTCTGCCATGAAAGATTGTAATGCTGTCAGAGTCACACAGGCCTCTTGGTGGCCTCCCTAACAAGTGCCCTTCTCACACAGAAGGACAGCCTGTTCTAAGAAAATTCACAGTGGTGCCATATTCTCTCAATTTCTTTATGATGGACTTAACGGCGCCTTGGGGGATATAGGTCTTTGAAATCTTTTTATATCCATCCCCTGATTAGTGCTTTTGAAGAATGTTTCTCAGATTTGCTTTGAATATTCTTTGGTCTTTATGACAAAGCTCTTTTTGGAAATGAAATAACCAACTGTGGGACCTCTCACAGACAGGTGTATTTAATTTGAAATCATTTGAAACACCTTCATTGTACACGGGTAGACTCCAATCAAATAATTATGTGACCTTTAAAGACAATTGATTGCACCAGAGTTTATTTAGCTGAGTCTTAACAAAAGGGGTGAATACTCATGGAATCAATTATTGTCAGGTTTTTTTATTTCTAATTAATTAAGAAACAGCTTTAGAGTTGGTTTTTATTTTACCTTATAGAGTATGTTGTGTTGATCAGTGGCAAGAAATTCCAATGAAGTACATTTTGATTTCATGAAGTAGAAAATAATATGTGAAAAATGCCACACTCAGAAACTAAAACTAGGATTGTAACTAAAACTAAAAAGAAATTACTCACCCAAAAAAGCTAAAAGGAAAATAAATAGGATTTCTAACTAAACTGAAACTATATTGAAATATAGCACAGAATTCAAATATATTTTCAATCAAATGAACTTGCCATATGCAATTCAATCTGATACAGCTTAAGTCTAGATTCAACCTAACCAGCATAATGCTCATAAGGATCCCCTTATGCTCATAAAGACTGAAAATCCAGGAAACAGGAAAAGGTGTGGCCTGAAACCTGAGGGGCCTGGGCAGGAGGCAGGGTTTTTTATTTAAAGGGCAAGATAGGTTCACCTGTCTCCAATTTTACAATCCCTTCTGTTTTAAACTCTTCCTGTCAGTCCCCTAGCAATATGGCAACATTGCAATGAGTATTAGCATATTGTTTCTCCTTCTTTTCCTGCTTTGTCTGTATAGAATAATACCTTGCAGCTATATTTAAATTCTATATACAGGAGGAGTATCCCTCAAAACTGCACTGTGTACCCTTATTTGATTAGTTAAACTATTTTGAAACTTCTACTATGCAAAACATGTTTTAACATTCTCATGTTATGTGTTCATATGCTCATTCGCCCATGGACACAGATCTTCGAGGCACTCGATATAGAACATGTTATGAAAACATGCCATGTTCTCAAGGGACGATTTTTCTTGTCATAACAAAAAGCTTATACCAAGATTCTCTGTTATTAAGGAACTATTTCTCCAGTATGTTATGTCCATGTTATGCCTCTTAATGGAATTGGAATGGAATGGAATCTTTAAATGGAAGTACATACATTTTAAAATGTCATAACTTGTGTTTTGGTTGAGATATCTGAATAATGCAAACATAATCATTATGCACCTGTGTGACATTTTCAGCATGATTGTTTTTATTCATAGATCAAAATTCATCATGGAAATGACAGATTTGTACCATTAGTCCTAGATATATAATATATTAGGTAACAATTTACATTAACTCTACGCTCATAAAGCATTCATAATGTATTCATGAGCATAAAAAAATGTACATTACAATTATGTATGAATGCATACTGAACTCTTCATAATACATTCATTACAATCATACAAAACAATGTGTGTATGCATTATGTCACAACCTGGGATAGGTCTGACCCAAGAATCACTGACCTAAAAATGACACACACATAATGCTTTCATAAGCCACTTGGCTCTGTTATTTCTGCTCATGGTTTTTCCTATCACTGCTATGCTGATGACACTCAACTCTTTCTCTCCTTCCCTCCATCTGATACCCAGGTCCCGGCACAGATCTCTGCATGCCTGGCTGACATCTCTGCATGGATGTCCACCCACCACCTGAAGCTGAACCTGGGGAAGACAGAGCTGCTCTTCCTCCCAGCGAAGGGCTCCCCGATGATTGATGCGTCAATCACCGTGGAAGGCTCCATAGTGTCTCCGTCCCAGTCTGCCAGGAGTCTTGGGGTAACCCTGGACAGCCAGCTGTGCTTCTCGTGCCATATTGCAGCGATCACTCGGACCTGCCGGTTTTCCCTCCACAACATCCGGAGGATCCGACCGTTCCTCACCCAAGAGGCCACTCAACTCCTGGTCCAGGCCCTGATGATCTCACGTCTGGACTACTGCAATTCCTTGCTGGCAGGCCTTCCGGCCTGTGCCATCAAGCCACTGCAACTAGTCCAGAACACTGCTGCTCGCCTGGTGTTCAACCAGCCGAAGTTCACCCATGTCACCCCTCTACTCTCCTCTCTGCACTGGCTCCCCATCGCAGCACGCATCAGATTCAAGTCACTGGTGCTTGCTTTTCAAGCGGCCAGAGGTACTGCTCCCCCATACCTCCAGTCACTCATCACTCCCTACACCCCGCCCAGACCCCTCCGCTCCGCCTCCGCTGGCAGACTGACTGCCCCATCCCTCCGGGCGCCTGGCAGCCGCTCCTCGCAGTCTCGCCTCTTCTCTGTCCTGGTCCCTCGTTGGTGGAACGACCTCCCGCAATCTGTCAGGACTGCGGAATCACTTCCAATCTTCCGCAAGAGACTCAAAACCCACCTCTTCAGACTCCACTACCACTGAACACTGTCCATCTAGTCAATCTGTCATCACCACTGTTTACTTGTTCTACACTGTACAAAACAAAACAAAAAAACCCACTAACCTTTTCTTTCCCAGTGTTACAGGTATGATATGCAGACGCCTGCAATGATGTCTATTGCTGTTTACTGCACTGATCTTGTGCGCCAACTATGATTGTTCTTACCTTGTATTAATGCACATCTTGTAAGTCGCTCTGGATAAGAGCGTCTGCTAAATGCTTAAAATGTAAAATGTAAAATGTATAAGCACTCCCGAAAAAATTACATCATAGCTACATGAAGTGTCTATACATGTCTCTGAAAAAGTTCTAAAATGCCATTTTATGGGGTTGTTATAGTAATAAATAAATAATAATAATAATAAATAAATTATAACAATAACCCCCCCAAAAAACAGTGTATTGCCAGCTGGGATAGGATCACATTTCTAAGAATGCCACATTGAGTCTTCCATGTTTGAGAGAGATATCATGGTTGTCATTTGGGCATGGCCATCACCTACAATTTATACAGCTCATAAACATGAACTGTCACCAAAAATTGTAACAATAAATTGATCTGTCCATTGTCAATTTATTGACATTTTACTGACTATAATGGTAATAACCTCATCGCCTCTGAATAGATGATGAATTTGAGGTTGAGTTTTGGTTAAGAATTCATTTCTTGACCCATTTTCCACCTGTCAGATCACCCAACATTGTGAGCTGCTTCTAGTTTTGTTGTGCTTGTTTGCTAGGTAGACAACTTCAGCTGACTAACGCCGATAGCATATTTCTAAAACAAGATCATCGCACTCTGAAATTAACAAGTGCCCTATCCAAATGACCATTCTAGCTATCGTTTCTGTTTATTATTATTATTATTGTCATTACTATTATTACTATAACCTGTGATAGGCCATGGCAAGGGGTGCAGCCATAACACCCTCTATGAGTGCAACAAGCAAATTGTATGTCATGGCGTAATCTACGTATGATGCAATGTACGTAACCACCTAATGATGTCATTCAGACACTTTTAGCAGCAAACCGAGCAGCCTTTTCTATGGAAAATAGTTGTGTGAACAGTGAACAAACCTGCAACCTTCTGGTTGGAAGTGCACCGCACCACACTACACTGCAGACCACATCACACACATCGCCAGTCATATACTACATACAGTGCAGAGAGAGTTTCACTTACACAATTTAGAGGCTTTCTCCAGACTGCCCAGTGGCATTTCAGTAATGCCACAGTTCTAGCAATTGAAAAATTGCTTATGTTGTAACTTGAGGAAAACAACCCCGGTACTCGGATATGGAAATTAGAGCTCAGCGCTCAGTTAAAGACATTTCCTGCTCCACTAAGTAGGAGATAAACTGCATCATCTTCCATGAAAACATTTCATATACATTAAGCTGCACACAAACACGTGCCATTTAAGCAGGTTATGTAAATTAAGGTTATGCAAATTTTATCAGCCTTGCTATTTTTTTGCACCGGTTGCTTAATAACGACCTATGATCAAAGCTTGCCTTTTGTGAAATGCAAATGCTGGCTGCAGTGCCCACCATCAGGCTCGATGGGGTAAGAGAACGACCTTTTAGGAGACTCTTAACAGAAGCTCTTGAATGGGCTGGGTGTGCTTTCATGTTAATGATACAATGAAGCCTCTTCCCTAGTCCCATTAATGCACCTGTAAAAATGCACCATATCTTTCCTTCCACAATCTTTAGTGTGTCGGCATTCATGCTCAAAACCCACCATCTTTTAAACAATACCAAGCAGCACAATGACAACTCTGCTCTCGCTCCGATTTTTACCTTTTATTTTGTACTTTTTTAAAACAATTTTCCTATACAATGCGCTAAGGCGTGCTAAGGCACATAGCTTAACACGTTGGCAGTATTTAAACCATTTTGTTGTGCTGTACTCAACTAGTCATACAGAGGAAATGTTTTGTCCAATTCCCTAGCTATTTTGCACATTCCCTCAAAGTAAACACAGATGTGCTGTCCAACCACAGCACATCTAAATGATCAGCATTTAAATGATCAAAACAATTACACACCCCTGGCGGATTATAGGTGTACCTCTTCCTTCTTAATAGGCCAATCCCACCATTTTGAGGTCAAATCAATCATAACACCTTCCCATGCACACTATTACAACAAAATAAAAATCTGTGATTGATACAATACAAAAACTTGTAAATTGATTGTAAAATACAAAAAACACACAAACTTTTCTTTCCCAGTGTTATAGGTACGGTGTGCAGCTGTCAACAATGATGTCTGTTGCAGTGTTACTACATTGATCTCTTGGACTAACCATGATTAATCTTACCATGTTTAAATGCACTTTTTGTAAGTTGCTCTGGATAAGAGTGTCATTGACTAACTATAACTGGGACCAGGGGCCTCAAGCAGCTAATTATTTAGAGGGGATATGACTATCGATAGCTCGCAAGCTAACATTTGCTAGCTAGCTATAGTTAGTGATAGGTAGAGTAAAGGTAGAGTTCTTTAATTCATTTAAATGAATTTTATGAACACACCATCATCTGATTTGAACCTCAATAGCATAAAATAAAGTAAGATAAATGTTATTAGGGCATACTTTATCTGCCAGCGTGATACTATCTGTCACATGTTTGGGACATAAGGGAAATAGCTACCTAGCAAGGTCAGCTATGTAGGTAGCTAACGTTAGCTAGCTTGCTAACTACACATCATTTATTAACAATGTTAACTACCTAGAAACATTGCCTTTAGTGCTGTTTTCACTGTGATTTCTGTATCAATAATGTTAAAAAGTGTGAATATTGAAACAAAATAATGGTAAAAAACATGAAATTACCATAGGATATTTCTTGACTGAAGGTGCTCATTGACTCAAGTTTGACAAGTGAGAATATTGTGAAAAGGACTTGGGTGCTACAATGGGAGAAGGAGAGGGGGGCTTAACCCCTTTTCTGGCTCAAAGTTGAGCAATTTCCAGGATGAAACTCACAGCCATTAATATCAAATGAGACATTTGAAAGGTGATATGGTTTTCATATATCCTTCATCATATTGGAAAAAAAAACATTAAAAAAATGCTTGGGGGGTGTTGTTTGAATTAGGAAAGTTTAATTTCTCTATGTCATACATAAATATTTCAAATGTCCCTCAACAGGATTTGAAGCATAAACTCCTCTGGTTATAAATCCAGCTCCATAACTACTTTCCACACTACTTAGACAAGCTCCTTCCAAATGGCCACAACATTTACATTAAGTCATAAATGTTAGTTATGGATAAAAATTAAAAAAAATTAAATATCTGCCATGATACCTATGAACACACTCATTGCCACAAAGCCATATTGCCTGTAAACACCTTTTAAGTACACCAACAATTTAAATACACATTTTGTGTGAATATGTATGGTGGCTAATTAGTAGATGGTTTTTCAGTGCACCAAAATTAAATTGAGCTGTGAAAGTAAAAAAAAAAAATATTTCATTGATTGCATTCACATTTGATACACGTATAGTGTATATATCATAGTATCAAAAACACAACAATTTTGACAATGACTGTACCAGCGGTTGGTGAGGTTTCTTATTTTCCATATTACGTGTATGCTATTTGCTTGTGGTGGCCAGGTTGTTTCACTTCAATATGGGAATTGACTAAATCTGATGCATGATATACACAGTTAACTCACCTCAGCTGGTTTCTTGGGTCTAAATTGACACCCTGTGGCTCTCCAGACCTAGGGTTAATGACCCCTGATATATATATATATATATATATATATATATATATATACTAAAGAGAATACAACTTAACTGTATAACATGGTGGAAGCTTACTTGATGAGCGTTCTAACGCACAATTAGCAGTGACCTTCACAGCTCATAAATTGTAAACATAAGATTGGCGTGTTCCATGATGAATAAGAATATGGCTGACATGATCCTTCAGCTGGGATGAACTATAGCTTTCCTGTCCATTAACATTTTCAACGTCATTGCTTCAACTGTGGGGCGTTGTTCGAATTTAAATGCTTTTGACCTTCCGGTGCACAGAACAGTGTGCCTCGCCGCACACAAAGCGAAGCCAAAATCCTAAACCCGGCAACCGAAGTGCCCAGCCCGCCCGCCCCGGGTTTACCGCGGTGCCAAGGGCATCATGCTGCTCGTGCATCTGCTCTGCCCGCCGCCGCGGAAGAGGACGGCGCTGTTCGCACAGAACAGACTCCCGTTCCCACAGCACTTTCCTAGACTGCGCGTCCTTCACCGCGCCTGGATCATAAATGTGGCAACCGATTTTGCTGACGTGTTTTTTTTCCCCCTTCTATTTTTAGCTGATCGATACTAAAACGCCAAGCGTTATAATGCATTTTGGACAACGTGGACTAAAATAGAGCTTCGTGATACTGTTCACGTTTCAACGGATGGATTAGGTTCCAATGCGGAACTTTAGGGTCACCTTTACCGGGGCGTCATATTGCTGACGTTCGGTCAAAGTTGCTCCCTCAGACATGCGGAAATAATGCTTAGTATTGCTATGTTTGCGCAAGTCTAAGAGCCAATTAAAAGTGCATTATGACTCCGTTATGAGATACAAGTAAGGTGGAGGCTTGCCAGATCAAATGGTAAAATGGCCGCCAGCTGAGAAATGGCGATGAACGGTTGGATTCACCTGAGATAAAATGGCTCAAGCGAATCCTGTAATCTCTGTCTCGGTACATGTGTCTTGTCTGGGTGAGTGTCAGTGGGGTGTGATGACTGTTACCTGAGAGCTGGTGACACGTGGGCGTGGTGGTTGGGAACCAAAGGCAAAACCGCACGGAGAGTGACCTTTCCCGGTTTGTGCTGCCAGCTCTCTTGCCCAGAGTCAATCCCAGCGGACCCAGTCGGCTGTGTCACTGAAGTGGCCGCAGGCCTGGGTATGTGGAAGAAGTCATGTGTGTGACATTTGAAGAATGCCTTTTCTGTATAAGCGTACGTGTCACAAGATTGTAATTAAGCATTAAAGATGAGAAAATGTCTCATTATTTGTAGGCTACTGTACCTACTGTGTCACCGGGAAGCCGCATAATTAAGGAGGCATTTAATTACATTGCATTACATTACAGGCATTTGGCAGATGCTCTTATCCAGAGCGCGTACAACAAAGTGTTAACCGTTGAGGCGAGTCGCAAATTTTCCAGAGGTGAGCATGGCCAGTTGTAACACCTTAAATTTCTGCAGTCAGAGTCAATCTGGACAGATGTCACAGTGAACAGCATCAGTCTAGGCTGGCTCTAATTGCACAAATTCAAGGTGTTACGACTGACCCCTTTTACAACTTGCCCTGTTCACCTCTGTGATGGCAGTGCCCGACTGTGGAATGAAACCAGCAGACGTCTGACTGCCCTGTCAATCAAACATTCGAGAGATCATCTGATCTCTTTTCAAATGATCGCTTTTCGGATGTTGCCCTTTCGGTTTCGATCCTGCGTCGCCCCACATCTCTGGAGTCAGCCTGTGTCAGTCCTGACTAGGGAAAACAGACAGCGCAGGCAGTCCCCGCATCTGCGCGTGGTAGCTCCACTGGGGTAATTGGCTTGTTAGGTCTCCTCCCGTCCGCGATCCCCAGTGCGCTCCCCTGCAGACAGCCATGCATGTATGCATGAGGGGGGGGGCCAGCCTGCGGCCGAGCTGCTCATTTGCATGTGCTGTGATGTAACGGGTCCAGAATCTCGCTTCCGCGCCGCTTAGCGGAGATCCCGGTGTGTGCCTTAAAGGGGCAGGCCCCCAGAGCACGCACCAGAGACACGTTGGATCCTTAGCTTGATAAAAGCCCAAGAGCCAGTCCCGGAAAAAAACTATCAATATAACAACGACCACAACAGTGTGCATGGCAGAGGCTTTAGGGCTGCAATCTTAAGAATCATCCACAGCTTATCTTTCTGGTGAATGTTTAAGATGCGTGTCAATTTTAGAGCTTGGAGTTTTCTCCGGGGGAAGAGAATTGTGGTCCAGATTATGTGTTTACATGTCCCAAGACAGTGGCCATTGAGAGGTTAATCTGAAGTTAAAATTCTTACATTTAATTGTTTATTTACTTGTCAATTTTACTTGTCAATTTTACTTGTCAATTTTACTTGTCAATTACTTGTAAATAGATGCTTTCCACAAGCACAGGCTGGGCCTTGTCTCTTAGTAATCGTGGAGTTGACTAGCTGGCTATGTCCCAGTAGTCTGTGGTGGTTGGACACAATTGGCTTTGTCCTGTCAGAGGTGCTAAATTATCCAGTATTCCTCTGGTCACTGCAGCATTAATTCTCCCAACAATGCACCAGGCTCCTACAGGCCACTGGTTGTCATCAGTGAGAGATATGTCTCTCCTTTGATGCTGGCTCTCCTTTTGTATTGCGTGGCCTGTAGTGTGAAAAATAGCCACTGCTTTAGCTCCGGTACTACTTGCACTGGTGTTGGTAGCACAATGACAACTCCAGAGGCACAATTGGAGATTCCAATAAAAAAATGAAAAAAATTGAAAAGCCTAGTATAGCCAGCTGAAAACTTTTCCTTAGTTTTGTGATCCTATAACCTATATTCCAACAGAATTATTAATCTATTAATTCCAACTACATTGTAATGCGGGGGTTCCCAAACCTGGTCCTGGTGGGTCACAGGTTATGTTGGTTTTTGTTTTCACCTTAAAATCAGCAACCAATTTAGACCCAGGAAGCAAGGTGAGATGAGTTAACCTGATGATCAACCGCGTGGGTGCACAGAATTAAAATCAGAATCAGAATCAGAATCAGTTTTTATTGGCCAAGTATATTTGCACATACATGGACTTTTCCTTGATATAATTGCTCACATAGACACATCTATATAAAAGTAGGCATACTACAAGTATAATAAAATATATCAACAATGAATATGTATATGTGAGTCCGGAGTAGTGCGGAGAATATAAATATAAATATAAAACAAAATATCAACAAAAAAACATAAACAAAACTATATGTATATTTTAATCCGGAGTAGTGCGTGAGATAAATATGATGACTCTGAGTGTAACAGTTCAGCTGTTCACTTCAGTTCAGTTCAGTTACAAAATCCAAACATTATAATAAAATATACCTGTTATGTTATTATCTTATTAGGTAATATCCGTTAACCCACACACAACAATATAATTGCCCTTGTGTCAATATACATCATATCCAACCTCTGCAATCACTCAGGGTATCGCCCCATGATACACCCACCAATTATGTAACCTACATTTTATTGTAGTGAACATTTAAAATTTAACATAACATAAACCAGTGCGCATACAGGCACACATACAGGTAACTGCCAAAATAAAAGAAACACCAATATTAAGTGTCTTAATAGGGTGTTGGGCCACCACGAGCAGCCATAACAGCTTCAGTGCACCTTGGCACTGATTCTACAAGTGTCTGCTACTCTAATGGTGGGATGCAACACCATTCTTTCATGAGAAATGTCATCATTTGGTGTTGATGGTGGCGGAAAACACTGTCTCAGGTGCCGCTCCTGAATCTCCCATCAGTGTACAATTGGGTTGAGATCTAGTGACTGAGACGGCCATGGAATATGGAATAGGCTGGCAGTGTAGTGTAATGGTTAGGGAGCTGGGCTTGTAACTCAGAGGTTGCAGGTTCAATTGTCAGGCGGGGCACTGCTGTTGTACCCTTGATCATGGTACTTAAAATATGTATGCATTCACTACTCTAAGTCACTTTGGATAAAAGCATCTGCTAAATGGCATATATTATAT
Source organism: Aldrovandia affinis (assembly GCA_029706075.1). Classification (NCBI taxonomy): domain Eukaryota; kingdom Metazoa; phylum Chordata; class Actinopteri; order Notacanthiformes; family Halosauridae; genus Aldrovandia; species Aldrovandia affinis. The sequence goes on from JAINUG010000049.1 coordinate 4,791,921, forward strand.
ATTATATTCAATCAGAATGGCCTTGTATTTATTGACATTTACCTTGCCCTCTAAGGGGTTGAGTGGATCCTGAGTAAACTCTGACCCAGAAAAAAAAAAAATGCATTCACACATCATAACATAAGCCATCTGCTAAAGAACCCTTCACCATGGGAAACAAGCACTTGGGCTTATTTAAAGTTAAGGGGTTTTGGCATGTGCCAGGAAAATGCACTCATCCAGAACCCTTCACCATTGAAAGAACAGAGTGAAGGATAACTCATCTGACCATATAACTGTTTTCCACTGCTCAGTAGACCACTACCTGTGTTCTTTGCACCACTTTACTTGCAAATGTGCATTTGTAGGTGTGATAAGGGGGTTCATGCACTGCAGTCCGACCATAATTTCCCTCTCTGTGAACTTCTTGACAGACTCTTCTTGATGAAAATGCTTGCTCATGCCCTAAATTGATATTTGCAGTCAACTGAATCAGCTGCTCGTCTGTTTTGCCTTGCATCTCAAACCAATGCCCAGGCATCACGGTCGAGGAGTATGCACTTTTGACCACAGTTGTCCCTAGTTGATTAGAAACCACACCTGTGTGGAAGCACCTGCTTTCAATATACTTTGTATCCCTCATTTGCACAAGTTTTTCCTTTATTTTTCAATTTATCTGTACATCCAGCCTATATTTATTAAAAAAATGCCTATCTTACACAATTACAAGGGTATAGCGACAGTCTCTCTTATTCAAGTGCATTGAACCACCCGTTACCAGTGCAGTTCAATACATATTGTATTTCAATAAGTTGTTTATTGGACGATTTGCCTCAGAGTGAGGTGAAATACAGAACATCCACAAAATAAGAGAAAATACAAAACTGGGTGAAGGCGAGAAATATTTCACTTGTGATGGGTGAAACTTTTTCACTTTCAGTTACACTAACTTCCAGGTGCGTTTTCATTACCATCATCACCTTCCCAAACTAGAGCCCAATATCTTGTCTGAACCAGATACTGATTTTCATATAATTCCATTTAACGTCTCTGTCAAATAGTCAGCAAGTATTTGCCATAAAGTATTTATAATTTAGACTCAGGGACGGTGTTGGGTTGAAGCATGATGGCCATTTGAAGTCTGAATAATGCATGTTTTGTTATACTTACCCAAGCTCTTTCTCTTGGTTCATTCTTTTGTGTGACAAGGGTATCGTACAGGTCTCCCATGGAAATTATGTAAATCTAATGAACGTACACTGGACATTTGCATAATTATGTCATTGTGTTTTTATAGTGTGCTGTACAGTGATTATGTCTAAACAAATGAGGCGTTTCTGAAACATTAAGTACCTTTTCCGTGCTTTTTGTTTATGGATCAAGGTCCCTGGTTGTCATGGGGAAGAGACTGTGATCATGGGCGCAATTAGGTATGGCAAGGTATGGCCCTTCATAGTACATTTTTAAAACCTGCCCAAATAATATCTTCTTTTTAAGCCTACATTGATAAAATAACAACATTTTGTCCAAAAACTTTGGATTCCCAATTAAAAATATTAGTCAAGCAACATGGCATGAAAGTAATATTTGTCTATTGATACAATTATTGGTCAATCAGTGAGCTCAAACTGTTTTACCGTTTTACCTTTTACTGTTTCACGCATTATCAACACAATATATTTTACGCGACGTCACTTTGCCACACCTTAGCTTTTGCTGAAATTATTCCACTGACTGTGATTCAGTCATATGGTCATTCGGCGCTAAAATCACCTGTGTAATATTTGCATCTTGTAAGGGCATGGGGGAGGGACATGGTGAACCCACAGGCCACACAACTCCTGTTCCAGGCCCTGGTGATCTCACGTCTGGACTACTGCAATTCCTTGCTGGCAGGCCTAACGGCCTGTGCCATCAAGCCACTGCAACTGGTCCAGAATGCTGCCCCTCGTCTGGTGTTCAACCAGCTAAAGTTCACCCATGTCACCCCTCTACTCTCCTCTCTGCACTGGCTCCCCATCGCAGCACACATCAGATTCAAATAACTGGTGCTTGCTTTTCAAGTGGCTAGAGGTACTGCTCCCCCATACCTCCAGTCACTCATCACTCCCTACACCCCAGCCAGACCCCTCCGCTCCGCCTCCTCTGGCAAACTGACTGCCCCATTCCTCCGGGCGCCTGGCAGCCGCTCCTCGCGGTCTCGTCTCTTCTCTGTCCTGACCCCTCGCTGGTGGAACGACCTTCTGCAATCAGTCAGGACCGTGGAATCACTTGCGATCTTCTGCAAGACTCAAAACCCACCTGTTCAGACTCCACTACCACTGAACTCTGTACATCTAGCTAATTGTCATCACTACTGCCTATGTGCTCAACACTATATACCCCTGCTTACTCCATTTAATAATAAAAATAATAATAATACTAACCTTTTCCTTCCTAGTGTTACAGGTATGGTACGCAGCTGCCTGCAATGATGTCTATCACTGTATTACTGCACTGATCTCTTGCGCGTACTATGATTGTTCCTACCATGTATTTATGCACATCTTGTAAGTCGCTCTGGATAAGAGCGTCTGCTAAATGCTTAAAATGTAAATGTAAATGTCAATAAAAATAATCGAATCCTTTTTTAAATTACTCACTCTTACTTTCACTTGGTGTAGTGTTTGAGCTGACCTGACCCAAAAAGCACAACAGTTACTGCCCATGCTTTCTCCTTAGATATACTCTGGCTAGACTTAAATCAGTTGTTGGAATGAAATTGAATGGTCAGACTATTTCAAGTAAACCACTTCATAACAAAACACTGTTTTGATTAGAGAGAAAAATGTAACACAGGAAAAACTGCTTGCAGAATAGCCTTATTGGGAAAGGTAATACTGCCATCTTCTGGTCGCAAGAGGAACCGCGCTGTCCCACTTCCCTCCTATGGGGTCAACCTGCACACTTACTGCATTCAAATGCATGTGCAAATCTGTGACATTTGTGCAGTCAGTATGCTGATACTATGTATTTTCCTTATGTTTTAAAGACCACATTGGCTGATGAAGAGCAAACCTGGCCTTGTTCTCCCCCCACACACACTCACTCATTACACACAAGATTTCTCCTTGAATCCCCCTAATCAATCAGGTGCTTCTTTTTTTATTTTATTATTTTATTTATTTTTCCGATTTTACCCCGTTTTTCTCCCAATTTGGTAGCCAATTACTCCATCTGTGCTTACTTCAATCCCCTCCCTCGTAGTTCGCTGCCGTAGCCCTGTGACCGGCAGTGACAATGGCAAAGCGCTGCCTCCTCTGAGATAGCACTCATCGTGCTGTCAACTGTAATTCCGGCACCCCAGAACCACTTCTGTGCGCAGCGAACTGTGCCGGTTTCCTCCCCCCTCCCTGGGGCGTACAGCCAATTGCCGCCCCGGTGGCACTCCCGGCCAGAGCCGACTCTTGCGCGACGGACAATGGAACCCCAGTCACCGTGGCCAGCTTCGGACGTTGAAACCACTAGACCACGTGGGAGGCCAATCAGGTGCTTCTTTATCTTTGTGTCAAATGATGTTCGTGGAATTAACTGAGGGGTGTGACGCTGTTTCACCGATGTAGCCTAACACATTTAATAACAATACTCTAATAATCTATTGTAATGCATTGCAGTCATGCCATGACTACTGAACATTAATTTTACAGGGGTGCAGTGGGCATGTAACACCATGAAAACTGGCTCAGTTTGACTATCCGCCCTGACCTCAGTAGGTACTGGTCTCTCAACCTACTTCACCAGCCAGTGCTGCTCAGCGCAACATTGACCTGAACAAAATCCAACAGCACAAAAAGAGGCCAAATACAGCAGGTCACTGAAAAGTAGAGTCAGAAATTAATCAATGGTTTCATGAGATCATTATTACTGCTGGTTGGACTATTGGTTCATAGCAACAAAATGAGAATAGCCTATTTAAAAAATAAATAAGGCTACAGTTATGTACGTAATGATTCCAACCAATGAAGGGTTCAAATTCTCGAACTCAATGTACTTTGACGTTACTTTCAAAGTAACGTTAACGTTCTGAACGACCTCCATTCCCGATGCATTCATATCTCTGAGGTTCTACTGTATTATATTATATTCTTATCAATTTGCACAGGCAGAACCCAAAGAACCATAGACTTTTAGCTGCACATGGTGAACTACTTCAGTTCTATACTGTGCGCGCGTCTTCACAGTGGAGAAACTGTCGGCTGCAGCACTACCCAGAAACATTTTAAGGACCATTAAATTGAAACTTGTGTAGCACGGACTGTAATGCTCTAGAGCAGGGCTGGGCAATTCCGGTCCTGGAGGGCCGGTGTGTATGCAGGTTTTTGTTTATACCATTTACCCTGGCTCAATTAGCTAATTAGTTAGATATGCCAATGCTGGTTCACTTGTAGATTAGACCACAGTAACATGTTTCTTAAGGGAACACCACAAGATACAGTCTTCAGCTATCATTCTGGGCTTGTCAAGAAACTTAGCTAAAATGTCAGATCACATAAATGATTAGGCTAATTAAATAATTAAGAGAAGAAGTTGGCATGAAATCCAGAAACGGATACGGCCCTGCTTGCCCACCCCTGCTCGAGAGTCTTCCCACCTGTTTCAGAGTTCGCATCCTCCTACATGTTGAGTCATGACATGGCATCTTTCTCCCACTTCCTGGCAAGTCCTAAAATTAATTTCACCAGGGACTGTATCTAAAGAATTGCTCCTGTAAGCACAGCTCTCATTCATTGTGATAGAATGCTGTCTCAGTTTACTAATTGGCTGACCTGTGCACTCCACGCAAACAAGCAGACACTGAAGCGGCACATTCTGCCACATCTTGCCTTCGGCAACAAAGCTGATGCAAATGGCCCTCTTCGAGGAAAATTGGTTGCGCACAGGGAGTAGAAATGTCTTCTTTACAGAATGCAAGTAGGAGGCAGAAATCCCTGCAGGGCTGAGTGTGCTGCCGTTTATTTTCCCTTTTCCGTGATGAAAAAATGATGCCTTTGTCCCCTGAGCAGCACCGCGTGTCTGTGTTGGCGGTAAATGTTATGGTTTACTCTCGGAGAAATGACAGACTAACAAACACAGGCTGTCGTCTTAAAGTGCTGCTGCCGCTTCCGTCACTCTGTTCAGAGGTTTACGGACAGATTGAATAAATGGCTCAAAAAAGGCTCAAACGAGAGCATAATTCATTTCTGTTTACAACCTATATTAATTGTATTATTTGCTGCTTTACTTTAGTTCTTGGTATTCGCCTTACTAAAAAGATGGTCTTAAAGGCAGCGTACTTAAGGAGTGCTGCACAGCTAGGAACTGTATTCGCCAGGCTGTTTCAGCTGTTTTTAAATACATGCTCTGTTCCCCTTTCATCCACTATCATCCCTATTCCCCAAAAAAACAAGGCTTAAGGAAATGAATGACTTTAGATAGCTCTAACACCGATAGCTCTAACATCTACCCTTAGAGAATGTATGGAAAAGGTTTTCTGTAAACAACTGAGAGCTATGCCGGGGGATCGTGTGAGTCATCTCAGTTCGAATGCAGAGTGTAACACAAATGGGGATTCGCATCAGAGACTAAGAGGAGACCGAGTGTATGGAGACAATTTGGAGCCCAGCAAGGCTGCCACAATGCCAGGAGACAGACACCACAGACCTGCCAGGAGATGAGCCAGGGGAGGTGCCATAAAGAGCATTTGGCTGATGCGCGGGGAACGGGGGCCAGATGCACCAGGATGCACCACCTCTGCATGCTACCGCTGTCGGCCACGTCAGGTCGACCATGGAACACACCTCTCTCCTGCACGGCCACTCGGAATTAAAGAGTTTACTAATCCATTTAACAGTCGCTGTGTATTCCTGTATCTCTATCTTTTTCTTATCCCTCCTTTCTTTTCGCCCAGCATCTTGACACTTGCAGTGCTCACGCACGTATTTAATTCATGGATTTTCTTTCAGCTTTTAACGCTACGACCACAACTACCGGCAACACACCTTTGTGGAATGGAGGTAATCTCAACATTGATTTTGTGGATTCTGGAGTTTCTGCGTGAGCAACCTCAACATGCTAAACGTAATGGCTGTCATTAATCAGATGAATTGGTTTTAAACACAGGTGTCCCTCAAGGCTATGTTCTGGCCCCATGTCCTTTTCTCTGCACTAATGGAACTGTGTACAATAGTGGCAGCTTTACTCTTATAAAATATGAAAATTACATAATGGCTTTAGTGATGACTGATGAAATGTCCCTAAGCAGGTATTCCAATTATGTAGATACCTTCGTTATTTGCTTTGCTGATAGCTCCCTTAAATGAAAGACAATCAAAACCAAATTGATGTGCCTGAGGAGCAGCTGTGCAGACAGCCCACCTCACATACTCACCATAGATCTTAGAATTATGGGGCAGGAAGTGGAGCGGGCTTCATGTTTTAAATGTCTTGGCATCGAAATTAACCTAAATATTTCCTTCTCTGGTCTGGACTATGTAAACAAGAGAGGGCTCGATGACCTCTCATTATTTTAAGAAAATTAAGTTTTAATGTTAGAACTGAGACCATTATTTTAGTCTACAAATTAGCTGTTGAGAGTGTGCTAAGTTTTAACTTTGTCACTTGGTTTAACATTTGAACAGCGAAAAACAAAGCAAAACAGAGCAGGATTGTTCACCAAGCCGGTAACATAATTGGAATTCAGCAAACCTCCAGATCACCTCCAAGCAGTCATAAGGAATTCTATTAAAATACTTGATTTCACTCCATAGCTCATTCAAGCTACTGCATTCAGGCCAGGCAAGGAAACAATTAGGAATGACGTCTGTAATTTATTGTGACATTTGTCTTACTATTTTATTTTGTTCTGTAAGTCTTTTCCAAAGAGATTTACATCTTCTAACCAAAATGGACAATAAAGATTTTGAATTTGAATGTGACACCTCACACTATCGACAAAATAATACATATTACCTATGGATATTTTGATAATGCATCTGCTTTGTTTACACATGTACCATTAATATTCATTCATTGTTTGTAAGTTTTATGTGGGAAATGTTTGACCAATATGCATCGAAAGAAAACATTTAAAAGAATCTGGCCCCCAGATTGAGGTTATTGAAGTAGTTGAAGAACCCTGGTATAGAGGCTTAAGACAGTATGACAGCATTGCTCTTTGTTCATGCGTGGACTTAAGGGTATTGGAATTGTAGGTTGGATATCTGGGCTGAAGTTTCTGTTTCATCCTGTGGTGGGGGTGGTGGGTATGCCACATGCAATCATTTTCATTGAAAGCCAGGGACTGCAACTAAGGAGTGGGTAAAGCAATGGGTTTAATTATTGTCAGGTACGTGGTGCTAAGACAGTCACATCAATTAAGGGGATCGGTAGCACTGCAACGTGAAAAACAAAGTTATTCCAATATATAACCACTAGAGAGCAGCAAATATCACTGCAACCAAAGTACTACTACTAGGAGTAACCCAGTTTTGCTAGATCAGAAATGAACTATTATACCTTAGCCATAAAATTATTGTATTTACACTACCGGTCAAACACCGGAACACCTCCATTTTTCCAGTTTTTATTTAAATTTACGCAGTTTAATGTTTCAATGTACTCTGAAGTACATCATGGAATCGTTTTGTTTAACAAAATTTAACCTACATTTTTGACCCATCAAAATAGGCACCTTTTGCAGATATAACAGCCGAACACACTCGTGACACTATTTCTGCAATGGAAATCAAATATTGTTCAGAAAGTTCTTCCCAACACTGATGCAGAAGTTCCCACAAATGTGTTGCACTTGTAGGTTGCTTTGCTTTCACCCTTCTGTCCAGTTCATCCCAAACCAGCTCGATGGGGTTTAAGTCTGGAGACTGTGGTGGCCATTCCATGATTTGAAGCCTACCGTCTTGTTATTTTCTTCTAAGGTAGTTCTGACATAGCCTGGAGGAATGATTAGGGTCATTATCTTGCTGTAGGATGAACCCCTGACCAACTAGGCGTAGACCAGAAGTTATTGCATGGTGCTGCAAAATGCTGTGGTAGCCCTTTTGGTTCAGGGTGCCAGTCACTCAGTGCAAGTTGCCGACTCTGGATCCAGCAAAAGAGCCCCAGACCATTACGCTTTCTCCTCCATGTTTGACAGTTGGTGTCACACACTGAGGAACCATCCTTTCGCCTACTTGACGGTGTAAAAAAACCCTGCGTGATGAACCGAAGATTTCAAATTTTGTCATTTTAGCAATGGCTTTCTTACTGCCACTCGACCTGTCAAACCTGCACCTCGAAGTCTTCTCTTCACAGTTGAAACTTAAACTTCCTTACTTTGACAGATTTTGTTGTGGCTTTGGGTCTGCCAGACCTCTTCCTGTCAGAGTTTCCTCCAGTTTCCAAGTGCCTTTTGATGGTGTAGGAAACTGTACTCACTCACACCTTGGCCTTCTTTGCAATTTCTCTAAAGGAAAGACCTACACTTTTAAGGGTTATAATGGTCTGTCTGTCTTCCTTTGTTAATTGCATTTTTCTTGCCATTATGATAGCAATATACTACTTCCTGCAGTGCAATATTGTCCAAATAATGCTTCAGAGGGTGTAGTAACACAGTTTGTTCCAACACTGGCTTTTATATAGACAGAGGGTTTGTAAGTAATCAACAAAAGTTGGGACACCTGTAGGAATTATTTGCATCAACCTTCAAGGCTTAATTTACTTCCATTGCTGCAGAACAGCTGTAAGTTGTTAACCCATTACTTGTTCCCTGAAAAGGGCCCTTTTTATAACTCTGAAATTGACATTATTTTTCAGTTTTTGGTAACCTAAACTTTTTTTTAACCTCTGGCAGTTTACTGCTTACCTTTGGGGAAAAATGGGGGTGTTCTAAAACTTTTGACTGGTAGTGTACATAAGGGGGAAAAAACATGTCCTACACTATAAAAGAACAGCGTAAACTTGACACAAGCTGCTCTTTGCAGTGTATTAGCTTCTAGCAATTAATTATTGGCTGGTTATATCAGTGCTAATGCAATTAAACTGGTAATGGATTAATTGGGCAGACATAGATGACTGAAATTCACTTTTGTTGTAAAAGCATTTAATTGGGGACAATAAATCACATGGTAAAACATTGCAGAGCTGATTGATTGATGATGACGGCTGTCATTAAAGTGTATAATGTGTATAAAGATACAACTGGGTATGGTGACGAGCACAGAACATAAACACGCCCAAAGTTTCACATTTCATGGAATCCTGATTGAACTACGATGAGATAATCTTAAAGGGATCATTGTGATGTAATGATATACAGTCAACTACAAAATGATTCACACCCTTGATAAAGATGAGAAAAAAAGCCTGCATAAAATAAACAATACAGGTAATGAGCTATATTGTATTCTCAGAAAATATGACAATTATGTTATTTTGTACAATTGTTCAGAGAAAACATGTTTTGTTTAACAAGTAATATTTTCCCCCCAAAATGATAAGCGTCACAATTATCCTTACCCCTAATAGTTATTTGAAATAAAATCCAACAAAAATAAATCTGTGTTAATGTCTAAAGTCGTTGGTGAACGTGTTGGGGTGGGGGGATCTTTGACCATTCCTCCATACAGAATCTTTCAAGATCCTTCAGATCCTTCTGTCTGCACTTGTGGACTGTCTGCTTCAGTTCAAACAACACATTTCTGATCGGGTTTAAGTCTGGAGACTGAGATGGTCAGACCATTTCTTGGTTGATTTCAAGGTATTCTTGGGACCATTGTTGAAAGATCCATTTGTAGCCAGGTTTCAGCTTCCTGGAAGAGAGAACAAGGATTTTGTCCAAAATGTCCTGGTACTTGCTGGACATTGACCTTAACAAAAATCCTGGGACCAGTAGATGCAAAGCCCCCCGTAAAATCTAAGTCGCACCACCATATTTCACCATAAGGACAGGTTATTTTCAAAATAAGCAAAATTCGTCTGACTCAAAAACCCATCACTGGGATGCATGGCCAATAAGCTCAATTTAGTCTCATCTGACCATAACATCTGGTTCCAATAGGAGATTGGCATTGGAATACAATATAGCTCATTACCTGACTTTTTGCCCCCCGCACTTTCTTCCTTAAACAAATAAACACATAAATATATAAATAAAAAAGGAAATAAATGACACACGATTCTGTTGTCCAGTACTCTGGTGACACCAAATACTATTTATTAGGACTTTGCAAAAACTACAAAAAAATTCCTCAGATGATTTAAATTGCTGTCTGTTTTCTATGTACATGATATGTTACATACAAATGTACAAAATATAAAACATTCAAAGACAAATGTTTCACCCAAAAAAAGTTTTCAAAAGTAGTAAACTCTATGCTCTCACTGAGATGTAATTGCAAAACAGTTGGAATACGTCACTTGGTTGATGTAACCATGACGACCTATGCAGGTTTGGCTTGGAATGGTTTTAAATAACTGTATGATGTTGATTCAGGGAAGCCAGCATGGTTGGCAGTACATCTGTTTAAAACTCGATCTCTTATCCTTGGGAGATGAGCGGTGCCAGGCTGTGCCTGTGTGTGTGTATGTGAGAGAGAGAGTGTGTCTGTACATGCATGCATGCATGTGTGTGCTTTGTTTGCAGTTGTTAATCCCTCCTAAACAAACATTGGATCCAGGATCAGCAACAAACCCTGATACTCCAACCATTTTGTGCAAAAAAATGAAACTGATCCTAGATCAGCGCTTGGGGTGGGCAGGTGTCGCAGACATGATGGGTTTAGCACAGAAAGCAGGACTGATGATCCTGAGGTTTTGAGAGTGTGTTTATTTTTTGCTGACTGCTCTTGAATGTGTTCCATGTTTGGCTGAACTGGCTGATAGCACCTGTTGCTTGTGGGTAATAATGATACTTTATGGTATCGGCTGCGGCAGGCCAGAAGCTCAAACAACATTCTATGAAATTTCAAAGACATATGAGGTAGTCAATTTAGAAACCCTCCTGTTAAAGTCTTAGTGCTAGAGGTGAATATAAAGCAGTAAATTGGGCACCCGGGTGGCGTGTGCAGCTTAAGCAACAATAAGCCTGGAATTGAACACTGACCAGGCTGGGCAAGGATGCCCCCGGGGGGACAATTGTGTGCCTGCAGTCGGCATGTACCAGCTGTACGTGACTCGCAGAACCCCAGGGGCAATAACTGCGCAGCTCAGCTGGTGGACTGCAAATTGAACAGAAGCCATGTCTGGCTGGCACACACGCTGGTCTACGCTCATCTGAATTGATGGAGGATGTTGCAGAAATGCTAGAAAGCACTACAAATATGATTTGGCATTCCAAATTGGGAGAAAAGTTTAAAATATAAGATACAAAGTGGCTTAATTAATGAATGTTAATGAATCTTATTCAATGGTGGCACAGTTTTCAGCAGGTGTTCATTATCCGGGTGGGTTTTTGACTGGTTTCATTATTTTTCATGTTTCTTGTTTCTGTTGTGCATTACAGATTTACTGGAAACATGCTTGGCTCCCATGAAATGGTTAAGCTGACTTTTTTTGCATTGATTGCAAAACGTTGCATGCGTCTATATATTGCGTAGCTCCTACGTCAGCAAGACAACCAATCATTACAAGACAATGCACATCGGTCTCGAACGGGTCGTTGCTTTGCATGTATCTTTTTTTTTGTTTGCAACATACAAGACTTCTCAGCAAGTTAAGCATAATGTTAACATCGACAAGGCAGAACCCTTCTTAGATTCGCTGTGCAAGACTCATATTTACAACATTACCCACCCTGATAAACTGTGCAAAAACCAACCCTGTTTTTTTCCCCCCCAAAAAAAAAGGAAATAATTAAAATACTCTAAATGGTTTCCACTCACGACAACTTTCTTTGTGACTCAAAATGCTTGTAAAAGTCAACTGTTTTTAAGCTTTTCCACGTACACATAGTAGAGCTGAAACAAACATCCCCTCTGGTTATAAAATCAAATATGTTGTGCTCATGCCGGTTCAAGTGATTCCAGCTCAACTGGGAAACTTAAAAAAGGAAAAAGTTTTTTTTTTACCTGTCCCATGTATCGCCAATAGCCATATTCTAGCTCTTAAAATAAAACAATAGATAGCAAAAATAGAACTAGATAGGTTTTGGGACAGCTGAAAGGGGTTGTGAGAAGGGTATATCTCTGGTTGTAGATAGTTCACAGGAACTTCTCCGCATTTCCTTTTTCACCACCTGCTAAAATGAGTGCTGAAGGAATGTGAGCAGATGCGTTCACACATTTTAAAGACAAAAAGTCTTAAGTGAAGCATGCTCTCCGTTCTTGTCTTTTTTTCACCAAGAAATGGTGTCAAATATCTACGGTTGCTCTGGAATTATTTTTTCGCAAATTTAAGGCAGAAGACAGCACCATTGTCAAATTTAGTTCCTCTCACACTCAGACCTTTGAGATGTCTACTCCTTGATAAGGAAGATGTCTTTCTTATCAGCTTTCTGACAGTGTTATATATATTTTTTTTTTTTGGAGGGTGAACGACAGGCGTGAGAGTCTTAAAGAAAAAAGAAACGATTTTAACAAACTACGTTGTGAAAGTGGATGTCTACGTTACTGTGCACTTGGCAGTAATCAGGTACGATTTGGCACTTGTCCAGTGTTTCACAGTAGCAGTAGCCTGGATGTCACACAAGGCGCTTTGTGCTTGTTCCTGTGGACATGATTCATGGGTCATGGAGCGAGCACCGTTCGTTATCCAAAGGCTGGCTTGGTCACGTGACTAGCACAAACGTGACTTGATGGAGTGGCGTTCAGTCATCTCCATAGCACCTCAGCAAATGGAATGGGAGTTGGCCCTGTAAACGTCCGCAGTAAACACAAACCTAATACAAAATGCAACAAAATGAAATTCCGGTTTCATTGTAATACACCTCCGTATAATATACTCTCACTGTACGCGCAGCCTGTGTTCTGGGTGTCACTCAAAGGTGCACCACTTCCAGTGATAAAAATGGAGGTCTTTTGTCTCCGACTGTATGGGAATGCGTCAAAATCCAACACCTTCTCCCTCACCTAACAGGAAACGCCTGTCTGCTTGCAACATGCATGTTCCGCTTCACTCAAAGGCTTGGAAGCATCGGGTGGTGACGGATCCAAGCCTTCGAGCGAAACATGATATGCCCCCCACCCCCACCATCCCGCAACCCGGTTCCCCAGAAAGGGCTTGACCCAGTCTCTTCTAGAGCGTGGACTCCAGCGATGAGTCCAGCGGGTCGTGGTGACTGGCGCTGTCACTGTCACAGCTCTGCGCGCTCGAATAGTTGGCAGCCTCCTGCAGCCTCATCAGCATGTTCATCTAAAATGGAGGAGAGAACGACAGTTTTTATGGCGTCTGTGTACCGCCCTGTCGGAACATAAGGCAACCATCCAGCTCAAGGTCAACAATCATTCGACAACGCGCGTGTTGCGTGGGATACAATGAGTACAGTAATGCAAAACCTTTCATAAGGGATTTGACCTGGCACGGCCTTCTTAACAGTCTTATTTAGATTATTTAGATGATTTGATTCACTTAGTAAACTTTGGCACAGATGAGCAGCAAGAACAGCGATTAAACTGTCGCACGTCTGCACAGAAAAGCCCTTTCTCTCACCTTGGAAATTGCCTGCCGGCCACCGCACACCAAGTGGAAGTAAAGGTTAGCCATCCGAATGACTAGCCGCCCACAGTCATGGTGGCAAATGGTTTGGGGTTTTATTCATTTTTTTCTTTGACATTCAAGGCCCAGCACTGTGAAGTGTGTCCTTACAATGCTGAATGTGCAATTTACATCCGTCGTAGGAATCCTTGGAAGCCACGGTTCCGCGACTCTGACTAACTCGCCACCCAGACTTAATGCATTGTTTTCTTTACAATGATTTATGACATTTTTGAACAATGTCCCTTGAATGGTACAACGTCAGCAACAAAGAGATTGATTTTAATTGCGCTCCATCATTTCGCTACAGTTTATATTTTAGGTGTCTGTACCAAAATAAAAGCAGAAATAAAAACACATCAAATAAAATGCACTTGCACAAAACATTTGTCACAATATGCTTCACGGAATACCCTGGCCTACACCCCCACAAAAGCAAGCCGAGGGCGACAGTGGCAAAGAAAACCTCCCTTGGTATTGTACACTCCAGATACAAAAGAACGTCTTTGCATCTGCAGTATATATTTCAATTCCCTCATTAAATCATTTCACTCTTATTGCTCTACGAGAGCCACTTATGAAAAGCGCCGAACAAATAAAGTTACGACTATGATTATGAATATTATTATGAAGTCCTACCAGCGGGTCACCCTCGCTGTCACTCTGGGACATCTGTTTGGAGGCGGCCCCCTCCTTGGCGCCGCTGCACCCGTCGTAGCCCACGTCCTCGGGCCGCAGCTGGAGCAGGGGCTGCGCGTCTGCCTGTGAGGAGGCGGAGGTCTCGGGAAACGTGTCCGTCACCCACTTGGAAGGATCCTCCCACACGGCTCGGATGCCGTACAGCTGAGACGCCAGAGCAAAAACCAGCCTGTCACTTATCACACAGCTGTATTCCACTGCCCACACAAAGTCACACTAGATTTAACACGCATTCTTCCATCTCCGTGATTACAGGTGCAGCTCTACAGATGAAGCGTGTTTATTTTCTCTGCGCTTGCAATTCGGGCTCCCTTCCGATTGGTCCGCGTGTCAATATAATTTGTCTGGGCCAATCGCAGGCAGCTCCGGGTGGTTTGCGAGTGGAGAGAAGAGCAACATGCTTCTTGGCTCCGTGCCTACCTGCAGCCCCTCCCTTACTGCCTCCAGCAGGTATGGGACGAGGGAGTAGTTCCACAGGTCGGTGAACCACACGCGGGATCGCTCGGAGTTCATGGGACAGGACAGGAAGAGCCTAGGACCTGCGGAGACAAAGCGCCATGGTGTTCGCTCCTGTCAGCACTGCATTAGCAAGCCACCGAGACAAACGCAGCATTCGTATTAGGGAGCAATGTGGAGATGTATTAAAAGGCACCAGTACCGGCAGCTCTGTGAGAACAACAAAACCCAGGAGGAGCATTTGGTTGGACGAACCAATCATTTATACATTTGCATTGCAAGAGCTGTTGCACTGGTGCAGGCTTGGTTGATTCTACTGAAAACTAGGGTTCACATTCAAATACTTACTTTTGAAAGAAAAAAAAAGTCTCCAATTAGACATACAGGTTAAGTCATCACTGGAACCTTCTGATATTGTTTCAGAGAACAGCTCTAGACACTTTTAATAGGATAATCACATTATCTACATACAACAAATTATGAACAATTTTAATTTAGGATAATCACATTATCTGAACATACATTTTCATACAAATTATGAACAAATAATACCAACTGAGTTAGAGAACCACCTAACAATAATACTGAGTTAGGATTAAGTAGAAGTGTTGGAGTAATAGAGAGAACAACAGATTCTGACCACACCCATCAATTAGAGATAACAACTGCAGTCAGAGCAGAAAGGCTTCCAAAGGCTCATATGGTAATGAGAAAACTGCTCCTGTATAAATGTGCAACACATGATCAGCACTGCCCTGGATGTGGGTGTGTGATTGGCAGGTATGATGTCATAGTCATGTGACTTCATGAGCGGGAGGGAGGCTGACCTATGGTGACGTCGGAGGAGCTATGGGCCTCCAGGAAGCTGTTGATGTGCTGCCAGGTCTTGGGGATCCAGTCGACGAACTTGACAAGGTCGTTGCTGCGCGCGCTCTTGACGATCTCCGTCTCGATCAGCCTTCTGCGCAGGTAGCGGCCGAGAAAGCCCTTCACTGGCTCCATGTGGTTGGCACACAGCACCCACCTGTATCATTTTACATTGACATTTTAGGCATTTAGCAGACGCTCTTATCCAGAGCGACTTACACAGTTTGCATTACTTTACATGCAATCCATTTATACAGCTGGATATTTTATTGAAGCAATTCAGGTTAAGTACCTTGCTTGAGGGTACAACGGCAGTGGCCCACCTGGGAATTGAACCTGCAACCTCTGAGTTACAAGCCCAGCTCCCATTATACTGCCAGTATCAGGCACATGGGGAAGCCACAGTGAAACCCCAAGAATAACAACAGATGAAAAGCAATCAGAAAGAAAATATGAATATATTTTGAATCCAAAAATACTAAGCTGCACACGGTGATGTTCAATCTGTTGTAATCCTTGGGTGCACAAAATCTAAAACCGCACCCATAACATCTTTATCTAAAGGAGACATTAAGATTCTCACACAGTGAGAATTTATTCTTCTACAATTTGATGAAAATTTGATGAAAAAGATGTTATTTAAATCGTATTTATAATGTTTGAAATTCACATTCCACTGTCCGAAATGTGAGCGTCAAAGGCCATTTGTTTATGTTGTATGGTCCACACAATGCAAGACACAGTGTTCCCTCTATGCAAATTAATCATCTCATTAACTTGTAAAAGTAACCCCCATCACGTCTTTTAATTTTGGGCAATTAGCATAGTCAATTAGCCAAGTAAGTGAATGCTCTCTCAGGAGAGTGGGTTTTATCATTCTGCTTTAATCCTTATCTGATAGAATTGTTCAAAGGTGTTGAGTTTGCCTATGGATATGGTTTAAAGGGTACCAGGGTTGTTATATGAGGAAAATAAAAACAGATAAACTGTTCAAATAAACCAACCATTTACATATTAGCCTTGTAAGAGGCTTGCCTTCCTGTATGTCAAACTAAACACTATCAACGCCAAACGCTATCTGAGAGTGAGATGCTGAATGACTCTTGGTGCCTTTTAAGGTTTAGACTTGGGCTGTCAACACCTGCAATTAATTCAAAAAGTGTAACGCATTTAAAAAAATTAATCACATTTCCTCTTTGATTCTCCCAGTGAATTCAACGTGCTCTCGTAGACTTCAACCGCTGCGGCACCGAAAAATGGCAGTAATATCTATATTTAACTAAATTTCCCCCAGTGGGGTTTCAATTTTACAGTATAAATTAACGTTTTCAGACGTTATAAGACACATCAAGTCGAGTGAAGCGGGCAGGTCTTTTCCTTAAAAGTGATCATAAATCATGAATGAAGCCTAAACTAATCAGCATCACCCCAATGTCTATATTGGTTGGCTAAAGGAATCTTTCAATATGAAAACAACATATTTTAAATCAGTTGGTTCTTTTTTGCTATATGGTTGGATTTACAGTGACTGCCCTCCAAAGGCGTGCTAGTTTAATTCTAGTATTCCAACATTTGTTTGCTGCCACTACTGCCTGCCAAATGGTGATGTCTGCCATTTTTTTTACAGCGCTTGCCAATGAGACAGATTTGTACACAAGAAAATTAATGAGTATTAATAGAGTATTACTATATATAGTATATATATTATTTATTTATTTCTCTCTAGAAAAACAATTCCTTGGGACAAAGCCAATGTTTAATTTACCTTATTTTTACCTTTCAATTTATCTTAATCCCGTTTAGGATACAGGACACACCTACTGTTTATTTCAAGAGAAAATCCTCTCCCAACTGAAGTGTATATGGTCCATTGTCCTCAATTTCATTTTGCACGCTAGACATTGAGATACAGGCCTCACATATTGATAATGTGATTCATTCTGAAGAGATGGTAATAAAACATATTTTGATGAATTCCATTTTTTTCATTTTGTTCATGTATTTATTCATTTCCATAACTGTAGATCTGTATTTCATGTTTTTACATAAAGAAAAAGGGTCAATTCTAGCAAATTCTGAAGTTGCTTAAGCACAGCCAATCATCTGATTAACTTGAATCAATTTTTAATCGATTGACAGGCCTAGTTTAGACATACCTTATATACTGTATCTAAATGCATTATAACATGCATTATAACTATAACACAATTAAAAATTCAAGACAGAATGCTATGGCAGCAAAATATGGACAAAATTATGCAATCAAAAGAATTGTTGAAAACTGTTCAAATGCAGTCATTCAAGAACGTAGGTTACAGTAATCTTAAATTTATCTTTACATGATAAGGAATTAAACAGTAAATACAGAAAAAAGATCTGATCTGAAACAAAAGAGATATGAAAATTGATTTGCAGCCATGAAACCATAATTTCACATTTCTAAGGACAAACGTATGATATCAGGATGAATCAGAAACATGTCGGCTTTGATTACATGCTTCGATTCTGTCTGAAGAAGCGAAGCTAAAGAAATCACAAAGGCCTGGGAGCACGCACCTGAAGTTGTGATGGAGCTCCAGGTTGGCCGAGGACGAGGCCGCTTGGTTCATGGTCCCGATGACGTACGGGCTGAGCAGGGGGAAAACGCCCAGGAAACGGGGCGAGGCAATCAGACAGAGGGTGGAGCCTTCTCTCTCATAAAACAAGATTTACACTCTATTCTGAGGTCCATTAGAATGAGTGATCTTCAATGCACAGCAAAGCGGTCAGCGATGTGATGTGAACCCAATCAAGCTATTTAAAGCAAAATGTTGTAACAAAGCGATACGCCTTGTGGTTTTGGGTAGCTGCACTCACCATTTGCTATATTTACAGTTGAGAAACCCGTTGAAAACTTCGCTGAGGGAGCCGATGTGGTGGAGATTGTCCAGGACGACCACCAGGGGGAGCTCTGTCTCCCTCTCGGGCGAGCTGCACTGCTCCACCAAGCTGGACAGATACCGCTGCAGCTCCTAGACAACCGCGCGCAGATGCAGGCACGCATGCACGAACACAAAATCAGCTTACAGATAGATCTACAGACATATTGCTTGTGCAGCCATGCATGGTGCAGTCTAAATGCAGTCAGAAAACCACTGCAAGTCACAGTTTGCACGGTGCAAACCACATGGGTTCTCTATGGAACGTCAAGATGGAACCTATGGAGCAAATGCGTGGTCAAATATTTTTAACGTAACTACATGGTGTGTAACTACACAAACACTTATAAACTCTGTAAGTCGCCACACTTCCATTTTTGCCGTTTTTAACTGGCTAGCTAACCACTATACTGTATATAGCACGGAGTAGGAAATTGCAGTTCTGGAGGGTCGGTTTGTATACAGTTGTTTGTTTCCACCAGCTACTGTGGCTCAATGAGCTAATTATCTGTATACACCAATGTCAGTTCACTCATTGATTAGACCACAATAAAACATTTCATATAGGGACACAAGAGCAGTCTTCAACTGGTGTCTGATAAGTGGGTGACTAATGAAACAATGTAATGCACCTTGCTGGACTCATGGTCAACACTGAAGCTGACCACGGTGCCCTCGGTGACCTCGCAGCCGGACTTAGTGACGATGTACTCGGCGAGCTTGCTGGCCAGGAAGGACTTCCCCGTGCCGCTGGGTCCGGACAGGATGATCCGTCGATGCTCCGTCAGAAGGTTCAGGTACCGCTGGACGATGGGCTTGGGGATCAGCGTGTCGAACACCAGGGCGTCGATGCTGTTTTCCGTCACACCTAGGAGGAGCCACGGCAACATCCCTTCATCCAATGACAACTCAGCGTGACTATAGACGGTTTCACTGGAATGTTTGTGCGTCACCTAGGCAACAGCTGTGACCCCAACCGCACTTCCATTGTTGCAGTTTTTAGCTGGCTAGCTAACCACCATGCTGTATATAGCAGGGTGGGAAATTGCAGTTCTGGAGGGCCGGTTTGTATACAGTTGTTTGTTTCCACCAGTTACCATGGCTCAATGAGCTAATTATCTGTATACACCAATGTCAGTTCACTCATTGATTAGACCAGATTAAAACATTTCATATAGGGGCACAAGAACAGTCTTCAACTGGCATTCATAAGCTTATCAATAAATGTATCTAAAATAAAAGGATAAAGACATGCACACACTTGCTGTACAAAAGACTGCAAAGTAAACATATTCATCTGCACAGCTTGATCTGTTAGTTAGAGTACAAGCTGAGATAGAAAAGATGTAAGAACAACACAAACGATCACCAATATATTCTCCACGGCACAGTTAGTAGGCTCTACATAATCTATCGAGGCCAATGCAGCAGAAGCTCATATTTAACAATGATCTCATTCGAAGCAATTATTTTCCAGATGACCACAATAACCCGAAGCGCAATGGAATGAGGAGGGATGCTGGGGAATTATGTGCGGCACCATTTCCCCCCAATTGCCACTTCTCCACACTTTATGTGCATGCCTTTTCCTCAGGCCTGCAGTGCAGCCACCCGCACCGCCCGGTGAAAAAGACACATCACGGTCGCTTCTGCTCGGAGGAAAGAATTGCAGCACCAAATTAAATATTGCAAAGTCCTTGTTCTTCCCTCTCAAATACTCAAATATGTCTTATAAATGTATTAAATTTACATTTAATTTACATTACAATTGTATTTTTTTACTCTTCCATTATCCCTCCATGGCGAGGGAACACATTTGTACCGATGTTTCCGTACACCATTCACTAAATCTCACGGGATGTAAGAGTGAGAGGTAATGCGCTATATGAAGTTGGCCTCCAGCCAGTCGCTCGCTTTTACCTTCTTTTTACATTGTACTGTTTATTTTCTGAGCAGATTCCTTGTATCCAGGGCAACTTACATTTTATATATTATACATTAACAGAGCTGGATATTTACTAAGGCAATTAAGGGTAAGTGCCTTGCTCACGGGTAATACGACAGCAGTGGGATTTGAGTACTGTTGCGAGTAGTTATTTAGCCAGTACGCCACGCTGCCTCCTTCTTTAGCATTTGTGGAGGGCGCATATATACTGTAGCGTATACGCACTGCTTCTCCTGTGCTTGTTTGTGGCGTTTGTGGCATAGACGGCTGCACCACCCCCCACCTTTGAGGCTGACGTTGATGACGTTGTTGTGTCCCACCAGGTAGCCACAGGGCAGCAGCTCGGGCGCCTCCGAGCCGTGCGACCGCACGACGTCTCCCATCCTGTAGCTGGCGATGCTGTCCGAGGTCAGGCCCAGGCTGGTCAGCGGGTCCACTCGGAACACGTACTCCTGTGTGCCCACACCCAAGAGGATCGTGGTGAGACCAAACAGACATCACTCCAGGTCACTCCGCTGTTTCAGAGACTACATCTTTCACCATGCAAAACTCGGCTTGGTAAAATGGTCACGCATTATGTGTTTGTAGACCAATTGTAAACAAAATGGTTTTGTCGTTTTTCGAACTGATGAATTGCATCTTGGATAAACAGGACACACAAGCCCTATTCGTACGGGACTAGTATTACACAGGGACTACATGTAATTTAAGAATGACCCCCCAACCTCTGAGTTTGAGGTGGCCCATTTGCCCGGGATAAGTAAAGTCAGTAATTCACTTGAATTTACTGACCGTACCCTGGATACAAATTGAAAGGTCAAGGCGTTACATCTACCTCATTTTCTGTGTAGTGTGTTTCTTCTACTTAATGGAGAGTAAAAAATGATGTGCTTCATTTACGGAGATGTCGATTTGTATTGGATTCATATTACCAGATGACCTCTGTGTTTAATATAATTTCAATAGACTCCCCATGTAATACTAGTCCTGTACAAATAGGGGTTACGTTTCAAGATTTAATCATTAACACATAGCATACAATACAACACTTAGACTTTCAGGAGACATTTTTGAGTTTTGCCCTTGGATCTTGATAGTTCAAATTCTACCTGTAGACTGAAAAAATAAATCTATCTATGATCTATGGGAGATACCACGTGACAGCTAATGATGTGTGTTAGGTGATAACAGGGCTGGACTGGCTATATAGTCTACTCTTGCAGGCAGATTCCATTTTCAGTGTTCTGGTGGGTTCTCACCCAAGATTTCCCGTACATGGTCTAGTTTTGGAAACAGCCCCAAAGTAGGGCGGTGGGGATGGTGTTCTTGGGGTAGGGCCGGTGATGCCAAAGAATTTTATTTTATATATATATATTTGTAATTGAGCAGGGGAAAAAATATATATGGTCATATATTATGCCTTGAGATCATCAACAAGCTCCAGACCGGGTGTTCCACGAGGTGAGATCTTGGTGAGGCGAGGGAGATTGATGGTCAATTGGTGTTTCTTATTTTTTTCGCACCAACAGTTGACTCCTTCTCACTAAGCTGCTTGCCAATGGTCTTGTAGCCCATTCCAGTCTTGTGCAGGTCAGAAAATGGGGTCTTGCCCATTGTGGAGAGGTTGGAATCTGATTCATTGATTGATTCACAGTTGTCACAGGTAACACGCCACTGGATGGGCCGGTCTGAGCCAAATGGCAGGGAAATACTTATTTTTTCCCATATAATGTGATTTTCCAGCCCTGGGTGATAACAATGCCTTTACTTTCTTTGAACAATCAAAATCAGCAGGGGGTGAAATACTTATTTTCCCCACTGTATATTATAACACCATCCAACACATCCCACTTTGTCTTCCCGCTGATTCCAATGGATCCAATAAGATACTCCTGACATCTTGTACCCTATTTAAATAATAATAAAGTTATTGCATTACTATTACCATGCTATTATAGTCTTTAAATATGTTTAAGAGGAAGCACATGGAGGTTTTACCCTCAACTGAATTATAGCAGAGTTGCAACTACAGCAGAGTGAGCTACATAATTGGTCATCCTTGTTTCTATTCATTCACCTTGGTTGTGTTGGAGCTGTCATTGATGGTGACCACGATTCTGACGCTGCGACCTTCTTTCCGTAGATTACCTTCACTCCCATCATCCAGGAGAATGTCTGTGAAGAGGGACATAGCTGTAAACATTTCATACAATGAAACAATGTCTCAAATTAAATAAGGAGAAGGAGCATGTATTTTAACTTCTGCAGTTTATGTTTTGTCAGAATATTCCCACAGCTTGAGAATGCTTCACATATTCACATATAAAGGTTGAAACACCCCATAATTTTAAATGTGTTTGGGTTATTAAAATGGAGCTAACTCTTCTTCAGAATAGATATTGGTGCCCCAAGCTACTTCATTAAGAGTCCTGCCAAAGATTTTAATATTTTGTCTATGCCTTAGTGTTGTAATTTAATAAACCAGCTATTCATTTTAATCTGATTGATTTTGTTGTATATTTTGACAATGTTGATCCACCACATTGATCTGAGTTTGGATAATTAAATCCTATGTAATAATTATTCAATTAAATCAAGTAAAATATGTTTTATATCAAATAAATTTAGAAGTGATGGTTTTAGTACATGATACCACTTGTGTTAAATATTCAGAGTGCTGAACATTAAACACAGGCATTTGACTCTTAAGGCTGCAGGATTTTTTTCATATTTTCATTAAATTCTTTAAAGGATTTAATGACATCATCTTAATGGAGATATTTACATGACAAGTTAGGTTTGCTAGCTAGTCAGTACTGTAGATAGGATATTGGTTTAATCTCTATCATTATCTGAGGTGTTCCATCTGATACCATTAAAATAGTATAATTTCAACATTATTTTTAGCTTTTTTTTAAATCGACCGTCAACACTGCTGTAGAAAAGTTAGGTTTGCTAGCTAGCTCAGGTGAGTGTGCTCATCATGAATATTTATGAGGTAAGGGCTTTTGGTGAGCTAACAATCTATTTGCAGCTTGCTAGCTAGCTAGATAATATAGTCAGATAGTTAGATAACCAGTATTTAAGCCTTTAAATAGTGAACGTCTTTCCTGAAACTGGAACCCAGTGGAGATTGCACATTATGACATCTGAAGGAGATGTCTGAAAATAATAATGTCTTCATTATTTCTGAAGGAGACCCTGAAAAGTGCCAAACTGTCTCCATACTATATAGGTATGGAGTATGCCCCATCAATCCGTAACTTAGCAGATATCACACCTTCCATCCCAGTAAAACAAAATACTTACCAACTTTATCCCATTAACATAAAAAGAAACACAATTTAAGCAACAAGTTAAACTGCAACACTAAGGTCATTAGAATAGCTTCTTTCATGCAGAGTATTTCCCAATGACCGCAGCGAGAATATGCTGCCTTGAATGACGGGGTTGAGTCTGTGAGTGGATAGTTGGAGTCTCGACCCACCGGACATTATGGTGTCTGTGATGTTAAGGTTGTTGAGTGACAGCCCCAGGGACTGGCGCGAGGAGGAGGAGGATGTGCTGGAGGTTTCAGAGGGAGGACGAGTCATTTTGGTTGGGGTGCCTGTGGGGGCAGAGTTCCCTGTGGACTTCAGCCGGTCATTCTCCGCCTTCAGCAGCTCGATCTCATTCTGGGGGAGGGGACATGGCAGAGATGTCAGTATGGGGATCCAAAAAACACTTTACCATGACACATCAAATCAAGACTGCATGATCAGCCCTTACAGTTTATATAACTAATGCAGAAACTTTTGAGAGGTTAGACTGAAATTCACATTTAGAAGCTCTGGCAGATTAACTCCTGTCATTATGGACAACTATTACTTTAACTGGATATAGATTTATTTTCCTATTGTTATCTGCTGTGTCCCAGGACTACTAAATCTGAGCTAAATCTGAGCTCAGAGTGCAGGCCAAGTTGGATTAACTGCATATTTGGAAAAGGAACCAATCAATGGAGCATCAAATGGTTATCAATCAATGGCTTCCTATGCCCCTTGATCTCCATCAGTTGGCTTCTTCATTAGGCAATTACTACACCTTAACCTTTTGATTCACACAAAAACATAAATATCCCTCCTTTCAAGCTATGTACAGGAGGGTGGCTTGCCATTGTTTGAACTTTCGACTTGTGTGTTTGTTCAGGTGTTCTGTATTTTCCATTCCGGCTCAATGGCCAACTGATTTAATTTTGTTTACATTCCTGATTGTTTGAATTAACATTCAGGCAACAGGACTTGCAAAACTAAAGTCGAAGCCAATTTTTGTAATGCTGATACGTAAGGCACAACCGTTGCTGCTATTGCAGCATAGTTAATACTACTAATAAACTACTAATAAATAATAGCGCTACTACTAATAAATAACATCATTACACCCCATACCTATACAGAGACTCTTCAGAGTCTCCCACAGAAATAACTACAATGACCACATACTCCCAGCCCAAACATGAACTTCTGTACCTTCTATCCTCATGTAAACACACAGAATTCAGGTTATTTTGTTTCTTATTGAGTTTCTCCCTTATCTTCTTATCTTCTTATCTATCTTTCTCCCTTATCTTCTAATTCTACTGCTTCTTAATTTTTTTGTCGATTACATCACCAAAAATGCTACATGCCCCGAATGATTAATTTGCCCCATTGGTCTCCCCCATCTACTTCAACCAATAATCTGTTCATCGTTACCAATTGCAGGACACACAGGGAAAATATATTTGTATATATAAAAGGGTCAGGGTTCCAAACTGGGGAATATTCCCACAAATGTATGGGTTTTGAAAAGGTAATTGTAGAAGTTTCAATTAAAAACGGTATGGGAGTCAATGATCGATGGAGGATTTTAAAAGAATGTATGGGGAAAGTCTTAAAACAATTGTATGGGAGTCAATAGAAGATGGGGGATTTTTAGTAATATTTTGGAGGAATAATCCTAACATCTAGGAACACTGAAAGGGATGTGCACATGTGATGCGATTTCAGCCAATAGAACATGTTCAAAAAAACATCATAGACACCATTTTCTTGCTCGCTTGCTGACTAATAACCCTAACTAATAGGATTAAAATATTATTTCTTATTGAGATGTAACATTATTAACTGTCATTTATGCATCCAACAAAAATATAATTTCTAAAATTATTTTGTATCATTACACATATAATCCCTGCATCATATTTGTTTTTCCTCTGACAGCCAGGGTGAGGTAAGTGCTGTTTCATTCATATGCATTAAATTCATAGAAACCTAGCTACACATTTTATGACAACAACAACCAACTAGCTATCTTGCTTCCAACAGTTCATAGCTAAATAACTAACTGCAGTGTATCTACCTTGTCAGTGACATATTCCATCATCAACATTGATTTCTACATTGCTGCCTCATCAACTAGCTAACTAGTTATGTACTTCAGGTGTTTCATTAACCACAGTCAACAGAGCACTACCTAGCTTTCCAGTCACATAATATAAGAGTTTATATAGTGTATAATTTGAAAACGCAAGCAGTCCATCAGAGCTTCATCAGACGCCTGCTGACATTTGGCAAGATTACACACATTGATCACACACATAAAGACTAAATTCTCTTGGGACGACAAGATGAAGAATCACAGGGACAATTTATTTGAACAAATGTAGGAAAATATGGGAAGCATTGCTTTGGAACAGTGCTTATTTCGTTTCTGTGAAATATATTGATGAACGTTTAGTTGTAACTTGACATCATTTTTATATCAATAATTTGGTAAGCAGAGCGAATTTAGGAAATGTATTTTATAGATTTACAGAGAGTACATGCTTTGTGAGTAACTTGGCCTTTTAGGATTTTTGTTGAGATTCAGAATAAAGGGGACTGAAGTTTAATCCTTAAAGCATGTGAAATGCAAGTTAGTGCCTGTGCACAATATTTAGAGCCGAATGAAAAATCGGAATGCAAGCATGTCTTTACTAATCTTCTCATGTGCTGAGTTTGCTGTGTGCCATTTCAACAGCAGAAATTGGCCCTCCTGATATGAGCTGTGATACAGTGCTGTCTGCAGTTCTGGAGGAGAGGAAAAACCCTGACAGGAAGCAGACATTTGTCAGCTGTATGGCACAGTGGCTGAAGAACTGGGCTCATAACCTGAAGGTTGTAGGTCTGAATCCTGGGGTGGGGTGCTGCTTTTGTTGCTTCACCGAAATGATTCAGTAAATATCCAGTATCAAAGAATAATATGCTCAGTGTCAGCTATGTTACCTAGCATGAGCAAAGCCATTCCACTACCCTTTCCATATACTTGTAAGGCTACAATCTCAGCATACTTTACCTGGGATTAAGTTTTCCTAAATAGCCAAGAATTACCAAAATATGAATTCAATTTGAAGTGCAGCAGTAATGCTACCTTTGAGGAAGGGGTGAAAGTGTGTGGGCAGTAAGGCATCTCAAGAGCGGTCATTTCATTTTAACGATCAGTCATTTATCTATTCACCGACATACCTTTCTTGTATCTGTACATATTCCTTATTTGGTATACAGCAGATGCTCATTCCTCATATTGACTAAGACATAATGAACAACTTTTTTTCTGAACAATTTTCAACACCCATATTTTTCTTTATTCCATGATTTGGAATGCTCAATTGCAACTATAAGCCTGTCCCACCACAGCAACATCCATGTAAATTTGGAAGAGCACAGACTAGCAAACGGTGTATTTGCAGGATATACTGCCAGCCACCACTTCTTTTAGTCTGGTTCCTCCCCTCCTGGTCCCTACCAAGGGAGTTTTTCCTTGCCACTTTTGCCTTTAGGCTTGCTTTTGGGGGGGTCAAGACCTGGGTTCCCCCTCTGTTAAACATTTTGTGACAATTCTATTGTGAAAAGCGCTATACAAATACATTTGATTTGATTTGATTAAACCTGCAGTCCATCAACTGAGGTGTGCCAGAGGACTACACTTCCTGCACAGGTGGTGCAGACAGATGGCAGATATCCCATCAGCTAGGGAAGTCGAGATGGCACGATGAGGCGTGAGAAGTTCTGCTGACTAAAACCCTCCCCCCCGGAGGGGCAGTAAAACAATACTGCATCAAATTACACAGCCATATTTCCCGGCCACAGTCAACACAGTCGGGATTCGGTTCCCGGGAGTCGCGTACCTGCATGCGGTTCATGGCCTCGCGGATCTGGTCCAGGTGGTGGGCGGAGCTCAGGGCCTCCAGCCGGATGTCCGTC
The DNA here is from genome assembly GCA_029706075.1 of Aldrovandia affinis. Lineage (NCBI taxonomy): Eukaryota > Metazoa > Chordata > Actinopteri > Notacanthiformes > Halosauridae > Aldrovandia > Aldrovandia affinis. The sequence goes on from JAINUG010000049.1 coordinate 4,819,751, forward strand.
AGCTTCAGCTCCTTCTCCCGCAGCTCGTTCTTCAGCTGCAGGATGATCTCTGCTTCAGCCTCGGTGCACTCGGACAGGCTAAATGGAGGGAGAAGGACAGGTAACACACTCACAGTCTACAGAGACAGAGACAGAGGTTACACAAAGTCAAACAGCCTAGAGAGAGAGAGAGAGAGAGAGAGAGAGAGAGAGAGAGAGAGAGAGAGAGAGAGAGAGAGAGAGAGAGAGAGAGAGAGAGAGAGAGAGAGAGAGAGAGAGAGAGAGAGAGAGAGAGAGAGAGAGGGAGAGAGGAGAGAGAGAGGAAAGAGAGAGAGAGAGAGAGAGAGAGAGAGAGAGAGAGAGAGAGAGAGAGAGAGAGAGAGAGAGAGAGAGAGAGAGAGAGAGGGAGAGAGAGAGAGAGAGAGAGAGAGGAGAGAGAGAGGGAGAGAGAGGAGAGAGAGGGGGAGAGAGAGAGAGAGAGAGAGAGAGAGAGGGAGGGGCTATATACACCATCACAACCAAAGGGAGCGATTTAATGTACACAGACACACACACACACTCATAGCACATAGCAAGTGGTAAAGAAAAAGAGGTCACACACACATTCACAAACATACACAAAGGCATTCACAATCCCGAGAAGAACAATTCTCAGAAGCATACGCTCTCAATTACTGTAGCATACCAAGCAGTGTCACTAAAGGCACTGCTTTGCAAAAACAACGGTTCATTTTAAATTGACATATTCTATTACTGTAATGGTCTACTGCGTCTTTACTAATTAGAACTAACGCTCCGCATGTATAACAGACAAGCATTGTTAATGAACCAAGCTGAACACAAAACACATGGGAAGTGCATTCTCTTCATTTCAATCTTTAATCTGACTCAAAATCTCACACCAGACGATATCTTATCTGAAGTACTGAGCACACACAGGTGCAGCTGTCAGTACTCTACTATCTAATGCACCATCCAAAGACTTTAGCAAACCCGATCAGAGCAAAGAGCAAAGCGCAACATGGAGAATTAGCTTATTGTACCTTAAGAGGGTTTTTCAGCTTTTCATTTCAGTGATGTAAGACTGGGCAATCCTACAAGCTGCCTTACATAGGACCAGAAATTCAGAGGTTTTTTACTTTTAGTGTTCAGCATCCAGTGGGAGCTGGGGAAAGGCACAATGGGTTGTGACTGTGTGGAGTTACAGGCAAGCGAAAGCACGCCGCACTACAGAGCGATGGGAGCATGCAGTGTACCTTCCGTTACCGAGACCTGCGCTTATAGACCACATGGCCGTTTGGCCTTCTCTTAGGAACAAAAATGGGAGAGGATGTGCTACCACAAAAATACTGGCTATGAACAGATGGAAAGGACACATAGAACAGAAGGTGAGACGGGAAGATGTTTTAAGCAAACTGAAACATAGCTGTGAAACAATGGGAAATTCATTTTAAAAAGGTGTGCGTGCGAATTTCCATGTGTGCGTGTGTGTGTGTCCATATGTGTCATAATGTGTGTGTGTCTAATGTGTGTGTGTGTGTGTGTGCACCTGTCTGCATGTTTTTGTTAAAGCCTGTACCTACTATACGTCCGTGAGTGTGTGCCTATGTGCCCATGTAAGTGTGTTCCTTGTGTGTGTTTGTGTGTTTTTTTATAGCCCTACATTTGCATCTACATATTTGTTCATGTGTCTGTGCAATTGCATGCATGTGTGTGTGTGTGTGTGTGTGTGTGTGTAAGAGAGAAAGAGAGAGTGTTCTCGTGTCCTTGAGTATGTGTGTGTGCGTGTGTGTTTGTGTGTGTGTGTGCGTGTGTCCGTGTGTGTGCATGTGTGTTCATGCGTGTGTGTACATGTGTGTGTGAGAAAAAGAGAGAGAGAGAGTGTTCTCGTGTCCTTGAGTACATGTGTGTGTGTGTTTGTGTGTATATACGCATGCATGTGTGGATCCTCTGTACTCACTCTGTACTGGACGGGGAGAGTCTGAGGGCTCGTTCACTCCCCCCATGGATGCCGCGCTGCAGTTTGGGAGAGGAAGGCTGGGAGGAGTCGGTTTGCTCCTCGATGTCAGAGTGAGGGGACGGCGGCTTGTTGGACTTCTTCTTACTGAAGGCCTGCTTGAAGGAGCTCCGCAGCTGCAAGAGAGAGCTCTACATCAGCTGCCACTTCCAATTAAGTGAATGCCATTGAGATGCACTTATTATATGCTTTTTACTCCTATAATCATATGAATTAAACAGGAAGGTTTTATTCATAAGATAAATAAGGCACAGAGACTTTAAACCACCCTGAATGATGTAACACTGCATCTTCTCCATTCAGTATAATTATCTCTCCATAATGGAGCCTTACTGTCTAGAATATGCCATATGCCTACGGTAATTAGGAACAGATGGTCAATGGTTATATTAAGAAGGTTTTCTTTAGAATCTTCATATATGGAAATTGTATAGGATAAGACACTGTGGTCTCATGGACTCAAGTGTGTATATAAACGACTGTCTAATTGCTTGTATTTAGAAGAATACCGATGGAGTTTCTCTGTGCTATTCTTCCCGGCCGTCTTATGTCCAGTATCATTAGAACCATCGTGTTGATTAAAGAACCCAACACACTAACGTATACATTCCTGTGGGGGTCAACCCAGTTCAATCCAATAGTCCCTAATATTCACTGACTATTAGTATTGTTCCTATAACAGAACCTAGAAATATGGCCAACCCTAGCAATGTGGTTCTGTGTGGCTCAGTAGGTAGATCATGGCATTGGCAATGCTTAGGCTGTGGGTTCAATTCCCACTGGGACCACATATACAGAAAAATGTATGCAATCACTACTGTAAGTCGCTTTGGATAAAAGCGTCTGCTAACTGGCATATATATATATATAAGGCAATATTACCCTCTAATGTCAAAATTGCATGTCACATGGAAAATATTACCAAGTTCTGTCAGAGGGAGAGTTAAAGAGGATTTCAGTGATGTAGGACTGGGCAAATCCTACAAGCTGCCTTACACGGGACCAGCAATTCAGAGTTTTTTTTACTTTGAGAGTTACAGCATCAGCGTACAGTGTGAGCTGGGGAAAGGCACAATGGGTTGTGGTTGTATGGAGTCACAGGCAAATCTGGCCCTGCTCGGTACTAAACTTGAATTGCTTGAATGAATATCCAACTGTATAAACAGAAAATATATAATGTTAGCCACTATGGGGCCCTCGGGTAGTGCAACCAGTAAAGGCACTTATTCTAAGTTCAGGTTGTGCACTGCAGCCTGGGTTCGATCCCCAGTTGCTCTGTCCTGTTTGGGGGTGGCGACTGGCTGTCCGCCCACAGGGGGAAGGGGGAGGGAAGCCGGCATGAGCTGGTCACATGCACAGAAAGCTTTGAACCAATATGTACGTTCTCAGAAAACGAGTAAACTGTGACTGTGGCTGGTTTGCACAAAGGTGGAAGACTGTGTGCGTGTTATGGTGCCTCAGCCCCGCCTCCCTGCCATGATGACCCTGCCCCCAGCCCATCTCCCCCGACATCATTTCCTCTCACCCAGCTCTTCTTCTTCTTCTTCTTGGCCTCTGCATCCTGACTGCTGCTGTCGCCGGATCGGCTGGTGGTGCTGGTGAAGCTGGACATGCTGTCAGAGGAGTGCTTCCGTCTGATCCGCAGCTCTGGGGGACACAGGGGTGGAAAGCTTTGACGCGGTGAACGCTGAGCGGTCACTGGTGGCTCAGATCAGCACGCACTCCGCTGGCACTCGCCTTCCCTGAACCAGTAACTTGATTTAAACTGTTTGTTTGCATCGCTAAGGCATTCTGTGATTTGATCCCTGTCCCAGAGCAATATGTGAAGCAAAAAAGCTAAAACGAATGCTGTGTGGAGACTAATGGGCTGTGACAAAACAAGCAAACAACTTGATTTGTGTTTTGCAATTGCTACTATGTAGAAGATGGATATGAATACACGTGAAATATACACCACTCCCGTAAGACTACATTTTAGCCAACAACTTTTAACAACTTCTCATTGTTATGAAATGTAAAATGGCTCTTCATAGGATGTAATTGCAGCATTCAGCAGGATGTTCAGTGCCGTGTTTCTTTCTCATGTAACTTGTCTGCCAGATTGGATAGGATGCATCACGGGTGGCGTTTGGACCAATCGGTGTGCGGCATCGGCGCTAGCTGTTCTCTGAACTCCACAGTACCTTTGTGCATGTGGTCAGGGCCATTGAGGGCCACTTGGATGGCCGTCTGAGCGTCGGTGTTCTGTGTTTTCAGCGCCTCGATGGTCTCCCTGAGCTCGGCCAGCTCAGACTCCTGAGGAAACAGTTGGCATTTGGAACACGCGCATTTGGACCCCAGCCTAAAGAAACACTTACAGTTCACCGCAGCGGCTCCACTGTATCCATCTGCAATCATATAGATCTGGCCGGGACCCGGCTCGTGTCCAAACGCATTTCATATTCATATGTCTGGATAAGTCACATGTGGTCGAGCGGATTGTCTCATAGGCAGGACAGTTGAATTATCAGTTTGAAGAAACATTATCATCATAACTAGCTCAACCCTTGCAAAAGTTATTTGTGCCATATTAGCTAGACTAATAAACTGTGACTATGTTGTTGGGCAACACAAACATACATTGTGGTTAGCTAGCTAGTTAGAACGTAAAAAACGTCACTGCCTCATGGAAGAAAAAAATTGTGGTGTTGTAAATTATTTAGATTTGTATGTTTATTTTCTCTCAAGGTTCCGTTATTTCTAAAGCAGGATTGTCACTTATTTTTGTTTAGAATTTCTCAATGCTCTTTTGCATATAAAATAGTAAATATTAACGTTCACCAGCAATTATTCCGCTAAAAGTATATTATTAATAGCTGTAGTAGTAGCAACGCTACTTTTTAAATCTGTATTTATTTTTAACAACATTTTGCTTAGTCGAAGTCTGGAGCCCAGTACAAGTAATGATCAAAGGTTCAAAACCATGCAGCAATAAGTTAAGAGCAGATTTAAGAGTCTAGCTGAATAGTTTCTCACCTACTTACATTGATGACATGAATTGTCACAATTCTAGATAACCCACCTATTGGGTCCTGATAGTTTTAATTTAAAAGTTTGTCAGATACTGTGGCTGGTTTAACAAAATTATTCTTCCTCGTTTACCTATTTAACTCAGACCCCAAAATATGTGGGTATTCATTTTCTCCCCTTTAATACTTGACCTGCAAAGCTGGACAAAAAATAACAGTGCATTTCTCATATTTCCCAATATATAGAATAATAGATTTCAAAAAGTATTTGATTAAGGACATTGTGTACCTTTTGCTCAGCAGTCATTGTCAGACTCTGTAGACGACAGGTCATGTTCCCCAGGCTTTTCTCGAAGGCAGCTACCAGGTGGGCCTGCCAACACAAGAACAACACGTCAAACACACTGGTAGTGCAGGGAATACGGCAAGTGCAAATGGACAACATTAAAGAAAATAATGTCAAACCTTTGGGTTCAATTTGGGTTCAAATATTTTTATTTTAAAAGCTAATGTGTTTCAGACATTGAGCAATAAAACCAAAAACACCCGATTGGTGTAAAAAAACAAAAAAACAGGGACACATAATAAAACAAAGAACACATAAAAAACAAGATACAATTTAAAAAAAACTCACAAACAAAAAAAGTAGTAAGAAATAATCTGTTTAGACCGTGGCTGTAGATTTGAAGAGAGCACATGTTTACAGTGCACAAACAGAATGGTAGAGTACATTTTAAATCTTACATTTACATTTTTAGAGTACCAACCTAAGGATTTGCTGTTAATGGTAACCTGCGGTAAGTATTTTTACCTGCAGTGAGATCACTCCTCCCTGACACTTCCTTCTAGCACACAGTGTGCGTGTATATACAAAACATATTTCACATTCAATATACCGAGCAGGCATTTCCCCTTCTGTCTCAGGAGAAGAAAATGTATGGACTTCAGAGATATTTAAATTATTTAAAATCGACTGCAAAGAAGTGCCTTTTCAAGGTTAAATTGTCTCTCTCCAGGGCCTCGGGTAGCTTAGCATGTGTTTGCCAAGAAGCGCGAAGGGTGTCTATAGAAAGTAGGTGGGCAGGTTCTGTCTCAGAGGAGCGGATCATCGCCGGCCTCGGGGAAGTAGCTTTCCCCATAGTGATGGGCGGCGGGTTTGTGGGGGAGGGCGAATTGAAAGAAATCGAGAGTATATTTGGCTACAAAATTTGGAGAAAAATTTGGGAAAAATGACAAAATTAATAATAATAACTGTCTCTCTCACCTAAAATGAATGATTAAAATGACGCCATGGCTGTCATTTAGCACATTAAGATCAATTGCTATGGCCTCCCACGTGGTCCAGTGGTTACAACGTTCAACACTGGCCACGGAGACCGGGGTTCGATTCCCTGTCCCGCCAGAGTCGGCTCTGGCCGGGAGTGCCACCAGGGGCGGCGATTGGCTGTCCGCCCCAGGGAGGGGAGGGAAGCCGACAGGACGTTCACTGAGCATAAGAGTGGCCCTGAAATACCGGGTTATGGTCGACGGCCTGGTGAGTGCCGTCTTGGAGGAGACGATGCTTCGCCTTCGTCACTACCGGTCGCAGGACTACGGCAGTGAACTCACATTACTAGGGGGAGATTGGACATAAAAATATCGGGTCTAATTGGCTACTAAATTGGGAGAAAATGGGAGAAAATCAGAAACAAAATAAAAAATAAATATAAAAGATCGATTGCGATTACAGAGATGATTTGGGATGGGCTAAGCTGTGCTGCTGTATGACTTTCATTGGGTGGACTGAGATCAGGTGGACTGTCTTCCCGCCCTGGCAGATCACAGCAATGATTCAAGATCAGGGAATCAACACCAAAAAGCCTTCCTCAAGAAGGACCTCCCCCTACTGGTAACCTATGTGTGACACAGGACAAAATCCTTCACCAAAAACAATGCATCCTGCTTTGACCTTTTTCCAGCAATCTTTAGAAATGTCAGTGTATTTGAACTACAGTACCCTCCAAAATGAGTCACACCCTTGATGAATACAATACAGGTAATGAGCTACAATCAACGTCAAAACTATTCACAACCTTGATAAAGATGAGCAAAAATGGTTGTATAAAATCAACAATACAGGTAATGAGCTATATTGTATGCTCAACAATGGGGAAATTGTCATATTAACTCTATTATTTTATACTAATGCAATTGCTTAGAGAAAAAGATTGAAAAAAATATGAATATAGTAATCGTTTTGGTCAAAAAGATATGTGCCACAATTATTCAGTGCTTCATGCACCCTCCCATTGTAAGGATAACACTCCAGAATCGTCTTCTATAGTGTTCTATGAGATTGGTAAACATATTAGCATGGATATTTGAATTTTTTTAAATAATTTATTTCAGATTTTGTTCAATTTTCTCCAAATTTAGTAGCCAATTACATCCTCTATTTTTCATGTCAATCCCCCCTGCATATTATGAGTTCACTGCCGTAGCCCTGTGACCGGGAGTGGCACGGGCAAAGTATCGCGTCCTCGGAGACGGCACTCGCCAAGCCATCGACCGTAACTCCGGTACTCCAGAGCCACTCCTATACGCAGCGAACTTCATGTCGGCTTCCCTTCCCCCTCCCTGGGGCGGACAGCCAACTGCACTCAACTGAAGCCAATTGAAGCAGGAATATTTAGATGACTGGTGACATTTTTAAATATGAAATGCCTCTTAAGGCAGGTGAAAGCACTCTTTTTGTTCTGCTAGCTCTAAATTATAAAAACAAATATATTGCAAAAATCTTGTGTTGGCTCTGTTCCAAAAATAAAGAAAGAGAAACTAGAGGCTGCAGGAGGTTTCGAAGCCTCAAGCAACAACAAAACTTGTCAAAACACTCTAGAAAGCTAGAGAAAGTCTAACTTAACTCAAAAGGGCATCACACTTAAAATGTGCTTGGCAAGTTTGAGTGCAATTGGTGGTGACACAACAAGTTTGGGAGAAACAGATGTCTGAACCACTGTTGCAACAGATGAGCAGAAATGGCTTTAAAGATAAACATGGCTGCCATGTCAATTGGCGGTGACACAACAAGTTTGGTATGACATATCTCTAGAAGGTAACACTTTGAACCTCTTTGTTAAGAGAGCAACAGATGAGCAGAAATGGCTTTAAAGAGAAATAATGCGCATTTGTCATAATTATGCTTCTATGTGACACATGCACAAGAAGTATAAAGCTCCTGCAAACTGAACTTTTGGATAGAGATGATTACAAGATAATCAAGGGAAAATACTAATTGTGGTGGATGGTGAACATTAGGAGGCATGGCCAGCAAGGTGTATGTGATAACGCTTATTCCTGTGCAATTCCAGTACCCTGCTACTTAAGGACTATGTGTGATGTACTTGAAAAACTCTGAGATGTTTGTTTCTTGCATTTTTTTAAATGCCAAAAAGCATGATTTGGAGACTCCAAACAAGATTGGGCGAGGCACAGAGACCTTACAATGCTTCCAAAATGTTCAGTGCATAAGTTCAGACCAATCCTCACATGTGTGCTGAGTTTTTTTCTGATCAAGCGAATTGGCGATATAGTCAGAAAACCCCAGAAAAAGGGTGAGACAAAATAAAATAATGAAAAAAAAAAGGATAAATATTGACAAGAAAAATAGGCTTCTGCCCTTCTCGCTTGGAAGACTGAAATAAGGCCTGCTATTTTTCCTTGTCAGGGCCCAACAGTTCTTAGTTTCTCCTTGATATGTGCTCTTGCCTGTGCCTCCAACAAAGACTGTATGATTCTCACTTTGATCAGGAACTTCGTGAGCAGAGGAGCGAAGAAAAGAAAGGGTCTTTGCCTACTTGTGAAGCAGGAAAAAAACCATTACACGGCCCAGACTATCTGCACTAGCTTGTGCAATGAATGCTGTGTTGAATCAGCATGGATTAGGCCCATCTGTATTCTTCTGGGAAAAATTGCTGTCGTGGTAAACATGTTCTCCAGTTGCTTTCAAGTCCTTTGAAGTACTTACTTAAAATTTTAAATCGGGCACTCGCAACACAAAAACTCATTTGATATTCAGACCAGAAATAATGTTAATTATTCAATTGATTGCATAAGGAATAATCACTTGCATACCGCCTGCAAAACTTGCATACAAAACTTTATTTTACCATATGCTAAGCGAAACATGCACCTTTTTAACTAGATGCACAACAAAGACCCACAAATAGTGGGCATGAACTGAATAGCATGGCTGTTGATTCTGTGCGCAAGCCTTTATGCCGCAGCTATGCATAAATTGCAGTCACATGTTTGTGTTGTTACTTACATTGGCGGACAGCTGAGAAGTCAAAGTCGCAACCTTTTCCTGGGAAGCGTCCAGCTCCCGTCGCAGTTTTCTGATTTGCTGTCGGCACATAACAGAGTGTGATATAACCTTGCAAGTCTGTACCGAAGCCACTAATAGTGCAGTAATGGAACTAATACACAGACTAATACCTTTACTCTTTCTACTACTGCTACTGCCACTATTATTAGCTATTAATTTGGCAGAAACTCTTATCTAGAGTGATTTACAGGGCCGTAATGGCATGATAAATAAAGGGGAGTAGCTATCCAAATCTGTGACTTTTCCTGTCCCTAAGGCTGTTCTCTGGAAAAATTGTTTGGACAATTGAACATGTATATGTAATTTGAAAGAAAAATCAATTAAACATTTTCAGGGAAGGGATTTGAAAACAGACCCCAGGGAAAGTGTTAAGTCGGATGTATCAATTACAAATTAAGCCAATGGTTATTTGAAAAGAGGTCTGTGAGTACAAAGCATTTAAGCAGACTTTCCCTGGTTTTTCTTTTCACATTGCACAAAACTAGGTGGTTTTTATGATGTCACACTGCTTTACCATCTCTAACAAAAACAAAAAACTAAATGATGATAAAAGCTTAGACTACTTGCTACATGATACAATAAAGTTGTAAAGGTTGAACTTAAACAGTGGATTATCAGGGTATTTAAGACAGTTCATTGAAAATAAAATAATATAATTAAATCAACATTGCATGCTACTCCCAAACAAGTCCAGAGTTTGTTAGTGGGACTAATGTAAACAAACAAATCAGTTAATTTGTTCAATTTAAATCCATTACTTGGTTAGACAATACAATCAAATTAATCTGCCAGTCTTGGACTAGCAGCCTCAAAAAAGCAGCATGGGAAACCATAGGTAATTTAATCAAATGTGCATGGTAAATGTAATGTTGTAACCAACACACATCAACTAAAAAACACTGGCAATGACAAATCAGCAATGAATGAACCACATTAGAAATGCAAGGTTATTAATGACACATGCAAACTGAAATAAAAGGACAAAACATTATACTGAGTTTGAAAATGAATATGAATGTCTGTCCATGACTGTAAGCATATTACAGTAAATATAACTTGTTGCTGTTTGATGACATATTTATATTTAAAATGTATTCACTTTAAGCTTGATCTATAAAGGTGCAGTATAGGGTTAATCAACTATTATCAGGGGGATTTGGTTATCAGTCAAGTCATTTTCATTTTAGCAAAGGGCTATCTTAATAACATTTTAGAATTTTCATGTTGATAAGGTTAGCCCTTGATTCTGATGACTTGATCTTGGACAAATCCCTGGATTTCACTGCTTGTGCTTGTATGTGTTCCATAATTAAATGTGCATAATTACTGTTAAATATATATCCCATACCTCTGAATGGCCCTTCTCTTCTGTCTGTGCAAGAGAAAAGATAAAGATATTGTCAAACAATGTAAAACCATGGCTGTAAATAGATAGATAGATGAGAGCAATAGACATAGGCTAGAGTGTGGGTAAGTCCATGTATGTCCATTTTAAGTGCACCCAATGACAAACAGACCGCCTTTAATAGCCTTTAGGGAGCATGTGTAAGGTCTCAACACACTTCCTGATGTATTTGTAAGGTTGTGCTGAGAAAAATGATCCACGTCTTGATTGGGGAATGGCATAAACCGAGGGGAAGTACACATGAAAGTCGATGAGACCAAATGCACTTCTGAATTCCTCTAGATGTGAACATTTCTTTAGCTGCAGCTTGGCCACAGCTTGGTATAACACTGTGTAACAGAGAAAGTGGGAGAGTGGGAGGCTGTTAATTTCCACAGCACATGACACATAAGAGGGAGAGAGGGCTGGCTGGTATGTTTCCTCTGAATGGCCTATTGTCCAATTCAATACATTCCTTTCAGTATCAAAGTAAACAAGGGCTCTCCTTCTGCTGATGTTTATTTAACCTTCATGCCTGAAAGAAAGGAATACTCTCAACGCCATTTGGATTACAGCGCAAGAGGGTGCACGGTGGAAACATCAGCAAACAATCCCTGATTAATTATACAGCAAATACAATTTCATATTCATATTATTAATAATTTCAATCAATCGATCAATCAATCAATCAATGTAAAAAACTATTCATCATGACATAATGTATAATATACTCAAGACAAACCATTTTTAAAACAACATAACTACAAATATGCACTTAATATTTGAATGCTCTTAATCTTTCTTAATTTAATGTTGTCATGCATTAAAATTTCATTTTTTTGTTAATGATGGCATGATCCTAAATACAATTATTTCAATTTGAAAAAGAGCTAATTGAATTAAAGGCTTCAGTCGGTCATATTCCAAAATATCCCAGCAGTAATTGAAGGAGTGGCTGCAGAAGAAACAGCATGCAATACATTCATCCTGCAAAGGCAGTGTGTCATTTAATTTTAAGCTCATGAACTCCATGACAGGTGGGTGGAAATGTTGGGAACAGAATGCTTGCACACATTTGCCTGTCTAATATTTGCATACATCACAGCAGCTGCATACTGAAAATCCATAATTGAATAATTTGGACAGTAACTATCCCACTGAGGAAAACAGGATAGAGGCAGAATACTTCAATTGAACAGAAAATTTGAATAAAGACATATTTGGTCAAAATATTAAGGGCCTAATTATATTCTTATAAAACATTTTAGAAAAGATATTACAATCTATTAACTAAATATTATGTTTTTCAAAACAGGTTAAAAAAGCAAAAAGTAAATATATAACCTATTTGGGTTACTTGTATACCACTTTAATCAGGAAGTGACGATATGCAATTTAACAGTACATATCAATGATAAAACATGATGTTAATGTTTAAAATCTCTTCAGTTTTATAGCAGTATAAATAGACAGGATGTCAACATAACAATGTAACTCACCGCAGAGTAGAGAGAGGAGGTACTGGAGACTAATGACAGTGAGGACCCATGGACTATGGAGAAAAAGTGGGGACACAAAGTACATGAGGATTATATATTTCTAAGGTTTGATATGTTGACTTGATTGAATAAATATGTTCCCAACACTGTGGAAAATGTTGATAGGAAGAAAATCTACTCTAACTTCAGCTAGTATTTAAACACATTTATCTTACGAGCTCCAACATGTTTAGGAGCTCCAGCAAAATTTCCCATTTCAGTTATTGGAATAATAATGGATGGGTCTCCAATTATTAATAGATACGCTCTTTTTCAAAGACATGGCCTTACTGGTATGACCACTATGACTACCGTTGAGCAGAATGCCTGTATATGATATCCATTTGCATGAGAGTTTATTCTCTTCAAAGCTAGTGTAACTCCAACATTAACAGGTTAAAAGGAATGACAATTACACTAAATGCTTAAGAAAGGGCTGCAGGCCCCAAGTGGCGCAACCATTAAAGGCACTTGCCCTGACTGCAGGTTACCCACTGTGGCCGGGGTTAGATCCCGGGAGGGAGGGAGGGATGCCGGCATGAGCTTGCCGCACGCACAGAAAAGCTTCTCTGTGGGTGTGTATCGGAACCACAGACGACGGCTAGGTGAGTTCCATCTTGACGGAGGCGGTTTGTCACCATCGTCACTACCAGTCCCAGGGTAGTGGGTACCAGATGGCCACCAAATTAGGATAAAAACGGGGAAATAAATCCGAAATAAATTATAAAAAAGAAAGGACTGCACTTCAAAGCTATCTTGTGGGGATTGGGTCATTTCCATTTTCATGTCCTTTCAAGTCCTTCAATTTAATTTTGTGATAATGGTGTCAGCAGTTGGGTCATACCTTCTTCCATGCTGTCCCGCAAGGATCCGGAGCGGCTCATGGCCCGTGTGCGGTCCTCCAGAGAGATGGCGCTGCCGCCCAGCGCGTGCGCCTCCCCGTAAAGGTCCAGGGAGGAGTCGTGGGCCGGGATGCTGTTGGACCGGCTCATGCTGGGCCCTGGGCGGCCGAACTGGGGCAGGCTGCTGGGGCTCACTGTGGGAGCAGAACAGGATCAGGATCACAGAAACCAGCAGGAACATGAACACTGATCACTTAAATCGACAGTCTCCAACGTGTGGTAGATACATCGGACAAATCATGTATTTGTCCAGGAGTAACTGGAATCAAAGTGCACTTGTTCGTAGGTTGGGGAAATGCAATTATGAAAACACAGTGAAAACGAGGTGGTTTGTGTCAGTGGGTTGTTACTGGTTCACTATGGAGGTGGGTTTGAGGGAAAACAACCATTATGTTTGAGTTCTACTCATTCTCATAGGAGCACAGATATTGAGAGAATGAATATTGTGTTAGCAGTTCAGATATCGCCATACCATTGTAAACTAATCTGTGCTGTGATCACTCACCCAGGTTGGAGTAGTGGTATTTGCCAGTGTCGGTGCTGGACGTCCCAGGTGGAGACAAGGGGGACTGGCTCCCTGTGTCCTGCAGCCCCCCTGTGGAGTGAGAACGCAACCACTCCTTACCCTCCTCATGGGATGTTTGTCGATACGAGGGGGGTACCTGCATGGGGAGTTGAGAGGGTGGTGGTTATGAATAAACATACAGTGCATACGCAGTACAGGCAAGCAAAAGCTCCTACTGATGCAAAAAAATACACAGACACAGTGTGATGAAAATGCAACATTCTCCATTCTCTTGTTCTCAGCATATGAATGTAGGAATGTAAAGCGAGAATTAATGTAAAGCAATTTTTAAAGATAAGTGTATGTATAAGTCAATATAGTCAAGTGTAATTATATTACCCCACAATATTGGCACGCTCAGTTTTATTCCCATTGATAATGGATAATTACGCAATCATATTGCATTGCATTCTCCCTTACCCTCGCCCATCCTCACCCATTAGACTAATGGTTCTGTGATACATAACACAAGAAGTGGGACACGTGAGTTTCAATGTGACTGTTGTAATTCAATACTACTCTTATAGCCATGATGTCTTTTGGGTATTGGTGCCTCTCTAACGCAAATAGGACACTCTCTCCCCCAGACATATGATAATGGCACATTGAAACTTCCGTATCCAGTCAACCTTTATTGAGAAAGAGTCTATTTTTACTATCTCGGTTGATAGTGAATTGACCTGGTTTGTTACTTGTTTGTTCGAATTCAGAACATCCTGCATCATTTGCTGACGTTTATCCATCTCTTCTTTCATTCTGGTCATTTCCAACCATCCGGCTCACCGCGTGAGTTGCAGTAGGCTGAGGCTTGCTCAGGTTAACTCACCGAGTACAACGTTGTGATTAATCTCATTAATTGCATACTGGAATTCTCAGATCGACAAAAATTTCAAGATGATTTATGTTGCTTAAATGATTATAATGTTTGATTAGGCCGCATTGAGTTGTTTTAAATCGATTTTAGAACCAAAATGTCTCACATTCCAGTCAGAGCTGCACGCCGTCTACTCTCCCTCACCCGCCATCTTCCTCTCTAATTTTGTATTACATACTGATAATGTAGCGATTCATTATCACATTATCTAGCTAGCGACACGAATCATCTCGATGTACAATTCCACTCTAATATTAAAAGCAATTTGCTGCTGTGAATTTCACTCAATCCAAAGAAAGATACAGAGAGCACAGCAGTTCAAATCCATTGCTGGAGAGTCTGCCTGATAAATGGGGGCTTTCCTCAGGGAAAGGGCTTCAACAGACAAATACCATGCATTTCATTATCATTTTTTTCCTTAGGAAATCATAGTTTTGGACAGCTCAATATCCACCTGTGCAGTAGAATATAATACACTAAAGATATTTATTATTTTGAAAACGTTCCCCACTCGCTCTGAAATACTCTCTTCAAACGTACCGTTAAGAAGGCTGGCCGTATGCCATAAATGAATTCTTACTGTTCTCTTCCTGTTCTAAAAAAGCAATATTCTTTGTGATTGTCTCTGCAGTGCTGCACTGCTGTCAGAGATAGACACCAAAAGACTTGTCTGGATTCCAATGTTAAGCTTCAATTTGACCCTGTTTCACCTGGAGGTTTCGACTCGCGGCCATCAGAAAGAGAATGCTAAACCGTACGTGACCTGGGTACATAGCGGCCATTGCCAGGGAAGGCACAGCAGAGAGGAGATGAAAGACCAAGTCTATCTGCTGCGAGCTACTTAATCATTGTTATCTAAAGGGCACCTGTTGGAGGTGGGGGAATATGTGTCCTTATCGTTCTAAGTGAAAAGACCAAACCACCCTACTTTGGGCAATCAATGAAGGCTTCACTAAAGAAATGGAGTCTTGGCAATTTTAAAAATTTTACTTTTTTAAGATTTTGTTTCAGATTTTTACCCATTTTCTCCCAATTTAGTAGCCAATTACACAGTCCCTTTTCATGTCAATCCCCCCCTCGTATTGTGAGTTCCCTGAGACCGGCAGTGACAAAGGCGAAGTCCCGCCTCCTCTGAGCCGGCACTCGCCAAGCCGTTGACTGTAGTTCCGGTACACAGAGCCACTCCTATACACAGCAAACTCATGCCACCCTCCCTCCCCCCTCTCTGGGACAGACAGCCAATTTCCACCGCCTAATGGCACTCCCGGGCAGAGCCAGCGTTGAACGTTGTAACCGCTAGACCACCCGGGAGGCCGGTTTCTCTGCAATTTTAACATGGAAGAGCGAGAGCAATTGGCCCACACCACATGAACAGCTTGTTAATAAAACTGGCCTTTTAAAAAATATTTCCCCATGTTGTGGTAGCATTTAAAAGTTTCTGGCATTACTGTTTAGTCCAAGTAAATATAGCTGTAGCTCTTGACCCCCCGGAACATGTGCCTGATTGTATTTGGATACTGGAGTATTACTTTATTTATTTTCATAGTGTGTTACTGTTAGCTAATGTCTGCATCTACAGTAAATTGTTTAATCACGGTCTTGTTCTATAACATTGGCAATTGTTTTGAAAAAATAATATGTCGTATGTATTTCAGTAGCAAGTGATACTTTACCTTTATTTGAGAATTCAAGCAAATCTTCAAATTATTTACAGGAAATGTAACAACCAAAACAGGATGAGAAATGGAAGATACACACACTAGAGGTACCTTAGTCCCTTTTTTGGGAGTGTGTTCCTGTCCAGAGGCATGCTGTTAAATTGAAGAGGACAAGCAGAAGGAATTACTTACAACTCAAAACACTTTCAACACAGATGTTTAGATTACATCCGATTCCAACAACTCAACTTGCTGGAGCAGATTGTAATGGACGCACTAAGGTCCGTGACAGATGAGGATGCCATAGATAAGGAAACAGAATAAGGACCAAGGCTAATTCCATAATTAGGAACTTGGTACACATCTTGAGACAATTAACAATTCAAATCAGGCTCTTTCGCAAGCTATAAAACCGCTATGGCAAGTCTCCACCCAACCAACGACTTAAATTTAGAATACATCCACCACTATACATAGGTTTGCACAGGTTTACATACATTTCCAACACTGTGTCAGTAGCTAAGGCTCGCCGAAGAGCAGGTGTGAGTGTGCGTCCGGTGTTACTCACCCCTCAGAGAGCGTGGACTTGACGCTGCCCGTCCTGGTCACCTTGGGCCCGGAAGCCAGGCCAGTGAGGGAGCCATGGTAACCGCCGCCAAGCTCAATGGACTCGGAGCTGGTGTGGAGGCTGGTCATGCTCTGGCAGCTCAGCGTGTCCTTGCTGCCCGCCGATGACCCGCTCAGGCTGGAGGGCCAGGGCCTGCCCCCCGAGGCCAGGGAGAGGCCAGAGGCGGGGCTGGAGCTCGGGGACTGGCCGAGACCCAGGGGGGCGTCGCTCGTTCCCAGATCGGGGGCCCTGCCGTAAAGGGACTCGTGTCCCCGCTCTGGGCACTGCCCAGGCTGCCCGTCCCCGAGGAGGGGGAGTCGAGACTGGGCTGCCGCGTCAGCGACCCGTGGGGCTGCCCAGAGCCGAGGGACACTTGCTCGAGTCGGGCGTGCCAGGGGAGCTGGGCTTGCTGCTGGCTTTGGCGCCAAACAACCTGTGGACACACAGACGAGGTATCGCAGTCGATCGCAGGCACTCTACTTCACTGATATCCAGCACCTGCCATTTGGCTCCTTTGTACTGTGAGAGGTTTGATACATGCAGATACAAAGCATGACAGTTGTTTGAAGATGACCATCACCATCTATTGTATACTGATATAAAGAATGACAGTTGATAACAAACACCTTTTGTGCTGCATAGTTCATACCATGCTGGAAGCTCATGAGAGAGATGTGTATTGCTGGTTATAATGCCATTGCTTTGTTGTGAGCTTATTGAGATGGCTGATTAAATATGTAGCCCAATCATAGATGATGCCTGTCTTAATTATTTAGTAGGTGTTGCTAAATACTAAAGGTATTGCTGTATCTGGACTAAGGAGAAAGCAGTTTTGGCAGCATAGATATTAATATAATATATGCCATTTAGCAGACGCTTTTATCCAAAGCAAATTCACAGTAGTGAATGCATACATTTTCAGTATATGTGGTCCCAGTGGGAATTGAACCAACGACCTAAGCGTTGCCAACACCGTGCTCTACCAACTGAGCCACAGAGAGCCAGGTAAACACACCTCTCTACAGTGTGGGTCCTGTGGTCTTTACACCATACCAAACCTGTGACAGAATGAAACTCATATCCACTGTAACAGGCTTGGATGAATATAGACTTAATGAGCAATTATTTGATGTGTATGCACAGAGCCTACATAATAGCTTGACAGCCCCAATACTGGTAATACAAGACATCTTACACTCCCCAACCTAATAAGCCGGATATTGTCTCAGGGAATAGCTCCATCCTTGTCAGCTTCAATCAAGTCCAGCCAATCAGTTTTTCCTGGCCCGAATGACAAGCTACCATCTTTTAACCCTTTCATGTCAAGGACTCAAGGCAGATGAATCATCCTCTGAAAACAAGCCAGGATATGCATCTTCAAAAACCTCTTCTAATCCCCTTTTCAGACCAACCGCACTTTTGCGCCATTCAACTTTCCACAAGGACAAGCTCAGAGAATGTTGTCACTTTAGAGAAGGTTGGCAGTTTTTACCTTCACACAGAAAGCAATGTCCACAGATCACTTTCTGTCAAACTGCTATTACTGCTAATCTCGAACTTGTTCCCAAGAAGTGGCCCAGAGGTGGCATGTGCCTCCAGTTTTCACACGCGTATGCATTGCTTCCGTATTTTTTAGCAGAACTGGACTGGTCAGATACATATAGCCCTATCTCAGCCCCACGGTGACTGTGAGAAGCCAGTGAGTTAGCTGAAATGGAACATGATTTTTTTAAAGCAAAGATTTACAAACTTCGGTGACAGGAGAGTTTATACGAGAGTAAAGTTTAGTGTGTGCATTTGGGGGTAATGGGTAATGGGGGCCGGGGAGTTAAATGTCCCACAGTTTTATGATTATAAAAATTATGGATTGGCATAACAACGACTTTCCCAGACTCATTTTTTAAGGCAATAACATTTAAAAAAATGGAAATTACAATTAATACTATTTATGAACTGTGAATTATTCAAATTCTCATGGCGGCGGCATGCATATTCTCTGCTATACCAAGTTTGTCCTGAGAAATTGCCTGGTGGTAACATCAAATGAGCTGGTGCTCTCATCTTCATCCTCTCTACCTCTCTCTCCCTAATCAAATTAGATCTTATAAAGGAATATATAATTGCTCATGAGAGACCAACCAATGTTCACATCGATATACTTAACATCTTCATCTGAAACTGCTTTCATTATCTCCACAGCCATTGAAACCAATACAAATTGTACCAATATAAACAGAGTGAGGCAGAGTGGTAACAGATTGATGACAGCATATGAAACCTCGGGTGAGCCTTTTCAAGCCAAGCGTATGAGCCATTATTCAAAGACAGTATGCCAGAACAAAAATATGTTTATACTACATGTGTTATAGAGCACATATATTGATACACATGTCAACACTACATCTATATCAACCACACAATGCGCACAGGAGTACGGCCAATAAGAGCGAGATGGAAGTGCGTGCTATTGCGTTAAACAGAATGCATCGTGGGGCTGACCTGCGGAACGTGGGCGAAGCGATGTCAGGGTACTTGGACCCGGGTTGCCTGAGCCCCGATTGACCGGAGGAAGTGGGGCTGGCTTTGGGCAGACCCTCTGGGTCAGACGCCGGCACCGCCTCCTTGTCCGCCTGGCTGACGGTGACGGGGCTGGAGCGCTCGGAGCCCGCCTTCCCGGCGTCCCTGCGCTTGGCGCCGCCCCCCGCGCTCCCGGCCGACTTGGCGCTGACGTTGGAGTCCACGCTGCTGGAGCTGGAGCGGTGCCCCCCCCACGCGCCCGGCCACCGCTCCTCCGCCGGGGGACGACTTGGCCGGCCGCGGGAGGGAGCGGTACTGCGGTGGCGGCGCCCTGGAGCCCTGCAGCGCCCCGTCGTCCTGGGGCTCCGAGCCGTCCAGGTCCAGGCTGGTCTTGCGGGCCCCGTCCCCGCCGCCGCCCGCCCCGCCCTTACCCGTCGCCGGGGGCTTGGGGCCCTGGGCCGTGATCAGAGCCCCCGCGGGGCCCGCCGCCTTCTTGAAGCCGAAGGAGGCGGTGGTGGCCGGGGCCCAGGCGGTGGCCGAGGGCGCTTTCTTCCCCCCCTCGTCCCCGCTGCTCTTGCCTGCGTCAGATGGCGAGCGCTGGATCCCGGAGCTCTTGGACGGGGCCCAGTCTTTCTCGGAGACCTTCGGGTCATCCGTTTTCCCTGTCAAGGCAAAGGGGCCCATTAAAGGGCCGGCGGACATCTTGACATACAGTACGCCGCTGGTGGGCAGGGGCGAGCCACACTTTATCACTTGTTTGGGAATCATTTGACTGGTCGCTTAATCACCGCCAGCATGGTTCTCATCAGGTGTGCCAAAAATATCCGTTCTGGAGTGTTCAGCATAAGCAAAGGCTGCTGTAATCCCAGCTGAACGCTGCTTATTTGCTGAGCACACCAAATCTACCGGAGATAAGTCTAAGCATAGGCAATGCAGATAATTTTACACTACCACACTTCACTTAAACTGTAAACACAGCTCACCTTGGAAGGCTCCAAGGCTATTTCTCCAGAATAAATAATGAGTATTTACCAAATTAATGTTGTTTACCTTATGTCCAATTTATTTTAAATGAATATTGAGCTTTCATGGAAAGTGCTAATGTGTATTTGAAAGTGTAGGCAAAGTGTTTGGCCGGGTGTACAGAACTCACGCCAAGCAGATGGCCCTGTCAAGGCTTATTTGTGTAATGCTTATTCTGGTTTCCCTGGGTTTAATGCTGGGGTGTTTTTTCTTTTCTATAAATTTGTTTCAGATTTTATCCCATTTACAGGGCCACTATACGCAGCGAACGTCACGTCGGCTTCCCTCCCCCCTCCCTGGGGCGGACAGCCAATCGCCGCCCCCTGGTGGCACTCCCAGCCAAAGCCGACACTTGGCGAGACGGGGAATTGAACCCCGGTCTCCGTGGCCAGCATCGGACGTTGTAACCACTGGACCACGCGGGAGGCCAATGCTGGGGTGTTTTGAAAAATAGGAGACGCTTACCAGCAGTTTTGAGGGTCCCGGCTGCACCTTTGGTCCTCGGGGGTGTGATGCCAACCTGGGCGGTCATGCCCCTCCTCCACGAGCCCGTCCCCTGCCTCGTCCTGTCGGGGTCCTCATACTGCCCGGGCGAGGACGAGGAGGAGGATGGGGAAGGCTTCCATTTTGAGCTGGAGTCCATAACGCCATCCGGCCCCTCGTCACCTTTCTTCAGATCCTCTGCCCCGTCCCAGCCGCAGACCTCATGGCCAGAGCGCTGCTGTGCATCTGTCTTCGGCTGTTAGATACAAACACAGATAGAGCATACATAAACACATGCACATTCACACAAACACACGCACACACATACAATAAACACACAGGCAACACATATACATACACAAACAAACAAGACACACACACACACACACACATGAACACACACAAACAGCAAACATGCACACACACACACACGCACACACACAAACAACAAACCAACATGCATACGCACACAGACAATACATTTACATAGACACACAAACAACAAACATACACAAACAGAAACAATACACACGTACATACGCACAAACAGCACAGATATATACATATCACGAGTCACTGTTACGTCCCAGGACGTATTTGGTATGTGTGCATGTCTCTCTCTCCCTCTCTCTCTCTCCCAGTAGATTGCTATGCCGTCTTGACTGTTCGGAGGATGGGCAGAGACTTTAACAAAAGCAGATGTCTGAGCGTGTGTCCTGGGCTCGCAACACCCTGCCGCTCGGACCAACTTCCAGGTCATAGAGAAAAGATGTATGGTGAACTGCTTGTGAAATCGCTCTTGTAAATATTTGTAAATGTATTGTTTCAATCCCTGATCTATTTGTATTATAGCCAGTGGAAGCTGTAGGGGGTGGGTGCCACTTTTCTTAATGCGTTTTCTCTTGGGTTATGTTAGTTAGGGCGTTAGGGATGATATGTGTATTTCTATAGTTAGGGAAGATTTTCTTTTCTTTACATTCGATTATTGATCTCCTACTCCTCAGTTAGCTGTGCTTTGTTTGTTATTTTGGCCTTGGCCCACCCTGAAGTCTTTTTTTGCTTTATAAGAAAATAAAAACCATCTGTAATGGTGGCTAGTAATACCTGCGTTGGTGTGTGTTGGTCTGGAGGCAGGGAAAGGGCGGCGTCCACCCATTCGAGTGGCACCCTACTCTAGACGGGTTGTGACAGTCACAGCACCAGGCTTATATGCTCCAATTCGCACATATTGAAATGTTACACCTTGATAGTTAGGGCATTTAAATTCAGGAGTGTGCTTATATTACACAGCCACCTAGTAAGGCAATCATAATGGAAATCATCTTCCAGTGGGTATACTGTCACTTAGAGTCAGGCCACCTGCTGTGTGCGGATGATTGAGCATGCTTAACCTGCTCAGTGCCCCGACACTCACGTCTTATATAAGTGGCATACATTCGGGCCAATGCCTGCCAGACTTGCCCGTGGAACAAGGCAGCTGGCAACCAGGGGTTGTATATAGCAGGCATTACACACTGCTGTGTCCCAGTAAAGATGACACTGCTATGCTCTAAACATGATGCGTTACACACTGCCGTATCACGGCACATGTATCGGTGGCAGGCTATTTTTAACACACAGTCTGCACAACTGATGGAGGACTACTTCTATAGCGCCACATTCTCGTGCCGCATTCTCGTTCTATAGCGCCTCGTCTTCCAGTCAAATCTAAATTTTTTCCACAAAAAAAGAGCAGACAAGATGTTATTCCTTTGTATGTGTTTCTAATATGTGCAGTTGTTCGGATAAGACCCCAGACGGAGGTGAAGGATTACTGCCTTCGTTCCCTCGCACTGGAGAATTTTGATTGCAGGCTGCTGCTGAAAAGTCTTGATTATCATCGGTAATGTAGGAGTGATTAGTGCAAAGGCCAACTAATAAAAGGAGTCACTCATTCAGCAATACAGAGGGCTTTCAAAACCGTCAAACCATCTTTATTCTGCAGTACATTAGAAAACGGAGCATATATATACCTTTTCCCCTAATGCATCGATGAATGAATTTAATCTTTAAATTTTTCAATTGACATTGCAGACTAAAGGTAAACTCCCAGGTTGCTATAAGATATTACATGAAAAGCAAAACTACGATTATGGGAATGCTGGCCCTATTAATTCAGGCACAACATGTTTTATGCATATGTGCACACACACAAACACGCACACACACCAGTGCGTGCATGCGCGTGCCCCAGGAAATCTGCGGGCCGTACCTGGGGGTGTTTGCTCTTGTGGGGTGAGGCCGAGATGTTGGAGTAGCAGGGTGTGTTCAGGTCATCTGTACCGATGTTGTCCAGGGTGTCACTGAGCCCACTGCTCACAGAACTACTGTCATCCCAGCTGCAAGAGAGAAGCCATTTTCTAACTGCAACCTTATCTTTCATCTTAATTTAAAAACAAACAACTCACAGTTCAGTTACGAACCGGTGAGAAACCGCGAGGGAAAAGAGAAAGAGACAAAAGGAGAGTGAGGAAAAGAGACAGGGCAAGGGGCAGGAAGAGAGGGTTTAGAATCTTGGTACCTCTCTTCGCCCTTAATTAACATCCAGAGAGAGACAGAGAGAGAGAGAGAGAGAGAGGGGGACAGGAGCAGACAAGAGACACAAAGGGGCAGGAAATGGAAATAAAGGCAAAGGGGGAGAGATAGGAGGAAGAAAGACAGACAGAGATAGAGAGAGACCACGTTGAGAGAGAAGCAAGGGGAGAAGAAAGAGAGGGTAAGAGAGAGGGCACGTAAGAGGCTCCTTTCCCCAAAACACTTAGCATCACGTAGAGAGCTTATGACAATCCCAATTTTACCACATCCCATCCCTCGCCCTCTGCATCCAGCACACACCCCGTTCCCAGCCGCCTTCCCCGGATCCACTGCAGAGTCCTAAGGCCACCATGCTAAAGCAGTGGGCTACATTTTGGAAACCATCTGCTGAAGTCGTGCCTAGAGTGATATACTGTAATCCTACCCAGTCTCTAACTGAACAGTTTATGCTTGCCTTTTAATGGCGTGGGAAACACATTTCTTCTGGAGTTACTGCTCTGTCTTACACATCTACAGTTAGGATTTCTTCACTGAACGCACAGAAGATTCCCAGCACCCTTTTAGGAACTCCAGCCTATGCTATTTTTCATTCATGCACAATATTGGGGGGGGGGGGGGGGACATAACAGAAACACCAAATGAAAAGGGACTCGCACTTTCAAGTAACTAAATCGCAATGAGTTTACACATGTGTTTGATATTAATGTCAATACTAATTACCAGTATGTTTCTGCTCTAGAAGATGTAACATGTAACAACACTGTAACATGTGAGTTTTTAAAGCAGATTTAACAGATTTTGAAAGAGGTCAAACAGTTGGTGCCCAGATTGCATGTGTGTCAGTTACAGAAACGGCAAAATAGTTTGGGGTACAGCTTCAAAAATCATGATGGCATATGCCAAACAAGGAAAAACTGCATTAGGAAAGAGGAAGTGGTTGCAAGTCAAGCTCAACAACAGGGATAGACAGACATTTAACAAGACATTTGCTTAAAACCACAAAACAACGGTCTCAAAACTTACCACAGGACTGAATCTATACCCCCGTAACCCAGTCTCAACAAAAACTGTATGTTTTGAACTTCACAAAGATTATATTTATGGTAGGGCTGCCATTCAGGAACTGATTGTAATCAAGGCCAATGTGCAACAACACAACCTGGTGTAATCAGCACCAAACCTGGACTTCTGAACAGTGGAAGAAAGTAATACAGAAGAAAGTAATCCTACTTCTGGAAAGGAAAGGAAGCATTCAATCTACATTGCCTGTTTCCAACTGGTATACATGGTGGTGGGTCTGATTATTACGCTGTATGGTACAATTATGGCCAAGGAATACAAAGCCATTGTAGGTGACCAGTTGCACTCTATAGTGCAAACATATTTCACTTTCCTCAAGATGTTCCCATATTCCAAGAAGACAACACCCCTATACACGCTGATAAACGGATTCAAGAGTGGTTGAACATGAACATCATGAACATCCGGATGAAGTCAAACACCTTCCATGGTCTCCCCAATCACCAGATCTAAACATCATTGAAACTTTATAGGACGTTTTGGAACACAGAATGCGGAGTAGATTTCCACCACCATCTCTAGAAGAACTGGAGGCTTTCCTTCTTGAAGATTGGTCAAATATCCCACTATAAACAGTTCAGAACTTGTATAAAAGCATTCCAAGAAGGACTGAAGCTGCTCTGAAGGGCTGTTCTATTCACATACTGCATTCATGCTCATTTCTCACCACTTGCTGAAATTTATGGCGTGAATAAATTCCATTCATTTAATTGAGACTGAGTTTCATTGAGTGGTTGTGCAGTTGGGTTTGGCCTTGCCCTTGTAGTGGACCCCTAGAAGCCCAACATGAAGGGAAAATTAATTATGTAGTCATTTTCCCACCTCTCTGTTTAATTAATGGAGTCATAGGGGTCTCAATATTCAAGCTCCACAATTTATTCGTCAACTCTTCTACTAACCAGGCCACTCAAATCAATCTTTAGACTAATAGCATTGGCAATTAATATGCACACGCACGGGCACACATATGCATACATGCACTTCTGGTTGCCATGGTGACATGTGAACACACACACGCATACAAAAAGAGAGAGATTTCCAGTACACTGTCTTGGCATAGGTTTTGACTCTTCATTAATATGCAGTTGCCATTTGATCACATCCACCAACATCAAAATTGTCTTGGAGGAATAATTGATTTTGTCTGTGTGGCCTTGAACTGCTCAGCTGCAGAGACAATGCCAGTCATGTGTAAAATGAGCCCAAAAGCCAGGGAATTATTATTGTGCTTTATCACAATTACAAGTTAGGAGAAATGCAAACCACAAAGACAAAGTACACCACTAGGTCAAAGGCACAAGACAAGAAATAATATATTTTAGATTTAAGTTTTTATCAAACTATATATTTATTAAAAGGCTAGCAAAGATAGTGCATGCCTGTTTACTCCCATAGGCAGTAGTAATAAAATGAAGACTGCAATCTTTAGTAGTCAATACCAGAACCGATCAGTATCAAATGTAAGTGCCCACAGTATGTGTTGCATACAATGCATGTTTGATAGCTGAAATCTTCTGTGTAACCAAACAGGATTGACAAATGTTATACATTGATGATGGCAAATTATTCATGAGCCTTTGTGTCATCTTAATAACAGAATGGCCCTGAGATATTGCTTTCAAAACATCTTGAAACTCTCCGTAAAATGCTCCTAAAAATTATCCTTGAAACTTACAATATGAATAGACTGAACAACGTTCAATATGAGTTGAGTACTAAAATTGCAACTCTGAAGATGGAGAATCTCACTGTCTTGTGGAATTTATAATTCACCCAAGACTCAAATAAAACCTAGAGAAACAACACAAAATTGGGCACATAATCAAGTCTCCCACTCTCCCAAGAGCCCATAATGCACTTGTTTTTGTGAGTATGTGGGAGTTTCTTGGAAACCTTGACATCAGGAGTGCATCCATTGTGCATCACAACATACTCCTTTATAAATGTTATTTTCTATATTAAATGCCATTGCGTTTTCACAGTTAAAACACAGTTAAAAAGTAATTTTGTGGAAATACATTTCTAATACATATTTAACACACGCGAGTCTAGTGACGCACGTGAAATTATGTGCCGCCATAAGCCGCAACCGGTGTGCGGCCAGCTTTCGGAAGGCAGAATCTGACTCAGAGCCTCTAATGGGATCTCGAGCCTACTGTCAATTTTCCTAGAATGTTATAAACCACATCTCAAACTGATGCTTGAACAGTTGGGGAGTGAAATCTTTGAAAATTCTCATCCTGATTTCTAAAAATAGCATTTCCAATTTGCAATGGTTCTGTCGTTTTGCTGTTTCAGTTTTTTCCATGGTCGCTGTGCTATTACTGGGAAGTAGGCCATTCCATTCCGGTGCATGAGGACAAATGACATGAACACGTAATGTGACAACATGTATAATTGAAAAGCTAACCCCTTCCATCTGCAATGGTGGCTGAGTACAAACATGTCCCAGCATTCAATGCTCTTTAGTCAACATCCATTGGTGCCGCTAAGAATCAAAGGCCAATTGGGGTGAGCCTTATGTATCCAGGGCTATCTCACTCTTCAATCAGGTCACTTTGACATTTTTTGCTATGACCCCTTCCCAAGGGTAACAGCCTTACCATCACCTTACCAACCTCACATTAAAGCATACCAATGGGGTCAGACCGAAAAATGGAGACAACCTTTCTTCAGGTAATATATCAAGAGGCCAGCGTCTCTCTAGAGATGAGGCTATGACAGCCAGCTGAGTTGCAATGTGTCAAATGCCAGCTGTGTAGCCTGGAGAAGTCTCAATCTATACTGCAGAGGCGTCTGGTCAAAAGCTTTCACACCAGCACCAAAGGGTAAAAAGGTTCATAACTATTTACCAGTGCCAGATTTTAAAAACAAAAAGTGCAGCTGGTCAAAACATTTTTTATTTCCTTTCCTTTCTGATGTATAAAACAATGTAGAGATGAGTAGGATTTCAACACATTTGGGGCCCAGCCCAGCAGATTTCAGATTGTTGAGTTGGCAGGGGGGGCTCGGGGGGATATGAGAAGTGTTAGTTCACAGGGGCAAATAACAACCATTTTAGTTGGTTCACCATCAAAAGATTCTCATCAAAAGTGAAAAAACTGGGCTGGCGGATAGCGTAGCGGTCTAACACACCACACTTTGGCTGGTCCGGTGTGGTGTGCGCTGCCTGTCAGGGACGCGGTTCAAAACCCGCGTCTCTCAGACCGGCCCTCGTCACCAGACCGTTTGGCTGTCCGCCTCCTGGTTGTCAGCGTCCGATCTCGGAAGAGGCGGATAAATTGGCCGGAGATAATGTCCGCCCCCGGCGGACTCATGGGGAGGGATTGAGATAAATAGAGGGTATAATTGGCAACCAAATTGGGAGAAAAAACTGGGAAAAATTTGAAATAAATTAAAAATAAAAATAAAATAAAAAAGTGAAAAAACTAATAAATAATAATGTTAATATTTTTTTAACGTGTGTTCATGATCGTTCTGTGGCTGGTCAAAACCAATAAACAGACTCCATTTGGCTCACAGGCTGCTCATTAAAATAGCTCTGACCTACACTAAAGAATGAGATCATGATCTCTATATTACATGGTCACTATGTTCACGGTAAATACAAAGCTATTAAACAAATGAGTAATGATTCATAGGCAGTATGCACTTCAAAACCACTGCAAAAACACATCATTGTGTTTAAACCATAAAAAACATGCCACTTTTATTTAAAGTTTGTTGTGCCAGCACAAGGATGAAATAAAAGTATTTGAATCTCACAAACCTCAAACTCTGTGGTGTCTGCCAATGCTTTCATCCATTCATAGTACAGTACACATAACTGGCCGAACCCA
The DNA here is from genome assembly GCA_029706075.1 of Aldrovandia affinis. Lineage (NCBI taxonomy): Eukaryota > Metazoa > Chordata > Actinopteri > Notacanthiformes > Halosauridae > Aldrovandia > Aldrovandia affinis. The sequence continues at coordinate 4,848,162 of JAINUG010000049.1, forward strand.
CATGCCCACTAGACGACAGGCAGAGAACCACTGCACTATGCCAACACTACGCACTATGCATGACCACAATCATCTCAGATCAACGCTTCAGATACCTGCAAATCTGATGATGACTACTATGACGGTTTCTTCTGGAACACATCAGACACACATATTCCAGACACCGAGAGCTACAAGACAGCTCGAAGCATGACAATGTTCTTCTAGCAAACAAGAAAACTGGGGCTCTGCCATTTCAAACAGGCATGTCATCTCCAATCCCCTTTCTTCCATTAGCATAACTGTGGGTGAGTCTGAAACAAAGGGACTGACTGTCAAAAGTACAATGTTTGTTTTTGGGCTGGTTAAAAAGTCTTGAATGACGTCCATATCCCTGCAGTCACAAATTGAATCTAACTCTTCTTTCTTGGTCAAATCACTTTATGCATCCAAAGCATCATGGTGTGGGGTGCATTTTCTTGTAATGGTCCTCTTAGAGGGCAAGGTAAAGGCCAATTAATTCAAAGCCATTCTGATTGAGCACCCTTATCCTATAGTAAAGCTTCCTGATGGGAGTGGTCTCTTCCAGGATGGCAATGCACGCATCCAAAGGGCATGAGTGGTCCCTGATTGATTTGATGAGCATGAAAACAATGTAAACCATATGCCATGGCCGTCTCAGGCACCAGAATATCAAGCCAATTGAACACTTATGGGAGACTCTGGATCGGCACCTGAGACAGCGTTTTTTCACCACCATCAACAAAACAACAAATGACAGAATTTATCGTGGACGATTGGTGTTGCATCCCTCTAAGTAGAGTTCCAGACACTTGTAGAATCAGTGCCAAGGTGCATCGAAGCTGTTCTGGCAGCTCATGTGGCCCAACATCCTATTATACACTTTGTGGTGTTTGTTGGTGTTTCCTTTATTTTGGCAATTGCCTGTATATTCACCATTTTATATACACCATTTCTCGTCATTATGTATTCTTATGTTCTTATGTTCTTACTCAGACTGAGAGAAATTTGGAGACACATATAATTTGCAGTGGTCAGTGAGCCATCACTGAGAACATAATGGATGTCTGCACATACTGTATATGGCATCTTTGTACCCCGGTACAGCGAACTGTATCTGTGACTAAGACAACAAAGAGCCTAGCAACAAATGCAATAGGAATTCATCTAAAGGTGACAGTGTTAAACCTGGCACTGAGATCAAGGCCACTAGAGTGGCATACAAGATGTTCAAATAATAATAGCAATAATACCAACAATAACAAGTTCATTTAAATGAAAAAGTAGAGTAAATTAAATACGTAAAAATACAATGATAAAAACAGATAAGAGCTAATGACAGACGAAGCAACAGCAAAAACACATCAGGTACAAAAATACAACGTTTGTTTGAACCAACAAAAAAAATGTAGCATACCGCATGCTCTACCTGGCAAGAGCAGTTCATTTAGCATGCAACTGTTACCTCCAACTAAACCCTTTCTCTGGGATTCACTTTAAAATACTTTTAAAGATTTTCTTCCCCTAAGACCTCAGCTTTCATTTCAAATTCGAATGACATATGCTGTATATGTTACATGACAGATACAAGGCCAGGTAACTCTTTCAGAGAATAGTCCTGTCACAGGTATCTTTTTTACATTTGAATGTTGAGACCCATTCGGCGGAATGAAGACCATTAAAGCTCAATATTTCATCACGGCGTGTCTCCAGGCACGTGTGGTGGGACTGACAATCCATCAGGCTCTTCAGTAATGCATAGGCAATCCATGTTATCACCCAATCATTTCTGCAGGGCTTGAGCTCATGTGAAGGTCAATACTCATACAAAAATCAATACTTGTGTTATAGCTTAGAAAGCTCCATGTTGTAATTAAAAATGATGGCATACAGAGAGGGTTTGTGATAATTCACTATTTACTTCTTGTATTATTATTATTATTAGTAGTAGTAGTAGTAGTAGTAGTAGTAGTAGTAGTAGTAGTAGTATTAACAACAACACTAATAATACATCTATTTTTAGCTTATATCTATATCTATCTTTATAGATATACATAGATAGATATTGGTAAGAGCAAATGCTCGTATCCAATACAAATTGGCAATTATATTTTTCATATTATAAATGCATTCTACATTCTGCATACTTCCCTGCCAGAAACATAAAGCACAGTTCCAACCATGAAAATCCACCTCATGCAAAATTCAAAACCATGCCATGCACTGAACAATAAGCACAATGTATGTCTGGATCCCTCAACCACAGTGTAGGCAAGGCAATTTGAAATTAAAAATAAAATGTTATAAATGCCTCATTTATAGGCACTTTACTAAGCTGTTGCATCTCTTAAAATCTCTTTTAATAGATGCTCCTTTCTGATTCAGGCAAATGGAGACCTCACCTTCCTCCCCTGTTTTCCCTATGAGCTAATTGCTAATAAATTTGTATCTTAATATTCTGCAAATATATTATTTAGTGAATATGTTATAGCTCAGCAGGATCTTCTGAAAGACATGGAACAAAATGGCACAAAGCCACTAAATAACCCCTTTTAAGATGTCAACCCAGATTTCTTTTAACTGTTACGGTATTCATACAGGACCTATGTGGATGGTTAAATCCATTCCACTCGCTGGAAATGCTCTCAAAAAATGTAGTTCAGAGTTCTTTACTAGTCCAATGAGATTCATCAGTGTACTATAATGAGTTTGCTTTTAAAATGAATACCAGACTTCACACTAATCTGACAAGGACATAATCCTGCCTTTTGCTGTAACCCTAATGCTCTTGCAATTGCACATAGAACCACCAAGCAGACCCTTGTCAAACATTCTTAATCAATACTTTTATCTGGAGCACTCATCTAGATTATGGATGTTAAAATGTGAAGTCGAGTACACTAAACTGTTCATTAGAGGGACCAGTACGTGCTAAGCATAACAATAAATCATTAGCCAATGGGAACCGATGTCCCAGCTGGACTCACCTAAAGGATCGATTCGCCCGTTGTTCGGTGCTTGGTCAAACTGCCACTCCCGCTGAAGCGAGGAACGCAGCCAACCTGCTCGACTGTGCGGTTCGACGCAGCTGTCCTGCGCTAGCGGAGACTGCTGCCTCTCCACTTCCACCCCTCACCTCCCGCCCCACCTCCGCGTGAGCCGGCCCATTACTTGCCAGAGGTGGCCAGAGCCAATAAAAGCCACCACCGGACACCTGTGGTTAAATGAGGCAGATTAAAAATCAATGGACCCCATCCCTTGCCCCCCCTGTGCCCCGCTGTCTGCAGGACATATGGCGTGAGGATCCTGGGGAGAGAGGTACGCCTGACTCCACTGTGGCGGAGCAGGGAGATGACTGGCAGAGGCGAACAGAGATGAGTTCATGCATTATGCGTGAGGCTGTGACTGAATACGAGAAAAGACAGTTATAGGTTATGCCTGTACTTTCCTTACTGGGTGGACCAATGGCAGGGCCTATTTATAGATAGGAGAGGTAACCTGACAGAGAAATAAACCACATCTAATTGGTGCTGCGCAAGTTTATTAACACTGTGGATGCACGTGCTATGCATAATGCAGTGTATTAGAAAATAATATAGCAAAGAAGCAAGCCTAACACAACCCGTAGCAGACAACCAATGAAAAAGGCAACACAAAGGCATATTATCCATGTTAAAACATTGGCCAATGTGTCCTATGTTAAAACATAAAAACTGACTAATGATAGTGAGTTGGCAGAGTCACAGGTCCACTTGCAAGAAAACCTTGTTTAAGCTAGCTACAAGATAAATAGACCTATTTGCTACCTGGCTTGCTATGCAACCGGTATTGTGAAAAATCCATCCATCCATCCATCCATCCATCCATTATCTAAGCCGCTTATTCCTGGTCAGGGTCGCGGGGGTGCATTTATCCCAGCTTCCATAGACGAGAGGCAGGAATACACCCTGGACATTTCGCCAATCCATCGCAGGGCACACACACCATTCACTCACACACTCATACCTACGGGCAATTTAGACTCTCCAATTAGCCGGAAGTTGACATGAATTAACTAACGTGCATGTCTTTGGACTGTGGGAGGAAACCGGAGTACCCGGAGGAAACCCACGCGATTGTGAAAAATGATCTAGCTAATTATTTTACATTATTTTACAAAAGGGGGAAATCAACATTGAATAGTGTTGCTATTCAATGTTGAATTCAAATGCATTAAAATGCTGTATCCCTTCTTCCACCGAGCTGTACGAAGTCAAGTTTATTTACATGATTATATGTCATAGCTCAAAAGGAGTGTGCGTGGCTGCTGCTTAGTATGTCAAAATGTTGAAGTAAAATGCGCTCTAGTTGAATTTTTCAATGTATGGTTTTTGGCTCAATTTTATATCATACTCTCTTTCAAAATTCAAAGAACATATGCAAGCAAATTTCTCGCACTGTAGAACCCTGCATGGATATCATTATCATGGTTCAGTACAGTTCTCAGAACAACACTGACAATGTGAAAACTCGACCAAATCATCTCAGTGCTCAGTCTCAGCTACTGAGCTGGAGAGCATTCTGCCAGACAGCAGTGACAGTCTGAGAAGAGCCAAAACCAACCATGACAGCACCCTAATGAAGAAGCGGCCAAAAATCATGCTACAGCACAGAGACAATGAGCAGAGGACAGCCCACCAAATAAACACACACTGGCTGACCGGAAAAAGATGGAAATCGGCTAGCATTGTTTATTACAGTAGGATTTTATTACAGGCATTTAGCGGACACCTATGCAGAGCGACTTAGTAGTAGTACAGTACATTTCTTTACATACAATCCATTTGCACAGCGGGATATTTACTGAAGCAATTCAGGTTAATTACCTTGCTCAAGGGTGCGATGGCAGTGACAACACCTGGGAATTGAACCTGCAACCTTTGCGTTTGAAGCCCAACTCCCTAACCGTTATACTACACCTGCTGCTCAGTTTCCCCAAAACACTTGGCTGCAAGCCTGAACTTGGCGGCAGGCTGGCATTCCGCAGGGTCAACCAGCTGCCTGCACCACCATCTGTGCCATGTGGGTTGGTGCCACCGATGCACTGAATCTCCCTCAAGAGACAGCACACTAGGCCTCAATACATCTTGCACTGCCTTCTGCCAGAATCTGCTTCCTTTGCACTCTTAAATCTTCAATCTCGCCGCATGTTTTTTAGGACTGGGAATGAAAAGGCTTCATGTGTTTTGTCTTTTCATGACACATGGAGCAGATATGGATTGGGATGTCACTTCAAAATGGGAGATTGATCAAATGTATTAAAAGTGTACACTTCCTTTCTTTTATTTGTTTTTTTATCTTTCGGGAGATGAGTGAATGGGGAACTGGTCTGTCTTGGTAGTTCAATAACATCTCTCACATCCTACATTTAACTCACAGAGCAATGAAGATGATGATGATGGTGATAATGTAACATTACATTACTCAGATATCGTTTGTCAAGGGTAGTCATTCCCATTCCCTCTGATGCATTGTATTTGATACATACCGACAGGTCAAGAATTATTGACACCCTTGATGAGTTATCTATGTTATCTATGATAGATATATCTATATCTATCTATGTAAGTTAACTAGTTTAAGATCACAGTCTACGTAGATAGCAGTGAGGAAGCGGCAGTTAATCTCCCTGGTTTTGACTTTGAAGTCACCTAGACCTCTGAGCCCAGAACAGGCCTGAACCATACAATGCATAGAGCCATCCCTGACACTATTGCACAAGACATGCCAAAATGGATAACGTAAGGAAAATATTTCCTTTGAAAAATGTAGTGGAGTAAGAGTAAAAGTAGATGCAAATAAAAATACTCCAGTACAAATCCCCACCAAAAAAGTACTTAAGTACAGTGACAAAGTAGAAATACTTTGTTACTTTCCACCACTGCAAGAAACATTGCATGCAATTCTCCATGGCTATAAGAAAAACAGCTCCGTTATCATCAACCATGCCTGTAGATGCCACTTTTCGACATTGCTTACGTCTAAATGAAAACATGCATATGAATGATCACATTCATGGGCATTTTTCAGATTTTAGGCAGTGATGTTGCTTGGTTTAGGCAGCCCTCCTTGACTATAAGTGCTGAGGGATTCCCTGCATAATCCTCTATTATTCGCTAGTACTTTCTTTTTTAAGTATTTATTCGTATACTCACGCGATTGGTGAGTTGGGCAAAGTGTGAGGATAGCATTGTGAAATTTGTCATACTTTTCTGAAACACAATAACAAACAATTTATCACAAAAAAAAACCTAAATTCTAATTTTATGTCCCAGATATTCAGTGAGTATCCCATGAGCAGCATTCCAAAGAGTGAAGTACATTGTTACACTCCAGGACAATAGGTGGCGGTAGCATGTCGGATCAAGCACAAATTGGGCTTTAGTTACTGCGAGGCCATTGTGACCTATGGTACAGAAAGGAAATTCAGCAAGCCCCTGCAGATACTTTGGATTAGTTCAACCGTCTCCCATGAGACCACACCATGGTGCGACAGAGACACAGGTAGATTCCAGGACTGTAGCTTTGATGTTTGTCCCTCCCTAGGGTAATTAACAGCCAATGTGTATGCAATGTGTTTGAGCACGAGCTTGCAATGCAGACACATTGCTTTCTAATTAAACGTTCTTCAATACTTTTATCATACTCTGTATTTCAACTAGACTACACTCACTGGCAAGATCTGTGTGCGGGTGTTTGTGTACTTCATTTTGGCAAACAATATAGGCCTAGATTTTTTCCTGTTACATAAAAACATGTCATTTGATATCACAGAATGCATATAAAAATCTAAATAATAAAATAATAATTTGTCCCAACCCCCAACCCACTCTTTGATGAAAGTAAGTAAACAAGACAGGCTCTGCATTTCAATGCACTATAAATCATTACAGTTGCTAAAAATGTAATGGCGTAAACAGACGAAAATTGTCTTGCTTTGCATTGTTGCTCAAAGTTAATGACATTGTGGTTAGTTAGAATCTGTGTCTAATGGTCTGCATAACTGCAAGTAATTGGAGCCATACTGGAGGTCTCTACAGTTTGTATAAGACCACTAGAGCACTTAATTTGAATGGCTTCAATACGTCGTAAACTTCTGAATTAGACAACAAAAAGACTAGCCTGCCAAAAAGTGCTGGTGATTTGCCTCAGCAGGTAAATTACATCGTTTTTAGCCTTTAATGAGATGCCTCTGTTATTTCGGGACACAATTAAGGTGCATCGTTATATTCTCTCCTACTGGATTTATACCCTGGCAGGGCTGAGATAGATTTCATCATTTTTTTGTATAATGGTAGATGATTGTTCTTCCTACAGAATAGGCGCAGGACACAATTCGATAGTTTTGAAGGCGCGTCTGAAAGATGGTCCATTCATACTGAGTCTAGACTGCCTCGGGGAACACGAGGCTATTATTCATATTTTGGCACACAGTGGTGGTGTAGGTTGGCAGATCCTGGAACAGTGCTTGGTTGAGCCATCCTTCTGGGATGTGTTCCATGACACCTAGCATTTAGTATTGGCGAGTAATGAACTTGGGGTCAGTTCTAATGAGAGTGATGTTACCATGGAGACAGGAGACAGGGATTCTTAATGATGCTATTTGAGGTCAGGTATACTGCCACTTTTAACAAAATAAAAGCCAGTACTCATTTAGTTTAGGTTCTATTGTTTTTATTATTAAATTATATATATATATGCAGTATACACATATATATATATTTGCGTTTATATATATATAGAGTGTCCCTTGGAAGTTGTGGGGTGCAAATAAAGGTGGGTAAAGTCTGATTTAATATGTTTTCATTTCAAGCTGTAAGGCAACAAAAGGGGACATTTTTGAGAATGGCTGTAGACTTTAAAGGGGCACTGTATATATCTGCAAAAGCTTTTCATTGACTGTCACAGAAGAGACAGAAGAGCGCAATCCATCGACAGTCCCCACGCAGCTCTGCTGGTGCCTATATCGGGGATGCTGCCGATCGTGTGTCGTATTCCATCTGTGTGAAGCATGAAGCGATCGCTGGAAGCAAGTTCCCTGAAGTATTTCTGTCATCTCGTTGACTCATTTGCATCACTGTCTTTACACAACCAAGAAAGAGAGGCACTGAAATGTCTGATCCCAGCTAGCACAGGTGTCGCTCCACCAGCATTTTGTAAATTAGCATTTCTGCAGGCTGCTAGCGTATATTCGAGGCTAGGCAATCGAGAGAGGATGAGCCGTTAAGAGAAGGCACAATAGGTGGTGAACGGTCCTGCCGCTAGCAGACTGATGTAGTGCCGATTTGCCAATTTGTGGTGCTGGCGTGCTGACGGCTGTTGCAGACAGGATCGATAGCTGTTTGCTTGCTTACTCACTATGTGATAGAGCGGTCTAAGACTCAGAGTTCGGACGAGAGAAGAATACATTATTTTCAATGCAACGATAAAAGATGTGTTAGTACAGAATCCCAAAGGGTTACCGAGTCAAGAGTGATACAAATACAAAAGAGATCAAAAAGTTCTTCTTTTCTTGCTTCTGCTGCTGCTGCGAAGAACAATACATCACAGCCATATTTAAAGTCTGTACACAGGAGGTGTACCTATCCAGCTACATATTTGATTGTTTAAAATATGTTAACTCTTAACAACTACTTCTCATATACGAGTACACTCTAGTATTTGGACTCCACGCTTTGTTAGAGTGGAATACTTTCCCAAGGCCTCTTATCTAAGAACAAGATAATGCTTGGCCGTGGGTGCTAGTTTTCATCCGTGTAGTTCAGACAAGGCCAGAATAAGACCCCATTGTAAGCTAAGGTAAGAGAGATTATTGTTTTGGGCATGAAGGCCCCATATGAGTGAACAACTTGGCAATAACAAAACTATACTTGTATAGATACATATGGAGCCAGGCTTTTCCTCCTCTAAATATTAGTTTTGATAAATATCTCCTGGTTCCAACTCCTCACCTGACTGGACAAAAGGATATCTGTGATACGTAATATAACGGTAATATGCCATAAAAAACATAAGAATAAAATAATGCAACATAATTGTGAAGAAAAACTACACAACATACAGTCAGCTTCTCATTATGATAAAAATAAAAATAATAATAAATCATAAATTAATTTTATATTCAGATTGTCTTCCAGTTTGGTGGCCAATTATACTCTTGATGATGTCAACTATCCCTTTCCCTCGTATTACGTGTTCGCCACTGCATCTCCAGGACTGGCAGTGACAAAGGAGAACTGAGCCGCCTCCTCCAAGACGGAACCTGCCAAGCCTTCGACTGTTACGAGATGCTTGTGCACGGCAAACTCGTTCCGCTCTCCCCCGGGGGCGGACAGCCAATCGCCACCCCCGAACGGGACTCCCAGCCAGAAAAATGTTTCCAGCCACAAGTCAGTGAGTATTGAACCAAATGTCGGCTTACAAAGACCAGAATAAATAACAATAAAAGTAATGAATGTTGACATGTTTATTTGTTCCTGAGAGCTAATGTCCTGTTTTTATGAAGAATTCACTCACTGATGTTAGCTTTTGGAATGATTATTGTGATTTAGAACTGTGATGAGGCGCTTTGTGTATATACACTCTTTGCCTGTAAATGTATACAAAAATACAGCATGGCTGTCAGCCAATCAGGATAAAGTATTTATCCAAGCTGTGGCATACACACACATATATAATTTTTGGTTTTACAATTTACTTGCAGTCTCTACAGATCCACACATGCATACATACTGCACATTTTCACCTGAGCATCATCATCATCATCATCATCACTACAATGAATCCAAGTATACTATAACTGTTGAGTATATAGTGTCACTCATATATTATTACTACAGCAAAACATTCTGTTTATTGTGACAGATAAGTATCCAACATTGGCGTTATCTTGACTGTATGTCTTCACTCTTGTGGGTCTCTAAATCCCTGTTTTAGCAGAGTGGTTAACATGTCCAGAGTCATCATTTTCTACAGGTAGATTTATCGATCATCTTTGGGTTAGCTGATTCTAAATCAGTACCTTTGCAGCAGTATCTTATTGTAAAGTAGTCGCATCATGCACCATATATTCTGTATACATTCAATACTGAACCAGTGAGACACTTGGTTTGTTGACTACACTCCAGTAACTATATATTTTGTGAACACAAGTGATGGCTTGTGTTGTCATGAATGCCCTCTGATCATTAATAATGACCTCCCTAATTAGCAGGTGACTTTCAGGCCTACTGGCCCTCAGACAGACAGTAAACTCTGACAGGCTCGTCGGTCTCCACAGAGGGTTTGTCACAGGAGGCCCGGTCTTCCTGTAATTGAGTCGTTAGCATTTTATTAATGTGTCACATTTAAAAGAGCCTTCAGGGCTAAAAGTTCCACTACCTTAGAATCATTCAAACGCATTCACGCAAAGAGCCAGATACCATTGGAAATGCAATATATGTGTGTTTTGAATCGTTGCACGGATACATAAAAACACACACGTACAGAGATGAGAGAGATACAATATAATTCATGCACTGCCCTTGATCTCACTCGTCTGTCCTCTGCCCTCTATCTTGGTTAGGGTTTGGAAGTGATTACTGACCGCTAGCTCCTCTTTAATAACGTTGCCCAGATCAGCAGAGGTGACCGATCAGCGCATGACCAGTGCAACTGACACCCGTGTCCCATTTTCGCCCTCAGACAAATCTGACCTCCAGAAGACTCTCACTGCCCTCTGGTAAAGGGTTTCCGATGAAGCCAATCTCACACATGGGAGCAACACTGGCCTGGACGCTGGGTTCCCCCTGACCACGTTAACCCCCTCACACCCCACTGCAACGGCAGACAGGGAGGAGGGAGGGTCAAGCAGGGGGGGCCTGCAGCTGAGGCCACTGAGAACCGTGACCACTGAGGCGGACGTCTGGTGACCCAGTCAGAGGTGTAGCGGCTGTTCACTCAACCGCCAAGCAGGTGCGCAGCACGCCCCAAACCATGCCAAACCCACGGAGCAAACAATTCCCAGAGGGGCCAGTTGAAAGCCATGACCTTCTCAGGAGCCAAATTGCTCCCATGCACTGAAGCTGCTTTGTTGTTCTAAAGGTGATGGAGTTAGACAACGGAAATCTGATTCATCCGAATGCAGTAAACGGCCCAGTACACCGTCATCTGAAATCCAACTCATATACTTGAATGCATATTGCAGTGACAATGGGAATACTTCAGAATGTCAAGGAATAAACACTTTTATTTGTATGAGATAGGCTAACTGCATTAATTTATTCCACTGCTAATTTCCTTAATGTGTGAATCCTGCTGAATTGTTAGTAGACTGCTATTCACTGGGCCCTACATTAGTATTTCATTCTGTGGAAGAGATTGAGCAAATCGCATTGATTAGTGAAAAATACAGTCCACAAATGCATTTTGGACAGCTGCCAACAAATGTGAAATAGCTGAAGAAAGCAACCCGCATTTCCTTTTAAGCCCTGGTAAACGCAAAGATAATTAGTGTGGGATGGGATTTGGAAAACAGCCCTCCCGTTTCTTACACATAGTACAGACAAAACACACATACACACAAAAACACACGTGCACACACGCACACACACACACACACACACACACACACACACACACACACACACACACACACACACACACACACATTGATATCAGGATCTGCATATGCACAATGAAGTAAGCATCCAGCCGATCTGCGAAATGTTCAATGCCACAACATTGAATTGCAAAAACATTATAATGTACATAGAACATCACATCAATGTTGAGGAAACTGAATTATATCAGATAGGTGGTTTGGTTCCACAACAGCCTGTTTACTAGGGCTGGCAGAATTAGAAATTCCCTGCAACAAGCTGAACAAAACTTTCAAGCCCTCAGTGTTGGGCACAGTAAAAAAAAAACTGAACTGAACTTCAATAAAAGCTGACTTTGACAACAGCTTGACAAAGAAAGCACCGGCAAGCTTTGCCTCTTGGCCTCTGAATCTCCCTGTGGCTGACAACAGTGACACATGGCCCAATGAGGTCCAGGTGCGAGCCCGTGTTGGTCCCAACCTTCTTCAGAGTGACAGCGGAGAATCGCCTGCCTGCCATTTCCCTCTGTTTTCATTCCCCCTAGCCTCTCTTTAAACAGAAACCGCACCGCTAGAGACGAGCCGTGTTAAAGCTCCTACAATAGAAGCTCCCAGAGCCGCTACCTAATAGGGGTGTCTCATTTATTCATGGCCCTGCTGCGAAACGCATGCCTCCATCTTGAAACCTGCTCACTCACGCTTGGACGACCTTGCCTACCTTGATCCATGATGTGTGGATTCTGTGAGCAGATTCATCTATATTGCATGGTGGGTGTATTTATAGAAACCAGCTTTTCGCTCACATGTCAACCTGGTTAGTTTAATTTTGAGATATCTAACAAATTTAGGAATGCGATTCAAGCTGGTTTTCATGGGATTTCTGACTTACTCATGAGTAATTACTGAATTACTCATAATTAAGCGAGCTAATTAAATAGGCTAATTTGGCAGGGCTTCATCGTGACAGCCAGTGCAAAAACTACCTTGGCTGCACAGCTACTAGTCTTGTTTTGTAAAATAAGGCACACTGATAATGCTTAAATACCAAATTCAGATAAATAAGAACCAATTTTGTTTGGCCCACAATACAAGGGAAAAGGAGTCACAGTTGACATTTATTTCCGATGCTAGGAGATCACATGTCACTTCCATAGTTCACTACCCCTTATCATCTCTCCGGGTTGAATGGGGTCATTAGATGTTATTCAAAGCAATGCCACTGGAAAAAAAACACAAAAAACATGCACTCCATTAGCATTTCAATTCATCACAGAATGCTAAAGGCCGGCACATGCTGGGACCCTGTCAGCATTCAATTCGGGCCTGAAAGGGCAGTCATGAATTGAAGTGATTTCATAAAACAGCAAGCCTGCAGAATATACTCAGGCTAAAATAAATTAGCTTTATTTCCAGCTTCAGTTAGATCGGAGAACAGAAAACATGTTCTGCATGTCACAGTCGGTAGCGAATGTGAGCCGACTCAACGTTGGTAAGAAATCAGAGCTCGATTGACTATTCAGCAGATGGCAGGAAAGAATGAGCTGATTTTCCTTGACCAGGGTGCACTAATGGGCCATTTGCATTGCGATTATCCCATTCACACTGTGCATCATTACTCCAAGCCTGATCAAAGCAGATTGTGATCTGAAAGGTCTGCTACGTGAGTGAATATGAGTGAAATCCAGCATATGAGTGAAATTCGGCAAGGGGTACATTTGCTGGAGTTTTAGTATGAGCAGCACCTTGATGTTAGACCAGACCGCTAAATGGAAAAATGCCACGCAGGCTAATTAGTTAGGGATAAGCGGGCCTGATCTCCCACTCTAGCCTATTTGTGGAATTTCAAAAATGTTCCATTTACAAAATTCCATCTTATTTAACCATTAGAAAATTCCCTCATGCAAATCTTGCCCTTGTATGTTTTTTATAGGGCTTGATAACAGTGGATATATGGGACATGGCTATTAGTATCATAAAAAACACCTATAAAAGTGGAAAACTTTTTAATTTAGGAAAAGTAGCGGTTGGCGGTTGTATCTTTACAGCCACATTTCAATTTCCTGGAAACTAACTGCCTCATTAGAAAGTAGTACAATGAGTCCGATCGCTTGCACTTTCACGACACCTAAACCCTACAAATTCCACACCTTATTACACAACTATATCTCCTCTTCCTCCTGTAATGAATCCAAGCATTCATTATTAATTCAGCTACAGAATCTCATGGGAACCATCTCAGTAAAATATACATGAGCCATGTACTTTTCTAGTCCTAAATTATACATTATATACTGTAGATCCTCCAGAAAAGCATAAAAGTGCCATGCTAGAATAAGCACACAAAAAAAATGTAAACATGAATTTGGGGTGTCAACACACTTGGACGGCCTCCACTATTGGTAGATATACGTCTTGCGTAGATGTACCCGAGACAATACATAAAACCTTTATGGCATAAAGCTGTCCTGAGTGACTGCTAAGGGAGCCGCTGAGTGGACGTAACAGTGAAAGGCAAGGGCTCCCTGTGGAGCTTTTTATCTGTAAAATGTATTATCTTAAAGCTTCCAAATGCATTACACTGTCAGATCCTGGCAGGAGAGGAAGAGGGAGTTTACGAGTCTATTAGTTTACTAGTCTATTAGGGCTAATGATTGGTCAGGTAATTGAAGCCAGTAGTAAATAGAATCCCTCTCATTTCCATGCTGTCCAGTGCAATGACACAATTGGAGGATTTGAATTTGCTAATGAATTATGTGGAAAAGGCAATTGTACACAGGAAGTGCTGTTGTACACACTCTTCATTACATTACATTACAGGCATTTAGCAGATGCTCTTATCCAGAGCGACTTACAGTTGACATTTCTTTACAATCCATTTATACAGATGGATATTAACTGAAGCAATTCAGGTTAAGTACCTTGCTCAAGGGTACAACGGCAGTGTCCCACCTGGGGATTGGACCTGCAACCTTAACGTTACAAGCCCAGTTCCCTAACCATTATACCACACTTCAAAATAGGTGGTGTGTAATATTTGTGATCTTCTGGTAAATCTTAATGAAAATTACACTGTAGCTGCTTCCTGCAAAACAGTACTTCCTACAGTACTTCCTGCTTTTGAGCAGGAACTACTGTAGTCCACACTCGTCACAGTAGATGTTGTGTCACATTTGTGATCACCCAAATGAATATAACTATATTAAAAATAAGTTGTGGCAATTTAAGGAACACACTCCCATGGTTTCACTCTCTCCACTCACTCCCTCACAAATACTGATATTATACTGCATCAAAAAGGTAATCACTACAATTTTGACTAATATATTCTGGATTATATTTCTGTCCATTGCTCTATTTTTTTGTTTTTGTCATTCAATTTTCGAAACTTCTAGGAATTATAGTATGTGATTCTGTGTGATGCGAGTGGTACCTATATGATACAGTATCATGTTTGGAAATGTAGTAAAATGTAAAATCAATGTAAAATCGAATTAATTCCCCACATCTAGTTCCGCACTTAAGTGATACATTACAAGGCGACAGGCTTGAATAAAAATGGCTAATGGGAAAGGGCTATGAAGGAACCTTTGAGATAAGTTGTCTGCTGGAAGAGAGCAGGGTATTAATATTTGAGTTTGAAGTGCAGACACCTTGTGATATTAGATTTTAGATACAAAAATCTTAAATACATACTTACACAAATCTTAGATACATTCTACATATAAACTTCTTGGTATTAATTATTTAAAACCAATCAAGGCATTCTTAGCTCTAGCACCAAGGTAATCCATAGAGAAACACACCTTTAATTGTCGGTATAAGCGGGCCACTGATTTTTCTTTTTTTTTTTGTACATTTCAGACTTCAGTGTGGAAAAGGTGAGAAGGCTTGGCGTGGGGGCTCGGATATGAAGAAGCTTACACAGATCAGTGGGAAATGCTGGCTAATCCTCACTACATATCCTTCTGGGGGAAAACAGAAGGCAATGGGGCTCAGGATGAACTTGAAGATGAAGTCTACCTGTCTGAGAGAAGGGTGGGAGAGTGCTCTCTTGGGCCGGGTTTTGAACTTGCCGAAATTACAGAACACTTCTGATGCAACTTGCTGGAAAGTTGCTAGCATAACCTTCAGTAATTCCTTAAATTGCAGCACGGTTAAACAGGTGGGCAGTGTTGTGGAGCTGGGTTTAAAGCTCCGTGTTCCAGTAGCCCTGCAGTTTGCAGTGAGGAAGATAATATAACTAAAGTAATGTCATGTTTGTAGATGAGTGTTGATCAATTGAATACTTTGTGAGAGGTCTTTTTTCTTAGTTGATTAAAAAAAATTATGTTAATGAAATTCTGTTTGTGCTCAAGCAACAAGTGTCACTACACTGAAACCCAGTGTTTTAGGATGAGCCACCCAGCACCCCAGAAACCTTTGTGACATGAAGAGGTCCAGATTTTTGGAGGACAAAACAAATCCGAAGACAATGGTCTATGCAATTTCACCGAATCCTCTTAGACCCCGCACTAAGCCTTTTATTGTGATATTGTACATGCTTAGCAAACAAGGGCATTTGCTTCCAACTCATCATTGATGCTTGCTGTAGCAGTTTTGTTTGCAGGTCCAGCTCCCTACCCTCTATGCCACATCTACCCTGTACAAGGCTGAGAAACAGTTGGCTTGAGTAAGGAGTTCACGCAGTGCTGTCATCGCTACTGTTATCAATGACTCAATGAGTCATTCTCAAAACTGTTTCATCTGTTCCTGGTTGGGAATAATAATAATAAATGTAGAAGATGAGCAGAGAAATATCGATATCAAGTCTGGTAAGCAACAACACATCTGTGTAAAGAAGTGTAATTCATACAGCATTGTACAGCATGAAATTCACGCAGTGCTGTCATCGCTACTGTTACCGCAGCTCATGACAAGAGATGGAATCACCTGTCATACGATACGATATGATCTTTATTAGTCCATTTGCATGGAAATTAATTTAGCTAGGTCCACAGATAACAGATAACGTTAACAGACACATACATAGTCAGAATTCAGCAGGGGGCTACAAGCAAACACTGGCAGGTATATTACGGGTAAACAATCCACAGTGCATTTCTAGTTATTTCCCCCATTGCTCCAGTGGCTGAACACTCTTCAGATTCTGGTCACAGTCTTGATTTGGGATAGAAATGACAGAGGCAACATGGTTTCCATGCAATAATGTAATGGTGGCTAATTTTCAAGGCCCATTGTTCCAAACTATCTTATCTGTGATTTACGCTATCTGACTGCAGCACATCTAGCAATGTATGGCTGAGTGATTTTCTTCATTGTGGCTTGCATTAAGACATGCAGCTAATCTAAAGTCACACATCACTGCAGGCAGATATATGCATTTCCATTTCATTCAGAAATATTACTGACAATACCAATAATTTCCAACAACAGCCACAGACGTACAAGAAAAACAAATCCATCAATCTGGACAAAACCTAGAAACCTACTTTGGTTGAATGCAAAATATTTTTGCCGTTATGTACTGTAAGTTAAGAATTCCACAGCTCTGTGAATGTAAACAGAGAATGCAGCTAACAGAGCAGAGAATTCAATTTTCAAGCTTCCTCAAGCTTAAACCTAAGCTTGATAGCACAAGGGTTTCACTCTGAATCGCAAGTGAGGATCTCAGTACATCTCTTTTCTACAGATTTTCCAGCTTCAGATATTGTCTCAGCAGAAACATATTTCTTCATTTAAAATTGAGGTCCTACAGATTCTTTGTGCTGATATCACTATTGTTCGACTATTTCCAATAATATTTGAAACTGGGCAAAATACTGGAATGAGTACCACCTATGAGGAGACTTCTTCTGAAGCAGTCGACTCCCAGACAGCTAATCGTTTGCTGATTTGGGAGCCACATGTGGTTGAGATACTAAAGCAGTGGGCCAAACCCCACCTCTTACCTGTCTGCACCTGCTTGCATCTCATTGACCCCTCTCTGGATGACATCCCGCGAAGCCGCCAGTTCTGGGGCGCGGCCCGCATTCCGGGAATACAGGCCGAGGCCTCCGTCTGTCAGGTACCTGCAGACCGGAAACCAATTACTGTCAAGATGCTGCCTTTCTCATTGGCCAAAGATATGATGAGGAATGAGGCTGAGCCAACTTGCTGACAGAACCATCGATCTTATTGGACACCATCTCAGATTTCATGGGTTAGGACTGTAATGGGATGTGGATGAGAGAGCAGCGAGTACAAGGCATTTAAAGCTAATTATGATAGTAAATGAATGTCCTGCTATTTCCCCCAGGTGCTTATTAATTAAAGTTCTGAGTTTCGCTCCTGGCGCTATTCAGTGAGTCATTTTCAGAACTGTTTTATCTGTTCCTGGTTGGGCAGAATAAATGTAGAAGATGAGCAGAGAAATATCTATATAAGATCTGGTAAACAACAACACATCTGCAGTATGGGACAATGTTTTTAAGGAAGTGGTGTTTCTTATGCAAATGCCCACTTTCATAGGAAAATAAAACAATTTTAGTAAGTGTAATGTAACTGTAATGCTTTGAAAGGTATTAGGAATACATACAGTATTATAACTGCTGAAACCGAGATGTTGTGACTCTGGCTAACTGAAAAATTATGATGTAATTTTTCTGTGATTATTATTGCTATAAGCTAGATGTCTGAGACATCCTTTATACTCTGCAAAAATTGCCTGGGTGTTCTCAGCTGCAAACAAATATAATTGGAACTAGGAGGAGAGCTGAGATTTTGAATATATACAATAGCATGACTATACAACTTGCATCTCATGTAAAATACTGGAATGTATTATTAGGGACAAGTTGGAATTATTCCTGAAAAGTAATAGCATATTAAGGGATAGCCAACATGTTTTTTTCAGGGGGAGGTCATCCCTAAAAAAACCCTGGACTTGTGGGAAGCTACAAAGTGTTTAACTTGAACCAGGCTCATGATCTTATACATTTGGACATTCCAAAAGCATTTGACAAGGCACCACATGAGAGGCTCAATGTTGAAATGAATTCAGTACCAATTACAGGAGTTATTTCAAAGTGGGTTCATAACTGGTAGAATGCAAAGAGTAACTATAGGAGGGACTGCATCTGATGTAGGAGTCAGCTCTGCTTTTCCGAATTTACATAAATGTATCTTGATAGGGATGTTAGTAGCAAAAAAGTTTGGAATCTAATAAAACAATCCAAGATTATTTCAACCAAATCCTGAATTGGGCAGGATTCGTTGCCAGGTCATGTCGTAGAGGCAGAGACACTTAATTCAAGTCCAGGCTTGATGCAGTACTGGATATTCTCTAGACTAGGAAATGATGATACTAGATGAGCTGAACCGCCTGTTCTCATCATTATGTATTCTTATGTTCTTATTATTCTACAAAGCAGCCAATTTGCAAGTGTGACTTATACTCCACGGTTTACGGTGATTATTCATATAGAGTCAGGGATTCATCAAAGTTAAGGCAGGGAGGTCAAATGCTGTGTACACATGATGGAGCCCCAGATATTTCTCTTTTAATTATGGGTATTAGCAGGGTATTTAATGATGTAATGTTTTCATATTGTATTCAATTATATATGAAAACGTGAATTCTTATTCACAGACTGCTTGAGAGGGAGATTGCTTTTAAGCAGTTTACAGGCCTGTTACAGCATGAATTTGAATGCAACTCTTATATTTACATTTCAATAATATGACAGCTTGTGGTAGCAGGATGTGAATACGGTTTCATATCAGGTGTGCTTGAGAAGGAATTTCTTATCTTAAATTGCATCATTAAATACCCTGCTCTGTAATTGTATACAGACTCGATAATTGAATATAACATGAAAACGTGCAGATCTGTAAGGTACTGATAACTGCATCAGCTAAGCACAAAAAAATGAATATGGGATAACCTTTCAGAGGTGTCACAGATACATTTATCTCTGTATTTGCAAGCTGTCATTTTCCGCAACTTTTATCCAGTGTGAATTGCACAACCTCAATTTAGCATATCACACATTTTTACAGCTGGAAATGTACTGAAGTAATTCAGGTTAAGCACCATTATCATGGGTACGATGTTGAAGCCCCACGTAAGCATTGAACCTGTGATGTTTGGGTCCAGCTCACTAATGAATATTGTACACCACAGTTGAGCCCTAAATGCATCTCTTACCCGCCGCTAATGTCATCCGCTCTCGCATTCTTCCCCAGGAGGTCCCCGTCGCTCAGGTACCCGCCCACCTCTGCCTCTGGCCCACCATCCGCCCCGCCCTTCTCTCCAAGCTCTGCGCCCCTCTGCCCCAGCCCCGCCGCCGCCCGCCTCAGGGGCGCGGTGTACACGAGGCGCGAGGAGTCAGCATGCGAGTATCGGCCTGCACCACCACCAACGCCACCACCGCCGCCACTGCTGCTGCTGCCCGCGCTGCTGCCGCCACCCGCCCGGGGTTGGGAATAGCTGCCTGGCAGAGAGGGGGCGTCGCTAGCCTGCAGGCGGGGGCCAGGGGACTGGCCCAGGCGCCAGCACATGGGCGAGGAGCGGCTGGCCAGGCCGGGGACAGCGCGGCCGTTCACCTCCGTGGTCACCGTGCTGTCGAAGGTCGTCTCCAAGGCGCTGAGGGGACAGGGGGAGAGGGGATTATCATTATATATTTTGGACAGCCCTGTTCTCCGAGGTGCTGGCAAGAAGGGATTTAAACACAGAGATCAATTGCTTTATCCTGACTTTATCAAGATGATGCAATCGATGTTCAAAAAGAACTACGGGCTGGCGGATGGCCCAGCGGTCTAGTGCACCGCGCTTTGGAGCGGTGTGCGCTGCCCGTCAGAGACGCGGATCGAAACCCGCGTTTCTACCAGACCGGCCCTGGTCGTCAGCCCGATCGGAGGCGGCATTTGGCTGTCCGCCTCCGGGGAGAGGGAGGGAGAGCCGGCACGAGTCCGCCGAGGAGAGAAGGTTAATGGAGTCCGTGGAAGATCTCCGTCTCGAAAGAAGGCGGGGAAATAGGTCCAGGAATACGAATCTCGTTCCCGGAGGACGGGCGGCGGACTCGTGAGGGTGGGGAATTGAAAATAAAATAGAGGGTATAATTGGCTACTAAATTGGGAGAAAAACGGAAAAAAAAAGAAAAAAAAAAAGAACTACAATATAATGTATATTCCTGGAGCAGGAAGTAATAAAGCCAGCACTTTTAGACACCAGCTGACCCTCAACAGACACAGAAATCCCCACTGTGATATCGTCGTGTTGTGTACTTGCTTGTTCCATGGTTTTAATGTTTTTGTGATTGGGGTTTCCTGATCCATTATCATGGGATATTTATTAAAACTGTGGTCTGCCTTTGTCTTAATGTTGACTGTCTGTCATATCTGTATTGTTATTTTTTTACATAGTTATGTAAGTTATCTATGTATCTTTGTGCACCGGATTTCCCTTGAGTAAACAGAACCACATGCCATTTCTTGTGTTGTATAATTTCCTCACACGTGAACAGGAAAAAAATAAACTGTACTGGCACGCCCACACAGCCTGACCTTTTCAAAGTGCCATGATATTTCCAGGCTGCTGAATCGGAATGGAGTGGGAAAAGAGGAGTGGGAAGTCCAGTAGCTCAATGCCCTTCCTAGACCATGGCGGTCCATCACTGAGGGATAGGAATGGATCTTTTGCCAATGAACAGCTCGTTTTAGTGAATGTCGGGAACCAAATTGCCTCGGTGAAAGAGTCGTTCATTTGGCTCCTGGATTGCTTTTTTAATGCTGCTCAACAATTCTCTGCCTACTTCTCCTTCCCCTTGACTGACATGCACAACAGCAGATCCAATGTTTTTTTCACCTATTTAAGCCAAATCAGTGTGTTGGATTGTATCCAGACTGGAGACAGACAGGCACCAATCTATTGCATGTACATGGGGGGATGACTGGGCTCAACAAGAACCATGCTTTATATGCGCTTATACCACGGCTTGGATGAATACTCGATTCTGATTGGCTAACAGCCGTGGGTATATATCACATGTAAATCCTCACTAAAAAAAGCTCCATATTAATTCACCCAAAGCCACACACTGCATAAACAAGGATAAACGTTACTTCAGCACCGGAACTTCTCTGCAGATCTTTCAATTTACGGAAATTAATATCCAGACAGTTGTGCATGGGAAAGAAAGCATGCATGGGAGTTTGCTAAAACAACAGGACTTGTTTGCTTATATCAAAAGATTGCAATAATGTAGTGGAATTGTTTTCTAATGTACCCAGAAATGTACAGTAGTTAATTAGATAACAGCTAGTTAGATAGCTAGCTTTTATAACTTCTGTCTTTTTCACTGAACTTGGCTACAGCGACTCCCACACAACTTGGTTTGTGTGTTAAGTTGTATCTAAGTTTGTAACTTGAAACCAAATCATAGAGGTAGAACAAGTTTGAAGTCCTTAGTGCTAGCTAGCTAGCTATTCTTGCTTGTCTGTTACGTAAGTTATGTACCTTAAGTTACGTAAATTGCTAATGTGTCTGGCTATGAAGTTAGTAACTTCTTAGCACACAAAACATCTGTCAAACTAGATAGCTAGCTAAGTAACAGCCATTGCTAACTAAATAGTTTGCAAGAAACTATTTAATATCACTAGGGGGTTGCAGCTAGCTTGCCAGATGTTACTAGCCAGACATGTTATCAAGCTCTGTAATACATATGAAACGTTGAAACATTAGCTAACAAGCTATCACCACTATTAACTTGTTATAACAACTCAGCTATGGTACGAGTCCCACAAACTTATAGCAAGCTGGCTTTATGCATCCTTAGGTAATTAATCTAACTCGCAACAACAACATACTGTACTTCGCTAGTTTACAAGCTTGTTAGGTCATTCATGTTTTCTAGCTAGCTAACATTAGCGCTGTGAATTTACATCTTTTTTATCTTACCCTTCCTTGCTAAACTTACTTTGAGCTAATGTTGGCGCAAGCTAACAGGCTCTTTGGCATAATTCTGTTTGTGGTCTTGACAACAAGGATGTGGAATAAATGGAATAATGTCTGTTTCCAACACAGTCTTGCAAATATGTCTCTATCCACATATTAAATACTGCCATCTACTGTGCAAGTTATGAATGCTTTCATCTCTTCCTGAGCCTGGGTAAATGAGGAACTATATTTATTGGCATATTTACACATGCCATTTTAATATTTTTTTATGGCAAGTAGCCATAGTATAAGCGGAATAAACCACTCCAAGCTGTGCATTCTCAGGATATATAAGCACTTCTGGTCAAGAGCCTCATAATGCAGCACCACCCCAGGCATGCATGTATATCCTGAGAATGCATGGCTTGCAGTGGTTTATTCCTTACGTATCAGACAGCACCAGGGCTGGACTGGCTATATAGTCTACCGGGCCGATTCCCGGTGGGCCGGTCTAGTTTTGGGCCGGTAGGGCCGGTATAATTATTATTTTTAATTTAAAAAAATATACTTTTTTTTTTTTTTTTGTCATCTAACGGCCAACAAAAAATGGACAGCGGCCCATTGGTTCATTTTCTATACTGACACTGGGCCGGCCCAATCACATGCTTTTTTTGCCATCGAACGGCCGCCCCAAAATGGACAGCGGCATCATATGCATATTGAACAGACTGCAAGGATGTCGTAGTGATGGGCGGTGTCCGACCGATTGTGATGGGCCGGTCTGAGCCAAATGGCAGGGCCTATTTTTTGTCCCAGTCCAGCCCTGGACAGCACACATGCCAATAAACTATTTGAACAACCATCTCAAGTAAATATATCCCTCTTCTTCCATAGGAAATTGCATCATTTGTTAAGTCAAAACATTGCATAATTAAAACTATACCTTCCCAAAATAAACAGATGCATTTTATTCTTAAATTGTAAACAATGCCAGGAGACAGGAATGATTTGAAAAAACAGGATCAGATTCGGCATTCTTATTTAGACATCTGAATTCAATTACTAAGCAGATCTATTTCAATGACCCAGTTACCGTTTGCGATTGCAATCGCTCACGGTATTGCCAAGTGATAGGCCGTCCTGCTGTGCGTAGTTGTACATTAAAATGCCAACAGTTGTTTTCTGTATTAGTCCCACTCTTTCATGTAAGTCAAGTGTCAGCAGCAGCATGAAACTCCATTAATTATGCACAGTTAGCTGTCTGTAGTGGCTTCCTATGAGTTCCTATCAAAATCTCATTGTTTGCCTTTTTTCCGAAGCGTAGCGTTAGAGAATTCACATCCACAATGAAGTGTTCAGAATTTCCCAAAAGGATCATGTAATGTAGCCTACCATCATGCATCTGTTGTTTTAAATCATGTGCTGCTTTATTATATTCAAAACTGAACAATAAACAGCGCACAATGATTCCAAAACAATATATGTATCATGTATCAATATATATATATATATATCAATATATCATGTAATAGGCAAACAAGTTAGTATGAGTGAACATTCAAAATAATTTTTCATGGTGGTTGTGAATTCTGTGTGTCTGGAAAAAGGCAACAAATATTACATTACATCGATATTACATATAACATGTTTTCATCATGACATCACTTATGATATTACGTCAGTCTGCCATGCTGTATGCTTCCTGAAATGGCGCCACTGCCAGAATATGGTGCTTCCTAGTATAATGGCGTTTTATGCTGGGGGCAGAATTATCTTTCATATGATGTGACTCAGATCTGACTTTTCACAGCTCCAGACTCCACGAGGCGAGAGGGAATGACCGCGGCGTGACTCCGGTCAGCAAGGTAACGCGGTGGGCAACCTCGCTCCCACACTCGACGATGGCTGTCTCGCTTCTTGAGATCATATTAAAGTCACTGGTCTGATAATCAACTGGCAGTTAAGCAACTGGCTGATAATCACATTAAGAATAACCATCTGCTTTCACGGGAGACTGAGAATACTCAGGGAGGTGGAATACAAGCAGTCATTCCTTATTCCATTCCTTAATTTCCTCCTCAGACTCATATACTACATACAAACAAACTGAAGTAAAAAGGCATTTGCTGCAAGCAGGAACAATTATTTGTAGTCATGGCTATTTTTTGGGAGGTTATTATTGGTGTGGGTGTGAAAAACTGAGCAATCATTTGGGCTGATCTGGAATTGGGTATTAGCATTTTCGCACAGTGCAAGCCGTTGCTCTTTGCAATTTGGCGCTGGCCATGTGAGGACATATACGGCTTGTATCAGCTCTGTGCAGAGAGAGAACTACTGCAGCTCAAGACAACCGCCGCCCCCTGATTTTCCATCATCATCATCATCATCATAATCATCATTATTATTATCATCATCATGATCACAACAATTAAATTATGATTATTTAATAAATCAAGTCAATTTAATTGAATATTATTGAATCAAATTATATATCAAGTCAATACACATTATTATTTGTATTATTAGTATTATTTTATTAATGCATTCATTAATTTAGACACATAGTACCAAGCACACACCAAGCCAACGATCCTGATTGGTCCAATGATCCCGATTTATAAATGCCAGATAGGAATCCCTTTCCCTAGGTTTCATTTTCTTGCCAATATACTCTTAATATCTGAAACTCCCAGGTGTTCTGTCTGTTCTGTCCATCTGTGTCAGCTACAGGGTGATGTCATCGTATCATTCCAGATGGCACATGACAGTTCTCTTAGGGTTCTTATATCTGGTCGCTCACACGCCAGATTGTCTCCTGGCAACGTACAGGCATTTGGAAAGCAAGCAAATGCAACCCACGGCCAGCAATATAATACGTTTCATCACTCTGCAAATAACAGCATCCATACTCTGACTCCTTCATAAGAAGAGAAATCAATAGCCTAGATGAAAAAGGTACGATATATATGAGATATTCCGCTTACATAGGCTACCTTTTAGTCAGTTTAACTGAAGGACAGTGTTAAAAAAATTCTAAGATGGTTAGAAGGATGGTTTCTGTTTTAAAGCCAATCTTTATTTGGACTCCCATTCCTTTTTGGCAATTTCTGGAGCAACAGAGGTATCATTTCAGCTAAACTGGTTAATTTCACATGAACATCCAGGGACATCCAATATGCACAAGCTACATTTTGTAGTTGTTTGTCATATATATTTTGCAGTATATTTGTTGATTTCCCTTCAGATCATGTTCAGCATTAATCATTGATGGTAACATGGTTGATTTTACAATGGACTGGTGATTTAAATAACGTTTACTATTTTGAATTGATCACTATGGCCTCGTCTGTGTAAGACGGTGCCGCAGTTTTCACCTTCTGAGAATCCCTCTAGTCTAGTGACATATATGGGTGGGTCACTGGCTTATGTTAACTAGTGCTAGCTTGTTCACGTGAAACATTAAAAGTCTAACTACAGCTTGCTCACATCAGCTTTTTAGCAAGATATTTGGATTGTGATATATAACGTTAGCTAGAAGCATTTTGATTAACACGCTAATGTTCGCTAGGTACACATCAACTGTCAGCCTATTAGTTGCCGAGTAAACGTTAGATTACAGGTATGGTACACAGATGCCTGCAATGATGTCTATTGCTGTATTACTGCACTGATCTCATGCGCTAACTATGATTGTTCCTACCATGTATTAATGCACATCTTGTAAGTCGCTCTGGATAAGAGCGTCTGCTAAATGCTTAAAATGTAAATGTAAAATGTAAATGATGAAGCTTGATTCCACAGAGCTGTTGAGTGGCTGAAAATGATTAGCTGGCTAGCTTGCTAGTGCTAGCTACTCATGACATATAGGCAAGCTAACATATTCATTTGATGTTTCTCCCTGAAACAACGGTAGATCATTTTGTATGTTGTCACCAATTGATTGAACAATATAATTTAGCGCTAGCTAGCTAGTTAGTTATCGAACGCAAACTGCTGACTATTATGGCTAACGTCGTTAGCTAACCAACAACAAAATGAACCGCAGCAGGCCATATTGAATTCACATCTAACAATATTAAACTAGATGAAGCCCTCCTATTGGCTAGAAATTACATTTAGTTTGACAGGCTTCATTGCTAGATAGTTATATGATTATATTTTAAACAATCATTTATTTTGTTGACACCATACATACACATTTGTGTAAAGTTTGCTAGTTAGTATAGCTATCTAACTTAGATGTCAAAATCATCCTGAGCTTGTTGGTAAGCTGGTGAAGGAAACAGGAAATTATCAGCCTTCCTCTGTCCTACACAGCTCTCCTGACAAAATAGCAGGGAGGGGGTGTGTGCAGCATGAGTGGATGACCCAACTGACAGGTTGACACTGCAGAGACAGGCTCATCTGCCCAAACATTGGTTTTAAACTAGGTGTCAGAAACATGGAAAAAATAAAATGCTAAATTGTAACTTCTGCCTGCAATGTTGCCTGTGTGGTTTTGATTGTTCACAAATTGTGGCCTGATGAACACTGAATGCTCATTGGTGGTGGTATGAAAAATGTAGCTGTGATAGCGAAACTCTCTCACCTGTGGCAGACCACTCGCTAACCTGTGATTGACTACTCAGTCGTCTGTGACGGACCGTTTGCTCACCTGTGGGTGACCTGTGTCCCACGCAGGCTAGACATGGTCTCCTCCAGGTTTTGCCGCAGATCAGCGATGTTCCTCACTGTCCGCATCCGCCTCGCCTCCGGATCCTCTCCTGGAAATGAGCAAATCCGGGAGAACAGGGATCAGGCAAGGTATCATGCACCCCAAAGGAACAATCGGGAATCTGCCTTCCTCAGGAAACCAAAGCTCACAACTGCATAGCCACCATCCAAGTTAGACAGGCCACCATTCATCTTTACAAGGTGACCTAGGTTGAGTGAAAATGACAACCAGAAGGTTATGTGTTCACATAATGGGTGGGGTATTGCTGTACAATTGTACACTTCAGGGCAAAAGCTAACATCAATTTCTTCAGTAAATATCTAAAATTAGGAAGTAAATATTACAAATAAATGATGAAATTATTCAAATAATAATTGAAATAATCAACCTGGCTAAGGGCTTTCGAAACCCTCATAAATAATAAATAGTGTTTACAATATTTAATACCACTCTCAATCTTGATAACAACAATACAAACAAATCCACAGCACCGTTTCGCAGAAGTGATGTTTTAAACATAACTTATAGAACTCCACCTGCTAAAAACCTGCATTCACAGCAAGCCCAAGTTAGGCTGCAGCTTAAAAGCTGGCCAGTCCGCTCAGCACATATTGATGTGTCGGAGACTTCTCAGTACTTAAGCTGCTCTTCTCCAAACTACCCCACTGCACTGCATGACTAGGGTCCAATGCCTCTTAAGAATTAAGTACAAGTTAAGCTGGAGCATTAAGCCCATTCCTGCGGATGAGGCTCACAGTGATATGAATAAGTGGAGTGATAGATGCACATGTCTTGTCCAAGCTGTACCGCCACGTATATATACCGGTGGATATTTCAGGGATGCTCAACCCAGACATCCAAGTCAAATTGGAACACGGAAAATAGCATGTGGTTATGGTTCCAAAACATCATTTTTATGCTTTATTTCTACCCAATGCAAACACAAATGAACACATCCACAACAAAAACAAACCACTGGTATAAACAAATGGAAAATAAGGACAGGGATATTTAAAGGGATATATTAGCCAAGTTCAGCAACCAGAGGATGTATCATGACGATTGTTAAGTACATAAGAATACATAAAGAGGAGAACAGGCCCTTCGGCCCATCTAGGCTCATCATTTCTTAGGATAAAGAATATCCAGTAATGCATCAAGCCTGGACTTGAATACCCCAAGTGTTTCTGCCTCAATTACCTTTTCTGGCAAGCTGTTTTGGGCATTGACAACTCTCTGTGTAAAAACAACGTTCTGATGTCCATGCAGAATTTGCCTTTAAGTAATTTCCACTTGTGCCCTCTACTTCTGCTAATCAAACTCATCTAAAAAATCTTTGGTAGTTCACTTTGTTCATCCCTTAACCTAAATCAATCCCCCTTAGCCTCCATTTGCTAAATTTGAATAGATTAAGCATCTTAAGTCTTTCCTCATAGCTTTTACCTTTCATTCAGGTACCAATTTAGTTGCCCTGAAGTCCAGGAGGTTTGTTAGGCATGACCTCCCCCCATGATGGCTAGCCCTTAAAATATTATTTTTCAGGAATAATTACAACTTGTCCCTAATAATACATTCCAATATTTTACATGAGATGTAGGTTAAACTACAAGACTATAGTTCTCTGGGTCAGTATGGTCCCCCTCCTTATATATTGGAATTATACCTCCTTGCTTCCAGTCCTCTGTTTTTTTCTTCCAGTGTTTAGGGATTGCATTAAAATATCAGTCAGTGGTTTATTAATGATTTCTCCAAGTTCCTTGAAGATATATGCATTGGGGCCTGCTGCCTTATTTGTCTTAAGTTTTTGTAGTTTTTCTAGTACTTCTCCATCCCTTATCTCAATGGCATAAATGTTGTATCTCCGGAGAAAAACAAGGGCCCCATATGCATTTCAAAGGTGGTTTTGATGGCAAAAATGGCATCTCATTCTAGAATCTGTCATGGAGTCCTCAGGCACATTGAGTTAAGTCCAATAAGTGGACCATCGAGATCATCGAGGGCCAGATATACTAAGGAAATAGTCACTGCGCAAAAACAGTCGCTATAATGCAGCTATTTTGCGGTTGCAGATAGCAAAACGTTTATGACCAATTCTGTCTGGTTCTAATTCTAATTCTAACTATGCAAATAAACGAAACGCCTTCATTCCAATTATGCGGTAGGAGACACCCATATAAAAGGGTCTGTCACGCTGACGCATCCAGATCACAATGCACCAAGAAATGGATACAGAGTCAAGTATCCACAATTAACAAGGGAACTATGAGAAAAAAAAAAACTTCAACTTACATATGAGGAAATAGAGGTTATGGTCAATGAGGTAGAGTCACAAAAAGGTGACATAAAAAATGAATTAGGCATAACAAAATAAACAGTAGATGATGTAAAATGGCATGATGTTAGGCAGTATTCAAAATGTACTACATAAGGCGGGCAAAATACGAAGGCGGTGGTCCAACCAAGGAAAGAATATTAACAACGATAGAACAGGTGGAATAATCTCTGCTAAATCAGCAAGTCGTGGGGCTGAAAGAAATAGATGGGAGAAGGCTACAGAGCATCTGAAGGTAAAACTGTGTTCATGATTCATTCTATACCCTACTGACCGCATACGCACAATAAGACAATTGTTCAAATTCAGAACTATGTTTTTATACTGACTACTAGCTGATGACAAATTGGTCAATAGAAATCCTGCATCCTTTCAATTGTTCTTGATGAAACTGTCTGTTTATGCTCTACATTGATATTTGCAGTCAACTTATGTTGCTCATCTGTTGTGCCTTGTATCTCGAGGCTCACAGTCAAGGAATATGCACTTTCAATCACAGGTGCCCCTAGTTGATGATGTCTTTTCTCCTGACTTCCATGCCAACATCACCTTAGCCACTGTTCCTCGTGAAACATCAGCAAGTTGAGCAGTCTTCACCACTGAAGCTCCTGCCAAACGTGCCCCAACAATCGCCCCTCTGTCAAAGTCACAAAGATCTCTACTTCTAGCCGTGGGAGCCAAAATGGAATACCAATTGCGTAATTAACTCAGGAACCACACCTGTGTGGAAGCACCTGCTTTCAATATACTTTGTATCCATCAATTGAGTTAATTACTCAACTGTTTCCTTTATTTTAGGAGTTACTGTACATATCTGTCTGTTTGTCCATGTAGGTTCATCTACATCAGTATTCTGTTCCATAAACATTATAAGTATAAATCTGTATATTTTCAGATAACAGCCCGAGGTGCCTTTCAACGTTGCTGCCTACAAAGATACATCAGAGGATCACAGCTGGGGCCAGAGTGTCTGGGGATGGAATGGGATTAGTGTGAGGTTGAATTCAAACTGTCAGACATCACCCGAGGAAGGAAACAGATATAGAGACGATTATAAATGGACAGAACCACGCAACCCGCCATTTGACCACATCGGCACCCGCACAGGAGCCCAGCCACTCTCATATGCCCACTGCCTTGCATTTATCATTGATTTGCTTGATAAACACCCTCACAAGGCTCTAAAAACACAACTTAATGTAATTACGCCATGTTACACGGGTACATTTCAACACATTGGTTGTTTATACAGCTGGCGTTTATGGGAGCAGTTCAGGTTTGGGAGTCAAACCGTTAACCCAGTTCCAAGCCCAGCTTTGAACACACCATTTTAGAGAAATACAGGATCCATTACCTGACTTCAATGAGGCACGGCTTCATTTGAGTCTGGATTTATATACAAGTCAAAAATCTCGAAGGAATTAAGGTACGAAAAGAAATACAGTACATTATAAATATTTTATGTTGTACACGTCATATTTTGTTCAGAATGCAGGGAGCTTTATTCAAATTTTTCAAGAGACAATATGTAACTGTCACCACTGAGATACCACCCATACAGACTAATGCACTATAATAGGGACCAAGGTTATCATTATTAGCTTGGATATTTCAAAACAGAATGCAATAAAAATTGTCACAAAAAAAAAAGCTTTCAACATTAACATGCTTAAATTAATAAAAATTGCTATTAATGCATTTACTAAAGCTTTAAGTAATCCTGGATATACTATGAGAGAGTATGCTAAACAAATAAATGAAAAATAATAATTATTAGCTTTATAGTCATTACCTTTTCAATACGATACTGATTTCATACTGATGCTGATACAATACGATACTGACAGCATGGATGACTGCAACAGGAGATTCAGCACCGTTTAAGTGCGATCTGAGCTCGTACGCCTGTGACAACTGAAGCCAGTGCGAGCCACAGGTTCTGGGTGTATTCTGTCTCACTGACTCT
Source organism: Aldrovandia affinis (assembly GCA_029706075.1). Lineage (NCBI taxonomy): Eukaryota > Metazoa > Chordata > Actinopteri > Notacanthiformes > Halosauridae > Aldrovandia > Aldrovandia affinis. Next base: position 4,879,706 of record JAINUG010000049.1, read on the forward strand.
GATTAAGATCACCAGCTACTCACACGTACTTATCCCTCTCTCTGCTGCTTCAATAATCCATTCCTCTGGAGGAGAGTACACTGTTCGCTTATGCTGTACACCGCCCCCCCAAAACACACACACACACACACACACACACACATGCAGTTCTTGAGCCGGGAGAAGGCACGGTGTCGTCTATGTGAACACAGTAGACACCACTGACATGTTGAACCAATTCACTCCTTAACAATTCACGTTTACAACGGCGCACTCAATTGGGGAGCGTTACGTCTATTCCCTGCAGCTACCAGCGGCGCAAATGAACACAGCTGTGCTCGGGAGAGCCTCGCTTTGCCAGTGCGGCATTATCACCTGCACAGCTGCATTCTGCGCTGTCACGCAACAACCGCTGCGATGCGCCGCTTAAACCAACAGGACACAGCAGCGAAAGCCTGAGGCACCGGATCGCCGTGGCGCGTTAACGAGTGCGACGCTGCAAAAAGCAGGATGTCCTGAGGAATATAATGACTGTCTGTGTGCGCATCACACAGACTGGCTAGCACAAAAATACACTGATGATCAAAGCTCCAAGATAAGCAGTGGGGATGTTATTTTTCAGATTTTTAAAAAAGATTTGCAGTCATTTTAAAGGATGGCGGCCGTTCTCTTCTCACCGACGTCGCGGTCAACGTGCTTCCAGAGAAGCGGATCAGAGCGGGGCGGACCGGGACGGTGCTACTTACGGACAGGGTGAGTGTGGAGGGCCTGCTGCAGGTCCCCCAACATGGTGAGAATGACTTCCTGGTCCAGATGGGCGGCGCCCTCACGGCCACACCCGCCCTCTTCTTCCTCCTCCAACTCCTCCACCCAGTGTCTGGCCCTCGGGGCCGTGGCCCGAGCCTCGTAGCCCGACCTGCCGTCGCCTCCCTGCTCCGCCCCATCCCCCCGGGCCCTGTCGGGGGCGCCGGCCTCGCCCCCCTGCCGCCCCACCCCCGGGCGTGCGCCCAGCCCCCGCACCGCCCCCAGGTGGAGCGAGTGTTCTGACACGGACAGCGTCCTGGAGAGGGACAGGGACAGCGACCGGACCCTGTGCCCTCTCCGCCCGCCCTCGTCCTGCTCCGCCCCCTCCCTCGCCGCCGCCGCAGCAGTCGCCGCCTTTTTGGGGCTGCCCCAGCGTGGCCCCGCCTCGCCCGGCTCCAGGGCCGACGCCCTCCACTCGGCCTCGCCCTGCAGGGCCAGGTCGGTGAGGGACTTCTGCTTGCGGAGGTTGAGGTTGGCGGGGGGCGGGGTGACCCTCCTGGACGGGCTCCCGCCCTGGAAAACGGAGAACTCGGCTCCCCTCTTCATCGTCTTCCTCCTCTTGCTTTCTGGCTATGCCCCGTCCACCTCTTCTCTCTGTCTCACATCCTCTCTGGGGCCAGGCAGCAGCCGATTCAGCAGGGTGAAAGACAGGGGCAGGGTGCCTTTATTCCGGAGAGCTGCAGGTATCCCCGGCGTACAGCCACCCTCTAGGAGTCTTAGATTGATCCGTGCGAGAGAGATATTCTCCGGGACTCATGCTGTGGATGCTGCCTCCCGTCCCCCCCTCCCCCGGCACGGGCAGGACTGGGGTAATCTTCTAGCCGCTACGCACAGCCCCTCCTGCTAATATCCAACACACCCTCGGCGTCCAAAACGGCAGACTGATTTTCTCCAGATTTTTTCCCAAGGAGTGGTGATAGTGATGCTCTCTCTCTCTCTCTCTCACACGCTCTCTCTCTCCCTCCCTCTCTCGCAGTCTCTCTCCTCCCTCACTGTCTCTTCCTCTGTTTCCCTCTCTCTCTCCTTATCTGCCTCTCCTCCTCCTCCTCCTCTCTCTCTCTTTGCTTCCCTCCCTCTCTCTTTTTCTCTCACTTCCTCTTTGCTCACCTCGCTCCCTCCCTCTCGGTCCCCTCTCCTTGGTTAATTATCGCCCCGGTGAAGCGAGCGCTGCTCTCCACGCCGGGCACTCGTCGCAGGTCGGGTGATGGGAGTGTCGGGTCCCCAGGCTTAAGGCTCACCCCGGTCCTCTCAGTATCCCGCCTGCATCTCCAGACCTGATGCCTCTTCCCCTGCCGCAGCAACCGGTCCCTGGGCCACCGTGCCAGGGCGTCCTCTGATACAGCAGGGATGCGTTTGTATCTGTTTGTTGGTGTGTGTGTGTGTGTGTGTGTGTGTGTGTCTGAGAGAGTGACAGACACACAGGTACAGGCACATACTGCAAATCTGTTTTTGTGCATAAGCTTGTGTGTGTGTGTCTGTGTGAGAAGATATGTGGCAGATATGTGTTCTTGTGAGTATGTATGTGGCTGTGTGCGTAATTCGGGGAGGGGTGTAAGAGCAAGTGTGTGAGCTTGTGTATGTGCATGTGTGTATGTGTGTGTGTGTGTGTCTGTGAGAACAGGTGGATTTGTGTTCTTGTGACTATGCATAATGTGTGACTATGCATGTCTGTATGTGTTTGCAGGAATGTGTATGTACGGGCAGGTATGTGTGCTTGTGTGGGTGTATATGAACAGTATGGATTGAAATGCTTGCTGCTTGTGTCTGTTCATAAGTGTGTGGGTGTGATTGTGTGGAGAGGTGTGGAATGAGAGCTTGTGTCTCTGCATAAGTATGTAAGTATGTGTGTGTGTGTGTGTGAGTGAGTGTGCGTGTGAGAGAAAATCGAATCACATAATTGCACAAACTCTGCTGCTTATTGTATCCAATACAGGGCTCTGCAGCCTAATTGAGATGAATTTGTGTGGTGCACCTGCAATTCATGATCCACGAAAGACGTGTTCTGGGTCTCCGCTGGAGTTACTGCTGTATCAGTCCCCTCACACAAAGCATAGGGGACGAGTTGTCACCGGAGAGTGACACACCTCTCCTCTGATTGGCACTCGCTCTCCAGAAGTACTGCGTGGCCTGTAATGTGGTTAACAGTAACTGGATTGTGGGCGAGTGCATCACAGGAGTGCACACGTTTCAGCTGCAGTGTTTCTTGCTCAGTTGCAGATGGCACAACAAGTGCCGTTTCAAAGGAGGAAAAATTTGTTTTGAAAAATGTGTTGAAGGAAGTAACCTTCAACCACAGGTTCCCAAAGAGGAAAGGAGAGGAGGGAAAAAAACTGAAACCTGAGGGGCTTGCATTGGGCCCGCCCTCACGTCCGAATCCGTCACGCCACAGTATGCAAATCCAGACCGACAACCGCAATCTCCTTTAGTGTGACCGAGCTCTCTCGTCAACGCAAGTGTTCAGCCTCCTCAGGCAGGCAACCGAGTGGCCTCCAAGCTCAGTGTTCAAGTCACAACTCATAACAGTCAGTATAAATGTCATGCCCAAAACCTGAAAGCAGCCGCTCCCATTGTTTGGGTATTTTAAGCTGCCAACGTGGTTTGATTTCCATGCCAGTATAATTACATATATGAGCTGATTTGGTTGCTCACCACAATTCTCAACATTCAACATTATTTGTCTACAGTTTGAAAAAAATTGAATAAATCTGATGAACGCTGGTTGTGAAACGCACTTGAAATGCACTTCACAGTTCAAAAGACCCAAAAGAAGAAACACACAAGTCTGCATAAAAACACATCACTAACACAAAAATTACTGAGATTGCATTAATAAGCTGTGGTCTAGTCTTTATTATACCATCATTTCCCCACCACATATGAGACACAAAATATACATTAAATATCAAAACATCTAAAATTTTCTGATAAAACAATTCCTTGTGTGATCTTTTTTTTGACCCTTTTAAGTGCGGACTACTCAACCGAAGACAAATCAATCATAGAGAAAATAGGAAATCAATGGAGGCCAGTATCTGCTTTGAGCACCCCTTTGATTCATGTTCTTTGTGCCATTTCTCAACAAACTGATTCAATTCCCTTTCTCTCTCTATGAAATGATTCATACACAGGTTGCTGTGTATGTTTTCTTTAGATTTCACCCTCCCCCACAAACTCGCTGCCACCTCCGTGGGACGAGCTAATACCTCGAGGCAATGTTCACCTCCTCCCTCGCCCAACCCTGTTTACGAGTGTGCCCTACCACTCCTCGGCAAGTTTGTGTCAGCTCTCCGTCCCCCCCCCCTCCCCTGGGGCGGACAGCCAAATGCCGCCAGGTCTGCTCTGGTACAGCCGGGTTTCGAACCACGGCCGCTATAGGCAGCTCACACTCGTAAAGGACCAGCCAAAACGGGTGCGTTAGGTGCTATCGGAGGCCCCCGTGTATATGTATTTTTATATCTCTTTTTCCACTTCTCCAGCAGCCTACACCTCTTCAGAATTTTGACTGCACTTTGCAAGAGGAAAGGTATGCAGAGCGTACGTCGAAGTGTACTTCAGAATTAACGAGAGACCCAGGAGAAAATTGCCATCATTATTCCGAGCCAGGAAGTTAAGAGTTAGAACTATAGAGATCTGCTGGATGCTGAAACAGCCGACTTTACAGACAATGTCGGTATCAGTGATTGTTTTCAGTTTGACATGTTAAAGTAGTTAGTAGTAGTCACCCCAAAAGGTAATACAAAAAAGAATTGGATAATGAAAGGTGTCTTGGGTCATCTTAGCATATGTATTGCTGTGTGTTGAAATTTAGCTTTTTAGGAAGCTAGCTACAATGCTTTAGCGAGCTAGAACACTACTGTAATTAGTTACAGTACACCAAAAGATGGCGAATAAGAGGAATTGTGTAGCAAGCAAACTATTTCTCCAGAAAAAAGTCTTAAATGTCTAATGTCTAATCTTAGATGCAGTCAACAGCATGGTGACAACTGCATCTAAGAAGCAAGGTACAGTAACTGACTACCCACTCACTGACTAACTACCTAATTAGATTGCTGTTGTAAAATGAAATGCAGTCTATTTAAAAATGATATAAGCACACCTACTACATAAAGCAGAACACGTACGTGGGTAAATTGGCTCTCAATCTCTGCTGTGCTGCCCGTGTTCATGTCCCAATGCTCGATGGGAATTCAACAAAAATAACCGGCCCTGAAAGTCTGCGTGGGTTCTCCATATTTGCGGTGCCGCCTGCGGAGAACCCTTTGAAGACCACATATCACGCGGCTTGTAACAACCGAGAGCCGCGCGCCACGGGCACGACTGGCTGACGTTACCCCCCGCAGCCGCTGCCTGCGTCCCCGCTCGCTGCCCGCTGTGAAAACGTGACCCGAAAGGGAACGGCCAACGCAAAGAACACCGCCGCCGTTCTCGACCATCGACCTCCCCCCCCCGCTTCCGTCAACTCCCGCCACCTACCTGAGATCTCCTCCAGGCACTGCTTGGCGGTCTTGCCGTAGATCAGGTTGGCCTTGGTAGGGCTGAGGCAGGGGTCACAGGGCGCTACCGCGGTGCAGTCGTTCTCCGAGCAGGTCCTGGAACAGCGACAAGCCCAGAGGCGCTCAGGTTAGTGCCCGTTGGCGGTGGGACTCACTGCACTGGATTTAAAGGTCAAGAAGGATCAGATGAAAATCCCTCCCTGACAAGGCTAGAGAGTGAACCAAGCCATAATAATGAAAAAATATTAGATATATGGAGCCACTTTCACCCATTTAAAAATATCTCAATTGAAAATCTAAATCTTGTATAAAACACAGCTTGGTGGGGATACAGGGGAGATTCTAGGATTTGGCCTTTAGGGGAGCTCAGCCCCCAATGAGAATGTGAGATGTACACTTGCAAAGCACAAGCCTACATTTTTAATTAATTTACTGTTACATTCGCCAACATTTTCAGGGGGGCTGAGATGAAAGGCAGTGGGGCTAAAGCCCCCCTAAATAGGGTCTAAAATCGCCACTGGCTTGGTATGCTAGTTACTACTACTGAATATTGAGTGCCTGTATCCTGAGAATAGGTCTACTAGTGAAATTGATCAGCGCTGCTCCATCTCCCTAAACAAATCAGTGCCTTGATTGGAAAATAGAACAGAATTGTGATTGTTTCGTGTGAAATAAAATTAAAGGAAAGCAATTGTGAGAATCTTTCTTATCAATTCTAATGTTTACTGGGAGGGACATTTCAAACCAATGCCTTGACAGAAGCATGTGTGTATGTGTGTGTGTGTGCGTGCATGTGTGTGTGTGTGTCTGTGAATATCGACCCAGCCTCCAGCTTTTTCACTTCCCACATCCTCTACCACCCATCTCTCTTATACTAGATCTTTTTTTTTTTTTTTTTTTTGACTGAAAATTCTTCACAAATAACACAACACAGTTCAATACTTTTGTCAGTCATCTCAGTGGACTGGAGACAGATGGATGCTTCGTGCCCGCTGGCACTGGGCTCATGGTTCTACATCAAAGCTCTCCCCAGCCACCTGCACAGGGCCAGATAAACTCTCTCCCTCCACATCATTGCAGCGAGGTGGCAACTGTTGGAAACAGTGATATAGCGTGATACCAGCCTGCAGCGCCCAATGTGAACGAGTGCATTTCAGCACTGTCCAAACTCGACCCAGTGCCTCATTTATGTTCCCATGGAGCATGCAGTTGTTGCCTCAGAGGCTGTTCAAGGTGGCGGTTAAGGGTATGGCCTATCACGATAGCCGGGGGTCAACTGGCAGTTGTGGAATCAGCTATTTTCATCAAAATGCCACAAAACATGTGTGGCAATTAAGTAGAGTAGGAAACAGTATTGCTTCAATATACACATATTAGTTCTTGGAAATACCCCCACAAAAAGCAGATAAGGTTGAAAAATCATAAAACGGAGTCATATTACAGGGCACAAAGGACATTCAGTATAGCTTTGTGGGTGGCAAATGAAAGCCAGACGCTATCACGTCTATAACAGCTCACTGATCGGAGGCGAGCGCAATGTAATCCAAGCTGTGCTGGTGAGCGTGGCTTGACTGACAGGTCTGGGAGAAGGAAGTCTAATTGGCGCTGAAAGGACAGCAGACCGGAGAGTGGCAGAAGCCAATTTTCCCTTCTGAGGGCCGCTGACGATTTCCCCTTCAGCCACGGATTACCCAGGGCCCTCGGGAAGTTCTAGGCCCAGAGCGTGATGTCAGGAAGCGCTGCCACGGCAGTGGCTCGCGGGGTGTGAGCTGAATTCACAGCGAGGCTGCTTGTTGAGCATTGCAATAAAACTGCGGGGTGAAACAGGTCTCCTTGGCAAACCTTGGTGTTTGGGCTGATGACTGACTTTGAAATAACTGGCCAAAACATGAATGATGGTGTAAGTGCTCATTCAAAATTCACAGATGTGACTATGGTTATGTTTGTTTTACTTTTAAACGCCATTTCTTTTACTTTTTAGATGCTATTTACATCGTTTACATTTAGCAACATCCCTGGAGCCTGCCATCAGTTTGAATGAATCTTATTTCATGTTTGCAAATTGCTCTCAATTTATGTACTGCTTCTTCCTATTGTTGGTCCGATGCTGTCACAGTGTATAGGGGAACACCCCACTCCCTCCTTTTTTTGTTGTTGCCCCCCCCGCCCTGTGTGTTTATGTGTTCTTCATTTGGATAAAAAGTGTAATAAAAAATTGTTCAAAGAAAGAAAAGGTATTCTAATGAATGAAAGCATTACCAGAAAGCATTCACCCACTGATGAGATAATCTCGCAAGTGTATTTGGATAAAGCTGCTTAATATCGTTAAATAGCCGTGCCAGTGTATAGGGGTACTGCATGGATATGTCTTCTGTCTTTTGAAATAAGTTCATAGGAAATGGATTATTGTCCTTAATAATTCTGGGACGACTCCAAGACATCTCCCTGACCGTCCTTTTTTCACCACCACCCATAAATTACAGTTGACAGTGATTCGTTGCCAGACGCCCCGGACGCTCCAGATGGCATCTGTGCAGATAATGCAGGGAAATATAAGGTGTTTGAATGATGGCATGGTGGTGCCAAAGTAAATGAGATCTACGCATCTATTTCAGAGACTAAAAATGCCAATATGCCCACTTGGGCAGTGATTTTGCTGGTATGTGACATGGTTGTCGACGTAGCTGGTCAGTGGGCACTCCCGTGTCCACCTGAAAGCTAAGCCTAATTGTTTTTTGAAACGTGGATATTCCTCAAAGAGAAACAGGAAGAAGCCACTGACAGCACTAATATGTGAGGCTTCGTGAATCTCAAAGTGGGCGGAGTAACCAGGATGATTTGGACCAATTGTAGTGTTCTGCTATGGGGAGCCTTATTATGAAGGGCCAGGAGGGTTTATAAACCGGTTTCGTGGGTTCATATGTGTCAGTGATTGACAGCACATGGAAGTTCCACCTATGTGGTTCAATAAGCTTCACTCTCCCATCACTGCTTAACAAAAGCACTCCCCTATGCCCCTGATCTAAATAACTACAACTACTACATAATGCATATAAAATGAAACTACACTTTTTATTATTGCTTAATAAGGCACAAGAGGCCATGCTTTATCAGGAATAAAGTCACAGCTAAGGGGTGTTATTAGGCCTGATGCGAAGCAGAGATTTTATTCACAATAAAGCCCGGATTGAGTGCCTTATTGCTTTTATAAAACGGTTACTACATACCAAGTAACATTAAAGCTGTCCATTCCATTACTGTATTGTTGATATTGTTGCCTGTATTGTGTTGTTGTTGTAATAATATTGTAACTAATATAGATTTGTTTTTTGTTGTTCAGTTGAACATGTAAAACATTTCATAGGTGTTACTATATCGGGGAATATAGCATGGCTTTGAACGATTCTCGGCTAATTACAACGCTCGGTTGGATCTATCCGTTTTATAATCTGTTTTTAAACACTTACCTTTGAAATAAAACATGAGTGTAAAGTTGTTTATTTACTGCCTTGTCAAATATTGCTTCTCAAAAAGCAGTTGCCTTCAAAGCACATATAACCTCTGGAGCACAGTGCACTACTGAGAACAAGCAGCACATTTTAACCAAGTGAGATCCCTTTCACACCCAAAAACACATTCCTGTTTTCACCGCTTAGAATCTGACATGCATGGATATAGCGGGTTTTGAAGAACAAGCACTTTACTTTAGCGAGGTCTGCCTGTCACCCTGAGGCAGAGGGTCTGCTCTCATGAGCTTTTTTAACTGACTGAAAGAGAATGGTGCCATGTACCTCTCTCTTCAACTGCAACTGTGAGAGACATCCTGAGGGCTGAAGAGAGCTCCCATGACAGTTTCATTTCATAGCAACTCCATATGAAAGTTTTTTCTATCCTTTTGTTACTTGTGAAGGGACTGGACAAAGTTCAGGCACCAATAAAACCCATTGTGTGACATCCTTCAAGGTTATTGTGTTTGCATTTCTCCTGGTATTTCTCCGTTCTCCATTTCTCAAATATATACTTGTTGATATACTATTATTAAATATTATGTCTGTGGTTAGTGGTTTTCTAAACTACCTTACACCTTATACATTAACATAAATCATCACAGACATGTGTTCTGCAGCATTAGGTTGACAACCTGAATGAAGACACAAGGACTTGGGTCGGTTCCACTTGTAATAACAAGTACAGTATTTTGGTTCTGAAATCAAATCCACTCACCGAGGCTCACTTTAATCCCAAATCCTCCTGTGCACAGGATAAAACTTAATCTGGCAACCAACCCAAAACCCCCACTGATTCGCTTCCCATCATCCCTTGTCTGGAAGCCCTTACGGTCTTACCGGTACATGAAGGGGGCAACGGTGGCAGTGTTAGGGTGGCTGAGCTGCTGCTGAGGCAGCTGTACCACCCCGTTCCCGCCCAGCATTCCCCCCGCCATCTCTGCGGTGCCCGAAATCGCAGAGGCGCTGGTGGAGGACACCATGCTAGTCCGTCGGCCCTCCGACCCTCCCAGCGACCGTGGCGCATAGCAGGCCTGGGTCCTTTTGGACAGCTTGACCTTGGGATCCCCGCACGGGGAGCCGGCCGAACCAGCGGCCAACTTCCCGCCAGAGGTGGCGGAGGACATGGACACCTTTTTTGGGGATCCCACTGGATGCCGGAGAGGCACCCTCCTTCTTCCCTGCAGAGGTCTTCCCCCCTTTGGGGATGAGGCTGGCAATTTTGGAGGTCTTCTTGCCGGCCTCGGAGGGCGGGTCTCTTTCCTCCCTGCTCAGGGTCCCGCCCTTGCTTTTGCTCTTACCCGTGTCCTCTTTGTCTTTGGTCTGGGGGAGGGACTTGTTGGCAACACCCTTGCCGGCACCCTTGGGGGCGGCGCCACGCCACGCTGACTGTTTGGTGCCTCCTGGGCCCATTAGCTGCGCCTCCTCCCCATACTCTGATAGCATATCCTCCTCTTCCTCCTCCTCCTCCTCCTCCTCCTCCTCCCTGAACTCTGCCCCCGGGCCAGAGGGGTGTGGCCTGGCGTTCCCACGGGTGTTTATGAATCGGAACTTCTCCAGCATGGACCGCTGGCATGCCCCTCCGGCCTTGGGGGCTTCCATCTGCGGGGGCTTGAGGCGGTCGGAGGCGGTGCCCGTGGTTAGCGGAGGGGTGGGGGAGGTAGCTGGGCTGGGCGGTTTGATGGACAGGGCGGACGAGGTGGCACTGTGCTTCATGCTGATGGGCTTGCCACGCCAGGACTTGGTGGCGTTAGGGGAGGGGATGGCAGAGGCCAGCTGCTGCCCCGCGGGACTGGGGGGGGCGCTCCCATTCATGCTGCCAGGCTGAGAGATGCCCTTCACCAATTCTGGGGAAGGGAGAGAGTAAATCATAAGCATCAAGATTAAAATGTACTACTTCATTTCTAGTTATATTGTTAATTATTATTATTTTACATATTATATTATATTACAATACTTTACAAAAAAGAATGATAATAATGTTAATCAATCATCATCATCAACAACAACAAATAAAGTACATTGAATAGTAAATATAATAACACAAAAGTCATTTTGATTCACAAAAAAATGGCACTATTGACTTCATAGCTCAAATAATATGAGTGCACAGTGGAATGTTTAAGTATCATGTATGGGTATTGAAGCTGTGCTCTACTGTATTGTGTTGGTGATATGCATTAAGCCTGCAGGTTTTGGCACTTCCGCATATGCTGGATTTTACATGCAAATACAACAAAACATAACTGCAAGGTTCGGCTGTTTGAACGGTTCTGCTTCATTTTGGCAGTTGACACTAGTGAATCCAGAAGTGTGCTCCCACTATGTAGTGTGTGCAATCTGTGCAGCTGCAGTAATGCAGACACAAAACGCGCAGTAGGAATGACTGAATGTGTTCAATTCTCAGTCAGAGAGCGGTCGAGGCTTTGTGCTTATCCCCATTCCTCCACTCTACTTGGTAATAATGGGGGGGTGGGTCTTGGGGGTGGCAGGGGTGCACTGAATATCGAGATCTGTAGTCCATAGCCCCTCCGCACAGCGAGGTCTCAGAAAAGCCGGGATTAACTCAGGCAGAAAATTAACTGTTCTTGAAGCCTTCTCTAAATATCAATGTTTTCCAAACGGCCACAAGAGCCGCTTCGCCCATTATATTTCACAGCGGCGCCCCCCCTGCTCCTTTGTTAGACTTGCAAGCTTATTTTATTTTACATCTGTGCCCCCTGATGCATCATTAGACTTCCTAGTCTTTTTTATATTTTACATCTCGGCCCTCTGCTTCAATGCTGAGACTTCCAAGCAGGATGATGTGCCTTTAGTCTAATGGCACAGAGCGGGTTTTCTCAGCGGGTGACTGTAACCCTCGTGCCCCTGTCCCTGTCGCCCAATGAGGCCTGCGTGTCAGGGTGGGGTCTCCACCCCCCACCAGCTCAGGTCTCCCCCCCCCAGCTCAAACATGTCCCTCTTTTCCTCCTGATAGATGGCCACATGTGTCCCTGAACATCTGAAATGGCCTCCTCCTTTCTCACAGCGAGGCAGTATCATCAATCTAAACCAACATAATCATAAGACCTCATACACTCCCAGCACACAATACTAACACGCTGAAATGTCACCCAAAGTTCACATTGCAAAGATCATCTACCAGGTAAGTTTAATTGGAGCTTGGAAGTCATTTCATATTTGTGCAGGTGCAGAAGTAATTCAATATTTCAAGTGAAGGCCCTAGCTCATTTTATTTTATTTTACAGATTATCTGTAGGTGCCTTTTAAATAACTTCTGCAAAGGTTAGTATTTCTGTTTTGTTTTTTTTTTGCTAGTTCTGTTAGTTCTGTTTTGTGTGGGTGATTCTAATTCCATAGGGCATGCTGTAACAAGATGTGAAGTACTGTACTTATGGTCTTGGTATAGCCACGCTAATGTATTTCAATTATTTGGAGAGGGAGTCAAGATATGCTATAATTACACTTCACAAACTTTTTGACACCAGATTTTTTACCACATTGAATCAAGTGGCTATACATGACAACATAGCTATAATTAGGAACATTGCTTCAAATACAACAAATTACAACAATGCTGTTGTAATATCACACAGGTAATTTAGAGATCCAACTCTGCAGATCACAAATATCTCATTTATAAATGCACATCACAAATGAAACAATGAAATAAGTTTGCTCAGAAGAAGCAGGTGTCCTTAAAATGACCTTGAAAGTACAAAATAACAGCAGATGTAAAATGTGCCATAGCATTCAGAGAGTTTACAGAGTGGCCAACACACATTAATATATAATGATCCCAATAAACGTGTCATTTTGGCCACTAAAACACCGTTATTACCACATTCTGTGTTTAAAAGACCGTGTAAACACATTTCTTGTTCCAAGCCTGCAGGATATCGACACCAATTAAGGGTCAAATGGACGTTGTGTGAGGCCTGCAATGTAAGCCAATGCACCCTTTACACCAGCTTGGATTCCGATGTGCCTCAGTGTGGCATTATTTTGTGCTAGACCTTGGCCTAGGACTGGACTGGTCTCACAGTAACAAGGTTTTGGCATATTGTGATATAGTGATAAAAATTAACGTGGGGTCTTCTTGTGATGCAGTTTTCCTTCCTTCCATTACAAAAAAGCACAGTAACAATTTGCGGTTTTGGCATATTGTGATATAGTGATAAAAATTACATTGGCTACCAAATTGGGAGAAAATGGGATAAAATCTGAAACACCACCGTAAGGACCATCCTTGATAATCTGATATCCAAACCAACTGAAAGAAATTAGCCAGACAATATGAGCTAGCTATTGCATTGCCCTCCCTGACCCACTGAAAACCATAATGAACTGCTGTTTGCCTTAGAATGTATAAAAGAATGCATGCCTGGCAGACATCTCTCCTTTGATGTCCACCCACCATCTGAAGCTGAATCTGGGGAAGACTGAGCTGTTCTTCCTCCCAGTGAAGGGATCCCCAATGATTGATGCCTCAATCACCGTGGAAGGCTCTATTGTGTCTCCATCCCGGGCTGCCAAGAACCTCGGCGTGACTCTGGATGACCAACTGCGCTTCTCAGGGCACACTGTGGCGATCACCCAAACATTGTAAACGTTAGGTGGGTCGCTAGCGCTACGATTCATATGTCAGCCACCAATCTCCACAAGCGTGCTAGAAAGCTGAATGTCGCTCGCAGGACAAGCCTAGTTTTCATTCCAATGTGTCTGCCGAGTGAATAAGGTCTATTCAGACAATATCACTTCCTTCAGTCCTTGGATGTGACATCTAAATGATTTTGTCTTGGTTAAAAATTGTGGGGCAAATGAGCAGGACCCTGAACGTCCTCCAGTGGATCGCCCTCTTCCTCATGCGCTCCTACAGCTACAATCGCGATATATGCCATAAATATAGCCAACACGGAATGGAGCTTATCTTTTAAAACTGTCATCAATAAAAAAGTAGGATATGCATAAAGCACTTTGTAAAAGTGAAAAGTGCTATATAAAGAAAATTTATTATTGTTATTATTACTAAAATGTATTAGTCAATTAGTAATTATATATTAGTATTATTTATTATTTCTGAAATTGTGGTAATATACATCTGCTTAAAACTAAAGAGCAGCAAGTGGTATTTTCTACGTTGCCCTGTTCTTTTATGAAACACTTTTGCAAAGTCAAAAGACAGAAAAACTTTGTGAACACAAAAATGCTAGAAATAACCCCTTGTATGTTTAAATGCATGTTTATGAATTGGAAAATACTCTCGCGTGGGTTTCCTCCGTACTCCGGTTTCTTCCCACAGTCCAAAGACATCTCAGCCCCTACCATCAAGCTCCAACTGCCTCTGGCGGTGGGAGGCTCCAGCCCCCCCCGCGACCCTGACCAGGAAAATAAATAATGGATGGATGGATGGATGTTTAATATTAAATATAATAATACTAATAATACAATAATACTGCCTCTGCCATTGTTGAAGATGAAAGTGTTCTGATTTGCTGCCTCATTATGAATATTCATTAACAGGTGTGGTCTAAGACCGAACATTCATAGCTAGCACACCAGTGCGGGCAGCATGAAAATGTCCTACTAACAACAAGAACCTCCAAAACACAGAAGTGCAGACGTATTGCAGAGTCAACAGTCTCCTGTTTAATGGTCTGTGCTGTAATGGCAGACCTGTATTTGTGTGTGTGTGTGTGTGTGTGTGTGTGTGGGTGTGTCAATAAATTGTCTTTGGCAATTCCATGCTAACCAGCCGCACGTGATGATGAAACTGACTTTGTGTTTCCATGGTGACAGACTTTTCCCCCCACTGCACTCACTTTATCAGCGCTGAGCAGAATATTACTTTTACTGTGCAGTGTCCGCTTCCCTGCTTGGTTTCATGCTTAGCATAGGAATGTCAGTTCTTTGTGCAATTTACATTAATATTACATTCAAAACGGCTTGTTTTGCATCACAAAGTGCCAAATAAATTGGCCCAGAATTTCCATCAAAGCAACGGCCTTGCTATATTCCTTTGGTGAGTGTCTTCAGATTTGCCATACCAGTGTTACATTGAAGCCTGTACGTATTTGACACATGCTGTTCCACCTATACTTAGATCCACAGCAGTTAACACCGAGTTGAATGTGCTCACAGGATGCAGCGATCACAAACCTGAAGATTTCACACATGTTCAAGGGTAAATGTCAGCCACAGAACAAAACATGCTTTGTAAAGAACTACTAAACATGCCTGTCTACAAAAATGTGTTGTTTGCTGAACCATTGCTGGTATCTGGTTGATTTGTATATAGGCCTATATTAACTTAAGCATCAACATTCTTGAGAACTATCTGGCATGATGAGGAAGTATCAGGGTGGAAGCCATCTAGTAGGTTTTCCTGTCACTCGTAGGACATCATTTTGAATTAATTACAACAGACTTTATTATTTCATACTATATGGATAATTATAACTTTTTCATATATGATTCAGAATTCTGATTTAAATTAGTGTGATGAAACATAGTTCTGTCATAAGAGAACAATGGTTTCAAAGTTCATGGTCTCTCACTATCAGTTAATTTCTGCCACTGGTCTCAAGCTCACTGAAATGTATTTAAACAGACCCTTAAATATAATATTCCATTCCCAGTCCGAACAAAAGGTTCAACCACACTGGCAAACTTTCACTGAAGTTAGTAAGAATTTCTCATAAAATCAAACCATATCCATTTTCTGCCAGGGATGTGCGGGTAGACTCTCCAGAAAATTTAAGGTGATGCAAAATTACATTTTTAGCTTTTATTAATTACTACATTGGCAGGGGCATGACTTATGTGCCCATGCATAATGTATACATATATATGTTTGTGCGTGTATATATATATATATATAAGGTCCAGAATTATTGGCACCATTGAGCAAAAAAGGCTGTATAAAATGAACAAACAGATAATGATCTATATTTTTTGCTCAAACATATGGGGAAAATTTACACTTTTATTCTAATACAACAATTTATTATAATACACATATTGCATTTTATTTTTATTGAGTAATACTATTTATTCTTAAAAATGTAGGTGTCAAAATTATTGGTGCCCCTGAACATTTAAAACTAAACAAAGTTAAATCTGTACATAATTCAGCCTTTCTACAATTAAACTAGGACCTGTCAGCTAATTGCCTGTTTTATTTCAGAGGAAGTGTGGTGTGGTGTGGTGTGTATGATGTGGGAATGATGGTGATACCTCACAGTAAGTATTGTGAAAATAGCTTACCACCCATGTGTTATGGTTGCGATTATTAGGCCTTTTCACGTTACAAAAATCATTCCGTTTGATATGGCGCCATCTAGTGGATAGTGTGAATCATGCTGTCAAAAATATGATTCCTTAAGTTTGCAAAGTTTGGCAAAACTACCGATTAAAAAAATGGGAACCCCTTCCCTGAATATGAATTTTATATGAGCAATTGTGTAACTCTAGGGATGATGATGACGATGAAAACCAATAATTATCAAATGTATGCCACAGTTGTCACATCAGACTCATGGTGTCCTGGTTCCCTCACCTCTGTCGTTCCCGCTTGTGTACTGGAGGGGCCTGCTCTTGTCCATGCTGGTGAAACTCTGGCTCCTTCGATTCAGGTTCGAGGCTCCTGGGGTCTTAGTGGATCCGCCGCCTGCAGCAGACACCCTGGAGGGCCCTGGTAGCCTGCAAGGCATGTGCATAAAGTCACAAACACACACACAGGGGTCAGGATATGGTACAGAAATTGTACACTTTGTATGGTGCATTCACAGTACTCAAACTCTCACAAAGATCATGCACACACTCACTCACACGGATCAGGATATAATGTATATATTGTACATTTTCTATGGTGAAGTCACTGTACACAAACTGTCACAAAGAACACACACACACAGATACAAACACAAACACACAAAAACAGGTCAATATATGGTTCAGAGATGGTACACTTTTTAAGGTCATTCACTGTGCATAGCCAAAGATCATACACACACACACACACACACACACACACACACACACACACACATTGCAAACAACAGATATGATTAAGTCAAGCAATAATGCATCATGATCATGAAACAGCAAACGTAACAAGTACAAATCAACAAATATTGTCATTTTTTAATAGACTTCCTGTTTTGATCAAATCTATCTTGCACATCCAGAACTTACTGGGAAAACTTTGAGTACTAATGACCTTTTAAAAGGGAGCTGACAAACTTTGGGGAGTTGGGAAGTGGTTCCTAGACATCAATAGACAACCTGACTAATGCAGGCGTTTAGTTCAAGTCACAAGTCACTGCAGTTGGAGGCAAACAGCATTATCCCATTAGTCATGCTGACTGCTGGAAGGCCATGGGATACTGCAGCAACGCCAACACAACAAGGTCTCCATTCAAAACACTGAATCTTCCATTGCTACTTCATTGTCAAGGGAAATGTGTTGGATATGTTGTCATCACATTAGAGTAATGTTTGTAAAATGTTACAGGGAAAATTATACAACATTAGCATTGTCTGGTATCCATTGAAGAGTCCATCTTGAATACATCGCAACAGTATTTATGGATGGATAGTGCATTGTGAAAAAGAGAACCAGGGGACTTAAATGATTTAGTATCACTAAGACGGACACATTCAACCATAACAGTTACTTTCAACCCTTTTTCCCCCCAGGGAAACACGCTCTAACTCGATAGAGAGAAGTTTTGAAATCAACAATCATACAACCGATGACATTTAAAGTTGCGTGCTCTCAGAACACTGGGCACGTTCTAATCCCAGGTGGGATAATGCAGGTGTCCACTTGAAAAAGGTGCTTAGCTTGAAATGCTTCAGCAAATACTCAAAATAAAATATGAATAAAATGCAAAAATGTAAGCAAAGAGCTTCATCTTGGACAATGTTGTCTTCTGAACACATGACCTTAATTATAATAAAGAATATATTTACAAAAGAAGCATGTGTGGAATTTGAAGGAATTATTTTTTTGAGCGTGCATACACAAGAAATAGATGTAAAAGTTGCACAGAATTCTCTTAAAACTTGATTTATTCATCTCATATGAGGAACATGCAGTTTCTGCCCTGTTAGGTTCCTCCTCTGCATTCAGCTTTAACAGACGGTACTGTCAGTTCGGGTGAGCGTCCCTTCAGAGCAAAGGAAAACGTGCCGTCACAAACCGATCATATGTAACTAGCAGATGGGCCCCGTTGGTTCCTGCATTCCAGATTCCAACTTTGAGGGAGGAAAAATCGAACTACTAGAATTTTTTTTTTAGGTTAACCTAATTTGACACCAAAGGGCACATGTACATCATCTTGAGATGGCTACTGCTCCTTCCACAAATGTCCTATTTAATTTTATTTATTTATTGTTCAAGAAAATCCCTTTTATGTCAATTTGTTTCATGTTTTATTTTATAAATGACCCCCTCAATAATTCATATATACAGTACCCTCGAAAAGTATTCACACCTTTGACAAAGATGAGCAAATAAGTCTGTATAAAATAAATAATACATGTAATGAGCTACATTGTATGTCCCAAAACATATATTTTTATGCTGAAACAATTTCTCAGAGAAAAATATTCTGTCATTTGAATCAAGTAATTATTATTTCCCCAAAAAGATACACAAGTGTCACAATTGTTCACACCCCTGTTTTTTTGTGCATCCTCCCCTCACAAGGATATCACTACTGAGTTGTCTGCTATAGTGTTATGTGATATGGTGAACATATTGGGGGAACTTTGACCACTACTCCATACAGAATCTTTCAAGGTCCTTTGGTCTGCACTTGTCAACTGCCATCTAAAATTCAAACACACATTTTCAATCGAGTTCAAGTCTGGAGACTGAGATGGCCATTGCAAAACAATAATTTTGTGGTCAGTTAACCATTTATTGGTTGATTTTGGTATGAGATTTTTCTGAAACATCCATCTGCGGCCAGGTTTCAGCTTCCAGAGGGAACCATGTTTTTGGTCAAAATGTCTTGGTGCTCGCTGGAGTTCATGATTCCATTGACATTAACAAGAGCCCCAGGACCAGTAACTGCAAAACAGCCCCATAACCTCAAAGGTCCACCACCATATTTCACTGTGGGTATGACGTACTGCTGTGCATGGCCAAAATGCTCAATATTAGTTTCATCTGTCCATAACACCCGGTTCAAATCTGAGTTCCAATGTTGTTTAGCAAACTCCAGCCACTTGCTTTTGTTGATTTCAATAAAGCCTTTTTTCTGGCAATCCTTCCAAAAGCATATTGCCATGGAGGCAGCAGCGTCCGATGGTAGATATGGAGACTTTGGGTCCCCAATATTTGAAGATCTTCAACTGTGGCCCTTGGATTTGACTTTGCCTCCCAAACCTTCTGCCTCACTGTGCGTGGGGGCAAGGTGCACTTCCCTCCTCTACCAGGCAGTGGTTACAGTGGTTTTAAAGTTCTTAATTATTGACCTTATAGTGGAAATTTATATCTATACTTTGTTTAAATAATTTGATTGTAACCGTCTTCTGACTTGTGAAGGTCAACAACCCATTGTCTTGTTTCTTCTAAGAGTTATTTGCCCTTCCCAATGGTGATGGATGACAAATGTATTTTTAATGTGTGTTACCTCATTTTTATACCCCAGTGAAACAGGAAGCTATGGGAGGCCACAATACAGTTCCCTAATATTGAGATGAGCTTAAAAAATTAGAATGCTAATGCAGATTTATTTTTGTTAGATTTTAAAATAATTATTAGGGATGTAAATAAAAAATATTACTTGTTAAACTAATGTGTGTTCTCTGTGTAATTGTATTAGCATAACATAATATTATTTTCCCATTGAGCATATAATATAGCTCATTACATGTATTGTTTATTTTATGCAGCCTTGTTTTCTCATCTTTATCAAGGGTGTGAATAATTTTGGAGTTGATTTTATATAGTATATAGAAAATATGTCTGTCCAGAATGATAGAGACAGTGCCACTCTGGCTCTAGTAAGAAGAAGGCAGCTAGACATCACAAGCTTCTCCCTTGAGTCAAATTTATTCAGGCCTTGAGCTTTGAAAAGACACTTTAAAAGGATTATAATTAGAGGGAACTGTCAAGTATAAATTGGGTATTGCAGGCCCACATGTACACTGTAGTCTTGTAAACCTAACACACAGACTAAACTCATGATTTAGCAATATGGAAGAGTGTTTGCACCAAAGGACTAAAGATTATGAGCTCACATCTTGGGTAAGACACCATTTTACTTTGCTTATAAATCTGCCAAATTCCAATATACCCTCACTATCGAACACAGCAAAGACCAACACTCTACAATTGATCTCTTCATTGCCTCCTATTCAAATCAACAGTTCTAGGGTTTCTGCAATAGCAACAGCTATTTCTGTAGTAGGAGGGTCAAACAATGTGCAACAGAAAGATTATGATGATGACCCATGCATGATTTTCAACCATTCTGCATTCAGATCATTTCCAGCCTTTGTTTCTAAATCTAAGTTATTATATGACTTTTCACACGATCAACTAACCTTCGATTGTACATTCTCCTCTCTCCATTAGAATACAAATAAACAGATTAATTTTAGAACATAATAACGGACGATGAAGGGTGACAGAAAAAGAAGGGCAAACAAACCTTTAAACTTTCTGTGCACAATGTACAGAGAATGAACTCCACCGTCAATCAATGCTGCAGTCAGTATGCGCTGTAACCTAGCTATTATGCTGTTTATGTCAGATGTCACTCTGCTTGTTAGGGCTATTCTTCTTTTATTCCCCACTCTTATCATGCCCACCAGCTGACCTAAACAAATATTCAACAGACCATTTTTAAACAAATATTCAACAGACTAATAAGTGGACAACATTTTAAAAGAACAAAACACATGCTATGCCTCTGAAAATGTGGATGGGCACACGTTTTCACATTCAGGCTGAGAGATACTTTAGAACATGTCTGCCGAGGATAAACGTATGAAACCAGATTGGGTTACGAAAGGAAATAATAATTTAAAAAAAACAAGAGAAGCGTGTTCAAATCTTGCCCCAATACTTGTGCGGATTCTGTCTACAATAGTGCTTCAGCCAATGATAAAATATCCACAAATAAAAGTGAAAAGGCAAGCAATCACTTGTCTGAATAATGTAGGTTAGTTTGTCCACCACTCTTGCCTAGGGGAGCTGTGACCTGTCCAGGGAGTGTTTAACTTAACAGAAGGCTTGACCATATGCTCGGACGTGGCCTCTCGGACAGCTATACACAAGGAAAGGATGGTCGGGCCACCATTGAAATGGAAGGCTGGTCTTTTGACAGGACAGCAGCTGCATGTGCGCCACGGTCTGAGCGACTACGAAGCTTCCGAGACTCAATTAATACGGCGAGCAGGTAGGTAGGGAGTCTCCCTGTCAAATAGTGCCCCCTGCTGTGAGAATGCTGAATTTTTATAATTGTCAAAATAATCTCATTGTGGTTAGTTTGAGCCGAGTAACAGCTATTCCGGGACTTTCGTCCAAAGAGAAATTATAATATTACAGTGACATGTAGAGGGCTAATAACATGCTGGGGGGAGGTTTGGTGACAAGAGTTGTTTTCAAAAACAAAACTCATTGTCCCATGGTAAGAGCATCGCTAACTTCCCATAACTTCATAAATTGTTTGGACAAAGGCAAAATCTCCAAGGCAGATTTTGAAGGTTTGGCAAGCATTCCAGATCTAAGTAATTCCAGGGCTGCTGACCCCAAAAAAAAGAGAGAATCAAATAAAAACATGCACTTTTCACTAAAATGCAACTTTTACAAACAAGATAACAACTAAGTTATTGTTATAGGTGAACATTGTAACACCTCTCTCTCTATCATGCTTTCTTTCTTCAGAAATCAGTCTCCTCAGAATAAGAATGCGTTGCTAATTTGATTAGCTGCATGAGACGGCTTACATAAGTGTACTCGCCGGCCCGAGGTATACTAGTCTCAGCGGACGCGTTAGTCAGCTGCGTTTATAGCTGCAGCTGGAGTGTGGCCAGACCGGGCCGTGCCTCCTGCAGCTCCCAGCGTGAAGAGGACTCAACAAGTCACGGGACGTGCACCTGGGTGCAACACGCGGCGGCGGCAACGGACATTCAAATCGCTATTATTTCCTGCCCATCGCTTTCAGGTGGCATCCAAGCTTATCCGAATAGATGAAGAGGGGGAGGGATGAAATGAAAAAGACATGGAAAGAGACGGCGTTGCGGAGGGAGGTGGGTTACAGAGTAACGAGCAGATCTGTAATCGAATATGGGGGACGATGATGTTCACACTGCAGCTAAAGGTGACCCAATTCATATCTTCCCCCTCATATGGGGCACAGTTTGGATGTTTTTAGAACAGTGTGAACAGCACAAAAAAAACACATGGAGTTGCATATTTTCAGTTCCAAGTTGGATCACACATGTACAGCATATGGTGCTGAATCTGATACCTAGCCATGAGACCTGTGTGTGGACGCTCAAATCAGAATTGTTCAGTGCTTAATGTGGCCCGAGTGATTTTTACAAGTGGTTTCCTGCCAGATGCAACACTTCCCATTAGGCACCAGCAGACACATACTCTCTTCTGTCTGTTGGAACAGGAGCATGGTAGAATGATGTAATGTAAACTTACCTTACATTTGTCCAAAACTGTGCTTTTGCAGATAGCTAGCTAAGTATAACGTGTACTTGTTGCTGCTCTCCAGCAACAAACGTGGACAACAAGCGAGGACTTGTGTAGCTAGCTAGCTTACTAAGTCTATTCCCATGTCTTCGCTTGCAATCTAAATGCAAAGTAGGCAGCACCAGGTAGGACCTGAAGCTTAGTGCCAGCTACAGAGATACCGGAACCATCTTCACATGGCAGATGCGTACATTATGATTTTAAGACTAATTAAGGAGAACCAAACATTCAGAGATTCAGATAACTCCCTGCAAGTCAATAACAACCATTGGAACAAATTCCCAACTAGTAGTAGCATCAGTAGAGGTTACAGGCACACTGAATAAACTCAACTGATCTGTAAAAAGAATGAACCAAAAAATCCTTAATTACAAAAATGTCACAAACAAATGTTACACGTGAATATGGCTACAGTATGCCTGAAAAAAAAACTATCTCACCAAACTGAAAACTTTCAACGAATGGGCCTGGCAGTAACGTAGGCCTTGCATTACTGCTCCACATGTTCAAGTAATTGCCTACATTACATCATTTACTTGCTAATAAGGGCAACTTGCATAGCTCACATACCGGTTTATAAATCTGAATGTCTATTGAAGCAATTAAGGTTTAGTACCTCGCTCAAGGGTGCAACAGCGGCCCCCTGACTGGCACGCGAGCCTGCTGCCTTCAGGTTGGAAACCCTGTTCCTGCAATGCTTCACAAGGCCAAATGTTGGCACCTAAGACCAGAGACAGAAACTTACCTTGTGTTTTTCTTTTGAGCGAGTCCTACTCCGCTGTGGCTGGTGGTAGTGGTGTACCGCGTAGTGAGACTGGGGAGAGAGAGAGAGCAGGGAGGGGGGTGGAGGAATGAGGCTAACAGCTTTATTGAATCACCCTCACTGTGACATCTTTGTGATGCACTAAGGCAATAAAGGCCTGCGCGTTTAATTATAGGAATCTTGCGTGTGTGTGTGTGTATGTGGGGGGACAAGGAAATATGGCACAAATCAAATATCGAAAGGGACTAATCACGTGCCTCAAATGCGCTCACGGGGGTTCACCTGACGGAGTATGCCATTGGTTAACATCGCATTTAATATGCACGTTAGTACTGTTGGTTCGAATTTATTTGGTTTGTTTCTAACAAGCTGCTTCTAAGCAGCTTTTTTCAGAATGTTCCTGTAGCCTATTGGAAGTGCCCCCTGTTGAGAAGAAAAAATGCAATTGTCAACCCCGCAGGAGGAACAGGGAACTCTTTCAACTGAAGTGAATATTTATAATCAGTTTCTCCTTCTTAGTCATCTTGAGAGAATTAAAAGCAGGCCCACAGTTTGGGCAGAGCAGGACACTACTCAGGATTTAGAGGGAAG
This sequence comes from Aldrovandia affinis, assembly GCA_029706075.1. NCBI lineage: Eukaryota > Metazoa > Chordata > Actinopteri > Notacanthiformes > Halosauridae > Aldrovandia > Aldrovandia affinis. The sequence goes on from JAINUG010000049.1 coordinate 4,903,568, forward strand.
AGGAGAGACTAGACAACAAGACTTATATTTACATACAAACACCTGTTTGTGGTTATCAAAACATGACAAATAAAAGGGGTTCGGTACAAACATCTGCATCCCTATGCCTTTGAACTAACATTCGTTCTTTATAAACCCTGACATCTTTAAAATCTTTTTGCTTTATACACTAAATAGCCTACAGCTAGACCTCAGGCTATAGTTTTATCGACAGTGACATCCCAACCCACACATTTTTATGTGATTAAAAATTGCTTGAACTCTTAATTCCTTAAATTATTTCTTTATTAGGTTATTGGTTCATCGTGTGGGTCGAAAGGTAGAATCGCAACTGATTGTCACCACCCCCATCCCTAATGACGTTGGGAAATGAGCAATACATTGGCAGGGCACCAAACATTTGATTCTGGATCAACTCCAAATTAATCCATTCCCCAGAGTGGCGAGACATTTAGATGCAGATTGGGAATGCATGGGGAGGGGATGATGGGATTGGTAAGAGAACGAATAGCCACTTTACGTGCGGCTCGGTGTCAGTAATACTTGGGTGTTTTGGTCTCTTAGAGATTAGGGAGGAGATTCCAACAGCCACCTTCCACTCCAGTGATGGACAGAAGCTACATCGCTTCTTTCTCTCCTATATAATACAGTATATGTGTATTTGTGGCTGAATGGAATGGGGGACTTGCTTTAATTCCATCATATATTCTGCAAACTCACAATAAAGAAAACAATTTGTCACAGTAATGACGATCACGGCAAAGATGAAAACGAAAGTGAAATGGCAATGAGATACTACAATATATATAATACCACAAATATGACATGGTGGATTCAGAAGAGCTACTGCATGTGTCTCTTCTCCTGCCTCACATCTGTCCCTGCATTCCCAGCTCGGTGGAGCAGAGCACTTCAGGAGAGACTAAAAAGGACTACAGAGAATCCCCTGCCCTGTTTGTGAGCAGTATTTCTCCCTGACAAGGCACAGCTGGGTTGACTGCGATGCACAGCTGGCCTTTGAGACTGCAGGTGCGAGGCTGGCCTCGGCGGGGCGTCCCGCACTGGGTAGGGCAGCAGCAAATCCCTGCGGTTCTGCCCCCCTTTGCCTAGTGTGCCACTCCGAAGGCAAGCCCCCATCTCCAGATCTGCTGCTGAAGCCGCTTGCTCCCTGGGCCCTGCCCCCAAGAGGGGGAGCCAACAGGGGCAGCAAAGGAAACCGAGGTAGCCAGGCGATTGAGAGGAGCAGAGCTCCTGGGTTCCTACAACCCAGTAACAAAAAGCCTGTCAATGACGCTTACAAACTTTGTCTGCTTGTTGCTGTTTATGAGGTTAAACTATGAGGTGGGAGGTAGAGTCACTAAAAGCTTTGATGGCCCCTCTGGGTGAGTGATCGCCTGGCCTCCAACCCAGCTACCCACGGCAGAACACGCAGATATCCTGATTTATCGGAAAGAGGGAGGGAAGCCTCGAGGGACAGGTGTAAGGAAGATGCAGTGGGGAAAAAAGCAAGCAGGGGCGTTTCAGAGCTGAGGAAGTTGGATTTTCGTTCCAGGGCAGGCAATGCTCTGCTCATTCGTCCAAGCTAACTGTCTTGCTCCACATAAAGGGAGTTATTGATTGCAGGTATATCTTTAATTGAATGTTATAAAAATGTTAAATAATCTGTGCTACATCATTGTCATCCATCTTCCCTGATAATACTATTCTTACACAGCTTATATTGTACATACAGCCGCTGTGGTCGAAACATGATTGAATCCACTAAGTGACATTCCACATACAATATACCCTCCTACTTCCCTCTCCAAAGCCTCTTTGTTTGACACTAAAGGCCAGTGACTGTTTCTAGCATGGCTATTTAAAGTCCATGTATAGGAAATAATACATACATGATGTGAACAGAAACCAAACATCTGTGTGCCTTGCCTTGAAATTCATTATTGCAACATATTCTAGGAAGTGTGCAAGTTGACCCTGAGATCATTTCTGGTGCACTGGAAATTTATATTCAGCACATATTAGTGTGGCAATAGGAACTGCCTATCATGGACAGGAAATGTTACATAATGTAATTTTAACACGTCTCAAAGGTGACTTTTTGCTGTTTGTCAAAAAATGCCATAATCCTTAGCAACCCACCCAACTGACCTTCCAAGTGTTGAGCAAAGTGTTTTATTTGAAATCTCTCATGTGGAGATTACAGGTAATTGGTTTGAAGATCTATCAACAGATGCATTCTTCTTCAAAAAAGTGATCCACAACTCCAGACTCCCAAACAAATCCTAGAGGCGCAAATGTATAATGTTCTGTGCTTGAGGCCACCATGTTTTCATCTACTGAAACTATACAGATGCGGGTCCCTTGACCTTTTTGGCAGTAAGAAACTAAATCTTTTACGCTTAAAAATGCCTCTACTTTAACTTCCATTGAAATGACTGGAATTTTTGCAGGAAGTCTTTAGTGGTGCTTGCATGCTTTAAATGTAACTTTCTTCAGATTAGCTAATGTGACACTATTCAGCATATTAAAACTGACCCATTGGGGAACCAGCTGCATGAATAGACGACAAGGTATGGATTTATGTATAAATATGTATATATCAAGATAAGTATGTATGGCTGATGGGCAATTTTATACTGTTACATACCATAAACACAAAAGCTTGTAGATGTGTAGTGGTTTATCTTGGTGGAAACAGTTCTACTATGAGGTCACATCTGCCCCAGATTTAACACTGACTAACACCGCAACAATGGTGATACTGATTCACAATTACAATGTTTCAGGCACTGGGAAGTGTATATACACATGCACACATGAGAGTAGACACACCTACACACACACACACACACACACACAAACACACACACATACAGTACATACGCACATAGACACACACAACACTCAGACTGCACACACTCACATAGAACACATACATGCCAAACGTCAATCAACCGGAAGAGACACATCTTTTTTTATCATAAATAAAAGAAAGGGTGACCTATTTTTGGGTTGCACACAGTCCAACGGCAGGGCCCGAGTACAAAAATATGCAGGAGCCAATGATGCCTCCCACAATGTCTTTGGTCCACACAGGTCCACTATGTGGCTTCCAAGCAGAAGAGACAGACGTCTATGGCATTTCAAAGCCAACAAATGAGGGTTGTTTTCTATTGGGACTACATCACAGCTTCACCCCATTTAGACTATTTGAAAATAGCTTTCCAGACACGTCAGCCTAAATTAACACGTCGATCGTTATGCTGCATTTGGAGACTTCCACATTTCTCTCAGATCACTTTGCTTTGGAATTCTGCCATCTCTCTGCGGCAGTGATCTCATTTCTGCCTGACGCACAGTAGTGCTCTGACACAATTCCAGCCAAATTGCTTAGGTCTGTGGGTCAACATGCAACATGACCTACATAAGAGGCTTAAAAATGCATGAGGCTGTGCTGTACAATAAAGGCTATACAAGTCTCATAATTAACCAGTAAAGGCAGCACAGTGATTGTCAGTACAGAGATTTTTTCAATTTTGCTTCTGATTTTCCCCGTTTTTCTCCCCAATTTGGAAGCCAATTATACCCTCTGTTTATTTCGAATAACCCTCCCCCACGAACTCGCCGCCCATCTCTACAGGGCAAGCTACTCTCCGAGGCTGGAGATGATCCGCCTCCTTTGAGACGGAACTCACCGACCCCCTTTCTGGAGACATCCTTACATGCTTCACAGCAAGTTTGTGCCGACCACCCTCCCCCCTCCCTCAGGAGTGGACAGCCAAATGCCGTCCCCGATCAGAGCTAATGGCCAGGGCTGGTCTGGCAGAGATGGGTTTTGAACCGCATCCCTGATTGGCAACTCACACTCATACAGGACCAGCCAAATATGGGTGCGTTAGACCGCTACACTATCCACCAGCAGTACACAGATTTTCCTCAAAATGGATTGGTTAGAATGTAAGAAGAAACTCAGTGTTGAAATATATATGTTTTCAACAAATTGTGGGCTGGAAGGGAGTCAATATCTCAAACAGGGTTTAATCCACAGCATCTCTGTTAGGAAGGAAGGAATAGGAATAGGAATATACTTTATTAGCCATGTTACACAATGTAATTGGAATTTGTCTTTTCACATATCACTCCTAGATACACACACACATTGACCACTATACGTATGTATTCTATCAGAGAGGTCCAAGCGCAGGTTCAGCCATAGTACAGCGCACCTGAAGCAGTTTAGGTGTTCATTGCCTTGCTCAAGGGCACTTACCCCAAGAAGTGAACTAGCCTCCCTCCAGTTTCCAGTTCATAGTTTTTTCATTGGCCTTCCGGAGATTCAAACCAGTTACCCTCCACTTTCCAGCTCATGTCACTAACTACTGAGCCACTGCTACCCCACAGAACCACACTAGATAAGAGCCATATCATCAGAGCAAATGCCTGTAATCCGCAATCATTTGAAACGAGTTCCTCTTTCAGACCCAGACATCGCTCCAGCATGTCCCAGCATGAATGCATCTATGGCATACTTGAAGTGCCCCACTGGCCTTGTGCTCCTGTTCTGGCTGGCAGGGATCCTGGCAGCAGGTGCCGCTGCCCACTTTAGGGTTATTTTGGGCTCTGGGAGAGTGAAACAGCTGTGTTTCCACGAGTGGAGCCACAGATTGTGGTCAACACAGGGCCAGGCTACAGACTGACTCATGCAAGGCGGCAACATGATCCTTATCCTCATGGAATATTGTAGTTCATTTTATTAGAATGCCTCCAGCCTGATTGTCTCACTATATTGCAGGATGTAAATAATTTGGGATTACACTGCTACAATTTTGCCAACTAGGTCATATGCACAGTATTTCAATATCAGTGTTTATGTCATTTATATATTGATTCCTCTTCATAAAGAAGGATTGTTTTCCATTTTACGAGTCAATGTCCTATTATGTGCTGAATATAAAAATGTAGAAGAGAAGCACAAAAGAAGAGTTAACCATCAAAAAGAACAGGTAGAACTGTGAAGCTTTGAATATGATAACGTTTCATTCAATTGATTCAATAGACACTCGACATACAGCCATTGGATATGCATATAAGCATTTATCATTTAACAATCAACATCAATAAATTCTCAACTCACTTTTAATTCAGAGATAGAAATAGCAAAATGTTAATTTCCCTTAAGGTCTTTGTCTTCTCTATAACATTTGTCAAATCAGGTAATTAACTCTGATAGGATATCCCCCTACTGATCCTGATTCAGTGATTGTCAACTCCAGTCCTTGAGGACAAGTGCACAGTAATTTCAGAACTTGGTATTCTCCTGCTCCATGAGATGACAATGAGTTACTAATTATAAGCATTCCTGCTGTCCCACCATAAGTGTTCCACCACTCTCCTACATCCTACTACGGACAGTCTTTATTCAAGTGAGCCATGCACTCACACAGTTGTTTGATTCCCATTCTATTTGATGTAGAAATTAACATGCCTCTCCAAAAAAAACAAAAGCAAACAAAGTGTGTCCTTGATTCAGTATGGCTGTTGCTTTACTACCACTAAAAGAAGCATTTATTTTCAGCATATATTACTATTCATATTCTTAAAACTCTATAATATTAATTCTATAATATGCAGTAACTATTGGCAAGGTCATTATAGCACATTTAAAAGGAGCATTTAAACACTCATTGGCTTTCAATTTGCGAGCAATTGCATTTGATGACAACACTAACATTTTAAATTAATATATCTTTATATTCTTCAAATGTTTTCCTCTGAGGCTCTAGTTTTGCATTGCCTCAATCACAATCTGTATATATATATATATATATGCCTCTCTGACTGCATGGGCAAGTGAGGATCTGTATACACTTCTCACACTTCATTTGAATATGTGCAGGAGGGAGAAGGGGGAGGGGCTACCTGGACTGCATATCTTGCGTCTTGTGATGGCTCGCTGACGTCGCCCCAGTGGCCTGGTGTGTGACCTGCTGCTGGAGCTCCAGGAGGGACTGGTAATACTGCTGCTGCTGCTGTTGCTGCTGTTTGTACCGGGACAGGTTGAAGAAGAGCCCCAGGATGGTCTTCAGATTCCCATTCTGAATTTCTGGCAAAGGATCCATCACATCATTCAAGCAAGTACAAAAACAAAACAAACAAAAAAAGCAAAAATCAGGCAGACTTAGCAAAACGGGCCTGGATGATCCCTAGCCTTGGCTCCGTTATATACTTGTTGTATATAGTAGTTTGTAGTATAACAGTATATGGAGTGCATGCAATATGCCTTCCAACTGAGTGTAAAAAGTGCAAACAGTGTTTCCTGCTGCTCTATACGGACCAGTCAAATTCCAGACAAGGGCAGATGAATGAGCCACATTTTTATATCAGGGCCTGTTAACTGTGTTAGGAAACATGATAAATACAGTGCAAATAATGAATGATGACTTCTTCATCAAAATACATAGTCAGCTGGTAGTAAGTAAGTAATAGGATTCCCCATCTGGTTGTTTAGGCCAGGATGTGAGTAAATCTCATTTGTCACTGAGACAGATAATTATTCATTTTCACTGTCCCAATTATAGCCTGTAACCCTGGTACAGTAATTGTGTATCATTAATAGGCTTAGCTCAGATTAATGAGTTCTTCAGCTCAAACTTATTGCAACAGAAATGTTAAATTTCTAATTACCAAGAGAGATCTTAGTATGCTGCACATACCTGTTACACATAAAAGCATTGCATTTGCAAAGGACTTTTTAAAATGCTATAACATGATGATTAAGGTGTTATACATGCTTTATAAAGGCTTTATAACAAAACAAGGAGTTTTCTGTAAATTCTGACCGAAACTGTTTGCATACTGTTCTTTTGGAGTTGCTATTATATATGTAAAGTTTAAGCCTGAAAGCATACAAAATGTAATAAAAATTGGAATATAATCATTTTGGTTTTGTTTGAGGGTTGAGCCAATCCAACAATCACTGACCAAATGCATCCATTTTTAAAAAATGTAATCAAAAATTTTTAACAATGCAGATAATGAATTTTGGATTTGGAAGATTTGAAAGATTGAAAGAATAATTGCCCTTACACACACTACCTGCCTGACTGCAATGTGACTGCACTACTCATTTTAAGACAATCACTGAACTGAACCCACTTTAATGCATCCATATTTTTTTTAAAAAGGTAATTTAATATGTGTCAAAATATTTTTAACAATGTGCAAAGTTTTATGTTTTTATAGTTTGAATGATTGTTGTCTTTTACTATAGAGATTTGGAAGATTTCGTTTTTTTGAAAGTACATTGAAAGAATAAAGAAATCTTTGAATCTTTGAATCTTTGAGATTTGAAAGATTTGAAAGACCCTAAAAGGATGTAGCATTTTCCTCACAGCGATAAATAGCATGTTTCAGATTGCAAAGGCTTAATATTCAAGAAAGAATTATAATGCCTGGCATCTATCATTTATATTATACATAACAAAAGTCCAAATTGCTGATTTTCTTAGAGAAATACAATGTGTTTTTGACACCCACCAGAACCTTTTCCACTAAAATGAGGCATTTGAACAGCACTCACAAAAAACATATTGTAGAAATATGTATACGCTGATCTGTGTGTATCATTTTTAATGAATCGGCACAGCAAACTGACAGGCCTGTCAATTACGTGCAAATAACTATTCTCTCCTTTCATTTTACTGACATTAATGCACATGGAAATAATAAAAAATAGATAATACAATTGTTCCTTTCTGCAGGGGTTATTTGAAATAAATTCAGATAAACACCACAGCCATGTACTTCTGTCTGTTCAAGTAACACATTGCAGATGTGATTTGCAATAAGGAAATGTTTTGTTCTCCTACAGGAAGAAGTCAACCAAGGTGTTACCTGTCAATTCACATCAACAGACCCAGATCCCAGTCACAGTCTCCATGGAAGTTCATCTTCCCAAAAAAGTCAAACAGGATTTTCGATGATTCATGCTTAGCTGTTTGGGAGTGATTATCTTAATTTTACTCCAAAGCCATGCAGTCAGAAATGACATAGAAGCATTTAAAGGCAGTAATATTAGTTCAATTAATAAATCAAATCCAGGGAAAGTTTGTGGACAAATGCACCAAAATAGTATGAATTAGCCCTTGTGATAGCTATCAAATTGAGCTATTTTTGGTATGTCCAACCATGTTTATTATTTTTGAAAAGCATACAATTAATGTAAATCCCCAATTATTCATTTGTGCCTCTTGAATTATCCTTATGCCAATCCTAAAGGCTATTAAATAAACACAAATTTTTGATGAAAATTATTCGTCAAGTTGCTGGTAGCTATTTTAAAGAACAGCTGCAGGCTGATATGTGGTTTCCTTCACATTCTCCTTTTTCGCTTCTTTATGAGTCACAAAGTATTTTGAGGGTCATTGCTGGTGTGACTGAAACATAAACAGTTCAGTCAGATCAAAAATGGTATCTGACCATAATAATTTGGTCTTAACAACCCAAGCCTCTTTAAAAAGAAGAACCTAACAAAAAAGATGTAAAGTGAAAGTGAAGTAGGTTCACTATATTCTCACTTCTTCCTTCAGATACAATGAATCTCCTCATAAACAGCCAAGAGCAGAGCATAAAAAATGAGACCAGAGGACAATAACTCACCCGGAGCTTTGACGTAAAGAATGGACCCTATTTCACTTCCTCTGATTGCAATTCGGAAGAGGCATTCATTTTTCAAGTCATCTGCACCCATGCCAAGACTTGAACATGTATATTTTGTGTGTATTCATTGACTTGTAATACAAACTAGGTGTGTGATGCATGTTTAATCTTCGGGGGAAAATGAAAAAAAATAACTTTATGACAGAAAGTTATAGTATATACAGGGTTTGAAGTAACCATTGCCCCACTGGCCCAGCAGTGACAATAAAGCTTTATGATGGTAAAACTGAAAAATACGTGTTTTACCTAGCCTAGTCTTCCCTTAACAAAAGGTGTTATGAAGTTAAAAAAATATATATACGTATATATATATATTTTTAAACAATGTTCAGAAATTTCTTTTCCACTAGGAAGTTGTAGGGAAAAATTAGTAAATAAAGGTGGGAAAAGTCTGATTTAATGTTTTTTTTTCCTTTTTTTCTCCTTGACCCTGGAGACAATCCATACAATTCAACATTCCTGTGCTTGCGAGTTAGCAACTTCATCTGCAGCCACATTCCAAGCTGTGATTGTGTTACAGGAAGCTCTGTGAAGTCGAGCTGTAGATTCCTCAAGGAGAATACTATCAAAAAAGTAACCCTGCCTTACCCCTCTGTAATTAAATATTACTATGGCAGCTCTCAGCACTACTGAAAAGAAGGTTGTGGGTTCGATTCCCATTAGGACCACACATACTGGAAAATGTATGCATTCAGTACTGTAAGTTGCTTTGGATAAAAGCGTCTGCTAAATGGCATATAGTATTGCCAATGCGCAGATTCAGTGCAATTCAATGATGCGTGGCAGGTATAACATACCCCACTAGACTGAAACGTATGTGTTATTTGCAGCTGTTCCTGAGACCCTCGGTGCAGCTGCTCAGATGAAATGACAATGAAAGACTGGTTTTGGAGCCACCCTGTGATGTCTACCTCCACAGTGAAATTAATTGAAAATCCCACCTTACCTTCTGAGGACAGACCCTCGACATTCACTCCTCTGGCTTCCAGGAAACTGAGGCAGACGTCCACATTCTCGATCTGAAAAACAGGCCGAAAGAGGAGCTCAGTGCTCTGCATGAGACATGCGCGCAGCGACAGTACACATGTATGAATACCTCGCATTCACAGGGCTGATCTGACAGGGATGATTGGTGCTAATTGCCACCGTGACCATAAAGCAGCCATTGTCCTTTCTGTGTGGATGCTGTATAACAGCCACCCCCGCCTACCTAAAAGACAGTGGCCCTTATGCTCAACCTCTCAGGAAAACAAAATAAGGCGTGCACACAGTATCTTTCGAACCTGCTGGTCACACAGATACAATCCGAGGCTCAAGTGAAAGATTGCACGTGAACACCCCCTGCCGCACCCCTTGGTGACCATTCTTCCGCAGTGGCCAGCTATGTTGGGGGCCCGAGTGAGACGCCTTCAGCCATACCAGCCCCTTCCATTCCTGTGGAAGGTCTGTCTCACCACAGGTGCTGCGAAGCAGTGGGTCGCACCACCATAACCGTGGTGCGACCCATTTTCCTGCATCTGCATTGGGAATTGTGGGAATTGTAGTTGTAGCCCCATCCAATTGCTGAAACATCCTCCATCAATCCAGGAGGGCACACACTGCCCTCTGAAACATCAGTAGCCAGCCCTCACTCTACAGTCCAATATCCAGGGATGTTTCAAGTCCCTTCCAGTCCACTTCACAGAAGCTTATTCCTGGACACTTTAAATTTAGCTTCATTTTAAGGCCACTCTACCTTTTATAAACACTGTAAAAACGATGTGCTAAGTGTTTTCTCTAAAGAGCACAAACTTATGTCTTGATTTACAGACAAACATGTCAGGTTCAGGTTTATTGTGTGCTTCTTAAAGCTAGCCATGGGTGCAGTAAGTGGGCAGAATGAATAGGTAAATACCCAGCTTAGACCAAAAGGATAGGACCCAGAGTGGACATGCTCCCTAGTTCTGCCCCAGAGCTGAGTGTGTGGAAAGAAGAAACAGGCCAGTGGCAGTTTATTAAAGAACTTACAGGATCTTTCCTACACATGAACATCATACCTACTTGTGTGTTCACATGTGCAACAAGCCTAACTGTTCCCCTTTGTAAACTTCCTCCCATGCTCAAATATGTAAACTTACTATCCTTGCACAGTGTCGTTTTGGACAAGGCAGACTCTTAATCTCTGGTTTAGCTTGAGAAGGATTGAAATGTATCAGGAGTTTTTCCATTTTCCATTTGTAAGCAAAGATGAAACATAATCAAACAGGCCCGTGTCCCATCTTCCCCACTCCCATGGCTTACGTTTTAATGACATTTTTAATGAAGATATTCAAATATTTACTGCAACAATATCCGCTATCCCTGGCGCTCACTCACGACAGAAAAAATCTGCATGTTGCATCATGAGAGGACAGACGGTTTGGTAACCAGTTATCAAACGTGTGATGCAATCATGCAGATGCACTGTGCGAGAAATATAAATCAAAAAACCCAAATGAACCACTGAATAGTTCCTTGCTTGGGGTTTTTAAATGTTTGAGATGACATCACAGCCATTTTTATGCCACTGTCTATTGTTGAGGCCGGGATGTGGACCAGTTCTCATTATGTCATTAAACGTAACACATGGTGAAATATTTGAAAACAGTCATTGTCATAGCCTACCCTTTTTGTGCAATGGAAGATTGCATAGGTTACGTTACTCTTTATAATCATACAAGGATAGAATAATTAAAACTATTACGGCTAGTTAGGTTAATATGTGTAATGAAAGTCACAATGTTGAATTTCATTGTACTTCCAATCATTATCTTAAGTGAAATCATACTGAATTAAAGACAGTTATCTAGATGCAGCTCTCATCAAGATTAATGTTTCCAGCTTGATATGCTTTGTAGTTCCAAAAATGTGTGTTGTGGAGAAACCACCATGCCCAAGTGAATCAAAAACTACGAGTCCCTCTGAAGAAAATGTTTTGGGCTTCAGTGGCTCTCACAATGAGCTCATGCTGGGCTGTATTGTCACAGGTTGCACCCTAGTCTATGTCATTAGCCAACTATGACCAATCCAAACAAGCATGACACAGCCTCGTAGGGCAGATTTAAGCAACGGTTCCTCTGGCTGTCACTGGATTACGTCCAACAATGGTGCTAGCTTTAAAGTAGTCCTAGGTGGCCAATCACAGAAAACTCAGAACAAGACTGCCCATAGAACTTGTACAAACAAATTATTTGCTCTGCCACGCCCAAAGCAAAAACTGAGTCTCAATCTTTAAATTTTTCAGAACCTGAACAAGACTGCCCTACGAATGCCCTACGCCCAAAGCAAAACTGTTCCACCTCTTGGCCACTCCTTGATGGCCCGCTCCCGTTGAATATTTATGCAAGATGGCCTCCCATGTGTGCCACCAGCTCACACACCACATTTTCACAATATGACACTATTGTTGGACTGTCAATGCGCCCCCACAATGTCAACACAACATCGACACAATGTTACAGGTTTAGTAGAGTCTAAGAGTCTTAGAGTCTAAGTCAGCACACCTTCAGGAAAATATGTCTCAGTGCCTAAGACACAAACATAATAAACAGAAAATGGGCCTTTTGCGACAGTTACAATGCGGCCACCTACTGTACTGTAGGTCTAAATAGCAATCAAATCAATAGCAGGGAAGTTATGCTTTATGCTTTATAATGCTTTTTTCACATTTAAACTAGGAACAGCTGGGCTGGGTAAGGGGTTCCCAGTTGATCATGAACTCAAGTGCACTTCTCCTTTGGGACCTCTTAATCAGCTGCCCAAACACAGAAATGAGGCCTACATTCTGCAGGTGGCTGACCGCTGGAGGAAGCCTTCACAACACCACAGAGTGCAGCACTGCTGGTTTATGTTTGCACTGGTTTACACTGACTGCTTATTGGCACATTGGCCCGTTATTTTCTCTGTGTATAGCGTGGATGATATGAGCAGCAAACAAATCAAACAGGGTAACTTGTGATGTGTTCCTAATTGATAGAAACTGGGGGGGATAACTTTAAAAGAGTACTGATCAGCTGGGGCCAGGATATTTTACATGACTTGCCGACGACAGTTCCCTAAACCATCTCTTCTTTAGGGATTGTGAGAATGGATGACAGAAGGCTTCTCAACATTTCTTGTTGACATTGCTATGGGCTTTATCCTGTGTAGTTGTTACAATAAGCTCTTTATTGGGCAAAATAATGGCTTGTATATATCTGTATATATCTTGTGACTTAAACTTTCAATCATTACAATATGTGTCTTTAAAAACAATGACCTCTTTGGGTGACATGGAATAAAGAACTTCTATGTGTAAAATATATATGCAAGTAACAAGAGCAAATGTTTTGATGGCAGTCCCTCCAGCAATTTGTTAAAACACAGAATAACAGAGAAGGAGAATACCGAAGCAACTTATTCCCAAGCCACCATATAAAAATAGACGTGAATTCCAGGCACGTCTGAGTGGTGTGAGACATCATTTGAAATTCACACATCCATTTGCCCAAACTTGTTCAGCAACCGACGCAACCTCACTGTCGAGAGTCATTTCACCCTGCGACTGATCCTCCTCCAGAGACCCTCTCCAAACATGGCCACTCCATATTAAAATAACACTAAATCATTACACAAATGCATGCTCTTTGGACATTATCTTTGCTTGGCGGACACTCTATCATGGCAGGTTACATAGACTATATAAACATTTGACACGGAATACATTTATACAGCATGATATTTACTGAATCTGATTCATGTTATGGTACCTCAGCAATTTTGCTTGACCTAAGATTCAACCTCAAATGACCTTTTAATGTGACCTTCCTATGAATCGCTAGTCAAGCCCGTTCACGGGAAGTCTGAAAGATATTTACATCGGTTCCACAGTTCCAACTGGAAACAATGCTCAAGAGCGATGTGAGTCAGTCTTGAAAAGTTTTAAAAGTTTTATGCCAAATAACAGCCAAATTCACACTCTGAGGGGCAAACATAAAAAGATCAAGGGTTAGCAGCCCCTCACAACATATTTTTAACAACTCTACATTCTTTTGAACAGCCATGAAAGCTTTTTCCATGAGCAATTAAACCCGCCTGTGTGAATGGGGATCTCACACGTGACAGCCAATGTGTTTTGCCAGTCACCACTATCAAATGCAAGAAAGCACAACCTCCACCAAATCCCAGGATTCCGGATGGGAAGATTGGATCCTTAAACTGGGAGATTTTTTTTTTTTTTTCTGAGAATCCCAGGTACTACCAAAGAGGTGAGTGATCACCATAAACAACTGCATAAATGCTGCGCACAAACACAGCAACATCGTTCAAAGGGATTGATCACTTATATAGCCATTGATGAGATGGTATTTGCACAATGGTTTAAAACTCCCAGCAGTGACTGATATTTTTTTCACATAGCCATAACACCACACATGGAGACTGAACTATGTGGAACTTTAATACCTGTACAACCTGCGGTTTGGATTACCAGTGGGCGAGCGCCCAAACATGATAGGTGTCAATTCGGGGAAAGTTCCTTGACACAATAACAACAGCTCAATAAGCTAAAGAGGTAGACAGCCGCTGCGTGTCACTCCCCCAACAGCTCGAAAGGCACCGACAGATGGGCCCCAGATGATGTTGCTCACTCTACGAGTGCAGGCGAATCTCTACAGTCCGCCAGGCCTCCCGTGAATGCGCAAAGAAGAGAAGGCCAGGCGTAAATGTGACACTTCCTGTGCAGCCTCGACCTGCAGCTTTCGCACCTCAAAAAACATGTTTTCACAGCCTGACCCTACACTGTACCCCTCTTTGCTTCTATTAACCCTTAGCAGGGACCAAGTTATCTCACTGTTAATGTGCTATCTCACATGTCTCAATGTTAAAAATGAACTTCAGAGCAGTAAATAAATACATTAAAAAAGTGAAAAGAATTGACAAAAACATGCTTTGTCTTCTTCTATAGTTTAAATTTAAGCTGTATTGTGTTCTTCATATTCATCACTAACACATTCATTCTTTTCATTCATTTCAGCTACCAACAAAAGCAATATTTAGTTACATTTGTTAAGGAGTACAGGATAAAGAGCATAGCTGTTAGATTGAACAGAGGGAACTTTACAAATGCACTATTTTGATCTGAAGATTTTTAATTAACCCTTTAATTAAATTGAGGACTTTATTTCCACCTTCTTTCTTGGTCACAGTTGAAAGTCCCTTTTCACTAGCTCCACAAAGTCACTCTGTTTAAATACTATTTCTACTTATTCAACTGCAATGGCATTCCTTTTGTCGGCAAAACAATGCAGGAATGCATAAAAAAAAGAGATGTTAATCTGTACACATTGGTAACCTAGATAATCTATACACAGAGATAAACAGAGGAAATAAAATGCACTCACAATTGATTTAACTGCGTCATGCTTTCTTGTTACACTATAATTCCTTATTAAAAGCAATCACATTGTACTCCACATGTAAAACCATTCAGAAGACTTGTCTTGCCACCGAACGACTGCCACCACAAACTCGCAAACTGTCGCAACCACCCGCCACGTGTATGCCATTCCACTCGGAGTGTGACTTTGCTTCAGCCGTCAACGGGAATATGCTACCACTCTGAAACACCGGAGGACATATTGGGCAGAACATAATCATAATTTTCTGACTGCTTTCAGCTGAACATGTTGTCAGTATTCTAGAGTGCAAGATTAATAGGCCTTCCCATGAGAGTCTGAACCAATGAGACAGGGTTCATTATGCCTGTGCTTTATCAAGCACAGCACTGTGCCCACAGCACTGCTTCACAAACTTAACTCAAACTCAATAATTAAAACAGATGCAGGTATTGAGAAAAATATCAATTGTATTGTGGGTTAAATGACAAAGCTAATTTACTTGTGACAGTGGTACAAAGTCCAGAGCGTGCCAGTGTCGACTAATAATCGGCGGTAGGGTTTCCCAGGGAGGGAGGGATTAGTTTGTCCGTGTTTCATCGCATGCCAGCGACCCTTGCTGGTCAATCGGGTGCCCACAGTCTGCTGGTATAAAGCTGTGCATTAAGTGTCTTCCTCCGACTCATGTCTTTGCAAGCTAAAACTGCAGTGTGAAAAGAAGCAGTGGCTGATATCACATGCTTGTCTATGTTCTCACAAAGCAGCATTTGCTGCAAGCGAAGAATACGATTGGGCATACCAAATTGGGAGAAGGGGGATAAGCATAAAAAGTTTTTTTTTAAGCCAATTTACTCATGCTTAACCAGCACTAACTTGCTTTAAAAGAGCAATTTCCAGTGTAATGCATACTATAACTGGATGAGCCACACTGCACACATGGAAAAGATCCATGCATTCACCAAATGATAATTCATCCTTGTAATTTTCTATTCAATACAATTTTTTAGAGGCTGGATTTGTTTTAACACATTTTTTAACACATTTAATGCTGACCTGCACCTTAGTCCAGACACAACTAATTTGCTAGTATCCTTGGCTAGTTGTGTTGACATGCATGCCCAAAGATTGTTACTGCCCTGTAAGCTAACACGAGTAGGACAAATGGCTGTTAGTCACAACACCATAGTTTCACTTCAGTAATATCAGCATGTGATCACCTCCAACAAGATCAGAAACTATTCTAGGTCAACCAAGCGCACATGCACACATCTCCCTCTCTCTCTCTCTCTCTCTCTCTCTCTCTCTCTCTCTCTCACACACACACACACACACACACACACACACACACACACACACACACACACACACACACACACACACACACACACACTCATACACACACAAACACACACACTCTTCTTTTCTCCCCTCGCATTTTTACCTCAGTTTGTCTCCCTCCTCTGTCTGCCGGGCAAACCCTTCAGCAATAACATACTGACGCTGGACTAAGGTATGAACAACAGCTCTGTACTACAGCATCCACCAGCATGCCCATAAAACACGCAAGTCACACGCTCTGCCTGCCCCCAAAAAAACAAAACAAAAACACCACTTCCTCAATGTGAAGTTCCACTTCCCCGTGCAGGGCTCGACCTTGACTGCAAGGCAGATGAGCCAGTAGTCACTGAGAGACAGAACCTCTATTCCCCCTTTATGGGGGGCCAGAATGGCCACAGCATTACTGCAGAACGGCCCGTAATGATCAATGAGCCCCCGTGCACACCCAGAGAGGGGCGGTCCAGGCCGTGCCCCCGCTGTTCTGTTCTGAAAGGAAAATCAGCCATGGGAAAGCCCCTCTGAGCCTGGACACTTGAAACGGAAGGTTTTGGGTCAAAGCCCTGCTCCGTAACAACAGTGTCTAAGCCTTTTTTAATTACAACCCCTGTTGAAAATCCCAAATCTGAATCACATCAAAAGAGCTCTAATATACTACAGCATTACCAGGTCTGTTTAAAGAGGTCAGGGGAATTCATTATCTCAATCTGTGTGTGTGTGTGTGTGTGTGTGTGTGTGTTTGTGTGTGTGTTTGTGTGTGTGTGTGTGTGTTTCAGACAGTTTAACGTGCTAAAAAGGTTAATCGGCCATTGGTATTGTTTATCACCAATCAGTGCATTGCTGAAGTGCATGTGACATTTAACCCACTTAAACTCTACTCACTGTTAATTGTATAAATAATGTTCCTGCCAATTGCTGTGCTATGCTAATTGCATACCAGGCAAAGCTGTTTGTTTAATATTAATTTATGGCAAAGCACTGTAAGACTGTAACTATGTTGTGACATGTACAAAATACAACTTTAATTGAAACAACTAACACTTAATTTTTTATTCGGAAATTAGTTTTCAAACACTGCGGCTGACAACATCACTTCAGCAATATGCATATAACACACACCATCCCCTGTTATAATAAAAAAAAATATATATGATGTGCCATGTACTGTATATATAGGTAACTGTCAATATAGGAAACACCAACATAAAGTGTCTTAACCTCTTCCTGTCAACCCTCTAGTGGTATGGTGACACTTGGCATAATTCACAATTCATAAATATTATTCATTGTAATCTTTATTTACATTTTTTTTCTCAATGTCATTGCCTTAAAAAGTGTTTAATGAGTCTTGGAAATTGTTATTATGCCAATCCATCATTTTTATGATCAAAACTGTGCAGCATTTAACCCCCCGGCCCCCTATTACTTATTACACCCAAATGCGCACTTTACTCTCTTATAAACAATTATTTTTGTCATACCTTCGCACAGTTGACATTCAACTCACTTCCTCCCTGTGGGTTTGAGGCATTTGTGTGTACTCACAACTCATTTCGCTTAGCGAATGAGAGCCAAGGTTTCTTCCCCATAGTCTGTATAATATTATTTCATAAGATTTTGACTGAGGAACTGGAGCATCAACCATGTGCCTGTATCCAACCACCGAATGTGGGCGCTGGGGTTTATCATCTGAACAGCTATTTGTTAGATTGCCATGGATAGATTGTTCAGGTTCTAAGCCAGGGGTGGGCAAGGAGGGCTGTATCCGTTTCTGGATTTCATGCCAACTTCTGCTCTCAATTATTTAATTAGCCCAATCATTTAAGTGATCTGACATTTTAGCTAAATTTCTTGACAAGCCCATGAATGACAGCTGAAGACTGTTCTTGTGTTCCCATATGAAACATGTTACTGTGGTCTAATGTACAAGTGAACCAGCATTGGCGTATCCAACCAATTAGCTAATTGAGACAGGGTCATTGGTAGGAACAAAAACCTGCATACACACCAGCCCTCCAGGACCGGAATTGCCCACCCCTGTTCTAAGCTTTCAAACGAGCTCTCACTGGCTTCTCGTGGTCACTGTTGGGCAGAGATAGGTCTACACGTATCTGACCAGTCCAGTTCCACTGAAAATCACAGAATGTGAAATCACAGAATGTGAAAACTGGGGGCACACACCACTTCTGGGTTCTGGGCTATTTGAACAAAAATCAAATTAGTAATCATTAATACTTCATGATGGTAGCAAGTCGCCATCATTTTACTGTCTTACTATAGGTTTTTGACGACACTGCTGGCTTGTTTTCGGAGGGTGACTTGCCTGCCTTGAATGACAACTCGGATGACGCATAAGACAATGCTATGTTGTTATTCTTACCATGACGACCCATTTGGATCCACTTGGAAAGCATTCTGGCTAACGGGGCTCTGGTTGAATAGATTTGTACAGCTGATTTATAGTATGTTTTGGATAGGTTTCTGGACACTTGGATACACAATTATCTGATGCAGGAAACACAAAAAAACATATGCTAGAACTCACTGCTTAGATGCAGATAGATTTTGATCAACTACAACTCCTATAACAGCGTATTTTGGTTGCCATATGTATTTAGGAATGCTTATGTTGCTCTGATGAAGTTATGAAATTCCACAGTTATGATTAGATTAGATTAAATTAGATTATACTTTATTAATTCCCGCAGGGAAATTGGTTTGTCAGCCAATGAAGATTGTATGTAGTTCTGTATGTATGTAGGTCCTTCAAATAGAAAATGTAACAAAAAACTTTTTGCTTTGCGCTTCTGAAAACGAAAGAGTGAACTATAAAATTGGACTCACCATTTGAGATTGACTCCTGGGGCAGCCATTGATATCCTCCACTTTCTCATTTGCTGGAAGAAGACAGCACAATGTCAGAGTCTGTGAAAAGATCAAACTAATAAAGCACACAGCGTCCAATATCCCTGGCTGTCGCCCGCAGACTCGCAGCAGCGCCCTCTGGGTACGCTACAGCGGGGACGCCACGGCGATCTGAGAGATGACTCCCGGAGACATGCTCACGGAACACAAGTGGAGAAAAAAGTTGGTAGGCAAAATTACTGACATCAAATTCTCTGCTGCTGTCTGTCTGAGAGGGGGGGGTTGGAGGAGGGGAAGGAGGGGGAACAAATAACACAGGCCACTCTGGGCTTGCTGGGCTTGCTGGGCTTGCTAAGAAGCACACATGGGACACACATGCTTTAATAAGGCACAAATAGTTTCAAATGCAGCTTCATGGGCCAGGAGCTATACAGTAGAATTCTCCTGTCTGTGCTTGAGTCAGTAAAGGAGCAAAGGTCTGTTTTCACTGTATCTACATGATGGGGGATTTATTTTGGGGGGTTTGTTATAGGTAGAAAACACTAAAGCTTGTGGATGGAGCTGTATTTGGGTGGGTGTGTGAGTGTGTTGTGCTCCAGTGTGTCACAGTACGTGTGTGTGTTTGTGTGCACGTGTTGTGCTCCAGTGTGTCACAGTACGTGTGTGTGTTTGTGTGAGTGTGTTGTGCTCCTGTGTGTCACAGTACTTGTGTGTGTTTGTGTGCGTGCGTTGTGCTCCAGTGTGTGCGTAACACCTGCACTACCTGCTATTCAGTACCTCTCACCTATGACCTGAATAATTTCTGCTAGCAGCACTCCATCCGCAACGTCCTGGGTCAGGTCCTTGATGAGCCGCGGGCAGCCAGAATTGGCCAGATAGTGATTGGCCCAGTCAGTGTAGATCTACAGGGGGAGAACAGAGACACAACAGGATGAGGAATGTTGGTATCCATACCAGCGAGAGAAAGGAACAGGGGCGGGGGAGGAGAAACAAGTCCATCCCAAATTAATTTATCCTTAGAGGAAACCCCAATCGCTTTGCGGTGGAGGTTTATGGCTTCCCTCGTTGAGGCATGAGTCACATTTGTTTCAGTGCACAGCGCCTCCCTGACCACACTGGAAAGAAAACATCAGCTTCTTCTGTGGATAAGATGTCACTCTCAAATCAGATGGACATGAGTGAAGTAGAGCCAGCGAAACACTTGGTTCGCGATGTATTCTCAGCCACAAACTACTTCCAACAGCTGCAACATGGCAAAAAGGCAGCCCAGGATTGCATGCAAATGCAGAGGATCGCTCGCCAAATTTGAGTGGTAAAATAAAAGCATTTAAAGACTAATAATGGCTTTAAGGATGAACAGAACAGATACCGGTTGATAGCATCTACATCTGTTGTTGAGTACTATCCAAGAGGACCATGGCTTTGTGAAAACGCATTGCAAGATGTATGTATGCATTCACTCATGAAATGGCTAGATCACGGGACATCTATTCCTTAACCGTAATTATATTATTATTCGATTTAAGTTGAGGAAATATCTGATTAGTAAATGATTAAAGTATGTGGGTATGGCAGTTCGTCATCACGTCCTTGCAGTAAACATTCAAACTGAAGACTAATTGAAAGAAGCTGCTCTCCAACCATCCAGATGAAGGACAGAGGGAACCGGGGGCAGTCGTGAGCTGCTGTGGTTTCTCTGAAGCACCCTGGGTATCGCTCACAAAGAAGGAGAGATGTGAGGATTTTTATCTTTTTTCATTTGACTGAAACACAGCTGTTCTTGTCTTTTTCCAGTCCCATGAAGGAAGAGTGACTCAGGGGTCATTAAATAATGCGTAAAATAATGTTGGACACCGTGTTCAAATTTCCTATTCCAGTTTTTCAAATAGCACATAGCAACAAGTGCGGTAGATTTTGTCCAGTGTAATCCCTTTAATAATGCGACAGCATGAGTAATGTTTTCTTTCCTCGTACTTACACCCCCCGGGGTTGTTCTGGCCAACACGTGTTCGACTGCATCTCACTTAAAACTAAGAAAACCACCAACCAACAATTTCACTAAGTGCAATGATATTACAACTGAACACTTCACGCTGACAGATATGTTTGCATAAATCTTATCTCAATTACGATCCTTTCCTAAAGCTCCCACAATCCCACAAATTATCATATGAGACGAAGAATCCTTCCTACACACAAGTTTCCTCCTCAAAACACACACTCACACACTCCCAATTAAGTGCATTGATTTCTGGGCACACATATCTGCCCACATTCAAGTACATCAAACATGCAGTGCTATGTTTGCTGCAGTCCTGATATCCTGATTAACTCTGTTCATAAGGAGAGCAGTCGAGGGCATAAGAAGAACAGGGAAGTACAACCTTTACAACCTTTGATACACAGGAGGTTTCTCCAATCTGGATGCCCACCACTCTGTTATCTCACTGATACCTTCAGCCCTAGAGCAATGAGCAAACAAAGAACTTTGCACATTGGATGCAATGAATTCAAATAGCTCTAGTCATAGCACTACCTAAAATGACATGAATAAACTCAGGGACATGTTGTGCACATGATGCTGTAAAAACCGACATGTCAATGTGCGGAGCAATGGTGTGGGCATATTTATTTTCAATTGATTATTGACTTGTAATTTGTAATGTAATTTGTGTATTTTGTGATGTGTGTGGTTCTCTGTGGCTCAGTTGGTAGAGCACAGCGTTGGCAACGCTTAGGTTGTGGGTTCAATCCCCACTGGGGCCACATATACTGAAAAATGTATGCATTCACTACTGTAAGTCGCTTTAGATAAAAGCGTCTGCTAAATGGCGTATATTATTATTATTATGAATGACAGTATGACTTGCAGTTTAAATTTTTAATGGCAAGATACATGCCGATGCATTTTCTGTGTTCATTCAGGCTCAATACCTTGCATAAAGCCATAACAGCAGGGGGCATCCTGGGATTCAAACCTACAACCATTATTGTTGAATGTACAGTGCTGTCGAGTGGCATGTCCTGAAAAACACAGTCTGGTATTGAATCCTGGCTGTGCCAGGGTTGACTTTGGCCAGCAGCTCCACAGGATGGTGCTTGATTAGTCACAATGTCCCCCAGCGAGGGAGGGTTCTAATCAGAAGGGTGATCCCCTGTCTCATTGCGCACAAGCAACTCCCCTGGTCGAACCTCTGGTCTGCCATATGACCAAATGTGGTGGCAGGCTTAGAAGGAGAACGTCTACTTACATTTAACATTTTAAGCATTTAGCAGACGCTCTTATCCAGAGTGACTTACAAGATGTGCATAAATACATGGTAGGAACAATCATAGCACAAGAGATCAGTGCAGTAATACAGCGATATACATCATTGCAGGCAGCTGCGTACCATACCTGTAACACTGGGAAGGAAAATTAATTAGTTAGTAGGTTAGTAAAACATTTTTTAAATGGAGTAAGCAGGGGTATATAGTGTTGAACAAATAGGCAGTGGTGGTGACAATTAGCTAGATGTTCAGACTTCAGTGGTAGTGGAGTCTGCTTGTCCGTACTCTCCTGAATTAGCATCGCAGTGGGCCTACAAATATGATTTGGTATTCTGAGTTAGCAGAAAGAGAAGAAATGTGGTTAAAAAAAGTACATTTCCCCATAAACACTACAACATGCTGCCACCCTCAGATGTTCTTGATAGCTCCGCAGCAGCTTCCATTCCCCCATCTGAAAAAAGGCCAGATTATCAGAATTTCTGCAATGACGCATTCAAGAGGGACAGAAATGTGCCAGCAGGTTTCTGGGAAAAGCGAACCCGTTCAAATAGCTTTTTGATAATAATCGAGCTGAGACTAGGCAGAGGCAATGTAGCTTATTCAGGCATTGAGGTTGAAAAACTATAAGGGACAATGCCCATATATAGAGAATCAATTTGAAACCATTCAAATGATGGCCAAGATAACAATCAGGGAAACAAACTAACATTTATCTCCAAATTAATTTCTAGCATTTTTTAACAAAACTTTATAGCCATTTTTAACAGCAACAAAATATTCCTTTAAATAGAATTATTCAGCACATAATGTGCATAGTCCAGAGTAGTCTATAGTTCACTAGTAATGGAAGGATCAATGTACTGTGTATTAAACTTCATGATGTTTTAAGAAGTTACAGAAATTCATGAAGGCAAAAATGGTTCTATATATTATGAGTGAGGACTTAGGCACCAAACATCCTTTATTTATTTTGATTAACCCTCCCCACACGGGTCCGTCGCTCATCTCTACGAGACAAGCTAATTCTCCGTAGGCAGCAACCTCTGCTTTCCTCCGAAACGGAATTCACCCACCCACGTTCTGGAGACTCCCTTACGTGCTTCATGGCGGACCCGAGCCGGCTCACCCTCCCCCCCTGGGGCGGACAGCCAAATGCCACCCCCGATCGGGACTGACGACCAGGGCTGGTCTGGTCGAGACGCGAGTTTCAAACCGCGCCCCTGCCAGGCAGCGCACACAACATCTAATATTTTATTGGAAGTAGAAAGGGAGGATATTGGATCATGGGTAAGCCTATTTGGGCCTCTGCCAGCAAACAGAACTACACACACTGTGACATTTATTACAAAACTGAACTGAAAAGTGCCTTAATTATATTACTGAGAAAGGCCCTGCCAACGCATCATTTTATCAGTTTCCACAAGCTATTTTCCCTTTGAAGAAGCGCTTTTGAACACTTACGGAAAATCAAGAACACACACGCACACATACACACATGCATACACATACACACAATAGGAATGTGGTCTCTTTAAGAGCCTAAGCTGTGAACTCAGTTGCCTCCATCTGGTGACAGATGCTACCTTCAAGTTGCCCTCCTGCTTAGCAAAGACTTTCTCCCAGTATGAATCGGTTTGGAACCTAAATCTCCCTGCCAACCCCCCAACCCAAGAAAACAAACAAAAAATAAGCCTTCCCCATATTCCCATAGCAGTTAACCTGCAATAAAACAAACCATAAATTTACCTGGCACAAGTATGCGGGCAGTCCAAGGCATTAGGTCCAAGCTAAAGCGGTCTGTTTTTTACAGCAATGAGACTGTGCCTTGCTGAAAGCAGATGGACTGCTTAAGAGGCTCATCACACCGTTGTGTCTTTTGACTGCACAGGTGCTGGGTATGGCATGCAGTAGCTCCTCGCTTCCACTGGGAGGAGTGAGCTACACAGGAAAAAGTTAAGAAATTCTAGTTTTGGGAAACTAGCACAGTTTTTTAGAGAGGAAGAGAAGCCTGGCTTTTATGCATTGGCCAAGTTTAGGACATTATGGAAATTAGAGAGCCCAAGTTGGAGTTCAAACAAAATAGCTGGGTCTCCCAAAAATGTCCCAAGGATGTGCAGAGAAATGGGAGGATCCTTTAATTGAACAACTAAGACTGAACTAGATATCATATATATGGTTATGTAAGCAATATCACCATTGGAGTTTATTAAACAAACTGTAGTGAGGAAGAAGTAAAGACCACACATACATTGTTTACAACAAATGACTACAACAACAACTTGCAAAACTTGCAGTTTAGAAACACAAGGGCTAAGCTATTGACTTGTGTGCAAATGAATACTTCTCCAGACACAAAAACGAAAGGAATAAGACTCAAATCATTGTTACCACCTCTATCAGTGTACATTTTTCCTTGATTTGAGTGTATTTTGTTGATTTCACAGGAGTTTCCTTCACCACCTCTACTCCTCCTTTGATGACGTGAAAGGTTATGTTGAAGAGAAACCTAACAGGATCATGTGTATACACTTATGTACATTCCATCAGCTACACAAACCTAATTACTAAAGGTAGAGGGTGGAATCACCCTTCTCATGTCAAATTGCTGAAGCTAAGCAGGGTTAAGCTTGTTTAGGATGTTCCTCCTGGAAAAAAATAAGCTGGAAGAGGTTTTGGAGGGCCAGTGGGGGGTCTTCCCTCTAGACCAAGCAGGAAAACCAATGTCAGTGCAGTGACAAGGATACTGTACTGTAGGAGATGCTGTCTTTTGAATGAGATGTTAAATCAAGGTCCTGATGCAATGTGGTTATTAAAGATCTTATTAAAGATGGAACGTTTTGAAAGATTATGGGCTTTAACCACGGTGTCCTGGTCAAATTGCCACTGGAACTGGTTCCACATCTAGCCACATAATCATCCTCCTACAAACGCTCTGATTGGTCCCTTGCATTCCATGTACATATACATGAGTTAATTCAGGTTTTATTTTTAAATTGGATAATATGCCTTTGATGTTGTTGTGGCCTATTGTTTTTGATTATTTGCTTTTTCTATTCTGGATAGTGACTTGTAGAGCTCTAAATGTCAAGATGAGTGAGGACTAATCTGTGAAATAAACAAAAAACGAATTAAAGAAGAAGGCACTGTTATGACATCAAGTAGAAAAACATCCATTTTTTCAACCCAATTTAATCAGGGACATTGGCCACAAGCTTCTCAATTACGGGTAAGTGCTTTAGATTTGCTAGAAAGCTATTTGTTCAAGGGTGCCTCAGTGAGTTGAATATGTAATCTCATTTCCCCATAGCTGCCAGAAGACTCAGAACTGTGCTGTATGAAGATGCAAAATTACCACTTGCACTTATTCATGCCAAAGCACGAAGACATTCATAGCAAACATGTTCCCCGGAGACCTGCAGCCTCATTTAAAGCCATTCAAGTCATCCACACTGGACATGTGGATGACATAAAACCATAAAACCAAAGCATAATGAATGATTGCCTTGTGGGGAAAAAAATGAACAATGTTCTAAATATTAGTATTTGTCTTTATAACAGGGTTTGGGGCAGAGATGGCCATTAGAGGTTCCCAAAGAAGGCCCCTGGGAAGCGTGAATGAAACCAAGCTGGAGCCAAATTCGACAAATCAGGTGTCAGGCATAACAATCTGGAAGTGTTTTCCTGTGGTAAACCATTTTCTTTGTGGGGTAATTTGACACATCTTCAAACATTTTCCTGAAATTATCATCATCTTGCCTTCAGCAGCACTTATCTAATTTTGTCATTGTATAACATCTTATAAGAAAATGTTATCTTACCCACTCTCTTGCACAAAGAGCCTCGTGTCAGTTAACCCTATCTGCCTAAGCACTTACAAAAGCTTTTTCCACCTGTTTTGCACTACTCTTAAAAAAGCCTTACAACTTTGGAGTAATACACTGCAGAGTCATGGTTGATGGCTGAATTTGAGGATAACATGTGCACCATCAGAATGAAAAGTTGTGAACAAAATATTTGAGCAAACGTTCATTGTATACACAAGATAGAAATGGATAGAAATAGATACAAATGTTTTTTTTATTATCATAAATTGCTTCATACTGTACATACAGTACTTTTTATTTTGGTTAAATAAATTAATGTGCACAGTTCATGCCCAGCAAGTATACCACCCGTGCAAACCAATTTCCTGCAGCAGAGTATTGAAACTAAGGTAGAATATGAATGTTCTAGAAAAATGATAACAAAAAAGGAGAGATACTTCACAAATAGGGAGCTCCTTCTCCTGCCATACCCAGACATGGTGGACAAATGGATGGGAACGATTAGGTACGGACCGTAGTTAAAGGCACTGCAGATGGGACTCTTCTTTCTCTCTCATTGGCACAGTTGCTTTGTTTCAACGTAAAGAGGTAAATTATTTCCTTGCTGGTGATAAGGGCAGATGTAATAGTATACGATGAAACAGGCATGGGAAGAAGGCAGAAATGGCTTTTTGTATGGTGAGAAAAACATGTCCAACACCATTGATATCTGGGGCTGTATGTACAGAGATTCTAAGAGTAGGAGTGCTGATTTGGATCAGGTTTCCCCTGACCATATCCTAACCATATCCATTATGAGCTAAAAGGCTAAACTGATCTGAGATCAGCACTCCTACTCTTAGAATCTTTGTACATACGGCCCCTGGTCTGTTGCATTCCGTTTCCTCAAGCAAGCCTCTGGTAGAATCTAAACCAATAAATTGCCTGCTTGGAGTGCTGGTTTACACTGCACCACTTGCCTAAAGGATGCTAAAGGAAGTGCACATTAACAAAGCGAAAAGTCCAGTTGAGTGAAGAATACATTATTTGTAATGCAAGAGTAAAAGCCCAGTGTTAGTAAAGAGCCCTCGAGGGGTTAGATAGTCAGGCGTAACAAAACACTGGGGGGATATAACAGTCCTTCTCCTTCTTGTGCTGCTTTGTCTGCATAGAACAATAGCTTGCAGCTATATTTAAAGTCTGTATAAATAACTTTTGTTCCCTGTAGCAAGGTGGCAGGGGTGGCCGCCATGCCAGGTGGTGAGTGGATGGAAAACAAACCAAAAAAGAGCTCCTGTAGGCCAATGGCCAGTTTATTATTTTTAAAACACTACACAATAATCAAATGAACCAAAAGCTTGCACTTAGAGGGTTTACAGCACCGAAAAGCCAGCACTTCTTCCTCCATTCCTCAAAAACCAAACTCCCTTCAGGCATGGCAGGCTGTGCTTTTATAATGGCCTAACGAATGCAATGGCTCACACCTGAGTTGATTGCTCATTAGCCTGCCTGTAGGTGAGGTCGCTGCAGTCCAAGGTCCTGTAGTACTCTCCAGGTTGTGGGAGGGAACAGGAGCACCTGACAGCAGCCAAAAGGGAGGCACAGCCCTTCCCACTCCTCCCTCCACCTCTCCCAGTGGCACATACCCTTATTTGATTGGTTAAACTATTTAAAAAATCCTACTAAGCAAAACATGTTTTAACATTCTCACCTTATATGTTCATATGCCCATATGTTCATGGATAAACACCTTCATACTCAATATAGAACATGCCATGAGACATGTTCTCAAAGGAAGCCTTTTTTGTCATTACAAGATTCTCTTCTGTGTATTTATAGTATATGTCTGTAGATGATTTAAATTCCACTATGTACATTTTAGCAAGTCTAAGTGAACAGCTCAGAGAACAGAATGAACACATGCTAAACTTTCCTGCTTTTCCCATCTTTAGAACAACAGAATATTACAAAGAATATTTTGAATACCATAGTTTTACACATCGTGCTTTCAACACATATCATATTTTATGTGTGTGTGTGTGTGTGTGTGTGTATGTGTGCGTGTGTGTGTGATCTGCCAGTCTCACTGGCAGTGGCTTGCAGTTGAACCTGACTCAGGTATCCTTAATCTCTTAAAATCACTTCCAATTAACTTCCTATTGCAAGCCTGTGCTAATAGAAAAAATGGGAAAGTAGTTGAAATGAAATCCTGATCCAAAAACAAGAAGAGAAAAGAAAAGACTTAATTGGGCTTGAATTAGCCCTGCTTATCCAATGGAGTTAGGAGAGAAAGTGTCACTCTGCCAGTCACAAACAACAGTGAAACCTCTGATTGATTTGTTCTCTTATATAAACTCCTACAGTAGAGTGGTTCCATGAAAACCCAGGAAAAGTCATTGGTTGGACATAAGTGGTATTTAGATATCCACATGGTGAGCAATTGGTATGTCTAGCACATTCCCTGGGGTTCCATTTTCCAAAATGCATCTACTTTAAACCATTGATAGGTTTTTGGTGAACAGCCCCAGGTCCCCTTTGAAGGGTTCCCATGGCTTCATTATAACGCTGTTAATCTGGGGAACTTTCTTAGCAATTAGATTATGCAGAAACTTGTCTGGTTTCCTGCAGGTGAATTATAATAGCAAGCATGGTTGGTGTTCAGCGATTCCGAAAAGCACTGTCCCAGCAAGCCACAGAGAGACACAGGAGACTGTGTGCTCTGCTTACATTGGTTCTGGAAAATGATATATTCCCTGGCTGGCATGTGCCCAGCCATGAAAGAGGCCCATCTTGTAAAAAAGGTGGTACCCATTTTCCATCCAGATGTTCTGAAATGATTCCGTGAAAAGCTAATGGCTGCATTTGGACCTTGCTATCCACCAGAGAGTGGCAGTGGCTTTAATCAGGGCCTCAAATAAAGGCAGTCATTTTGACACATGGATTTCCATTTCCTGATGGATTTCGCACTGGCAGACTGAACCCCTTTCATATTCTACCTGATAGGTTTCCATCTGTTGCCATATAGCTCTCATGTGAAGAGGTATGTGACTGAAAGTGACTGAAAATTAGTAATTTAGTTTGTTATAATTAAACAAGCTTGCTGGTAGTATTTGAGACCCTATTCTCACTCATTTACAACAGGAAAGTCAAAGCCTGCTGAGCTCTTGGTTCCGCGCCGTGCTTATCGACCTACGCCAGAGCTGGGAATCTTGCCAGTGACTACCCTTCTCCCCTCTCACCCAATCCCTTCCTACATACACCTACAACCATGTCCACTCACACACCAACACCCACATCCACATCCACACCCATCATACCCATCCACCCACACTTCCATTCAAGTGTCAGAGAAGGGATTGAGTACCCTGGCACTGAGTGTATAATTAGTCAACATACATTGTTTAGGGGGCCTCCTGCGTGGTCTAGTAGTTTCAATGTCCGAGTCGGCTCTGGTCCGCAGTGCCATCGGGGCGGAAATTGCCTGTCCGCCCCAGGGAGGGGGGAGGGAAGCCGACACACACAGTTTGCTGTGCAAAGGAGTGGTTCTGGGGTTCCGGAATTACAGTCGACGGCACGACGAGTGTTGTCTCAGAGGAGGCAGCGATTCGCCCTTCTCACTGCTGGTCACAGGACTACGGCAGCGAACTATGAGGGAAGGGGGATTGAACTAAGCTCACGGGTAATTAGCTACCAAATTGGGAGAAAAAACAGGGGTAAAATCGGAAAAATAAAATGATACAAAAAAAAAACATACATTGCTTAGGGTGGGAGATCAATAGCTAGACACTGAAACCCAGAACAGAATGAATCTGAAGAGCATAGCATAGCATGCAATCTCACCTACTATGTCTCCTTACATAAGTTTTGCTGCTATGTTCATATAAAACAAGCTGGGACGACAATATGTACAGAGCTGAAGTCCAAGTTTCAGGCAAACAATGCCATAGCTGTCCAAGGCTTTCTCTTAAAAACTTGGTTGAGGTCCTTTCAGGTAACAGTACAGAAGTAGTCCCAATTAAATGTACCTCACACCCATACATGAATATCACCCCATGATAAAAATAGTGCACATCCAAAGCGCCCGGGTTGAATTAGATTGCGACATGGGGGATTTCAGGAGCCTTCTGTATAAATGACAGGGAAAATGCACACCCTAGGTAACAAGGTTCAGACCATCAAATGAAGCAGACAATACGCTTAAATTAAGGTTTCACGCTCTTGTTGGCTCTCAAATTACATCTATAAACAAAGAGCCAATGTTTTGACACTTGCGTGCCTTTGTGGCAGGATGCAGGTGGAATCCTGCGCCTCTGTCCCTAACATCACAGACCCTGTGAGAGTCAGCCTGTCACCACTCTTCAGCACAAACGCTGCTCCTGTCACTCCCTCCTCAAAGGAAAGACTACGTCTATCCCTCAGCTTAATCTTCGCTCTTATCCTCTCAATCTCCATCCCTCTCTTTTGTCTTCTACTGCAATCATTCTCTCATTGTATTTCCCTCTCACTCCTCTCTCTATTCCTTCCTCTCATCTTTCCCAGCATGAACGGCGGCCCCTCCTGTTACTTCCCCAATAACACAAATATGGGACCCCGCATGTCCCCACGTCATGTGGCCTAGCATGCTCTGCTATGTTCCTCAACACTGGACCTTATGATGTTCTCATGCCATTTTGACACAGCTAACCTACACTATCGTAATCTGAATACATCACAAATAGCCAGTGCTTTTTGATCACTCATTTGGGCTAAGGTTGTTGATGCCACCACATAATTACTTAACTGAATGCCTTTTTGATTTGGTGTATAATTGATCAAGCCAAGAATGTAGGTGAGAGAGTAAATTACTGCAGCTCAATATTACTCAAAGTCCCCTCTTGTGATAATTTAAATCTATAATTGCCTGGATATGACACTATAGATGATAAACAGAGGTTTGTCTGCAGTTTCAAACTATTCATACTGCTATTTTGTGCAAAGGACCTCATTTTTACAATTGGCTTGTTTAATTACTTGGGAATTTGAAGTTTCACCTCTGCTGCTGTATAGCCTGAGTCATGCAGTCACAGCACATGCAAGTACAATCAGTCTCCAGCAGATAGAGCTGCTGTATCTAACTGAGAGAGCTGTAAAGTGATGGAAATGTATTCACCAGAAAATATACTGTCTTGAAAAGATGGTGTGTCATCCAGTAGGTGAATAACATTTTAGAGCAGGGACCTCAGGCTCCTGTCCTAGGGGGCAGCATTGTCTGCTTGTTTTCGTTGTGTTTCTGCATTTAAGCCCTTCATTTATATCAGTGGTCTCAAACTCAGTGCCACGGAGGGCCATGTGTATGGTTTTTACTGCAGCCTCTGCTTTTGATTAGATAATTAGTTCCATTATTTGCTAAATTATCATGTTGGCTTGCACATAATGTATATAAAGTGAAATTAAATATTTCTAAATAATAATTGTTGAGTATTTTCTGTGCTTTAACTTCAAGAATGCACAGAGGTGCATGCACATGGCTAAATTAGTAGTTGAGCCAATTAAGTCAGCAGTAATTGGTTGGAATGAAAACCTGCATACACACGGCCCTTTGTGGCACTGAGTTTGAGACCACTGATTTATATCATTGATTTACTAAGGAGTCAACATACCTTGTTTCCAATGCCTAAATTGGCTGCTGGTTGAAAGGAAACCACACAAACCTGCAAATCCCTATTTTAGAGTAGATTTACCTGGAATTATATTCTGTGTCATGGAGGAGGATTTTATTCCAGCCTCCACTCTTGATTAGATAATTAGTTCCATTCCTAATAATTTGCATATAAGGCATATAGATGGTGAAATCGGTATTTTTGTTGTGTAAATAACAATTGTTGCCCATATTCTGTGTTTTAACTTGAAAAATGCACAGAGGCACATGCATATGGCTGAGTAAGTTGTTGAACCAATTAAGCCAGCCATAATTGGTTGGAATGAAAACCTGCATACACAAGGCCCTCCATGGCATGGAGTTTGAGACCACTGCTATACAGCATATAAAGATAATTGTAGTAATTGTTGTTTAACGAAATATGAAACAGTTTATCTGGGCTCACAAATAAACCTCACAAATCACCTAATGTTTATAGTTTGCACCTATTGAAAGAAAACCAATATTTTATTTAAAGGGCACCTACATTAAAATATCAGACACTCATCATCCAATTATTGTTATAAGGGGGAAAAACATATTATTATTACAAAAATCAGGTTTGAGCACAAACATCAGTCAACGAGGTTAGTTGGATGTGCCAAATAGAGAGCAACTCATGATTCGTTAATGTATAAATTCTTACGTCAACTAACCAAAACCTTTGCCCTGGGTTTCATGTAGAGCCATTTCAGTTACCCTTTAAAGCCCCAAACACAGACCCTACAAAACACAATACCTGTATATGTGTCTTGCTATACATCATTAATCCATATACAGTACGTCAGTGATCCATGAAATGCCAGTAGAGGGAACTACAGAGTCGACTGGGACTGCAGACACCTAGTGCTGCGTTGATCTGCCTGTATCACCCCAGCATTGTCTCTGTCTCTCCAACTCCATACAAGAACCTTTTATACTCCCATAGTAGTATTATAGCAGTGTGGTGGGCTGCAGAAGCAGACAGCACCCAGCAAACATATATTTAAAATACAAAAAGTTCACTCCTGCTCTCGGTTTGTTTCTGTCTTTGGAGGGTGCACCTGCCATCAGATTAACAAAAGCGTTGTCCTTAAAAATAGGCACCGATATTTTGGACACAACATATATTAAAAGTTTTATTTTTAACCCACCACATTTGCTGGAGGAAGAAAAGGAAAATTTCACTCCTTAACCTAGTAATACACTCCTACTTGATTTGCTGGCACTCACCCCAGACTTCTTTTTATGTGTTTAAGTGCTTAGTACGTGTATATCTTTGTGCTGAGCAACAGGTTTGTGTTATCTTGTATCTTGTAGCTAAATATATATATAATTAATTTGCTTAGAGTGGATGCTCTAGGATGGCCTGCATACTTCACATTTTATCAGTAGAATATTTACAGTACAGTGATCTATTTATTCATCTGGAACTGAGGCAATTTAGGGTGAGTGCCTGGCTGCAGTGCCTCATCTCGGATTCAAACCTGCAGCCAAATGGGTGTGAGTGAGGTTCCCTACTACCCGCTACTGCTCCAAACAGCTGCCCAATTGTGGATATGCCTGGAAGGATCAAATTGTATTTCATGACAAGATAGGAATACCAGTCTCTCAGCAAAACTGGAAGATTATATACAATTCCTGACTACTTTACTTGCACGATTAAATGACTAATGTACAGGGGTGGTGCTAAGGGGGCTTGCTGGTGCTGTAGCACCCGCAGAAATTACAATAGCACCACCGTAGCACCACCAAGCAATTACCTGAAGCCCCACCATGGCACAGGCAAGAAAAAATCTCTGGCGCCGCCCCTGCTAATGTAACCCACCAAATATTAACATTATGAAGTAACATTTTAATAGTTTTCTCACCTGTCTGGATGTGTAGAACATCTGCCTTATGAGCATCAGCGTCTCTCATTTGTGGGTGACATGTTGTGAGTCATCAGGTTAAGAGTGATGTTTCTTCCTTTTTGTTTTTCTTTTGATTTCACAAACTACTGTATTTCACACACAGCAGAGTCCGGCCGCTGCAATGGCTGCTGACTCATTGCAAGGCTGTGGGTCAATACTTCACACTGGTCAATCAGGCACCCACAGTCAGTTTTCCTCCAGCTCATGTCTATGCAGGCTTAACCTGTAGGCTATGATGTGTGAAAAGAAGCAGTGGCTGATATCACAATATCAATTTAACGTCTTAATCCCAAGTAACGGTTGTTGAGGCTTCCCATGTTGGAATTCATGTTTCTTTTGGTTCTAGGGTTTGAATCTACACATTCTTGCTTTCTTTGGGGATCTGGTCCCAGCTCACACTTTGCTGCCATTCTTTTTTTGTTGCTCTGTTTTTCCTGGCTGCATGTGTTTTGATTTTGGGAGAGACAAGTTTGCTTTGGTATAATTTTCTTCCATTTCATCTCTTTCCTGATTGTAACATGTAATTTCTATGTCTAGGATTTAATGTTTGTTAAGGCAGTAGACCTATGTCTTTAGAATGAGCAGTGGATGACTGGCACAGGCAGGTCCAGCCTGAAACGTGTAACCCTGTTACGAACTGGATGCAGAGGTATAACACAACTTCAATATATTAAACAAAAGACAATATATAAATTCAGCACCTCAGAGATTAAAACTACATATGACAGTAAGAAACTGAAATGCATCGAAAGAGAAATGGAAGCAATATACAGACCCTGTGAACTACACCATGGAAGTTCATGAATGCCTACATCCCACAGTCTCCACAGTCTGAATGCACCAGTCCCAGCATATTAGTTTCCAGATGCCCACTCACACCCAGTTGGCCTGTGATTTCTGCTTTTCCAACTGATAGCAATTCGGCCCAGTTCAGCATAGGCACAATGACACTCCACAAATTAGTGTTTGCAGTTGGCCCAGATGGTGGAGGCAGGCAGGAAACAAAGAAAGTATCATGACTTGGTGGTGCCTGGTGGTGACTGGGTTCTAAGATACCCGCATCCAAATGACATTTCTCATTTTCTGCGTGAAGAGAGGCAAAGCCAGAGCAACGGCGACCCACTCAGCTCCCTGTCTGTTTCTGGGGGAGTATTAAACAAACGAGCTCCCCCGCCCAAGTAGCCTCACTGTCACGGCAGAATAGCACACTCGCTCATTGCTGCTTATCAACCGTACAGTGTGAAAAGAGACGCTATGCGCTACACAGTGTGTCAGTGCTGCGAGAGGATGTGAATAATGGCTTCACTGAGTGAAACAGGCATGTCGATTGTAAGCAAGGCAAATCCACACAGCTAAAATCCTGTTGAGGCAAAGCTTCATTTCCATGCTGAATGAAAGTGTAAACACGATAATTCCAGAGATAGCTCATAGCGGTGGAGTGCGATGCTGCCACTCACAGAACGCACGAGGTCATTCCAGCATGACCAGGACATCGTTGGCTGGTTTTAAAACAGCAAGCAACGACGGATGTGACTGACGTGTCTCAGGTCACCCAGTTAAGATGCCAGAGTGTTCTGTAGAGAAATGCTCAGCTGCTTTACTTTAATTAAACCGTTTCATTGGCTGCACCAAGCACACTCAAAGCCACTGGCCCTTACCGGCGTGATTTACAAATGCCAATCAAGTCCGTCCAAGCGCTTTTCCTGGGTTTTATGTTCTCGCCGAACCACTGCGGGTGTCGTTTAACCAGTCACGGGTTTGTGCGCCCCTGAGCACGCGGGTGATCCTGCGAGGATATCACACCATGCGTGCCCATCCCACCCTCATCGGTGAATACGGTGTCTGTGAGAGACTGATGAGGAAAGCAGGTATACAGCCGTTGACGCAACCCAATATAAATCGCATTGGGGCTATGCACATCCAAGGATCTCTTACAAAACCTGACGGGGGGGCTGGAAACACGAACCCCTTTTAAAGAAGGCAGAGCTGTTTTCCAGGGTCTGCTTTTGGGACAAAGGGGATGTTGAACTGTGAATGTTCCGGTACATCATGTGCTGTGTGTTGATTTGGGACCTCAACGCACACTCTCAAACACATGAAGAAGGTGAAGAAGAAGTTCTAGATTCAAGAACTGAAGTCTTGAATCAAGGTTAAATGCGTTCAATCGACACTGGCTTTCATTTCCCCTAAAAAAGTACAGGTATAACATTGGTTATACCAAGTATTTCACCCAATAGTGCTCTATGAAGAAGGTTTTCCTGTGACTTAAACTCAACCTGGCAAATATTTGGACCCTGTAATTGTCTTAAATTCCAATGAATTAACAGCAAATGGTCTAACATTTTATGGGATTTGACTATGTAATTCATGGAGTGACTGGGTAGAATTATTTCCTAAGCAGGTAGCATAAAATAAAAGTTAATCCTAACTACTGCCAAGCTGGAGAGTTGAACAGTTTCATTGGCTTAGGAAGCACAGCACCAAAGACATGCTCAAAGATACTGACTATGCCCATCTCAGTTAGACGCAAAGCTGATTCGGTGAGACAGATTGAAAAAAAATAGAGGACACCAATGACCTTTGGACAAAACACATTCACACATGAATACAGAAATGATTTACAGTAGTACACTCAAACACACACACACACACACACACACACACACACACACACACACACACACACACACACACACACACACACACACACACACACACACACACAAACACACACACACACACACATTCAGGGATATTCCCTCTCTCCATCAAACATGTATGCATTAATGCATACACACAAGCGTGCACAGTGGACACACACACACAAAATCATAAATGCATTCTCAATTGCATAAATGCAAACACATATATAGAATCAACCCCCAAAACAGGCATGTGCATGCACAAACACAGGCATGCACACACACAAACACACAAACATACATTTAATTTTCACAAAATCAACTGATAAGACGAATGATTTGTTCAATATCTCGTAGATCGCCTTTATCTGTAATTATAGCATCACAGCTCCTCAGCATGTGGTCGATCAAGGTCTGCAGGCTACCCTGCTGTAGTGCTTCCCACACTTTCTCACCATTCCCATCGGTCCAGAGCCGCAGCAAATTTGTTGGGTTCTGCTCATATTCCTCGGTTGCAGTTTGTTTCAATTGTTCTCACAAGGATTCGAGTGACTGAAGGCCAGCTCACAAACTCAATACCCCCCTCCTCAAACCAGCCTAGTAACAAATCATTTGCCTACACCAATGTCGGGCAATGTTTCAAATGTATTATTCAGTTCAAGTCAAATATAGGGATGCACTGTATGGTACAGGCAAAGACTACTTTCCCAGTTTGAAAAAATTAATCATTTCTTTATTCAATTTTCAACTGTCACTAAAGCCTGTTCAAAAGCTGAAATGTATTTAAGTCACTTTTAGTGAAAAGAATTAATCAAACATTAATTGATGGCTTATAGGGCAAAAGAATGAGCTTAAAATAACATAATAAAAAGAGAAAAGAAGCACTCATTTTTCATAATTTAAAAACAATATTTCACAAGGGCCATGTTTTTCGAACAATTTTCACCAGTACGCCTCATAAATGCAAATCATTGAACAAATTCCATGAACAGTGTCTTTTATAATCCCCTTTTTGGTGCACATTTTTATACACGAAATTGTATAAAATGTTTTTTCCAACCATTGAAATTAGCTTTGCTGAAGGAATGCTTTGTAAATGATTGTTTTCTTAAATAAAGGATTGAATCTGAAACTTTAAATTGAGTGCTTGTAAGTTTTTGATTACAGGTTAGGAATAAAATTCTGGTGGGCAAATCTTTGCTTACTGAAAAAACATGAGGGAGGGTCTCACGGGAGGGCTGTAGCCCAGGGGTCAAGTGTGGCTCCAGCTTTCCCAAGTCGGCATGCCACGACTCTACACACAATACCTTTTGTGAAAGAGCTGATTGCCCATTGAAGTGAAACACAATACCTACCTGCAGTGTGGTTTTCTGTTACCATCTCGCCTGTACTGCTTCAACTGCATTCTTTTGTTATTTTGGAAAGGACAATTTTATTTTAATTGATATATACATACAGGCATACCACAAAACTTATTCTGATATAATCATTCAACAGCAGAGATAATTGTCTAATGATTTTCAGGTAGACTAGACTTGATTGATCTCAACTGACTGGCTGCTTAGAGGCCTTATTTAGTTTTTTCGTATACACATTACAAAATTAACTATACTACAGGTGGATGTAGCTGGAGACAACCAAGACAAATTGGAGGCATTCAAAACAGTCATATCTGCCCCCCCCAATAATTTGTAGATATAAAACATTCCCTTTCATCATGTCCCCCCAATATTTAACATGTGGTTAAGCCCTTGCATTATATAAAGTCAAAGCATCTGACATTAGCTCACTATATTGAAGACAAGGCCAAACAAAGTATTCCATAAGCCACTATGAAACTGAAAATAAATCCATGTTGCATCTCATCCAATTATACACCCCCTACATTTAAATGTTAGAACACCTGCATCGACCCAAGCAATCTCAAATAATCAATCCACTTGATATGTAAACTCTCCAATAAACTTCCACTCAAGTAGTTTCTCTCATGCCTTTGTTGGGTGTTATTACAGTGGCTGTTATCTGAACAAGAGCAGTCATGACTAATTGAAAACAGAAAAGTAGATCAAAATCTGTTCAGTGTGTCACTAGATCAGCGGGGCCCAGTGCTGCCTTCAAGTTAATTGAGGGATTGACTTCCTGTTGAAGTTGTCCCAGACTGTTTGTTCCCCAGTGACTCAACAGCATGTGCAAACAGCATCCTGAAGATAACTAATCACCTCCCTTCCTGAAAGAAACAGTCACTTCAGTCAATCTTGTGACAACACAGAGGGTCACTCTTTGGACTCAATGGCAAACAATAATTACAGTTTTGGGTTATTCTGTGTGTAATCAACTTGAAATTCGCAAGACACATTCCAAATGCCATGATTTTATGGACAAAATTTCACATTTATACCTAAATTAATGGTTGTTTAAATGTTATTTTGCTTACTCAGTCTATAATTCTCTTGTTGGTCCATACATGCTACAGACAAAATCATGTGTTCCAACAGAACTGCTAAATGCATTATGATCTGTCATCGATGGAAATTCGTTTTGTTGTTTTTAGTGAGCTCTTGTTTCACCTCCTCCACACTCACCTATAATAGCATAATTGTATTGTTTTGTACTGTTTTAATCCCTAATTGAATAATTAGTCACATGTACAGTATGTGCTAATTGCCAAATGACTGCTGACCTCAGAGTTTACACAGGGACACCTTCAGGATAACTTCTGAAATTCAACTTGACAGCCCAGATGGTCATGAGCTCCAGATTTTTTCAGCTACCACAAACTTAACCCAAGGGTTAACCCTGGGCTTTCATCTGACTTTGACCAGATGACCGTGGCCTTGAATCCCAGATATTTACTTTTATATTCTGCTTTTTATAACAACACTTGGCCTGTATTACTTCTAAAAAAAAATCAGTGTTAGCATGGCTCCTGACAGAAGATCTAGTTGAAATTCTTCTTTTCCCTTTCTGCCACTCCCCAGGTGTTTCTCTTGCTTTTGTTCCAGGTTATCAGTCTGCACTGTAGCTGATGAAGATAAATGAGGCTGTGTTGTGTTGATAGTCTCACTGCCTTAAGACCAAGGCTCTCCCGCAGGCTCAGACCTCAAACAATGGATTCCAGATAATGACAGTCCTAGCTGACAGGCTCTGGCTAGGGGTTCAGCGACACACACGCTCTCATATGTTCAACCACACACACACACACACACACACACAACACATACACACACAAACAGCTTTCATCCTCTCTCAAACACACAGACATAGGCCTCAGTCTCTCTCACACAGTGACACATACTATCAAACACACCAAGCTCACTCAGCTCAAACATCAAGCGACGACTGAAGACTCACCTCTTCAGGGTGCACCTCTCCCCATAGTCCGGTTTTGTTAACTTAGGGACATAGTTGCTTAGTTTACACGTCTACTTGTTTATGTATTGTATTAGGCTTAGGCATTATTTCCTGCATTTGAGTGCTTTACTGCTACCTCTGAATTGTGGCTACAGATTTACCTACAGGGTCCTAGTTTAACTATGTAGTTGCTCCTAGCACCCAGGAATTGTACTTCCCACTAGGGTGGCTTTCAGCTAAACTGTTCTTGACGGTTAACACTTTGTTGTACGTCGCTCTGGATAAGAGCGTCTGCCAAATGCCTATAATGTAATGTAATGTAATGTAATGTAATGTACTGTATCCAAACATGCATAAACTCACATGTAACTCAACACACACACACACACACACACACACACACACACACACGCGCACACACACACACACACACACACACACAAACACAAACAAACACACTTAAAGAGTTGCTGAGGCACAGGACATCATAGACTTGAACAGTCTATGATAGAAAGGGGTATAAAATTACAGGAGGTACTAAAAAAGGCAGCCAGCCAAACGCATATGTGGCACCGTTACTTTGAAAAATACCTATTGTTTCATCTGACAGACTTTGGCATCGGCTCCGCGGATAAAGGTGTGTTACTGGAACCCCCATGCTGACAGCATCACAGCGCCAGCCTGACAGTGTCAGCTTAAATACGACACTGGAAGACCCTCGTTTTATCCGTAAGAACACACCATAACTGCATCAGAGCTGAAACTCGAGATACGACACAATAAGAACCGGCTAATCAAAGAGATTCTGTTCAATCTGTCAGGATTTAATTTGCAAAGTTCAGCTGGCATATAACAGGTTAGACCCTGCGACTGATCCATTGCTAAAAACTTGTTATGATCTCCTCTTTGAAGTGCAATTACAAAAATTGTATCAGTAAAAAAAGTATGTGGCCTGCACTTTTCAATTTTTTTCTGTGCTGGTTACATAAAATTGACTACTTAACAAAAGCACTAAAGGTACTGGAAGCAGTGGTGCCATACCCAATTACTTTTACTTTTAAAATGGTCAATTTACTATGAGAAAAGTGTGTGCCTGAATTAAATATCAGTTGTATTTGAGTAAGGAGGAGTGTGTTTAGGAGTATGTGCTAGTTATATTGGCTATATCGGAGCTCATCAACACGGTATGTGCAATTAGCATGTTAAATGTCTGTTTTTGTCATTCATGCTGAATTAGATTAATTCTTGTTTAGCTAGCTAGTTAAGTTAGCTAGGTGCAATTGAAGCACACAATCAATTTAAAAGTGTTTAAACAATGTGTTCAGCTTGACTACTAATGTGTTCGAAGAACCAATTAATCACTCTAAAATGTGGACAGCAGAGAACAAGGTCTGATTACGGCAAATTCATTTCAAATATAAAAATAAAAATATAAAACCCATTAAAAATATACTATCTTAATTCTGTGTTCTCTCTCGGCGCATGCCAAACACACGGGAGTGGGGACGGAAAGGTAACTACGCTTTTGCCTCAATCATCTGTGACTGCTGCT
This sequence comes from Aldrovandia affinis, assembly GCA_029706075.1. NCBI lineage: Eukaryota > Metazoa > Chordata > Actinopteri > Notacanthiformes > Halosauridae > Aldrovandia > Aldrovandia affinis. The sequence goes on from JAINUG010000049.1 coordinate 4,945,065, forward strand.
GACCTGAGTCTGCCCAGAAAGGTCTCGCACTCCGGTGGTTAGACCTAACACAGGCGATGCACTGAATTTTTACAGATCAATTACTTTGCGTATTGCATACCATGAATGTATATTTTTAAATCAGTGTATTTACTCTACAGGATCCTCTCTTGGGTTCAATAGATCTTCTGTGTGACGTTCAATCCAATCCAACTGGCAGACAGCCCAACCTGTGTGCTGTGTGCCAAAGAGACTGCTGGAAACACTCCATGGAGTATGCACAGGCCACTATATGAATGGTTAGCACAGTTTTGCTCCTGCATTTACAGTCAGATCAGAGATCCCCTATTCTTCTTCTCCTTAGTAGTATCAATAATAGTAATACTGTAGTATCATTATTATTATTATTATTATTATTATTATTATTATTATTATTATTATTACATGTGTGGCATAGATCGGTGGTTCAAATTACAATTGCACCAGGTACTTTTGTCAAGTTGAATTAATATTGGAAATACTACAGTAAGTTACGCAAGTTAACAATGTGATGTAACTACATTTAGTTTGTACATTTCTAATTGCACTAAACAGAAGGTTAATAAGGCCAGTCTGTCAATAAAATCCACAGAAATGTAATTTTCATATACAGTGTTTCCCTTATACTGACATCTTGGGGCGGCCCGCTCCACTAGTTTTGGAGGCTGCCCTGTTAACAATTGCTGTCAGTCTGCTCTAAATAAAACTTTATTTCTTCTGACAGAACATTTGCCAGGATTAACATGGCAGACTGATCGACAGTTGCTCACTAGCGTTAGCTAGCTATGATGTAAGTCTACACAGATTACAAGCCAATGGGCACAGCTAGCTTGTTAGCTGTAAATGAGTAAATTAATCTAGTAGTGCTGTTTTCAAATCTTTTTCAATTTACCTCAAAATTGAGGTCAATTGAAGTTCAATTTACCTGTGATTTGTGGCAGGAGTGAGTCTATAGATGTCAGAGGTAAGGGACTAAAGTTACAGTTCCAGTGACTGTTGTTGAAAGACAGCTAGCATTAGCTAGCATGAGAAGCTATGGATGAAATTTAAAATGAAATCTTATCAGACAATGGATAGCTAAAACCTATTGACAGTTTTTTTGTTGTTATTGCTTTTTATTATTTTAATGTAGCTATTCACATTTTTAGGGGACACACATTGAGTGAATGCATACAGCTAGCTGTCAAACCAAACAAGCCTGTATTTTTTATAAAAATATATACTTAATTTTGTATTTGATTTATGTATGGATCCTAAATCTAAATGAGTAAATGAAGTACAGTTGTTGTTTTGTTTTTTTTTTTTTTTGGGGGTTAACTGTTTACAGATATGTTTAATATGTGCAACAGTTTTCTATCTCCTAGTCACAATGTATTTTACTCAGCAGTCACCACCCCCTAAGAAAGGTTTTCTAGGGAAAACACTGATATACATACATGCTAACACTGTATCAGCCAGGCTGGTATCAAGTATCACCATTGTCAGTGCTGATTTTAATCACTCCATCCCAGAGAAGATCGATTTCTATAGAGGATTGAGCTTGTTCTACAATTAGAGAAGACTTGTACGTATCAATGATTGATTCTTCTAAGCTTAGGGGTAATTGATCGCGCGTTACTGCACATAAGACAAGAAAGGTTATGGCTAATGAAGTGCTAATGGAATGATAACCTAATTTACTTTCACCCTTGACCAAAAAAACTAACAAATCGTTCTTTATGTTGCACAAGGCCATTGGCTACCATGAATTCAGTGATACACTGAAAAAGACCTACAGAAAAAACAAGATAATGAAAACACTGGATTATGTTTATGACGTTACTATGGTAATAAATATTGTAAATGGCCAAACAAAGTAAAGATACATGTATGCTGATTTGTCATACAGTGAGGTTTTATAGCTCAGTTTAACTCATAGTACTTTACAACTGAGTGAACATGTCCATGGAGGCCATTTCTATAGTGTTTCCCTGGACACCTTACTTAAGGCACTGTTCTAGTTTGACAAGGATCGGTCGAAGAGGAGTGGTCAGTGAGATGGCCAGTGAAATAGTTATAATATCTCCCCTTGATAATGAATGCAGTTAAACAAGCTGAACTTTGTACACCACCATTAAGAAAGCCGTGAACTGACCACAAGCTCTGTGCTCCAGTTTCAGGAGAGCCAAAGCACCAGTATCACACATGGTACTCCACTTTAACTTGGCCCTCATACGAATCATCATTTTTCGAAATCCTCTGCTTTAATTAAAGATGAACAAATTGCATGATGGGTTCCCAAGAGCTGTTCCCTCTCAGCATGGTTCAATATTGATTAAACCAGCTGGGACAGCGCAACGGCCCTCAATTTAAGTTGAAGCTGGATAAATCATTTACAGTGCTTCAAAGGAAAAAATGCAGTCTTCAAAGGGGCAAATTAATCTTCGTTCAGCAGCAAAGGCCAGTTGAATATTCAAAGCAAGTTGTTAATAGTGATGTAGTTGCAGTTAAACCCAATATTTAAGAACACTTTCACAAGGGCAGTTCAAATAGCTCAATAACCCACTGGCAGTACATTTTTCTATCTTCCTAAAAAATAATAAGTACATATTTGTACTTTAAGTAACCACATAATTGTAATCCTACAATATATAATTAGCTTGCTCACTCACTTGCTAGCTATCAGAGCAATGATGACCAAGCTACTGCTGCTGATGTCATAATGCCAGCAGGTATGATACTAACTAAATGTAATGTATTGAGTTTGGATAACTTTAGGTCTTATTCTGTTGTATGTCTCATGTTTAGAATTGGGCGGCACGGTGGTGCAGTGGATAGCGCTGTCGCCTCACAGCAAGAAGGTCTCGGGTTCGAATCCAGGCCGGGGGCCTTTCTGTGCGGAGTTTGCATGTTCTCCCCGTGTCCGCATGGGTTTCCTCCGGGTACTCCGGTTTCTTCCCACAGTCCAAAGACATGCACGTTAGGCTAATTGGAGAGTCTAAATTGCCCGTAGGTATGAGTGTGTGAGTGAATGGTGTGTGTGCCCTGCGATGGATTGGCGACCTGTCCAGGGTGTATTCCTGCCTCTCGCCCGGAACGCATGCTGGGATAGGCTCCAGCCCCCCCCGCGACCCTGACCAGGAATAAGCGGCTTAGATAATGGATGGATGGATGGATGGATGGATGTTTAGAATTGTTGAAAACATTTTAAATGAATTTATAAAGTTACAAGCTGATTCTTCTGACAGATCTTCAAGATCCACCACTTGCACTATATCCAAAAGCATTACAAAATTTGGTCAATCAGCATTTTCTATAAACATTGGGATTCACTACCAACTGATATTAGATGCAGTAGTTTTGGTCATTTCACCTCAAAAGTTAAAATATGGTTTAAGGAAAATCAGATCGGTCATCATCTTTCATAACTTTGCGATTAAACAAGATAACACAGAAACTAACAGCACAGTACAATAAACCTACAAGGGGTACAATCATACAATGGGAAAACTGACAGAAGTGTATTAAATAGATAGATACATAAGGATTATGGGTATACAAATTTATATACATTTAAAAAATAATAATATAAATGAAATTAAATACATTTATAGCAAATACTAATCACATCTCAGCAGATTAATAATTATATAATGACATCTAGAGCCATTTAAAATACTATCATTTTAGTTCTTAAATATAATAATTAAATATTATTAATGGTATCAATATTAAAAACACCAGTGCAAACATTATAATGGTTAAACATAATTATTCATGTTATTCAATATTATTTAGATAATGTCTGATAAGCTCTATCCCAGGTTTGAATGGTAGAAGGACAGGATTTTTAACATATATGCATCACAGATTTCAGACAAAATAATTTTTTACAATTATTAATAAATGTTGTAATTTTCATAAACTTTTAAAAATAATTTAAAAATATATATCTATGGTTGCTCTTATTATGTAATTTATGTGGATGCACTTTACAAATATGCATGTATTTTGTTTGGTTTAGTTTTTTGATAAATACTTTTCTTTTTCTGTACTTTATTGGGGACAGGTGTTGGAAATTAGCCTTTGGCTGTAAACACTTAAAAAACAAGCATCATGCATCATGTTTTATTACGAGGCTATTATTGTCTTTTTTTTATTGCATTATTATACAAGGCTAATTGTCTGAATTACAATACTTTATCAAGCCATATACTGTATACAGGCCTTCCTCTCTCTACCATTCCATCCATCAATCCATCCATCCCTCCCTCCCTCCCTCCATGCCTCCATCCAGCTGATGTCATTAAATACTTACTAATGCTATCATAACACTTTACCAAATACTCCATCTATACACAAGTATAACCACTAGGACATCCCACTACATCCTCTCTCTATCTGTCATCCAGCTATCCCATTTCTCCATCCAATCTGATCATGTCATTTATAACATACTACCGCAAGGCTATTATGATTGTCCCAATTACAATAGTTTTACCAAGCCATATAATGTACATCTATAGACACATGTATAACCAAATGCTACCTCAGTCCTTCTCCCCAACTGTCCATCCATTCCTCCCCTCATCCCTACATCCAAGCATATGAGACTCCAAAGTCAGACAGACTCTGCAGGAGATGCATCCAGCCAGAGTCTTGACGTTTTCAGACAAGATCCGATGAGCAAGCGTTGTCAGCTGGGTGTAATTGAGGTGGCCTCTCTAGCCTCGCACTTTGGCAGCTCACATCAGCCGGCCAGCAGCCATGGGTACAATAAACAGCATCAACGACAGCACTGGTTAGGCAGCACTTGACAGCTCCGACCGAGAATGTACAGTCCAGACCTGAAATAGTCCTGGGATCTAACTCTCCTTGGTCAGATAAGGTGTGTGCACTCCCACACGGATCCTAACTGAGAAACGGAGAAGAGCTGGAGGTTCACTCAGCGTGTGCTGAAAGTCCCAAAAGCGATGATTAAGAAAAGACAGAAACACTGCCAAAGCCATCAGAACGCTAGCTTGCAGTTTTTTGTGCGTGAGGGTAAATCATTAAATGACTCGCGTCAAACGAACAGACATTTAGTCGGAAAAAAGACAATTACAAAATGTGTACTGAAATCGTGAGCAGCTTCTGGGGAGAATGCTGACGCAGTTCGCAGCAAAGACATGCGCGTAGGGAGAAGTCAGCCAAAAATGGAGCGCAACATCTGCCAGCCTAACGTGTGTCAGTGAGCATCAAGGAACTTGTCCCTAAGTTTGAGTTAATAAAAAAACGGCCCACTTTTCAACTTCCATGCTTATAATGTCACTCCACAAATTACCACCAAGGCCTGTGTTTGAAGGAAAAGTGCTGTAATCCCCAGAGCGCATATCCAAATAACTTCACAGTCACAAAGATACTTCACCCGTGTAGTGCATGTAATTAGTCCCTCAGTTTCATGCCGCGGTGCACACATTCCTCAGGGAGCTGCCTGACTAATCTCTGACTAAGAGTCTGAGATCAGGCCAGCGCCGTCGTGTGGTGAACGCGTCCCACTTCAATCTCGGCCTGACCAAGTGGGATCTGGGGGAAGATTAAACGACCGTAATTTACACTCGGCTCCCTCACGATCGGCGTCGTGACCGATTGCCTTTGGTGAGGAGCAATTTGTGCTTTATTTTGCGTTGCATTGCACTCCGGCGCTCAATGAGTTGCTCTGTGTAAAGGCAACGTTAAATTTATGAAGGATAAATAAAAAATGATGACAATCGTGGTGGTGATGATGAAGTGCCACTGCCTCTGATCCTCAGGGACCACAAGACAGAAAAAGTGTGAGCAAATGAGTCATGCCCCACTGTATGTGTTTACTGGGCCATGGTGTATTTACACAGTCTGCCATAACGCAGCTGCTCGGCTCTGACTTTTACCCCTGTCTTTCTCCCTCTCTGTCAATCTCTCTATCCTTCAGTCTTCACTGTCGCTCGCCCTCCTGCTTTCCAAGCTGTGTGTCAACAGCTGCTGACGCACCAGCAGGCTATTGAAATCCACAGGGATCTTTTCCTTAAAAAAAACTCTTAGTAAGGTCAGTCAACCTGCGCCAAATAAGTTTGCCAAGTTGGCACGGGGAACTAATCGACGGCCGCGTTCTTGCGAACTTGTGAATGAGTCCGACTGGAGCTTTTCCTGTTGTTGTGAAAACCTCTGGCTAAATGAGAGTGCTATTTTCACCCTCTCCTCCTGTTTACTCTCCCATTAATGAGCCAAGTTCCGCAAAAGCTCAATCCTTTCTGAGGGCCATGTCTGCGCAAATGAACGGATGAAAAATATTTGCCCTGACGCTGTGTGGTTCGTTCTTTCGGCCAGGTGCTGACATATCTGGCCTTGGGAAGCCATAAATCCTCTTTCTTCACTTTTGGTGCACTGCCCTGTGTTTGGAAGCCTTTGTACAGCTGCCAGTCAGCTTCATGCATTCAGCTGATATTCAAGATTAATCCAAGAATCCTCGAGTTCTCAAACTCCCAGTAATCTGAAGTGTTTTAGTGAGAGCCTTGATTCCTTACACCTCCGCAAGCACAAGTTGTGCATGCCACACAAACCCCAGGCTACAGGAAAAGGGAGTTGGGAAGCCAGTTAGCAATGCACAATGAGGTATTCCATGCTGTACCAATACCTGCCACTTTTCTACACAATACCTGTTATTTTCAGGTGGCAGACAGAGTATATTTACTTTCTAAAGTTGCAGTTTCAGAAATGTTTCAAACTGAAATTCTGGAGGGTAGTTGTGTGTGGGTTTATCTACAACTTCTGCTCTTAAATACTTACATATATTAATCATGACTGTGATTCTCTTTCATTACATGTCTGTAAATGATAAATCACATTTTAAGACAATATAGCCCTCAAGGAATACTAAGCAATTAAGCCATTAAGTCAAATTGTATGGAACAAAAAACGTGATTGATGCTGTCCTCCAGGCCCTGAGTTTGACTGGCCGGCTGTGAGGCCTTTCCCAGTAAAACACCACTATGCGATCATTGGCTGGAAAAGTCGGGCATCGACAGCAAGAGCCTGGGTCAAACGGGACTCAAAACATGGGGCTCAAAGCGGTTTGTCATTCTTAGATTTGGAAAATTGCCCCATGCACTTCCTCCATAGACGTCATGTTTTTTTACAGTGGGCCAAACCCACAACGTCGTCCCCTGTGCACAGTCTCCCCCATGCTCCTCCCAGGGATGGTTTTTGGGTTTCTGTAGTACAGGAAGCAACAGATTTTGGGGGATTTTGGCAGACAGAACTCAGAACGTGTGATTTTTTTAAATACCATGGCTGGGCCAGCCAGATGTCGGGACTCAAAGGGGGATCGCTCTGTGTGGGAGTAATTGAAGGTGTGTGTGGGGGGGACTGATAGAGACTGTGTAGCTAAACCTTTCTCTTTTGAAAAAAACCAAGCACGTGCTTGAGCTTCGGGCAGTGGACTGACGTTGGAGCATCCTGTTTTTGGTGAGGCCGGCTATCTTTGGCTGACACTTTGGCACAGAAATGCGTCTATTTTCATTTCATCATCTATTTTTCATCTAACAGATGATCTAATTGTCATCTAACTCCTCTTGACATAGCACTGTGCTGGGTTGAAGCTGATACAAACAATACGATATCGATCTTCTATCATCTTTCAAAACAGAGCTTTGCGGCATGTCAAAAAGTCTGGAGTCTATGAGGGGCCGCGTCAACATTTTATTTAGACCGTAAACATTTTATTTGAAAATTAAAATTAAATATGAATTAGCATGACTGTAATCGATTTAGATAATAATTCGCTCTATTCTAGCACAGGGGGTCTGTTTTCTGGTGTAGTGGTTGACTTCTACATGAAAGCTTTTCACGGGGGTGGGGGGAGCTTTAGCAAAACAATTAAAATCCCAGAAAATGGTTCAATAGAAAGAGTAAACACAGTCCCAACAATCTGAAGCCTGGAAGATCAGAACCGAGACTGCCCATTATTTTCTCTCAGAAATAGTGTGACAGTCTGACGCATTGGCCACAATGGCTTACTGTAATTGCTCTATGCGGGCCAAAGCAGTGATTTGGAATCGGTGTTTCCCATAGACTGTGTCCCTGAAGCTCTTTCAGAATTGATCAACAGCTAATGCCGCACATGCACACAAACAAAAGCTATCTCTCTCTCACACACACACCACACACACAAAAGCTTTTCCCACTCACACACAAGGATGCAAACCCACCAAAAATATATCTCTCACACACATATATGCACACACACATATGCTCTGTCTCTCACACACACTCACAAGCTCTGTCTTACAATCACTCACTCACACATGACATTATATAACATTACAATCACTTAGCAGATGCTTTTATCCAAAGTGCACACTTGGATATGGATGATCGTTCCTGAAGCCCTGCCAGTGATTTACCCCAAACAAACTCATAACTCACTTTCTTTCCAAAAAGAATATCCCTTCTCAGAATTTTTTTTTTACGTGAGTGAGAACTAATCACAGGACAAGCAAAGAGACAAGTAAACTTGAGGAATCCAGCTTGCTTTTTAAAACAGTTTCTTGACAACTATCATTTTAATATTTGAATGCTGCGTATTGAAATTGTTGTTGAGCCAAAGAAGTGTGTGTGAATGAAGTGTGTCCTTAGTTCTCTGGGCCATTTCCTTTCGGAGCATGAGCCAATCTTATTGACATTAGTTTCTTAAACTTGCAGAGTGGCTGCCAATGTCTATGCCTGCAAGCCTACTCTCCATCTGCAACCCTCTCCAAAATCAATATCCCATTAATATATAAACCCTACGTGAGGCACCTGCTGCTGTTTCCAATATCTGTCCCGTTCAATATGATCTGTCTTGTCTTGTCCCGTCCTCTGATGTTGTGCAACTTTCAAAATAATACAGGTCTGCCAAAACTCTCCTCATTCCCCAATACATTTACAAACATTCATTTCAGAGACCAAATGTAATGTTTTCCCACAGAAATCTGAGAACTATCCTGAATGCCAAACTGTCTCCTCCTTGCTAGTCTATGGACAGCAAGTCCAGCAATACCTCCTTAGCATGTTTTCCGACACTGTAAAACAAGAGTTACAACTCCACTGCACAAAGAGGGCCACCGTCTATTCATCTCCACTCTCAGGACATTAGAAACAATACCCCACTGTGCCAAGGAGGGTAAAAGATATGGACAATTTGAAAAGAAATCAGGCGTGCAGTTTGCTATTGCAAAAGAGCTGCTGGCAAACGTGTGCTGATGCAGACAAACGCACAAAGAAAGTCTGTTCTGCTGTTACAAGGGGGGTGATGAGATTTCGATTTGTGGACAAGCATGAGCCCTTCAAGTTCATTAATCGATTATAAAAGAAAATTTGTTTAGTGTAATTAAAGGCTTACTGCATATCTGCCTTTTTGCTTTCTCCGTTTTTCTCCCAAATTTGGAATGTCCAGGCCCAGTAGACCCGTAGACCCATTTGATTACTGTTCGATTGCTGTAACTGTGCCTTGTGACCCACTTGCTGCTACTTAAAATTATTTTGTTAACTTAAAATTATTTTGTTACCTTATATTTGATTATTTATCTATTCTATTTCTATTTTGTTTACAAAGTGTGCTATTTCTGTGTGTATTGTGATGCTGCGAAGTTGAGGGGCCTGGCCCAAGATTTTTACTCTGGTGTACGTAGTATCACAGATGTAACAATAAAGAAATCTGAATCTGAATCTGAATCTGAAACATCGTCGTCTGCCCCCGGAGACAGAATGGGGCAGAGGTTCCTGTTTAATTGCAGCATTAACACACTTTAATGGGTAAGAGATTAAGCCACTATGATGGCAAGAATCAGAGGCACTAGTGATTGTCGGGAGGTTGCATTAAGTGAAATGCTGAGCTACAGGCAATTCCTATACATATATATACTGTATATGCCGTTTAGCAGACGCTTTTTTATCCAAAGCGACTTACAGTAGTGAATGCATAAATTTTTCAGTATATGTGGTTCCATTGGGAATTGAACCCACAACCTAGGCATTGCCAACGCCATGCTCTACCTACTCAGCTACGCAGAACCATAATTTCTGCAAGAAGCGGGCAACTTGACCTGTCACCTGTATGAATGTAACGGGACTCACGGCCAATGGAGGCGGAAAGAAACACAGGAAACCAAGAATCCGGTGCTGGCGGTGCTGTTCATTTACAAAATAAATAAATAAAGAAAACAAAAAGAAAAAACACTTTGCCTCAATGGATTGGTACCAGACTCCAAAAGTTAAGTCCACCTGTGTGGAAAGATTGCAACTTCAGAAATAAACACTTAGCATATTAAACGAAAATGCACAGCAATTGGCAAGAAGTATTGAACCGAAAACAAACAGACATTTACGAAATGAATTTATAAAAAAACATTTAAACTTCCCCCTTGGGAAAGATGGGAGCTGAAACCCGTATATCAGAAATACGCAGGACCAGGCGAGCATCTATAGCCATCCACTTTGCTGCCGAATGCCAAACTAGGAAGTACGTGACACTGGAGATGTTACCTTTAACATACTGAATGACAAGTGATTTTGCCCAAGTGTAAAGAAGCATGCAATAATTTTAACAAATGCATTTTGCATCTGATTGGGTACTAAAACTATCGTTTGTAAATAGTATGGGATTGAAACAGGAGAATGCACTATGGGAAAACAAACAGATACGTGTACTTTTATCTTTTATATTCCAGATGGAACTGAATAGTGCTGTTGAGCCAGAATCAACACAGGATTCGCAAACAGATTTAGCAGAGGAGAACATATAAGCGTGTAACATCAGACTGCAAAGTGAAATAATAAAACAATGCCTGTGAATGGGGAATCGGCACCCTTCAAAAAACGTGATGCTGCTGGCGTCCGGCCACATCATCACACCACCTGTACAGCATGGCTGCCCCAAACTCTAAATAGGGTGTACTATATTTATTTACACGTGTGTGCGAGTGTGTGCGTGTGCATGAGCGTGTAAAATGTATCCTTGTCTCACGCTAATTAAAATTAACATTTTTGTGCAGTCAATCACAGTCATCCACCTGGACTCACAGTTCACCTGTGCATCTGGAGTTCCTTACTTCCTCCTGCCATCTCTGAATTCCTTGGACTCGCAGGCACACATGAGCAGATGGCTGAAAGTGCAATACACACTTTCACAGTCCATATACCATGACCAGGGGGGAACATACAGATCGAATTTTCCCACAGTGCACTTTGGAGAGGCGCCAACAGTGCACCGTGAAGCACAGCTCCAGTGCAAGCTTGTCTCAAACCCGAGGATGCAGCTGATGCAGAAAAGACTGTGTAATTTTATAACTGTCGTTTCCTTTTCTTTGCAGCACGTCTTCCTATAGTGTACTGCAGCGTACTGTAAACACAGTTTGCCCTGGAGCCCTGGGGGAAAGTAAATCCTATGACTGAGCCGGTCTGAACTGTGTAAGGCCTGAGTCACCAGACCGGCTAACGCTGAACACTCGTGACTCACGCCCCCTTCTCCTCTCTTTCTGCTCTGCTTCTACAGTGGGCTGGGATGACAGATAGCTGTTCCTGTGCTGTGTGATTACCCATGAGGCCTGTGTTGTGGTTTACCAGATGTGCCCCCCTGCTCGACTTGGATGGGGAGAAAGCGCTGGGCCAAACCGTGAAACAGCAGCAGTGTGTTGGCAAGCGGGGAGAGCAACAGGTCGGGCTGGGTTCTGGAGACCACTGCCTGCTTCATAAACCGATCTTCAAAGAGAGAGAGAGGAAGAGAGAGAGAGAGACAGAGAGAGGGGAAATGGAGAGGTACACAAGGTATGAAAACAACAGAGAGGAATAAGAGAGGAGGGACATTGAGTGTGGGGAAAATGAGAGATATAGGGATAAAGGAGGGTGAGGAACATCATAGGGGAAGGAGGGAGAAGAAGGACAGGAAGACTTAGGAAGGGCAGGAAGAGGAGTGAGTGACAGAGAGAAAAGACGAGAAAGGGAAGAGAGAGAAGTAAGTGAGTGAGAAGTAAGGGAGAAAAGAGCAAAATAGAGTGAGGGGTGAGGATGAGGCACAAAAGAGTCAGTGAGGGAGTGGAAGAGAGACAAAGTATGAAAGGGGTGGACAGACACACGTAACTGGAAGAGAGCGTGACACACACACCCTTTGCATTCATGCTCCACACACTCTCTGCACAGAGCGGGGCAGCGTCCTGCACGCTGTTCTGAATCTTTTGTTCTTTCGGCATCGAACGGCAAGCGAGCGGTGGGCTGAACGACCCGGATCGTTTAATTGCTCTACCTTTCAACTAGTATAAATCCCCTGAGGAACTCTTATTCTCTCCCTTGGGCTTGTTTGAAAACTCTCACACAAGGAACAGGATGGCAGTATGCTAGGGAGTACGCAATGGAAAATAGCCAAACTTTTATTGAACCTTTCTTTAAGCTGCAGGGGAAAAACAAGTGATGTACTGATCGCGTAACGATCGCATCCATAGGGTTGACCGTGAGTAAAATAAATTGCTTCCTCACAGCTGATAATACAGTGCATTTCAAACAGGCGGAATACTTACTGAGCACGTTTTCACTGTGCTCGTCTTTCAGCCTGTAGGAGCGGTGCCAAGAGCCTGCTGCATTCTCTCGCTAATTTCTTCGGCACAAACAGGACGTTTCCCAAATCCCCTGTGTTGTGTGTTATGTTATAGCGTTGTCAGTGCTATTTTTCTTCCTGTTGTGCGCGAAGCCTTGGGCGCTGTTGCCAACTGGTAGGCCTGCACCACGTGTGCCATCACGGTCTCCGGGCATAACGGCAGTGGCCATTGGCACCCCACACAACAAAAGCTAATAAAAACAAGCTCAGGTGGATATAAGGGTAAATAACTGTTATTTCAATTGATATTTTTGGAGGAAATCAGGAACTATGCTTTTTTTTTTTTTTAATGTGAGTTTGCTATTTTAGTCCTGCCCCCTAGTAATGTGAGTTTGCTGACGTAGTCCTCGTCTCCTCCGAGACGGCACTCGCCAGGGCGCCGACCGTAATCCGGTACTACAGGGCCACTCTTTTGCGCAGCGAACGTCCTGTCAGTTTCCCTCCCCCCTCCCTGGGGTGGACAGCCAATCATCGCCCCTGGTAGCACTCCCAGCCAGAGAGGAACTATGCCTTTACCTGAGGGAGATAACATTTCTCTGGTGTCAGATATGAGTCCATGCTCCTCTTATCTCCTCATCTGTCCATATGAGTAGGAAAGCAGACCCTGCTTTTTGAGATCGTACAGGAACCATCCTGTCTGAAGACATTAACCTCCAGTAAGAAGCTATCAGTATCACCCCCCTGACACACCCCACCCTCCCCCAATAGAAACAGACAATTGAAACAGAGAGCACATCCCCCCCCTCCACAAAAAAAACTACACTCAGTCCACATGCCTGCCTCAGTGTTACTCTCCAGGCATGTACGAAAGCAGGTCCTCACTGTTCCAAACAAAACAGGAACCATTTTGCCTGAAGACGTTAACCTCCAAGGAAGGAGCTATCAGAATAATCCCCCCCTCCCCAGCTACAAAACGACGCCCAGTGCACATGCCTGGGGAACTCAGTGCTAGTCTCCAGGGCTGCTCTTTTCCACATAAGGACTCTCCCCTGCCAGACCACCCGTGGCTAGGAAATGCACCCACCCCTCCCCCTCCCCCTCCCCCTTCTCTCTCTCTCTCTTTCTACCGGGAAGAGCTGGCATGCCCCAACAGTTTTCTCAGCTTCCAACTGCTCCGAGCCGCCAACTATAAACGACGTGTTTACATTCTCCACACGCAGCACGGTCTGTAACTCCACTGAGCCCGTTACAAGCCGGGCCTCAAAGTGCTTGCTGTGACCGCTGGGTTGAACAAATCAAATCGCATCAGTATCGGGTGCAGGGTCATACTGGTTAAAGAAGGGGACAAGGGACAGAGCACCGAGATGCCTCAGCTTTCCTGACCTTCGCAGGTTCATTCGATAGGCCCTGGGCAGCAGGATGTGAGCCGGAAACTCAACAGGACAGGATTTCATTTATGCTGAATCTTGTGGCTGATTGTCCATGGATTTCAATAAACACACCGGAGATGCGCGGCTCATGAGATCGAGGCACATTAACCATCTTACTGCAGTGTGAAGAAAGGAGCCATAGGCAGAGAAGAAGTAAGAGGACTTGGCAGCACCCACAGGCTACCAGTTGACACCAGTTAGAGATACGCCTCTGCACTGAACGGTCCTGGCTCAGTACTGTATTGTACTGCGTGGTCTGTGCTGTGGAAAGTCCACTGGAGAAGAGCATGCCCTTCAGCCGAATTCCTTCTTGAGTGGGTGTGGGTGGCACAGCAGTGACTGGAGAATTGGTGATCCCAAATTGAGGAAGAAAAAATGGAGAAAAGGGTGGAAAAAAGTGTTTTTGATCAGTAGACATGATGAAAGACATGATGAGGTTAAAGCGGCGCCTAGAGAACATTGCCTGGTAACTCTAGTAGTTGTGGAATTAGAAAGGGAAGCTGGATAAACGCGTGAGACAAATGGCATGTGATACAGTTTGTCTGTGACTGGTTGGCGCTGGGCGAAATCTTATCTCCTGGATGCAGAGACATTGTCGTTCCATCAGACACCCGCGTGCTAAATCAGCCGGGAGAGGCGTCCCGCTGTCGGGAGAGAGTGGGGCATTCGGGAGCATCTGCCGCCGTCTGAGAAGACAGCATGGGGTCAACAATGATTTGCCCACTTGGCTGCTTTTATTTGCATTGTAGCGATTGGCTTTTATTAATCCATTCTCTGCCCAACGTTGGGTTCCAAACCATTTCCTGGATTGCTCGCAGCAGGCATACGGGGAAGATGCAACGTCAAAGGGCACCCCCTACTGACGCACCACCACCCACCATGAAAATTGTGAAAAATGGTACAGAATGCTGTTTAAATTCAAATGCTGTAATATGCTGGATGTGTGTCTTACATGAAGCTACATGAAAATAAGATTTATTTGCACAGATTTGTGTTGTGTTTTGGTACAACCTGCTGGAGATCACAGTTTAAAAAAAAGGGAACCGTGTATCGTTCATCACAGGGGTATGACCCGGTCATAACGACATGGTGCAGGCATGCTGGAGACAAGGATCTGCTGTTCACAACCCGTACAGCACCCGTCATGCTGTTAACATTGAACGATGTCGACCTTAGACATCACCAATACTAAGCAGCCACACATCTCCATGTCAGACGTTCCAAAAGGGGTTCTGCATGGTAGTGGTGAAGAAGTACTTAAGAAGAAGCATCAGAATTTCAGTGCAACGCTGAATAACCTCTGATAACATTTCGTTTCGCATCGGCGTGATTCATTTCCTGAGACCGATCTTGTCTCAAAGGGAAGCATCACCTGACAGCCTGCGGCGGATCTCAGAGGAGGAAGTGGGACCTCGGAGGAGGATGCAGGTGCTTCTTCTGGACTACCCGCCAACAACAGGCACATCAATGACTTACTAAAGCTTCCCGGCTCCCGAGGGCCCCCACTTCCACACTGTTTACAGCAATGTCAAGAGGATTATTTTACAGAAAACTACGCCGTTTCTCAGAAACACCCCGCAGGTGTAAATCCAGAGGACCATTCTGCTGTATGAGGCAGGACAGCCCTGCAATGAATATTTTCAAGAGAGTAGTCCAACAGACTCCTCTGCTACTGTGAACTTAACCAAGCAGCTGAACCGATTGCTGCGCTAAATTAAATTTTTCCCAAATTGCTGAATGTTCCCGGTTGTCCGCTAGCTGGCCTGCTCATTGAGTTACCATGAAAGCGATCGTCATGTGGCATCCCATGTTTGTTAAGGATCACAATGAGTATATTCACATTGAAGTCACAAGCAACGTATTGGTCTGATGCACTGTGGACATGGGGTACTGTAGTTCACTCGATTAGTCTATAATATGATCTCCACTCACGGGAGTGCAGTGGACACATTTTGTTTTCAGTTCAAAAACAGTATCCCAAATATCCTCAGAATTCTCAGCAAGGCAAGTGTAAACCTTGTGCAAACAATCCATAAACATGTTTTTATGAGTTAACACACATAGTGCATGCATGCAAACACACAAAATTGCTCTCTTTTGATCATGCCCCTAAACTCCAAGGTCAGTCATCCCTGATCCTCTTTTACAGGTTGAGGCACAACAGAGCGCCATCACTCACTTGATGAAAGTTGAGAGGCACGCTACGCCGCCCCTCTCCTAGCATTTGCACCAAGACGACCGGTTAAAAACTATGAGTGTCTAATTGAAAACAGTGGGGACTGGGGGACATGCAGGGCATCTTGACACAAGAGACAATGACCCGCCGCTCCTGTGGGAGATTGAAAAAGTGTTGGGTGCACTCTGGGTTCCCTTTCACATCAAAGGAAATAACACAGGCCTCTAATCCACTCCGTAAAGCCTTTAAAAAAAAAGCTTTGTAATTGGAATTGGCCGGGTAATGACGAGAGGGGTATGATGAAACACAGGAATCCTGACCTTTAGCGCCCCTAGGCGCCGGTCAACAGCCCCACACACGGACAACCTGGATCTGAAAGCGACCGGAGCTTTGATCTTGCACACATCTCCCATTCGAAAAGAAACAGCCCTTGTGCCAGAGCTGGTTAGCAGTTTAATAAAAAGGTTGTGTGCCCTTCTCTGAGTCAAAGGTGAGAGACAGCTCTCCAAGCCCCCAGACAAACAGGAAAGTCTGCTCGCTTTGTTACGCAGAAATACAGGGCACTGTAACCTGGGAAAAATAGGATTTATTTCCCCCCACCATCACCCTCTCCTCTGCTCTATGACCAGCACCACATTCTGTGAAACGTCACACAGTCTCCTTAAAGAATCCTGAAACTTGCCGTCCACTGTCTGGTGTGGTGGAGTGCTTGCAGGCGGTCATCTGCTAAGTACTCATGGAAAAAAATGTTTCATCCAGGAGGGTTAGGATATAGGTTCTGAGAGTGGGCTGGTGGGGCATAGCTCTGGAGATCGTTCTCAGAAGATATTCTGCAGGGGAAGCTGGGTGCGAATTCAGACCCTGTGCATTTCAAATGGGGCTCCACAGGTATCTGCGATTATTATGCATTGCTTTCCAAACAGACCGCGCAGTTAATTTCACAGATATAAATCTTTATCCTTCAAGCGAAATGCTACACAACCGCACACACACACACATACATTCATACATACAAAGATGTTTGTTTTCAATCAAGCCCAGATTGGCAGGAATGCTCAATGCCAGGTAACCCAAAATTGTATTAAGGTAAGAATGAACAGAGGCACACTCAAAGCCAGGCTTTAAAAGTGTATCAGAACAATACCCGCTGCTGCTAATTACTATCTACCACACGTTTTTTTTGTAAAACATCCCAAAACAAAATAAGCTTGCTGTAATGTAGCCCAATGCACAAATCAATAGTAACAAGCAGGCTTGCATCAGAGGGTATGCGCAGCTGCCTGTGGTGTTAATGAATGTGCTGCACTGGCAAAAAAATATCAAACAACAGTGACAGCAGTGCCCCTGCACACGCTCCCACGCGGAGGCTCAAGGTTAAAGAGGTGCGCGGGGCGACACGGCACTGACCTTGCCATCTTCCAACTCCTTGCCCTGTCCGAGGGCGCAACTTGCTCCCGGTACCCGCGGGGCGATTTAAGCGACAGCTGACAGGAGAGCGTGGGAGGAGGGCCTGCCCCCCTCGGATGCGCGCGACCCTGCGATCCGGCGTTCCTGTCCAGGCTGGGCATGGGGGCGGCCGAGTGGACGGGTCTGGAGCCCACGGCCGGCTGCCGGAGTTTGGAGGACAGCCCCGCCACCGGCATGCTCTCAGAGAGAGTCAAAAAAGCGGAGAGGAGGGGAGGGGGGTTGGGGGTAAAGGAAGAGGGAGAGCTGCCTCCCTGTTTCCACACAAGAGGCGAAACAAGAGGAGAGGGGGAGGAGCGAGCGCCGGCGTTGAGAGACAAGTCCTTAAGTGGAGAGGAGCCGCAGTCATCCTGCAGCCTGCAGCGAGCGTGACTTGAGTGATCAGACTCCAGCACTCCACAACCCCATCCCACACACACACACACACACACACACTCCCCCCTTCTCCCATTGACAGAGCTCCATAATAAAACTAAGCAGTCATTTGACATTTTGACATTTTAGGCATTTAGCAGACACTCTTATCCACAGCGACTTACACAGTTGTACATTTATTTTACATGCAACCCCTGTGAATGATAACTGGCTCTCTGCCTACGCCTGTGATTAGTGTAGCTCTCTGTCTCATTCTTTCTCTCTTAGCCTGAGACACTTCAAAAACAAACATGCTGTCAAAACAGCACTTGTGCGTCACAACAGAGATAGCTGAAAATAGGCAATTCTTGCTGGCTACAGATATACACTCTTAGGTAATAGAAAAAAGATAGGAAAAAAACTCTGAACTGTTCTATGGGATGGAGGTCAGTGCAGTGGCCAAAACAAAAAACTGGAACTTTGTAAAAAGCTTTACACCGAGAAACAATCTGAAATCTTCACCGGAAGGAAAGGTTTGTGCTTTTGTCAGTCTTTCTTTTTTGTTAGCAGGGACATACCTCCAGGTTGACATTCTATCACTCTTGTTCCGTGCAGTCAGCAGAAACTGATTGCTGAACAGAGTGGAGGAAAACATGGCAAGAAGTCAGTGGTGTCAGAATTTCCCTCTCACAGATTCCTTGTCTATAAAACAACCCTAAGTGGTTAACTCCTGATAATATGGTAACAGCACAAACAGGACAAGACCCTGGTCTCCTGGGCATAACTAGGGAGAAAACATCCAACTGCTCCATTCATTCAGCCACTTGCTCTCTTTCTCTCTCTCCTGTGGAGTCACCTTCGTGTGCTTTTTTTACACATTGTGTTTGTGTGTGTGTGTGTGTGTGTCAGGTTACCCTGAAATGAATGTGGGTACAAACACAAGAACAACAGGGTACACTAAACCCAATTCCAAGGCCTGTGCATTATTTATTTGCTTAGCAGATGCTCTCATTCAAGTACACTTGCTTCCTTACATTTGACCAGAAATGCCTTTACAGCACCATCTAGTGGATATACATTAGCTAGCATGCTGCAAGAAATGGTATAGGATGGGAAAAGGATGTGGTCATCCCTCAGAAATTACTTTATTAATCTTGGACTTGAGCACCTGGCTGTGAACATAAGCATGTCGATTTGCTGTGCAATTTCATATTTTTTTCTGGAACAGTTATACCTTTTTATTGTAAAAACCGTTATGCCAAAGTGACAGTTTAAAGATGTTTTTTTTAGACATTCTTCTACATTTTACATTCTTACTCTGATATGAGAAGGATTCCCTCCAACCAATTTACAGTACATCCACACTCACAATTGATCTAATACAGTGGCAAGCTAAAATGTTTTTCTCCACAGGTGTTACCCATCTTGATGTATTTATCAACTTGACTTAACATTGTTTATTCACCTTTTTACCCATTTTAATCCCAGTTAGTTATTTATGTCCAATGGTAGTCATTACAAATGAATAACCATTAAATAAGTCAATGTCATAAATTGTTGCTTTTTTGCTGTCAGTTTCAGTTGTGAATCGAATGTCCATTCAAATCAAATGTTGGATGTCTTGTGTATTGATTTGGAACCGTGATAAGGTCACTTTCGCTGGAACTATATTTCATTATTATGTTTTTCAGTGTGGTTTTCTGGAATATAATTGACACCCTCTCAATGAATCAGAATCTAGTATTTAACTAAGTTGTGGTATAAATATATTTATTTATATATAAATGTATATCATTTATATGTAAATAAATATATATATATATATATATACACTACTGGTCAAAAGTTTTAGAACATCCCCATTTTCCAGTTTTTACTGAAATTTAAGCAGTTCAAGTCCAGTGAATAACCTGAAATGGTAAAAAGGTAAACGGTAAACTGCCAGAGGTTTAGGTTACCAAAAAGGAAACTCTGACAGGAAGAGGTCTGGCAGACTCAAAACCACAACAAAATCAGAAGAAAGGTTTCTGAGAGTCAAAAGCTTGCGTGATAGGTGGCTCACAGCACAGCTTAACACTGGTCGAAGTAATGAAGTCTCAGTTTCAACTGTGAAGAGAAGACTTCAAGCTGCAGGTTTGACAGGTTGAGTGGCTGTAAGAAAGCCATTGCTAAGATGGCAAAATAAGAAAAAGAGGCTTGCCTGGGCCATGAAGCACCGCCAGTGGACTACTGAAGACTGGAAGAAGGTCTTATGAATCAAAAATTGAAATCTTGACATTTTGAAAGGTTTTTGTAGGCTGTCGAGTAGGCGAACGGATGGTTCCTCAGTGTGTGACACCAACTGTCAAACATGGAGGAGGAAGCGTGATGGTCTGGGGCTCTTTTGCTGGATCCAGAGTCGGCGACTTGCACAGAGTGACTGTTAACCCATGTTAACCCATTACTTGTTCCCTGAAAAGGACCTTTTTTTTATAATTCTGAAATGATTTATTTATGAATAATTTTTCAGTTTTTGGTAACCTAAACTTTTTTTTTTTACCTCTGCCAGTTTACTGCTTACCTTTGTACCATTTCAGGTTATTCACTGGACTTGAACTGCTTAAATTTCAGTAAAAACTGGAAAATGGGGCTGTTCTAAAACTTGGTAGTGTATATATATATATACATTTATATATGTGCATTCTCAGGATATATACGCACACATGCTAAGGTGGTGATGTGGCACAAGGCTGAAAGTCGAGTGTGTATAAATCCTGAGAATGCATGGCTTGTATTGGTTCATTACTGACATATACACCCATCATAATAAATGTATGTTTTAGCTACGTTGAGCAACTTTATGGCCATTGTAAAAAATATATTCATATTTAACATAATTTGCATTTTAATAGATTGTAAAGGTAGATCAGATAGAAACTGAGTACTGATTAACAGTCTTTTACAGCCCTCTGCCCACTCAAAACTACTTCCCATACCACAACCTGCAAACTTATGGTCACAAGTCCAGTTCCCTATCTTCCACAATACAACAAACAGATTTTATCATCAACAACAAGAATGTATTTTTCTTACCTCAATCTTGTCAGAATCGTATATACAGTATAGCAGAATCAAAGGGACAGGGATCTTGGCCAGTTCACGAGTGGCAAAAACTTGCTCATACAGTAAATGCTGCTGGCATTAAAAAAGCTTTGTTGCCTTTATGTTGCAGGTGCGTTGGCGGCTTTAACCGTTGATGCCGATAATAGAGAGTTCAGTATTTTCTGCAGCCTCCGATGCGTAGACACTATGTAGATGTCCACGTGCTGTCCAGCAAATGCAGATCCTCCTCTTAGGAGGAATGCTTCATCTGGTTTGGCCCAGGCTCATACCATATCAACATGTATTTTCTGACAACCACGTGTCTGAGGACTTATAATGCTTTTCGCCGGTCGCATTCCTCAAATAAAGTGGAAAAAGCTTGAGGCAGCCATATCGTGGCTACTACACGGTAGTTATGTGCATTGAGGCACAAATTGAAAACATTCCAGCATCGCAACTGGATGGACTTCTCTGAGCCTTGTGCTCAGGGAAAGGTTGCGTGTCAGTTATCAACCAGTTTACAACTGGAACAGCTAGCGGGGTGAGATGTGTGAGAAAGAAAAGGGGGAGATACAACTTCCTGTTGAAAAAACAGCATTAAACATTTAGATATTGATTAAACAGTTAAGAGTTCTTCGCCACTGGTGGAAAGCACTGAATTAAACAGAAAATCCCCAGCAAACACACCATAGACATTCCCATATGTGTTCAGCCAGTGTGTTCCAACTCCAAGTCTAATGTTTTAAGTATATATCCCCCACCTCCCGGTCTGTTAAATTAATTACCATGTGCTGTGAGGGCTGAACTGAACAAAGTGTTTTTCTGCCAAATGCCTTGAAAAATCTTGCTCAAATAACACACTGTTGACACTTCCGCCTGAACCACAGGCAGTGTTCCAAAAGCAACGCTGTCGATGCGGTTTCCCGTTCACTGCGATTTAATAGCAACAGTCTCGATTACAGGTCTTGATTACATTACAGGGCAGAATAATCAATGTTGCATGAAATAGTTAGGTTTCATTAAAAAGTCGAGGATATAACAAATAGAAGGTTTCCGTGTTTTCATTAGTGTGTCCGTATTGATACTTATGAAGAAAAAGATGATGATGATGACGATGATGATGATTATGATGATGACAAACATGTCAATGACAATGATGATGGTGAAGGGGCCTAATGACCATTGGAAGTAGTCATTCATGTTAACTCAATGACTGAAATGAAGTGAGGTTGTCATGCTCATGAAGCATTTCAAATACCAGTGCGGCAAACGCAGGACGGGAGGAGGCTTGTCCTTTCATTATGGAGAGCTGACCTACAACGTCACAGCAGCTATGTGTATGGCTGTAACATTTTCTTATTTGCATTGTGTTATATTCTCCGCTCTATGGGGCCACAGAAACCATGGTGAGATTTCTGGTGAATGTCAAACGGAGCATTCCTGGGAGGGACCTAAGGGAGATGAGGAGAAACCCATACGCATCAAGCCATCAGATGTATCAGGATCTGGGCCTCTCTCTGTCCGGCTGCCTATGTCTTCATACTTTCTCACCGAGCCTACCACAGCACAGAGTCGTCCTCTCCACTTACAAATCTACTGTAGGGGTCTCCCAAGTCTTTTTAGTGGTGTGCAAAGTAGAGTGTCTGCTGAGATCTCTTCTGGAATGTGCCTAACCACCATAGTGTGTTCTAACCACCATCGGCACAGTGGGGAAAATAATCCACAAATGGCCCACTCGAGCTATTGTTTCAAAACCAGCCCAACAGGGTTGAGGGGTCAAGGTTGGTAATCTGGCGCCTGGCCACATACGCAGCGAGGACATTAGCTTGAGTATGCAGAAAAAAAGAAAATAATGCAGAAAATAAAATGTGCACAAGTTGCCATGGATTCCTACATAGCAGTCTCAGCACAGACTCAGCGGCATATGCTTGTGGCTATGACCAGCAGTAAAACAAATGAAGGAAAGAATTAAAACTAAGCATGTGTTTACGCAGCTTTATGTATTATTATATAATACTAGGGTTTGCAAATTAGAATATGAGAATATTATGAGAATAATTAGCATGAGGATATTATAAGGCAGTGCAGTGTAGCTTCTTGAAACTGTGAAAGCTCAGATCCTTTCTCTGGTATTTTTTTAAACCAACTTTGGTTCAGCAAGCACTGTTTTGCTCTGCTATGCTGGAGGCCAGCAACAAAATATGAAAATGTCTGTTGCAGAGCTGGTATTATAAACACACTATGGCTGGCACTATAGTGTAATGGTTAGGTAGCTGGGCTTGTAACTCAGAGGTTGCTGGTTCAATTCCCAGGTGGGGCACTGCTGTTGTACCCTTGAGCAAGGTACTTAACCTGAATTGCTTCAGTAAAATATCCAGCTGTATAAATGGATTGTATGTAAAGAAATGTAAACTGTGTAAGTTGCTCTGGATAAGAGTGTCTGCTAAATGCCTAAAATGTCAAATGTACACTAAATTCAAAGAATTTGCACTGTTTGAATTTGAATTTGAATGTGCACTGTTCACCCTCCATATGATGGAACTGTGCTATGGCTTTCACACATTAGTGAGTGAATGTCAATGAAAATGGCACTACAATGAATGAAAGGTGCATCCTGCTTCCTACAAGGAAATCCTGATGTTGCTTGAGTAAGGACAATGGTCCTTTTCCTGTTTCCATAAATCATTCATTATATCTACCTGATGCTTGCGCATCCTCTCATATTGTAAAAAATCAAAGGCTTGAATTTAACCTATGGCTCTATGGTGCACCGCTTGAAATAGAAGCCATAGAGGCTGTTTTTGTAGCCAACCTCAACAAGAGATCATACAAACTGAGAGGGGTTTCGTTCCCGGTGCTAACGTTGCATGACATGACCAGATCTGAATTTCTTTGAAATTTGCCATGGTCTTGCCCAATTAACCCACATTACATTTACAATTTACATTTTAGGCATTTAGCAGACACTCTTATCCAGAGCGACTTACACAGTTTACATTTCTTTACATACAATCCATTTATACAGCTGGATATTTTACTGAAGCAATTCAGGTTAAGTACCTTGCTCAAGGGTACAACGGCAGTGCTCCCACCTGGGATTTGAACCAGTAACCTCTGAGTTACAAGTCCAGCTCCCTAACCATTACACTACACTGCCAGTCAACATTACAGCTTGGAGGATGCTTCATTCACTCCACTTCCTGATTTGAACAACTGTTCTTGATCAAATTCAAGCAGAAAAGGTGGTGCGCCCCTTACAGACAGAACCACCGGGTGACAGCAGAACCACCAGGTGACAGTAAACACATACATGTATAGCCTAGACCAGGGTGGCCAACCCTGGTCCTGGAGGGCTACAGGGTCTGCTGGTTTTCGTTGTCATTCAGCGCGGTAGTAGGAAGCGTGAGATAATTAGTGATTAGTGATCAATTAAAGAGGTTGATCACACAGTTAGCTCACCTCACCTGGCTTCCTGGGTCTGAACTGGCTGTTGATTTTAAGGTGAAAACAAAAACCAGCAGACCCTGTAGCCCTCCAGGACCAGGGTTGGGGACCCCTGGCCTAGACTGTGGCCTATAACAGTGTGATAGAGGGAGATAGACCATCAACCCAGCCCTGGGGACAGGGGTGACCGTAAGACTGAGAACTGGCCAGGCTCCACAACAAGATCAGGAAAAACACTGATGCTGGCAACTGGCAACAAGCAGCAATGGTGGTGTAAATCATGGGCTATTCCTGAAACACAATGGCTGCTTAAAAACAGTGCCAACATGTTGTGGGTGGGCAGGGGGCAATTGCAATATAAATTTGATAAGAGCATGATATTGCTGGGACAGTGGGTCCCGAAGCAGTAATGACAACACAACATCACAGGAATGTTGTGAGATTAGCATATTGTTTATGTCACGAGCAAGAATTAAATCTAACCAAACAGGGGTTTTTATTACAACATAATGAGGGTTTTACCCATTTAATTTAGGTCATAGTGAATATAACTAGTAGAACAGCAGTTATTTTCCATCAAGTTGATTACTTCGATAGATGTGCATTCCAACAGATTAAAAAAGCTCATTTTAAACAGAGACGTTAATGTGCATTTGCTCGTAAAGCACAATTAGTCATGATTAACTGTCACACTGGAGTGTAATGGCTGAACAATGATTCTCAGTGACTGAAAGTGTGCTTGTGCACTCCTCTCGACACATACAAATACAATTGTCACATGGTTAACAGGTGACGGATTTATTTCCTTGTAAAATCAATTTCATATTTCATTCCATACTCGTGACTGGGCTGCTTGTTTTTCATGAGTTATTACTTGATTGGAGGTCTTTGTTGTCGTATATACTTGTTTACCTAATGCTGTACTGCACGTTGAATCTGCTTCTATTTCCTTGTGAAAACGTGAAATATCATAGCGTTTTAAGTGAAGTCAGTATGGCCCTTTGTGTAAAACATTAATGAGACCATTTGGATATTAAATAAGGTTAAGATTTTGATTGTGATGCCACAGTCATGAGTCATGTTGTTTTCTGTTCTGAAATGTGTTGATCACACGAGAACCTCAAGTGCTAATTAATCCCCTGACCCCAAGGAGCTTTGATGTCATCATTGTCAACGATTGACTGCTATAACAAGTAACTATAACCAATTGAACTATACATAACTATAACTATACAAACCATACAAAACTGAAACCCTTGGGGGAATGAACACCTAGAAAAACAATGCCTAGTGACCAGAATTTCTGCACTGAAGAAATTTAAATGAAGGCCCAACATTTGTAGGGCACCTTTAGAGCAGGTAGTAATACAGTATGTCTGCTGGTATTTGAAGGATTGCTTCAAAGAGGATAGTTTACAAAATATACCACAATTTATGCAGCTCAAGAAACTGAAGCAGTGAGCCTGGCCTTGTTATGACCTCCGCAGCATTCAACCAAACTGTAATAAAACAATTTGGTGCCCGTTAATTTAGCTGGCTTCATCAAAAGTGGTGCTGCTGTGCATATAATCATTCCTTGCTTATGAAGTGTCTCTGACAGGTCTCTGCAGGAAGCACAGAGCAGCTGGATTCATAAGGAGGGTTAGACTGATACCCCAACTCCAATTATTCTGCACAAGAATGCAGTATGTCCTTGTTATGGTCGTGGGGAGTTTCTCTCTTGCTGCAGGTTGCTGATAACTCGCTGGAGCCATGCTGGTAGCGTGATCACTTGTTGCAACTGGAGTTGTTGACAAGTTGGCCTGTCTGCGACCTTCACTGGCCACTCCATTGTCTGCGACCTTCACTGGCCACTCCACTGTCTGCAACCTCCACCGGTCTTGTAAATACATTTGTGTATTTTATTACATCCTTGACTGGTGGTATTTGTTGTCGCGTCCTTTTTGGTGGTCGCTGGACTATTGCAGACCGAGCGGCTTTACAGGTCGTAACAGTCCTGCCTAATAAACCCCACTTTTAATGTATCCGCTTTCCGTTGCTCTGGGCTTGCATATTCGTCTATAAATAGTTCATGCTTTGGTAAAAATATTACAGAGGGGTTCTAATGAACTCAAACAATACTATCATTAACAATAGCTAGCACTCCAGATATGTAACTAAATAGATATGTTTAGATTGTTGTATGGATTTATGAATGGAGGATAGATGGATAGATAAATGCATGGACATGTGATAATACTTCTATATATATCCTTTTACAACAAACAATTTATAGCTTACACATATTGTTTATTGTTAAAATGATCTTCAAAGGGAAACCATACCTGTTCTTTGAAAGCCTATCAGCAGTTCTCCTTAACATGCATGGCTAATTGGAGCTTATGTTTAAGGTTCTGGAAAAAGCGAATCAATATTTGAAAAGCAAGAACAAGGGAAAGTGTTCAGTCGGACGTATTAAGCACATACCTAATCAATTAGTCAGATTTACAAATTCTTGGCTTGTCCTTTGAAAGCATCAATATGAAGTCCAATATAAAGTTGATTAACTGGATGGAGAGGACGAAAGCACATTATTGATATCTGATATTATTCTTGAAAGAAAAAGAAGAAAGAGGAAAACTAAGATAAAACGAAGTAAAGATGATGAACTTGAACCCTTCCTTCGCTCAGGTAATGATAAAAGAGCTAAAAGTGGAAACCTGTAAAAATTGTGTTTGAGGCATTGGAGGTTTTTTAAACCAGAGAGATAGCTGTTAGACAGTTGGAGCATGACAGCAGGTTAATCCCCGGGAGCTCGTCACATCTCAGCGTGACCTGAGCCAAGCCAAGCCCCCCTGTCCTCACAACGGGAGCCGGGACCGTTCGACTGTGAAATTACCATAAACAGAAAAATCATTCCAGTTTTGGGACGTGCATTTCAATTTTATGAACTCACAAGTTCTGTTTTGGAGGGACTGCTAACATTCTGCATCCTCTGCAGGAGGTATGCAGAGAAGTAAAAGAAGAGAAAAAAAGAAATGAGAAAAACGAAATTGGCGGGTGACCAAGTATATCACACTTGAGAAAGACAGAAACTAAGAGGCAATGTTTTGCTGGATGATCTTGAGTTTTAAATGCACCACAAAGCCAATCACAAAGCCAATCACAAAGCCAAAAGCAAAGCAAACATGACATAACAAAATCAATAATAAATAAATAAGGTACAAAGGAAAACTCTGAAATAAATGGAAGCTTGAACACAGATACAGTCATTTTAACTTTGTGGTGTGTAAATTGTACTATTGTAATTTTCTCCCAATTTAGTGGCAAATTATACACTTTATTTATTTTGATTTACCCTCCCCAGTCCACTGCTCCTGTCAACAAGCCAAGGTAATTCTCAGAGGGCAGCAAACTACGTTAGTTCTGGAGACACCCTTACGCGTTTCATGGTGAACTCGAGCCGACTCCCCCCCTCCCCCTGGAGTGGACAGCCAAACGCCGCAGCCAGGGCCACTCTGCCAGAGATGGGTTTTTCGAACCGCGTCCCTGATAGGCAGTGCACGCCATATAGGATCAGCCAAGATACGGGTGCATTTGGTAATGATTTTTAGCCCATCTTTTCACATAGAAGGTCAGCAAGCATGGCAGGGGTTGCTGACAGTATACAAGAAAGGAGGAAAGGAGCACATCACCATCACCGTTCAGAGCAAAGAGACAGATTTAAAGTCAAACGTTTTTTTAAAATTCCAAGAAGGAAGCGAATGATTTTGGGAAAGAAAAAGGAAATTATGTTTTTTATAGTTCAAGAATGTGTGCACTTGCTCCTTGTGTAGCTACAGGGCTGACTTCTGTGCCAAGAACTGCAAATAACTGTCAGACATTTACATATTTATTTATCAATAAATTATCATCAAGTCCATTGCATTAACATATGGAATTCCTAAAAGAGGAGCCTCTGCTTACATGCACATGAATGCCAAGGTGGGAAAAATGAACCAAGGTGTGTATCCAGCCCTGGAAGAGGGCTGATCAATGACCGTTATTAAAACTCAGTTTCTCTTTTTGTTTCTCAAACAGGCAATGAAATTGAATAGGTTGGAGGGTAACTGACAGATTCTACTCAAAATGTGTGGCAGCTTTCCATTTTCACAGAACAATGTGTTTTCTGTTATCTGGAACATCAACAAAGTAGTTTATTCTGCTGTGTGTTCTTGAATCAGCCAGCTCTGAAATCCATTGTTTTGCTAGCCGTGTGGTAATGGCTGAATGGTGAGTAATGTGAGACGAGAGGAAGTGGAGGTCTTAAGGAGGTAAACCGTTCGACAGCACCCCTCTGAATCGCCGTGGGAGCCCATCCAACCGTCTCTCGACAGGGGGTTGTAACCGAGATTGTGGAACAGTTAATGGGAAGTGCTGTATGCTTTTTGTGGTTTCCATCCCAACGAGTTTAAGTGACACAAGTAAGGAAGTACTTTTAAAAAGGGCAGCTAGTGGACTATATAAATGGATTTCTATCTTAAAAGTTCGCTTAACCTGGATATAATGTATACTGTAGCCCAGCAGAAGGAAGTCCCATTGACAGTGGTGACAGAAGCAGTAAAATGAGCAGCACATCACAGCAAAATACCCAAGAGTCCCAAGGTCAATACCTTCTGCGTTTATTGGAGAAAGGGTAGATGGACACACAAACAAAATCATCAAAAAAACCTAGCTCCACTGAGCCTGACTAACACTGTTGGTGTTCCCTCTACACAAGAGCCAGACAGCTATTTCCCGGCATCAAAGGGCAGGGCAAAAATATTGTCAGAAAGCAAAAAGGTCATACATAAAACAGTTCCTCAAACAGAAAATTGAGTTGTACATGCAGCTGTCCCAAAATATAGTATCTCTCTCTGTCTCTGTGTTCTTAAAACATGAGTTTTCATTCAAAAAACATGATTTCATTTTATGTAAAAAAAATAAAAGATAATTAAACTATGAAGTACATTTTCAACCACTTTTTATCCAAATTTGTTTGTGTATAATAATAAATATTTTTATTTTGTATTTCGGTGTATTGTAGTTCTGGTTTAAGTCAGAGACTAAGAAGAGGCCAATTGTCTAGAGCCAATTTGGAGCAGGAGACTGACTACCACGATAGCCCCCCCTACAGGTGTGCCAGGAGATAAGCCAGGAAGGGGTCATAAAGAGCATATAACGGGGAATAAAACCCACTGTGCCACAATGCGCCACTGTGGGACCACATCTGCATGCCACCATTGCTGGCCACATCACGAAGGGGCACTGACCATGGGACACACCTTTCTCCAAGAGACAGAAGTCTTTGACTGCTTCCTGATACTTCCTGAAATCCGTGCTACAAATCTTTGGTAGTTCTCCTCGTTAATCCCTTTTATTAATTGAAAAACCAGAGTCAAATCCCCCCTTAGTCTCCGTTTGCTAAGCTTGAATATATTAAGCATCTTAAGTCGTTCCTCGTAACATTTACCTTTCATACCAGGTACCAATTTAGTTGGCCTTCTTTGTAGTCTTTCAGGTGGTTCTATATCTTTGTATATCTATTGTAGTGTGGGGCCCAGAACTGCACACAGTACTCTAAGTGAGGTCTGATAGAGGCATTATAAAACATTAATATAACCTCCTTTGATTTATACTGAATACATTTTGTTATATATCCCAGCATCCTGTTAGCCTTTTATCACAGCTACAGCACACTGCTAAGATGCAGATAGACTTTGATCAACTATAACACCTAAGGCTTTTTCAAATTGAACACATTATAACTCCTGCCATAAAATACTCCTGTCTTGTGTTTTTATTTCCCACATGCATAACCTTACATTTAGAAATAATGAGGGCCAGATTTACTAAAGGATTGTGACTGCTTTTACAAGGCAAAAGCAGTCACTACAAGGTCGCAATATCTACATTGAATTTACTAAATGGTCGCAATTTGTCAAATCGCTATTAGGATGTCATTTGCGGGCGTTAAGTCACTTTGCAACATTCCTTTAGATGAATAGTTAAATCTGTTCATGCATATGTATACCTGGGGTGAATATGCTTAAACAGGGTGGAGATTTTGTAAATAGGTCGATTAAGAATTCCGTCTGATTTACTAAAGCATACCTTAATTGCAACTCTCCTCTTTGCATGATATTTTGGTGGTATTTTATGATTTTATGAATGTCATCTGCCATGTTTCTGCCCATTTCTGGATTTTGTTTAAATCATCTTGGATTACCTTTGCTAAAGGTAAACTGTTTGCTCAACCCCAAGTTTTGTATCATCTGCAAATTGAACTATTTGGCTACTACTAACATCCCTTTCAAGATCATTTGTATAAATAAGGGAAAGCAGAGGTCCCAGCACTGATCTTTGCGGAACTCCACTGCCCACAACAGTTCAGGTGTATCCCATCATGCCTGTACTGGTCATGCCTGTTCCTGTAGTTCCTGCAGTGTGGGTGTTGCAGGATGATTGGCATGTAAGGTAAAAATTACGAGCATAGACTTCATCTATTCAAGCTTAGCAAACGGAGACTAAGGGGGGGTTAAATGTATAAAAGGGATTAACAAAATGAACTTCCAAAGATGCTTTAACAATGAGTTCAATTATCAGAACAAGAGGGCACAGGTGGAAATCCGTTAAAGGCAAATTCCGCATGGATATCAGGATGTTTTTTGTCAGGAGGTCAGTTGTCAATGTCTGTAACACCTTGCCAGGTCAGGTACTTGAGGTGGAAACACTTGGTATTCAAGTCCAGGTTTGATGCATTACTGGATATTCTTTAGAGTAGGAAATTATGAGCCTAGATGGGTCAAACAGCCTGTTCTCTTCATTATGTATTCTTATGTTCCTATGTTCATAAGTACTTGAATTCAGCTCATTGGTTCATACACATTCTACAGTCTACCACCTAAGCTGCCAAATCTACAATGCCAGAGGTATGCAGTTGATAGTGGCAGATCGCAGGCCAAAGGAGTCACTAGAGGAGTCACTTTCAGTCACTGAAACCCTTCCTCCCTGGATAAGGCTATGGCGTCACCCCACAGGACTGCCATCCATAGTCGTTACTGGCACAGTCTGGATTTCATCAGGGGCGTAGGCCACTATTTCACATGTAAACCACTTTGGCCAGTTGAGCACTGTATGAAGGGTGCTAAAGAATAAAGTTTATTTTTACATACTAGGCACATCAACTGACCCATAGAGGCTCAGTGCATTAATGGCATGTGCGGCCAAGCACTTCCCCAGGGATTGAGGTTCTCTTAAAGCTTCTGTTTAGATCTAGTTTAATTTTTTCTGAGCAATGCAAGGTGTTAATAATCAGTTGTCCAAACCATATTATGATGTATTCCTTCACACACACACACACACACACACACACACACACACACAAAAGAGCTACTCAGCATCTTGTTTTGCATTTGCTTATTTCCCCAAAGTCACGCATTGTCATCAAGTTCCCGCGGAGTGATGTCTCCACGGGCCGTGAGAAACCATATGGAAGCGTGCAGATTCAAAGCTCTAAATGTCTAAATAAGAGACCCTTAAATATGCAAAGCACCAATGAGCACCTTTTACTGCTTATGATGGGATTTCTCAATGAAGCAGCTTTGGCAGTTCTGGCCTGTGTATACCCACAGGACGGGCACACGCTTGTAATTGCTTTCACGCCCCCGAGCTCTACAGGAATGTTCCACACCACCAGCACTAATATTCATGAGCTGGTGGAGCTCCGCACCACAGCAGCCTGTATCTGCGGCTCTCTGAAAGGAGGCCTGCGTCAGTGCAGGGAGGGACCCAACTTCCATATGGTACAGAGAGAAACTGAAACATAGGTCTATATTCCACAAACCCACTCCACACTCCCCCACCCCACCCCACCACACACATGCTCATACACATACTGTACACACCCTCTACTCCTACACATACGCTCATTAATGTACACACACATAAACACACACATACAAACCCTCCATTCCTGACTAGGGGAATATCTTTGTAGTACAATGTAGCAATTCTGCCCAATTTCTACCCCGAAACCCCTACTGTACAATATACGTATCTATGGACTGCTTCTCTGACACAGATGATGAAGCAGGTTGAACTCCGTCCCTGTCCCCGGCTGACCCCATGCATGCTGTGTGATGCACCTAGCACAGAGGGGCCCCTTTCTTACTAATAGCTGAGGGGTGTCTACAATTTGGGGAGATTCTCAGATTACTGCAATATCAGTAGGTCAATTGCATGTACAATACAATACCAGCACAACATCACATTGCTATATTGTGAAAGAGATTAGATAATACCAGATCATTACTGGGTCCAATTTTATAATTCTAGAATTGGGCCATGCAATTACAACTTTTAATTTGCATTTATTTCTTATGATACAAAATTTGAATACAAATATATAAAGGACAGACATATTAAATAGCACTACTCTAGGCAGAATAAATGATAATCGCGCATCTACAAATATTAAACGGCCAGATTCTCAATTCAAACTTGATCCAGTGCAATTCACAGGTTCATATGTTTTGTCATTTTTTATATTTGCACAGGGTAGGCTATCCGAACATCTACATTCTCTCAATAGGCTCCTTGCCTGAACTTTCGGTGTCCCTTACCTGCTTGGCTGGCACGTCTTCCTTCCGGTGCATGCTGGGACTGGCAGCAGGGGTAAAAGGGGTACTACTGGTGCCCCCAGAAAACAGGGACCGCACCGTGTTCAGCCAATCCATCCTGATGCTGGGGTGTCCGCCCAAACCCCACTCAGCCAGCAGGCTGGATATCCCCAAAGCTGCCGTGTTCCTCGTCTTGGGATGGGTCGAAGTGCCGCGTAGAGCGAAGGAAGCGACTAAGGCAGGACTCGCGCTCCTCGTTAACGGCACCTGCCAGCCAACTGACACTAAATCCCCCTCTTGCGCTCTGTCGCTTTCCCTTTTTCCCTTCTCTCTCCCCTCCCTCCCTCTCTCTCTTCCTCTTTCCCCAGCCCCTCCAGCTCCCTACCCTGCAAGTCTCTGGAGATCTCCTTGC
This sequence comes from Aldrovandia affinis, assembly GCA_029706075.1. Classification (NCBI taxonomy): domain Eukaryota; kingdom Metazoa; phylum Chordata; class Actinopteri; order Notacanthiformes; family Halosauridae; genus Aldrovandia; species Aldrovandia affinis. The sequence continues at coordinate 4,978,624 of JAINUG010000049.1, forward strand.
CATAACTGAGTACAGTTAACTTGGCAAGGGTGTTTCCCAGTCTGGTGGCCATGGGGGTGGGTGGTGAGAGATTTGGTGGGTAGGGGTGGCAGGGGGAAAGGGGAGCTGGTGATCAGTGCAGCTGATCACACCCATGAGGTCACCAGTCTGTTCGCCAGTTTGTGACCAACCTGAATGACACCCAAGCAAATCGAATATCACTGGAGATTCGTAAGCAGGCCAAGCTTGGCAGGGGTGACTAACTGCATTATTGCGTCTTTGTCATTCATACCTGTTTCCCCCACCCTTCCACACATAGCAATGCCTGTTCTCACTGCCCCTTTCCTTAATCCTTTGCACAGGTAATTCACATAACGTCATGTTTCCGCACGAAAAGACCAGGAGTGTGGCCCGTCAGACACAAGGATGTGTGCTGCAGCAGCATACCCAGAGAACATTCACAAGCATGATTGTTGAGTGTGAAGCGTCAGTATCCAGGTAGACTCCTCCCCATCGTGAGTGGCTCTGCATTAAGCACTTTCAGAGTGCATCCCATTGCTTCTGCTCACCGCAAGGGGACATCACCCAGCGTTCCGTCGCCCTCATCTGACGCTGCCAAGCAGATGAACAACGCAAGGCTTAAAACGACAAAATTGCAGTCAGCTTATTAATCATGTGTGAATATGGCGGAAATAAAGACATATGACTTTTCTTAATGCCCACGTTGACACCTTAAGTCTGGCTTTATCCAAATATGAAGTCGCATTCATTAACATACTTCTATTAAAGTGTTACTGATCCACAACCCATGCAAAACAACAACCTTTTAATAAAAAATGTTTGACGTTCAAAATAATTCTAAGGAGATTAAAATGACAGGACATATCTGCTGACACTTGAGTAAGGTATTCCTGCAACCAGAAATTGCATTTCTTAGGTATGACATACAGTACAGTAGGCCTATCCACAATGTCACGGTACATGATGTATTGAATACTCCCAGCAACAAGCTGTGAACCAATCGCATCTGGACAAGATGAATGCATCAATTTCAGAATGTGCAGCATTCAGGCATGCACTAGTGACCTGACAGTGTGTAGAACCGCAAGAAAATGTCACTGAGTCGTGTAGCAGTTAACGGCATCTGATTCTGGGACAGGAGTAAATACATTTCATTTCAAAGAGCATGATTCCCTCAGATGAGACGTGTGTGTGTGTGTGTGTGTGTGTGTGTGCGTATTGCTCTAAAACCCTAACAAGGGAGAATACGGCCTGTTGGGGGATTTAGCTATGCTGTACAGGTCATGGTGACTGCACAGATGTGATACAAGCTTAGACTTTACATTTCATTTGGTCCCATGCAAACAATGGGCCTTTTGAGATTTCTGGCCACTAAAAAGGAGCTGTGAAATAAAAAAAATATGCGTATTGCAGTGCATTTCCTAAATAAATTGGATAAAAAAGAAAACTGACTAATTTTGGAGGCTTGCCAATGAGCAACATTTGGTGACATTTTCACATTATAATAACTGGGACAGGCTTTGCCTTGGGGAAGGATTATACGTCTCAGCAAGTTCTGAAAATTGAATGCAATTGTAATGATAACAATTAAAGTGAAATGGTAATTAAACAAAGCCGTTTTCAGCCCTGCTTAATACTAAATATGTTTTCATCCACTGTTTGATTCCCATTGTGTGTGTGTGTGTATGCACACGTGTTTGCGTGTTTGTGTGTGTATGAGTGTATTGTTCTCTAAGTTTAATCTTATCAATGTTATCCTCATAAAGGGTGCAATTAACCAACACAAAATCTAAATAAGTAATTTATTTTCACTTTGATAAACCCAGAGGCAATGGAAAATAAATAACAAATTCAATAAACAGCAATGGAAAACTTGTATTAAAGAAAATAAGTAAATAACCAACATAATGCTGTATTAATGCAATAAGTTGTATTAATTTTTGCAACTGAAATGAAAATGGTTCCTATGACATTTCTTAAAGTCTGTCCAATGAAACACCTAAAGTCTGTCCAACGAAACAAGTTACCAAGAAATAACAGCCAGAGGAATGAAGGGGAATATAGAGTTCTTTCATAGGATACAATGCCATTTTTGTGTTCCCAAAAATGTTAGTTTAAAAGGACAATGTAGACACAAAAATGACAAAAGATTTGACTTATCCATAGTGACAGCAACGTTTAAGAAACAAATATTAAAATGGCCTGAGCAGTATCCTTGATTTTTGACTATATACAAATTATTCAGTGAATCCCAATATCACCACAACCTCCATTAACCAGACTCATGGCTCTGCTTTAATACATAAGTCAGAAAGTGTGTGTTAATGTTGAAACAATAAACATGCCTCTATTTAATTAAATTATGGCAAAATTTCATTTTTGATATACGGTTCCTCAACCGAAGTGTGGCGAGGTGTTCCTTTTGGTGGCAAAAACGGGCAGCTGCCAATTTGTGACATGAAGCCAAAAAGGGATGGTGAGCTGTTCAGTGATTTCAGTGAAGCAGAAAAGAGACCTTACAGCTCCATCTTTGAATAAAATGGTGAGTCGTTCCCTTCAGACTCCCCATTTCCCTTCAGTCTGTTCAAATTGTGCAAGTCAATCATTTCACAACGTGATGAAAAACAGTTTAAAACGTGGTATTTTTTATTCATTTTTATTTTACAAGATATCATATGTATCGTATGTACCACACATAAAAGCATATCTGAAACATATGTTGACCAGTCTGCCATCTGGCCACCTTCAATCTTTTGAACTTGATGTTTCAGGATCCCTTGCAGGGACACCATTAAGCCTGCATTTGCACTGACCCTGGGGTCATATCTGCAAGACAGCCGAAATATCTATTACGCTGTAATGAATCTTTGCACAGTACATATCCATATCCTTTTACACATCCTAGATTATGGACATGGTCACCTCCCCCTTCTCTTTCTATTTCCCCCCCCATCTCCCCACTCCCTCCTTTCCCCCTCTCCCTCCTTCTCTCCCTCAAATGCTGTGTGATTTGTGATACACAGTGTTATCCCAGGCAATTATAGAAAATTGAAAATGTAAACATAAAAGGTGTGTGACACAAGGGTAGTTTGCAGGTAAGTAAATCGTATTCTGCCGACTATGTGCCGTAATGTACTCTCAATCACCTATACAAATTAGCCCCTCGAATGTTCAAACAAGCACGTTTCCAAAATCATTATTACACACAAAACACACAGGCAGGCAGTGTGGTATAATGGTTAGGGAACTGGGCTTGTAACATTAAGGTTGCAGGTTCAATCCCCAGGTGGGACACTGCTGTTGTACCCTTGAGCAAGGTACTTAACCTGAATTGCTTCAGTTAATATCCAGCTGTATAAATGGATTGTAAAGAAATGTAAACTGTAAGTCGCTCTGGATAAGAGCGTCTGCTAAATGCCTGTAATGTAACAAAATAAATCCCCATGATGATGTCTAGCTCCCCATGTGGAAACCCTTTGCTGTGCAGCCTTTAGCTCGCCGGTTCTCCCGCACATCTCATTAGCACACAACACGCCACCAGCATTTCTCTTTCTATCCTAGAGCTTCTCCATCCTTTTCTAAAGGGATTACACTAACCGATCCCAGTAAACTGCGAGCACCATAATATAGTCTCCTCCCTGGCAGCGAGACTCAGATTCTGGGTGGGAAACAGAGACTGGAGCAGGCAAAAGGATGAAGCCTAATCTCTGATAATGTCAGGGTGCCAGGGACTCCTCTTCACTATGAATGAGCACGTCTGGTTCTCACCAACAATAGAAAGGGCTTCAGTATTCCCTTATAGGTCAGATGTTGGCTTGGATAGAGGCAGACCAATTATATTCACTGAATGGCCAAATGCCTACAGTTATTATATATATATTTTTTTACTATTCAATTCAGCACTTAGAAATACCGATATTGAGCGCTTTTTGCGCAATGTCTGTACCGTTTGCCTATTGGTTTATTGGTTTGTTGTTGTTGTTGTTGTTTGATGGTTTTATGTTTTACTTTACTATGTTGCCTTCATAATTGCCCTTCGGGGATAAATAAAGTTTTTTAATTGAATTGAATGCTGGATCCATTCATTCCAGTTTGCCAGCATACGACAATGGGATTTGTGTGTGCATGTGTGTGTGTGTGTGTTTGTGTGTGGGGGCAAAGGGGGGGGTTGGTTATGTATGTATGCATCTGTGTGTGCAGTTTCACAGCTCAGTAAAACCCAAATTGATGATGTTGATGAATATTAATAAACAGGGAAGTGTTACAGCAGACATGCACATCATTTACATGCTGAGATGTCATAAGTTCCTGGATATTCCCATCACATTTAGTATAACAGATGATGGCAGCATGACTGCTGATACCACCTACAATATTTATAGCATGTACCTATACAATATGACAGTCCACAGTGTCAAAAGAACTAAATATTGTATACACAGGATATACAATACTGGCTCTGTAGTAACAGTCGACAGCCTGGAGTGAGGAGACAATACCTTGCCTTTGTCATTGCCGGTCATGGGGCTATGGCAGCAAACTCACAATACGAGGGGGGGACTGACATGAAAAATAGAGGGTATAATTGGCTACTAAAATTGGGACAAATTATTTAAAAACATACAAGCACCAAAAGCATACAAAAATCCCAGGTCATTTGCGGAGTGAATGTATTAAGAAATTCCACTGAGAGAGCAACACCTCGGAACCCTCCAAATCTTCAGGCCCAGACCCAGAAATCATACAACTGTGTTTTAAGATTCCTGTGCAGATTGCACACAGCATTGCTGGGCTTTTTTCAGCATCACAAGGTAATCATGACTCTCCAACAACACCCCGATGATGACAAATCAATCATCCACACCTTATTCATGATTCCTCTAGAATTATTCATTATGCACAACCGTATTAGACGTTGCTCTGGTCCAATCTACTGTGGCTTGTCTGGCTTGTTTGCAGGTGTTTTTGTTTGCTTTCTACTTTGTCCTATCATGATATTTTATGTGTAGATAGTCAAACAAGAACTCCTCACCTTTGCTTTTCGGTTGGTGCAATGCACTCTGTTCTTAACTTTGAACAATCAATTTAAGCAAGCATCTTGACATCTTGTTTAAGCATTTTCTAAAAGATTTCCGCAATAGTCAAATGGATAATGCTGTGAAAAGAAATCAGCATACCCCATGTGTATACAGCAATGAGAGTTTGACACTTTCCAGGGTCTCCCACAGAAAAAAACACAGTGGTCAGACACTCTCAGTCCTCACAAACATTATCATCTGTACCCTCTGAGCTCATGTAAACACACATAATTCAGATGCATAACTTCACACAGCTACACAATAAAGGCCCAAACTTGGGTTATTAAACCCTGCATCATATTTATTTGTGGCTCTGATAGTCAGAGTGTCTAGGTAAGCCGTAAAACCCCAAATTCGTACTCCAAAAAAATGTTAGTGTAGGCAGGTAAGATTAGAAACCCACATTTGCACACATTTTTACACCTATCTAACAACCTAAGTTCACAATGTTTCATAAAAACAACTGGCTAGCTAGCTTGCTAGTTTCCACAAGTTACAACAAATCTATAGACGTTTAGCTAGCTTGCCACTGACAAATGCCAGCATTCACAACTGCTTCATGGATCCCTAGCTGCCTGGTTAATCAGCTATGCTTCACATGTTTCATTAACAACAGCACTCTACCTAGCTTTCCAGTGGCAAAATTCAGTTAGCCAAAGGTTTTTTAATTGTCCAGCATTGTCATCCTTACCTGCTGTCAATTCTTCTGTTTCCTCACAGTTTTTAATATTGTTAAATAGTCACTGAAAAATAAATTACCTGCAAATCTCTCAGACCTGTTATTTATATAGGCCACCAAGTTGGATGGAACGCCTACACAGAAGTCCATGGGAACAGAGACCGCCAGTATGATCAGACCGGAGAACATTTTCTGTTTGTGTCCCTCACACATTACCCATTACTCAGCGTTCCTCACATATTTAGTCATCAGCATGTACTGTGATCTCTATCGTAAATTAGTAAGAGCCTGTTTCAGGTACACTACCAGTGTAAAAATGTGGTTGCGGAGTTCTGTACTCTACAGATGCCATTCCATTTTAGAGGCAATCACATCAGTTTATATGACCTTTGTGTGACTAGATTTATTTAAAAATGTAGATGTCATATTCTAATATCAAACTAGACATACAAAACGAGACATACTCTAACTGACCAGACTCCTAACCTTATAGAACTAGGTTTCAGGTTGAAACTCTGATATCAGATAAATTCACCCAACATCTGGGGATGTGCTTTGCTAATAAACCAATGGCCATTTATTTCTTCTGACGAACCATGATGTTATGTAGGCGGGGCTCAAATTGAGGCATCAATTCAAGCCAACTCAACCATTGGCCAATAACATAAAGCTGGCTGAACTTTGCGGTAGCACTATATATGATTCACACCCTTGATAAAAATGAGCAAAGAAGGATGTATAAAATAAACAATGGATGTTATGAGCTATATTGTATGCTCAAAAAAATGAATAGTAGCCTACTCTTTGCAAGTAAGCAGGGCTATAATACATTATACCCTTTGGTTTTATAATATATCATATTTATTCATTTTATTTATATTTTATATATAGGCTGTTATGTCCTATCAGTTATTATTACTGCTTATAGAAACATTTGTAATGTATTACAAGTGCATCATAAGGCACTATACATGCAGTTATAGAGCATTATATGCTTGTGCCTCAGAAAATGTTACCAAATTTTCTAGAATCAATCCGATAGCAGGAAACAAATCTCACAAATGACAACTTCTGCAACTTCACTTTCCAGATACTCTAGAGATCTGTGGTCAAGATGAAACAAGACATAATAATTTATAGTTATTCCCTGGATAGTTCAACAAAGGACATTTCTGAAACTCTCCTTGCTGGCAGGGTTACCCAACAACGTGTGCCCTACAATTATTTGATTTACATATAGCTTAAAAGTCATTCCCTACATGATTATTCCATCAGCTATCATATAATTAAACAATTAAGGAATAAAATGTCTTTCAGAGCTCACCAGCACAAAGGGCAGAGGATTTAGGAGACAAACAGTAATGACTCAATGTTTACTAATGTATACGTAATTCTCTCAAGGGCAATAGTGTGGTGAAGAAATGGGTTGATGTCATCTTGACCATATGATACTGACACTACAGTCACGTTATTGGATCAATAAGGAATAACAAAATGTTTGCCTTTTTACACTGTGGAAAAACTGCTTCCCAATTCCTGATGCCTGGCAACCTCTCCAGACAGGGTTTCAGTTTGAATCTGATATGCTTTGTGTGCAAGAAAAAATGCGACCATTTTAACGGACGTTGGGGCAGTCTTGCTGGGGCCTGTTGCCCATTCATTCATATTGACAGAAATAAAGGTGTGGAAGCAAGAGAAGTCTTAAGTGTACAAAGGCCATCCAGAGAGCAATGGCCCCCATTTTAAAACAATCATTTAGGTAATTATTTGGGTTCTATGGGTAAGATTTTACTATAGTTTGCGATTTACTTGAATACATTTCAGCCCAAAAAAGTAAAGTGCTGACCCGGCTAAAGTTAGCCGAGCTAAGAGATCACATTTTGGGAACTAGATTAGATCATGGTGAGGACTGAACGTGATGCCGTGATGATGATATGCGTTTGATAAGTAGATTTCAAGTTTTGCACAAGAACACCAAACAAAATCTTTGCCCCTAAGGAATGACAACGGAAAGACACAAAGCTGCAGTAAAGCCTTATTCTAGTCAGAGAATAACACGGTGTCTCTACACACTTGTGGGGGGCACCTCTTTCTTCTTTGCTGTGAGTAATTAAGACTGGCAACTTAATCGGCAAACTCTGACAGTCAAATTACAAGCTTTTCGGATTTTGTGTTTGTGAGACGTCCTGTTTCACTTCCAGTTAGAATGGGGTTGGGGAAAATCTAGCATGACGATCACAGTGTTACATCATTCCTGTGGAGATTTCCTCCACGCTGCATATTCGGTTTCTTTACCAATCCAAATCCCAAAAATACCGTTGTCTATTAGCTGTCTATGTGTAGGCAGGCATGACCGAAACGTTTTATGCAAATAATGAATTTTCAGAAAGAAAAAAAGATTGTGATTGTGGCTTAAAAATCAATGGCTTGACTCAGCATACCCTTTCCCATTATTCCCAAAATAGGTTAAGATTGACCATAATTGTGCATTTGTGGTCTGACCAGGCAGTGGTCAGTCAACCATACCCCTGATATCCAATCAGAACATGAAAGATGTTAGCAAAAACTGAAGGGGGAAGCCCCTGGTCACATTGAGTTTGTAGCAGAAAAGCAAAGCCCAGTTTTCCTATAGTAGCACAGCTAAGCTATGTTTCTTCACGACACATTTGCAAAAAGCAGAGAAAAGGCATGACAAGAGCATGATAATAAACGTGTAATGACTTGCAAATGTGATGAGGCTTTAATATTGACAAATCTGGATTATCTGGTTTATGGAGTTTATGAGCTTTCTGATGGGCAGAATCCCATCAGGATATAAGGCCACATGCTGTGGGAATTGGAGCGGACGGGTCTGCAGGAGATTTGCATATTTCTTGGGAGCAAGGGGGATATTTGTTTTGTGAAGCAGAACAGCAGAGAAAATAAATTTTAGACAGGTGAGAGGGAAGTATGAAAACAAAAGATAAATGTTTGCCCAAAACCTAAATCAAGTTAGCTGTTCCAAACACAGCTGAGAGCTGTCGTATGACTAAAATTTCAACATGTACTTTAACTTTACAAAAAAGGTTGTGTAAATTAAACAATACAGGTTATGAGCTATTTTGTATGCTCAAAAATGTGGAAATGATATTAGTTTATACGAATACATTTGTTCAGATAAAAACTTTTTTTAACAATTCTTGAGATGCCTAATAATTATTTAAAATACAATCCAACAAAAATACATCTGCTTTAACATGCCGTTTTCTATAGTGTTTTATGAGATTGCTGAACATATTGGGGGATTTTTTACCATTTCTCCATCCTCTGATCCGTTGGCCTGTGTTTGTGTACTGTCCTCTTCAATTCAAACAACACATTTTTAATTAGGTTCAAGTCTGGAGACTGAGATGGCCATTGCCAAGATGGGATAATTGTCTTGCTGAAAGATCCGTTTGCTTCCTGACACGGAGAAACCAGGTTGAAACTAGTGGTGAAGTAGACCAACATAGCTACCATACTGTAGTAGGTATCAAAGAATTGTGTGTTGGAAGCCTTCTTAGTGTATAGGTCCTCACTTTGGGAGGAAGTGGTTACCATAACAGCGCTTTAGTGGGCTGCTGGTCGCTGCCATTTTGGCTCTAAATATGGCTCTTAACAATGCCTCTGTGTGTTGCAATCACCTCCAATTTCAATCATTATTGTACTAAAGTGTACATTGCTAACCCAAAAGCTAACTTTTCACCTTCCATTTTAAATGGGGTGTTGTTTCCAAAAATCTAAATTTTTATAAAAACACTTCTGGTCCATTTAAAAGTCTGACTTGTTCTAATTTGGTGAGAAATAATGTATAACGCTGTAAAAAAAAAAAAATAGAAGAGCACAAAAATACATCTTATGAAATACTGACTCATCTTTTCAATAAAAAACTAGCAAACAGATTTGTATGAAATTGTGAGGATTAGTTTAAATTATCTTGGTCTTTTACCAAAACAAAATCATCTACACTGCTGCTGCGACTGTGCAGTGTTTAATATATACAAAGACGCAGCTGGTATTTCAATCTGTATTCTGTCAACAGGTCCTCAGTCCCATTGGGCCTGTTCTCAGTGACATAAAGTAAAGCATTGCTTTGTCCAACCTGTGCTTGGCGTGCCAAACTTATGTGAGTTACGCACAGGAGTGCGTGTGTTTGTTTTGGGGGGGATTCTACCTTTGAAACTTGTGTCCTCCAGAATCCACAGGACTCTAATGGCTGTAACCGATGAGGGATGGAGGGTAAACAGAAGAATAAGGGCTTACAATCCCCCACAATTTATCTCTCTCTCTCACACACACACTGAGAAGTACAGTGTCAGGACATGCTTTCCCAACACTCAAACCAATCAATTAATTGGGGCATCCAAAGCAGAGGGCCCCCCCCTTCAGAAGGCGATATCATATTCTAGCCTTTTTGATTGATCAATAAATTAAAACACGTAACATCATGTAATATGATGAGTGTTTTTATATTCATTTTGAGATATACTAATTTATTGATCAATCAAAAAATATATATATCTCAAAATGAATATAAAAACACTGATCTTCTCAATTTTGTGATAACAAAAATAAACCTATGTTCATTGACCATAGACCTAATACACCTTCTATACTAACAATGGGCTAATCCACTCAACACGATATCTTTCAACAGGTAATCACATCTACAATACCAGCCATGTTAGCCACATAGTTATCCTCGTGGAGGTCATAGACAGAAAAAGCAAAACGATGAAAGGTTTGATTGGGGCTGATATGTGTTGATACAAATCATTGTAACAGTAAAAAAAATATTTCAGCACATGGGTATATAATCAGAGGACAATGGCATGAAGAATGAAATATTTCAATGTGATTATGGGGGATCTAATGAAGGAAATGTGATGCTTCAACAGAGAGAAAGTGATTGGAAGTGTTGAGGTTTATATTTTCAGAGCAGCTTCATACTGTTGATGTGCAGTAATCCGGATTTATATGACCGTATACGTATAAAAACTCAACTCTCCAAAGGAAGAGGTTGATAAACCATGTTCCAACCCAGAGGATTAGGCCATTTACATGACAGATTAACTTAATTTGTTATGTAATTGTACAGTATTCTCAATGGTCAGGAAAAGGGTCACTGCTTGATTAGCAATGCCAGAACATACTGCCGTGGCACTGAAGGCAGGAATATTGAGCCAGTACTTTAAATTGGTTCATTATTAGTAGACTGTATTGTGCAGTACCTCAGAAAAGATTATCTTTTTCAATCATGTGTGATGTAACAAGCAAGAACCATTCTTTCTCTCATTAATTCAAATGTAATTAACTGCATGACATGCTAAGAATGTTTCACCAATCATTAATTGCAGTTTTAATGAATTTAAGTAATTGAACACTTGATATTGCACCTCGCTATGGCAAATCAACCCCGTACTGTAAATTTCAATCAATGAAAGTTATTGGCAAATTTATTCACATATTTGAAAACAATCTTTTCTTTGCTTGTCTTTCAGCTGGTTGGCTCCAGGTGAGTCAGTGAAAGTACTCATGAATCAAACTTACACTCGAGTGTGAATAATGTAGACGCGTAAATAATGAAAAATGAATTAATGCGTTCTTACATAATTTTTTTGGGGGGTGTCATGATTCAATAAATCACCATTTGCTTGAAACATTCATTCGTTTTTTTGTTTTTTTCTAACTAGGTCTAAGAGATATGCAGAGGGAGCAAAGGTTTAAGGACATTTGGTAGAGCTAATTTATGAGAGATCAGATCCTTTAGACATACAGATTATACTAGAGAGGGAGATGAGCTTAATCTTTCCTTTCTGAGATCGACATGACTAATGGCTATTATGTACACTTCCTAACTACTCTGGTCCACAATGCACCTGAATAAGAGCCAGTATTTTATCTGTATGCTGGTTTGAAAGCTGCCACCAAGGAGAACCAATACTCAAACAATGAGAGAGAAGAAAAATGTATCAAGCAATATGAAGCTAGATAAACACACAGGATATTATATTCGTAGAATATCCCTCACAAGACATAGACTGATGGTAGAAGGATGGTCTGCACACTGCCCCGAATCACTGCCAAAACTCCATACACTGGAAAACATTTTATGAGTAACTAGGGTATCCATAAATGTGTTTGTTACTGCACATCCATTTCTAATCCTACATTTCACCACGAATAATAGCCGGTGCTTAAAATGACACTGATAGATAGTCCCGGCTTTGTTTTAAAGAGCAATAATGAATGACAAAGTACAAAAGCAACATAGCCCGTGTTTTGGGGAAAAGTTGATTTATAGCATCCTACCATCCTGATGAGATTTATGATGTTTAATAGAAGGTTAAAATCAGCCTGCATCCAGCCAGTTTAATCACTTAACCACGAGAACAAGGTTACAGCGACCCTGTGGGGGTTCTTGAAATATTAGGTCCTAAATTTAAGGAATGTGTTTTAGCATGCGTAAATATCATTTAGAATATGATGTTCTGCATACATTAGAAACAAAACATAAATCACTGTTATATAGACTGCTGTGTTTTCTTTTCCCTTGTGAAGTCAACTTTATTGAAAGATTATATTTGCTGTAAAATATATTCCATAGTGCATAAACTCACGTCAACCTGATCTGACATTCACATCTCACTTTGTCAAAATCAGTACATTTTTTGCACACAAAAAAAGCAGTGGACCGGGATATGTGAGATCTATTTCATGTCATTAAAGATACTGCTTTCTTCGCACAAGAATTCTATACTGCAAAGAAAGACAACAGTTTTCCATATTGGCATGGGACATTTCATTCACGTGTGTCTCTTGGCCTAATAAATGGCAAGGTGTGGGATTCCAAAGTAAGAACGACGTCTACGGTGAGCCAAAAGGGTCAATATTCATGACCAAATGTATTCCAATGTACCATTCATGAGGCCTCCAAGACCCACCAAAATACAAACACAATCTTTCTTTCCAAGCTTGCCATAGATGGATGGAAGATCCAGTGCACTCGATTGTTTACCCAAGTTGAATGTGTTGTGGAATCCAGTCAAGTTGAACACATTTTGATTACATGATAAAAATGGTAAATTTCTGGAATATTAGCTGGATATATTTTCGGTCGCTGTAGGAACAGTTCCACTGTGGTCTGACTCACTCTCAGCAGACTGAGCTGTGCTATTTCCAGACCTCTGCATCACCCAGTTCAAATGGTATACAGAGGGCAAGAGAAAAGGAGTGCTTTCAATGCTTGCTGCTACCCACATTCATCTACTATTATGAAAACTATTGCTATTCATGACAATAATCAAAGATATAAAGATAACTGCCCAAATAAAGGAAATACCAACTGTGGGGAAGTATAGGGAAGAGTAGTTGATGACAGATATGTGAAGGCAAGATGGCTCCAGCAGGTGGAGTCATGGCACCCTCCTAGTCTCCAAACAAGACAAGTGGCGGTGGCTTGTTTTTGGAGAAGATTGTGGACGGAACTATGAATAACCTGTGATTTGTTTGAGAACCTGATTTGGCTGCAGAACCTAAGCACCACTGAGAACCTGGACTGGATTTTGATGGACTTTGATTATGAACCTTTTTGTTGGTTGTTTGTCATCTGGGCAAGCTGCTTAGCAGCCCTGGGATAGAGAAGGACCAACTATGTATAGTAAGTCTCCAAAATGGAGATATGTTTTTATTTCTTCTTTTCATTTTTTGAGTTTGAAGTGATCTTCTGATTTGGACACACGTGATTGTGTGTCATTTAATCCAATCAAGCTGCTGCCCATGGAAGACTTCTGATTGGACAAACTGGGATTTAACCAATCAAGCTGCTGAGGGCTACGGGCAGTGCATTTGCACGTAACGGCTAGCTAAACACTTCCCTGTTTCAAATACTACTGAATAAGAAAATGAATGGCAAGTATTCATGTTAAAGGATGACTGTATGGTGAACTTTCTATACTTCCTAGACGAGTGAATTGAAAAAGTCTTTAAAAACCCTAAAACCAAAAGAAAGCACATGGAACATTTACTCTGTACTACTGTAAAATAGGGCTGTAAAATGAAAGAGTGTGTGTGTGTGTGTGTGTGTGTCTGCCTCAATTGAATTAAGCTCTAGTTTCAAAATAAATCAGGGGAGGCCCCCAAATGGGGTTTGGATCCAATCCACCGCAAACCTGGGTGACCCCAGCATGACCCTGACTAGAGTAGGAGAAGAGGGAACACAGCCAAGAGACAGGCTGAGAGAGTGAGAGAGAGAGAGAGAGAGAGAGAGAGAGAGAGAGAGAGAGAGAGAGGCATAGAGAAAGATGAGCCACCATCAGCCTGACCTGGCCCCAGTGTCCTCATTTCTCCTCTCTAACACAGGCCTGCAAGATCACACACCGTTGCCTTCTCCTTAAGACCGCTTCCCACTCAACTTCACAGTCACCCACAGACACTATGCTATGTTTGCTTTAGAACATCAAACCCAGAAGCAGTATAAGGGAATAATTCTGCCTCTACACCTTCGGCCCTGCCAGTGGGCCCAGTGTGCATTGTGGTTAAAGCCAATGCACGGCTACAGCAAAGCTCTGAAATGGGAACCAGCCCAGTGGGTTGGAGCATCTCCAGAGGCGCGCCCCTCGTATGGAGCTCCTCCCCACCGAAAACAGAGCCCCGCTCTTATCCGACACGGAGTGTAGAGTGATACTGTATAGCGACACTCATAACCGTAAAGCCCAGGCAGGCAGTGTTATCAAGCAATAAGCAAAACCAATTTAGCATATTCACAACACACAGATCATTAAGGTGAATTCTAATTCTAATTGATGTTGCTTTTAGTTTAGTTTTTTTTTGCTAATCTGTGGAAAACATACCTGTTTAAATCAATGCAGTCATGTAAATGAGTAATAAGCAAGCAGGTATTTTAAACACCTTTACAGCCTGACTCATTGCAAGCGCACACACACACACACACACACACACACACACACATTGTAACAAGAAAATGCTTGTTACAATGTTTAGCACTATTTGAAATACATTTACAAAAACATGTCATACCTTTACAAAAACATGTAATTTACAATCTGTTTTGTCACAACAGTTTTACTTTAAAGATTCAACCAACATACACAGGAAGGTAACCTTTCCACCTGGAAATTACTTTGATCCATACCCTATTGTCTAGAGGTGGTCACATGATATTTTAAAATGTATGATTTAACATCCATAGGCCATTCTCCTCTGACCTCTCTCATTAACAAGGCATTTTTGCCCACAGAACTGCCACTCACTGGATGTTTTTTTGTTTTTCACACCATTCTCTGTAAACTCTAGAGACTGTTGTGCAGGAAAATCACATGAGATCAGCAGTTTCTGAGATACTCACACCACTCCGTCTGGCACCAACAATCATTCCACGGCCAAAGTCACTTCAGTCACATTTCTTCCCCATTCTGCATGCTTTTATGCATTGAGTTGCTGCCACATGAATGGCTGATTAGATCATTGCATTAACGAGCAGGTGTAGGTCCATAGTATCTGACTATGTATATCCAAGTATATCTATTTTAGACATGCTTCCATAAACTAGTCTGTTAAATAGCCATGTTGTATAAAGCTGTCTACAGTGAACCATTTTATTGAGATGGGGGTCCTTAGCTAGAGAGTGGCCATTTTAGGAGGACCCTGAAATAAAAAAGGTTTGGGAACCTTTCTTAAATAGAAAATGCTGCTCTGTCATTATAGTGGACAATTCCCTTGGTCTTTCAGTTTGATCTTTGTTAAGCTGAAATTATTTCAATCATTCATGAGAAAATTACCATGGCGGCAATTAAACCTTGCTGAATCATTCATGGAACACACTACAGGGTAAATCTCCAGTGCCTCCTGCTGGTTTTAACAAATTACACTTTCAGATTCACACATTCTCAGCTTATAAGCCACCTGTCTCTGTCAATGATGCTGAAGTGAGCCATACAAAGCCGGAGGGGCAGGAAGCGCAAAGAGGAAATTGACGTTCACTAACAGCACAGGCACACACTAATCTCTGCTCAGTTTAACAAAAAATGCACTTTGCTCTTGATATTCACTCAGGAATTGCAGCATACTAGCAGTGTATTTCAAAATGTTTGTGATACTATGAATGGATTTGATAGCCTCCATAAATAAATGAAAAACAGATGCATGTGGAAAACACATTCACTCACACACGCAGGTGTGGGCAGCCACATATAAGGGAGGCTAGTAATAGCCTAGTCCTGGCAGACCCTAGGCGCTAAACACTTCTAACCGTTCTTTTGAATCACTTTTGTTTATTTAAGTGGCACTTGATAATCCTGACCACTTCCAACGTGAGTCAGTGAGACTCAGCCTGGAGCGACTGTGAGACGTGTGGGGGCTCAGGTGGGCGATACAAACTGACGTGTGTCAACCTGTCAGACCTGTCAGAAACATGTCACACCAAGTCCCTTCTGACTGCTTCAGTCTGCTACAGCCATATTCCTGTCAAAACACAGTGCTCTTCTGTCTGCTGGGAAGAGGACAGACGCTATCATACTGACAAAAGGGATGGCCGAAACACCTGTGTAAGGTTCTGCCGTGAAGGAAATTGGGATTTGGCCAATCAGCTGGGAGCAAAGTGGCTATAAAGCACTGTGCTGATGTGGATTGCTACAGGTTGCAGCAGGAGGTCTATCGCTGAAAGGCTTTGATATGTGCATGGGGAGGTGTAGCTACTACAGTGCATTACATTACATTACATTACAGGCATTTAGCAGACGCTCTTATCCAGAGCAACTTACAGTTTACATTTCTTTACAATCCATTTATACAGCTGGATATTAACTGAAGCAATTCAGGTTAAGTACCTTGCTCAGGGGTACAACAGCAGTGTCCCACTTGGGGACTGAACCTGCAACCTTAACATTACAAGCCCAGCTCCCTAACCATTATACCACACTGCCGCCTATGTGTGTCGCATGTGTGTGTATATGTGTGTCTGTGTGCCTTTTCGTGCATGTGTGTGATACATCTACTGTCTTGGCTCAGTTGCTGATCCTTACAAAACATGTAAATGTCTTGGCTCAGTTTGACAAAACATTAAGATGTCCAGTTTGACAATTGATTAAGATGTCATAGATGTGATATGCTGTATGATATTGTCAATTAAATTATTCCCAAAAAGCAACACAAACCACAAAATTTGAAGGCGACTTCACAACTGTATATCTGCATTATGCAATGGGGCCTAAGTTCTAATAGTGTTAGTGGTTCAATGGTTCAATGGAAGCTGAAAACCAACCATTAAATAATAGTAAAGTTTAAGATTGAAATGTATGCCTTTATGATGGAATAGAGATGGGATGTAAAAAGGGTATTGTGGTGAACAGGCTTCAGACATGAGCTCCAATCTGTGAAGAACCCACTATTTCTAAATGCAGTTGCCTGAGCTGCAGGGTTCTGAAGATACATGCATGCGGTTTCAATTCTATGTTGTCTTTGATGAAGCTATGTGATCTGATTTTGAAATAAAATTCCATGGTTTTGCTGAAAAAAAAAAAAGTATTCCATGTTCAAGTTGCCCCTTGCAAATCTGCAACACTTAGTCAAGGTTAGTCAACCCCATAGGTTGAAAAGTGTCAGTGGCATTACTTATAGTCAGTGGTTTTACTTCCTAATTAATCAACATTTTAGGCTACACTGCTCAATATTTATAATATTTTATATATGGGAGGGTATAACTTATTATTTAGCATTTTGCTATTATTTAAATAGTTATTCTAGTTTTTAATTTTTAATTAATGTTCAGAAATTTTGAGAATTTAGTTTTTCACTTGGAAGTTGTAGGGTTAAATGTGTAAATAAAGGTAGAAAAAGTCAGATTTAATACATTTAAATTTCAGACTAAGGCAAAAAAGGTTACATTTTGAGAGGGAGTGTAGACTTCAAAGGGGCAGTGTATGCTTTTAATACAGGTTGTCAGCGATCGTAAATATCATGTTAAGTGGCGTATATTGTAGCGCTACAGCCCCCCTCTCTGGTGCAGTGACACTTCTCCCCCCCCCCTTTGTGCCGTGTCCTGTTAGTCATATACAGTTACATGTTCATGCTTTATTGATTGGGGGGAGGTGTGCGGGCGGAAATAATGGGGATTTAGATAGGGTAATATGTTTATGGGGAAGGGGTTAAGAGGGGTTAGGGGAGAAGAACATCCATTTTATCGGCAAGTGAGAGAGCTGCGTTGAGTTGTTGTGTGAGACTGGATCAATAGGGAGTTTATTGTTTTCAGAGTTTGAGACATCTCCCACACCTTCCATTAGCCTGTAAGAGTAGCGATAAATCAATCAGTTACTGAATGTTGTCATCCCTCGGAGCCTCCTTTTCCCTGTGGAAAAAAGTGTTGATGTTACAAACTGCACCATAAAGGTTAATTGAAAGAGGACTCAAGTAGACTTAAGTCAGACCCCAAAAGATGGTATCACATTTATTTTCTGCTTTGAGTTCCTTTGAAGTGTTCACAAACATAAATTCTCAGGGAGAACAAATAATATAAAATGTGTTATTTTCATTTTCAGTGAAACTTTTCTAAGGTCTTTCAGGTTCACCCAGAACCCAATCTCCACTCAGCTTGTCAGATACGGTGTCTCTGTCCAGCTCAAGCAGAGCTAGTGACAATAAAATCTGGAGCCCACTGAAATGGCTAAGAAGAGAAGAGGAGATGTTGTAGATTCAAACCATTCAAACCAATAGCCTCCTAGTGCAGGGCCCAGTGCCCTAAGCACACTTTCCTATAATCAGCACCCTCAACAGTAAACTGAAGGCCAATAGGGACCTCATATCCAGAGCTGGGTTAGGATGTGGTCACATGATTCCAGTGATGTTGCTGTCTGAGACAGATGAGGAGGGTCTGAGGGGGTGGGCTCATGGATGTGAGGGGGTAATATTATGGATGTGAGGGGGTGGGGTTGATGGATGTGATTTCTGAAAATGTGTGTCCATATGTTTCCTATTCCCACAAAACCTAAAATTTTACTTTAACATTCAATTATGGTATTTATCTTCCAATGGGACAGAGCATACTTTTGACATATTACCTATTTACAGAGGTCGTCATTTACTGAAGCAATTATGGTTAAGGAATTTACTCAAAGGTACCATTGCAATGTCTGACCCAAGTTTCCTGAAAACAATCCCACAGTTCAAATTCCTCGCCACTAAAACATGCAGCTGAGGTTATGCTAAAGCTGTTCTTGCAAAAAAAACAATGACACCCAAAATCCTTAGCAGTTCACAGAATGATAATGATGATGTAAGGCTAATTACTGTCATTTACATTCTAATCGGTTGAGCTTTGCCGTTTTTCACTTGAGGCAGGGAAATCCTGATACTTTTTTTTCAATGCAGCTATATTTCGGCAATTCAGCTGCATATGGCACATCGGCCCGGCCTCTGCTTCCTTTCATTCTGTGGTCTATAAGCTGTACAGCCATTGCCCTGGAGGACTAGCATAGCTTGCACATGCAGGCACCTGATAGGCCAGGAGAGTCACTAACCTTTGGTGAAATGGTGAAGTAGAGAAACCCCACTGAGTTAAACCCTCCCTCCATGGGTAATGCTATAACCAATTGTGCGTCGGCCTATGGGACTCCCGGCCACAATCGGTACTGGCAGGATCAGGATTAGTTTCCAGACCATGGGGTATGTCATTGAACCAAGGTCACTGCTTTAACAATCTTTATTTTATATAGCACAATTCAAATAGCCTAATCTCAATGATTATCTTCACAAGATTAAAAGTATGTAATTAGATAAAGTTTTAAAGTTAATTATTTAAAAATTGTTCCTATGATAAGAAATGTAATGTATGCTTGTGTGTGATTTGTATACTGAATTGTTGAGTGTGTGTGTTTGTGTGTGTGTGTGATAGAAACAGACATTAATTGTGTGAGAGAGAGCGTGTGTGTATGGTGTGTCAATACGAATGAATACAAAAGAAAGAAATTGAATGGAAAAGTCAAGTGGGATACCAGTATTAAAGGGGTTTCAATTCACAGGTCGCAGGCAGTGCGAATGCTGAATTCACAGTATTTTCTTCATTCCTACTGGTCAAATTTAAACCAATCAAGGTCCCACACCATTTACCTGTCAGGCTTAGCCTTTTAGCTTTTACTGTAACTTGATGTAAAGCCCTACTGACAGTACGAACACTGTGAATCTACTTTACATTCCACCCTCCTTTCTTTGGAAATGCACGGTCATCTTTTGAGTTCCCAAGGGATGGTGTGTTGTCTCGCCAAACAATAGCGGAAGCATGACAGAGCGGCTCCCGAAGCGCACCGGAGTGCAGATGGCAGTCTGTTATCCGCTGGAAGTAAAATCACTGCAAAGGTCAGGAACAACAACATTGACGGTCAGGGAATGCAAATGGCTCACAGACAAGGCCGGACGGGGCATGGAGGAATATCAGACGCAAAATCAGTGCTGCTCGGGAGTCACCTGGAGGCACAGATCGCAGTCACGTATACACAGTGCCTCACAGTCAATGATTACACGGCGTCACAAACGTTTTGGAAGAGAGCTACCGCGGTGATATTGTCCCGCTTGCTCTTTCAGAAGCAACCATATGTTCAGTTCTGTCGCCTGCCACAGAAGGGCAGAAAACATTCCAAAAGCTTTGTAGAACAGTTCATCATAAGGCACTGTGAATTTGACATTACAACTTTAAAATTACATTTAGTTTTTTAAGTGATCAAGTGGCACAGTGGCAAAACACTAAATTAACACTTATGGGAGATTCTGGAGTGGCACCCGAGACAGTGTTTTCCACCACCATCAACAAAACACCAAATGAAGGAATTTCTTGTGGAAGAATGGTTGAAAAATCTTAAGTGTCATACTCAAGCCTCAGGGAAACATAGCGACAAAGTGGTAGCCCTGTATCTTTTTAAAAAATGTGTTTTTCCCCTTTTTTCGCCCAATTTAGTAGACAATTGTACCCTCAATCTACTTCAACTACCCCACCCCACCCCTGCACTACAAGCTTGCCGCTACAGGTCTGGGACCAGCAGTGACAGAGGCAAATGAACTGCCTCCTCCAACAAAGAACCCCGCCAAGCCATCGACCATAGCTTCAGTACACACAGAGCTACTCTTATACGTGGCGAGCTCCTGCCGGCTTTCTTCCCCCCTCCCCTGGGGTGGACAGCCAATTCCCGGAACCAGTATCTTGAGCTTTGAGAAATTATTTTCCTCAAAAATCTCTTAACTGTTTGCTGCATTTTGAAACTTGAGATTTCCCCCTGCTTTGCACAAAATTAGTAGATGTTTTTAAGACTGATGACATTTAAAAACTTTTAATAGCTTTAAAAATGAACACTGTTAATAGAAATTCCCTGAAAACTTTTATGAATGTGTTCCATATCCTTACAAAATGGTTTAAATTGAGTCACTTCATGTCCCCGTAACAGAGAGATGAATATTAGATTAGTTACAATAAGGAGAGGATTTCAGAAGCAGCAGAATCCGGGATTTAATAATGTAAAATTATATTCAGTGGAAGAGTATTCAACTCACTCTGCTGCCTGAAAACATTTATATTAAACGCATCAATCATTTTATTAGCTGTAAAGTGCTCTGGGTTCTTATGGGGCTTTTTCCAAGAACTGGACACAAAACTTCTTAAAAGTGGAATGAAAATATATCAAAAACTAAAACTTAACTTAATCCTCTACCACCTCAGGCCAAATGAATACATTTACACCACACTAATAAACAATATGAAATTATTACATAATTACAATAGCACAAAGATCCATAGCCCTCTGTTATACAATTGGGCCAGGACAATGTACACAAATCATTGTATATAGGAACTCAGTGCTTTACAGTGTGTGTCCATGTTCACATTAAACACAAGTTCAAAGGTACATTAATATACAATGAGTCAATGATCAGTCCATTCTGTGATATTGATAAACAAATGCATGCAATTTCAATACATGTAGGAAGATGACATAGCACAGCTCAATGCAAGAAACAGTTTCCACTGTTTCTTCTTGTTGGTCTTAAACTGCTCCATAGGGTAATAATGATGCAGATATGAGTGCAAGTCACAAACCCTTATTGAGGCTGTACATAAATAGCAGAAATTAAATAGATTGTACTAAAGACAAATATGTATTTTTACCTTATATGATGCATTTAATGTATCCCATCTGATGATGTGGCAGGCTGTGCTACCAGATTTGCCCAATCTGAATTGTTGACAACAGCAGCTCATAATTTTAAACAGTTAGCACTCTTACAGCAGAGCAGTGCGTGACTTTGGCAACAGCGTGACTTAAACTCAAGATTTAAATGAATTCAATCATGCACTGACATACATTTTTGCACATAAGATGAGCTTTTATTTTCTGTTTCACCACTCAGAAATCACAAGGATGCTGTAGATTCAAGTCTTATCATGTACATTTTTTGTAGGGGACAACCCCCAAACCTCCTCCCTTTTTTTGGAAATGTGTCCATAAATAATTAATATATATTTAAATGTTGATATATTCTGTTATTCTGCATCTTTTAAATCCAGACTCAAAACATACCTATTCATTAAATGTTATGGCTGAGTTTGGCATGCATGTGCGCACGCACACACATACATACACATACACAGTTTTTTAAATTATATTAAATTTGAATACATTTTAGTTTTGCTCTGTTTTCAGTTTTTCTTTTCTTTTTCTTTTCTGTTAAGCACTTTGTGACCGCTTTGCTACATAAATGAGGGCTTATTATTATTATTATTATCTTCCTACAGAAGCTGCAGATGCAGGTGACCATCAGAACATCCTCTTCAATGTCACAAGACATCGTTCTCATCCTTCATTTACATACTGCATCTTCCTTCCACTGCACTGTGTATTTCACGTAAGCTTTAGCAGAATAGTGACAGGTATGCTGGAACGGGCTCAAACTAAGCTGCTCCCTTTGTGTGACCAGGGCATGCTGGTCACCTGATCTTTTCAACAATAACCTGACATATGCTCTTACATTGGCATCGGCACCCCACAAAACTGAGCAGTAGTTGCCACAGCAACAGAGAAGATGGAAGTGGGGAAATTGGTGCCTATCTACAGATAGAATTTTCACTGAAATTTGATTGTCTTATTTAACAACAGAGCCTTCAGCCATTGTCTATATGAAAATGGAAAATAGTTACAGGTGCATCTTAAAACAAACAGCATTCACAATTTGAGGGAAAAACAGGCTAGTATATCTCAATCTTTGGTAGAGGCATCGCTTGGGCAACAAGCGTTAGCCCCACCCATACAAAATCTCATTGGTCACATATGTCTTCTTACCAACAAAAACTGTACACTATAGGTCAGCAGAGCAATAGTGCTGTTAGAACTTGAACCACAACCATGGAATTGGAACCACGCAATCCCACATGTGATTACCAACTGAAACAAGTGAAGAAATTGGGACCGCTGGCAGCTGAAGCCAATTTGGGGAGGAAATAAAAGACGCACCTTTTCCCCACATGAATTTGCAAAGGAACAGAAGGGAAATGCATGGTGAGAGAGAGAGTTCAAGGATTGTTTTGGATTACTTTTTGGAATATGACTTGGATTGTTTGTGTTATGTTTTGAGACGTTTGTTCTGTTTGTTTTTGTATTTTGTTAATTTTTTCACTCATCATTCACGTTCTGTTCCCTGTCTGTCTGTGTTCCTTGTTGTCCGAGATCCACTCCTCCATCGGGTGATTTTGACTTTACGGGTTTTCTGTCTTATTTTCTTATCTCGTTTACTTCCTTCTTTCTTTATAACACACTGTACATATTAGTTAGATGTATATATTACTAAACCAACTAATCTACTAACAGTAGGGATTTAGACTTTGTTACTAACATTACTAATGACTAATTATCTCACGTTTCTATCTACTGCTATCATTCTCTCTCGTTGTCCTATCCCTGTACGCTTCTCTCTTTTCGCTTTATCTGCACGCAGATTCTTTCTATGCGTTCCTCCCCTTCGAACTGTGCACGTGTCCACCTGCTATTCCAGGTCCTTTATTTTCAGTGTGTTTATGTGCTTCCCAGTCCGTGCCTTTATTCTCCCCTCGTTATTGTATTAGTCCCAGTCACACCTGATTCCTATTGTGTTTCCCTTCCCCGCTTGTATTTAAGTTCCGTGTTTGCTTTCATTCATTGTCAGAACGCTGATCATCATTCACTGTGCCCGATTGTGTGTAAGCCAGAGTTTGTTTGTTTGTATTTTCCGAGACACCCCTTCTGTTTGACTTCGAGTTTGCCTTCCGATTTTGTTTGTTCGCCTTTCTGATTATTTGGTTTTGACTTTTGTATTGCCTTTTTGACTTCTCTTTTGGATTTCGATTTTGTACTTTACCTAACTCTGACTATCGGCTTTTGAACCTTGTCTCATCATTAAACGTTCCTTTACTGCCTTACCTTGGTCTGTGTCTGAGTCCCTGTCCAGTACCTCACAGTTTGAGAACCCTGTGTGTGTACTGACTATGGCTTGTTTGAGGACCTGGCTTGAATTGATGACATTGGATTACAGACAAAGACAACAAGAAGGATTATGGACTGTATGTGTTTGGATTCCCCAATTAACCATTCCTTGTTTGTGTTTTTGTAAAGAGATTAGTTAATAATATTTTTGTTTTTGTTTTGAATACTGCCTCCTCCAGGTTCTTCAATTGCTTACACCCTCTGAAAAGGTCCTTGAGTGTCACCCCACCCCAAGTGGCATTACAATACATAACACCTTCATATTGGTACTCTTATGCTGCATTAGAAATTAAATGGCAGGGGGCCTCCCGCGTGGTCTAGTGGTTTCAACGTCCGACGCTGGCCATGGCGACCGGGGTTCGATTCCCCATTGCGCCAGAATCAGCTCTGGCCGGGAGGAAAGCCGGCACAGTTCGCTGCGCACAGGTTCTGTGGTTCCGGAGTTACAGTCGACAGCATGATGAGAGCCGTCTCGAAGGAGACGATGCTTTGTCTTTGTCACTGCCGGTCACAGAGCAACGGCAGCAAACTAATGGGGAGGGGATTGACCTAAGAATAGTGGGAGTAATTGGCTACCAAATTGGGAGAAAAATGGGATAAAATCAGAAAACAAAGAAAAAAAAGAAATTAAATGACAGTGGCACAACATTAGAATTATTCTTTTTTTTTAATCGTCAGTCATCGCATCAAAGTTATAATAATAAAGCATAATTCCTTAAACTATTTTCAGCAGAAAGATTCCTGCTTTCCATGCTAAATCAGACTGAAAATAAAAAGTGACAACTCAAGTTTTTCATTTCAGACTGTACTCCTAAGCTTACAAGCACATGGGGGGTGTCGGAGGGGCAGCATAAACGTTGCTAAAAAGATAAAATACAAAACGTGTTAAATATGATCTTAGCAACTCCCTGCAGGACAGATTGCCTAAATATTGTTGCAGCTGTGACTGCAATCTCAGCAGAATAATAAAGTTACAGCTAACGCTCTTTGTCCCACAAATAAAACTTGGAATACTGGGAGTTTCTGTGCACCATGTGTTCTCTAAAATTCATCAAACAACACCTTTATTTGAGCAAATACCAAGAGATAATTCCCATACTCCCAAAAGAGTCAGAGGCATATCAGATGCGAGCACTACACCAATTCCCAATTTTTAGATTTATTAAGCAAGCAGGCTTTCTCAGCAATACTTTCAACAGCTGAGCCTCGTAAAATTGTCAGATTTGACCATTTGACAATTGTCAAGTGACAATAGGGAGTTTGGGGGATTTTAAGATCTAAAATCTTTAAGATCTAAAATCATCTACGATCAATTAAATGTAATTCATGTGCTAATTGCACTGATTAACTTTGAGTTTTACCTGTAATGGAAAACCCAAAAAGTGTGACTTAAGCAACAGCTTTCTATTAATTAAAATTGCTTTGAAGATTTAAATCCCTTCATCATCAAAATAAATTAATTGCATTAATTATGATTCTAACTTGTGCCAAGTACCCAAGGAAATGTTATTTAAGGAAGTTTTAGTCCGTTTTAAGAGCCTTTTTATACAGAACACGTTTAATATGTTACTATAATTTTTATATAGTTTAATAGATAACAAACAGGTAAAACAAAAAGCATTTTTTATTTTGGTTGCTGCTACACAACTTTTGTCAGAGAGTGACTAAAATGTTTGTATTTCACTGAAAATGTCAATGTTAGAAAATAATAAACCTGAAATGCATTTTGGTTTATAAATAATTCCACTGTCATATTGCCATTTTTTTACAGGAACTCAAATCAACTTACTACTCTGCTTGTAAACTACTTAAAAACAAGTGACAATTTATAGGTAGCAATCTGTTCATCTGTTAATAGTGGCCTTAAAATAAAGTGTGATTGTGATCTAAATGCAGCCTATTCCATTGCAGTTGCTGTTATTTATTTTCTGTACAGCGAGGCTTTGTGATAAAGCCAGCTTTTAAATTAGACTGTGGTGTAAAACCCTCATCTTTCTTCTAATCATTTATATTGCCAGCGCCAGTCCATGGATTGTACAGTAATGAGCTTGCCAGGATGGTATGCCATTATTACTCTTACAGAGACCCGGAGGTGACCCTAGAGATAAGATTGGTGCATGTTACACTAATGAGTACACTATTATGCAGAAAATAAATTAAACAATAATTTATAGGGGACTCCTACACCTGTAGTCACTCTACAGATTAATTACGTTCTATTACAAGAGATCAGGTTGTTCTAAAATATAAAATCAGCACATAAAAAGGCTCGTTTATAGATGCTGATTACAACAAGACAAGAGGTCAGTGGATATGGCAGAGAGAGCCAATCATCAGCAGAATGATTGTCAACATTCATTTAAAAAGGCCAAATTATATTTTGATACTGAAACAATTAGATTCTTGATCTCAATAAAGTATGTCATAAAATAAACATTTAAAAACATTTCCGCATTGAAATATTTAAAAATCAACATGGTGAAATGTGCAAACATGGAGGAGTACATATATGGATGTCATCAGAGAAACTGAGGGCACAGGAGTGAGAGGCTGAAGATTGTGATGATTTTGAGGGATTATAAATGGATTAGGAGTCTCTCGCAGAGCCCTTGCTCTCGTCAGTCTCATCTCATCAATTTGTGCACCATTGCCACGAGAGACACCAACGCAGCAGCAGGGCAGGGGTCAGTTAGAGTGTGTCAGTTAAATTGTCAAGATAGATACCACTGACACGGATCAAGAATTTGTCACAACACTGGAAAAGTCCAGCAATGAATGTTACCATATTACATTGTTACATATATTACATTGTTCTATATTTTATATATTTATTCATGCTCATTTCTGTCATTACTATTACGGGTATTACTATTTTGTTTATGTGTGGTTTTTCTGTGTGTATTTCTGATGCCGAAGTTGAGGGCCAGGCCCAAGATTTTTTAACCATATCACAGATGTAACAAATAAAGGAATCTGAATCTGAATTTTGTAATAAAGAGCAGGCAGCAACATTATTATGTATTTAGTAAACGTATTGTAACGGTGAGCAATTAGCTTAGCCACCACTAATGCTGAATGCATGGGTCTGCCTCTGCATGTGATTCTCCCTCCACAACATCCGGAGGATCCGACCGTTCCTCACCCAAGAGGCCACTCAACTCCTAGTCCAGGCCCTGGTGATCTCATGTCTGGACTACTGCAATTCCCTGCTGGCAGGCCTTCCGGTCTGTACCATCAAGCCACTGCAACTAGTCCAGAACACTGCCACTCGTCTGGTGTTCAACCAGCCGAAGTTCACCCAAGTCACCCCTCTACTCTCCTCTCTGCACTGGCTCCCCATCGCAGCACGCATCAGATTCAAATCACTGGTGCTTGCTTTTCAAGCGGCCAGAGGTACTGCTCCCCCTTATCTCCAGTCACTCATCACTCCCTACACCCCTCCCAGACCTCTCCGCTCCGCCTCCTCTGGTAAACTGACTGTCCCTTCCCTCCGGACGCCTGGCAGCCGCTCCTCACGGTCTCGCCTTTTCTCTGTCCTGATCCCTCGCTGGTGGAACGACCTTCCGCAATCGGTCAGGACCGCGGAATCACTTGCGATCTTCCGCAAGAGACTCAAAACCCACCTCTTCAGACTCCACTACCACTGAACTCTGTCCATCTAGCTAAATTGTCTCCACCACTGTTTACTTGTTCAACACTATACCCCCCAAAATAAAAATAAAAATAAATAATTACACTAACCTTTTCCTTCCCAGTGTTACAGGTATGATACGCAGATGCCTGTAATAATGTCTATTGCTGTATTACTGCACTGATCTCATGCGCTAACTATGATTGTTCCTACCATGTATTAATGCACATCTCTGGATAAGAGTGTCTGCTAAATGCTTAAAATGTAAAATGTCTGCCATTTTCTGTGTTATTAGCGGTTGCTACTTCCTGTGTAGCATAGCCACTAAGGCTAACCGACGGCTCCGGCGCTTCTCGTTACCTGATGTTCCCGTAGGCCTTTGCGAACGCTATAACTGCTATTCATTATTTAGTTATGTTAATGATTCAGTTCTTGTATATTTGTGAAATGGTGTTTGTGTGAAAGTCCCTTTTTCCCATGTTACAGAAGCCTATTACATGTGATTCTTTGTGTTTATAAACCGTGATGGTATTTGTACGTGTAAGAAGCAACCCTCAGGACTGTGGACCTCTAGTAGCAAGAGTGGACTTCACTTCTGCAATCTCCACTGTTCTATGAATGTCCTTCTCAGAGGACAAACGTAGATTAGGCCTTGTCATAACTCTTCTTCACACAAAAACCTCTGAAGTGTGAGAATCAATCTAACCACAATGTGCTTTGTCCTCTACTTTGAATGATGAACTTGATATGTATAATTTCATTGTGCTTCATTGCAATTTCAGTTACCATGAACCCATTGTGCAAGCAACCCATTGGGGGTGAGGACCATCGGATCCGAAGGGGAGCTGGGTCAGCTGCTAGTGGGAGATGGCGCTGGGTGCCAGTGGGAAGCAGTGGCACGTGAGGATTCGGAGCAACCGGACTTTAACATTGTTTTTAACGCTAAAGGATTGCATGTCATGCACCTGAACATGAGAAGCTTGTTTCCGAAAATCGATGAAATTCGTTTGATGGTCTGCAACTCTCACGTGGGAATCTTTTGCCTCACAGAAACCTGGCTAGATTCCACTATCCGTGACTCAGAGGTGAACATAGGGAATTATACATTAGTCAGGAAAGATCGCAACCAGAACAGAGGGGGGATTTGTGTTTTTGTTAGATCAGACATTAACTTCGATATCAGATCGGATGTAGACGATGAGAATGACATCATTTAGTTGGATATCCATATTCCTAAATCTAAACCACTGCTGCTATTAGTGTTACAGGCCGCCCAATCATAATTGTTTTTATGAAAGCTTAGAAAATGTACTTTCCATTTGCATTGGCTCGGTGGCAAATTAATTCATTTTGATAGGAGATTTTAACACTGATGCATCCAAAAAGACCAGCCCTACTTATGGTGCTCTCATGAATTTGTGCAAACTATTTGATCTGACGCAAAAAAAATAGATTAGGGATCCAACCAGAGTATGTGAAACTGTCAAAAGCACAACCGACTTGATTATGGTGTCTGATAAAGCTAGCATCTCACAGAGTGGAGTGATTCCTTATGGTATCAGCGACCATTACATTACTTTCTGTACCAGGATGCTTCACAGACAGGCTATTTTCTTGGCACAAAACTGTGCGCATCCGCTCTCTTAAAAACTCCTTTAAGGAGTCCTTTAAGGAACACCTCCACAAGGTGGACTGGGCTCCTGTGCTTAGTAATAAATGTGTTGATGGCTCCTGGTAAACAGCTAAGAGTCGGTTCCTCCATGTTGTGAATAGGCTGGCCCCTATAAAGCATGTCAGAATAAAGCAACGATCTGGTCCCTGGATAAACAATGATATTTTAGAGACTATTCATTTAAAGAATAGGGCAATGCATTTATTTGGAAAATTACAGGAGAAAGCTAACTATGATAAATACAAGAAATGTATTGGAATTTAGTTTATGCTGCCAAAGCCTAATGTTAATGTATTTTGTATTTTTGTTATTTATTGTAACCTTGGTTATGCTGCCAATGCCTAACACCACAAACACACACACACACACACACACACACACACCATGACACCTAATAACAATGGAAATAAGTCCTAGGACCTTTCTGTGTCATCCTTGATATGCTGTTAAAATGTACATGTACATCGGGATGTATCAATGTATCGTATTCTTTTAAGTCAAATAAACTAAACTAAACTAAACAACTTTTGTAACTTAAATGCATCAAATTCTAGGTCACAGCACATTGTGGTTAGATGAATTCAGGACCTAAGATTCTCTTGGGTGTACAAGAAATGAGACAAAGTGTGGTTGCATCCAAAGCAATATGACACAATGACAACTACGATCGCTGCATCCGCAGAAAGTTCAGAGGTGCACAGTCAATAATACTTACTGTCTGAGAAAAATAAAAATAAAAACCTCAGTGTAATGCTTTAAAAGTTCAGCTGTGAGATGGATAGCTGAAATGAGAGCGAAGGATAAGCCTGTAGCTCCTCAATGCCACAGCCTGTTAGAAGTGAGAGACCCAAACGCAAGATGCTCTAGCTTCACACTTGTGTTCGCATTGCTTCACTGGTCTGCCCCCTGGGTACGGAACTGATCCTCAGTTTTCCACCCTCACTCCCGATTTGCCAACTTGTTCAACTTTCCCCTGCAAAACTCCCCAGCAACTAACTGCTGAATGATCCCCAGGAGATCTAATTTAGGGCTTTGCATCTGAGAACTGATTACATTACATGCAAAACAAGAAAAATATAATATATATAATTATACTGCGGTGAAGCAGTGGTGTCAATGCAAGCAGCGTTTTAATGAAAGCGTTTAAGGTCCAAGAAACCAATTTTGGAAATATGTATTTCCAAACAATTCCCACGAGAAAACAAAAAAATATTTACATGTATTAATAGACAGAATCCAGCAACACTACATTACCAAATGTGTATGTTTCACTGCAGTCACAGAAAATGGCATCGTCATTTACAGAGCAGTATACTGGTCTGGCTGGTTGAGAGTGGAAAAGCACACAAGACAAACATAAGGGGTGCTGAGGAAATGTATGCTCCATTTGTAAAGAATGTAGTTAACATCTCACAGGGCCTTTATTTTCCCAAGCAACTGAAAGCAAACACATTTGATCCTAGCCTTAGTCTTCAGCTGTCTCAGTCTCACCTGAGGTATCAAAATTTCCCCTTCAGACCATGTAGGACAGCTGTCCTACCCCTACCCACCTGAACCCCTCCAACATACCACTCTATTGAGATACTGGCACTGAACAATCCATTTGCAACAGTGCAACATTTTTGCTGTCATCAATCTTACATTGTTAGAAAAATATGAGATTCAAATGTCTCTAGTTTGACCCCAGGCTTCAGAGGGCAACCTGCAATATAATTTTCACAATTCCTTTATGTGTTGCTGTGCAGTCAAATAATAGGATTCGATTCACAATTCTGCTTTGGAGTGATGCGGTCTCTCAAACAGTGAGACGTAAGTCAGTAAAGGACACTGTGTGGAGAACAAGTATTTCACGAAAGGCTCATATACATCTCACATAGACAGGGAAATCCATCAGAATTGCCTGCAGGACCAGTCTGTGATTTAGCACATGCTCTTGATGAGTTCAGTTAGCAGAACAAGATGGCATAGGTGGAAATTCCACACAGAATTTATCAGGAAGTATGTTTTTACACAGAGGGTTATCAATGTGTGGAACAGCTTATCAGGTCAGGTAGTGGAGGCAGGAACACTTGAGGTATTCAAGTCCAAGGTTGATGCAATGTGGGAAAGAGTAGGAAACGAGCCTAGATGGGCTGGATGGCCTGTTCTCGTCACTATGTATTCGAATGTTCTTATGATAGGTATGGTACAACTGTACCTCAGAATTATCAGAACAAATAGAATGATCTGGCCAAGAAGCAGAAAGAATCGTGACTTCTGCATGCATATGTTAACAAGGTGCCACTGATTACACAGGAGGTGCAGTGAGAGATGACTTCACCCATTCAGATTTCACCTCAATTTATATTTAAAAAATGTATAATAACCTCTTCCCTGTGTATAACTGGTTTTGTTGCATGAACAACAGCAATGCCAATGATTAGACTGCAACTTACTGTTCAATAACTCTAGCAATGATCTCTAGCCACATGAATGCACTCTTGTAGGTCGCTTTGGATAAACTATAGCTAAATTGTATACTGTTTAACAGTCATACGGATCACCCTGAATGTCTTGCAAGCTGTCTACCTCTGACAGTAGTGCATGCTGGCTCTGCTGCCGTGTCTCTGATTCTCTGATCCTCACTCTGGTTGCGTGGCACCCCTGCTGTTTGCACTTGAGCAGTCGCTAATCCCTTGTCGACTTCATAGCCAATAAGGGGCCAGAGAGCTAGGAATGAGGTGAAGGCAGGCAGGCCAGGTCACAGACGTCACGCTGCTGGGTGACTGAAGACTGCACCTCCACTGGAAGCAGAAGCTCATGGGGAAAAAGCAGCGTTAATGCGATTCACTGCTATCAGATCAATGTAGTATCAGATTAGGGGCAAAGCAGTTTGGGAAGAAAGACAGTCAGTGCCTGTCACTGCATCTCTGACAGCTCCAGGCCAAACTGTCATTCGAATCTATTTTTATAGCCAGACCTTCAAAGGAACAAACATAACAATAACAGACAAGAGTTTGCCTCCAACTCCGGGTACTTCTGCCCTCACCAGCTGATCTAGTTTTAGATTTATCAATCCTGATCCTGATCAAAGCTATTTTGTGAAGAAATATAGACTACCCTCTCCTAACAGGAAATTTCAAAAAGAAATTCATTTTATTCACCAGCCTTCCACCCAGAGATTTTCTTAAAATTGAACAAATGATCTTAAATTTTCAATATCCGTCCAAGTTGAAGTTAAAACTCATCTTGTTTACTTCACTCAAAAAGGTTACACTAGTTCATCTGACTAAACCTCAGAATATTTTTTTACAGTGTTGCATGCCACTTTATGTGGAGGAAGGACTAATTGAGAGCAGGTGTGAGCAGACTAATTGATTTACCTAATGAGCTTTTATGAATGGGCTTTTGACCAATCAAAATGAGGCAGATGAAGTGAATAAAAAATATATATTTTATACAGTCTAAACTGTATTGTATATACACTGAAAATGTAGGATTCAAAATATGTAAAAACTGAAAATATATTTTAACAACTGTTTTTTCTGTCCTTACTATGAAAACTCTGCAAGCTCTACATATCATAGAAACTTTTCATTTTATGATGTTATGTGCAAAATACCCATTCACCTCTCTATTGGGAATTTACTCAATTGTTAATACATTTTTCTATTGTCTATTATAACCAGTAGAAAAATGATAATGAAAATATCCCATTCGTCAATTGTAACCTTGTTTTGCAGAGAAGGAATGGGAAATGTAACAATTCCTCTATCAGCCACGGACCTGGTGGCAGCTAGGAGGCTAAATTAGATGCAGGGCACAAGCTGGATTCATCCATCCATCCATCCATCCATTATCTAAGCCGCTTATTCCTGGTCAGGGTCGCGGGGGGGGGGCTGGAGCCTATCCCAGCATGCGTTCCGGGCGAGAGGCAGGAATACACCCTGGACAGGTCGCCAATCCATCGCAGGGCACACACACCATTCACTCACACACTCATACCTACGGGCAATTTAGACTCTCCAATTAGCCTAACGTGCATGTCTTTGGACTGTAGGAGGAAACCGGAGTACCCGGAGGAAACCCACGCGGACACGGGGAGAACATGCAAACTCCACACAGAAAGGCCCCTGGCCTGGATTCGAACCCGAGACCTTCTTGCTGTGAGGCGACAGCGCTATCCACTGCACCACCGTGCCGCCCTAAGCTGGATTCAAACAGTTCAAAATTAAACTCTGTTAAAAGTTTTTATTTTTACTACACTGATTTAAAATGAATTTTAAATGCTAGGATGTTAAGATTTGGGCTACTCTCGTTGAATTTTAAATATTTGTAGCCCAGACAATTTGAGCTACACAGCAGAATATAATTGCTGCAGTGTAATCAAATGTTGTATGAATTATTCATTGATATTCATGCTGAACAATTGAGAACTGAGAACAAAATATTTAGCCAAATTACTGCCTGTTAACTCACAAGCAAAAACTTCAATGTTTTGATGTGTAATATACTGTGGATTTTCCCATCTCTAGATCCCATTTGATTATATTAAACATGCAGGTTTTAAATATAAAAGTTGGATGCTTTCAAATCACTCATGATGGTCATGAAAGGTCATGTTGTTGAGAAGTGCAAGTTCAGACATGTACAGAACAGCGGTTGGACTGGAGAGTCTACCCTAACAGCAAGTGGATCACTAGTTGATAAGCTCCAATCAGGAAACCAAAAATATGACTACAACTAAAAAAAAACTCTGATCTGGCTGCAGTTCAATCATGAAAAGATAGCAGTCTTGGGGTTCCCTGTTCTTTGTTCCAACCCTTAATCTCTTAATTGGACAAAGCATTCAGGTTAATTACTCTGAGGCCCACTATGTTCCAGGTAATCAGTGCTTAATGAGTTAGTGACCTTGAAACTGAGCAGGTTTTAAGCGCCTCCAGGGGCAGACCTGCCTGCCCGTGCTACAACGAACCCACAGACCATACAGATGCCGACTGTCCCTCATGATCACAAATCCCACTGGCACTGTGATCAACCTGTGGCCTGTCTGGAATGTGTTACACTTCCTCTTGGCAATGAGCCCCTCGTTAAATATTCATAGGTGCCCTGCTGACTCCCAGCAGTGCAATAGAGGGTTTGCCTTTATTTATATTCCTGTTAACAATGGGAGCGTTGCTTCCATCCTGCCACCTATGTGGTGTATTCAGAGATACAAACCATATAGAAAGATGATAATGAATGCATGGGTAGTGCTCCAAACAGGCAGAAAAGTATGCTGCCTGAAGATCAGGTTCATCAAAAGGGATTGTTGCATACCATGCCAACTATAAGCTGTTATAGCTATTGATTGTTTGTTTGTTTCTATATGTTTAGAGCACTACTCAGGCACTCTGTGTTTTTAGCTAGTGCAGAATAATAATAAGTATTCTTGTTTCACCGAGTACAGGTTGCTTGCCTCCTTCTGTATGGTTTGAAGCAGTCTACTCCTTCACCATTTTGATTGTACATATTCAGACACACAACATGGCGTAAGAGTGGGGGACAAGAATTTAACTCATACAAAATGTAAAAATATTATACAATTGTGTTTTTGTTCTTGTTTTTCGTTTTTACTGTAGTTTTGGACTGCAAGACGGCAGTCCAAAACTGAACAGGAAATGCATTTGAGAAACTGCTGCAGATCATGGATTTTATCAGCCAGTCAAATCAACATATACTGTATATACAGTCAACTGCCAAATCATTCAAACCCTTGATAAAAATGATCAAAAAATGTATTATAATATTATTTTCTCCAAAAAGATATGTCATAATTCTTCAAACCCCTAATAATTATTTCAAATAAAAGCCAGCAAAAATAAATCTGCATTAACATGTTTTCTATAGTGTTTTATAAGGGGGGACATTCCTCCTTACAGAATCTTTCAAGATCCTTCAGATCTTTTGGTCTGCACTTGTGGACTACCCCAAATTTTTGAGTCTGGAGACAGATGGTAATTTTGTGGTCAATTAATTATTTCATGATTGATTTTGGGGTATCCCTGGGATCATTGCCTTGATGGAAGATCCATTTGCGGTCAAGTTTCAGCTTTTTTTGCTGGAGTTCATGGTTCCATTGATCTTAACAAGAGTGCCAGGACCAGTAGATGCACATATAGGTACACTGCCTGTGGCTAATAGTGTCTGCTCCTGTAACAGTTTTTAATGCGCTCAAATTACATCATCTCTCATCGCCAGTGTAAAAGATCAAGACCAATTACAAGGTGAGAACTCATTGAAAAACCATTGTCACAACAAAGAACGCTCTATTACTCTTAGGCTGTGTTCACACTTACAATGGGGTATGCATCAAATTGATGCATAGGTATGCATTGTTGGTTTCATGTAGGCATGTTTGAAGTTTGCTAATATGCTAACGTTACCTAGGTAGTTACATTTCATATGGAAAACAAGTCAACGCAACTTGTTTGCATGGTAAAATTAAAAACATGAGTTGTAGTATATAGCTAAAGTAATGATATAAAACAATATTGATAATTTTTGCTAACCTGTAATATACTGTAATATAATGCTGCATCTAGCTAGCCTCATAGGCTTAGTGAGGTCAATTAACGTCAACATTTTTGCTAACCTGTTATATCCTATAGCTAGCTAGTATTCTAATATTCTTTGTGAGTTAATTAAATACACATATTTCATTGCTAAACTGTGAACACACTGATAGTGTGGCTGGTCAATGTTCGCCGTGTTCTGTCTTTATATATTTTTTCAGAATATATTGAACAGCTCCCGGTGAATGCTCACAGTGGCTCACATCTTGCTTCAAAACACAAACAACTAAAAGCCTGCCCACTGAATTCCAGCTCCTGCTATAAACCATCTCCTATTGGCTGACGCATTATTATGTCAGAGGGCACTCAACTCTTGAACTTTTTCAACAGACAACGGAGTGTTTCAAAGCAATAACTTGTGTTGGCCTCTGTGATGCAACAACAATGTTGAAAACAATTAAACATATGTTACAGTATGCAGTGTGAACCCAGTCTTATGGGCGATTTGCACCAAAGGTGACATTCCCATGCCAGTCTAGCTGAACTCATTCATTTTCAACGGAGACATGGCAACAACAACCAATTCTGCCAATGCCGCTGGCATCAGTGTGAATCTCGACTACCGTAACTTTGGTGGCAAATTGCTGTGACAAGGCAGTGCGCAATCCAATCACATGAAAGGAGTAAGGTCATCTAGTCATAAGGAATTTCCGTTCAAGATGGAGGGAAAAAAAAAAACCCTGCAGTCACAGAATTTCCCAAAATGTATGATGCCGCAATGTATATTTACTGAGACCTCAACAAAAATGCAGCATGGAAAAATGCAGCATATTTCATAGTTTGACATTGTTTTACTAGATTTCACAAAAGCACAGTGTACCATCTGACAGTTTGAGGCTCTAGAAGTACCAAAAACATATAATCAGATGCACTAGCAGCCACCTATTAGAGTCAGATATTCAGGGATGATGGTAAACTGCATTTATAGGTGGACCTTTATTAGCCAGGATCATGATGGACCTGTAAGATCAGATCACATGCAGAACGATTTCCATGACTGACCTTTAATGACAGCCATTTCACTGAAGTCTGTTCTTGATATCATTCCACCATGAGGTCATCTGAAGGTCAGACCTGGGGTATTGCCCCAAAGCCACAAACAAACAACAGTACTGGTACAACAAGTAGAGAGGCAAGGTTGCTGACCAAGGCAAAATTCTATTACTCTCCGTTTTATCTTATTCATGCAGCAACTGATATTTTATATTCTTTCCAAAGGCATTTAATAGGAAAGGCTTGTGGCTCAGCACCTGCATAAATCCTGCATATCCTATTGTGTCTCTGTGCCCTGTGGAGATGCTGAAGAAGCCAAGATAAAAATATGAAAATTTGCCATAAATAAGTCATAGGTGATGAGCTAAAAACAATTATTTGATTATATCTCCAATACTTCTTGGTATAAAATGAGTTAAGAAAAAGGGTCAAACACAAGTGATAGACCTCCACTTGAAACAGTCAAGTCTTTACCGATCCGATCAGTTCAATTATTGTTGTTGACTATTGCTTGAGGCTTATCCAGCCAATGCGAACACAGGGAATCATGGTAGCCTTACCTTCTTCTGGTCTTCCAGCTTGTGACTTGTTGACTTCCTCCCATGCTTGACAGTCTCCGATGGTAAATCCATTCCTCCACCAAAAAAAAAAAAAAAACTCCACAACAAAAGCCAAATTTCAGAGGAAGCAAGAAGGGGCTACAAATGGCCAGCTGTTCCGTGTCCCCAAGATACACCTTCTTTCAACCATGTGGACTCCATGGAACGGCCAGGGACACAAGGGGAGGTGAAGAAATTAGTGGAATGGGGACTCTGGGACTACCCAAATCTGCACATCATCAGTGGGGTTGTAGAAATCACATCCCTACGAGAACACCATCTGGAAATCTCCACCCAGAAGATCCTCTTCTTCACCTTTTACCAGATGGTCAAATTTGTATCCAATCCACAGGATCAGTCTTCACATCTGCAACAGATAGACACATCACTGGAACAGCCTGAGCCAGCTCAACACAATGTTGAATCATTAAAACAAAAAGGTCAGCACACTGAAAATCAGACTTTCTCGAAAATCTGTATTCCCCAAGGTATGATGCACATAGGGGCATCTGCATATCAAAGAAATGCAGGTTGATTTTGCATTCTCTCAAAGATGAATAAACATGCTGCGTGAGGGTGTTTTTCTCCTGATTTCCAGATGCTTCAGTGGGAAAGATTGAGTCGTCCCTAGTTTGGGCGCCACATTCTGGGACAAGTCCAAGAGTTTGACAGCTCCGACTGATAATTCCACGGCCAGTAGCTGCTCTGAGACCCTCTGTGACCTTTTGTGGCAGGTTTTAGAACATAATCTCTGTCGTTTGTGCTTTCTCAGCAGTTGATAGCTAGTTAAAGCTGAACTACCTCATGGTGGGGATTAGGTGGCTACTATAGCTCCAAGACTTACACCGGAAGCAAAGAATCAAATGCCTAATGTAATGGAGAACACATGTAACTGTCAAAATAAAGGAAACACTCGAGTAAGTTAAGGGTTCTTGCGGTTTTGTTATGGTTTGGGGTGCATTTTCCCCCATAGTTTAACTGGTAGAATCAGTAAAGGCTTGTCATTTATTTTTCAAGTAAAGGGTCATCTCTTGTGTTTGACCTTTTTCTTGGCTCACTGTATACCAAGTAGTAGTATTTTTTAGGTCAAAAGCTATTCTGAGTGATCAACTTCATCCTAGGGTGAAGCTTTTCTATCCTGACTGGAGTGGTCTCTTCCATGATGACAATTCTCCCATCCACAGGACACAAGTGGTCAATGAATGGTTTGATGAGCATGAAAACAATGTAAACCATATGCCATGGCCATCTCATTCATCAGATCTCAACCCATTTGAAAAATTATAAGAGATT
This sequence comes from Aldrovandia affinis, assembly GCA_029706075.1. Lineage (NCBI taxonomy): Eukaryota > Metazoa > Chordata > Actinopteri > Notacanthiformes > Halosauridae > Aldrovandia > Aldrovandia affinis. The sequence goes on from JAINUG010000049.1 coordinate 5,017,692, forward strand.
CTGGAGCGGCACCTGAGAGCGCATTTTCCACCACCACTATCAACAAAACACCAAATGATGGAATCTCTCATGGAAGAACGGTGTTGCATCCAATAAAGTTCCAAACACTTGTATAATCTATGCCAAGGCACATTGAAGCTGTTCTGGCTGCTCATGGTTGCTCAAGGGTCTATTAAGACACTTTATGTTGGTGTTTCCTTTATTTTCTCAGTTACCTGTACAACTGTCAAAATAATCAGGGGTTAAATAGATACCTAATTTAATCATTTTGACTTGAGATGGGCTAAAGATATCTCTCAGCTTCCAGGTAATTTCAAATTGTGGGTCCTTAACCTAAACTGCTTCAATCAGTAATTGTTAGTAATCGTTAGTGGTGTGATAGTACACACAAAACTCAAGGTCCAGTACATACCTTGGTTTTGGGGTCATGATTCGCTACCTTTTCAGTATGAATATGAAAAAAAAATATATATATAAAAATATTCAATATGAATTTAAATTTGCTTTTCATTTATTTGGTCAAATATAAAGTTAACAAGGTATGGATCATGGTCATAACTCCTGCTGAGAGCATAAGCAGGAACACAAACACTTGCCTATAGTCAATTCTTAAATGCAAACATAATTATTAATAATCACTCTGTCAATTGATCTTTGAGCTCTGGGATCGCCATTTGGAGAAGCTGGGTGACAGATGATTGCCTGCACTTTTCTGTTGGGATAAAAATTTTGAAATAATGTTTTGCAGCCGCATTGGTGTAGCTTGTTAAATAAGCAAGAACATATACTTGTATTTAAGGCACACATCTGTATTGTGCCCTACGCGATTGTCCATGTGAAAATGATATCACAACCAGTGTGTAGCTTTATACATTGCATTAACCCTTGCCCAGTGTAAAATTGTTTGGTTTGCAATGTGTGGTGAACCGCAACAGTCATATCGCATGGTTCGGTGCGAATACATGTACCATTACATGCCGAGTAGTCATCTATATCAATATATTTCATATAAAACATAACCCACAGAATTTGACCAGGAAATGGAGGTTAGAAAATTAATGTTAATCTATTGTAATAAACCAATAGTAGAAAATGTTCTCCCTCTAGGTTTTATGGTGGTTTGGCTTGTTTTGTCTTTGAATATCATATAGAACTCACAAACCTCAAAAGACTCACTAGATGAAATGCTATCCTTGCAAGAGAATGCGTATTGTTTGAGACACTCCCAAAGCAGAGACATACAAAGTTGGCAACTCATGAATATTACATGGGTGGCAATTTAATTTTCTACTGTCGAAAATTACAAAAGGAAATGCTTGGGGAATCGTGGCGCAATGCTGTGCAGATATGCTTTCTATTAATAATGACAACTGATACTGTACGGTTCAAATACTCAGATTGTGGATCCTTTCCTGTGTGCCAGGTAAACATTCTTATCTAGGCCAGAGAGTAAACATTTCATCTCCATACACTAGCTTTCATTCATCATACTTGCTTTGCATGGGAATGGGTTTCCTTAGATAGCCACAAAATTAGATTTAACAGGCACAAATTAAATTTAAAGAGAAATATATCAATGGTTTACGTCATAGCCATTGTCTATAAAGTACAATTATTTGGAGCCTGAAATAAATCAAACATCATTTGAACAAAGCTCAAAAGGTATTTGAAAATGATCCCCAAGAGATTATGTTTACTTGGACATATGGCCATTTTAAGACTGATGTCCAGCATATCCCTTCCACCTTCCTGAGACCTGTCCTCACTGGACCTCCCTTGGTTCATTTGAAGGAAGTGGATGTACAGTAGGAACAAACGGTCTAAATTGATGGAATAAAGACCATGTTCCAGCAAAGATACTATTGCTAAACAAAAAGGAAGTGACACCATCAGGAAGCACAGTAGGGGGCGGGGGAGAAGGGGAGAGGGGGTTGGGGGGTTGGGATCGGGCATCGTACATCGTTTCAGGAATTTATGCATGTTTTGGCTGTGTAACACCTTCCACATCAGCACATAAAATGTACAGCTTGCAGCAAAAGCGTGCAGGGATTTTGACAGATACCATGCATTCAGAACAGGATTGCACTGCCTCTCTCAGCACACACTGAGCGAGACACCTCCAATGTAAAAGTGCATAATTGTGAGTATGTGACATGGGGAGGGGTTGAGGGAGGTGTGGAGGGAGCTGCGTCTCCCCTCCCCACAAGGCGAAGAGGCAGACAGCTCCCAGGTCCTGGGAATGGCCCTGGGAATACCAGGCCATTACCTGAAGCCTGCTCAAAAAAGTGCGTGGCAGACGTACACTGTCTGGCGACTGGCTGTGTCAGGGAAGAGGCATCAAATAAAGAGGACGGAGGTACTGGAACCCAGTCCCTAGCCTTTGCCTCCCCGGTGGACCATCTGCCTGAGGAATCCAGAGGCATGAAGCCCTGGGAGGAGCTGACAAATACAACAACATTAAATTAAATAACTTTTCACAACTTTTTACAATTTAAGCATTTAAATGATAAGAATTTACAAAGGAATTAACTTTTTTCTTTTAAGCATACTTATTAAACTGCCTCAATCAAAAATATTTTTCATTCAATTTCTTTAATGCACCAATTCAATGATTCAAGCACTGTATGCTCACCGCAATAGAACTGTTATTATTCACATTTTACATAGTTTATTTCTCAAATCTGAGTATTGATTGTTTGTGCATGTAAATTAGTTGCATTTGAATTTACATTTGCACTACCTGAATGCAAAAATGTTTTATGAGCAATGGTGATTACGTAAATACTGGTCACTTCACACAATACACAAATGCAGCCATTTAAAGTTTTGTTTTTAACATATCTAGTTTGAATGCAAGACTTTAATAAATAAACACTGTTTGAAATGGCATCTTGTTGTTTCAATGACCACAATCTCTCTTGGGCTTAGAATCCTGCTTGTTCATGAATTTGATTTCAGTTTCGCCAACCACTGTTTTACAGCTGCTGTTACAATTTACCCTGCTACCCAGTACTGTTGAACCTGCAATGTCTACAAATATTTATGCACACCAGTTCAGCTTTGATAGTTCTAAAACTCTGGGAGAGACAGTTACCATGGTGAGCAATCTGTTGTCTGGCAGAGACAACACAAAGACAATGATCGCGCCGACGGTACAGAGGCAACAGGACATATAACAGAAACAGAAGAGTGGTGATGGGAGAATAAGGGCTTAATCTTCACAAGAGTGCTCTTCACTTTTCCAATCTTAGTCCCAGCAGAACCAATTTAACAACCTGCTCTGAAACCTTTAGCTTTGGGCCAAAGATAAAGCACGTCTTTGTCCTCCATGTACTGAGCTCTTCAGGTAGAAACGTGCTTGTGTACAGTATTCTAGACTCTGTATAGTGTGAGGAATCTTAGATTACTCTTTAAAGCTTCAAGGATGTCTTTAAATTTGACAGTAAATGAAATAACATGTTTTAGAAATTGACAGTAGTAGTAGTGGTCAGGTTTAAGGAGGGATACAGCTGATAGTGCTGTATCAGTCATAATATCATTGCGCTGAGAGCTTCAAGAAACTTTGCCAGTTTACAAGTTCGCTTTTTCATGACACTTATCCCAATATTGCACATACTGCAGTTGCAGTCAGGTAAAAAACATTTAGGCCAACAGGCATAATGATAGCACTCAATGAAGTTCATTGTCAGCCATCGTGCATCAAGTGCCTTAAACGCCTTTTCTGCAAATCTTCGCTTAACGAGAGCCTGATTGCTACTGCCTGAAGAAAAGCGGCAAGCCAGAAATGCCCCCGGCTTCCCTGTTGTCACGGTAACTGATGGGAAACTTGTGCGGGCTGCAGGTAAGCACCGTGGTACTGCTATGCAGTAATCACTGAACAGGAGAAGAGGGTCTTGCAGTAGAGCCAAATGCTCATTAAGTTAAACAAACCAAACAGTGAGTCATTGCTTTTCCCTCTCTCTCATAATGAAAAAATGGGGGTGAACGCACACATATTCTGACCAGTAGCGTAACTAGCGTGGGGGCAGGGGGTGCCCCCTGGTGGTCATAGCTACGAGTTGGGGCCCCCTTGACATCCACCATAAGATATGTTTTCAATATTGTAATAGAACAAAAATTTATTTAAACCATAGTTTAAATTTTATTTGAATTAAAATGATTTAATTGGCATTCCATGTTTTATTTTAATTTAATTAGAGCAGTAATGTTAGTTTCCTCAAATTGTGCATCGCATATTTGTTTATTTGGTGTGTCATAGTAGCTAAGCACAGGCTAGGCACCAGGAGAAAATCAATGGGGGAGGGTCTGAAATTCATGGGGGCACAACCAAATACTGCTTCTCAAACGCTGCACATCACACCAGTAACAGGTTACTTTGTCATCATGCCACGAGAGTGCACCTTCCTTGGGCATCGCAACATAACCACCACAAATGTGATGTCTGACAAGGCAAAATTGAATAAAAAGTACGACAAAAAGTTGGGAAAAGTTAACTACCTTCCTTGGCAAACACGTGAAAACTTCCAGCAAAACAAGCCAACACAGTGATGTAAAACATTTTTTGGGGGTATTGAGCTGCTAAAGGTAGTGAGTACAGTTTCAAAACATACATTTAAATATTACTACCACTAAAAAGCACAGAAGAAATCAGGACCATGAGAGGACACCTTCACTGTGAACTTGAATGAGCCAGAAGCCAGCAAGCCCATGTAGTGTGGAGACACTGGCGTGCTGTAGGAAGGGTGAATTCTTTGCATTTCCAGGCAGCACATTGAGAGTATAACATCATATACAGTGCATTTGGATGGTAATATATTAGTTCATATTTTCATTTTACATATTCTTGAACATATTTGAAAAAATTTTGTTTGGTACAGCAACAATCGAGGATGTTAGGCTCTGCTAATTTCCTAATTTCATGCAAAACAAAATGTTTTACATCATCAGCAGAGACCCTGTGCTTCTATTTCTTCAATGTTGTACCCTGTTAAATATCGAGATTATGAAGGTACAAAACATCTGTTAGCTAACATTGGCTAATGTAAGCCAACATTTATCTCTGCCTGAAATCGAGAAATTAGTTGCAAGCTCATAACCAGTTATTGGAGTATCAGCCATTTAATTATTGTAATAAATTGTTTATATCGTTGTTTAATTTCACTTCTCAAACTGAAGTTTTGAGATCAGAGAAAACTCTGAAAAAAAGTTTAGAATTTCAAATCAGATACATTTGGTTAATAGCAGTCACATCTAAGCAATTTCAAAGATAAATAGGCTGTGCTTTGTTCAATTGTTATTTCTGTTCAAAACACAAGAAAAAGAAAAGGATTTCTTCCCAGAGAAGCACCCCCAAAACCCTTAAAAAAAAGTAATGTTGGCCTATATCAAAATGTTGTTTTGTATTTTGCATGATAAATGTATTTGAATGTATAAGAAAAAATAGAATTGATTTCAAAAAGCAAGAGTATCCATGAAATATAGCCTAGGTGCAACCATGCAAGAAAATCGAATATTGGGAACCCACCTGCACCGCCTGAGCTGATAATGTACTGTAGTTACACCACTGATTCTGACATTTCTAAAATGCAGAGAATACATTTTTGGGGGAGATCCAGACTGGGGACAGCACAGTGATGCAATATCCCAACATGACACACAGGTCCCTTGATGGGAATTTTGGACGTTCTTACAAGGACCTTCTAAGAGAAAATATAACCCAGGTAAAGTATTTGGTTAGATGCAGAAAGAGAACGGCTTACACGGTTTGGAGTGCAGCCCAGTTCCTAAATCCCCACTCTCCCTCCCCTCCCCACTTTGCTCGTCCCGAGCTGCTTTTAACGGATGAATTTCGGAATCCCCCATTTGTTCGCACTGTGCTCCTCTCACAGCCCTGTCACTGTGATAAACAGCCGTGTCATCCCCAGCGAAATGTTACAACACATCGTCTCACAATCCACTCCGCTCGCTGTCTACCAGCATCCAGCCCCCAGCCCCCTCTTTCAAATCCCCTTTCATTCATCTCCACTGCAACAGTGTAATGACACAATTACACTTAGATTACAACCCCCATGCGTTAATGCATCGCCACTGTATCCAGCTCTCCTCACCAGTACTACATCTGTAGCATGGTCCTGGTGGGGGAATGCCAATGATCTGCCAGCTCCTAAAACCATGGTCTGCATTCTCAGCGTGAGACTGACCTGCAAAGACTGAGGGGTCAAAGGTCATGAGAGGATCATGAGCTTGCTACTGTAATTTATGGCCTCATCCTGTCACTGTCAGTATGCCTTATTTATGCTTTTAGTTTCCAAATATTTAGCAGGCATCATATGCCACAGCAGTCAAATGTGCTGTTTTTTATTTTTTTTACTTAAATTTACATTCAATTTAAATGCCCTGCCTCAAAGTGGTACAACAAAATCTCAGTCCTGTTAGATAAAACATATGTCCAAGCTCAAGAACTGTAAAAAAACCATTTCAGCAAACACTCTCACTCAGAAAATCTCTAAGGTTCCTCTCTAGACAGGTTGTACATTGCTATCACCTTTTGCAGCAGACCCTCCCCCATCCAATCACATCCTCCCACCAACTGCCCCCCAACCCCATCTCCATGTTCACTAGTTATTGAGCCATGCATTCAGAATCACACTGATATCAAGAGTGATTGATTTTGGAATTCATAACTCTTCAGAAGATCTTGTCACCTGCTGCTTATGGCATATAAGGGTTGGGGGGACTACACAAAGATACAGGTAACTGCCAAAACATAAAGTGTCTTAATACGACGTTGGGCAACCTAGAGCCACCAGAACAGCTTCAATGTGCATTGGCATCGATTCTACAAGTGTATGGAACTCTAGTGGAGGGATGCAACACCATTCTTCTACCAAACCATAAATTGAAAAATTAAACTAGAGCGCATTTTAATTCGACATTTTGACATACTAGCCACGTGCACTCAACCCGTCTTTTGAGCTGTTACATAGTCTCGTACTGGGAGCAGCACACTGCACACAGAATCATAAAAATAAAATGAGCTTGACTTCTTACAGCTCGGTGGAAGTATTAACACGGAATACAATTGAATCACCTAAGGAATGTAATGGTAAGTGCATTAACAAAACCTCCATAGTGAATTATGTGTGAATTATATTTTCACAAAAGTGATGACATAGGAGGGTGGTGCCACTGTCATTGACTGGAAAATGGTGTCTGGGTAGCTCTATGCAGTTTATGACCCTGCCCACGCATGTGGCCTGGCTGAACCGAAATCTCCATATCCATCTTGACACACTGATTGACCAAATGCCCATAAACAAACATGGACGACCCTGGTGTCATACCTGACACTTTTTAATTCCTCGAATGAAAACCAGGGGCCATATGTAAAAAAATTCTAAGAGTAGGAGTGCTGATCTAGGATCAGGTTTCCCCTGTCCATATCCTAACCATATCAATTATGAGCTAAAAGGCCAAACTGATCCTAGATCAGCACTCCTACTCTTGTAATCTTTGTGCACACGGCCCCAGGACATTTTGCCTGTAAGTGTCGATTGTGTGAACAATAGTATACTGAGAGAGGCGATGATCCCATTACATGTCACATTGGTGTGATTTTATCGATGCAGTCCGTCTGGCATACGAGTCTCAGGGCTGTGCACCTCCGGGCGAGCTGCACGCCCCCCTTCTACATGAGGTGTGTCTGCCTCCTGCGCCGGAGGAGCTCCAGGCCTCTGCCCAGATGGACATGGAGAGCTCTGTGGGTTTGGTGGCACCAGCCGCCAGAGGGGATGCAGTTCTGCCCTCTGTGAGCCCACCTTCTCCACCTGTCACTGTTATATGGACTAGATAGTAATTCCGGTGTGAATACTAAATACATGAGTAAAATAACTAATGTAACTGCATGTTTTGTGTCATCTACAAGTGCATACATGTTTGGTTTGTTGTTGTGTCACATCTATTGTGACTACCTTCACCTATTCTTCAAAGAGAGGGATGTCGGATGCCAAGTTTTTAGGATATGGTATATGAGAGAGGGACAGTATGTTGATTGAGGGTTGAGGGTCCAACAATATTTAATTATAACCCAGTGACCTGTTCTCTCTAGGCTAAATCTCCAACTGGTGTCTGTCCACTCTCTCGCCCCTCCCCAAACATCAAAGGGAACTTCTTGGGCACCTGAAAGACGCTAATATACATAAACAAATGTGGATTGTTGGGCATCACATGACCCACTAACAGAGATGCCAGAGAGCCACTTGAGTCCATGGCTCCTCAACCTCAACATGAGCTGTTCCCCTCATTTATTTTTTTATAAAAAACACCAGTAAACTTAGTGGATGGGAATGCAAATAAATGCGACCTTCCACCCTCGTCACCCTTTTAATTTTGCAATAGAAACAGGTTCACTACATAGAGATCAGAATACTGCTCTGATAGCTTTGCATTTAAAAAAAGGAAAGGAAAAAAATATTAGTTTTAGGCCTATAAGCCTCCTTTCAACTGACACCAAACCTTTTGTACAGGTGCTGGCAACAGACAGAATTTGTGGGCGACTTAATTACATTTTATCGGACTTGTCTAGATCAGAAAGGGAAGGCATGCATCTGATCATTTACAGAGACTTCTCCATATTATCAATAGGATTGAGTGGGGTTTCCTATGGTCTGTACTTGAACACCTTGGGTTTGGCTTAAAATGTATTCAAATGATCCAGGTACTGTATAACAATTCATTTGCAAGTGTAACAACCGTGTCCTGTCAATTTCCACCTTACAAATGAAGCCGAGGCACCCGACAGGGACGCCCCTGTCCCCATTGTTATTCACAGTCTCTGGAGGCACTGCCGCAAGCACTTCGACAGAGTACAGCAATCTCTCCTATCAACTGTTTACATTCAAACCATTACATATCTCTCTATGCTGACAATGTCTTGCTTTACTTGTCCAACATCCCTGACTCTATTCCTCAGATATCAAATCAATTGCGAAAAATCCACAGGACCTGCTCCAGCTCGTGAGGGCTTTACCTATGGCTACCTCAGAAATCTTCTTTCATGTATTTTAATAGGTATCTGTACTGGGTGGGTATTTGGTGCTAGCATATGACTGCTATTGTCAATTACAATGACTACTTATACTATGCACAATATCAAATACTATTTAAATACAGTACTGTAAGTAATGTACAGGATTTTATTTGTGTATCATTAATAGGATTTTATTTTATAGCATATATCATTTGTTTTTCCATTTATTTTGGGTACATCTTAGGAAAAGATGTTAATCTTTTAGTTTTGTCTGAATTTTTGATTGATAAAATGCAATTTGTTCACAAAAAAACAACAAAAGTGGGCTGTTCTGGTGTTATTACTGACAGGTGGTCTTACTCCTTTTATTACACCAGAGCACCTAGGAATGTGTGCTAGTGGTGCCAGTGTGATCGGTTTGACCCAGAGAATGAACAATTTGTTCATCCCGAGTTCCCTGAAGTTGGATGCTGAATGTGTTTAATTGACAATATCAATTAGACGTCTTTATCCCAAGTAAGTAATAGTTGTTGAGGCATCCCAGGTTGGAGTTTACATTTTCCAGGCCCCACCAGACAACAGCAAAGGTCCAAGTGGCCTTATCACATGGTAGCGATATTCTTTGCCTGAAAATGGAAACTGTAGTACTGGTTGGACTTGACCATTATTATATACAAACATCACCTCCATATTGGAAAGAAGGAGTAGGCTACATTTTCCATTTTTGTTAGAGGTATTTCATATCTATGCAGAATTACCCAAAGTTGCTTTTGATAATCATGGTGCTTAGCTCTACTTTTAGAAAGAGTACCTTTAGGAACATAGGTAAGCCAGTCTTTGCCATAAATGAACCAGACCCCTTCAGGGCTCTGACTTCATCCAATCAGGGTTAGCATCTTCCACCCTGTGGAGGTAGTTATGTGATAGAAGATAGAAGTTCACTTTGACTTGGGAGAAGAGAAGAGTTTCTTCTTTTTTTTGTGGTGGTTCCTTAGTTGTGCATGTTCCATATTTAATTTTCCCCTCCTTTCTTTTGTTCCTTTGGGCTGAAGCTGGAATTTAATTATTCTTTGGCAAGAGCTGGTTTTATCTGGTCTCTCTCTCTGTGCTAGTAATTCTCAATATCACTGCTTGTTTAATGTATTATTATTAATTATAAGTAGGGAGCCTACACACATAAGTGAGTGTGTGATTTCTATTTTTGTTCCACGGTGAATTTTTTGTTAAGCTATTTAATAAAAGCAATTAATCTTCAATCCAAATCCACCAGTTTACTGTCCGATGACAGTAATTACTATTAAATAATTATCTTTAATTGTAATTAGTCATTTCAATTTGTCAAATATTATTATACATGTACTGCATTTAGGAGTCTTCTGTTCCTTGTTCTTTTGGGGTCATCTTTCAGAGGGGTAATCTGTTATAAAGGAATAATTAATAGTAGACATTGGCTGGATTCAGAGCGCCCATTTCTGAAATTCCTACTTGCCCAACAGCACCATATTCACCTAGTGTTTATTTTGTAAATCTTGAGGTTATATTTTGTACTTAGGCATAGTTACAGTGTGTAATTACTATGAATATGTGAGAAGAAATAGCAACAAAACCCCTCATTGCCGTAAGTTACCTGTAGTCACTATTTCCATAATGTAATACACAATCCTACACAGTCCAGCAATTCAAATATTTGCAGCAGTTCAGGAAGCTACAGGTAACTGCCAAAATAAAGGTAATACTTGAGTAAATGATGGATACTGGCGGCTCTGTTATGGTGTGTGGTTCATGGTTTGGTCCGCTCAACCTCTTAGAGCCATTCTGAGTGATCACCTTCATCCTATGAAGCATTTCTATCCTAATGGGTGTGGTCTCTTCCAGGATGACAAAGCCCCCATTCACAGGGCATGAGCAATCACTGAATGGTTTGATGAGCATGGAAACGATGTAAACCATATGCCCTGGCTGTCTCAGTCATCAGATCTCAACCCAATCGAAGTGAGACAGCGTTTTCCACCACCATCAACAAAACACCAAATAACAGAATTTTGCGTAGAAGATAATTGCAGTAAAATGCTCCATGTTACCCTGATAATAACCAGGCTTTGAGGCACTGCACAAAACTACACTTGATGTTAGAAAATTAGGCATTTGTTCAAATCCAGGCAATTCAAACCAATATTTAACAGCTGCAGGTATGTCTGGCAAAATGGAGAAAAGATATCAAACCACTGGAAGTAGAACAAAGCATAGTCTGCAAAAATAATATTTTGGTTTGCAGACATTTTTCACCAGTGGAAAGGGATCAGTGGTAAACGTTTTCCATTTTCATGGCATTTGCATAAAAACTGCCAAACAATAGCCTTGAGGCATAATACATTTTTTTGACAAATCAAGTCCATTGTGAGCAGAGAGAACCACAATACAGAGAAGCTCCCTACATTTGACTCATCAAGATCTGTCAGCCTTGCAGAGACACAAAAATTTATATAGTATTGATCTACTACGTTTACACACACACACACACACACACACACACACACACACACACACACACACTATCAACATTGCAGATGCTAAAATTCACCTAGTATTAATCTACATTGTCCGCACAAACACACACACACACACACACACACACACACACACACACAGCTTGTTCTCACATGTACTGTACAGCTTCTGGATGTGTCTTTAACAATGAGCCCTAAGAGATGTTTATCGTGGAAATCCACTTGCACCTTGTTAACCCCTAATATCGGGGTGGGGGGGGGGGTGTTAACTCACATGTTTAACTCACATTATTCCAGTGTAGTCCCACAATGCCTGGCGCTACACTCCGCCACAGAACCCACCTTGAGCAAGTGCGGTAGGCACTGTGAAGGCAAGAGCCCCCCGCCCCCGCACCCCTCTCAGCAGAGGAATACGCGCTGCACTGATGAAATTTTAATGGCCCTCTCAGGAAGTATAATGAACAGGCCTGTCCCTGGAGGGGAACCACACAGACACACACAAACACACACACACACACTAACGCTCACACTCGCTGACATCAAACGCACACACCAACGTTTCCCAGTCCCCAGTCAGCAGATACCAGGAGGGGAGTCGGCATATATCCCAGCCCTTCCCCAAAAGCTCTCTGGGCAGCACGCAGAACAAAGGCAAGACACTCCATGTGAAGACAAGTACCGGCAACGCCGTGCTGCGGCAGAGCGCGCATCTTCATCGCATCCTTCCGTTGTCATCAGAACCGGGCAGACGCCAAGCAATTACAATAACGCCCAACATCTCCAAACCAGCGCACTTTGGAAGTGCTCTTCAATGATCCCTATTTTGGGTGCTCTACAATATGCCTGATTGACTGATTCCTTGACAGGGCGTGCTTTGAAAGGGCAACCCGATCTCCATCTCACTTTATTTCCAAGTTAGATGGGTAAACACAGGGAGGGAGTAGGAAGGATTATTGCACCAAGTTTGACACTTGGAAGAATAGAGAAGAAAAGCTCTGTGAAGTGTTTTTTGTCTTTCTGTATGAATATTTGTGCTTTATTGTATTTGGAATGTTTTTGACGTTCTCTGAAATCAGTCATATCCTATTTCTCCACGTCTCCAGGCACAGTTGCTATAAGTCGCACTGATTGCCTTGTGAATCTCAATAAAACGTTGTAGGTTATTTATTATGTACATACATTAGAATGGAATCCGTACTTCTGGCTTGCGCAAAGAAAGACTCATAATACAGTCACTGGATCAAAGCTTCCACTCAATCTAATACTTGCTAAAATTCATTACTAAAAGTGATGCCAGACGACAAGTCTTCTTTCTTTTCCTGTCGCGGATATTGCGAAAATATGATCGCCCATCATCCGTGTCGCCCTTCCTGTATAACTTGTGCGCTGGTGTTAAGACAACTTTTTTCTCCGATTAAACGTCCTGGAATAACGGCTAGAAGATAATTCTACATTTGTTCCTTCTGTATAGAGGAAAATGAAGATAAAGGCTTGGGGATAATGTGAGCAGTTGCTCTGCATATACAGAGATTGGCAGGGAGAGCAGACACAGTTTGGAGTAGTGGAGGAGTAGCCAGGGAGTTGAGTTTATGAACAAAAAATATATATTTTAGGATCAAACCCTTAAAAGCCACAAGACCAAATATGTCAAGGCCAGATGTGTGGGCCACAGTGTCCAGTTGTAAAAATGCATACAGCATAAAGGGTAAGGACTGTCTGCAAAGGTGCTTCCTCTGAGCGAAACCTGAATCATGGAGACTAGACATTCGTAGTTTGAGTCTGAGCTATGTTGGACATGGTTGCCTTTGTCCCATCAGTGTAGAGTTGTCTTACGTTGCCCGTGGTTCCCTGGGTTATCACTGCATAATCACCACCCCAGCTACTCACGTACACTATGTGACCTGTAATGTGAAAAACAGGCACTGGCTCAAGAGCAAGTGTATTAGATTAGTGGACACAATCATTTGCAGTGCTCCCTGTGTGGGAGAGCAAGAGCACAGTACAGAGAAAACATTAAGGGGGCAGCATTAAAAAATAATAGCACTTAAGGGTAGCACTTAAGGACACCACTTAATTTCAGTGGAATGGTCAGCTGTTTGTTTCTGTGCAATAAGCCACACTTTCGAGGGGTGTTTCATGTGAGTCTGACTCAAAGGTAAAATGCAATGTTACAGCATTTTCACTATCACCTGTTTATTTTTAGCTGTAAATTGCAGCCAAAGTAAGCTACAGTATGTAAGTCTCAATGAATGAATGAAATTAGCAATGTTTCTCTCACATTGGTGTGAATTATCCTCTGAGAGACCCCTGGACTCTTCTTCAAATCTATCCAGACCACAAGCAAAGAAGCTCTTAACGTAGGATTGAGTACGAGAGAGTCGGCCACCATCTACAAAAGTTATTTGAAAATTAAATTGAGGAAAATGTGAAGTTGGACATACCAAACTCACATAAAGCGCAAGACACTTACAATACTGATGCTTGGCCTTCATGCCTTACCAAACCTTTCGAGGATTTAAATTCTTCAGACAAAACGCCTTTTAAAATCAGAGGCACAGCAACACAAGTCTTTGGCTTGTTCTAATTTTAAGGGTTATCATTTTTTATATCTGATATGTTGAATTTGCTTATTTTTTAGGGAATTTTTGAGGAATGCATTCAATGGAGCAAACAGTCTCTGCCACTCACTCCGAACAAATATAAAATGAATAGTATATTTGGTGGTAGCCATTCCAACCGTTTATCTTCAGGTTGAATTGATACCTTTAACTCAGACATGGATTTCAGATGGTGGCTGACATGAATGAAACAGAGAACTCACATTCAAATGTGAATTACAAAATGTGTAAAAGCATTCTCTAGGAGATGCATTACATTACATTACGATCATTTAGCAGACGCTTTTACCCAAAGCAACTTATGGAAAGTGCATTCAGCTCAAGTAGGTAAACGACAACTTGGTGGTACAATCTTCAAGCACATCCTTCCTCAAGTAAGCAGCATAGATGCCATTTGAGGTCAATTATAACATCTACCTAGATCAACAAACAGAGGCCAGGAACACTAAAGAGGTTGCCTTGTGCTAAGAACTGATCCAGAAACAAAAGCAGTGTAGGCAGACATTGCCTCTGGCTAATGGATATAATACATCATGGGCTGTGGCAGTGGGGTATAGTGGTTTGGAAACCGATCTTGCGAGCAGAGGTTGCATGTCCAGCTCCTGGGTAGAGCACCACTGTTGTTCTCTTGAGCATGGTAATAAAACTGAACGGATTCATTATATATACATTCATTATTTTAAACTGATGATATGTCAATTCTAACCTGTGTACATTCCTACATAAGGACATTAGCTAAGGAAATTATTAATGTAATATGATCTGAATGATTTAGGAGTTGTGTGCATATGGAGGCATTTCATTTTTTTATTAAAACTATAGCTACAAAACTTCCCTTCAATACGTGAACTGAAATACTTGGGAGTGGTTTAAACTGACTGGGAGTCTCTTGCTTGTTTAACAAGTACTCTTGCTAGCTGCTATGCTGCATAAATATTTTGTAGGGGTACCAAGTAACTGTAGACCCCTACTACAGTACCTTCATGCAGTATCTTTAATATGCTAAAGCTACAGTAGCATGAAGGTATACCTCATATAATATATATATGCCATTTAGCAGATGCTTTTATCCAAAGCGACTTACAGTAGTGAATGCATACATTTTTCAGTATATGTGGCCCCAGTGGGGATTGAACCCACAACCTAAGCGTTGCTAATGCCGTGTTCTACCAACTGAGCCACAGAGAACCACATATAACTGTAAGAAGGGACAGGGGTAATGATTAGGCCCATTGGGACAGATTTGCAGGCTTTGTTTTGGCTGTTTGGCTGTTTGGCTGTTTTGGCTCTCATAACCCAGCTGCACTTGTCTCAGTATTCTCCGCACAGCGCTGCTCAGATATGATCTCAGATATTGTTTTTTAACCCCTGACATGTCAAATACCAGTTTCCCCATAAACTCATGTGCTGATGCTCTTAAATAGTTATTTCAGGGGTTAGACCTTATGTGCACTGGGTCATGCTGAACGAAGTTCCATCTGTCCTATGTAATGCCACAGGAGAATTTGAATTTGGAATCCTGATCTTACAAATGAAAAGGTGTTCCACGTGAAGTAACATTGATCCTTTATGCAGCGTGTGTTTGGAGGAATTAATATGGAACTCGTTTTAGAAGTGAGAAGGATTTACCCTTGCATATATATAATGTAAACCAAACAAAATTGAGTATTCATCCAAGCCGTGGTATAAATAAATACATATTATCCTTAATCTGCACTAGGATCAAATTCAATTTAGGTCTGAAGCCATTCAAACTATTTCCTAATACTGTGAGCAAGAAAACCCCTCCTGTCCTTACCCCATATCCAGTTGTCACTCAGAAAGGCTTTGCAAATCAATAATGAATTGCATCAATTTATGAGAGTTGGCCAGCAGCCTTTACCCTCCTCCGGGCGACAGATTTGGGTTGGAAAATGGAGAGGGATCTCTCTGTGGCAGGTTTGGAGCAGCCGACGGGTTTGGGGAAATAATTACCTACTGCTTGAGAATGCGAGCCACTCGGCTCTCATCTTGTGTGACAGATTTCACCCCCCTCGATCTGCCCCTCCCCCATCTGTCGCGCAGCTTTGAATGACAGAAAACCCTGAGGAATCAACACTCCTAGTACTATGGTGAACACAGCCCTTTGAAACAACTACTGTGCCACCACTCTTCCTGTTTATTATGCACTATAGTATATTAATTTGGGTGCTCTTGACAAACCAAAACCTACCTCTTTATTTCTTACATGATATCAAGGAAGATTTTTTCTAGGACAAATTCAATTAATGAAAAAAATTATAAATAGGAACAAATAAATATAGGACAAGATATCAATAGGACAATGGAAAAAGTATACCTTTTAGCTGCAGTACAGGGCCATTCATTATTATGTGAAATTTTATAACCAAACCACGTCTGTCAATGCATGTTATATTACTACACCTCCAGGTGATTCTGGGCAGTGGCAAGTCCGAATTAGCATTTTGTTCATATGGAGGATCACGATGAGAAAATGATCAGTCAATTATTGCCGTGCATCTCAAAGTCAGGCAAAGTAACGTGACTGGGGGTCCATCAGAGCAAATTCCTATGAGGGATGAATTATATTAATAAGGCAGCTAATTAAATTGTCATGCATGACCACCTATCTTAAATTACATGTCGATGTCATGGAAAGGACACATTTGGCAATATACGGCAAGTCCAGGAGATGCTGTCGGCCAGATGGAAAGAAATGGTAAACCCAAATAAAAATAGAAACCAGATAGAATGGATGAAAATAAATGCTTTAGTATATTTTTTTCTTTTTTACTGTCTCTGTTATTTCAATTCCTTTTATGCTGCAATGACAATATTGAAACATGAAGACAGGGTTGCCTGTTTGATTTATGACAATCCACCACCAGTCTATTCAACCATGCTTGAAAATAATACATTTATAAAGATCCCTCAGCTTTAGATTAAATACTAAGCCTTCAATACTAACAAATAAGACAACTAAATGGTAACATGCTTGCAAAATTATTGCCCCTTTATCACATACAGTCATGGCCGAACATATTGGCACCCTTGCATTTTTGTCAAATAATGCATAATTTCTTCAAGAAAATTGTTGAAATTAAAACATCTTTTGGAATCCACATATGCATTTCTTTGGCTTGCAGTGGAACAAAACAAAAAAGCTGAAAAAATACAGAATACTGAATCTTACCTTATTCCACACTAAAATGGCCTGGACAATATTATTGGCACCTTCTAAAAGTTGTGAGACACAATTGTATTTCAAGCAGGTGATTCTCCCTTAATTAGTAATTTAACTCACCTGTGGTGAGTCACAGGTGCCTGCAATATAATAGTCACTCATTCAACCAGTTTGAATGGAGAGGTACTCATTCTGCTGTTTTGTGTCACTGCGTGTACCACACTGAGCATGGAGAAAAGAAAGAAAAGCAGAGAATTGTCTGAGGAGTTCAGACAGAAGATAGTAGCCAAGCATGGACAATCTGTGGCTCATGCTTGTGGTTCTAGTGTGGCTCAGTAGGTAGAGCATGGCCTTGGCAATGCTGAGGTTGTGGGTTCAATTCCCACTGGGATCACATGTACTGAAAAATGTATTGCATTCACTACTGTAAGTTGCTTTGGATAAAAGCGTCTGCTAAATGGCATATAATATTATTATATTATAGTCCATCTCCAGAGACCTTCATGTTCCTGTGTTCACTGTGCACAATGTTATCAAGAAGTTTAAGGCCCATGACACTGAAGCCAACCTCCCTGGACATAGTCACAAGAGAGAAGTTGAGAAGATTGCAGCGAAGGATTGTTTGAATGTTGGAGAAAGAAACTTGGACAACTGCAAGTGATTCAAGCTGACCTTCAGACACAAAGTACAACAGTTTCAACTTGCACCATCCGTCGCCAACTCAATGAAATGGTTCTATGGTAGGAGACTCAGGAGGACCTCACTGCTGAGAGAGAGACACAAGAAAGCCCTTTTGGAGTTTGGCAAAACCTTCTGGGAGAATGTCCTGTGGACAGATGACACAAAATTTGAGCTTTTCCATTCCATTAGAGATGGGTAAATTACATCAAATATGTTTACAGAAAACAAAATTAAGCCTTCAAAGAAAAGAACACTGTCCCAACAGTCAAACAATGACCCGAAACACACTTCAAAAAGCACCCAGAAATGGTTCAAAACAAAACGCTGGACTGTTCTGAAGTGGCCAGCAATGAGTCCAGATCTAAATCCCATTGAACACCTGTGGAGAGATCTGAAAACAGCAGTTGGGTGAAGGCACCCTTCAAATCTGAGAGAACTGGAGCAGTTTTCAAAAGAACAGTGGGCCAAACTGCCAGTAGAGAGGTGTAGGAATCGAATTAATGGCTATAGGAAGCGCTTGACCGCTTTTTCTCCAAAGGCTGTGCTACCAACTATTACATCTAGGGTGTCAATAATTTTGTCAATGCCATTTCAGACTTAAAAGGATCAAAAACAACGTTTATGTACTATTAACAGTGAAATAAAGAATTGTGGAGACCAAATACTTTTGTCAATTTCAACTTATTTTAGAGAAAATTGTGAGTTTATTTTAAAACGTGCAAGGGTGCCAATAATTTTGACCACGACTGTACCCACGCATCAGACCTGTCTGTTCAATAAAAAGTGAAATATTATATTTATTTTAACTCCAAAATATATTTGACCCTCTGTCATTTGGACCTTGGCTGGTCATTTGGACCTACATATGGTCACTTACTAAAATAGAATTAGAGGAACAAGACCAACAGAGGCACATGAGAAATCTGAAGGTGTGAGTTATTATCTCTTGTTTCAAAGGGTAGCGAGAGTTTCCAGTCTGAACACACACACACATCTGAGCAGCCTTGAACACTTTCAATTTTGATTGAGACTAGAGATGAAAAAAGGTAGATAGATTTTGGAGGGGAAAAAAGACAAAGAGAAAAGATATGTTCAAAATCACATCTCTGAGTCAAGGACGATGCTGGAAGGTTTGTAGTGAAACATTCACATTTTTGCTTTCATCCATTTATGCTTATTTCGTGCTTTAATGTCTAAGATGTAGATTTTTGTGCAAAAAAAAGCACAATAAATGACAAGCAAAAATACCAGCAAAAAGGACAGCAATAACAGAGGTAGAGAACAGCTGAGCTGCAATTGGGAATCAAAAGCACAAACGTAAACTCAAAGAGAACCATAACATACTTCAATATTGTGAAACATAGAACATAGTACCACTTCTTTACTTTCCCAAACATGGTGTCAATGCCAGTTATTCTAAAGAGAACCTAACTGTGGAGAGCTTCAAAACATATCCGAGCCAAATTAAGATATAGCCCAATGTCCAAACTATGTACAAATCGAATCATTGAAACTAAAGGTACTAAAACACAGTAAAGCCACAAACTATAGAGTTTGCTTTTCTTACAGGGTGTGTTAACATGATATTTATGGAGAACGAACAGCTTGTTATTTTGCATATCTGGCTGCCATAAATATGTTAATTAACAGGACTTTTAGCGACCATAAAAAGTTTTAAAAAATAAAGATATTCTACATGGGCTGCAGACCCTTAAAAGTACTACTGTACTATATGTACTATATTAAACAAAAAACAAAGGGTCCATGCTTTTCTCCCAGTCAGAGGTCACTCTTTGTGATTACCTGAATCAAATTGCTATGGCCCAGTTTATTGATATCTCAACATCCCCCTTCATACAAAGCTGATTTTACTCCACTCAGCAATTACATTTTGACCTAGGCAACTTTCAAATCTGATATATGTCCTGGCAGCATAACAGTTGCAACAGTTTCTGTTTCTTGACAGGCTATGGTCTCAGGCTCCAGACATTAATCTGCATCCCAGCTAACCCATAACATCCTCACACCAGTGCTGCGACATTATGGTTATGGTGTGAGAACATTGCTGCAACATTCCAGAAATGTTGAGAGAACAGTGTCATTGACCTGAATCTGGATCCCCTCTAAAAAAACTGCTGTGTCTTTATCCTTTATTAGACGAGAGCAATTCGACATATGAACGCAATGGACCCTACGAAGTTTTTTGTTAACACTGATAAAGTAAGGTGACGTGTCTGTTATTGCCTGGTTGTTAAATAAACAACATTAAAATGTCATTTAGATGCTAGATGATGCTGTTATTTAGATGCTAGTGCTTGCTGTCCCCTTCTATCTATAAGTGCACCTTAGTTCTAAGCCATCCAACAGGAACATAAATGTGGGAGCAGGCTGGGCAAGAGTCGAACACAGCCAGCCACACACAATGGTAATGCACACACACACTCCGCTGCAGGAGCACAAGCACCACTACATCCCACAAGCCAGCACGCATCAGCCCAGTGGTCTGTGGCGTCGCTTTGGATTCAAAGCACAATAAAAAATGTGGCGCTTCTCCCTCTCTTCTCCCTCAATATCTTTGCTCACTCCAGAGGAAATAGCGGTCTCTTGCTAGCGGTGCATAATACTAACTCTTCCAACAATAAACAGGGGAAAGAAGACGGAGGGAAAGACACAGACCAAAAGAGGGGCCCACAGAATCATTTGGAAAAATCCTGTCTGAGCTGGCCACAGTAGATGGGTTTTTTTTAATGCTATTGCCAAGAGTGATTACCTTAGGTCAGCCGTTCTGAGGGATGACTACAGCCTACCCAAGATCCAATCCGGAATAGGTAGGCAGGTGCAAGTGTTCACCAAGCAAGAGACAAATAAGGTGGGCGAATCATTGCAAGCGCCGATCAAAGTTGGCATTCACTTGGACAATCAATTGCACACCTCAAACCAAATAAGATGAATACCATGAATACTAACCTACGCTCACAGAATGAGCATTGGAACTTAGGGATGTGCAGGATCTTTGGCAGAAAGGGCATTCTCGATTTGTGGACAGTACATTAGAAAACTAAGGAACCAGTTAAGTGACAACTCAGTGGTTTCCTCAAGGCAAACTTGATGAGAAATAAGTAAAAGTGAGGCTATCTGCGTATTTCATAATAAATCATTACAGGCATAGTTTGTCTATTATTTTTAGTATTGTGTATTTCACAATACGTTTTAATTTAATGTGAGCAAGCCCATTTTGTACTGAGGGAAATAGTCCATTTATTTGCTGGAAAATAAATTGTGAATCACGGTAAACTTTTTATTTACGGTGCACAATATAATATTAGACTATCCTGGCCAATAATTTTGTCTATCTGTGGCTCATTATATAAAGTACTTCTGTATATTCAGTTTCTGTTATATCGCAGGCTATCAGTAGCTTATGCAGGCCAAGTGATATATGTTGCAATAAAACCAAGATTTCCCAGGAACAATGTATTTTATTCCCAGTTTTTAAAATGGTATAACATTGTGATATGCCAGTGTTAAATCTAAGTTTGATGCTTTGAAAGCACAAAATTGCAATGTCAGTGAAAACTAGGATAGAAATATGATATTTCCTTTCCTTTAATTTACCTTTATACAACTTCCTTAAGCCATACCCACTTCCAGCTTTACATGCAAATACAGATACAGACACCAATCATTTTGTTGGTTGAACAGATACAGATAGCGACGTCTCTGCACACACCTACTGTCTACATTTATGACCAGAAGAAAACCATGTCTTCGTGATTTGACAATAGGACCCATGTAATGTTAAAATGGTGCAAACGAATATTCACATTTATTTCACGTCCCACAGCAGGAATAATGAGACGATGCAAACATTTTGCTGACATGAGTTACTCACATTTTCCATGCACCAGTAATGGGGAATTAAATACCAGAACAGCCACACTGTAATTCAGACATTACCCACAGAATGGCTGTTGACAGCATAATAGCTAAAGACTACAATTCCTCACCATCTACCCTTGTAATAGCCACATACTTAAGGTGCCTTCAAACACTTGCAAGGCCTGCATCTAAATGGAATTTTGAAGAAGAATTGCTTCTATTTGTCCTCTCCCATAAAATATGCATGGAACTATGGTATCTATGCAATGCTAATTGGATCCCATATGATTGGTCTCAAAATTGGAGTGGAAGAATTTACCTGAAGAGTAGAAATGACAGTGCTTTATTAACTGTGTATTCCTGTTGAATTTCCCGTACCTTTCAAAAAGGATTTTCTTTGTTTTTGTGATTGTTTGCACACAGACGTGTCTAATATTTTACGTAAAAGATATGAGAAATGTCTGAAAGTTGAATACAATGAGAAATGAGAATAGCAGCCAAATCAGTTTGAAATATCACATTTGATTTATGAAATAGCCTACAGAATTTTTAACATATGTAGTTCATCCTTCTCCATTTAACTCTCTCAACTCAGTGCACAGTTTAGCCTACCCTTCTGTGTTCAACATTCAAAGTTTATTTTCTTCAGAAGTTTTCTGTTCATATTTATTTCAACTCAGTGACACCATGGCCTTTCATGTTTATTTGTGTGCAAAAAGCCCAAAATTTCCCTAAAAATCAATTATTTCACGCTTTCTCTCAATTGAGAGCAACCTGTTTTCAAACTTTTCAGCATTCAGTGTACCTCCTGTCTGCAAAAGATCACGTGAATAAACATTACAATGTTTCCCTGTTTTTTTATTTATTTTTTACTCTGATACATTTTATCGCAAAACCTCCCTAATTACTCAAACTACTTGCTAACATTTAGCTGTCATTATATAGTGGGGAGAATTCCTTGACATTCTAATGATGTGCATAATCTGATATGTTGGATGTATGGACATAGAGTAGGGTTATACTGTACTATTATTTAAAAAAATTGAAATGTGCTCTTATAGATAGTGAATAGTTTCTCTTATCATGACTATATAACATGACTTATATTCTTTAGTCATTTCCCCCAGACATAAAACATTTGAATGTGTATTATAAAACAAAGGGATCCCCAGTCATCTGCACTGAATTAGCACTCTATCAACAACAGTCCTGTTTCCCTTCTTAAAGTGGCTGCAAATGTAAGTATTTTGCACATTAAAATAATCCATTAGTTCAAGTGCTGTTAATGGATGTTTGAATGCGAGTGTACAAGTGTGTACCACTCAAATCCTATATGAAAAGCAAAAGTGGATGTTATTGACGGCATTCCATATTAGTTTTTACAGGTATTCCATGCTTTAATTACAGTATTTTACACCCACACAGACACGCACAAATCAGCCAGTTACTCCCTTCAGGTTTTGCTGTGCTTTAATTACATGGACATGCACACGTAAATTAGGAGTGAGCGCAGAGATTAAGTATTCACTTTCTGACGTGGAGCACGAATGTTAATTGGTTTCAAATTTAATTTAATAATTAACTGATATTCACATCAAGTCAGGAAAGAGAAATGTATCAATTTCCAGCTTTGCAGTGAGAAATGGCCTAAATGCATGACTTGAACTGGTTCATATTTTAGCGGCGTACGTAAAGGATCTTTCAATTTGCTCATCATAGCGCCAGTGGTGCGGTTAGGGTTTTACAAATGGGCTGGCAGAGCTGGGGAGAAGACTCAGTTAGGGATGGCAGATCTGTGGCGGGTTGCTTTGGAAAGTAATTTTGTCAAATCTAAAATAAGTCAAATCAAAAATATGTGAATATGTGAAAAACTGACCAACCATCAGACAAAACCAGCGAGAGAAAGAAAGCAGGCAAAAAGAAAGGTGAGAATGAGAGAAAGTATGAGTCACGACTACAGTGCTATTTAAGACATTGAACTGTATTTATACTTCGTATCCTCTAGAGGACTCGCATGACTTGTAAATATATGATGCGGTTGATGACGTGATTCTGTGTGGCTCAGTAAGTTGGTTGTAAGTTTGATCATTGGGACCACATATACTAAACAATGCATGCATTCATTACTGTAAGTCGCTTTGGATAAAACCATCTGCTAAAGGGCATAAGCTATGTTATACGATCATCGTTGACATTGTTACTTAAATCTAAAGTCTTCAAATGTATTACAAAAAAACGCTTCTTATCCTCCAGGTAACACAACTTGCTGTCTGGATCAGCATTCCTCTTGGTCTGGTGTTGTCTTTTTTATGAATATGCTCCCTCCTTTTCTCTTCAATTTCCATTGATTACATGTCTAATATAAGTCATATCATATTTCAAATGTAAAAAGGCGCATAAAGAGCATTTAATCAAAAACCAATTTTGTGTGAATTACCCGTTGTAGACCAATTAAAGGTGCTATGTGCAGCTTTTTCCCCATGAAAATATAATTAAATATCCATGATAAATTATTATGATACATTGTCAGTCTGTGACAGTGGGTGCACCTGCCTAGACCCTGTACTTCTGCCTGAAATTGCTTCTACAAAATTTTGGGCATATACCATTTGCTGTGGGTGTGTAACCTGTTGCTTTACAAGGGCGTGGCCACCAACCATTCAAGCTGCAGTATTTCAGTGTTTCTCAGTGCAACAATGGCAGACCTACAATACAGATAGCTAGCTAGCTATGTAAAAACCTTATAGCACAACCATGTTAGCTGGCTCATTGTAGTTAGATGCAAGCAACTCACTCAGTGTACCTTGCTAGATAGAATAACAAACAGTATTTTGAGCTAATGTAGCTAAAGCACTTACGTTACAATAACAGTTGCTGAATGTTATAAACTACTATAAACAAGTCTGGGAACCAAGTTACCTCGATGGAATGCATTGGGGCGCAGCAAGTATTAGCTATAAAGCAGCAAAATTCTTGCCATTAGAATGTTGGGATGCGAACTTGCTGATAATCAAGCCAAGGTAAAGCAGGAGCGGAAGAAAAGGACAGGGAGAAGTACTCATGATTTAATTCACTGTCACTGGTGTGGAAGGTTGCATAGAGCACATTTAAATGAAACAGCAAAGATAAATTATCTAACTAGTTATCTAACAAGCTTTGATCACCATATTTAAGATTTAATAATGGTCATTATGAATAGTATGTACAGTAACATTAACGGTGACTAACCTCACCTAAGAAAGGTTCAAACCCAACAACACATCTCGTAACGTAATGTTAATTTGTATTGTTTGACAGAATAAAGATGATGATCAAGCGATAACATTTAGCTAACATTACTTAGTTATTGATAGCTCTTCTCGAATCTGTCTGTCAGATCACTCAATCCATACTTTTGGTTTTCACACTGCTGTCACTCAAAACTTTAAAGGGATGGGTATAGCTAAACATTGGAATTTGGATGGGCTAAACCCATGAGAGTAGCAGTGGCCGAGAGCTTACAAATAAATGGTGTAACTCATGTTGCACATATTGATTTAGTTGACATTTAACCTAATGGGAAAATCTGTGTTGGTAGATTTGTTGCATAAAAAAATTCTCAACATTATTTTGCTCAAATTGGGGTGGCAGCTGAGGTGGCAAAGTGCATTACTAGGGTGGCACCCTGCTGGACAGCCCTGCATAGTGCAAACATCTAAACCTCTCAAAATAGACGTACATATACAGTCAGCTTGATCAGATAACAGTGGTTTTCAATGTTTGAATATTTTATTACTCAGTTATCCTCAAAAGAAGAGAACTGCACTAATGATAATTTTACACAATATTCCCCATACTACTGTCATTAATTTATATTTCATTATATACATCAAATTACAGAACATCATCCATTAAACATGAATTAAGATAATTCAATAATTCTATAGTAAAAGCATTTTCCTATTCCGGACACACAGCACTTCCCATCCACAGCATAGCTTCACTGCAGGCAAAATTGCAAGTACCAATATTCTCCGGTTCTTTGAGTCAGCTCACATCAGTAGATTCGGGTCCTTCGGAATGGCGTGCCTGACCACTGGCAACCAGCGCAAGTGTGACTCCGCCGCCCGCGCTGTTAAAATCCCCAGTTACCGCCTGTCGGCTCTCATCCATTTCCCCACGCTCCCGCAGGAGGGTGAAGGCCCTGCACTGTTTTGGCGAGGGGATACCGACCGGCCACTTCCTCCCATTACTGTTGACAGCGAACACATTATTCCTGACATGACTGCGAGCTTGACAACATTTGATCTGTTGCTCAAAAAAAATTACATCTTGTCCATTCCAATTACCTGTCCGCCATGAGGGCTCTGAGAGGGGAGTCCTTTGTCTCCGAGCAGGAGGGGTGCCTACCGCACCTCTGCTTTACTTTTTCCCACCCCGCTCGCTACCTCTGATGATGACCTTGCCGGCTGCCGCAGTAATGATCTGGGGCACTAGGATATAACTGCATTGCAAAATGTTCAGCATTAAATCAACTGCCAGTCCAAAAGTACTCTATGCACTCTATCAGGGTTGACTTCACACTAAATAATTTTGACTGTACAGAGCCGTTAGTGCATGGGCCACGAGTGCAATGCAAAGATTTGTGTCCTCAAGGCTGAGGCAGAGCACTGACAGATATTTTCATTGTTTTGGCATCAGAGGAACATGTCCACAGGCTGGGAGGCTGGGGGAACGCTCATATGGAAGATTAATGGTAGATTAAATTGATTAAATGCTCCTATGGACGATTACTTGAGATGGTTTGTGAGTGATTGTGGCTCACAATCAAGCCCGCAACAGTGATTTAGGGCAGCTTTGAGAACAGTCAGAAAGCTCGGAGAGATCACACTGGGAAGTTTGATTGTATTATGACACCCAGACCCAATACATTTCAATGGCATTGCCATTACACGGCCATAGACATTCTCTCAAATATAATTAACTAAAAATAAGCAGGATAGGCCTCCCTGGTGGCATAACGGTAAAGGCATCTGACTGGAATGCATGTTGCCAACTGTGGCCAGGGTTCAATTCCTGCTAGGGGGCGGCAATTGGCAGTTCGCCCCAGGGAGGGGGGAGGGAAGCCGGCATGAGCTTGCTGCAGAAAGCTTCTCTGGCTGTATTGGAATCACGGTCTGCAATTAGAAAGTTCTGTCTCAGAGGAGGCGGTTTGTTGTTCCTGCCACTACCGGTATCAGAAAAATAGGCTATCAGCAGGCTTATGGGGGGGATAGTTGGAATAATAGAGAGTATAATTGGCCACCAAATTGGAAGAAAAATGGGGAAACAAATACTAAATAAATAAATAAATAAAAATAAGCAGGATAGAAGAGGTTAGCACAACATGGTTAGGATACTTTTTACTATTATGACACATTGAAAGAATTTGATGGGCTTGGAGATGCTGACTACCCATAGTGAGATACATTTTCACTAACCTACTCGAGAACCTGACCCCAGACACTCTAAAGAATGTGAACCCTGAAACCCTGTTTTAAATGCCAATATCCCTCCCCACTGATCTGGAAGCTGTGTTGGTTTAGAATAAAAAATATTAAATTGTTCAGCATTCAAGAAACAGTGGCTGAAGTGGACAGGAGACCAAACACACACATACCCCTGATGTAAAGCAAAGAGGACAGAAATCCTTCAGCAGAGAGGTCTGCTATTTACGTACCACCCTCAGTGCCTTGTCATCCCAATCATGCAAACACCTTTCTAGACAGAAACAGCCCAACCCAGAATCAGAAACAGAGCCTTACCCTTTTTCAAAGTCATCCAATGGCTTAAAAACTCAAGATGCTACAGTATGTACATTTTGGATTTTCACCACTTTGTGGGATGCTATGCAGGGATGGTAGCCTGGACCTACAGCCTATGACTTTCAGCTGCATGAACCTTGGTCAGAACTATGTGCAGGCTTATTATCCATTTGAGCCCAAATCCTGTGCAGAAGTATCCACTCAGCATGCTAAGAGGGGCTTTTGCACCAGAGTCTAATTCTAGCTATGCAAATTAAGCAAGATGCTTGCACAAAACATTAATAGCATCTTTTCACAGTGCAGCCTGATACTGTAGGACAGTATCTGTCAAGGTTCTGTCATGACCCTAGCATTGTTATCCACATTCAGGTAAGGTAACAAGTAGGATACGCCAGATCGAAGCTCTACCTCCGGATTTCAATCTGTAGCTATTCGTTGGCTTCATTACTCTCAGTCTATTTCCACTTAATTGATATGATTATCAATTAAGCAAATTAGCTGAATAATCAATACCAATAGGTATAGCTTCTCCATTTTATTTTGTGATTCCATGACAACATGTAGCATTTCCTATATCTACAGAATATATGAACCTGTAGATAAATGTATTCTCCATTCTCTGTGACGAATTCAAGGAATATTGACTTTGTAAATATCCTTTCATCTCGTTTGAGATGTGTTTGTTTGATAGCCTTTATTGAGCATTGCACTACAAACTAGTGTACTATACAGTTAATGCAAGTATTTCAGTTTAAAGTGTAGCCTATACTTAGCCTATTCTCGTAGATTTTTACTCATTTTTTATATTTTTATATTATATTATAATATTCATATTATAATTGAACATTTTACATGCTCTAATGTGATGTGAAGAAAAAGAGCACTACAGCATGAGACACAATTAAGAGACTGTGTTGTGATTACTTGCCAATGGATTATTACATTAGTTGGAAATCAAGCTGAATAAATTAAAATGGATTGAAATCAAACATTGGTTTAAAGCAGGGGTGGGCAATTTCGGTCCTGGAGGGCTGGTGTGTATGCAGGTTTTTATTTCTACCAATTGCCCTGGCTCAATTAGCTAATTAGTTGGATACGCCAATGCTGGTTCACTTCACTGGTAGATTAGATCACAGTAACATTTTTCATATGGGAACACAGCTGTCTTCAGCTGTCATTCATGGGCTTATCAAGGAATTTTGCTAAAATGTCAGATCACGTAAATGATTGGGCTAATTAAATAATTAAGAGCAGAAGTTGAAATCCAGAAACGGATACGGCCCTCCTTTCCCATCCCTGGTTTAAATGTAAGATTTCTGCCTCGTCTGTTTCAAGTTCACAAATCACTACTAATTTCTATTGGAAAAAGCTTAAGGGTATGGGGTTGACAGATCTGTAACACATTGCTGAATACCTCATCTCAATGGCATCACGATACTAGGCTAACAACACGCTGACTACCAGTGAAAAGGTAAAATTATGTAGAACACAACTGAGGAATTAAAAACATGCACTGGTTTACCTTCTAATCTGCCCCTTTTCACTTCTATCATCTCCGCTGGCATTGCAGCTGAAATGAAACATTCTTTCAAACATTAATTAAAATTCTGAAACAGAATATTAATGAATCCATAGCGAGTAAATGCAGTGCAGTCAATCAGAATGTTTATTATGGGGATGGGGGCGTATCAAAAGAACCAGACTACCTTTGACGGGAGACTTAACTGAAAACACATTTCTGGCTGGATATTTTCCTTTTCTACCTTGCTGCAGCAATCCTGATTTACAGCAGATTAACTCGATTATGCAATCATGGTGCCATAAATTCAAGGTTAAAGCTGACGAGGGGTGCTGGTGGGAATGAGAATCAAAGGTAGAAGAGAAAGGAAGGAAAGAGACCAGCACAACAGCATTTTCTTACTGTCAGAGCCCAAATCACCAGGGTGATGTTGGAGAAGTAAACAGAGGCTTAATAAATACCAATGCATGTGTTCTAAGTAAATAAGCGCAGCCTTCCTGGGGCTGTCCGGGACTTTTAAGTTAGAAATCATGCATTTCGGAGTCAAGGAAAAACATTGTCCCCTTGTCTCGGCGGCTGGTGAGCCAATGGTGTGAAAAGACAGCATGCCTTAGGGCCGGCATTGGCTTTATTTGTGTGGAGGAGAAGGGACAGCACTTCCAGTGGGAGTGACAGATAATACAGTCTGGCCAGTGGAGCCAGTCGAGTAGCTGCAGACATGCTGGTAGGGAGGGCATGAGAATGCTGCTGATAACAAACCATCTCCGTCGTCCAGCTCCAATCGAGTGGAGTCCAATTGGGGGGGGGGTATCCAGACATGCAAAATGAGATGCCAGTGGAATTCGCGTGTTTATGATTTCCCCTCTCACACAGCACTCCACTGACCAATCAAGAGGCCTGAGCACCACATGGCAGAATTACAGAGCTAGCTCCGCTGGACCTGAAGCAGCAGCGACTCCAGCCTTTGACCGGGAGCATGCTACATTAATCAAGCGCAATCGTTTCATCCGTGAACTATCCGCAGCAGTGAGGATGGACAAAGATGCTGCAGCAGTGGCAGCAGCTCTGCGGGGGGGATGGCTGTGTTGGTAAGAGGTGGACATGCAGCCTGCTGGTGAACTAAGCCTGGGAGGAGGAGGTGGTCTGTGAATGGGCACTGCATGTGCAGAGAGTGGCAGGGAATTGGCATTAGGCACCAGCTGGCATGCATGATAATGGGCATGGGCAAGAGAATCATGATCGGGGAGGGTGTTAGAGAATGATTGATTAATCACTTCTGGCAAATTTGGGTTCTGTTTAATTCCTGAGAATTTAAGAAGAGGAAGAGGAGATGATTGTGGTAGTAGTATTAACAGTACTAGAAGTAGTGGTAGTAGTAACAGAAGTAGCTATAGTATTAGCAGCTGTAGAAGTGGTAGTGGTGGTGGCAGTAGAAGTAGTAGTAACCATATCAGTAGTAGCTGTAGCAACAATACTAGAAGTAGCACAGTGTCCTATTTTGTGAGGATCGAAGAACCAGTTATTGCATTGAAATTTTTATTTTTTGAAATGTTTGGCTTAGGCACAGAATCTTTTTTTGTTTGTTTGTTTGTTTGTTTTGTTTATGTGCCATAGGTCAATGTCCACCTGTCCATGCCGTTTCACGAAGGTGGACTGTAATGCATCAGATTAACCAACAAATTGAGCCTGTGATGGACTTTTTATTAGGCAGTTTGCACATTACCCTATACGAGTTGTATAATAAAGCTCTTCTTCCCTGACGAGGCACGGGACGTGATCAGAGAGAGAAAATAGTGAAGCGGGTGCATGACACAGAGATAGAGGCAGCTCAGTCAAACATCCAACCAGAAACACTGGGTTATGACAGTTTAAGGAAAGCTTAAGTATCTTTCCCTCAGCAAGGATTCAATTAACATGGATTAAAAGATTAACTTGTTTTGAGGTGTCAAGGCCTCAAGCTTAAAAGAAGCCAGGCAGACTCACTTATACTCAAGCCATCAGTGTTAGACAGCAAGCATAACACTTGTATGAACAATGTTTTGGGACTGAAACTTAATGAAACTTCACCACCATATCACACACCAGTATTATAAGAACGTTTCAGTACTTGATATAACGTGGATATGAATTTGCCTCAGGCCAAAATTCATTAGAGAAGCTACAAAAGATTATTACAAATATTTATTTGATGCCAGCTTGTACAAGTAAAGTTGTGCATATTTGCCAACACAAAAACGTTTTGTTTTCCAATTTTCTAATATTTCCTGTTTATATTAATCACTGTACATTCACTATTTGCAGACCATAGGTACTCAGTTACTGCAGATGGCTAATTACTGTAGTGTGAAGCAGTGATTAGGGGATTTGACTTGTAGCCAGAAAATGGCAAGTTCAGATCCCATATGGGGCACTGCTATTGTATCCTTGAGCAAGGTAATCAGTAAACATCCATTTATAAATGGATATGTAAATGCAAGCGATGCAAGTCATTATATTTTGTCCCATCTTGTATTCATAATCATTTATTTGCTTAAGGGACATTCTTGTAACTAAACTAAGAAAGCTGGCATTTTTTACATTTTAATTCAATCTATAATTCTGTACGTGACTGTTAGACAATCATATGAATTGAATTGTCCCTCCAGCCAGCTTTGATCTCCCATTTCACATTTCTCAGCTCCAGCTGCACAGTATTCATGTTTGCTAAATTGTTCTGATATTTCATTATCTCTCTTTCTAATGAGTCCTCAGGGCCATTATATACTTTGTCTTTGTAAAGGTCATTACAGTCATGTCATAAATTGTTCTGATATTTCATTATCTCTCTTTCTAATGACTTTTCCTGTCTCATCTCTCTCTATCATCAAGGGTCAGTACTAGGGCCAGTCCTTTGTCTTTGTATATGCTGCCTCTTGGTGATATTATTCACAAACATGTATAAACATGATATAGATATATGATATAGAGTTTCACTGCTATGCCGATGATGCGCAGTTATAAATCTCAACAAAGCAAGGTGTGGCATTAGAGCTTTCTCAGTTCAAGGTATGTGTATCAGATATTAAGGCTTGTTTAACTTTCAATCTTCTGCTTCTTAATTTAGACAAAACTGAAATGCTGGTTTTAAGTCCCCAAAAAATAGGGGAGAAATTGTCTAACCCTATTTTAAATCTGGATGGCTGCATAGTTGTTCCAAATATGGCTATGAAAGATCTTTGTGTCACTATTGACCCAGATTTTTTATTTTTTTTGTAATTCAGTTTTTATTGAGGGGTTGATTGTATATTTACAGATACATGTCCAGCCATCCCCCTATAAAACCCCAAACCCACCCCACCCCCATACAAGGGATATTACATCATATTATATTGCTAGTATTAAATTATTACAAAATGAGGTTCTTAATTGTGGTTACAGAATCCTTCCACATCTGCATAGTAGTAAGTTTAGCACTATTAACTATTAAAGCTGAGGACATCTCTAGGTATGTAATATTCAGAAATGTCTGTAGCCAGTGCTGTGTTGATAGATGTTCAGGCAGGAGCCAACATGCACCAGCTCTGGGCTCTTTGATGCACCAGAGATATTTCCCCATGCAGTGTCCCAATCTATGATCCCCCCACTGTGCTAGATCTATCTCCCATAACTTTGACCTGGAGAAAGGCATAGTAGAGTGTGTCATGAGCTGTGTATATATGTGTGAGGCCAACCCCTGGGTGCTACCCCGAAACCTGGATGACCAATTAAGTTGTGACCCCAGGGAACTTGACATGTTTTTAATGCAGATCTTAATCTGAGATAACTCAAGAATGGAATCTTGGCCCGCAATATCTTCTAACATCCATATACCTTTTTGAGCGTATGTTTTTAGGATGAATGGCTTGCCACCTGTTAGAAGATTGAAATTATTCCAGATAGGCAAAAATGTTGCCACTTAGTTTTGAGACCCAAGAATCTTTCCATGGTCACAAAGACCTGTAGGATAGCTATTGATACCATAACATAGAGCACACTTCTTATACTTAAGACCAGAGAACAGCACATCCTGTGACCTAATTGGCCACAGTATTCCTTTCTCTATCCCTTTCCACTGGGACTTTATAGTTGGATTTAACCAATGATTTGATGTACATAGTACAAAGGACCAATTATACAATTTAAAGTTGGGGCACGCCCAAGCGCCTTGAAGTTTCCTACATTGTAATATGGACCATTTAACTCGAGGACGTTTACCGTTCCAAATCATTTTTTTCAGTATGGAATCCAGTCTTGACTAGTAGTTCACTGGAGGAGGCAGTGGCAACATTGAACAAACAAAATTGATACGGGTTGGATATTCATTTTAGTAGAGGCAATGCAGGCGGGAGTTGATGATGATAGTAGCATCCATCTGTTTACATCTCATGAAGAGACAAGGGAACATGATGATCAAGACAAAGAGATATGAGGCAGGAGAACCAGGAAAAGTAATTAAAAGGAGAGATAATGAAATATCTGAAAAAATTATATCATGACTGTAATTGAGGAAGCACTAAGGGATTATGGAGTTATGAAAATGACAGGAAAGACTTGGCAAAGACAAACACCAGATGTTTGCTCTAAAGTGATACATGGCAATGTAACTAACAATAGAGATGATGTGATACAATTATCTGAAGAATTCTGTACAAATTATTCAGTCTTAGTGGCAGGCTTGATGATTTTACACAGGAAAAACTCTTAACATTTACATGGACATTTAGGTCTCCAAAGTAGTGAGAAAATGAGGGGTATGAATATGAAACAGAAGAAAGAATAAAAGGTAAAACAGGATATGGAATACCATAGGAGATATTGTTTTTGTTAGTTAAAAAAAAAATGTGTTTCAGATTTTTTCCCGTTTTTCTCCCAATTTAGTAGCCAATTATACCCTGTATTTATTTCGATACACCCTCCCCCATGAACTTACCGCCCATCCTCCGGGTCAAGCCAATTCCCTGAGGCCAGCAATGATCTGCCTCCTCCAAGGCGGAACTCGCCCACCTACTTCTAGTGACACCCTTTGTGCCGGCTTACCCTCCCCCCTGGGGCAGACAGTCAAATTCTGCCCCCGATCAGGGCTCCCAGTCAGGGCCAGTCTAGCACAGTCGGGTTTCGAATCATGACCATAATAGGCAGCTTAGACTCAAAGCACGAGTCAATGCGAGTGCGTTAGACCTCGACGCTATCCGGGGCCCACCTGGAGATATTGTTTTATGTGAAATATAATGTAATCATGGAGTGCTTCCAAAATAAAATGGTGCCTGATGCATGTGAAATGTGACAATTATTTTTATTAACATGAAACTTGATAGTTAGGACTTGAGAAACTATTGATCAATAACTTTGATTTCAGTTTTTCAAACTTATGTGACAACTAGTGCAATTAGCACACTGGACTCTGAGAGAACAAGCAGGTTTCTCAGGGGATTTTAAAAAACAGATCACATCCATGTCTGTAGACCAAGTAGGCTAATTGACAGGAATGTATAATTTAACAAACCATTTGATTTTATTGATGATAAAAAACTTTGACTCAGCCCTTATGACAACAAGTTAATGCTCAGTTAACTTGGCTAATTAGATCAATCCTTATTTACAAGAACAATGTTACTTGTTTTAATGATTCAATGTCAACATTAACGTAATTACGTTATTATTTTTGGTGGACTCCAGTTATTGTGAGAAATGTTTACTTATACTTTCTGTTTTCTCTACAGCAATGATATAGCTAGCTAACTCTAATAAAGTTATGTTTATGTTCTTTCTTATTTTATATGGTTCATTATAACAAATTGACACACATTGGTGCATCAAAGCAAGCTATGGCTAGCAGATCCTCCAACTGTACAGGTGGCAGCCATGGCTAGCAGATCAGAATCCAGGAACTATAACTTATAATGTTACACATTACAAGACATGCAGCATTGACTTGATAACTGTTTAAGATAAGTTTTTGAATAATTGTAATAAATATTGGTGGCTAGTAGCCGTAATATATATAATAAGCAGCATAACTGCAACAACTTGTGAACTAGGAACTATATATATTGCCAAAATATGATCATTTTTACTTGATAATGGTTTGAATTTGTAAAAGTTTTTTTCTTTTTTAAAATATTTTGTGGCATGTATCCATGGTATAATTGGAATAAACTAAGCCGTGCATTCTCAGGACATGCGGTTGGAAGCCGAGTTGCCTCAGCTTTCAGCCTCGTGCCGTAGCACCACCCCAGGCATGTGTGTATATCCTGAAAAAACATGGCTTGTCATGCTTTATTCCTTACATATTAAACTAATTGAAACTAACATGCATGTTTATTTGTTTCCTTTTCAAGGAAAAGTACTTTTCCCAGTAGAAAACTGATATAGATGTCCAGGAGAAGGAAGAGGAAAAGACAGGTGGCGCATGCTAGTTTAGTTTAGTTCATGTATTCTCATCAAAGCCACATACATTAAAACATGCTTATTAACAATATTAACTACATTTCATTGATGCACTTGTGATGCTCCACACAGGGTGACCAGATGTCACGCATTTTGGCTTGTTGTCATACATCCCTCAACGATCAACATTGTCCACATAAAAAATATATCCTTTATGTTATTATTTTATTAAGTATATCCATTACCCCCCTGCTCAACAATATAATTAACATAGTTTCAGAAATCCCTCACTGTTATTTTTACTGCATTTTAAATAAAGTAATAATGTTTATGGATACATAATATGGATATGATGCCCCATCCCACAGCTCAACAATATCATCAGCAATAATTATTTTTAGTTATGCTATTATTCCTCATTATAAGGTCCCTCCTCTCCTGCGCAATTATATCCAACCTCTGCAATAGCTCAGGGCATTGCCCCATGATACACCAGCCAATTATGTAGCCTACATTTTATTGTAGTGAACATTTCATATTTAACACCAGTTTGCATACATACATACACAGACACTGGTCAAGTTCATGTCCTGTGATGTGCCCTTGTGTTCTGTAGCAAAGAGAGATTGCTTCAATGACTGGCGCAACCAAAATAACCGATAGCTTGCAGTCACTGTAAATAGTTTTCTGTAATAAGGGCAGATAATTACCAGAAGTGTAATGTTGTCTTGACTAAAAAATATGTGTTATATTATTTATATATAATTTTTTTCTTGGTGCAATATTTTGATATATTTAATGTATCTTGGTAATGTTGACAGCAAAATAGTTGATAATGGTAAATGCCCGTTGGATAACTTTTTTACCTTTGGAAAAAAACTGTTCTTGCTATCCAATTCCTTGGTTTGACTTTGGTGTGTGTGTCTCTCATGGGCAACAACATGTTGTAGTGTGATTCTCAGTGTCACAGAAGTGAATTGGGCCACTTTGAGCCATTAGGAAACACTTTGAGCCTTCACGTTAGTATCCGTTTTGTGAGCAAAATAATGATCCATAAAGGTTTTATAATCATCAAAACATTTTCACGTCACGTCACCCCTCTACTCTCCTCTCTGCACTGGCTCCCCATCGCAGCACGCATCAGATTCAAGTCACTGGTGCTTGCTTTTCAAGAGGCCAGAGGTACTGCTCCCCCATACCTCCAGTCATTCATCACTCCCTACACCCCTCCCAGACCCCTCCGCTCCGCCTCCTCTGGCAAACTGACTGCCCCATCCCTCCGGGCACCTGGCAGCCGCTCCTCGCGGTCTCGCCTCTTCCCTGATCCCTCGCTGGTGGAACGACCTTCCGCAATCGGTCAGGACCGCGGAATCACTTCCGCAAGAGACTTAAAACCCACCTCTTCAGACTCCACTACCACTGAACTCTGTCCATCCAGCTAATTTGTCGTCACCACTGTTTACTTGTTCTACACCATACAACACTATACTCCAAAATTATTTTTTTTTTTTTACAAAAATACACTAACCTTTTCCTTCCCAGTGTTACAGGTATGGTACGCAGATGCCTGCAATGATGTCTATTGCTGTATTACTGCACTGATCTCGTGCGCTAACTATGATTGTTCCTACCATGTATTAATGCACATCTTGTAAGTCGCTCTGGATAAGAGCGTCTGCTAAATGTTTAAAATGTAAAATGTAAATGTAGTATGTTTTCCAGTGTCACAGAAGTGATTATAAATCATTGGGCCAATTTGGCCACCTTGGAAAGGTTTTGGGACACCACTTACTAAAAGCCCTCTAGTTCATGAGCCCTTTGGTCTAGATGTGTACATGTTGTACAAGGCATGCACACAATTCCATAGGTCTATCATGAAATGTGAGCCCTTTATTGCTTTTCAAACATCACTTTTTACACAAGAAAACTATAAAACACGTATTTGTTTGATCTTTGGTAACTTAGTCTATGTTGTGTCCATGCTATAAGATCACACCCTCATAAACTGCAGTTCTTGAGCTATGAACTGTTATATTTGTTAAATAGGGGGGCATTAAAAAATATGGGGGATGATGGTTAAGGGGTTACAGGACCTTAATCAACATTTGTCCCTAACTTTGACTCTTTTTTTTCTTCATAAACACACTGTGGCAAATTCAGCAATCACCTAAATTAACTTGCTTAACCGTGTTTGTGAAGGCAAAACACAAAAAGTCAAAGGTCAAATGTTGATTGAATGTCAGGCCACTGACTCAAATTCTTCAAATCCCCCCCCAAAATAAAATTGTTTAACAAATTATACATAAATTAAACTTTTGTTAGTCTTTTCCACTGCCAGTAGTTAACAATCTATGAACATTTTTCTAACAGTACGAATTGTGTGATGGAAAGTTTTGGAGATAACATTACACATTAAATTGGTTTGATTTTGGTGTGGTCCAGCTGTCATGGCAGCTCATACAGCATTAATGCAGAGCAAAAAACTGGTGATCCTATTAGTAGTTAGTAGCTTTGCAATGAATGTGGATGGTATTTAAGCCACCAGATGCTGAACACTGGAGCACTGCCACACTGGCATATGGGACACTATCACCCAGGAGCGCATAGTTTTCTAGTAGCCTAGAGCTTTTACAAGAGCGGCCAGACCAGATGATCAAATAATTATGCTTGCAATGGTAAAATGGAGTGTGATGCTGGGAGGGGTGGAGAGGGGAGTGGAGAGGGCTGCACCTTCCTTTTGGCTGCTGTCAGGTGTTCCTGTTCCCTCCCACAGCCTGGAGAGTACTATAAGACATTGGAGCTCATCACCTGAGGCTAATGAGCAATCAACTCAGCCATTACCTTCATTAGGCTTAACTCAAGCCTGCCATTCCTGAGGCAGAGTTTTTTGGGGTATGGAGGAAGAGGTGCTGTCTTTTTTCTGTTGTGATGCTCTAATCCAGCTTTTGGTTTAACTTTGATTTCATGTTTTGTTTTATTTGATCATTTTATAATAAGATACATATAATAAACAGGACATTGGTATATTTTTGTTTTGGTATATTTTCCATCCACTAACTACCTAACATAGTGGCCACCCTGGTACATGGAGGTTGCCAATGAAACGCAATCAAACCAACACCCCGGCCTCCCTTCCCAGTTGCCACTCTCTATTGGGCAACTCCACCGGAAGGTGAGAGGTTCTCGCTCTTCATCCTCACCACAGTGAACACAGACGGTATCAAGGACTCTTGACTCTTCTTGCACCGCGCACCCACGTTTCATCCCACCCCTCAATATTTGCCACTGAGACCTGCTGATTAGGCAGCATCTGCCCACTCCTGCATCCTCATCCATTTCTCACATGCTCTCTGCCTTGCACAAAATCACACAAGGAGGCAAGAAATTCTCCAGGATTGAAACACCGCCTTTCGGAATCCTCCTCCAATCTAATAACGGGTTTGCGCCACATCCACTCCAATAATCCCCTCTCCGGCACCGGCAATTACCTGCGTGGGCTCCCAAGACACACGCCTCCCGGGGGGCGGGATGACAAGGACACGGGCTCCATTCCTGCCTGCACCTTCCACAAGATTTCACATTCAGTGGAACAAACAGATAAAACTTGAATGTCAAAAGGGCTTTACTTTTATTTGCCTGCATTTCTCTCCTTTCACGTATTTCAACGTATTCTTGCCACCTTGACAAACATTGTTCCAGGACCCATCCTTAATTTTAATTTCAAACAATCATTTCAACTCCTAAAATGTGGACACAACCGAGCGACACAGCAAATGCCCGACACGACAGACACGACCGTGAACACGTGGGAGGATGTTTCAAGCTCTCCGCCGTTTCTGACCTCGAAGGGCGATGTTTAGAAACGTGAGGCCCGATTGACCCCGTTCCGCAGCCTCTATTCATTTCTGTGTGGTTCAAGGTGAGAGGAGAGGAATCATAAATGAATGGAAGACATTTCTGACAGACGGCTACACAGCCAGAGATCGTCATTCTTCATTCCACACCTGAGCTCTCACACAAAGAGACGGAACGCATGCTGATGCCATAACTGGGTATCCCTACGGCTCATGTCCTCTTCTGCGCACCCACCACCCTCGTTTGTTTCACTTGGCTGCGACTGCCTCAAGTCTCAATTTCCATGAAAGCAGGTTACCCACCACAACGAGATCCAAATTTCCCATCATGCTGTAGTCTCCCTCTGTGCGGCTTGCAGCATGCAAGCAGCTATCTGTTACAATTATTTCAGTGGTTTTGAAGGCCTACAGGCAATATGTAGATAAGTTAATTTATTCTAATTTAAATACGGAGTAGAAAACAACTGCAAAATCATTAAGATCTGTTTTGTTATTAAATTGTCAGTGGGTTAGGAAATATATTGAAGGTTATGAATTACAGGGAAATTCCTAATAGTCTTAATGACTCAGTGCACGTCTATGTAGTTTTAAATGAACTAGACACTTAATGAACACATTTTCTTTTTCACTGTATCCACGGGCCTCTTTTAGCTGCTATGAAACAGGTAAAGGTAAATGTCCTTTTGATGGCTCGACAATGCTGAGCTCAATTTGAGATTTCTTTTAGCACTCTGGCAGGGAAATGAGATAAAATGCTGCTGCAAGGTGTTTTTAAAAAATGTGTGATGAAGCAAATACCAAACATGAAAAATAGAGCTGCCTTAAAATGTCAAAACAGCTCAATGCAAGTTTTCTTCCTAAGTTGCAGCTGCATGCGAAATGTCTAAAGATTTACTGCATAATTATGTTGATTGCAAATATAAAGCAGAACTCTGGGAAACATGAAATGTCATAACGGTGACTGATTTCCCACAAGACGGGGTGAAAACGGTTATTCCAACTGTCATCATATTGGACATTATAAATGGATGGAAATGAATCACAGATCAATTCAATACCAGACTTGCAATACAAATAAGTTCAAATCCCAACACATGTAATATGGCAAAGGCTGAAGTCACAACACGTCCCTCACCACCACATAAAAGCATCATGTTTCACATAGAGAGGACGTTTCAAGTTTGAATTAGTTAGCAGAAGTTACAGTCAGGTCCACAATTATTGACACTCCTTGATGGAAAAGAGCAAAAAAGGCTGTATAAGATGAAACAATACAGGTTATGAGCTACAGTGTAGGTCACAATTATTGGCACCCCTAATAATTATTTTAAATAAATTCCAACAAAACTAAATCTGCATTAACATGTCATCTTCTGTAGTGTTTCATGAGATTGGTGAACATATTGGGGGGATCTCTGACCGTTCCTCAATAGAGAATATTTCAAGATCCATCAGATCCTTCAGTCTGTGCTTGTGTACTGCCCTCTTCAATTAGAATCATGCATTTTCAATTTGTGGTCAGTTAACCATTTCTTGGTTGATTTTGAGATAATTGCTTGTGATCAAGTTTGAGCTTCCTGGCAGGGGGGGAACCAGGTTTTTGCCCAAAATGTCTTGGCCTTGACGCAAATTTAACTTTCAGCAAGACAATTATCCCAAACAAATATCAATTTGTGTCTCTGGTTATGGTTAAGGGAATGCGTTTTTCACCACCTCTCTCAAGAAGCTGCAGTTCCTTTCTGATCCTCAAGGCATCACTGTAGGCACTCTATTTTCAGTAATTAGTGGCAATTATGCAAATGAACATTACCAATTATACAATTAAGTGCCAATCTGAGTGTGGGTGCAAGGGCACATGTCTACATATTATTAAATATTGTGCTCCCTTAACTGAATTTTAAAAATCAAGGCATCCCATCAATAACAATTTTGTTCTTTATATTTTTATTTTG
Organism: Aldrovandia affinis; assembly: GCA_029706075.1. Classification (NCBI taxonomy): domain Eukaryota; kingdom Metazoa; phylum Chordata; class Actinopteri; order Notacanthiformes; family Halosauridae; genus Aldrovandia; species Aldrovandia affinis. Next base: position 5,059,102 of record JAINUG010000049.1, read on the forward strand.
CCTTAAGCCTGCCAAAAAAACATTTTCCTTTTGCTTTCAATTGTTTTTATACATTTGTGCATATACCCCCAACAAATGTATTACCCATTACCATTTTCAGACAATCACACACTTGTATTTCTTACACCAGACGGGTTTAGATTTTCATTGAAATTCTGACTAATCAGGGTGGGGTATGGAAATTCAAAATAACAGGGACAGCAGGATCTAATTTGATCTCATGTCACGCACTATTCTGCCGAGTGGCGCCAATCAAGCCACTAGCTGTGGTCACTGAGGCTGTGCGACATATTCCCCAGTCAGAGCAAAGCCCACCAATAGCCAGCAGTGCCACTTTAAAATTACCCATGTGTTATAACGTAGGCTCCATGACGACAAGGTGTCTGAGGTATCTGGGACGTCCCTGATGCCATTAGGGCCTCTGCCATTCATCAACCCAAGCCTAACAGACCAGAGACCGAGGATGACTCCCTGGCTAGAGCAGGCAATAATGTACCATCACACAGCCTCAGCAGGGACCACTGGCCCACCCTTTATAAATCTAATTCTAGGATGCGCAATTCACCCCAGCCATCTATTCGGAGAGAAGACTCTCCCCCCACTCAGCCCACCTCTGAGTCGTCAGGCAGAACATACATTTTTGAGAAAAAACTACTTGCGAGACCCACCATGCACTATATTATTATCATTTTGGATATGCGGCTTCTCCCCATATACCTTGTCTAAGAGGACTGACCCTTCTTAATACCCACTAACATGGGGGCATGAGGTGCATTGGCCCCCCTGGTGGCTAAAGCTACAAGTTGGGGCCCCCATGACATCCACCATACGATATGTTTTCAACAGCATAACAGTAAATTCATTTGAGTGAAAAGGCTTTTCAACACCTTTTTGAGTGAAAAAACTCCATGGACTTTTACCGTAGCGTTGTTTCCAGCTACCACATCATTTGTACATGCTCCAACTGATCAACAGACCCTCAATCAGAGTTAGTCTTCACAGCACCAAACCTTTCCTGTTTCACTTTTAATTATATGATGCTATACCAAGTTATATTATTTTGTTGCATCGCCACAATGGCAAAGCTAGATGAGGATGAAAAAATCACTGGCTTTCAAGAATCACATTCTCTCTCTCTTCATGCCTGATCTTCCGCTTTGCAGCAGGGTTTTTTTTAGACAGGTCTCTGGTGTGACCATAAAACGTGCTTAAGACAGCCAGGTAATAGGTTGCTGGAGGGACTCCCACAGGCTCGAGATCCGTATTGATCCAAACAGGTCAGAGGCCGAGGGAGAGCTAACCTATTTTCATCTTTCCAGAGACAGACTAAGCCTCGGGCTGGCCTGAGTGAAGAGGAAACCATGCTGAGAGGAAGAGTGAAAGGGATTGTGCAAAATAAAAATGGCCAAAAGCAGCACCATAGCGTGGTAACCTTTTCTTCTGCTTGCTTGTGCAGGTATGACAATGTGCCAATCAAATCAGTTCCTGATTTAAGAGGGTCAGCGCAATGAACTTGCCAAGAACACTAACAGTCTGTGGCGACAGGAGGGATGGAGGCAGGAGTAGAGGGCTGCTTTTTTGCCTCCTTTTTGGCTGCTGTCAGCTGTCCCTGTTCCCTCCTACAGCGGCCTCGCATTCAGGCATGCACACCTGAGGCTAATCAGCAATCAGCGTCGGTGTTACCCATTGCCTTCGTTAGGCCTGTGGAGGAGGGAGACCTCGATGGACACAGCCACTTCACGTTAGCTCTCCCTACTAATTTGCTACTGAACTGCTCATTTTGAGAACCCAGACTTCAGGGATGTTTTTCTTCGTTTAACCTTTTGTTTGGATTGAATTACAGAAATAAAATGGCCTAAATTGCCTCATTCCGATTTGGTGTGTTTTGCTTAATCACCACCCCGCAAAGTGGCCCCCCATGACACCATGCCACACACTCTAAAACAAATGCATTCCATGGAATATTCCAGTTAACACAGGATTTCCACATTTTGTCAGTTCTAAGAAGCAGGTGTAAGGGGAAGACAGAGGTGCAGGGATCTCATAGGGTTTGAAATTAACTCCAGGGTTCCATGGTGAGACCCATTACTGATGTGTTACTGGTGACAGTACTGAATAGATGGGAAGCTGTAAAGAGCGGAGACTCTGGCACTCCCCTCTACTCCCTGCCGGTTGGGTGTGAATGGGGAAAAAAACTAGAGAAGATCAATACTCACTGTCACAATCTTGCACAATCTGTAAATCTCTGTTCTGCCCTTAGCCAATACAGCAGTAAATACAGATAAGAATCGCTAAACAGACATCACTATCCGTGTGTGGATCTGCCTGACTGGCATCAACATTCGGATGCCAAATGAAGGTGTGAAGGCATTGATCTCTTAAAGAGTTGGACCTAGTGGTTATTTTCTTTTTGAGTATGTTCTTTTATTGTCGTTTCACCTGACACCTGACACGATAAATTGCTCAGCCACTGCAAAAAAAACTTTTAATTGATATCCAGAATCAATATTCTTTATATTTCTTGAACATGTGAAGATTTGATGAGGATAGATGGATGTTTTTGCCTTGAGACAGAGATACAACAAGTGAGAGAGACTTGTGGACCACCTCTGCTCCGGCCGAAGCTCAAGAATGTCATCCCCTTCATCGACTGCCCACATCTCCAATGGGACCAGCTGAGTTACAGATACACTATATGGCCAAAAGTCAGTGGACACCCCTACTAATTATTGAGTTTCAGCCACAACAGGTGCATAAAATCCAGCACATGCAATCTCCACACACAAACATTTAGAATTCAGAATGGTTCGTGAAGAGCTCAGTGACTTTAAACGCGGCACTGTCATAGGATGCCACCTTTGCCACAAGTCAGTTCGTGAAATTTCTGCCCTACTAGATGTGCCCCGGTCAACTGTAAGTGCTATTATTGTGCAGTGGAAGAGCCTAGGAGCAACAACAGCTCAGCCACGAAGTGGTAGACCACGCAAACTCACAGAGCGGGGCCGACGAGTGCTGAAGCGCATAAAAATCGCCTATCATCTGCTGCATCACTCACTACAGAGTACCAAACTGCCTCTGGAAGCACCATCAGCACAAGAACTGTCCGTCGGGAGCTTCATGGAATGGGTTTCCATGGCCGAGCAGCTGCACACAAGCCTCACATCACCATGCGCAATGCCAAGCGTCGGCTGGAGTGGTGTAAAGCACGCCGCAACTGGACTCGGAAGCAGTGGAAACATGTTCTTTGGAGTGATTAATCACACTTCACTATCTGGCAGTCTGATGGATGAATCTGGGTTTGGCCAGATTAATCTGTCCTTCTGGAATGCATAGTGCCTACTGTAAAGTTTGGTGGAGGAGGGATAATGATCTGGGGCTGTTTCTCAGGGTTTGGGATAGACCCCTTAGTTCCAGTGAAGGGTATTCTTAATGCTACAGGATACGAAGACATCTTAGCCAATTGGGCACTTTCAACTTTGTGGCAACAGTTTGGGGAAGGCCCTTTGCTGTTCCAGCATGACTGTGCCCCTGTGCACAAAGCGAGGTCCACAAAGACATGGTTAGACGAGTTTGGTGTGGAGGAACTCGATTGGCCTGCACAGAGCCCTGACCTCAACCCCATTGAACACCTTTGGGAGGAATTAGAACGCTGATTGCGAGCCAGGCCTTCTCATCCAACATCAGTGCCTGACCTCACAGACGCTCTTTTGGCTGAATGGGCACAAATTCCCACAGACACACTCCAAAATCTTGTTGAAAGCCTTCCCAGAATGGGATGTCCAACAAGCTCATATAGGTGTGATGGTCAGGTGTCCACTGACCTTTGGCCATATAGTGTATGACTGTGGACCAGATGTCAGTCAGAAGCACACTGGCACCCTTCCAGGCCCACTGGCAACCCAGTGAAAGACAGAGGCAAATCATTTTGACAAATATGCATTTTGACAAATATGTTTCTTTTCGTTAGAGCTTATGGGTAATTTTTGGGCTCTCGAGTCACCACTGGTGCTCCTAACCCCCCATGCAAGGAGTACTGCAACCGAAGCACTCCTCTGATGCACTGATTCATATCTGTTACTATTATGAACTGTCTTGTTAAACTTTACATTTATATAATTTGGTATATGTGTAGTAATTAACTGAATGTTACTTCCTGTAAGGTAAACTCCTTGTTGTTTTCCAATACTACTCAGTTGTAATGTAAGACTCAGAAAGATGACAGTAAAATAAAAACATATGTTATTAGTTTGATAAAAGCCTCACCCTCTGTGGCATTATGGGATATGTGTAAAAATACACTGTCAACTGCTCTGAGACCAGAATCCTATCAGATGTGTGTATAGAAGAATCCAATTTCCATCTGTGTTTGCAGGGTGCCATGACTACTTTCTCATACTGGCCAGCAGAACAGCTGATGAGGCCAAAATCCCACCACAGGCAACCAATTTGTGGAACAAATTAAAAACCTGTCTCTTCCTCTCCCTCTCTCTTTCCCTCAATCTACACTTCACTTTTTCCCTGCTCCCTATCCTGCTATCCCCCTCTCTCCATCTCTTCCTCTATCCATTTCCCCTTCATACAAACTGGCTCATACAATTATGTCAATCCACTTCACAATATGTACCGACTGAAGGCAACCAGCTTGAGAACCTAGGGTTGATGCTAATATACTGATTACAAAAATAATCCCAGCAAATGTCCTTCGATGACAACTATGGGGCATGCTGGGCAGGAAAAATTGTATTGCATGCTAATCTTCATCCTCAATGGTACACTCATCCCACACATTTCTGCTTATTCAAAGACACGAAAACCCAAGGTCTTCCACTGATGGTGGTAAAGGACCCCGTAATGCCACCCATCCTGGCCATAAACTGCCTGAGCAGCAAGTACTCCTGGGTGATGGGTCTGGTAGTACTGGCACTATCCTTCACCGCTGAGGTGTCGACATGTAAATCACTGATGACGATCCAACAAGAAGACTGATGGAAGGATTTTCCTCCCGTAGCCATGGTGACGCCCTGAGCCGCCATGGCGACATATATTTACCCAGAGCATTTCCTTACTAGTCAAAATGTTAAAATGTTAAGCTAGGCAAAGGATGTGGAGTTTTTAACCTCCGTGACACGCAGGGACTAGTATTCTGTTTAGTCTGAATGGAGCATTCAATTTTTGATTCCATGTTCTGGTGGTCCTTTTGAACTTGGCCTTTCGTTGGCTTTGTTGAGCTTCAGCAGGTCTAAATTAGCCGGCCCCCACAATAAGTAAACATGGTCTCACCAATTTCTTTTTGACATTTATTTCTGTGAGGCAGTGCTTTTTTTGTGATTGGCCCAGCGATGCGAGTAATAAAGGGCAAAACCGTATCAGAACCGTTTTTTATTACCTCCCAATCTCTAAGGGGGACCTGAAGACACGGTTTTACATCGCTATGCAGAAAAGGATTGAGTCTTCTGTGCATCTTCTCTTCCCAGCCTGATGTTTTCAGACTTCTCTCCATTACAACCTCACTACTGTCCATAGCTGACTGAATTGTTTTAATGACTCAAACAAAAAAGTACTTTTTTCCCTTCTCAAATTGAACTTACTCAACAGGCAAGTGGATTGAAGGAGTGCACATATCCTGCTGCATCTGCTCCTTGCATGCGGGTAAGGTTAGCACAATTCTAAATTTGAGAGAAAAAAATGGGGGAACATTATAACAAAAAGGCCCCAAGTTACAGCAGATCAGTCAAGGTTTTTCTTCCCCCTGAGCAAACGGAAAGTGTCGAAAAGTAATTGAGAGCACTCGAAAGGAAATATAAAGCTGTGCTTAAATGTTATCCCATTGACTTCCACTGTGGTATGTGGTATGTCTCTCCTAATATTAGAAAATGACACTCCAGCACTCAAGTCAACATCTCGCGGGCAAGAAAATCCATGCCATTTTAAGCTACTGAAGGCTCTAGTATGAAACATGCAATCAATTTAGATCAATAAGGAAAGATAAAGGTCATCTTCACCCAACTAATGATGATTGTGAAAAATTACACTCGAGCAAAAACAGCACTGCACAACATTCATGCAGTATTGAGTAATGCCGTTGTGATGCTGTTGTCAAGGTTGTGGATGACTGATAGCTGGAATAACACATGCACATCTTCCCTCGTCATCTTCCCTCAAAATGAGACACAGTCTATCTGCATGCTAGCCTAAAGAGATGAGTACAGGATGGATTCGACTATCTCATCCACCAAGATGAGCCACAGGCTTGTGTAATGAGGTTACTCCACTGCCTCCTACCCCATCCCCCATCCCCCATCCCCCATTTTGAAGTTAGTAGGCCAGCCCAGGTGATTCATACGCTATATAATCTCTTTTGTGTATTCTGGTGCAACACTATGCAACATTCCTTTGTAGCATCACCACGCTCCTCGTGCTATGTTCATTTTCAGTCTTTTGTTCATCTGTTCCAGTCTTTCAACTTTAAACACTTTAAAAACTTGCTGTGGAATACACCCTCCATTACAACTAGTGACAACTCTCTCTCCTTTAATGAGGTGATAAATCCTTTGTCTTAATGCAGTTCAGAGCTGGAACACCTACAATCTCTTATTATCAGTTCAGCTGATAAAATACTCAAATATTGTAATATACTAAAGCAAGAAACAAAAACAAGAAATGCCATTACCTATGATGCTAGACATCTCGTCTGAATGAAATTTTAACTCGATGTGATTCTAATTAAAAGGCACAAAGAGTTGTCCTTGGCAGAATATAAAATCTAAGGAAATTGTGCGGTTAGGCATACAAAGCATTTATAAAATTGTATTCTCAAGCCCACTTGCTATGTCAACTAAACACCTTCCTTGTAGTTCCTTTTCAAATACTTATCAGTATTTCTTCCTGGAAATGAAAGCTTCAATTGTAAATGTTAAAATAATTTCTGTATTATATTTTCATAAAACAACCCTAAGAGTGTTGCATTTTCTTCAAAGGATGAAAAGCAGGTGTGCCTGAGTAAGTGTCATATTGATGTCCTGGAGTGATCTGTGGAGACTGTCATTGAGGCGGAAACTGAATTATGAGAAACTAAAAAAGAGATAACAATTCCAGTAATATGAAGGAATAGATTTGAACAGAAATACCGGTGAGCTGATAAAGGGTAAAAATAATGTTTTGGCTGCAGGACTGTTGCTTAATCTACTACTTATTCAGTAGATGCTCATTGCATCTGATCTAATCTAGATTCCTTCGGTCTTTTCATTGTCCTCGGTAAACTATTACTGTCATTCATATTTCATTCATGCACAAACAAACAAAGCTATTTACAAAGAAGCAAAGTGCTGCACTGTGGGAATTGAGAGAGAGGCAAGACAGAACCTCATTGTTCCTGACTTACTGCCTGTTAATGACTGCGTACTGAGATAGAGTATTTAATGGAGTATTTAAATACGCATTGACACTGACTGAAAAGTAGAATGGTACAATAATAATAATAATAATATTTATTTGTATAACGGCCTTCCAGCAGTACAGCACAATGTGTTTAATAAAATACATATAGAATGCAAAGGCAAGACAGTTCAAACAAAGCAAGACAATAACACACAAGGTCAAACAGACCAAGCATAAAAGAAATAGAAAATAGAATGAAAATAAAACAAGATAGTTAAAATGATAAATAAATAGAAATTCAAAATAAAAAGACATCAAATAAAATACACTTATAATCAGGGGTTACAGTGTGGTAAAAGCAAGTCGATGACAATTAGTTTTTGAAAGGGCTTTAGAAGAGGTCACAGAAGTGGCTGGTTTGATTGATATGGGAAGGCTGTTCCAAAGTTTAGGGGCTTTGACTGAGAAGGCATGGTCTCCTTTGGTTTTCAGTCTCTGTAACAGTCAACATAACCCTATCGGATGACCTGAGCAGGCAATTGGTGCAGTAGGGTGGCAAGAGTTCAATGATATAATCTGGTGCCAACCTATGCCTCCCTTTGTAAGTAATTAAAATGATCTTAAAATCAACTCTGAACTCAACTGGAAACCAGTGCAAAGAAGCCAAAATCAGGGTAATGTGAGATCACTTATTTGTCTTTGTTAACAGCCTGGCCACTGAGTTTTGCCCTAATTGAACCCCGGCCAGTTCTTGACGACTTAAGCAAGTATAGAGCGATTTGCAGTAGTCCAGTCATGAGGAAATAAAGGCATGTTTACTTTTTCTGTGTCTCCAAAATATAAAATTGACCTGATTTGAGATATGATTCTTAGTCGGAGAAAGCAAGACTGGACATTTAAAAAAAAATGTTAATTGAAATTGAGATCTGGGTCCAAGATTACCCCAAGGTTTCTAGAAGTAGATTTTACATTGGAAGCAATGGAGCCAATATTTGACCGAAGATCAGAGACGTGCCATGGCCCAAGAATCAGAACTTCGGTTTTATCAGAGTTTAGCTGGAGAAGATTTTGAGACATCCATTAAACGATTTCATAAAACAGCCAACACACTAAAATCATTAGGTTTAACGGAGAGATATAACTGGGTGTCATCAGCATAAAAGGGAAAAGTACATTATGCTTGCAAGGTAGCACATACACTGAGAACAAACTTGGCCATAAAATTGATCCTTGAGGAATACCACAAGTAGATATTGTGGGACACGACACAGTCACTCATAGCTACACTGAATTTTCTGTTAGACAGGTAAGAAGCAAACAGCTTTAAAGCCATTCTAGAGATGCCAGCCCAGATTTTGAGTTTACCAATTAGAACGGAATGTTCAATCGTACCAAAGGCTGCACTCAAGTCTCAAAGGACAAGGACAGAGCATTCACCAGACTCAGCATTTAACAGCAGATCATTTAATACCTTGTGAAGGCCTGTCTCTGTGCTATGATGTGACGGAAAGCATGACTGGAACTTTTCAAAGAAATTACTCCTGTTGCTTAGAGGTTAGAGACTACTTTTTCCAAGATTTTAGAAATAAAAGGCAGTTCTCAAATTGGTCTGTAGATGTTCAGAACCAATGTGTCTACATTTGGCTGTATTATTGCACATTTAAAGTAATCAGGAGCATACACTGTAACAAGTGCGCTATTAACAATACAGGGTAAGTTAGGGCCAGTTACCTCAATTATAGTTTTGAGGAGTCTGGTAGGGATGATATCTAAGAGACAAGAGGAGTTTGTACGGGACACAATTTCTAAGAGAACCTCTGCTGAAATGGTCTCAAAACAATTTAACACATCAATACACTGGTAAGGCATACATGACCAGAAGGACTAATTTTGGATCTAATGTTTGCAATCTTAGTGAAAAATGACAAAGCATTTTCACATAGATTACTAGAGGATATAGATAAAGAAATTGAAGAAGGATTTATGATATAAAATATGGTTTAAAATAGTAATCTAGAATTGTGATAGTTCAATTTAGCTCTTGCATCTTTAATTGCCTTGTTAACGGTGATCATGAGATCCTTCAGAAGGCTATAATGATCTTGTAATTTAGATACTTTCCATTTACATTCAGCCTTTCTTCAATCCCTCTTTAGGTTTTCTATTAATAGGCTTTGACTTAGTTTTAAAAGGAGTGACTGCATCCAAAGTTGACAGAGATAAACTATTACAATTATTAATTAAATTCTCAGTGTGTTGCAACAGAGTTGGCGACGGTGCGATGGAGGATGAGAGAGCTAAAGAGAATTTCTCTGCAGTTAAGGAGTTAATGGTGCGGAAACAAATAGAGAGCCTGTGAGTTGTCACAGGGATAGAAAAATGAACATCAAAAATAATGCTCCAGGCCTTGGATAGCGCAACGGTCTAAGCATTTGCTTGCGAATGCAAGTTGCCTATTGCAGCCGCGGTTTGAAACCCGACTGTGCCAGACCAGCCCTGGCCGAGAGCCCCGATTGGGGGCGGCGAGTGGCTGTCTGCATCTGCCCAAGGGGGAGGGGGCAGGGTGAGCCTACATGAGCTCGCCGAGAAGCGCAAAGTGTGTCTCTACAAAGTAGGTGGGCGAGTAGAGGAGGATCATCGCCGGCCTCTGGCAGTTAGCTTGCCCCGTAGTGACGGGCAGCGAGTTCGTAGGGGAGGGTGAATCGAAAGAAATAGAGGGTATAATTGGCTACTAAATTGGGAGAAAAATGGGAAAAAATGTTAAACTATTTTTATTTTTTTATAATAATGCTCCAGTGATCAGAGACACAGATGTCCTTACTGAATACATTGTTCATGTTTAGGCCATGAGATAACCACATCATGAACCATCTCCATCATAGCCAAATGTTCAATAGTGTCAATAATTTCACTACAGTATCTGTAGAAGTTACAGTAATTATTTTTTTGGCAACTTGTTAAATATTTGTTATTATTCAGAGGTTATGCATTAAAAATAGCCAATTGTGTTGGGTTATGCGTGATCAAAACACCTTTCCTTCCGTTCATATTGTCATTTGCCTTTTGCCTTTTTCCTTTAATTGCACAATGTTTACAACATTACACAAAATTAGGTATTGTATATTGATTGTAGTCATTACATTTATCACATTATATTCCTCTCATCTGGCAGTGACAGTGTGCATTGCAAATTAATTATGTTTGAAAATAAAATTCTGGGAATAAGCTTCCCTGAAAACATGAGCAGTTCTTCATTTATACAGCAGGGAATGTCAGCATACAGCTAAAACACATGAGCCCAAGACAACTCTGACTCATTGGCTTGTGTAATTGAATTCACACAGGTTCCTCACTGCAGTGAGTCCCAGGAGGACATGCCATTGACATGGCCTAACTTTCGGAATCAAACCCAGACCCACAGCAGAGGAAATCAGTGTTTAAAAGCTTGCCAAGCTGAACTCGGCCTTAAGCACCAACAGACATAAAGATGTGTCCGGAACCTTCTGTTAAGTAGGGTGCGAGGGGTCCAGATAAATTATGGCAATTAGGTTTCTCAAAACAAACAATCTCCATGGATAGCTGCATATGAAGAATGGCTCCCAAAGAAATGCATTTCACCAATTTCACCCAAAAGTCCCAGCTAAGCTCCTCTCATGATTTGATTATGTCATCAGTGTTTCTCTACTTATTTCCTCGGGGGTGTACCTTGAAGCCATTTTAGTGCCTTGTTGTTTTTTTTAACCCACTCACACAAACACGTAGATTACACATTTCACCACAGAAGGCTCTGTGGTTATGTGTGGCTCAGTAGGTAGAGCATGGTGTTGGCAACGCTTAGGTTGTGGGGTCGATTCCCACTGGGACCACATATGCTGAAAAATGTATGCATTCACTACTGTAAGCTGCTTTGGATAAAAGCCTCTGCTAAATGGCATATAGAAGGCCCACTACACCTGTGTGACCAGCACTGAATGATCTGGACTGGGGCTAATTTCAGTCCGGCAACAAAAGCCACCCTATGCAGAACTTCTGCCAAAACTGCTACGCTCTCACAATAACTGAGCACCCACCTCTGGCTCTCTAATTGGACGATGCAAAACAAGCATGCGGATGGATAAGTGCACGTCTCGAGGTCTGTTGTGACTGTGCCCAGATTGTCATATTTTATAGGCGCCTGCCTATAATCTGCATCCTTCATAGTGAGTGATAGCCCACTGTATAAAAGACCAAGCTGTAAGGATGGGGGTTAAATCGATATTACTCAATTCAAAATATGAGACCTTCGTAACTACAAGCGAGGCCCAACTTCAGATTCAACCGCCAAACTGCACAGCCACTCATCATACGTCCTGACGGGAGATGCGATGAGCTCACTGAGGGGAAAATTCCAAATCCTTTGAATGAGGACAAATTAATATTGATCTCATGGGGTAACAGCACATCCACAGTGGTCTTTTGTATTCTGTGAGTTTGACTACATCATTATAACAAAACTATTACTGTAAGAATACGCTGCACCTCAGGGAAATGAGTGCTGAGCCAAGGCTGAACACCTTCATTACAATATAATCACAAAACGAACAAACATTTCCATGCACCTAAGCAATCTGTCTGCATAAAAATGCTCTCAACGGCAAGGCCAAGAATTACATTCCAGAAGAAGTCATTCTTACCCCTTAGTAAGCCTAAACAGCTTCCCTGATAAAAACAGAGAAAGATATGTCAGACTGGATCAAGTTTTAATAACATGCCGTGTTTGTAGTTTTGGTGTGGGTTCCAGATTGTGTCATTGCCAAATGTGGCCGGGACTCACATAGGGCAACACTCAACAGGCCACGTCACCGTCTATGGATGGAGAGTTTCATTACTAAAATAATTATCCACACCAATAAGCCCTCTTGCTAAGTAAAATTCATAATTATGCATGGATATTTGCTTTATCGCATTCTGTCAGCCAACTCACTGGCCATTTAAATCCCTCTATACCATACCATTTTACATCTTAATGAAGCAAACATAACTAAATATCATATTTTAACATCATACTTGTAATACCAGGATTGGAAAGAAACATCCTCCTCCTAAAAGCTTTGCTGTTACAAGAAGTTGATTATCCAATGGTAGCTTCAGAGCATGAAAACCAATTATTAAAATTTTCAAGCGGCTTGAGGAACTTTACCCTTACCTTCAGACACTCATCACACCCTACACCCCAGCCAGACCCCTCCACTCTGCCTCCTGTGGCAAACTGACTGTCCAATCCCTCCGGGGGCCCGGCAGGGTCTCACCTCTTCTCTGTCCTGACCCCTCAGTGGTGCAATGACCTTCCGCAAGAGACTCAAAACCCACCTTTTCAGACTCCACTACCACTGAATTCTGTACATCTACCCAATTGTCATCACCACTGCCTACTTGCTTAATACTATTTGTATATGTATCCCTGCTTACTCCTCATTTTTTTTTAAAAGAATAAATTACTAACCTTTTCCTTCCCAGTGTTACAGGTATGGTATGCAGCTGCCTACAATGATGTTTATCGCTGTATTACTGCACTGATCTCTTGCGATAACTATGATTGTTCCTACCATGTATTAATGCACATCTTGTAAGTCGCTCTGGATAAGAGCGTCTGCTAAATGCTTAAAAAGTCAATGTCAATGTAAAATAGGGTTAAGACTGATTTCGATGTATCCACTCATTGCAGCCAAACCAGAACTTAGCAATCCATTTTTCTAAGATAACTTCCCATTTGGCTCCAATAAGTGGATATTTCATCATCTGTCTTAACACAGTTTTAATAACCCTGATATAAACGGGTACTATGACCACATGGCACATTAAAACTTGTGCTATCGTAGTTATTTTAATGAATACATGTAGGATAATTAAACTGTCACACATAAGACATAGTGTAACATAAGACATCTCTTAAACGTAAATGTTGTGCTTACTATTACTGTGCTGCTTTGGTGCATGAAAAGCCTTTGCAGGCCTCATAAACAGGTATCATGGGTAGGAGCCTTTAAAATGGAGATAAAACATCAGGAAGCAGAGAAGAGCGACTCATTGTCCTCCTGAGCATCCAAATGACAGGCCTAACTTGTAAATACAGACATCGCTGATGGGCACCGTGCGGCCATGGGTTCAAATCATCCCATCACAGATGGACCAGCTCTCTGCCAGTGGAAAAGGTCACTGGGCAAATGTGGTGACCAACTGAGATTGGGACAACTATTTTGGCTGGTGATTGCTGCCAGATGAGTGCTAGGTGGCAGGTGGGATCCGATCAGAGAAGGATCTTTTGTAAAAGAAAACAATATCTCTTTTTTGTCATTTCGATAACATTCATTTACATTTTACATTTTAGGCATATCCAGAGCAACTTACATTTCTTTACATACAAACCATTTCTAGAGCTGGATATTTACTGCAGCAATTCAGGTAAAGTGCCTTGCTCAAGGGTACAACAGCAGTGCCCCACCTGGGAAACTAACCTCTGAGTTAGAAGTTCCCTCTAGTTCCCTAACCATTCATAGTTTGCCAACAACATGTCCAGTCTTCAAATACAATTTTCTGGAATGCAATGTGCAACAGTCTCCTTGATTTCACAACTATGTTATGAGCGACAACGGTAACCTTCTGTTAATCAGACCTATTGTCTGTTGCATGGTTATTATGCAAAACACTGAAATACAAACAAATTGCATTGTGAGACTGAATGCATTTTTTTCCCCCAAAGTCTTTGACAGCGGCTGCCTCTGATGGAAGGGTTTGGGCAACAGATGTGAAACCTGTTGTTCCTAGTTTTTACAACAGTGGCTCATCTGATGGTGGCAGACTCTAGGGGCCGCTTCGTTGTAAAACAAGCCACAAGTGAAGGATTTTCAGATGAAAGCAGTCCCAGAGGGAAACGCCTCTTGTATTAGGCCGTTTCCCCCTCAACCTATGCACACGCAGAAGAATGAGGCTTGGCCGCCATAATGCATTATGCATCCCAGCATCGCTCATTATTAAGTGGTCCCTGGTTGTTCGGATGATAGCAATGGGAACAAATATCCTTTACTCCACTTTCTGGCTCAAAAAAAGTGTGGATCTGCCGAACGTGTCACCACTCCCTTTATCAACTCCTTTAGTGACAACACAAGTGACAAGTGACAACAACTGGGTAGGCTTTCTTCGACCCCATGTTGCAAAAATTACTCCTCTTCAGACTAATCACTACGCCTGTGGTGCTCACATAAATAAACACCTTCTTGCAAAAGACATATTTAGTCTTGTGAAAGGCAGTGAAGAAAACAACACTTGTTTCTTAACAGCTTGTTTCCCTGAGAGGAATATGGTTGCGAATATGTATGAGAGGAAAGCTGGAGTGTTGCATCTTTGAGGGTAGCAGGAGGGGAGTGGCAGTGCAGTTGCGGTGATTTACATACTGACACCAAAATTGGGACAGCTGATCGCTGCCATTGGTTGGTCCTGAGCGGAGGATCCAGTGCATGGCACTACAGCAGAGTTGTACTGCATGTGGCGGTGGATACTGTAATGGAAAGCATCCCCTTCAGAAACCTAAGATAGAAAATGCTAGTACATCATTATAAAACCATTGAGGGACAACCGAAGCCCTATTGGGAATTTACAAACTTGATATTTTAGAAACACATTCATTACAATTGTAATTTGTAATTAATGTAGTTTGTATAGTTTGCTTTTATTTTTGTGATTTTTGTAGTTTATTGGGGACAGGTTTTGGAAATTAGCCTTTGGCTATAAATGCTTAATGCAATGCATCTGATGCTTGTCTTTTAACATTGTGACATTAACTTTTGCTATGTCCCTGACAAATAAATAAATAAACAATTTGTTTACATTTTTACAAATTGGGGATTGATTTTAGCTGACTTGGTGATGCATTCCAATCCTCAGGAGCCCCCCAGACAAAAACAAACTCAGACATTAGGCTATTGCAAGGTAATATTCATATAAGACCTTGAAACTAACTCCATGTGATTAAAGAGATCTCAGATCTACACCATTCAGACCTTTTTATCCACCTACAGTAGTGAATATAATCAACATGTATAGCCAACCTACATGCAGAACCACATAATCAACTATTAAAATTAAAATAAAAATGGTACAATTAATCCAAGCACTCCCATGCTTCAGTGCTCCTCAAACTTCTTGTATAAGTCTGCTAATTTTGCTGCAGAAAGTCAGTAGCAATTGATGCCTTGTCCACTTAAACACAAACCTCACTGTGCGTGTGGCTGTGGCTCACTGTGTGTGTGGCGTGTGGTCATTTGGTCTCCTCTCCTCTGTATAGTTGAATGCAAACTTGATTTCACACAATGAAGTGTTATCTTTGCTGTTGCTGTTAGTCAGCTCCTGGAATTTAAGGTTGTGCACCTCCCTGACAGTCATAATTTTACCACAGAGTTGAAATTCATTGCCTCAGATATGGATCTGATTGTTGTGACTTTTAAAGAAGTCGGTTATTAGTTTATCGGCTTAATTTTCTATAACGCAGAGCAGACACAATGCAATTTCAAACTCAATTTAAGCCTCCCGGACAAATGATCGGGATAATATCCCCACGTTGCAAGCTTGGTCAGGACTTGATTGTTGGTGAAATTAAAATCGTTGCGGGATTAATGACCAATGGCGTTAGCTCACTCAAAGCAGAAGATTTCGGTATGAGAACAGGCCATAAGCTAACACTTAAAATCCATGACAGTAATGATAATAAAATACAATGATATCACTTTCCTTGTTATTATTCTCCTGCATTTACTGACAACAATGCTATAAAAATACATTGGGCCATGGCCCAGGTACCCCCCGTTCCGCATACCAGAATTTAAATAAAAGGTTATTGAAACAGCAGATCTCTCTGGCACTATGATACTTTGTTGTTAGAATTTGGGTCACTCGCTACAACATTTGGCAGAGCACATATGAACATGCTGCCTTTAACTGTCACCAAAACACATTTTCTACTCAAATCCGATGGTGAATCTGCAATCTCTTGACTAATATCCTTCACTTCACACAACAATGGGGATCTAACTGAAAGGCAGCTCCATTTATCATTGAATCTGTTTACAATCTGTAAGAGCCTAATGATTACCACACAATCTTCACTGTCCAGGGCAGTAATTAACGTAAATCGGTTGTAAAAACAAATGGCATAATTCGCTCTCCCGATCTGTTTCAGTAATGGATGCAAATGTTGTATTACATATTCTGAATTGTGTATACTCTTCCAAAGCAAAATCTGCCAAGCTCAGGTTATAGAATTCTTCAAGTACAAGTTGATGAGAATGACAGAATTACAGATAATCTTGATAATGGATAAATGCTATCGTCCTGAGAGTAAAAGCTCTGAACACTTCGTACAATAAAATAGTACATTTGAGGCTAGCATTTGAATCATAAATGTTACAGTTGAATAAATCCTTTAGAAAGCAAATCTTAACAAGCAAAAGATAACTTAGAATACAATGACTGAAAGATTCAAGAGAAAAACAAGACCAACCCCATACAGTACCCTAATTGTTGCCTGCCTGAGGTAGGTGCAACAACAGATGTACTCCTTACCATACAGAGACTATCAGCTCTACAAAATAATTTAAATGTAGCTGCACTGTATCAAACTGTGAAGATTCAATCTATCTTTGGAATAGTACCTCGATCGATGCAACTAGCAGTGACCAATTGACATAACTCCAGAAGTCCTCAGCAGCAAGAGGAGTGAATAAAACAATAAAAAGCTTCTCCATTAATTTGCCTTCCGCAATCTGTGTACCTTTAAAGATTGTACGTGTCTAGTCATCTCCTCTGAAAGCATCAGGTGCTCTAGCTCATCATCTATGGCTGTAATCTTATTGCCCCAATACCAAGGACCTGTGTGATAACAGGAGTCAAACCACAATGTTGACATTTGTTTTACTACACCTAGAAACACTGCATAGATGTAATTAGGTACACCAAACCATACATTTTAAAGTTTAAAACCATAGATAAGCATCAAAGGAGATGGACACTTTATGGCCATTTTGGATTTTGGGCAGACCACCATCAAAAGCATCCAAAGAACACTGTACTACTGAATCGTGTGTTAGCATAGCATTGGAAGGGCTATAGAAGTAAACATGACAGAAACCCTTGCCTTTGGCCACATTTTGCCCATGGAAAACCTTGCTGTGCACAATATCTTCAGTGTAAGGACTTTCCCACACAATTCCTTCTGTACCCAACTTGACAGTCTCTTCAGCAAACGGTTTCAGGAATGTATCAATTTGAGGTTTTGAACTGCCACACCGCAAAGACGATAAAAAGGTGCATTTCTGTCTAACCCGCTGGAGCCAGGAATAATGTGACCAATTAATTGATCAATTTTAAATAATAATATATATGAATTGATGTTC
Organism: Aldrovandia affinis; assembly: GCA_029706075.1. Lineage (NCBI taxonomy): Eukaryota > Metazoa > Chordata > Actinopteri > Notacanthiformes > Halosauridae > Aldrovandia > Aldrovandia affinis. Next base: position 5,076,903 of record JAINUG010000049.1, read on the forward strand.
TGTAATAAAGTCAATTAATAAAGTACTAATTCACAAACGTACTAAGTAAACATTCTCAACATTAAATAAACAATAATAATAACCAAGATAACCTCAAAATATAACACAAGTAAATCAACCTTATAAACATAGCAGATGTATACATTAATATCCACTCCAGTTTTACAATCTAGAAGTTTTACTCTATAATACTCAAGCTCTCTCACATCTTATTCAAATCAGCTCATCTGAAGTTAAATGAGTTGGAGTCTTACCTTGCCAAAATAAATCTAAAGTGATTGCTCCATGATCACTTGTCCCGGGTGGCTCCACTACCTCTGAGCCACTAATAGTCAGGATTATTACAGAACACCAAATATGAAATTGATTTCCGTTTTGTAAGGTGAATGACAAACTGCACCAAAAAACAGTCATTTACAACATCTAAAAACTCCTCTTTGCATTTTCCCTGTCCTGACACAATGTCCCATTTAATAGAGGGGTAGTTAAAGTCTCCAATCATTACTACTCTAATAAACTTGTTTAATGTTTCCGAAGAGTACAGTATTTATGCTGCTGTCCGAAGCTGGAGGCCTATAGCACACTCCAGCATGAAATCGCTTTTCATGCTCCCCCTGCAATTTGATCCAAATATCCTCACTAAGAGTGAGGGGGTCAATTACTGATAGCTACTGCACATTTATATTGTCATCCACATACAGTGCTACACCAAACACTTTACTGGTTCTGTCTTTCCTGGACATTTTATACCCAACTCATCCGAGTCCTCTGCCCCAAGTCACGCTTCCGTAATCCCTATTAATGTTGTAACTACCATTAATTATGTGGGCCTCAAGTTCCAAAAACCTGTTTTACTTTATTATGTTTCTAGCATTAAGACTCAGTTCAGAGATGGTAGTCTGTCAAAGCGATAAGCTTTTTCCTTCTCAAGCAAGCGTCACACTTGTTATAATTACATTGAACATCTAAAGAAGGCTAATAAATAGCTTAAATAATTAAATATTTTAAAAAGACTAATCTGACAAGACATTTGTATAATATACACCCCAAAATTTGAACATTCTGACCCATCCCGAGTGGATTTGGTAGCAAATCTGACCCTGTCATTCCTGCCCTGGCCAGTTCAGTGTCAAAATTGTGGCTCAAATTATATGAAATGGCTTCCCTGGCCCACTATGACGCAATGGGGATGGATCGTCTAAAAGTGAAATTGGCTGTTCTAGTGTGTGGATGGGCCCCACAGTCTTGAGTATTGAATCCAGACCGTGCCAGTGCCAACTGTGGTCAGTAGCCTTGTGAGGTGATGCATAATTGGCGGTAGCATCGCCTAGGGAGGGAGGGATTCAGTAAGCCAGGTTGGTCAATCGGGCGTCCGCAGTTTGTCTGTATAAAGTTACACATGAAGTGTCTTCCTCCGACTCAAGTCTGTGCAAGCTTAACTTGTAGACTGCAATTAAAATTCACAAACAAGCAATTATCAATGACCAAGTACACAAGACCTTAATGGCATTGCTTCAATAATTCATAATAGTATAATACACAAGTAGAGTGTAATAATAATACTATACAAGAATTACAACTAGACTGTCACTGAGGTGATACAGTTTTTTTCAATATTAAAGGCCCTTTTGAAAAGATATGGTTTTAACAGAGACTTAAAAGATGGAGGAACACTGCTGGATGGCTCATCCTGTTAAGGCACTGTTCTAGTATGTGGATGTGCCCCACAGTCTGATATCGAATCCAGACTGTGCCAGTTTTGACTGTGACCAGCAGTGATGCATACCAATGCATAACTGGCAGTAGCGTCGCCCAGGGAGGGAGGGATTCGGTCAGCCATGTCTCGGTGCACACCAGCCACCACTGCTGTTCAAACGGGTGACCACAGTTTGTATAAAGCTCCACACAAAGTGTCTTCCTCAGATTCATGTCTTTGCAAGCTTAACCTGCCAACTGCGGTATGAAAAGAAGTGTCAGCTGACATGTTTTGGAGGAGAGTACGTGCTTGTCTACACTCTTCTGAATTGACAGTGGGGGTTGCAGCAAGCGCGGCTTAGGAGTATAATTAGGCATTCAGAACTGGGACAAAAAGGGGAAAAAGCATAGAAGTGCCATTCCTAATATGTGAGGGTAGGATATTACACGACCGATGGGCTATTGAGGAAAAGGCTCTGTCATCCAGGGTGTGCAAACTAGTAGTAGGTACAGCAAGTCTCCTTAGGTCACAGGACCTTAAAGGCCAGATAGCATATAGTACTGTATAAGATAAGTAAGATACTCAGCATTTCATCATTCAGACTCCCTGAATGTTCAGGCTTAGACTTAATAATCTAGTTGTGGAATCAAGCTGGGATGGAACAGAACCCAGAAACACCTCTGGCACTCTAGGACCAGGGTTTGCCTGCTCCTGTTCTAGAGGGAGCTGATTCAGAAGTCTCCCTAACTGAGAATCTGCAAGCCTTCAGAAAGTCTATTAATAGATTTGATGACTTTGAAAAACTTTGGTCCCCTGATATTTAAGTACGAAGCTCGTTATCTTTTTCTGCACACCAACTTTTTACAGATAAAGTAAACATGCAGGTGCTAAGATGTGGAAGCATGTTCTCAGTAGGTCGAAAGTATTAACCTGACCTTTGCAGACAGACGCAAACAAGCAAAGACTAAATATTACTCAAACTAAAAACACAGCCATTCAATGTACAGCCTGTACTAAGTACAGCCATGCAATGATTAGGTTACCAAACTCTCACATCACAACATTAGGATGTGCATTACTCATTCGCACTAAATAGCCATTTAAAGGTGACGGGCACATTCTGTGATTTGAATAATACAATGGCACAGCTGTAGGCCTTTATTTCCTGCTCATATGGCCTGTTTGAAAACCACCAGCAATTTTCCACTGTAAACAAACCCCAAACAATGGTAATTTCCAGGCTCCATCAAAAGTGGCTTGTCATCCAGTGGCTTTATCTGGTCCAAAGCATTTTCAACACTTCTGGACAGTGCGTCCAAGGAGGATTTATATGGAAATGATAAATCACATCTCCACAGATGCCTCTTTTTGAGACCCTGTTAAATTATGGAGATGCGTATATTTGGACACATAAACTCACACATTACCTAGCTGTGTTAGCGGTGGATGTCGGGTTCAGATATTAAGCCTACATTCTGAGTAGCTGCAATGGAAAAAAAATGCATTCAAACTGAACAGAGCCTTTCAATGTGCCCTTTACTATTCCAGTGCCAATGTCATTTTAGGCATTGTAAATCCCATTCAGGAGGGTTTGATGTGGTATAGAAATACAAATCTATATTAAAACATATGGGTTACCAAGCTTCCTATCAGTGCTAGCTCTACTGATGTACGATGTGTGACTTGTAGAGTGGAAAATAGTCACTGACCATAGTAAAACTGGCCATTCCAAATTTGGGCAAAAATGTAAAAAAATCATGCCAAAATAATGAGACACTGAGGCTGACCAACAGAGTCAGACTCCCTTTTAATGTTCCTTGTAATCAACTAAACAAGTTGTGATTAGTTGTGATTCGTTACACTAATCAAGTGTAATCAAGACCAATATTGAGTCTCAATATTAAACTATTAAAATATTAAATATTATAACGCATAATGCGTTATTTGTCATGACAATTTCATGGCAACTCTAGGTGAGCTGTAAGCTTTTCCTGTGTGATGAATTGGTTCCCTCACAGTAAGGAAGTGCTACTCGGCTTCCATGCCTCACTTCCGTCTTCAAACGTGCCAGAAAACACCCTTTAAGAGAGGACTCTTTTGTTTGTCCATTTGCGCATTATCTTCCAAATTAAATTCAACTTCTCCACCCCCAAGATGAGAAAAGGGGATGGAAGTTACTTCAATTGGATCATTTTCCAGGGGCTCAAAACTTTGTTTCAAAAACCCCAAAGATGACCACAAAATCAATGTTTCAGCCAGGCCTTCAGTGCCAAAGCATTTTTCCTGATTAGAAATCCACCGTAAATACCAAATTCCAAATTCAATCTAACCACATAGTGGTTTGAGACATAATTTTTAATAAGAAACAATAAAGTTGAGCAAGACTTTTTCCATTACCATCAAAATCCTTCTTGATTATTTCAGTGACCACAGACCCCTGACTCTCTGAACTCTAACTTTGAGCAAGTAACACAACTGTCTGATGGTAGACTTTGAAATTAAATCAGTCCTGGGTATTTTTTCAATAAGACTAAAGTGCTTGTGTACAATCAGAGAGAAGCATGGACAAACTTATTAATATGTACAACACAGCAATTAAATCACAAAAGCAGTTCCATGCTAATGTATTAGAGTGGTTAATGGCTTCCTTCCAGGTACCACTCCAGACATCGTTAATCAAACAAATTCCTCAAATCACAAAAGGGCTGATCGATGCTGAAAATGACTGTCCTTGCTCGATATCTTATTCATAAAACATATCTGAAGGAAATCTGATGCAAACTTACACCTGCAAAAATTTCAAACCATTTACTCTCCATCTCTATAAAACAACCCATACATGTTAACAATGTACAATAAAACAGTAAAATGATAGGCAATATACAGTAATACTGCTCAGAAGACATACATTTAACATTACATTTTATTTGTTCAGCAGACATTGGTACTGTGACATAGTCCCCATTGGACAAATGTACAACTTTATAAATATTTACATGGCATATTTATATTACTTTCAAATGAGTGAATATTTACTAAAGCAATTCAGGTTCTCCATTTAGGATTGGAACCTGCATCCTTGTGGTCTACTTTCATAACCATTACATCACTTGGGTGACAGTGCTGTCCATGAGCGATGCCCTAATCGAAAATAGTCTGACCTTCATTGATTCATAATGAAAAGGAGTTTCGTAATGTACTCTCATCCCTCTATTATATTATCCTCACTACTGCCTAGTAACTGTCTATGGAATCACTTTGGTCTGTTAGACAAGAAGATGGTTCAGTCATCCATGGGGTCCACTGCTTGTTTCGTTTAAGGGCTGGCGATAATAAGCAGGTGAAGAACTCACAGGACAGGAATCAATGTCTGACCTTTAATGCTCAATAGCATGAACACAACATGTGAGGTTCAAGTCCCATGCGTTGACTCTAGAGCAGGTTTAGCAAGTGAGAGATCCATACTCAGAGAGACAGGGATGAAGGGAGGGCAAGAGTTAAAAAAGGTTGTAAAGAAATGGAGGTGAGAGGAGAAAGGGTGAAAGGAAGAAGGGGATGGACAAGCCAGGGATGGTTAATGAAGGATAGGGTCATAGGAGGTAAAGAGGTGGGAACGGAAGCAAGATAAAGAAGGTGGCAAAGAGAAAAGGAAAAGGCAGAAAGTAGAGAGGAAATGACAGAGGGGGTACAGGGCTTTAAAACAGGGAGAGGTTGTTCAATCCTTCAAGGTTCACTACCCCAGTCTGATGGCCAGGTTCACTGGCTGAAAACAGAACTTAAATGATAATAAACTTGGAGTAATCTAATTTGCCTTTCAACCTGAACCCTGACTGAATTTCAGTATAAGCATCAGTTTCAAATTTTAAGTTAACTTGACCGTAAACGTTAGATTATCATACAGTTAAAGCACCGCATATCTTTTCCATACAGATGGGTCATTTTGGATACTTTTGCGATCATTTAAACCACTTAGCACACAAACCTGATCTGTGACTCGATATCCAAAAGGTCGGTATTCATTTACGAAAATAGTACAAGATAAACCCAATTATCTTTGAACGACACTATTTACTGACTAAGAACTGCTCATGGGCAGATTACCGCATGCTAAAGAGCGTGTACTCCGCACTTTTTCCCTACATGCTCTATTAATCTGAACTAAACCCATCACTCACTGGCCGAATTGCTCCTTCGGTGAACATATCAGTGAGAACGCAGTTGCGAGTGACACTCGTGCATACATAACTAAATTCATTCGAAGCATGTTATCTTATCTACATCGACGTAAACTTAAAAATATCACTGCACAGTCGTCATATCGAGCCAGAGACGCAGGGTATTGCAAGGAATCGCGGCGCTTGCTGAGGCGGAAAAGGACATGGGGACGAGCGGCATTTCACATGTTTTAAAAGAGGTGGCGGGTAATTGTTTTACAAATGTTCACACTTTAACACCTTTGAGTGTATAATTAAGTGGCACGCAAGAAGAGGTTCTGTGCGAGGAGTTGCTTTGCCTTCTGTGGCTTCTTGCAATGATCTCTCTCCAGGTGATACCAGGCAGTGGCATCAATTATGTTATGTATATGTTATTTTACGTTATTGTACTGTACAAACAAATAGGGCCAGTACTTAATCAAACTTGCAGTTTAACACTATTATTAACTAAGACAGCATCAATACATATTTCAACACCAAGCTACCCACGCTGCGTAAAATGACAAATCGATAATATTTCGGGGTGAATCCATACAATAAATAAAAGCGTTCAATTATTTCACGCCTGCTGTTCAGCCTCTTATAAATCCAGAAAACCTCGCTTGTATTTAGCCAGCGTTGTTACCTGTTCGGTCTCAGCGCTTCAGGTGATACGTTATTTGAATGCAATCATTCACCTTTCCAATGCAAGAGCCGCCAAAAGCGCACGTGCTGCACGCTGTATAAGACATAACCACAATATGTCTGGATATGTTGTCAATTTCTGTATAAATCGTCACATTTTTAAGTTAAAAATGTGCATTGAATTTGCACCCCCTGCAGATGGCTTTGTCAGTGGCATAGGGGTTTGCAATTCTGCTAAATCATTTGCGTTCTCATGCAATTAATGCAAAGACACCTGCCAAATTTGGCCAATTTTGCTTGAGAACATAACATACAATAAGATAGGAAACGGACTCCTAGAGTCCAGAAAAAGCACCTACCAGCCAGTAGTTTTCTGCAGCGGCGTATTGTCTGGGATAACTACAATTTCCAGATAGCGACTGACAGGGAGCCGGCGTAAGAAAAATCTGTATCCACGGCTAGAGGCAAATTCAGAGCCGAGAGGCGGCCGTCCGTCGCTGCTTCCAGCCTGTTCACAACGCACGTCTATTCCCGGAGCGAGAGCAAACTGCGCTGAATCAAGTGTTAAAACCCTGGAACACAGAGCGACTGCTCGCAGCGTGCATCTGTAGTCCTGCGCAACGCCAGGCGCTGTTACACCCAAAATCATGTAGCCGCTTTCAGAGATCAGGATCAATATAGCGACGCTGTATTAGAATTCGTTTAGAGATGCATACCTTCAGTTGCGACCTTGAACGGTGGAAACTATTAAATAGTGTCGTATAAGTGCATAGGACCCCTTTGTCCCTTTAATAATACGTCTTTGGTCTTTCATACGGTACAAATCATATTCTTTGTTTTGGTATGTCAATGTAGCCTTTAAATGGAAGAAGCGTTCCATTTTATGTCATGTTAAAATTAAAACAAAAGCTTTTCCAGCGAAAACACTTATTTTAAGGAGCCTAAGCATGATGACTGCGAAACATTTAAAACATGACTAATATAGGTATAGTTAATATAGAAACGTACATGTTTTGTGATTTATACTTTTCGGGTTAGGATCTAGGTATGCAGGGCTGGATTCAATATGCGTTTTGACATGCAAAGTTCTCGTTCTCCTCTTCATCCTCCCGGTGTTCAAAAGTGTAATTAATGCAATTATCTTATGAATTCCATAAATGTTGTGTCCAAACCGTGTCAATGGTAAAGTATCTCAATTTCATGCCCTGACGGTTTGTCTAATTGAGGAGGTAATTGCAATACATTGATACTAGGAGTGATGGTGTAATCCACTGAGCTGTTGCCCAGGACTTATTCAGTAGCCTACCTCTTTGTTAAATAAACTGAATAGATTTGATGGATTGAAGTATTGATATTTATGAGTATTAAGGTAACTGGATACAAAAACGCTTCAACATTGCAACAATAGTATGCAGCATTTATAAGAGACAGACTCTATCAGAGCATGTGTGCTCCAATATGGGAAGGCACCATTCCAAACAGAAAGCCTAAAATGGTATTATATTGGTGCCGTCTAGAGTGACCAGATTCAAATAGTCCAAAATGCCTAATGCCCATAAACAAATGTGGGGTTTCTGGCATCATCACTGTTAGGTTGTATCACTCCTTGATTGAAATCAGGGCACCAAGGTATGTGGCTTTGGTGCCAGTGTGGTCCATAGTGGATTAGCATAACTTGTGCCCTACCAGGTCACACACTACAAATTTCAATTATATCTATAAGGACTATGCTGGAAATGATGGGTCAGGCGTACCAGACAAGGAGATTCGTGTATCACAATTGGCCTTGTCAAATAGTGATATTGCCTGAGCCAGTTTCCCCACATAGTAGCTCCACCAACATCTCTGTATAAACCAAGCTCATCCCCAGCCCCATTGGTGTTTGGCATCACCATAGTGTTCACTATGAGAAGATCACTTCAACAAAGATGTTTTGTGCTAAAAAGTTGAGGTTACTCACTTTTGGCAGTGAGAAGTTTCCTACACCATCAAAAGGCACTTGGAAACTGGAGGAAACTCTGGCAGGGGAAGACAAGTTTCTGAGAGTCAATAGCTTGCGTAATAGGCGGCTCACAGGACAACAGGCGGCTCACAGGACAAAAGCTTCAAGAACAGCTTAACACTGGTCGAAGTAAGGAAGTCTCAGTTTTAACTGTGAAGAGAAGACTTTGAGCTACAGGTTTGACAGGTTGAGTGGCAGTAAGAAAGCCATTGCTAAGATGGCAAAATAAGAAAAAGAGGCTTGCCTGGGCAATGAAGCACTGCCAGTGGACTACTGAAGACTGGAAGAAGGTCTTATGAATCAAAAATTGAAATCTTGACATTTTGAAAGGTTTTTGTAGGCCGTCGAGTAGGCGAATGGATGGTTCCTCAGTGTGTGACACCAACTGTCAAACATGGAGAAGGAAGCGTGATGGTCTGGGGCTCTTTTGCTGGATCCAGAGTCGGCAACTTGCACAGAGTGACTGTTAACCCATGTTAACCCATTACATGTTCCCTGAAAAGGGCCTTTTTTTATAACTCTGAAATGTACATTATTTTTCAGTTTTTGGTAACATAAACTTTTTTTTTTAACCTCTGGCAGTTTACTGCTTACCTTTGTACCATTTCAGGTTATTCACTGGACTTGAACTGCTTAAATTTCAGTAAAAACTGGAAAATGGGGGTGTTCTAAAATGTTTTACCGGTAGTGTATGTGTTTGCGTTTTGGAAGAGACAAGCTTATGGGTGCTTATAATTTTCTTCCATTTCATCTCTTTCGTGATTGTTACATATCATTTTTATGTCTAGGATTTAATGTTTTTTAAATGAGTAAACCTATGTCTGTAGATTTGACATTGAATATTTTGTCTTAGTGTTGTAACTTAATAAAGGATACAACAATGAAGGATAAGTGAGGTGTTTCAACACATAATATCACTTGTGTTCAGTATTCAGTGTGCTGAACCTGGGCATTTTACTGTTAACCTCTTAGCTGTCAAAAGCTGTCTACATCATATAACATGCTCTATATAATATGCATATAATATGCACAGATCAGGTGGAATCTCCTCTTTTCAGCAGTGAAAATGTAGCAATTTATTAAATGCATTCTCATATTAAGAGTCATATTACCTAGGGAGGTTTGAGGTTTTTGGTTTGCTTGACCCTGTAAACTAGCAGTTGGGGAATCTGGCTCAACCTGTTGTTTACTGTTCTAATCAGAAAGAATGTCAAATTCATCATAATCTCTGCATTTAATTAATTTGAATGCACAAAGTCCATCTTGACCACACCATGAGAATTAGCATAATTCACAATTCAATAAAATAATTAATTGTAAACATTATTTACATTTCTTTCTTGATATCAGTGCCTTAAAAAGTGTTTAATGAGTCTGGGAAAGTCTATGCTATGCCAATCCATAATTTGTATGACTGATTATTATCATAAAACTGCAGGCAATTTGGACTGTTTTTGATAACCCCCCCTTATTACACCCAATTACACACGCTAAACTTTACTGTCATATAAACTCTCCCATCACTGAAAGTTGTATATCATTTATTTGAAAAAATCACATTCCATTTCAGCTAAAAGAAAATCACATTCAAATCTCTCAGGGAGGCGTACAATAATTGATATAATTTGTTTTTGTCATGCCTTCTCACCATGTCATATACGTTCAACTGAAACTTCCTTATTTGAAAAAATCACATTCCATTTTGAGCCAGTCTCCTGAGTCTCCTCAGGGCAGAGATAATTGTGTATCAGCTCACCATGCTTACATTCAACTCACTTCCTCACTGTGCAAATGAGAGCCAAGGTTGTTTTGCTGATTGAAAAAAAGTTTCTTCCCCATAGTCCTTATATTTCATTAGATTTTGACTGACGCACTGAAGCACCAACCATGCGCTTGTATCCAGCCACCAAAAATGGGCTCTGGGGTTTATCATCTGAATACCTATTGGTTGGTTGTACATGGAAGCCATGGTTAGATTGATCCAGTTCTACGTTTTCAAATAAGCTTTCATTGGCTTCTCACGGTCACTGTTAGGCTGAGACAGGTCCATGCATATCTGGCCAGTCCAGTTTTGCTGAAAGTCACGGAAGTGCTGCGTATGCATGTGAAAACTGGGGGCACACGCCACTTCAGGGTTCTGGGCAATTTCATCAAATATAAAATGAGTAATTGTTTATTGATTTAGATGATGCATCTGACAATGCTAACCATGTTGTTGTTGTTGTTACCATGACAATTTATTTGGATCTTCCTGGAAAGCATTCTGGCTAACAAGGCTCTGGTTGAATAGATTTGTACAACAGAACTGATTTATAGTACATTTTGGATAGGTTGATGGACACTTGAAAACAATTATCTGATGCAGGAACTACAACAAATATTTTTAGTAATCTTATAATTCACTTTTCCTCTCATACAAGAGGTATCATATTGTAATTTTAAAAATCTGTACAATATGGCATGTGACTTGCTAAAAACATGTAACCACTTTGGATAGATTTTGGGACACCAAAGGATGCATGGGTCCTGTTTTTAGAAACAACACTAGAATTTGATTGTTTTTAAATATTTGTATCCAGTTTTTATGGGGAAGTGTACAACCCCCCAATAATTATTTATCTGGAATCTGCTATGGCTATAGAGGGAAAAATCATCATACTGTATATAGTATGGTGTAAATCATTGTGATTTTATTTAACATTTTATTTGCTTATAAAGTGCATCATGAGTGTCATAGGTGACACATTTGTAGATGCTGACACTTGATTCCTCATGGTGCAACTATTTACTTCACATCAAGCCTTTAGCCATGTCTGTGCAAGGTGTACTTTTGGAGATATTAGGCATGGTGTAGTAGTAGTGAAAAACAGGCAGAAATAGTCATTTTTAAACCTTGAGATTAAAGGGTTAATGGAAGTTATGTAGACATACAGTGCATAATACCTTATCAAGTACTGCATGTGGCTCAAATTCAAATCAAGTATTGCAACAGCATTAAAAACCATTAATAAAAATTCATAGCCATTTATTTCCACAATAATTTATAAGTGTCCATGTCAGACTCACCAAAGGATTAATAATATTTGCAGAAACTCTGAACCTTTTATCCATTGTGGTTTAATTACTGAGATTTTCACTGGTTGACTGATAGCTCAGTTATTCAAATGTGCAAATGTTGAATATCAGGGAGCCGCTCTTATACAAATTCCCTGGGTGACTTCCAAATGCATTTTTATCAGGATCCCGCGCTTATTATGTGTGGAGCGGCCTTACAGGGCTTTCTGGAAAATGTGTGTAGCAAAGCTAATTTGTGAATGATTGCCAGAGATTATTGCCAACTGTGTGTAAATGTACAACAACACCATGATTTAAGTTGTTGTTCCAGCTGCTAAAGCATTCAGGGCTTAGCCCTGGTGTTGATTAAGGGCTGGGTTATAGTGTAGCCCAGGGAGAAAGAAAGGCAAAGAGCTCATTAAATGAATGAATATGATGTGAAAGAAAAATCCACCAAATGGCTTTTTAGGCAACCAACAGTAAATATGCCATTTTAATCATCGAAATGAATATGCTATTTTTACGGGCTGTGTCTGAAAAAGTAAAAATGCAAATATTTTTTAATCATTTGCGGGGACTTATGACACAGGGAATTGAATGTCATTTAACCTGCATCCATGTAAAATACTGGAATGTTTATGAGGGACACATTGAGCTGAAAAACTGTATTTTAAGGGACACCTTTTTTTGTCTGCCTAACAAAACTTTTGGGAAAGCTAGTGTTTTGACTTGAACCAGGCTCAAGATATTAAATATTTAACTTTGCAGCATTTGATACTCTTGGGGGTTTAGCAAACAGTTTCGAAGGAATAACAACTAAGGCAATCCCCAAGAAGATCTGAAACAAAATCTTGAAGGGATGTTAGTAGCAAAAAACATTTGCAATATTCAATATTGCTAAATGATTTAAACAAAATCCAGAATTGGGCATAAACATGGCAATATGCAATGTGGGAAATAAATAAAAATATAAGACAGTGTGCTGTAGTAGCTAACAGGATGCTGGGATATATAGCAAAAACGATTGAGTATAAATATCAAGATGAGGGAGGTTATATTGATGTTATATATATATTTTCTTATGACTGTTATGCCGTTATGCCGATGACACTCAACTCTTTCTCTCCTTCTCTCCATCTGAGACGCAGGTCCCGGCACGGATCTCTGCATGCCTGGCTGACATCTCTGCCTGGATGTCCACCCACCACCTGAAGCTGAACCTGGGGAAGACTGAGCTGCTCTTCCTCCCAGCGAAGGGCGCCTCGATGATTGATGCTTCAATCACCGTGGAAGGCTCCATAGCGTCTCTGTCCCAGGAGTTTTGGAGTGACCCTGGACGACCAACTGTGCTTCTCGGGCCACAACGCAGCGATCACCCGGACTTACCTTGTAAGTTGCTCTGGATAAGAGCATCTGCTAAATGCTTAAAATGTAAATGATGTAAATGTTATACAAAGCTTTCTTCTGGGCATCACACAACAAGAAAGATATAGAAGCTCTTGAAAGGCTAACTAAATTGATACCTGGTATGAAAGGTAAAAGCTTTGAGGAAAGACTTAAGATGCTTAATCTATTCAATCTTAGCAAACTGGGGGGGGGGTTTAATATGCCACCATTTTCTAGAATGCAGTGACTGTAAAAATGGGGCTAAAAATAAGTTTATGATGTGGTACAGGGTGTAGTAGGGGGCATGGCACTGCAGGGGGGTTGCATTTTGTATTGTTATAATGAATGTAGGCGGTAGTAGTATAATGGTTAGGGAACTGGGCTTGTAACGCTAAGGTTGCTGGTTCAATCCCCAGTTGGGACACTGCCATTGTACCCTTGAGCAAGGTACTTAACCTGAATTGCTTCAGTAAAAATATCCAGCTGTATAAATGGATTGTAAAGAAATGTAAACCTGTAAGTCGCTCTGGATAAGAGCGTCTGCTAAATGACTGTAATGTAATGTAATGTAATGAATCTGAGGGCTCAAATGGGTGTAAATCGAAATGCGTATTGCAGGTTTAGACCGCAGGATTATGCTAATAGATGGATTTGTGCAGAGTGGTATTCTTGTGACCGGTACTGGTCAAAATGCTAGAGGGCCTCCACAGAAAGGTTAAATTCATAAAAGGGATTAAGAAAGTGAACTACCATGGAAATTAGTTAAAGGAAAATTCTGCACAGATATCGGGACATTTTTTTAATGTGTTGTTATGTTCTTATGTTCTTATCAGCCTTGTGAAAGCTTTGTGCATCCTTGGTACATAGGGCCAACCAAATAACTTCATTTTCTAATATTAAATATTTCCAGACTTCAAAATAGATTGAATTTACTGGTGTATAGATATTATATGATAAAAGAAGGCTTTAAGGCCTAACCCAAAATCATTTTCAAATGTCCAATGTGCTATTTAAAGTAAAGTTCATTCTCTTTCATTGCACAGATCCTGAAAAGCGAAAATATTGATATATGTTGAGAAATAACCCAAGTTACTTTCAACTCCCAGCTGCGGGTGCCAGTCAATAGTCTCTCGGCAGCTGCCTACAGTTATTTTTAACAACATCAATTATTGCATGTTCGCAGGCCCCAGACACCCTGCCTGAGACTTGCGGGCTCTTTGTACATTGATCTCTCTCACTCGGTATCACAAGTTTGGTGCATCAATGGACTGTGTTAAAGTTCCCACCATGAACCCAGAGGAAAGGGCACAAATGTGTCTCCATCAACGAAGTGGAAACAGGCATGCTGCACAGGCAGGTGGTCCTTCTCTACTGAGATATCAAGTTTATTTCTAGGTAGCATGGTGGTTGCAAGTCATAAGACTACACTGAAAGTGTCTCACAAATGTTCTGGTAATACTGGTTATATAGTCTGGTTATATAGGCTCAATAAAGCATCAACAACTGCATTAGGCGTGATTAAAGTACATTGGTGAAGTTTAGTTAATAAATGTTAATAATATAATGCAGGACAATTTCACACGAGATTGCAATATATACTGTTACTGTGTTGTATGTGTATCCATCCTGTTACTGCTTATTAGGCAAAACATCAACAATTTATTGAATAATAATGTATAATGCTGTTATTAAGATGTATTAATGCATTCATAACAAGATCATATTATAAAGTGTTACAAATAAAAGTGTTAAAGTGTTCTCAGTCATTTCCCAGCAAAAATAAATTATTTAAATGATAATGTTGAAAATGTTCTCATGTAGGGGTGGATCAAGGGTACCCCTAGCAGTGAATTTAAACAAGTTTCTACTATGGAGTGACCAATCTTCTTCATGAACATTTGTAGTCAAGGGGTTTCTTTAGCTATTTTTGTGTTACCATATTGAGCATATCAATTTGACAAACACATTCATGTAAACATGAATTAATACATAGCTTCACTATGGGACATCTGTTTCAAATTGCAATTAGAGCATAAACAATATTGGCTCAAGGAACAGAGTATGGATGTTGTAGGACAACATCTGATGTCCTGCAATATATCCCCAAAACTCACTTCAAAACAGATTATGAACTATTTCATTATGACATGCCATGGATCCAACACCAAAACATGATTGCCTCAATTCTGCTATGGGTACAGTGACACAAAGGCTGCATATATAATGTATCAAGCATATTTAAAAAAAAGTTATTAATTCAGGAGTTGGGATTGCACAGTAAAATGTTCAGTGTTTATTGAACTAGAGTTATTAAACAGAGTTTATATTAGTCCAATTGGGATCACATGTACTCAGAGTATCACGCTTATCAGAGTAAAGGTGTATTACATCAGAATTGATTTAACACTGAACGTGAGCAGAGCTTCTTGAATCTTAATAAGAAAATTGCATTGCTCAGGGGGAGTTGTGTTATTGGTGGGGGGTTTGCAGTTCCTTCCATGGTCCATGTATGGATAAATACTTTTGCAGTGTTGGGCAGTAACGGATTATACGTAATCTGGGAAATGTTTAGTTTTTTTCATTTACAAAAAGCTAACATAGCTTTAAATAGTCCAGCAAAAATATTTGGCCCATCTGCATTTGCCATTTTTAAAATCAAATTAATTTGTAATTGAATAGCCTTGGTGTAGGCTGTGCTAATGCCCAAGAGGTTGGATGTAGATTCAATTCTGAGCCCCCAAGCACTTACAGTACCACAAAAACATTAAGTCAGAAATGTTAAATAATAGTAGAGATGGTCTACTCCTGCTTCTTCCATGTTCAGATTGTGTTGCATCATGGGTACCATAGAGAGTGCTCAGAGCTGAATTCTCTCTATTGAATGCAGAAAATACCTAATTATACATTCACACTGCACTGGGTTGGACACAACATTATAGTTTTGAAAAAACCTGTATCAATCACAACAGACACAATCATACTGGAGTAAGATGTGTTCTTTGTTTTAACATGATCGATGCTTATCGTGAGTTTTATAAGACATTTGTGTGAAGTTCAGTCCGAAAAGCACAATATTTCATTAAGGGGCATGGTTAGCAGAGCAGGTTAATTCAATTGACTATCACTGGCTAACTTATATGTCGGGTGACATTATCATGCAGGCACTTTAGATATCTGCTTAACGTAACTTAGCTTGCTAGCTACAGTGTTCAGGGCATTGTCAAATGAGCCAGGTTCACTCATTTCCTTTTGCCCTGGGGCAGAGGGACAGAAATTAACAAGAAGGAGTAGTGGAGTCATAGACTGCAGACCCCATTCTGGCATGCCCACTGTCCTGTTCATGCTCATAACATCCTGTAACTTATATTGTTTCCAGGTAATATTTGTTTGTTTGTTTGTGTTGGCTTGTGCTACGAAATAAATCATGACAGCTTCCTTTTGACTGCTCAGCTTGGTGTATTTTTGCTTTGATGTTGTTGCTGTGGTTGTCCTCTGGTTAATATAACGCAGGTGAATTTCGGGCTGTAACATGTTTGGGGGCTCATGTGGGATTGAGCTTTTACATTCCTTTTGTACGTGCGTGCTTTGTTTGGCCAATAGTGCCTTGTTTTTGCAGTCTTGCCTTGTGTATGCTGCTTTTAATTTGCATGCTTCAATTTCTTTCATTTGTTTTCTTCATTTTGACAAGAACTGTTTTTGCTTAAATTAAGAATATTTGTTTGAGTGGCCTCTAAAGGCACAGTTAAAGGTATCCAAAACAACAAGGGGATCTGTAGAGTCTATGTTATACAGGAACAATTCTGTTATAAACATTTTTGTTTTGGTTATAAATTAATCTCTTCCCCGAATGGATGATTGTATTGATTGTGTAGGTTCTGCCACATTTGTCAGTAGGTTTGACTTGCTTAAACCTCATTAACAGGTTCCCCTGTCTGCTTGTGCGAACAACTGACAGTTTCCTACAGTATAGTCATCCCCTTTGAAAGATTAATGAGTCATGTTTTGTTTGGGTTGCCAGGTTGTGAGGAATACCTAGACAATGTAGTGATATACAATTCCTCATGGTCCCAGCAATGCTAATCTAACACTAAACCTTGCAATATGCGAATTCAGTCAAGCTACTGTCACATGTCTGGGTAAGGTCATTGCACAAGGACAGGTCCAGCCCATTGGCTCTAAGGCGGAGGCCAATACTCGGTTTCCAGCCCCGAAGACCTAGCACGAGTTCCTCTGATTCCTTGCCATGATGGCGTATTAAATTACGGTAGAAACTTCTCGGTGGCTGCCTCTCTCTTGACTGACCTCCTCAATACGAAGGTTGATTTTGCGTGGTCTGACAAGTGTCAGCTGGCGTTCGACCATGTCAAGGCACTTTTAGTCAGGGCTCCTGTTCTCTTGTCACCTGATTTAAGTTTGCCATTTAAGCTTGTGTTGCCATGGTTGTCCCCGGTTAATATATTGTGGGTGAATTTCAGGCCGTTATACTCTCCAGATAAATGTAAAAAAAGAATGTGTATTTTCCTGTATGGCGCAACAACAACAAAAACATCGCTTCCCTTTATGCTGTTTTCATAATCCCCCTCAAGACATTCTTCGCTGTGTGCTCATGGTCAAAGTGTATGCTCCTGATAAAACTGGCCAAAGCTATTTTATCAGGAGTTTTTTCTGAAAGGTGGTCAATTGGTTTCTGCAGGGTTTTTTTCTCCTCATACAGCGATTTCACAGATTCTCCCCGCAGAGTAAGGTCACAGAGCACATCAGCACACTGTTCTTGCTGCTGTCCACAAAACATGCTAGTATTCCTTTTTAAATGCCTGTGTGGGCATTACCCGCTGGTGGAACAGCTTTGAGAGGGGCATTATGTCCAAGACTGCACAATCTGAACACAGGAAAAGGTTCCCGTATTATTTTTGTCATTCCTTTTGTTCAGTGTAAAGCACACAGTCTTCTTTTCTCATAATCTGACTGTCAGGCTGAGAGCGGTCAGACTCATATGTTAATGTTTCCAAATGTGAGGAACCAAGTGGAATTATCCAAAAATGTCGAAATTTGGTGGCACATTGCTGAGGGTGGGGCATGTGTGTCTGAGATAAACCTCCGGGAAAAGGAGAATTCAAGGAATAAAGTTGTATTTTTTAACAACAATGTGCTCAGCCCAGCACTCTTTCATCTTAAATTAAGCCAACAATAGCAAAAAATATTTATCCTTTCATGTCCCTCTGGGTTATCCGCTTATAGCTCAGTGAGGTTCTGTCCTTCGAGTGGATACGGTGTGGGCCAAATGTGTTCGAGGAGCAGGCCGTCAAGATCCTGAGGCCAGCTGGTGAGGGTGCTGGCACTGCCGTCCAAATCTGCAGGGAGAGAGAGAGAGAGAAAGGTGAGATGCCCAGGCCAGGTTTATGTCGCTCTGGTTGGTGCTTCCCTCTGCAGCTCTATGGATTTCCCCTATTGTACAGTCACTCCTGATTATGGAACGAGAGACAGCTGTGTGATGGAGAAATTGGATGCAACCATCTCCCGGTTTCAGCACCGGACAGCTGCCTCGATTCCTTATGCAACCTTTTCTTCCTGTGAAGTCACTTCTCCTGGGGAGCTGTCCTGGGTCCTGGAGGGCCGCCTGCCACACTAGGCTATTATATATTTTTGCTTATCTGGGATGAGTTGCATTGCTCAAATTTTCACATATTCAGTTGTACAGCTGGGTATTTACTCAAGCAATGTGGGTTAAGTACTTTTCTCAAGGTTGCAACAATGGTTCTCTGCCCAGGATTTGAACCCGTAAGACTCAAGAAGCAAGTCAACTTCCCTAAGTTGGATATTTGTTGTGGTCTTTTCACCTAAGCCACTTTGAAACACTTCAAAGTATCTTGAGCAATACTCTGGAGTGTTTTTAAAGGGCTTTCACAGCAGTTATTGTGGTGAAAGCCCCGCCTGCACTTATGGTTGAATAGAGAATGTTTAAAACTTCCTGTTCTGATGGATCATGTTGATTTAGAATGAATGGGTTTACAGCATTGCCTCGTGTTTACATATATGTTTCAGGACAGAGTCAATACACAAAACACAAAGACAGAACCTGAGTATGAAGTTATCTCTGCGACAGCCATGTCCCAGCATTTGTGTCACTGTCAGGGGAAGGTCACAGTGAAGGGTCACCTCAGTCAACATGTGAGCCTGAGAAGGTTATTTTTCTATGGTCAAGGTGAGGTGATTTTCCACTCTTCAGTCTGCCAACCAGATTGCAAATTAGTGTTAAAATGCATTTTACGATGGATATAAATTGTTATGCATCCCTCACAGCGATGGATATAAATTGTTTTGCAAAGCCATCATTTGTCATTAGACCACACCAGAAAGACAACAATAGACAAGTGTTTCAAATCTCAAAAACATCAAAAGCAAGAACTGGAGTTTGACAAATGTTTGGGGTCATCCTCTATCAAACATAAAAGGTAAATGACAGCTTCGAGAGCTGGCATAACATTACTTGTGATTTGACAGAACTATTTATCAGTTCTAATATTTCCTTGGGAAAAGATGACAGTCCAAATATGGGTACATTCCTGAACAAGCACTTGAGAATAATTCTAGTCAATTTATAAATTAGTATTTATTTACCATATACAGTTGGTATACACAAAAACACAAACACAACACAATTAAAAACATCAACATCTGTTGTTAAGGACGAGTCTACATCGGTTAAATATCAACTGCACAAATAATTCTGGCAGATCTTACTGTGTATTTATACTCATCATTCCACAGAGGCAGAGGGAATTGTTACATTTTTAAATGGAAGGCAAGTCCAGTTGTAGAATAGGGGGAAGGGGTGTAGCATATGGAACGCATAGGGATTTGGGTCAATGTTGCTTTTTTAACAAGATTCAGATTCAGAAACTACAGATGTGGCGTAAGAGTGTTTGATATGGGTGAATTGCGTGAGGCAAGCTCAGTGTGAGAATTGGCAGCCCTGTGAGATTTATCACCAAATTCAGAACATCTGACTTGTACTGCCCACATCGTGGTCATTGCAAGCAATATATTAAAGCAATAAGATCAGAGAGGCTGTGGCATAACATCAATATAGTTACAACTTACAGCTCTGTAGAGAGCTCAATTTAAAAAGAGCTTGCTATGTTAATACATCCATACATCGAATTTGGCTATCTAGGGCCACAATCTATAATATATAAATCACTAAAGGGTTAGCAACTAGTTGGCTAACTAGCTAATGTCAGCCAGCTTCAGTTTCATAAACAAGTTACCATTAACTGTACAGTTTCTAAAGTAAGTTTTGGTTATTGTGGTTATTGTCAGGGGACATACTCAGCAAGCAAGCACCTATCAGACCACCATCAGCATGTCAGGGTTTTGCAAATCAACACTACAGCGGTCCCCTAGCAGCAGAACCATTCACCAATTATTTTGCCTTCTCTCCACCGCTGATCCTCATCTTGACTGTCACGTCCTGGCGGCAGACCAGCGGCTGTACGGACGTAGGAGATTGCTGTATGCTTGCTAGCTGGGTAGCAATCCATATTGGCAGAGATGGAAATTATGTTATCGTATCTTTGATAACTTATATTGTGTTGATATTGTACTGATGCGTAGTGATATTCCCTTGTGCTCTTAATTTTTTTTTGCCATGGTGTATCATCACTATATAAATGGCTGGAACGTGGTTTCAGCCAATCATCATCAAGGACCGGACCTCTCCATTTTATAAAACCAAATATTTTCCCAGAGGTTATTTCCGCCGTAAATAAGGTGTTCAGACATTGAGTAGGAAACTCAAGTACATAGAACATGTTTTTTCCAATTACTTCTCTACCGATAATGCTGTCATGAAAATGTGCAGTGGAATGAGTTTTGATGAATTTCTGAAAATTATTTCCCTGTCTAACATGAGTGACGAGACAATTTTTGTCTTTAGTCACTGATTCTCTCAATACAGACAGAAGCCTTTCTTCAAGTTATTACACGTCAATGTCAATCCATGTAAGAAGGAATCGTAAATCAACTGACAATTTTTTTATTCAATAACAAAGTATAAAACATTGCACTCACTTCACTGAATTAAAAAAGTGATTCTCTTTTAATTTTGTGTATTGTCTGTCCCTACTGTTGAGTAGAGCAATAAGTGATAAAGTGTCAAAACGCACAGTATTTACTTCAGAGTCAATCCACATGTTCACAGCTTCACTTGTGGTGGAGATGAACAGATGATTATTTGAGATTAATAAAACACCCCAATGGGATGATTGTTTAACAATATAGTCTTGAGATGAATCTATAGTGATCATGTGCTAGGGGAGGGAACTGGTTACAAAAAAAGTCAGGAATACCTACAGGCCCTTCAGATAATGAACAAATATGTCATTTCTATTTAAATTTGTATGGATATGGATTATCATTGTTGGTAATTACTGACGCAATACAAGAACCTGCGGTATATCATGAATATTGACATGGCTAGGGGGTGTTGTTAGACACATTGCAAAGCAGAGTAACTTGTTACTGCTATCTGGATAACTTGCTACTAGCAAGGCTAACTTACATGAGTGGTGATCGTGCTGGTGGTGGTAGCCACTAGCTAGTTAGTGCAGTAGTGCCATAACATTTATCTGGTTTGAATTTACATTAGCCTGCTAGCTGTTACACTTGACTTGATTTGATTTCTCGCATGTACTTCAGACATCGCCGACAGGATAGCTCCATTTTTTGAAGCCACTTATCAAGTTGCACCACCCCAGTCATCTACACTGGCAAATTGCCACCAATTCAGCACAGATAATGATCGACAGCAATGTTTACATTTCACACTGTCACGTGTTGAATCGCGGAGATTATTATCACAGCAGTATTTTGAAATGTTGTGCAGGGGCATGCTGTTGTTTGAGGCTGTGGGAAATAGCGTACACATATTAAAAAAGAGTGCAGTTTATATTATATTTCGTTTATTTTTATATTATATTTATATTTAGTAAATATTATATTTAGCTTGGACAAAAACAGTTTGATAATATTAATAATAATAAAACAGTTTGCAGCAGGGGGAGGCTATTAAAACATGACCTTTTTTTTTTTTAAATGGTGAATGTCATAAAGAATACAGAGATCAAATTAAATTGTTAATGTTCTCACATTTTTTATTATATTTGATGTCAGTTGTTTGAAGGGTCTCTTCTAAATATCGAGTGACAATGCTTGGTGAAAATATTTAGAAGTATCATTTTGCTTTCTGTTTAAAATTGGGAAATGTTTTTTCAGCTCTTTCACATAATTTCCCCAGTGACATTGCAGTTCCGTTTTCTTGTTCAAATAATTAAAATTTTTCAGATCTACAATTTTCTACAAAACCTGGAATCGAGTCTAGTGGGAAGATTGACGCATCGAGGCTGCAAACTTGCTTGGGATCAAAAATCCTGACAGCCTTTTGAAATTTGTGAGCTGAAGAAACAGTTTATTTTATAGTTGATGAGTATTGTAATATGTTGTGAGTTTCTCTGTAACTTCATTCAATGTTTTAACACATTGGTGGTTTATTGGTGGGTCTGTGCTGTGCATCTGTTCTGTTCTGTGTGGTTCTGTGTGACTCAGTAGATAGAGCATGGTGTTGGCAACACTTAGGTTGTGGGTTCAATTCCCACTGGGACCACATATACTGAAAAATGTATGCATTCACTACTTACTGTAAGTCGCTTTGGATAAAAGCATTGCTAAATGGCATATATTATAATATATTATTAATTATATTACATCTGTCGAGCCAGTATTCTGTATTAATGTATACGATGTTCCATTTTTTGTAGTTTTGGTGGATTCTGATGTCTTGACTTTCAAACCACCAGATCTTGTTAACCAGACTATTGCCACGTCAAACAGTTAACATGAGCTGCGCCTCCAAACTTTCATCCCTCAACAAAGCCTTGAGCTCTGCCAGAATAGTGGTGTTCGGTGTGATGTCCATCTCCAGGTCTTGAATAAACTTGGATAAACTGAAGTAGCCTACTTACAACTGCCCCATCTTGTTTTGCATGGCTCGGGAGGTTTTATGGAACCTTGCTCTCTAATCAAGGTTCCATAAAAAAAATCACATTTTCCATGTTGTGCATTTTCCAGCTTGGGCAATGATTAAAAATGTTTTGACAATGGCCACAACTTTCAGGAAATGACATGCCTAAATATCACTCGCTAATGTGGGCATTGGAAGTTAAGTGAAATTATTTGGATGCAAGCTTTTTAAGGATACCTTGATATACTTTTAACATATAGCTTCCATTGCTGGACACAAATGCACTCATTTTGTTGAAATCCACCTCAAAGTTGTCTAGGCAGCTTTTGCTGCCTGCCGCAACTGAAGCGTAACTGTCGCACTTGTTTAAAAATGCATGACATTTGGGATTATCCACTTTTTCCTAATGGGATATTGTCAATAAATGCTTAACGTCTTAATATCTGTGCAAGAGTATTTAATTACATGGGTTTTGCTGAAAGACTTACATCATTTATTTCTGTTCCAATGCACAATAGTCCAATAAAACAGCAATAACGAGCAGATTTGATTTTGGAAAGGTGCCGATAGCTTATGCAAATGAATTGGCTCTCATCGAACAAAAAGCTAATTGGATTATGCAGGAGTATGACACAATCGCTGGTTACCAGCATTTTTAAATCTCAATGTGAATTAAATTGATTCACTCCAGTATTTCAATTGAATAAATCAACCTTTAAAAAAAAAAATCTAGTCCTAAATGATTTATGGCAGTGGTGTGAGGTCATGATTAGGGTGCACTGAAAAGGTTGTGGGTTTCAGTGACAGACAGAACACTGCTTTGCTTGATCAGCAGCTCAGTAAAGATCCATTGAATGGATAACATTCTGTTCAGAAATGCATGATTATTATTCATTATTGTTTTGCAGGTGTACTTGTCCACAGTGACTTATGTAATATATTGTCCATGTATGCCACTGGATATTTATTGGAGAAATTCAGACTGTACAGTATCTTGTTTAAGGGTGTAATGGCCCACGTTGGAGATAGACATGGCCTATTACTTATAATATGGCTAAATGATTCTTTGAGATCATTATTAAGTTAGCTTGATTGAATGATTGTGTACAATTTGGCTTCACGAGGAGGTTGTATCTGCACCTTGGTGCTGGAGGACTGAATTGCAGGTTTTAAAATCAAGCAGCAGGAAATGCCGGTCATAAGCCAGAAGAGATTATGGAATGGGATTGTGTGTGGGATGAGAACACAGATAATGGCACCAACAGGATTGGGGGGAAAGTTATCTTTTAATGGTTTGTTTCCGCACCGTGCATTGAGGCCACTCCTTATCACCTGCTTTCTGTCCCGGTTACAAAAATTACTCCAAATTTCAGTGAAAAAAAAAGTCACAAAAAAAGGAAAAATATATATATTTTAAAAAAATTGACAAAAAAATTTGACAAAGAAAGACAATATATATAAAAATATATATATAAAAAGAAAGTGAAAAAAAAATATTTATAAAAAAAAAAAAAATATTAAAGAAAAAAAGTTTAAAAAAATTTGACAAAAACAAAAATATAAAATATAAAAAAAATTATAAAAGAAAAAAAAAAAAAAAAAAAAAAAATATATATATAAAAAAATTGACAAAAAAATGACAAAAAAAAAAATATATATATAAAATATATATATAAAAAAAAAATATATATCTACTAAAAAAATGTAAAAAAGAAAAAAAAATTAACACCAGCTCCTCCGCTCACTCTCCTACAGGCCGCCCTGCGCTCCCCAGCTCCTCCGCTCTCTCTCCTCTCTCTCTCTCCGCTCTCCGCTCTCCGCTCTCTCTCTCCTACAGGCCGCCCTGCGCGCCACCAGCTCCTCCTCCATCACACAGAGACCACATCACGCAGACACAAAAAAAATTACTCCAAATTTCAGTGAAAAAAATAATGTCACCAAAAATCAATAAAAACAAAGGAAAAAAAAAATATATATATATAAAATGAAAAAAAAAAGATTATGAAAGAAAAAAATTATAAAAGAAAAAAAGTTTACAAAAAATTGACAAAAAAATGTGACAAAAAAAAAAATATATAAAAAATGTAAAAAGAAAAAAAATTATAAAAGAAAAATAAAAAGTAAAAAAAAAAATTGACAAAAATGTAAAAAAAAAATATATATATATGAAAAATGTAAAAAGAAAAAAATTAAAACCAGCTCCTGCGCTCTCTCTCCTACAGGCCGCCCTGCACTCCCCAGCTCTTCCGCTCTCTCTATCCTACAGGCCGCCCTGCGCTCCCCAGCTCCTCCGCTCTCTCTCTCCTACAGGCTGCCCTGCGCGCCCCAGCTCCTCCGCTCTCTCTCTCCTACAGGCCGCCCTGCACGCCCCAGCTCCTCCTCCATCACACAGAGACCACATCACGCAGACACAAAAAAAAAAAGAAAAAAAAAAATATATATAAAATATATATAAAATATTTTTATATATTTAAAAAATGTAAAAAAAAAAAAAAATATATAAAGAAAAAAAAAGTTAAAAAGAAATTTGACAAAAAAAATTGACAAAAATTGGGGCCTCCCGCGTGGTCCAGTGGTTACAACGTCCGACGCTGGCCACGGAGACCGGGGTTCAATTCCCCGTCTCGCCAAGTGTCAGCTCTGGCCGGGAGTGCCACCAGGGGGCGGCGATTGGCTGCCCCGCCCCAGGGAGGAGGGGAGCCGACGTGACGTTCGCTGCGTAGAGTGGCCCTGTAGTACTGGGTTACGGTCGACGGCCTGCGGGTGCCGTCTCGTAAGAGGCGTCACTTCGCTTCGTCACTACCGGTCGCGGGACTACGGCAGCGAACTCACATTACTAGGGGGGGATTGACGTAAAAATAGCGGGTCTAATTGGCTACCAAATTGGGAGAAAAATGGGATAAAATCAGAAACAAATTTTTTAAAAATTACAAAAATTTGACAAAAAAAAAAAAAAAATATATATATATATATAGGAAAATAATATATATATATTAAAAAAATGGACAAAAAAATTTGAAAAAAAAATATATATAAAAAAATGTAAAAGAAAAAAAATTTATTAAATAAATAAAAAGTTTAAAAAAATTGACAAAAAAAACAAAGGAATAAATAATACATATATATAAAAATTGACAAAAAAATTAGACAAAAAAAATATATATATATATATAAATATATATATAAAGGAAAAAAATATATATATTTTTAAAAAAAAAGTAAAAAGAAATTTGACAAAAAAAAGATATATAAAATATATATATAAAGGAAAATAATATATATTTGTAAAAATTGACAAAAAATTTGACAAAAAAAAAATATATATAAAAATGTAAAAAGAAAAATTATAAAAGAAAAAAAAGTTGACAAAAAATTGGACAAAAAAATATATATAAAATATATATATAAAGGAAAAAAATATATTTAAAAAAAAAAAATATATATAAAAAGAAAAAATTAATACCAGCTCCTCCGCTCTCTCTCTCCTACAGGGCCGCCCCAGCTCCCCAGCTCCTCCGCTCTCTCTCTCCTACTCCTCCGCTCTCTCTCTCCCCAGCTCCGCCCCAGCTCCTCCGCTCTCCTCCACAGGCCGCCCTGCGCGCCCCAGCTCCTCCTCCATCACACAGAGACCACATCACGCAGACAAAAAAATTACTCCAAATTTCAGTGAAAAAATAATGTCACCAAAAATCAATAAAACAAAGGAAAAAAAATATATATATATAAAATGTAAAAGAGAAAAGATTATGAAAGAAAAAAATTATAAAAGAAAAAAAAAGTTTATAAAAAATTGACAAAAAAATGTGACAAAAAAAAAATATATATAAAAATGTAAAAAGAAAAAAATTATAAAAGAAAATAAAAAAGTAAAAAAAAAAAAAATTGACAAAATGTAAAAAAATATATATATATGAAAAATGTCAAAAGAAAAAATTAAAACCAGCTCCTGCGCTCTCTCCTACAGGCCGCCCTGCACTCCCCAGCTCTTCCGCTCTCTGTATCCTACAGGCCGCCCTGCGCTCCCCAGCTCCTCCGCCTCCTCTCTCCTACAGGCTGCCCTGCGCCCCAGCTCCTCCGCTCTCTCCTACAGGCCGCCCTGCACGCCCCAGCAGCTCCTCCATCACACAGAGACCACATCACGCAGACACAAAAAAAGAAAAAAAAATATATATAAAATATATATAAAATATTTTTATATATTTAAAAATGTAAAAAGAAAAAAATATTAAAGAAAAAAAAAAGTTAAAAAAGAAATTTGACAAAAAAATTGACAAAAATGGGGCCTCCCCGTGGTCCAGTGGTTACAACGTCCGACGCTGGCCACGGAGATCGGGCCCACCCCGCCTCGCCAAGTGTCAGCTCTGGCCGGGAGTGCCACCAGGGGCGGCGATTGGCTGCCCGCCCCAGGAGGGGGAGGGGAGCCGGCGTGACGCTCGCGCATGAGTGGCCCTGTAGTACTGGGTTACGGTCGACGGCCTGCGGTGCCGTCTCAGAAGAGCTCCTCCTCCACTACCACGAAGGACTACGGCAGCGAACTCACATTATTAGGGGGATTGACGAAAATAGCGGGTCTAATTGGCTACCAAATTGGGAGAAAATGGGATAAAATCAGAAACAAATTTTTTAAAATTACAAAAATTTGACAAAAAAAAAATATATATATATATATAGGAAAATAATATATATATATTAAAAAAATGGACAAAAAAATTTGAAAAAAAAATATATATAAAAATGTAAAAAGAAAAAAATTTATTAAATAAATAAAAAGTTTAAAAAAAAATTGACAAAAAAACAAAGGAATAAATAATACATATATATAAAAATTGACAAAAAATTAGACAAACATATATATATATATAAATATATATATAAAGGAAAAAAATATATATATTTTTAAAAAAGTAAAAAAGAAATTTGACAAAAAAAGATATATAAAATATATATATAAGGAAAATAATATATATATTTTAAAAATTGACAAAAAAATTTGACAAAAAAATATATATATAAAAAATGTAAAAAGAAAAAAATTATAAAAAAAAAAGTTGACAAAAAAATTGGACAAAAAAAAAAAATATATATAAAAATATATATAAAGGAAAAATATATATATATTTAAAAAGAATGTACTAAAAAAATTGACAAAAAAAAAATATATATAAAAAATGTAAAAAGAAAAAAATTAATACCAGCTCCTCCGCTCTCTCCTACAGGCCGCCTGCGCTCCCCAGCTCCTCCGCTCTCCTACAGGCCGCCCTGTGCTCCCCAGCTCCTCCGCCTCTCTCCTACAGGCCGCCCTGCGCTCCCAGCTCCTCCGCTCTCTCTCTCCTACAGGCCGCCCTGTGCTCCCCAGCTCCTCCGCTCTCTCTCCTACAGGCCGCCCTGCGCTCCCCAGCTCCTCCGCTCTCTCTCTCCTACAGGCCGCCCTGCGCGCCCCAGCTCCTCCGCTGTCTCTCTCCTACAGGCCGCCCTGCGCGCCCCAGCTCCTCCTCCATCACACAGAGACCACATCACGCAGACACAAAAAAATTACTCCAAATTTCAGTGAAAAAAATAATGTCACCAAAAAAAAAAAAACAAAGGAAAAAAATATATATATGAAAAATGTCAAAAGAAAAAAATTAAAACCAGCTCCTCCGCTCTCTCTCCTACAGACCGCCCTGCACTCCCCAGCTCTTCCGCTCTCTGTATCCTACAGGCCGCCCTGCGCGCCCCAGCTCCTCCTCCATCACACAGAGACCACATCACACAGACACACAAAAATTACTCCAAATTTCAGTGAAAAATAATGTCACCAAAAAAAAAAGGAAAAAAAAAATATATAAAAAATATATATCAAATATTTTATATATTTAAAAATGTACAAAGAAAAAAATATTAAAGAAAAAAAGTTAAAATAAAATTTAAAAAAAAATATAAAAATATATAAAGGAAAATAATATATATATTTAAAAAATTGACAAAAAAATTGACAAAAAAATATATATAAAAATGTAAAAAGAAAAAAATTATAAAAGAAAAAGAAAAAGTAAAAAAAAAAAAAATTGACAAAAATGTGACAAAAAAAATATATATATGAAAAATGTCAAAAGAAAAAAAATAAAAACCAGCTCCCTCCTCTCCTCACACAGACCGCCCTCACTCCCAGCTCTTCCGCCCTGTATCCTCCCCAGCTCTTCCGCTCTCTCTATCCTACAGGCCGCCCTGCGCTCCCCAGCTCCTCCTCCATCACACAGAGACCACATCACACAGACACACAAAAATTACTCCAAATTTCAGTGAAAAATAATGTCACCAAAAAAAAAGAAAAAAAATATAAAAAATATATCAAATATTTTTATATATTTAAAAATAAAGAAAAATATATATATATAAAAAAAAATGTACAAAAAATTTGACAAAAAAACATAAAAATGTAAAAGAAAAATTATAAAAGAAAAATAAAAGAAAAAAATAAAATTAAAAAATGTGACAAAAAAAAATATATATAAAAATGTCAAAAGAAAAAAATTAAAACCAGCTCCTCCGCTCTCTCTCCTACAGGCCGCCCTGCACTCCCCAGCTCTTCCTTACAGGCTCTCTATCCTACAGGCCGCCCTGCGCTCCCAGCTCCTCCTCCATCACACAGAGACCACATCACACAGACACACAAAAATTACTCCAAATTTCAGTGAAAAAAATAATGTCACCAAAAAAAAAAAAGAAAAAAAAATATATATAAAAATATATATCAAATATTTTTATATATTTAAAAAAAAATGTACAAAGAAAAAAAATATTAAAAGAAAAAAAAGTTAAAATAAAATTTGACAAAAAAAAAAAATATATAAAATATATATATAAAGGAAAATAATATATATATTTAAAAAAAATTGACAAAAAAAATTGACAAAAAAAAAATATATATAAAAAATGTAAAAAGAAAAAAAATTATAAAAGAAAAAGAAAAAGTAAAAAAAAAAATTGACAAAAATGTGACAAAAAAAAATATATATATGAAAAATGTCAAAAAGAAAAAAATTTCAACCAGCTCCTCCATCTCTCTCCTACAGACCGCCCTGCACTCCCCAGCTCTTCCGCTCTCTGTATCCTACAGGCCGCCCTGCACTCCCCAGCTCTTCCGCTCTCTCTATCCTACAGGCCGCCCTGCGCTCCCCAGCTCCTCCTCCATCACACAGAGACCACATCACACAGACACACAAAAAATTACTCCAAATTTCAGTGAAAAAAATAATGTCACCAAAAAAAAAAAAGGAAAAAAAAATATATAAAAATATATATCAAATATTTTTATATATTTAAAAAATGTAAAAAGAAAAATATATATATATATGAAAAAAAAAATGTACAAAAAAAATTGACAAAAAAAACATAAAAAATGTAAAAAGAAAAAAATTATAAAAGAAAAATAAAAGTAAAAAACAAAATTGACAAAAATGTGACAAAAAAAAAAAAAATATATATGAAAAATGTCAAAAAAAAAAATTAAAACCAGCTCCTCCGCTCTTTCTCCTACAGGCCGCCCTGCACTCCCCAGCTCTTCCGCTCTCTCTATCCTACAGGCCGCCCTGCGCTCCCCAGCTCCTCCTCCATCACACAGAGACCACATCACACAGACACACAAAAATTACTCCAAATTTCAGTGAAAAAAATAATGTCACCAAAAAAAAAAAAAAAAAAAAAAAATATATAAAAATATATATCAAATATTTTTATATATTTAAAAATGTACAAAGAAAAAAATATATTAAAAGAAAAAAGTTAAAATAAAATTTGACAAAAAAAATATATATATAAAATATATATATAAAGGAAAATAATATATATATTTAAAAAAATTGACAAAAAAATTGACAAAAAAAAATATATATAAAAATGTAAAAAGAAAAAAATTATAAAAGAAAAAGAAAAAAAAAAAAATTGACAAAAATGTGACAAAAAAAAAAATATATATATGAAAAATGTCAAAAGAAAAAAAAATTTCAACAGGCTTTATAGTAATAATTATATTGTTGTTACACTAAACAGCTACTTTGTTGAGAGCTTTACCAGAGAATAGTTTATAATGCCTAAAACTACAGCCAATGTACAGAATGTTTTATAAGATATTGAGATAAGGGACATGAAAGTACTAGAAAAACGACAAAAACATAAGACCAATAAAGCAGCAGGCCCCGATGGCGTATATCCTAGAGTACTCAAGGGACTTTTTATAAACCATTGACAGATATTTTTCTGCAATCCCTAAACAATGGGGAAATGCTAGATGACTGGAATTAAGGTAGTATAGTTCCAAGATAAAATAAGGGGGACCATACTAACCCAGATAACTATAGACCTGCCATTTTAACCTGCATCTCATGCAAAATACTGGAATGTATTATTAGGAACAAGTTGGAATTATTCCTGAATAAAATAATGGTATTCTAAGGGATAGCCAACATTATTTTGTCAGGAAGAGGTCATGCCTAACAAACCTTGTTCCTTCTTTGAGGAAGCTACAAAGTGTTTTGACTTGAACCAGGCTTATGATATATATTTGGACTTTCAAAAAGCATTTGACAAGGTACCACACTAGAGGTTCATTGTCAAAATGAATTCAGTAGGAATTACAGGAGTTGTTGGGGAGTGGGTTCATAATTGGCTGCAAGGTCAAATACAAAGAATAACAGTAGGAGGGGTCATATCTGACCTTGGTGCTGTGCGCAGTGGAGTCCCGCAGGGATCGGTTCTAGGACCTCTGTTCTTCCTTATTTATATAAATGACTATGGTAATCCAAGATGATTTCAACAAAATCGAGAAATGCGCAGAAACTTAGCAGATTACTTTCAGTATTGCTAAATGTAAAGTTACGCATGTGGAAAATAAAAATATAATACAGTAGTATTTTATGGGAGGAGAGAGATTAGAATGTGTTCAATTTGAAAAAGTGCATCTAAGCAGTGTGCTGTAGCAGTGAAAAATGCCAACAGGATGCTGGGATATATAGCAAAATGTATTGAGTATAAATCAAAGGACGTTACGTAATGCCTTCGTCAGACCTCATTTGGAGTACTGCGGGCAGTTCTAGAACAAGAGGGCACAGGTGAAAATGAGTTAAAGGCAACTTCTGCATGGATATCAGATTCTTGCACAGAGTTGTCAATGCCTGGAACAGCTTTCCACGTCAGGTAGTTGAGTCAGACACACTTGGGTTGTTTAAGTCCAGGATTGATGCAGTGCTGGCTCT
The DNA here is from genome assembly GCA_029706075.1 of Aldrovandia affinis. Classification (NCBI taxonomy): domain Eukaryota; kingdom Metazoa; phylum Chordata; class Actinopteri; order Notacanthiformes; family Halosauridae; genus Aldrovandia; species Aldrovandia affinis. Next base: position 5,109,130 of record JAINUG010000049.1, read on the forward strand.
TTTTTTAGACTAGGAAACGATGAGCCAAACTGCCTGTTCACATCATTATGTATTGTTATGTTCTTCACAGAAGATCTGGAGGCTGTGGAGGCAATTTCATACCCAGAATTCCACGAGGATTCGCATTCGACCGTTTTGGGGTGCGGGAGGCAGAGGCTGGCACGCCATGCCTCTTTCAATGTCGTACCCATCTCTGTCGCCACCCAGCGCAGGGTCAGCTCCGCCCCAAGCAGCCCTCGTAGGGAAGTGACCGGTAAGGCCCTTTCTCTCTATCTCTCTCACACACAACACACACACACACACTCACTCACACACTCACACACTCACACACACACACAGACACACACACACACACATGCTAGCCTGGGAAAGTGCGGTCAGCGTGAGATCTAGTCAGAAGTGTGAGGTGACCAGGTGACCTTTTCAGATCAGGGGTTTTACACCGAAATCTTGACCAGATCCCCAGTCCATCTTATTTTTTTTAATAGTCCTAAAACTAGTCCGTCCCCCTCACCTGGGATGGAGGTTCACTTTGACTGAAGCTTCCAAATTGAAGTGCTCTGTACATTTCCCATTACTAGTATCTCTGGCCCATGGTATCGGGGTGTGACCTGTTACTCTTTGATTCTGACCAGTGTTAGGTTCACGAAATTCAGAAGACCTTTAAAGTGAATAGAGAACACTTGCACCAAATGAGAAAACAGAACATACAACCAATATTCAACAGAGTTTATTCAACCAAATGCATTCGGGGTTCACCGCCTCCCTGCCAGGCAATGAACAAATCATTTCCGGGGAGCAACAGAGTTTATACACAATAATTTAGACAAAAGCTTTAGCCTCGCCCACACACCAGTATTCTTCCACACCAGTATTCTTCCATCTCTGGGAGAACCTCTTATCTTTTGGCAAGACACACTGCTCTGACCTCGGCTGTGGTGGTTTAATTAACTCTCTGCAAAAACATTCCTAAGAAACACACAGCTTGCTGCCTATCTCTTTTGGCACAGCGCCACACCTTGTGCCAGCGTGAGAAGAGGTTCAAAAACTATGAACAGAAACAGAATTTCTCTATCAATCCCTCCTTTTTATGATTTTATCCCATATAGTCATAAAACATTTAGAATCTTTTCACATTTTGCGCGTAGCAAGTTTATTTCACTGCATAAGCTTAAACATCTTTAAACAATTTTTTGCAAGGCCATGGCAGTATCGTCTTAGTCTGGAGGATCAATTATCTCTTCATTCCCAAAGTCAGCTCCTCCAGGGCCAAAGCCTGACACGCCAGGGTACTTTGCATCATTTGGGTGATCATCCGCTGGATCATTGGGACACCGCAACAACTGCAAAACATTAGTAACAACAAGACTCCCAGAATCGCCACTGCCAATGAGGTGAGGGACTGTTTCCCGCCCCCATCCATTATCCACGACCACCAGTCATCAGGTCTTTTTGTTGGGCCAGGGCTAATTTCTTAAGACCTTCTTTATAAAAGAAAAAGAAAAAGTAAAAAAAAATTGACAAAAAAAATATATATATATGAAAAATGTCAAAAGAAAAAAAAATTAAACCAGCTCCTCCGCTCTCTCTCCTACAGACCGCCCTGCACTCCCCAGCTCTTCCGCTCTCTGTATCCTACAGGCCGCCCTGCGCTCCCCAGCTCCTCCGCTCTCTCTCTCCTACAGGCTGCCCTGCGCGCCCCAGCTCCTCCTCCATCACACAGAGACCACTTCACGCAGACACAAAAAAAATTACTCCAAATTTCAGTGAAAAAATAGTCACCAAAAAAAAAACAAAGGAAAAAAAAAATATATATAAAATATATATAAAATATTTGTATATATTTAAAAAATGTAAAAAGAAAAATATATATATATATGAAAAAAAAAATGTACAAAAAAATTTGACAAAAAAATATATATATAAAAAATGTAAAAAGAAAAAAATATATAAAAAAAAAAAAAGTTTAAAAAAAGTTGACAAAAAAACAAAGAAAAAAAATATATATAAAAAAAAAATTGACAAAAAAACTGAGGAAAAAAAAAATATAAAATATATATATATATAAAGGAAAAAATATATATATATATATATATAAAAAAATGTACTAAAAATGTGACAAAAAAAAATATATATATAAAAAATGTAAAAAGAATAAAAATTAATACCAGCTCCTCCGCTCTCTCTCCTACAGGCCGCCCTGCGCTCCCCAGCTCCTCCGCTCTCTCTCTCCTACAGGCCGCCCTGTGCTCCCCAGCTCCTCCACTCTCTCTCCTACAGGCCGCCCTGCGCTCCCCAGCTCCTCCGCTCTCTCTCCTACAGGCCGCCCTGCACTCCCCAGCTCCTCCGCTCTCTCTCTCCTACAGGCCGCCCTGCGCGCCCCAGCTCCTCCTCCATCACACAGAGACCACTTCACGCAGACACAAAAAAATTACTCAAAATTTCAGTGAAAAAAATAATGTCACCAAAAAAAAAAAGGAAAAAAAAAAAAGGAAAAAAAAAATATTTTTATATATAAAATATATATAAAATATTTGTATATATTTAAAAAAAATGACAAAAAAAAATAAAAAATATATATATATGAAAAAAAAATGTATAAAAAAATTTGACAAAAAAATTGAAAAAAAGAATATATATAAAAATGTAAAAAGAAAAAAATTATAAAAAGAAAAAAAAAGTTTAAAAAAAGTTGACAAAAAAACAAAGGAAAAAAAAATATATATAAAAAAATTGACAAAAAAAAAACTGAAAAAAAAAAAATATATATATATAAAAACATGTACTATTTTAAAAAAATTTGAAAATGGGCAAAAAAATATATATATAAAAATGTAAAGAAAAAAAAATTAATACCAGCTCCTCCGCTCTCTCTCCTACAGGCCGCCCTGCGCTCCCCAGCTCCTCCGCTCTCTCTCTCCTACAGGCCGCGCTGTGCTCCCCAGCTCCTCCACTCTCTCTCCTACAGGCCGCCCTGCGCTCCCCAGCTCCTCCGCTCTCTCTCCTACAGGCCGCCCTGCACTCCCCAGCTCCTCCCTCTCTCTCTCCTACAGGCCGCCCTGCGCGCCCAGCTCCTCCTCCATCACACAGAGACCACATCACGCAGACACAAAAAAATTACTCAAAATTTCAGTGAAAAATAATGTCACCAAAAAATAAAATAAAACAAAGGAAAAAAAAAATATATATAAAATATATATAAAATATTTGTATATATTTAAAAAATGGAAAAAGAAAATATATATATATATGAAAAAAAAAATGTACAAAAAAATTTGACAAAAAAAAAAAAATTAAAAATGTAAAAAGAAAAAAATTAATACCAGCTCCTCCGCTCTCTCTCCTACAGGCCGCCCTCCGCTCCCCAGCTCCTCCGCTCTCTCTCTCCTACAGGCCGCCCTGTGCTCCCCAGCTCCTCCACTCTCTCTCCTACAGGCCGCCCTGCACTCCCCAGCTCCTCCGCTCTCTCTCTCCTACAGGCCGCCCTGCGCGCCCCCAGCTCCTCCTCCATCACACAGAGACCACATCACGCAGACACAAAAAAATTACTCAAAATTTCAGTGAAAAAAAAATAATGTCACCAAAAAAAAAAAAAAAAAAAAGGAAAAAATAAAAAAAAAAAAAAAAATTGACAGAAAAAAAAAAAGTGACAAAAAAAATATATATAAAAATGTAAAAAGAAAAAAATTATAAAAAAAAAAAAAAAGTAAAAAAAATTGATATATATATGAAAAAAAATATATATATGAAAAATATCAAAAGAAAAAAATTAAAACCAGCTCCTCCGCTCTCTCTCCTACAGGCTGCCCTGCACTCCCCTCCGCTCTCTCTCCTACAGGCCGCCCTGCGCTCCCCAGCTCCTCCTCCATCACACAGAGACCACATCACACAGACACACAAAAATGACTCTAAATTTCAGTGAAAAAAATAATGTCACCAAAAAAAAAAAAAAAAAAAAAAAAAATATATAAAATATATATTTTATAAATATTTTTTTCCTTTGTTTTTTCAAAATGTCAGTGAAAAAAATGTCACCAAAAAAAAAAAAAAAATTAGATAAAAAATAAATATATAAAATATATATAAAAGGAAAATAAATATATATTTAAAAAATTAGACAAAAAAATTAGACAAAAAAAAAAAATATATAAAAATGTAAAAAAGAAAAAAATTATAAAAGAAAAAGTTTTAAAAAAATTGACAAAAAAATTAGCAAAAAAAAATATAAATATATAAAATATATATATAAAGGAAAAATATATATATATATAAAAAAATGTACTAAAAATTGACAAAAAAAAATATATATATAAAAATGTAAAAAGAAAAAAAATGTATACCAGCTCCTCCGCTCTCTTTCCTACAGGCCGCCCTGCGCGCCCCAGCTCCTCCTCCATCACACAGAGACCACATCACGCAGACACAAAAAATATTACTCCAAATTTCTGTGAAAAAAATAATGTCACCAAAAAATAAAAAAAAGTTTAAAAAAATATATATAAAAAAAATTGACAAAAAAATTTGAACATAAAAAAATATATATAAAAATGTCAAAAGAAAAAAATATTAAAGAAAAAAAAAAAGTTTAAAAAAATTGACCAAAAATTTTTATACAAATAAATAAATATATAAAATATATATATAAAGGAAAAAAATATATATATAAAAAAAATGTTACAAAAACATTTGACAAAAAAAAAAAAATATATAAAAATGTAAAAAAAAAAATATATATAAAAGAAAAAAAAGTTTAAAAAAATCAAGTCCAAAAAAAAATAATTATATATATATATATCCAATATAAAAATGTAAAAGAAAGGATTTTTATACCAGCACCTGAGTTAAATCTCCACAGGTCACAGCAAAGGGTCCCAGCTCCTCCTCCATCACACAGAGACCACATCACTGCAAAAAAAGACACATGTGAGGGAAAAAAAAAATATATAAAAAATTTGACAAAAAAATTCACAAAAATAAAATATATATATAATATATATATATAAAGGAAAAATATATATATGGAAAAAAAAGGTACAAAAAAATTTGAGAAAAAAATATTACTCCAAATGTCAGTGAAAAAAATAATGTCACAAAAAAAAGAAATAAATATATATATAAAAAAATTTGACCAAAAAAATTTGACAAAAAAAATAAAATATATATATAATATATATATAAAGGAAAAATATAATTTAAAAAAAAGTTAAAAAAAATTTGACAAAAAAAAAAATATATATTTTATATGCACAAAACATGATTCTTTGAGATCATTATTAAGTTACCTTGATTGAATGATTCTGTACAATTTGGCTTCACGAGGAGGTTGTATCTGCACCTTGGTGCTGGAGGACTGAATTGCAGGTTTTAAAATCAAGCAGCAGGAAATGCCGGTCATAAACCAGAAGAGATTATGGAATGGGATTGTGTGTGGGATGAGAACAGAGATAATGCCACCACAGGATTGGGGGGAAAGTTATCTTTTAATGGTTTGTTTCCACACCGTGCATTGAGGCCACTCCTTATCACCTGCCTTCTGTACCGGTTATTCCCTGGAGTGTCCAGTAACCGTGTCCATTCCTGACCATCCTCGTGTTTTATTCTTTCACAATGAGGGATCCAGGAAGTCAAGGGTGGGTCTCTGCTCACCGGACCATCTCCATGGCAACAATGCCAGCAACAGTACCTGCGGTGGGGGTGTGCTTAATCAAACCTGAGGTATAAAATAAAAAAATGGCCATGCAGTAATGCGTTGAGGTTCTCTGGAGTCATTCGCTGGAGGCCAACGGGAGTTACCACTGAGCCAAGCTATTGCACACACTCTGCTCCTCCCCTCTCCCATGTTTCCCCACGCCATTTTATCTGTGCTTTTCACGTCTAAGCACCGTCAGGGGCCCCAACGTTTGGAAAGCACACATAGGGCCTCCTGTGGGAAGAGGTGATTTGCCGGTTGTAGACACCTCTGTTTTCCTCCTATTCCACACACGCAGGTCTCAGCATGGGTTGTGCAGTCACCCTGGAATACAAGATATCCATCGTATAAGAAACCATGTTCATATGGTGCTGGCCAGAATGTGGAGCCATGGTTAGAGCGCCCTGAGCCTGAGGGTCATAGGTTCAAATCACAAATCAAACTTCAGCAAGATCCTGTGCCTCAACCGCTTGAAAATATAACTGCATAAGTGTGAGATTTTTAACACTCAATATCGGCATTTGTTAATCAAACCAATGTTGTGATGTCATGCCATGTACATTATAGCTGTATACACATTTTATGCAATAGGTAAAGTGAGGCACCTGCATTAGCTTGGTCATTGTTCTGCATCACTGCTGCATTAGTGACTGTAGATGTAGATGCTGATTTCTTCCTCTCTTGTCATTCTTGCTGATGAAACAAACTGGGATGAATGAGGCATCTGCAACACGGAGAAATCCAAGACAGATCAAGAAATCCAAGGGAAAAGAAAGGCTGGGAGAACTGATTGTTTACCAGTGGAAAAATGCTGAGTTGTTGCCCTGTCAGATGCATGCCATCCCATGGCTAGATCCATTGACCTTTAGGAAAATGCCTTGTAGAATGACCATGTCAATTCTAGCGATATCACAATTAATAAGAGGGGTCAATCATTTGCTTTGTTGTTTACACATATCATTTAGTGCCCGGCAGTCAAATGAAAGATATTGTACTGGGGGTACTGCTTGCTGAGTTTGCCCAGATCCAAGCATACCACAAATAAAAAAATAAAACACATTTTATATTAAAAAATCTCAAGTCATAGAACAGCTCAAGTCATAGAACGCAAAATGCTACAGCTCACTGGGGCATTTATTACCCAAACACCATGACTTTGCCATGGTCAAGTAAATGAGATCCACTAGATTAGGAGACTGAGAAGTGGCCAAGCACAAAGGCTAAGAGAACCACCTAGTGGTCAGTATACTTACTGCACACAAGTACAATTACAGTCCATGAGAATAGGCCATGCACAAGGCCAATACATAATTGCTTATTAGGATTATTTTGTGCTCAGACTCAGAGAGTACTAGACTTGATAAGGATGATATAATGCTGAAGGCCTTGCCCCGCTATTTGAACTTTGAAGATATTTGTGGACATAAAGCATAGTGGGAGGTTGGGCCAGACGGATTTGTCAATCAGTACTGTGAGCATACTGGAAACTGGATATCAAGCAGGCTGCTATCCACTTTCTGAGAGAGAGAACACACATTTTACCTCTGTTTTCTCTGAGATTACAGAGGACTTCTCAACTGTAGCATAAAACCATTGCTATGGGTTTACAACTTAAATGTAATTAGTTGTCCTCTACCTGCATATAGGGGTATTAAGTCCCCATAATTATTTTATTGGAAGAGTAATTGACAAACTCATTTAATAAAAAAAAAAATATATATATATTGCTAACCGTTTCCTTCCCAGTGTTACAGGTATGGTATGCAGCTGCCTACAACGATGTCTATCGCTGTATTACTGCACTGATCTCGTGCGCTAACTATGATTGTTCCTACAATGTATTAATGCACATCTTGTAAGTCGCTCTGGATAAAAGCGTCTGCTAAATGCTTAAAATGTCAAATGTAAAATGTAACAAACGCCATTGGATCGTACCCAATATATAAAACCGCCTGTAGAAGACATGGGTGTGCCTGCCCAGACAAACGTTCAGGTGAGAGGGAAGCATGGTACGAGTGTGCATGAGACCTGTGCCAAATAAATTGGAATGTGAAACATTAAGTTTACCTGAAATGTGTTTGACCTTCTCTTTGACCTTGCACCGACCCCCGTTTGTTATTTAAAAATCTGTCAATTCATTTTTTGGTTGTTAGGGCTTTATGCTTGGACCCCTTGCTATATTTTATGGGTGGGCAAATGATATATTTGTCTCTATAAACTGAATTGGCAGAGGAAGGGAAGAGGAAGAAACTGAGTGATGAGGGCAAGCTTAAAAGCAGGAGCAGAGTGAGTGCAGTAATCTCCCTGCCGTGGCTGGTCCTTTAGACCCACTGAACCCAAATGTGATCTAGTGGTGAACCAGCCAGAGAGTCTTGTCTGTATCAATAAATATGTCAAGTCCAAGTGTATTTCAGACAAACACACCCTTCTCAGATGCCTGAGGGTCAGTTATCTACTATGGTTTTAGTCAGCAGGGTGCCCCTGTCTCATCCTCAAATACCCTCTGGTCAATTGGGTGCCTGCAATTTGCCTCCAGCAGCTGCATCAGTTGCACAGTCCTCCGGCACATAAACAGCAGCAGATCATCTGATGGATTGCACGCTGGCACGTGTCCTAATTTGACAGACTGTGTTGCCGTAATGAAGTGGCCTTACAATTTTAATTAGGCATGAATTCGGATAAAATATATAAAAACTTTGAAACTTGCTATAGTCTCTGTCTTTATCCAATGTTGTGGATCAAGACCAATCAGATAAACCAATAATCACGCTCCATCTATCTTACCTGTTAAAATGACTTTGGTGTCATTCTGGCAAACCAGCCAGGAGAGCTGTGGCTTGTGCAGCCGACTGAATTTTGAGCAAGCCTACGGATTCCAGAGAGGAGCTGGCATCGGCAGCCTTAGCCCTTGCTCTCATTCAGCTGGCGGTGTAGTCTCTGCGGAGAACAGCTATCTCGCGATCTGTTGAGCGCGTGATTCCTGACCCGTCCTTTCCCCTGACGGATAACGCGGCCCCACTGCTGATCCCCTGCTGTTACAGACAACCTCCACAGCAGTTTATCTGAAACCGGGGGTGAGCGCAACCCTATGAGTCCTCGCCTGGGGCACCATCGCACCTCCCTGATCCTCTTAAATAACCCGCACCGCAGCGCTCCGCCCGCACACGACCCTGGTCATGAAATCGAAGAGGACGACAGAATCTGTTCCAGCATCCTCTTGTCTTAGAGCTCCAGGGGGATGTTTTCTTGGCCGTGTCTGCCTCTGAGAGAAGAACGGAGCGCGAGGCCACATTTACATATCGCAACAGTGTCTTGTTGAAGGCTCCAACACCATATCGCAACAGTGTCTTGTTGAAGGCTCCAACACCATTAAAAGGCAATCCTAAAGCTAAACTCGACACCAGTGCATTAGTCATGAAGACTCTTTGTTTGCAATTAGGGTAGGTGTAAAGGTAAATAAAACCAAGGGAAAGAGTGTGGTGAGCCAACAAACATTTTAAATCTGCCTCATGAGGGCCATAGACTTGTACTTGTACATGACAGTGTGCTTTGACCAAATAAACTCTTTGAACTCTTTCCTTGGGATTACATTTCAAGTACAGATTTCTTCCACACAAATTAATATTGCGTTCAAGCTCTATAAAGATATACCTTTTATCATAATTGTACTGTTTTTCTTTCAGAAAGCAGCCCTAACCATGTTAACAGTGACAATAACAGAGTTTGAATCACAAATGTTCAATTGGATTCAGATCTGGAGACTGAGATGGCCACTGTCAGGACATTGGTCTTATGCTCTGTCAACCATTTCTTAGTTTCTTTGGACATTGTCTTGTTGGAAGGTCAATCTGCGGTCAAGGGAACAAGGTTTTTAGACAAAATGTCTTGGTACATGCTGGAGTTCATGGCCCCATCTATTTTAAGAAGGGCCCCAGGGCCTGTGGATGCAAAACAACCCCAAAGCATTAAAGATCCACCAACATTTTTTACTGTAGGCATGAGGTGCTTTTCAACATTACTTGCATTCTTTGGACACCAAACATAACGCTGATATACATGTCCAAAAATCTTGATTTGGCCACAAGACACAGTTCCAATTGTAGTTCAGATGTAGTTTGACAAATTCAAGATGCCTTTTTTGGTGAATTGTCTTCAAAAGTGGTCATGTCATATAGGTGTTGTCGAATGGCAGCTTTAGACACCTTGTAACCCCAAGATGCCAGGTTGTTTTGGAGATCTTAAACTGTGCCCCTTGGACTTCTTTTTGCCTCTTGAACCATCCGTCTCACTACACGTGGGGGCAAGATAAACTTGCATCCTCTACCTGGCAGGTTAGCCACTGTTCTAGTGGCCTTAAACTTCCTAATAATTGACACAACAGTGGCAAGTGGTATGTTTTAACTTTTTCATTTTTTGTAGACATGTCCTGATCTGTAGAGGTCAATAACCTTTTGTCTGATACTTTCAGGGAGTTATTTGCCTTTCACCATGATGATGGCTGACCACAGTATTTCAAATGTGTGTTCCCTCCTTTTTATACCATAGGGAAACAGGAAACCATTGTAGGCCACTGTATAGTTCCATTACCTTCCAATGAACTTTAAATGAGTTGTATATTTATGAAGATTTGTTTATGTTGGATTAAATTTAAAAGAATAGTTGGGGCTATGAATAATTGTGATCCAGATGTTTTCTGGAAAAGAAATATTATTAATAAAACAAAATGTTTTTCTAAACAATTTTATTAGTAAATTGTTTTTGCAAAAATATGCCTCAATACTTATATAGTTTACTTTATACAATCCCCTGTGTTCATCTTTATCAAGGGTGTGAATAAAATGGAGCCTATTATATAACAGAGGCACTTAGTGAGCTCAGATGTCAACTCATGGCTAGCAACATAATGGATGTCCACTCTTATTCAAGAAATTACCAAGAGCAAGAAGGACAATGTCTTGATCAGACCACCTCATTAATAGCAGCGTCCATTGTAGCTATATTGTTCCCATGTTAGATTCACTGTCACACCTATGCCTCTTCTGTCTTGTGTGGTGCACATAAAAAAAAACAAAACATCCAGTTCTCTCAAAAACAGCATGAATGCATCAAAGTGCCACATCAAACAGTTCTCTACAAAAAATTGAATAGGTCATCCAGCATTGAATAGGTCACATAATGCATCACACACTCTTGTTGCTGTACTGAAACATCAAACAGGTGGGGCTGTCATTTTTCATTATCTTTTATACAACACTACTGAGAACAGTGTTGTGCCAATTAAGATTCTGGCTCCCGTACACCCAACCATTAAGCTTGAATACTGAGCAAATAATTTTCAAGCATGCATATACCCAAGTCAAAATATAGACTGACCATTATTGAAGAGGAAGGATCATTCATTGGAACTTTATATCTGTGAACAATTTACTTCTTTTTATGTACTTTTCAATTCATTTTGAATGGAGAATCAGGCTGAAACATGCAAACAAATTAGAGTGTTCAGTCAGCAAAATGGCATCTTTTCAATAAAAACTAGTGAACAGATTTGTATGCAAGAGTGTATTCAACCGACTGAAGACTTTCGGATTTTGGAAAAACTAAAAATCAGGAATCCTTAACATCGCACTCACCAAGAGTGACTTAATCACCTTAACATCGTAGTGTCACGTCATTAGCCAACTATGACCAGCAGTCTGCAGCAGTGGGACCCATTAAGTTGGCTTGAAAAAGTGGCTTGACCAAATGGCTTGAACAGGGCTGTCTGAAAAGGCAAGCATTTCAATAACTTTTAAAACCACCTGATGTAGAGCACTAAAAAAAACAGTGCTTTGGGCCTTGGACAATGGGGATCCAGGCACACTGCTTGGAATTTCAATTTAACACAGGATTGTTTTTTTTTTTTTTACAAATATTGACATTATTTTATAACAATCTTAATAACATAGTATCCAAACCAACTGTGGGACAATATCGAATTAAATAGCATATGGGCCCATCCTTTCAATTTCCCAAAAATTGTTTACTTTCTGTTTACCAAAGATTCTGCTGACCAATATCCATTTGGTTTGGAGTGATTCACAGTAATACATTACTGAAGATTTTATGTCAATGGGTTTTAAATAGAGAATTAGAAAGGTGAATCAGTAAATCAGATGAGGTGAATCAGAGGAGTTCACATGCTAATTTAAATATAAAACTGTAAATATAAGAGACAACTATCAAAGTGAAAATATATTTATATTGCAGACACAGAACAATGTCACACCTTCTGCTGTTTAGTGCTGCATACAATTTCCCCCAAAATGAGGCTCCAATCAGCCTCCTCACACCTCCCAGTTGTATACTGTAACAACAGACAGGGGGTCAACCTAGGGTCAAATGGAGGGACAACGGCAAAGAAAATGTCCAGAGTCACAGACTTAAGGATTAGGCATACAACAGCATGTTTGCTCACAGTGGTCAACTACAAGCACACAACTGTGGCCCTGGAGTCTACTGGAGTCACAGCATTCAGCTGAAACATAGCATTATTTGTGTCCATAATGGTATTGATGTTGAAAGAATCATAGGCAGATATAGATTTTGATGATATAGATGCTGAAGGAACCATGACCATTTAATGCCAAATTGATACATGGTACTGTATGTTGACACATGCTTTAAGTTGCATTTCAGATTGCCCTGTCTCCTCTACTGAAGTCTGCAATAAAAAACAAGATGGGACTCTTGGGTGGCACATCCAGCTAAAGCACTCGTTCTCAGTGCAATGAAGTGCTGCATGGTCTGGATTCAAATCCCGCCCGGGCCAGTGCCAATTAAAGCAATGGACATGATGAAAATGCAATGACACAATGAGGTACTAATTGACCTGACTGCTGGCAGTTGGCATTGTGTTTACCCCTGAGTTTACCTTTGTGGTTTGTCTTTGGCAGGCAGCTGATGTGAATTGTAGGTTCACTGAACCACCAATGTTTGGCCCATCTGTGTCACCATGGAAACATGGAAGCCTAGAGTCATCAAGGGACTGAAGCCATAGCCAGAGACTGTTGTCGCCAGAGAGACTCCACACTCTGTTCCAACCTGTTCTTGCTCAAGAATCAGGGTTGCCACTTATGGTGTAAATTACACTAAGTTACACTAGGTTACACTAAGATTGGTGTAAATGCAATCAAATACAAACAGTGCTACTGCTATATACAGTACCCTCCAAAATGATTTACACCCTTGATAAAGACGACCAAAGAAGGCTGTATAAAATAAACAATACAGGTAATGAGCTATTATATAATTATAGAGCTACTAATATAATTGCTCAGAGAAAAATATGTTGTTTAACAAGTAATTGTTAAAATGCTCCAGCTGCAGACTGATTAGTGTAAATTTACAAGGTCTTAAAGGCACTGGGAGACATATACACAGAAGCTAGCTAGTAACGTTATGTAAGTCAAATATTACGCTGTCCTAGTTATTTTTCATAATGCATTATCATGCATTTTATAACAACATCGAATATTATTGAATTAATTGTATTGTATTGCATGTTATTGCAACGTGGGTAAATGACATAAAGACATCAATAATGTCACATGATTATGCATTTGGGGCCGTGGTCACCTAGTCAGCACCAGTGAGATTATATATTTTATAGGAAATAAAAATGACTGTCATAGGTACGTTGTACATTGTGAGCTTCAAAAAGCTGATATGTACTATGGTACGACTGCCATTCTGAAACCGCTTCTCAAGGTTTCTCCTCAAGGTGTTCCTATATTTCAAGGTGATAATGCCCCCATACACACTGCTAAACAGATTCAAGAATGGTTTTATGAACACCAGCATGAAGTCAAACACTTTCCATGGCCTGCCCAATCACCAGATCTAAACATCATTAAACCTTAATGGGAAGTTCTGGAACATAGGGAGTGCAGAGTACATTTCCACCGCCTTCATCTCTCCAAGGACTGGAGGATTTCCTTCTTGAAGAATGGTCAAATATCCCATTAAGAACAGTTCAAAGCATGTATACCAGCATTCCAAGAAGGAATGAAGCTGTTCTGAAGCACTTGTTTGAGAGAATGCTGGGTGAATCGTTCCACCCATAATTTGAACCCGTGTCTCACTCTGATCTGCATTGCGCTGTCAGTGTCAGGCATAGGCTTACTGAAGCAATTCCTCATAAATTAGTAACTAGACAGACAGCACCTTTCACTGGAAGAAACTACAATGCAAGGACATGAATAATCAAAAAGGCAGACTAATTGCAACCTTTTTAGGGGAACAAAAGATTGTTTTGCTCAGACGTGGACAGGAAGGGTCAGGTTTCAATCGCCTACTAAGGGAACTCAGCCACATTGATAGTGGGGGGATCTGTTTTATTCATGCTTTGAATGCAGTAACAATTTCTCCGTGCTCTGCAAGCGACTACACAATACAAATATGCAGAAATGGTGTGTTTTCAGCCTACTCCATGGGACTGATAGAGCGACTTTAGGCAGTTTATATTTAAGAACCCCCCAAGATAATCAAGAATCTACAGGCTATCTTTATGTATTCAAAACCATTCATTTTTGTTATAAGTCAATCCTTTCCGTGAAATCGTAAAATATTTTTTGTACAGTTAATTTAGTCAAATGGTTATATTTAACTAATCTTTAACATACATTTGGAACGTTAAAAAGGCGTAATAATCGAAGTAAATGATGTGAGTAAGAAACATTGTCGCCTTTCTGAAAATAATTAAACTGCGCCGAGTGATATTTGGCGGCAATGGTGCTGCAATAGGAACTATTGTGTAACCATACAAACTATACCAGACCTGTTACAACCAGAGCTAGAGGAAGAGTCCCGTAGCCTGCACGCATCTCAAATTATAGTCTCCCTTTCGCGCTGTGTCAGCGCCAGAAATCGACCGCACGGCTCCTCCATCTGTTTCCCTCACACACCAGTTAATTAGATTGAACCGCTGCTGCCTGCATCTAACAACAAAGCGCCAGCGATTAGCCATATTAATTAAGTAGGTTTCTAGGTGCGGGGCAACGCCAGGGCGCTCAAATATCAGTAATGAGCAGTCCTGCCACAGCACTTCCAGGACCGCGGACTCCCCCGCCAACATACCCCTGGGGGCGTGTCGCTGCTGCATGTTCATTGGTTATTAGCTTATTACGCATTCATAGTCCTAAAGGTTTGATTGGCTAGATGAACTGAAACGCTTCAGAGCGCCAGAAAACAATCTTTAGCGGGTGTTCTTCTAACTTCTGCACACTAGCTGAGTAATGCAACTGGAGGCATCGGCAGACAGATTGGAGCCTGGTAGAATAAGTGGGCATCTTTGAAGTCAGATAGTTTTAGTCAGTGAAAGAGAGGACATGTTAATTTGAATACATATATCATTTACAACCATATAAAGTTAACTATCTACAGTGTTAACGAAATTGAAAGTTTGCCAAGGTTACTGTGCTTTTATTATAGCTAGCTAGCTAAGGAAAATCAACCAACCAACTAAGGTAAGTGACCTTGCAGTGAGTTATCTACAATATTTTTCCCGGACATTTTGTTTAACAGAAATTGCCAAAATACATAGAGTAGTCAATGTCTTTTGAGCTCACGGGAATACTGAATTGAAATAGTCACTAGTTTGGTTTGGTGGCTAACTAGCTACGTGACCTAACATAGCTCACTAGCCTCCCAGCTTGGTTATTTAGCTAGTTCGTGCTACCTAGAAATTTTTTGTTACAAGACATAAAATATGGTTTATCTTATCGTTATATTGTATAAATAATTCTGCATCTTTGGATACTCATATCTTTGGAAGTTGCCGGTATTCAGCCAGGGAAGGCGGAATGTGTGGCTAGCGAACTAGCTTGGTTAGTATGGTCTTTGCGCCAAAATCAACTGACCACAGATGTTCGCAGAACTAAAATAATTGAGGAAAAGTTTAAATTTGCGATGAATTAGCAAGCTGATTAGCTATTTGTCTTACAAGATTTAAAAGTGTTGCTAGGTAACTATTGCTAAGTTACTTTATTTCAGTTTTAATTAACGTTCGCTCTAGAAACATTAACGCCGCAGTCACTAAGTTTATTATATAACCTTCTACCATGGTCTATATTCTAATGATTAATTAAAGGTGCTTTTTTTGTAGGTGTTCTAGATGGAAACTGAATGTTTAACTTTACGAGACCTCAAGAGTCAAAGGAAAAGAACAGACATGGACGAGGAGGAGGAGGAGGGCAAACAAGATCAGAAGGTAAGTCATTTCCATTGAATTATTTCAAAAGCTAGTAGTGTGCTGTCCATTGAGCTAGTATGAATGTATCAACATCGATGTGATCAACAACATTGAAGGTTAAGCCTAAATTATACAAAGCTATCCATAGTGTAGATAATTTGCATTCCATTCATGCATGACCTTTTCCCAGTATAATTATGGCAGCCTAACTCTTACTGCTCTGTTAGGTACTTAAGTTATTATTTTTTGTATTATTTAGATTTGTATACTTGGCTGTAATGTAATTTACTAGGTGGAGTCTGGTACATCAGTAGGTATGGATATTAAAAGGCAGCCATTTCCTGCAACTGAGAGTATTGGTGAGAAAAGAAAGAAAGTCACCAAGTCCATGGCATGTCACACGTCTTCACTGATTTCTTTGAGATTTTCTTTTAAGCATTCATTTGCAGCCAGATTTGCACAGTGCTCAAATTGAAAGTGAACCCCTAATTTGTCCTTTGCAGGAAAACATTTTCGCAGAGCGCAGGAAGGCGACGCCACACAAGAGTGACCCAGGCTCTGTGGCGCTGGTCAGCAGGAAGGGCCTGACCCCAGAGCAGATCAATGTCACCCCAATCAAGCCCCTGGACCGAGCCCTCCCTGAGCCATGGACCCCCACCGCCAACCTGAAGGTGCTGATCAGTGCCATCAGCCCAGACATCCGGGAACGCGAGATGAAGAAGATTCTGTTTCGGCCTATTGAGAATGGGGGCGAGGTGGTGGACCACCTGGACCAGGTAGGGGGGCACCACCGACTCTAAAGGGTGCAGTTTTACTGCATTTGCCTGGACTGGCTAACCTACACCAACACTTTGTATTTCACCATTTATGACCACATAGGTGTATGAATCACCATATACACTGCATGGTATGGTTCATTTGTGAATGTAGCATCCATTTTGATGATAGACCACATACCACAGATACACATTCAGCTGTCACAAAGACCAAATGTCGTGAGGTGTGAATACTTGTGTTGTATAGATGTTGAGTTTGACTGGATAGTGACATTCAGCAGTTTATTCTGTTACCAGACATTATCAGTTGATTGTTTGTTGCATGCCCGCCTCAGTTTGACCCAACGGAAGATGGTGCGGACGAGTTTGAGAAACGGCCCAACAGGAAGCAGAAAAGCCTGGGACTTCTATGCCAGAAGTTCCTGTCCCTCTACCCCGATTATCCAGCATCCTCTGATACGACTAGCATCTCTCTGGATGAGGTGGCCACCAGTTTGGGTAAGATTTATGGAATGGAGCTGGCAGTTGCAGTCCTGGATGGCTGTAGGGTTCTGCTGGTTTCTGTCTGAGCATGGAAAAAGTACAGCACTATTTTTGGCTCCCAAAACAACTTTTGTTTTATGTGACAATCAGAGTGCAGGGGGTCCTCAATCTGTTTCGATCAGAGTGGTTCGTTCTGAGGCCCCCGGGAGTTGCAACCAATAAAGGCACTTGTTCTAAGTGCAGGTTGCCCATTGCAGTCTGTGTTTGATTCCTGGCTGCACCAGTCCGGCTCTAGCTGGGAATCCCGTTTGGGGGCAGCGATTGGCTGTCCACCTTTGGGGAGGGGTAGGGAAGCTCAGCATGAGCTCACTGCAGGCCCAGATTTTTAAAAGTTGAGGACTCAACTGATTTGGTTTGAAACATTGTCACAATAAGATTGGGAGCACAGACGGTGAGTCAGCACTACTTCGTGGCATATTTTCCCTCTGCTCAGAATCTAGAGTGATGTGTATATGTTTAGCATATTTCAGTTCAGGTTTGTCACATCGAAGTTTGGACAGGAAAACACCTCACCTCTAGTTCCAGGTGTAAGTCGTTCGCTGGTTTAAAATAACAAAATAATTATTGGACTTCAGTTGTCCATCCTTTAATTAATCTTATAACATGGTGAGCGAGCCTAAACCACTCCATAATTTTAATCTGCAAATCAAATAGATTGCAATAACTAATATGCCCTAATGCAGATTAGTTTCATGAGCTGCATTACTTTCAGTCAGTAGGTTGGGAAGGTTGCTATGGGTACCCTGTTTCTGCCTGCCTGAAACAAAGTGAGCCGGTATGTGGTTAACACTGATGTTCTTTTCTCACCTTCCTCAGATATTATAGTCATTGTCTTAAACACATGTGTGTGCCTTGAAACGTGTGAACACTTATTTAAATGTTTAAAAAATAAGAATAATAACCCTGGAATATTTAACTCTAATACTAAGTGTCACTTATTTGCTACTGCTATTAGTATGTCTCAAGGGGATCACAGCCTTTTTGCCAACCTTAGTAATAGCCATAATGAACACTTTTGCCATGTGTGTGCTCTTGGAAAGCAACATGACTTGTGATATGTCTCATGTTTCAGTAACGTATAGGCTCTTGATCGGATCTCATTGGCACGGTCCTCTGTACCACCTTTCACGGTCAAACCACGAGAAAACACTGCTTGTCTCAAAACCAATGCTTCCCTCTAATCGGGGCAGAATTTAATCCCGTTGTGCCCTTTTGTCTCTCGGCCACGTCCAACAGCTGTGGAGCGGCGGCGGATCTACGACATCGTGAACGTGCTGGAGTCCCTGATGCTGGTGAGCCGCGTGGCCAAAAACCATTACCTGTGGCACGGACGGAAGCAGCTGAGGCACACCCTGCGCGGGCTGCAGGACCTGGGCAAGCGGCAGGGCTACCACCTGCAGATGGAGCAGCTCAGAGAGTGCAGACACAGGCCGTGCGACGAGCCTGCGGAGGAGAACGGCGAGGCGGATTCCGGCTCTGGTGAGGGCGAGTTGAAACTGCGTGTGTGGGTGGGGGGATGGGTGAGCGAGAGAGCGGGAAGCTGTGAGACATGGGACCTGACTGCATGCGGGTGAGATCGGTGAGGAAGTGTGACGAGTCCACGTATGTGCGTTTTCAATCCTGTGTCTGTTGAAAATGTTCGTGTGAGAGTGTGTCAGATAGAATGAGTGTTTAGTTGTGTTTCCTGCAGTGTTGGTTTTATGAAGACTTAATTAGAAATACAATCATAAGCTCAAAATAATAAGAATACAGTCATTGGTATTATTAGTAAGTGTTTGCTAAAATAAGCTTGCTGGTCAAACTCTACTATTTTTTTTAGTGTAGAATTGTAGAATTACTTGTTTTTTTAAGTAACTTAATTGCACGTGTTTCATATTAATGTCAATACTCATTGCCAGTATGCAACATACATTAGCAATATCCCAACCATAAACATTTGCAATTCCCAACCCCCCAAAACCAAACTTCCTCTGTACTCAGAGTATTAATAGATTGCTGGCTACCATGACTCAACTCTAGACCCTATCAATGTTCCACAGCAGTTTATATGCTGCTCAAAACTCCCCAAATGCACTGGCCAATCCCCAAGTCCAGATTGCTTCAGTCAATACAGGTCGATCTAATCAAGTTTAATGAAAGATGAAAGGTCTGTTTTTTTTTTTTTTATCACTATGGAAATAATCAATGCTTCAGTACACTCTAGCTGAGTGTCTAATGAGAAGTGTTAATGTTCTACACAGTGGCTGCCCCAGCAACCCCGGGGTTTCTGGTCTCAGTATTTAAGTCATTCCTGTTGCTTTGCTTTTATTACTAAGCTTTGCATTGCTGAACAAAATACACAGTAATTAGGATAAAAGCCTTCTGCTGTTGCTTTTGTGTTTTGTCCTTAATTATTTAGCATTCAAGACAATTACAGCATTTGTCTTGCAAAGATAAACAGTTTTCTTCTCACCAGCAAGTAAATTTGTGTTTTGTGAGTAATGGTTTGCTGTGTGAAAACGGGCCTGTCCGTTTGTGGAGCCTGTGGTTGCCATGGCGCAGGCTGCCACTTGTGTTGCTGTGGAACGTCCTGCATAGGAATACAAATTGATACAGGCAGAACTCACTCATCCTGTTCTCTTGAAAGACAAAAGAAAAGTGGTTGTCTCTGAGAATTAGAAATGTTTTTTATCTAAATGGAGGGTTGTAGGTTCACAACCCACCCATTGCTTGATTAGCAGGCCAGCTATCTGTAGGTGGCCCAGTAATGATCCAGTCGCATTAATAGTTGTGGTGAAATGCTGGATGGAAGAACTAAAACAATTACCCAAATTGGTGTGACAGTATGTGAAGACTGCTCTGCATTTTGTGAGGTTGCAGTCTTTTCAATCCTGTTTCGTCCAGTCCTGACATTTCATGGCCATTCTCCCCAGGGGCAGCCAGGAGGAAGGAGAAGTCCCTGCGGATCATGAGCCAGAAGTTTGTCATGCTGTTCCTGGTGTCAGAGACGCTGACCGTCACCCTGGACGTCGCAGCCAAAATCCTGATCGAGGAGAGCCAGGACACCGCCAGCCACAGCAAGTACAAAAGTAGGAACGGCCACCTTTTCATTAACCCTTCTAAAATGGCCATGTCGCCGCCGACATGATTTTACATGCATCATTTTCATTGTCGTAATTCTTGAATTATATGTGCAATAGAAGAAAATCCAACAGTTCCTGAAAGCAGAGAAGCTGCTCTGTCTAACCATTTAGGGTTATTATGGTAGTTCAAAAAAAAAAAAGCACGGAGCTCACAGAGTCGGAGGAGAGCTGAGGAGATTTGAAGAGAGAAGCGGCATTTAATTAGGGCTGAAAGGGTTAATGCACATGTGGGAAATAACTATGGTCATATTTTTCAGGCATCTCTCGGCCTTGCAAATAAATAATAATGGCACTGATAATCCAGCTCTCTCCTACCTGATACGTAATATTTTATCAATGTACCCATGGATTTTGAAGAATTGAGACAAGGTTACTGAAATGTTAGACGGCTCATCATTGGCTGAGAATCTGATCAGATGATCATCTTGCAGAAAATGACACCGGATGAAATGTGCACAAGGTTCCGAAAATGCTACAAGATCCACCTCTTAGTTACCGTCTTGCTGCATGCATTTCCTCATTCTTTCCCCTATCTCCAGCTAAGGTTCGTCGGCTTTATGACATCGCCAATGTCCTGACCAGCCTGGGTCTCATTCACAAGGTCCACGTCAAAGAGGAACGAGGGAGGAAGCCAGCCTTCAAATGGATTGGTCCAGCAGAGTTTGCGGCCTGCGGTAAGAACTAACCACCACTGTCTTCCTGTTACACCAGTTATGTCAGCTGTACCTTCCAAGCCAGTTGCTTGGGACTTTTACTTTTTGTGAATCAACTTGCAGGAAGCTTACTCGCTCTTCTCTGTATTTTAAATATCAAATTTGGTATTACATTGAGCTGACGAGAGTTTTTTTGCGATTTTTTGCTCGGGAGCAAATCCAAGAACAGGAAAATATTATTTGGCTAGCTACCTTTCCTTTAACCGACTAAAAGCGGAAGTTAGAGTATGAGGTTTCTGATTCGGTTGGCCACTGCAGGCTCGCATGCCACAAACAACCAGATCTAGTTGGTTATACGGTGGGGTTTGCTGTCATTTCTGGTTTCTGCACCTGACTGTTTGGAACCACCTCGGTGCAGTTTGTAATTGTATTGACTTGGTGTCTCTGTCTCAGCAGTAATTTAATCAGGTGCAGGGAGAGTTAGGTTTATATAGTGTGCATTAGCCAGTGCAGTGTGCGTTGCAGAACGATGGGGTTTCTGGAGGGAGACTTCCAGGAGGCTTTTGTCTGTGACCGCTGTCGGCTTGTGGAGCATCTCGACAGCAAGATTCTTGAACTCGAAGCCCAACTTTGTAGACTCGACTGCCCTGCGGAATTTGTATAGTTCCAGGAACTGATTAACTTTTTTGTATAGTTCCGGGGAAAGTTTTTTTCAGTATCGCAGTAGAAAAAGGAAAGTTAATGAAGAAGTTAAGTGCATTAGAATAAGGAAGGAGCTTTGCTTTATAATAATAATGATATTGTTGTTACACTAAACAGTTACTTTGTTGAGAGCTTTACCAGAGAATAGTTTATAATGCCTAAAACTACAGCCAATGTACAGAATGTTTTAGAAGACATTGAGATAAGGGACATCAAAGTACTCAAGGGAAAAATTTTTCGCAATCCCTAAACAATGGGGAAAAAACTGGTAAGACCAATAAAGCAGCATACAAAGAATAACAGCAAAAATAGGGGGTCATATCTGACCTAGGTGCTGTGGGAAGAGGTCATGCCTAACAAACCTTGTTCCTTCTTTGAGGGATCGGTTTGACTTGAACCAGGACCTCTATTTCTTCAAAAAGCATTTATTTATATAAATGACCTTGTTAGGGATGTCAGTCGAATGCAAAATAGGTGGGGTTGTTACATTTGCTGATGATAGGACCTCTGCTCTTCCTTATTTATATAAAACCTTGTTAGGGGAGGAATTTCGATGATACTAAACTTGGTAATCGACCAAGATGATTTCAACAAAATCGAGAAATGCGCAGAAATTTAGCAGATGAAATTCAGTATTGCTAAATCTAAAGTTAAGCATGTGGAAAATAAAAATATAATACGGTAGTATTTTATGGGAGGAGAGAGGTTAGAATGTGTTCAGTTTGAAAAAGTGCATCTAAGCAGTGTGCTGTAGCAGTGAAAAATGCCAACAGGATGCTGGGATATATAGCAAAATGTATTGAGTAGAAGTCAAAGGACATTATGTAATGCCTTTGTCAGACCTCATTTAGAGTACTGCGGGCAGTTCTAGAACAAGAGGGCACAGGTGAAAATTAGTTAAAGGCAAATTCTGCATGGATATCAGATTCTTCCACAGAGGTGTCAATGCCTGGAACAGCTTTCCAGGTCAGGTAGTTGAGTCAGACACACTTGGGTTGTTTAAGTCCAGGATTGATGCAGTGCTGGCTCTTTTTTTAGACTAGGAAACGATGAGCCAAACTGCCTGTTCACATCATTATGTATTGTTATGTTCTTCACAGAAGACCTGGAGGCTGTGGAGGCAATTTCATACCCAGAATTCCACGAGGATTCGCATTCAACCGTTTTGGGGTGCGGGAGGCAGCGACTGGCACGCCATGCCTCTTTCAATGTCGTACCCATCTCTGTCGCCACCCAGCGCAGGGTCAGCTCCGCCCCGAGCAGCCCTCGTAGGGAAGTGACCGGTAAGGCCCTTTCTCTCTATCTCTCACACACACACACACACACACACACACACACACACACACACACACACACACACACAGGCTAGCCTGGGAAAGTGCGGTCAGCGTGAGATCTAGTCAGAAGTGTGAGGTGACCAGGTGACCTTTTCAGATCAGGGGTTTTACACCAAAATCTTGACCAGATCCCCAGTCCATCTTATTTTTTGAGTAGTCCTAAAACTAGTCCGTCCCCTCACCTGGGATGGAGGTTCACTTTGACTGAAGCTTCCAAATTGAAGTGCTCTGTACATTTTCCCATTACTAGCATCTCTGGCCCGTGGTATCGGGATGTGACCTGTTACTCTTTGATTCTGACCAGGTCTGATTTCTGAGCCAGTGGATTACTCGAGAAGGGCCGGGAGTAACAACGCAGTGTGCCGCTTGCAGTTTGGAGATGACAGAGGGTGAGTTCTTATAAGGGCAGTTAAAGATGAGACAGAGTCAATTAATTGTGCAAGTACCCTGCCTTTTCACACTGGCTGTAACCCCCTGAATTTATGGCATCCACCAAAAGGCATTTTGTAAATTGCCATCTTTTTCCATTCCGGTTCCAGCTTTAACCAAAAACCAGCTCCGCTCTTTGGGATATCAGATTTATGGTTCTATGTGCCTTCTATGGTTGGCCTCTGTTCACCTGGGGCTGGTTTGTGAGTGCTGCTCTTCCACAACAGAGCAGAGGAGGCCCACTCCAGGGAATTTGGCTTTGGGTTTCTGTGATCATGTTTCGTTGTTTCATTTATTTATTTATGTATTTTTCCTCCCTTGAACGGTGGATCTTGGGCTGTAGAGCTGATGCACAATGCTGGGGTCACAGCAGAAAGACCGCTTAATTTTTGGCTTGCTTTATAACCCATGCAAAGCAACTATGTTCAGACACCCACAGTGGAAATGCATGAGCTTGTGAAGGGAAGATGATGTTGGGTAAACTAACCTGGCACGAAATGTTTATAAATGTCACAATCCTGTGAGCTTGGACTTTTGGGTAAAGGTTTTAGCGAGTCTGTTTCAGTTGTTGAGGGAAAGTCCTACAGGTATTGTGTTGCCTTCAGCTAGCAATGGATTTACACCTGGGACATTACACAAAGAGATTTAGTGTTCAGATGAGACGATTAAGAGGGGAGATCTGGCAAAATATCAAAAGATCCAGTGGTCCTCTAGGTCTAAAGTCAACTGCTCCTGCCCTGCTCTCTGTCTCGATGGTCTGAGGTTTTCCATGGGTCCTTGAAAACTTTGGATTTTGCACATTGCTTGATGATCCTTGATTTTCTGTTGGTGTATTCATTTCACAAATCTCTTACACTAGCTATACACATCTTGTTAGATTAAACTGTTCCAAAGCATGCAATCACCTACGAATATGACATTTTCCATAAAAATGTCTTAACCTTTCACTAAAGACCATTACAAGGTTGTTCATTTAAAAATCATGTCCTTGAAAGCTTAAATTCCTGTCAAAATACTAGGAACACTCATCTCTACCTGTCAGTTGGAACAAATGGCAGACCTTAACTTTCTTTCCTCCTGTTTTTTTTATTTTTTATTTTTATTTAAGAACCCAGCTAAATGGGGGGCCAAAGACCTTCACCCCAAAGAACAGTCCTGTGAACCCTGGCTCCGTCCTCGCCCCTCTGGCGGTACCCATTCATCAAGAGGCCTCCTTCAGGTCCGTCCCCTCGCTCTACCCCGAAATTCTGCTACCCCACTTTTACCCTGGAACCGCCCAGTCCTGCAGCCTGGTCCAGGACAAGACCCCCAACCCACTGGGAGATGAACGGGAGCCCCTCCCACAGAACCTACCGGTGTACATCCCAAACCTGCCCCAGGGGTCGCTGCTCATGCTGTACGGGGCGCGGCGCTGGAGCAGGCGAACGGGAACGGCAGGGGTCAGAGGTCACCCGAGTTCGGGAGGAATGAAGGCGAAGAGGAAGCTGGACGTGGTGGAGGAAGGACCAGGGGGTAAAAGGGACAGGCTGGTGCTGATGGAGGCGGAGCTGTCTCAGGAGGTAAGCTCCAGTCACACACGGGGACAGCGGAAAGGGTGTCTTGAGTTTTTGGGACCCATTGCGATGTTGATTTACCCCATCAGGAAGATGGACTGTTATTTTGTGCTCTCCCGTCAGGTTCCCAAGGTCTGATTTGCTCTAAAATAACCTTTAGGTGGTTTTTATATTATTATTGGTTAAAATTATGCATTGTGTATAGCATCTTTCAGGTACGGATTAAGGTGCTAAGACCAAATAATGCAAACCATCACAATGCAAAGACATGACTGAATATATATAGAATGTCACCAATAAATTGAAAGAATGAGCAACCGTGCGCTCAGTGAATAGAATAAGCAATGGCAACTTGAATGAAGTACAATGTTGTATTCAGTTTGGGAATGTACACAGCTAGCTCATTTAAAAAGCCTATTACATTCAGGCATAATTAAGATAAAGGCAAAATTTCACAGAATCGAAGCTGACAAGCTGCTGTAAATTTACAATCTTATTGCTACGGTGACTGCAAGAGTCTCATTGAATTCAGCTGATATGGAAAGGGTGCGCAAAGATTTTTTTACCTCTTACCCAGTGCAGTACCACGACCTTTCCCATCGTACCCAAAGAAAGCATTTCCCCCTCCCCCATTTCTATCATGTCTAGACGAGAGGGAGAGAAGAGGGTTGTGAGTCTGTCGGCTCCGTGAAGACGTCCAGTCCAGTGTCCCCGAGCCACGGCTTGCAGCGCCCCGCGGGGCAGACGCAGGAAGAGGCCCCGCCGAGGTTCCTCAGAGACGGAGAGACCGGGAGACAGGTCCCCCCACCATCGCATTACCTTTATGTGCCAAACTCTGCAGGTACGCCACAGTCTGCACTAGTGCACGCGGCTCCCTCGTTGAGCTCTCTCGATGTTACTACGTTATAGAGAAATTAACTTTTGGAGTAAACACTGCCTCTTAAGTAGGCAGGGATTTTGACTTCTTTTGGATTTGGGAATCAAGAAAAATCGAGGCTGAATCTCAAGTCCCCCATTTCCTCAACAGTATCTGCCGATTCCAATATATGAAGGACTTTGTTTCGGGTGAAAAGTGCAGTCAAACAGAACCTACATGTAATTTTGTAATGTCTTATCAACTACAAACCATGTGATCAAATCTTATGTTAATGTCTTGTACATTGTTGAGGAACATGTTTGTGATCGTATCAATTTGACAGATTATATCAATTGTAGTAATTTTATTTACCCTGCATGCATTTTGGACATTCTATTACTTTTTTTTGCCTCAGCGATGGTGCGGGTATAATCCTGGATATCTGACCCCCCCTTTATACGACATCAGTTGGCTGCAAATGCATTCTCCCTTTAATAACAGCTCAAATGGCAATGCCTCCACAATGACAATGAAGCACAAAATTACAAAGAACAAACACATTTGTAAAAAAAATGTACAAATCACAAGTGTCCTGGTTTTCATTCAAGAAGTAATAAAACCTGTCAATGACGACATCAGGGAAGCCCATGCTTGTTTACAGGCATTGGGTCACTCAGTGTCGAGATAGAGATTTAGATTAGGCCAGGCCCCATGTTGTTTGCCTGCACAGGATCATAAAATGCCTACAGCTCCCTGAGAGGTACAACCGCAGTGATCCTGACCAATGGTGGGACGCTATTTCTGATGTTGAAGATTTTCCCCATTTGTGACCCATGTCCTCTGTGTTCCAGGCTTGAACGGTTTTAACTTCCTGCTCTCTGCTGCTGGACATGCCCCCGGCAGACTGTCTCTGTCCCAGGCCGGCATGTCCGCCCTCGCCGTGCCCTATGTTATGGTGCCCGCCTCGGCCCTCTCTGCTTATCCCCTCGTTGCTAATGGCGTCCCAGCGACCTGCGGCGACGCCCAAGGCAAAATCGGCTTCAGCATACCTACAGTGCTGTCCCCAGCTCACTTTGTGCTGGGGGCTGGTTCATTCGCTGTCCCTGGAGCACCTGGGTTCAGTGGACCCTCCTCTGCGTTCTCTAACTCAGAGCAAACCCCTTCCACAGACTCCCCAAGACAGCCTCTGTCACTCCTCAAAATGGATCCTCCGGTAAGCTGGGTGGGCCTTACCAGAGTACTGTCTGCCAACTGTGAATTTAGTGATTGTAGTCTGTATTCAACAGCCAAATGTCCCACCAGTATGCCTAGGATCATTTAGATCCCACTGATTGTAACAATTGTATAATACTAGTATTCCATACAATCTGCTTTGTCTCTGACATCACTAAACTGCAATATGATAGAACTGATTCATATTTGGTATACCTTTCAAGCATACACTATGGCGTTTGAGTATTATACTGAAAGGACCAGGATTGCCCATATGGAACATTTTAATGTTAACGGACGTTTATGCCTGTACAGATATTTTAGTTTGTGCTCACGCTCTTCTGTCTTTTCTTTGTGGTGCCCACAGACACCAATGACCCCAAAGGAGACTGGTGTCACCACCTCCCAAGCTTTCTTCCAGACACCAGGGACCCTGGCAACCGCCAGCCCCCCAGCTGCACGTCGACGAGGCTCTGCCCAGAGGAGGCTGGACATTGGGCACCCGCCAGCCAATTAGGAGCCTTGAGTCTAACGTGGGTGTGCCTCTGCTTCTCAAAGTTCTGGTTGCTGTGTGTCAGCACCGGGAATTTAGTTGCCAACCGATGTTCCGCCTAGATGGGGAAAACGGGGCACCTCAACAGTACAGCTCACAGAGTGGCCTGGGTCAGTTTGAGGCATACCAAAGAGCTTCACCCCTCCCTTCTAATCAAGTGCTATTGTTTCCTACCGCAGCTGTGCTGGCAACTGTCTTACCACAGCTGCTTTACTCGTGATTACTGTAAATATTTCCAGAGCTTTTGGTACGTCACAAAGAGACACAGGGATGCGTTACTGAACTGTCTGCGTAGACTATCTGCTGTCTGTAACAGGCAAGGGACAGCCCACGTGGTCGTGGTTTGTTGCACTGCCCTTCTTATAGGAAGAGGGTACAATTTATTTGTTGTAGATTCCTGCCTGACGGTGATTAGCTACCTGGGTGATTCCGTATTGCCCTCAAAAGAAATGTCCCAACATTATTTATATATTTGTTAAGCTATGCTAAGTGGGGTGAATTGGTCTTTGTAATTTTATGTTTTAGCAACTTGAAGATGTGATCTCTACCACAAAATTTGATAGCACTAAATATTTCTTTGTTTGCATGTCATTTTATTAATGTCTATATAGGTCATGCTGTAGCAGTTCAGTCTATATGGTAGAATAGGAAGACTGCTTCACAAAAAAAAAACAAAAACAAACAAAAAAAATGGACATTTGCTCATCGGAAAGAATATGAACAAGATGTTTTTCATGTGGTGCTGTTAATGTTTACAGCGTGTACTGCGTGCTTGCACCTCCAGTGGTCACAAAGTACAAGTACCGCTTTAAAGAACTGGAAGAAATCCAGCTGCTACTAATTGAAATGAAAGAGTAGCATTTGCTGTAAAGCCTATTGTTTGTGCCTTTATAGACCTGGAGAGGACACTGTGTGGAAGTCTACTGACCAAAGGTCAAAGGAGAGAGGGAGGGGATGAACTCCACAAAGAGATTGATAGACTATGGGTTCGTGTAGAGGTGGCATGGTTACACTAGGATCACATTGTCATTTTCTTTTGTGAGCTGTAGCGTTTAGATTGTAACATTTTGTCTTGTACGAATGACACTAACACTATTTCACAGCCAAAACAGAATTTGGATACATTCATAGCTTCCTACGTACGCGTATGTGAAATTGTGAAAGTAGTTCTGTGAAACTAGCAGTGAATGCATTGAAAAATGTATTCTCAATAGAGGGCACAGTTCTCTTACTTGTAATATTTGAAGGAATGTTTCTGGAAACAACAGAAAAGTAGATTCCTGGTGATTATTTTCAAATGCTGAACGCTTATAAAGCACCAACAGAGCTACCTGCAGCACTCTTTTTGAATGGTACATTCTCAAGCTCTTTATGTAGTCCATAATGGCAGTTATTAGCTCAGTTATCAATGTCCAAATACACCACAACTTCAAATTAAAAGTAGGTCTGTTAAATGACATTAGTTTCAGAGTTTACTGATAGATTATTTTATTTTGTCAAACTAAAATATGCCTTGGAACTGAAATGTAGCATTAGTTATGTACCCAGCAATATGAGTACAAGTAAATGTGAATTAAGACACTGAAAATGAGGGTCAGGTCATGTGACCCTGTAACCATGCCAACCAAACACCTGGGCCACTGATCTTTAATCAACTGTCATTGCCCCCAGTGTAGGTGAATTGGGTGAAAGTGATAACACTGATGCGATTAAGACCTTGAGAGTGAATAAGTATGTGAATACGTACTGGTGTGGGATGTATCTTTATTCTTTAAAAGGAAAGAAGTGGTTGTGTAGCATTCCATTTTTGTCTCCAGAGAAAAGTTGGAGTTATGTAAAAATGAACCATAACAGTATAAGACCACAGGAACAGGTGACTTGGAAACATTCTAAAAGGCCAAGATAAAGAACGAACATACTTGAATCACAGCTAGTGAAAACATATCCAGTGCTTTAAATGGGTATAAATATCTTTGTACTGTACAAGATGCAAGTAAACGATTTGTAAATGATAGCTGGTAGATTATTTAATTTCTCGAATCATTTCAGGATCAGTATGATGGTTTTATATTTGCACCAAATGGTGCTCATTATCACCTTGAACTGTGGATGTAGTTTGTATACAGTGTTTCTTATATGCAACTATTTTTGTATGTTTCATTCTCCCATTGTATTCGTATGCCTTGAAATGCAGAATGTTTGTTCATTTATTGCTGCTTCTAATGTAACTGCACAGCTAGTTTCAATAGTTTACCGTTGTCTGCTGCTTTGTAGGCGTTTTTAACGTTACACATATTGCACCGTTTTTTCTAGCTATATTCTATTTTATGGACCAAACTGATTTCACCTGTACATACTAATAAAAATTTGTAATAAAAACAAACTTTGATTCTTTTGTTTTTAGCTTTTTAAATGCATTTGGTTGCAGAAGAAATGGTTTTAAGCTTCTAACATAATTGTGTATCAATGTTTTTTCTTCTTCTTTTTTTCAAGGCATATTCCATGGGGTTTGGAATCCAAATTGAAAATGATGCATATACAGTATTTTGGTTTCTCACATGACCATTAATTATACTTGGAAACTGGTGACACTCCGGTCAGTAGATGGCAGTATATCACCCAGGAAGGAAACTGTTTGAATTTGAGTAAGACATGAGGTCCTGAGTGTGTTCCTCTCCTGAGGTGAAAATCTACTGATACATCACAATAATATTCCTAGGAGTTTAATCACGGACTGTCCCTTGTATGAAAATTATGTTAACTTGATATATTATAAAGTCAGTTGACATATTTGCATACATAATAATATTATCTGACTGATAACGGCCAACAATTTGGGCGCAAGTGAAATCATCAAAATTCGTCCCAGTCCATCACCCCACCCTAGGACCACCACATTTCCCTGCCTTGAATTGAATCAAGTTCCTAATTGTTTTGCACATTGACTCAAATTGGTCATTACAAACTCAGACCCTGAGCTGGCAGGAGGAGACATGATTGGATGTATGCTGGCAAGTTAGTGACACCAAAGAAAAGCGATGCTGAAAAGGAGCAAAACCTTGTGTTTTGCTTTGTTGTATTGGGCAGAGAAATTGGAGATTTAATCCACCGGTGAAAATATATATTAGGAAATGAAAAGCCTCTGGCAATATCTTCTAGAAAGTCTGTATAGTGTTATTGAGCCAATATTCTGATTCAATGCTGATTTTTTTACCATAGGGTGAACCTGGTCGCCTAAAATGGCTTTGTGTTCCTTGGCCGTAATTCTACCATGCAGAGTAATAATTGGACCCAGTCACTCCCACGAGAGATGGCTGCCTATACCATAATCGATCCACCACCACGTTTAACAGGAAATGTGGATTCAAGTCTTAGGTTTATTTTTTGAGAAAGCCAATCTAGTTGTAGGATGAGTAAAGCACAACTCCAAAGACGATATTACTTTCTTCCATTGTTCAGAAGTCCAGGTTTTGTGTTCATTACACCAGGTTATGAATTGTAGGTTATAGGCAGTTTCCAAATGGCAGTCCTACCATAAAGAGCAGGTTTGTGAAGCTCATGATGTACAGTTTTTGTTGAGACTCGGTCACGGAGGTGTGACCCAGTGTGTGACCAGAGGTGTCACCACAGTGGTCGAATAAACTCTGTGAAGTAACTATCAGAATAGAATAATTGCCCACCTTCTCACAATCTGCCAGTCACAATGCAGTGACTGGGGGATCTAATGAGGGGGAAAAAGGAGAGTGTGTGGCCATAATGTGATGACTGAAGGTAGGAAAGAGCTGGTACTATGACTGCTCTGTATGCTAGCACTAGGGTTTAGAATTTCATGCCAGCAGCAAAGGTAAGCCAGTGAAGGGAGAAATGTAGAGGCCAGGCATATGAGAGCATATTTGGGGAGAGTGATCACCAGTCTGTCAGACCAGAGAGGAGCCACTATTGCAGGGCTCAAACCCTTTCATAAAAGTAAAACACTTTTAAAGCTTAGTAATGGCAAACAGAACACACTGCACAATTAAAATCTTAATGCTATATATAGCATGTTTTAATCCTGTGCAAATTTGGCATTGTATGGCCAGCTTCTCAGTCATTTTTTAAGGCTTTTCTCAATACACTTACTATGTGGTTGTTTAGGGCTTGAAATATGACTTGACACTTTTTCTGATCTATACTGCAGACTGTCAGCTTTCAGGACAAATTCATCCAGGCTCAAATTCTGGGCAGGCAGTGGATATTGTGATAACACTGACACTGATCTAATGGGACACATGAGTATGTAACAAAATATATACTATGCACATTATTACTGTTTAAATTCATATTAGTCCCAGCTCAACCATTAGGTCATGTTTTATTCAATAATACACATTCTTGACAACTCTTGAAGAGTCCTTCTTCCATCCTTGAAGCATGGAACTTACCTTTAATACAATAAGTAAGTAATATGTATTTATTTATGTGTCTGTGTGTGTCTGTGTGTGTATTTAACTGTTATTAATGCGAGATTATTCCGTATGGCCTACAATTCGCAGTCAACGTAATAGTTGGGGTACTCAAGACATACTGATGAAGTTGTCGGAATTATGTAACGCCTTTAAGAGCCGTGACGCATAGTTTGGGTGAAATAACCTCCAACCTACTCCAAACCACTCCCTCCCTCCACCTATTTCAAATATGACACACAGCGAGTGTCAAGGAGCTCACATAAAGGGCTACAGTGGTTCACCGTGGAACGCTCGATCGACAGCCACGAACAATGCAAGTATTTTTTTGTTTCAGAATACTTTTTAAGATTTGAATGTGTTTGGTGTCGACGAACTGATCCATTTCGGATTCGGAATTACCTGGAAACGTAGCCTACTCGGAATGATATTGTCTAATGTTTTGTCAATATGCAACTATTCTGGAGAGGGCATCAATCGATTGTTTTTGAGGTCTCAGCTGTATTTACAAATTCAGCTAACAAGTTAACGACTTTATTTCATTCTATATTTACTTTACGGCCGCTATATGTTAGACAGACATTTAATTCATACACACTATCGAATACCAGTACTATATCGATATTAAACTGGTTATACTCTATGGAAGTAATATTTGGAATGCGATCCCTTGCTCATAACCTGTTTAGAAAGGTGTAGGCTAATTTTGTGATTCCGAATGACGTAGAAGTTCAGGGGTATTATCAAGTTCACTTTCTCAGACGCACTTTTTCGGCAATATTTTGTAGCTCTCCTATAATCACACAATATATTCTTTAGGATAAAGAACCGAGGGGCGTTTCTCTTGGCATTTCTTAACTTTATTGTCCTACCGACATCTGAAACCGTTGGCCAGCTGGGTTGAGGTCGCGAGTGAGGAGTTTTCGTACTGTAATTTAATACGGTTCAGGTATGCGTCTTATAAGGAGGACATTCTCATTGATAATATATTAGTTGTTATTGAATTGTCAAATCTTAAATTGCGAACGGTGAAGCGATGGGTCTGGTTAACAAAGAAGTTTCGCTTCGATTATTGATTGAGTGGGCACCAAACAATTAATGCATTAAGCATTTTAGGGAAATTGTATATAGGGAATAAAATGGCAAAATCCAACATTTTGTAGCCTATTTAATTTGTCTGTATAAAATAAGTGCTGCAATGTGGACAATCTGCACTTTTTATATTTCTCTCTCTTAATGGTATGCAGGCTTATTTGTCATTGTTTCTATGCCTATATTTCATGTAGACTAACTGAGCGGTGGGACAAATGTCCAAATGTATTTACAATAAGCTGAATGTGAATCTAAATAAGAGAGGTTGAGCGTGGTGTGGAATCTTGATTGGTTGCTTTGTTCTCCGTGGTGCGGTTGCCCTGTTATATAATGCTGGCATTTAATGGATCAGGAATCGCACATAATGCACGAGACCACCGGCCCTGGAGGTGTGCGGTTATTTTCCGATAACCAACGGAGTCCATTCATGTGTTTATTTCTAGTTTCAATATTTGTAATATCTGTGGTATTATTTCATAAAAACATGTAAACATCAAACTAGTTTAGCTACTATGCCACAAAAAAATGTTCCTTGAGACTGCAGGGTGTGTTTACATTCTAGCTAGCTAACCAAAATATATGTTTGTGTTGCCCAACAACTACCTAGCTTCATGATTTCCTTGCCTTTTCTTAAAAATAACAAAATCACTGTTTCATTGGTCTAGCTATTGTGGTGTGGATAACTTTTGTATGGGTCAAGCTAGTTATTATGATAAAGTTTCTTCAAACCGAGATTGGAAATGTGTCAGAAACTAAAAATACTATTTTTAACAGTAGCGGTTGTAACCGAGACTGCTGTTACATTTTGTCCCGGTACTCCCCTAGTGTGCCATAGATTGCTGCACTTCAGGATCACACAAAAGAGAACAGCGCCATTGTCCTGTATTTCGAGTAACCAACACTGTCCCGTTTACTTGCCTGTTTTTGGAGAATACAAAACAGTACACAGATTTCAGGGTCCCGGGACACAGAGAGTGTTCCATAACAGTGGGACAGAATAGTTAATGAAGGCACGGCATGCTTTGTTGCTGTTGTAACAATCTTGATTACAACCCCCACTCGTTTTTAAGAAACCAAATATACGAAAAGTCCAGATTCATGAATCTTTAGGATTTTGTTGGAGGAAGTCAATACTTCCATGAAATCCTGTAGGAGCTTAAGTTTATCTGTGTGATAGTACAGTCGCTAAGGCTTTGGCCTACGGACCAAGACGTTGTAGGTTAGAATCCAGGTAATGACATATATTTAAAAGTTTTTCAGGCCTTCTCTGGCCAACTGGCTGTCCCACCCCTTCGGGCACCTGGCAGCCACTCCTCGTGGAGTAACCTGACCTGCCCTGACCTCCCAGTGGTGGAATGACCTTACACACTCGGTCAGGACCACAGAATTGCTGGCAATCTTCCACATGAGACTGAAAACTCTCCTCTACTACACTTCCACTGAATATATTAATTTAATACATATATACTATATATATATATATATATATATATGTATCTTTTCTCTCCCTGTTTTATAGGTGTGGTGTGCATCTCTTCCCAGTGACATCTTTTGTATTGTTGTTGTTGTTCTTGTACTGGTTTCTTGTTCGAGCTGTGATTATTCTTGTCATTTCAAATGAATTTATTGTCACTAGATAAGATCATCTACTAAATGCCTAAAATGTAATTGTATGTTTTTATCCTTCCTTTGATCTTCTGTGTTTGAGCATGTCACAGTCTGTAATAACGCAGAAGGGGAGGATGGGTTGCCTCACAGTGTCACTGTTTTAATGAGTCTCGTCGGCCTGTGGTCAAACTGATGATAAATGAGTGTTCAGATTTTATTGTGTATAACCTCACAGCTTTCTTTCTTGCTGTTTAATTTGTGTCCCATTAACTGTCCTGGAATGCAGATGAGAGGGTTGCTTCCAGATTTAATTTCAGACCATAACAAGATGGGTTTTCCGTCAAAACATTCCACTGCATAATATGTGTGTATGAAGTGATGTGTGAAATCCATGAAGCTTTTTTTATCAGTCAGATTTGAGATATTTAGTCTACATTATCAGCACAGCAAAAACTTGTATTGGGAAATGCTCAAACTAAAATCCAATGCATCCACACACATCACATAGTTTTAAAATGTAGAGCATTGTATAGTTGCTAGTTTGATCCCATATGCCATTTAGCAGACGCTTTTGGTGCAAACTCATTTTTGTGGCATCCTTAGCCAGTGTTTTTCACAGAGATGGGGAGGTGTTAATGATGTGTTTGCCCCTGCTCACAAAGAGACAGGGAGTGCATACCTTAGCTTCCTCTGATGACATTTGACCTGTTTTCTTTTTTCCCTCGCTTCTCCCCAGCACCGACATGCCAAACTGGGGAGGTGGGAACAAGTGCGGGGCGTGCCAGGCAACAGTGTACCACGCTGAGGAGGTGCAGTGCGATGGGAAGAGCTTTCACAAATGTTGCTTTCTCTGCAGTGAGTGGCTGGTTTTTCCTAATCAGGGGAACACCCTCCAAAGTAGCCATTACTTGGCTAGGACTGAGCAGCCCCCATCCGAGAGGGCCAGAAGGTGTCCGCTGTGAATTCCAACTGAAACTGCTATTGCGTTGCTGAATCTGTGCGGTGACTGGGTTATGTTCTATGGGGTGATCGTGCGTCAAACTGATTGTATTGAATTGCACTTCAACTGTACTGTTGAATCGGACATCAATATGCTGACATGCTCTTAAGACCTAGGAGTTTGTCATTAGAAGTGATCTGCTCTGGCCTCCCGCGTGGTCTAGTGGTTTCAGCGTCTGGTGCGGACTGGGGAATCGAAATGCCGGTCACCATGGCCAGCGCCAGGCGCTGAAACCAGAGTCAGCTCTGGCCGGGAGTGCCAGCAGGGGCGGCAATTGGCTGTCAGCCCCAGGGAGGGGGGAGGGAAGCCGACAAGACGTTCACTGCGCACAGGAGTGGCTTGGGGTGCCGGAGTTACGGTCGACAGCATGATGAGGGCCGTCTTGGAGGAGACGATACTTTGCCTTTGTCACTACCGGTCACAGGGCTACGGCAGCGAACTACGAGGGAGGGATTGACCTAAAAATAGTGGGTGCAATTCAGAAATCAGAAAAAAAAAAAAAAAAAAAAAAGTGATCTGCTCTAAGTCTCTGGCTAAGTGGATGAAAGTATCTTGAACAAAAGAAAGAAGGATACACCATTGAGATCAGCCCAGTTTTGAGAGATGTGACCATTTGTTTCCGTTTTTGGAGCCTGTTGAAACATCAGTAAAGGTCTTTCGGGTTGACTTAATATCCTGTATCGCTGTGGGACTGAACGCACAAGCCTTGCATCAATGCAAGTAGTTGTTGAAACCACCAAACGCTTCAGCCTTCATTAAGAGTTTCCTTTTGTTCATGTATAATGACTGCTTAGTTTGCACAAGCGAGAGATGAGTAAGTTAATAGGACGAGCCTTATTCTGGCTGTTTTACATCACTGCAGAAGATTTGTTTGCAGGGACAGTTTTCTGTTTCATTGATCATTACAAACCTTCACTAAAATCATTCTGTTTGTGATCTAGACATTTTTTAATGGTCCTTCCCCACACACATTCTTATTTTCTGCCTTCTACTGCCTGAGGTCCAGAAGAAGGAGAGTTTCCCTGGGAAAATACAATACAGTCCTGAGAGACAAACCACTTCCCTGTACTAATAGCCAAAGACATCACTAGAAGTACACTGTGTAGAAATATCACTTGCAACATAGATATGATTTTTCACATATTTATGGCCTTGTTTAGAACTAGATGCAACAGTTCAGGCACTTCTGGAGTGATGAGGAACGGCCTGACGTGTTCAGTTACTTGTTATGGCATGCAACAGAGCAACAGCGGTTTTCCATTGTTTGTAGACCAGGCAGTCATGTATTAACCCAGTGGTTGAGGCACTGTTGAACTTGGAACTGTTGAACACATTTAGTCATGTAATGTTATTGTGGTAAAAACAAAAAGTAAATGTTGTCAACAAAAGGGGATTTTTTTTGTTGTGAATAAGCTCCAGGCTATATCTTCCTAAGGAGATTTAATAAAGTTTTCTGCTGTATGTTGCTTGTAAGATACTCAGTATTATGCAGAATACATCAAATGCATGTAGTGTTTTGATTGTATGAGGAGCTGTGATAAGATAAATGGTTCACCCTTTGGTGTTGGTGTTGCTGGGGGTTTGATGTCCTCTTTGTATATTTGTGTATATTTCTGCTGTTTTGAAGACTAATATATGTGTCTTCCGTCTTCAAAACAGAAAACCGAATTGCACATTTAGCCTGCTTGAAAACCGATCTGTTCTCAAACGGGCTAAATGTGCAAGTCAGAGATTAATAGACCCTTCACAGACTCCTGTACTGTACTGTTCACTGGTGCAATCACACAGTAGAGTCCTTGACCAGGAAGACAAAGCTTTTCTTTGATGCCTGTGGTTGCCCCTGTGCTGTCTGGTCACACTGTCCTTGACCTTGCTGTCTCTATAGTGGTGTGCAGGAAGGGTCTGGACAGTACCACGTTAGCCATCCACGACAAGGAGATCTACTGCAAGTCCTGCTATGGGAAGAAATATGGTCCCAAAGGCTATGGTTACGGCCAAGGGGCCGGGACGCTGAACATGGATCGGGGAGAGAGGCTGGGGATCAAACCGGAGCAGTGAGTGTTTCCCACGATCACGTGCGTTCAGTTTTGAAGTCAAACCTGAGGAAAACCATTGTGGTGGAATGTGCTTATCATTACAACAGGCCCCCTCAACTGCAGCTGAAATTGTTTTATTGTGTTATTGGAGGTTTACCAGGCGTTTCAGTTTTCCCCCTGTTAATTTAATATAGATTTCATGCTTAAATTAGTTTTAAATGTTAAATGATAAAGGTAAAGTACTTTTTATAAAGAGAACAATCAAATTTTCCTTGATATATTTTGCCCTAAAATCCATTTCTACCAAGCGTGTCTTTCAGTCAGTTCACCAGTGGTATGCATTGCATAATTGGAGTCACTTGGACCAGAAACACAGTCTTTGGTTGTAGTAATTACTTGCGTGCAATAGAACCAATCACCTTTAAAGGACTGTACCCCTAACCATTGCTGTGAGCTTTACTGTATCGACCCAGATCAGAGATCATCATGTCAGTCAGATATCAGAATAGTGCAAATGGGCTATATGGAATGCAGCCAATGCACTCTAGAGAGCATTCAGGACTCATTTAGTCCAGATTGAATAAACATGCGGTATTACTAGACCGTGCATTACATTGTTCAGGGTTAGAGGTCTTCGAGTAAGGTCAGTGCACAGTGTCTAGACAGTCTTTGTTGCAGAGGGGCCCCAATCTGCAGCTAGTCATCTAGGAACAGTGAGGCGCCTCGCCCAGGACCTATTTACTGGGAGCCAAAGCTCAGCATCAGGGACTTGTTATGAAAAATTCTGTTATGTAACATTGGCTCCTGTCACTGCACTGCTGACCCTAATCTCCACAGCGATCGACACAATGGAGCCCATTCATTGGGCAGAGCTTTATACCGCGGCTGCTGGGCTAGTCGAGAAGGTAAATGCCTTCTGTTCTCACCTTACGCTGTCTGTCCACCCAGGCCCCAGAGCCATCGGCCTACGACCAACCCCAACCCCTCCAAGTTCGCCCAGAAGTTTGGAGGGTCAGAGAAGTGCGCCCGGTGCGGGGACTCCGTGTACGCAGCCGAGAAGATTCTAGGAGCAGGCAAGGTGAGGAGGAGGAGGAGGAGGAGGAGAGGAGGAGGAGGAGGGGAGGAGGAGGAGGAGGAGGAGGAGGAGGAGGAGGAGGAGGAGGAGAGAGCAGGAGTTTAAAATCCCAGCATGATACTCTGGCTGCGGTTTTGTCCTTTAAAGTCCACGTGGAAATGTATTTGTCTTATGATGTTGTTGATGTCATCGAGCGAGCGCAGCCCTCTCGACCACTCCTGTTGCGGTCAGCCCCCAAAACCACAGCCCACAGTTGGAAGCACCCCGTCCGTGTTCGTCAGAGGATGGGGTGTATGTTAGAGGTTAAATTGACCATGTTGTCCTAGTGCTTCCGAATTATGGTATGGCAGAAGCAACCGTGGGAAAGCCATGAATGTCCATGCTCCAGGTACACTCAGACAGTAGCGATGAGTAGACTAAAATAGTCTGTCCATGTTGCCTCTGTGGTCCAAAAACTGACAAGTGTCATCATCGGAGCCCGTACAAATTCCTGACTTCTGTTTTAGCCAGTAGTTCCTTCCTCCCACCACTAGGAGGTTGATATAGTCTCTTCTTAGGTCTATTATTAAACACTCATCCTATTTCCGTGTAATAACAATTTTAATGAATCATCTAATTACCACAAATGAAGCTTCTGAGCATTTGGATTGACTTTGAAGTAAACGTGTGCCGACACTTTATCTTGTAGTGTTCCACTGAACAGTAGGGTCAAACACTGCACCGAGTACACTAAAGGTCCATTAAGCCTCGTTAAGCAGATCCATTTACCATATTAAGCAGGAAAAACTGCTAAACGACCATAAAATATATTTTTCTTACATTTTATTTGCTCATCATTTTGGACACATCTATTACTCATGCCAAGCTTCATCTATTCAAAATGTGGGTGTTCTAGCTCTTTATTTAGGTACATTAAGCCTCGTTAAGGCAATCTGTATACTGTATTAAGTAGATAGGAACATGCTTTGCGAGCATAAAATATTTGTTTTAGTTATTTTAAATTAAGACTCATTTAGCAGTTTTTTTGTTAAACGTTTTAGAATGTCTCGTGTATTTTAAGCCAAGAGGACTTGAAGTTACTTTTTCATAATTAAAGGGACTGCACGTTGAGTGTTCAACTAAGGTAGAATATTTTAAAATATTATTATTATTGTTGTTATTATTGTGGAACAGGGTTAAGCTAATGTTTTAGTTGTTTAATTCGTTTTGAGTTATGGTATTTAATTAGCTAAACTACAATTGAAATGTAAATGTCAATGATGGCCACTGTAAATTAAAGCCACTCTTAATTGAATCTACTCAGTGTTTTTGGCCCAATATTTTCTTGATACAATACCTTTAACCAAGAGAAAATTATTAGGTATTGTGACTTGCATATATAGACAATGCCTTTTTTAAGTTTATTCATGATTTATTAAAAATGTGTGTGGTTCTTTTTTTTTGGGGGGGGGGGTTGTGAAAGCATATTAATTTGATATTCATTGGAGGCATTCATTTTGTATGAGGCAGTATGAGGTAGTACCTATTTAGTACCTGTCTCAGATGCAGACATGCAGCCAGAAGCAGGCCAAGAATTCCAAGAGTGACATGTGAAAAGTAAAGCCGAGGCCCTCAACACTGTCCCAGAATACCAAATTACCAACTGGTGACACTAGTCATTGTGTAAACACAAATATGTATGTGCAGGAATGACTCAATCTTGCTATTTTGATTGCTTATTTTAGATTGACACGATTTTAGAAAGAAAGCCAAAATGTAACTCCCAATCCCAGTTGGAGCTAAATCAGTGCCATACAGACAATTTAGCCAAAAAAACAAATCTGGCAGTGCTGGCCAGGAGTCATTTGTTTGTATCTGTAGTAATCACACTCTCAGGTGTAGCCTCATTTTTGTGCCCCCCTCCCAGCCTTGGCACAAGAACTGCTTCCGGTGCGCCAAGTGTGGGAAGAGCCTGGAGTCCACCACGCAGACAGAGAAGGAGGGAGAGATCTACTGTAAAGGTGGCTCTTTTTCGTTGGAACCACACCCTTAACACTTGGCCACAGAGCATGCGGGACAGAAGCACATTCTGGCAGCCCTGGACAGATGACAGGATTGGATCTGATGCCAGGGAACTGGGTGAACCTGTTTCACAACTGCACTGAAAAACAAAAAAAGGGCCTGTCCTCAAGCCTTGTATTTACACCGGGGGTGCACAATTCCAGGTGTGGAGGGCCGGTGTGGACACTGGTTTTTGTTCCAACCAATTACACTGGCTTAATTTTCTAAACGGTCGCATACACCAATGCTGGTTCCCTCCTATATCGGACCACAGTAAAACGTTTTCAACAAGGATGCGTGTGCAGTCTGCAGCTGTAGCTCCTGAATTGATCAAAAAGGTCAAATCAGATGCATGATTGGGGCTAATTCAATCATTAAGAGCAGAAGTTGACATGAAATCCCAAAATGGATCAGCCGTCGTTGTGCACCCCTGCTTTACACAGTCCTCACGTACCAATTGAATTGTGGGTACACAGAGTTCAGGTTTCAGGTTGTCAGGTATAGAACAGCATACATAAAAGGAACATTTTTATTTGAATTCTTAAAACTAAGGACTTCACCTAATCTCTGAATGTCAATAATTTGATATTAGTTGTTTTTTTCTAAAAAAGGTTTTCTACATCTTTTCTTGTTTTTCTCCCTATTTAGTAGCCAGTTACACACTATTTATTTTGATCTACCCTCCCCACACGAGTCTTTCGCTCATTTCTATGAGGCAAGCTAATTCTCCGAGGGCAGCAAACTCTGCTTCCTTCGAGACCGAATTCACCCAGCCTCCTTACCTGAGACAGCGTTTTCCACCACCATCAACAAAACACCAAATGATGGATTTGTTGTTTAAGAATGGTTGCATTAGAGCTCCAGACACTTGTAGAATATGTACCGTGGTACATTGAAGCTGTTCTGGCAGCTCGTGGTGGCTCACAGCCCTATTAAGACACTTTGTTGGTGCTTCCCCTTTATTTTGGCAGTTACCTGTATGTTCCTTACCACAATTACTGTTTTTATAAATGCACAATCTAATATGAATTTGTTCTTTTCTTTTCCAGCTTGTTACGCAAAGAACTTTGGACCCAAAGGATTTGGTTATGGGCAGGGGGCAGGTGCCCTTGTCCACGCCCAATAATGAAGTATGCCGACAGCCATTATCAAGAGAGCTGCTCAGAGAAATCATAGCTTTGTCAATTTCTTATGTGAAGCCCATTTTTAATGAACAGATTAGCATTATGGGAGTGTAAAAAATAATAGATGTGTCTGTTTCCGCAATGAATAAAGCTGTTCCAAGACAGGATTGGGTCAGTATATGATAAAGTTGCAGGGCCTCCAGCTACCTCATATGTAAACCCCAATAGAAACTTGGAGCATATCATCTATGCTTTTAAAATTTATTTATCAATATAACTGGATTTTTTCAATCAAAACCCCCAGTGAATCAGCAACATGCACTAAAACACCCTGTTATAACTGTGTGGAACGACCTTTTATATTTTGTAAGAGCATTTTGATCTTTCTCTATTCCTCAGTTACGTCGTTCTGCCCTTTCCGTTTCCTTTTGTGTAAATTGTTAATGGGGCCTGATCTTTTATGCCTTCCCTTTACCCTGATTATAGTTCCCAGCATCTCTTGCCTGCTCTGGGAAGGTCGACCATGAAACAAATAATCAGCCTAACTGTTATATACTAAAGTCATATTTATTTGATCAACTTACAAAATCCCACCAAACAATTTTAGGAGAGCGGTCTTTTTTAACATTTTGGCTGGCATGTCTGTTCAGAAAGTGGAGGGTACAAAAAGGATACTAAATCTAAAGATGCACTTGATAGTCAGAGGTGGGACAGGGTTCACACAAGACAGAAGAGCACTGAAAGGAACAGGTGTAGACTTTTATTCAAATGTAAAAAATAAAAAATACACTCGGGAATAACAGAAGCCAATGTGTAGAGTAGGCATTTTGTATGAAGCATCTTGAAAGCATTCTCTGATCAGCTACTCAATATTTAATCTTGATACTATCGTTTGATGTATACCGGCAGCGAAACATTTACTTTAACATCTCTGCAAAAAGAGCAAAGTATTTGTTTGGAAGTAACGAGGACACACCGATGCTCACCTCCACTGTTGTGCCTGAACAAGGCTTGCTGCTCCTAGTTCTGGTCAAAGGAAGCGAGAAACTGGCCCGACTACCCGTTGGATGTTAGCCCGTTACGAGCAGGCTGGGGGTTGGGGTCAGGGTTATGTGCTTTGATGTTGTGCGAGTGGCTCAAAGGCTTGCAGCAAGAGATCTTACAGCAGGTTGTGGTGGATATGTCTTACAGTGTTGCATTTCCCTGTAATGTTTTTGTCCTCTGACTGAAATGGCCATGGCATGGTTTACATCATATTTTATCATCCTGGAAGAGACCACTCCCATCAGGATAGAATACTTGACCATAGGATGAAGGTGATCACTCAGAGTGGACCTAAACCATGCCAGGAAAATGCACCCCACATCATAGCAGCTGCCACAACTCTTAATTTACTCAAGTGTTTCCTTTATTTTTTCAGTTACCTGTATATGTAGCTAATTTTTTTATTTTTCCACATCTTTTGGGAAATAAAAGTTTAAGTTTAATTTCTGTACCGCATCGGTTTAAATCACTTCAGTGCATGTAGTGTACAGAAATGTCCTTATAATCACATTTGTTTTATGTCATGTTGTCCATTATGGTATGATAAATGCTTAGTACGTCTAATCAAATACATTCCTTTTTTTCTTCTAAGAACCACTAGATTCTCTTGCCAAACTGAATGCTTTTGCAGTTCTCTTTTATAGAACTTTTTAATTTTTATATTGTGTATGGGCATTGACCTTGATAAATAATCACAAATAATCATCGATTTGCTATGATTATTATTTGGGCTGAAATTGATATTAAGGTAGTTGTCCCAAGTCCAGGTGACTTTACATTAGAAAATACAGTTTGTCAATATGGCCTATCTGTTTATGTGTAAGAGAGGGATTCATTTGGCAAGGTTAGAACATTAAGCATTAGCAAGGTTGAAAACTATTCCTAAAAAGGATCACAAGGATATTGCATTGATATTTTCAAATTTAAACATTTTTTTATTAGCAAAGCCATTAAAATTGTACCATGCCCGATATGTATATGTCCGAAGCAAACTTATGGCCATGACCTGTAATGTGCTTTTCCCATGGAGAAGTCAGAGTTCACTTTGGAATATCCGTACCATGCCTGATAATCTTTTTCCTTTAAATAAATGTATGTCTGCTGAGACACTGGCATTCTTGTGCACATCCCATAAACGGCCCTGTGTTTCCTGCTGCTCGATTTTAAAACCTGCATTTCAGTCCTCCCGCACCAAGGTGCTGATACAACCTCATGAAGCCAAATTGTACACATTAGTCATTTAATTACTAGTCATTGCCTACTCAGCGCCCACTGAAGGAGCTGTATGTCTATTTGTATTTCTAATTAAGGTGTTTACTACCAAAATAAAATGATTTGTAAACTGGTGCTTATATCAGCAGCTTAGTGTGGGAGGACTGACTAGCAGGTTTTACAATCAAGCAGCAGGAAACGCAGAGCCCTACCCATAAAGACTACCAGAACGGGCCTGCACAGTGATGCATCATGTCCATTATTGTTGATGTAAATTGATACACTATGCCAGCATATATTAAAGGCCCCAGTGACTTCCGACATTTTTGGATCATTGCAGGACAGAAAGGGAATCGACAAATGAAATGCAAAAACTCTCCTTCTCTTGCGTCACGCTTTACAGTTTTGTACATCCAGCGGTAAGAACCAAGTCCAGCAACAATAAAGGAGCAAGTAACCTTTTCTACCCCCTTCCCCCCAATAAGGAACATTCAAATATATTTACACTTATGGAATGGGGGCTGATTGAAATCAGGTGCTTGAAATTCACACAGCACTTGCATAACTTAAGATAGATACTCATACAGGGGGCTTAAAAAATGACTTGCAGATACTGAACAGTGATTGACATGAGTATTTACACTTGGCTCCCTCCGGC
This sequence comes from Aldrovandia affinis, assembly GCA_029706075.1. Lineage (NCBI taxonomy): Eukaryota > Metazoa > Chordata > Actinopteri > Notacanthiformes > Halosauridae > Aldrovandia > Aldrovandia affinis. Next base: position 5,154,114 of record JAINUG010000049.1, read on the forward strand.
TACGATGAGGGGTCTGGGCTGACAGCCGCCGGAGTCGTTGGTGACAAATGTTCACAGCAAAATGCTCTGTGTTAACAACTCTTGATTATTCATTTAACTCAAAGCACATCATATATTACTATATACTTTATATGCACTGTAATGGATTTTCATTCGAGAGAGTACATTTTATCCCTTTTGGATTCATCAGCTCAAGATTTGAATCAACGCTGAACATTTTACTGTTTACAAGGAAAGCCCGATTTCCAAGCATCGCACACGCAGAGTACTTGTAGGCTAAAATGCTGAGAGACAGCAGTGACGGACATGACCGAAAACTACAGTCACACTTGTGTTGTAGTTTCTTTTTGGGGGATTTCGGTGGGGGGGGGTGGGCTAAACTTAATGAGCAGCTTCAACCGACACAGATGAAAATCATTCGCATACAAAAAAATAAAAAAGGGGCGGATAGTTTATGTACAGATACACATTCTTTACACAAGTATACACCCTGTGGCTGCTGCAGAGTCCGTTCCTGTGAACAACAGTTGAAAACAAAACAAAAAAAACACAAAAACAAGTTGGCAGCTGTAAAGTTTCCAGCGAACATCAAGCCTGGGGCCCTCCTGTTACTGTAAACGTGTGGAAGTGTTTCTCGGAAGCAAAGCAAGGTAATCAGTGCATCATCGCAGTCAGACAAACAACCAAGCGAAAAGGACATGAAATCATTACAAAGAAACAACAAAGCAGCGATATGTGGAATGGGACAATCTTGTAAACGACCATTTTAAACCATTTCATCAAATTCTCTGGTTCATGAGCGTTACTTCTAACACCATGAACCCCTGATCAGGGTGCATTTGGTTTGCTTGCAGTTATGTCTCCTTATGCACATGCATACACTAATACCTACAAACCAATATTGCATGCATACACAAATAATTTAATACACACACACACACACACATATATATACACAAATCAGTGACAACTGGTGAGCTGAAATCTTACCTATAAACCAATGATTGGTCACAATCTGTTTTCATTTATTTTCTTCGTTAACAAGCCTGACAAAAATAACGCTTTTTTGAATAATGGAGAACAAAGACCATTTAGTTCAGATAATTGAAAATACGAGTTTTGTAATGTAAAGAAAATGCTATCACGAAGTAAGATTGGGAAGCTTCTTCTAAACAAATTAATTGATAATGAATTTAAATGGAAACTCACATGCATGGGTTTAACATGACAACATGAATCGCTACTGGTAACTGCCAAAATAAAGGCCAACATAGTGTCTTATTGTTGGATATCACTCAGAATGGCTTTGTCATGGTAAACTGGTGTTTACCATGTCCTCTAACTGGACCTAAACCATGCCAGGAAAATGCACCCCATATCATAACAGAGCCGCCAGAACCCTTCACTGTGGGAAACAAGCAGGCCTGTAGGTTTATTTTGGCATGCGCTGCATGTACACTCATTCACTTGTTGAGAACAGGATGAAGGATGACTCATCTGACCACTGCAGAGACCACTCTGTATTCTTTGCACCACTTTTGAGGTGTAATAAGGGGTTTATAAGGGCTGCAACTCGACCATAGCATCCCACTCTGAAGTTCTCGACGGACTGTTCTTGATTAAACTGCCTACTCATGCCCTGATATTTTCAGTTAACTAATTCAGTGTTGCCTTGCATCTCAAACCAATGCATGAACATCATGGTCAAGGTTTCATCATCAACTAGAGGCCAACTACAGTGGTTGATGATAGTTGATGATAGCTTTCTCTCAAGACTTCCATGCCAACATCACCTCAGCTACTGTTCCTCACGAAACATCAGCAATTTGAGCAGTCTTCGTCACTGAAACTCCTGCCAAACGTGTGCCAACAATCACCCCTCTTTCAAAGTCACCGAAATCTCTTATAGCCATGGTAGCTAAAATAATGGGCAACTGGGCCCTGGGCACGCCCAGCACTTTTATACATGATGGGATGTTAATTGCTTAATTAACTCAGGAACCACACCTGTATGAAAACATCTGCTTTCAATATACTTTGTATCCTTCATTTATTTAAGCATTCTTTATTTTGGCAGGTACCTATATATATATGTATGTGTGTGTGTGTGTGTGTGTGTGTATGTATGTGTGTGTGTGTATTTATACATGCATGCGTGCATACACCATGTGAAGTTAACTTAGAGATATAGCCAAATGCTCTCACGGTAAAACATTAAAATGAATACAAACATAAAATAGCTGACAGTACCAAGATTGAACTTTTATCTATAAAAAATATTTTAAAATAAATATACAGGCATCACATTTTCAAAGTATTCTATAGCTCGCACCTGCACATTCTCATAGATTTATCAAAGTGAACGTCAAGAATGATCGTCATTCTTGATTCCTAATATATATATTTCTTTTACACAACTGTTTTGTCACATTATTATTTGAACGCCACAGTTATGGTGAAATTGATCAGTGATCGGCGTTGGAGATGATTGCTTGACCTTGCTTAACCAGAGCCAGCCCTCCTTAAAACCACGTAAAGAACTTGGCAGAAATCAGAACAAGGCGGTCTTCTACATTAAGCGCTGACCCCAGGTTTACGATGACTTCTGGGATTATTTTTTTTAACCAAACGCTTAATGTAGAGCATAAATAAAAAAGAAAAAAAAGAAAAATAGAAAACAATTTTAAAAGGACGACAAAAATGAAAAATAAAACTTGATGGTGACAAATCAAATGACAAGAACATGCATGTACTGCAATGTATGACTCCCACACAGAGAACAAATAAATCCCTTGTTTTGCCTCTTCTGTTCCCTCCTTGGTCTCCTTCCCCACACGGCTGGCAGATACACACTGTCCATGTGATGGGGGGAGAAATGGGGAGATCTGGTGAGGAAGATGCTTCCTGTGTTCTCGGGCATGGTGGTGGCGTCGTGTCCTGTAACAGCATGCTCGTTTTGGCTGACCCCAGTCTCGATGAAGGAGAGGACCTCCCCAGGCCAGGCCTCACCTCTGATATGGCTCCCATATTAGCCCCCCTACACCAGCTGGTAGCCCGACCCGGCCGTCTGGTCGTAATCTATCGTGTGCTGCGTGGTCCAGTCCACGAGCGCTGGCCGAAAGAGCCCGCAGCAGCGGCACTCAAAGAAGTCTATGAGGTTCCGGATACAGCCGTGGCTGCACGGAGAGGGGGAAGAGAGAGGGAGGACAGGGTGTAAGTATCTTGTAGCGGTCTTCCACCGTAGTGTTGAATGTCAAGACTGGTCGACTCTTGTCCAAAAGCAGGGCCGTCGTCATCATATTAACCGTTAATGTTGTTTAAACTGCTTATTAGCAGGCTTTTGATCAAACCCTCTGTACTGAATTTGTTAACAAGTCCAATCACTTGCTCCATTTGGCCTTATACAGATGATGATTCCACCTGTCCTATACGAATCACTAAATTGACCGATTATGCAAGGGCAACTGAATAAAACCAGCTTACATGTTGGCCCTCTGAATTTGACTACAGGAACTGAATTTGACTACCCTGTCCTGAGACCCTGTTCCTTTCTGAACTCGTGTTCTCCTGCACCTGAATGAGATGTATTATGAGCTTGCAGATTTCATTCAATACTTTAATTGCTCAATTATTCATCAGTCTTTTCATCACTGGATGTGTTCCCATTCATATAAAGGCCCTGTTCAAAAGAAAGGAAGGGCAGGGCTTCTCAACTCTGCCCCTGGAGGGCCGCAGAGCCTCAAAGCTGGCCCCAGCTGGCCTGTCCAATTGGAATGGAAGCCATGTCCAATGGGAGATAAAACATCTAGCCTTCAAACGGCAAACCAGCGCCCCTTTAGACAGGGCCGGACCGAGACATGTACTGTACTCACTTGAAGGGACTCTCGATGGACGTCGACGTGACTTTAAAGTGCTTGTATCTTCTTGCGTTCATCCTCTCATTCGTGGTTATACCCAGACAGGCAATCTGGGAGAGGGAGGAAAACGGCGAGCGATGTCATCCATTGAAGGGGAGCGATAGACAGAGGGGTCAGTGTACAAAGACATGAATCAGGTGCCTGTTTTCCTGCAGGGCTGGCTGGAATCTTAAATATCTCCACAAACCCTGTTAACCCCTGACATCTGCATGCACATAAAGGGTTTTACGAGATTCAAAGGTGCATGAGGAATTCGATCTATGGTTAATGGTAACGAGAGAAGGTCAACTCGCATTAAATGTGTCCTGATGAATTTAGACAGAAGTGCAACAATTACGACAAAAAGCCTTTCACACAGACCTTTGGTCTCAGAAAATGTAGAGATTGAGTAGTTTGGCAGCTTTTATTTGATAGTTTTTATGTTGGGTTTGTCATGTTATTATATTTTGCTATTATGTTTTGGTTGGTATCAAACTATTGACATCTGATCTTTCAAGGGGTTCTGTAACTCCGGTGTGTGCTCAACCTTCTGAGTAATTTTTATTTTTTTAACTGGCTCCTGAGAATACCCACATTCAAACACCACAGATTTCACTGTACCACCACATTCGTTACAGGCGTACATTTGTGTTAAAGCGGAGTTCAGGCACTGGAGTGTGGCATTGGACCATGCTATGGCGGCCGCTTACCTGATAAATTTGGCACATGATGAGCACGGCCACCCACATCAAGTGGAAGACGCTGTTTATGAACATCCAGAACAGCCAGGGTGAATAGGTGGCGATCTGCGTCACGTATGTCCAGAAGCCGTCCTTGTGGTAGGTGGTGGCACAGTGGATCCTCCAGTCTGAGGGAGAGAGGACATTAGGGGCAGAGGTCAGGTACAGATGGACGGTCACTCTCTCCACACTTAACGTAACATAACCAATAGGTTTCCCTCCCTACTGTAGAATCTATATTAATGTTGTAGTATAAACGTTTTTTTCCTGACCTTTTGGCAATAATTCCATTGTACTGTGTATTACAAAGTGCTAAGTGTGAAATTCAGCAAAACATTAACCTTCTGCCCATTACGACCTACAAATGTGGCCTAATGTTATCAAACAAAGTATACGCGTTGTCAAAATTGAAACAAACTTCTTAACAATGTTCTTGCCCTGGCATGAAAATTGTAGAGCAGCACACCATCGGTGGAACAAAAAATATGTTTTAAGTGCTACAAAACAGGAAGGGGGGAGGGACATCATTTGGTAGAGATTTAACATAATGAGCCAATGGGCTACCACTTACAACAGATGCAGCCGTAGATCATCCAGCAGATCATACACAGCAGGAAGAAGAGGTACCCCATAAAGTAGCGGTGATTCCCACTTCCTGAGGACGGCACAGGAAAAAGGGGTGAACCGGGTCTCGTTTACGTATCTCACAATCTTCCCATTTCCCTTGGCCTGGCTTTCCAGGTCAGTCAGAGAAGACGTTTGATTGCTGAAAGTCGGACGGCCACCAACCCCCCACATGCTTGTGCGGGGGCTTATGTTGACTGTCAATCTCGCTTCACTTTACAAACTGAGGCTTCTATAGACTTGCCAGAAATGTTAATCAGTGTTTTACACTAGAGTTTGATGGGTTTCAACATACCAGTTGTATGTCTAAATACTGTAGGACTTAATCCTTCAAACTGGAGCATGGAGAACAGGCCTCTGGTCCCTTTACGAGTGACCAGAGCTCGACTCCCTTACTCTAAACCATTCTCTATCCACACAATGCCTCACGCTTCCTGTTCCCCTCTTGTATTTCCCATGAGCACCTGCTAAAACAAGGCAGAGGACTATAAGAGAAACACTGACTCCTGCAAGACTTGGGAGATTTCCTGTGAAACTGGAAACGGGTGTGCCAGAGCATAAAAGGGATTCTTTGGTGGCTGTTTTTCCACCACCTTCGATGTACAAACAACCTATGGCTAAGTCAGCTATCCGTACCCAATTTCCACAATTAGGCTTGTCTGGGACTCTGAATTAAGTAATTAGTGGCACCTGCTCATTCTTGAATGCCTTTACCCTTTACCCTTTACCCTGCTAGGCCAAAAAAGCACCCAACGAATTTTACAGAAGCCAACAGCAGTTAAATTAAATCCCATCTTCCCTTCAATCTCCTGTCAATACATTTTAGAGTGAGCTATTCTTGAACAATGAGATATGATCCTGCTTATTGTAGAATTGTAGGCTAATTAAGATGTCATTCAGAGCACTAAATAACAAACCGCAGAGGTTTAGCTACCTAGGAGTATTCTGTAGGTGTGATGTAGATCTGTTTAAATCTGTATTAAGTGCTGTGTGACGCATAGGCACAATGGTTTTTACACAATGGTGGCCGTTACACCAAGGATCTGACTCAATGTGAACGCCTAAACGTCATTTAAGATCCCATGGCACTTATTGCAAAGAATAGGGGATCACGACAACCTGGCTCTCTCAACCTGCCACCTAATCATCCCCCAGTTTAATTGGCTCAATTATCAAATATAGTGGTTCTCTGTGGCTCAGTTGGTAGAGCACAGCGTTGGCAACGCTTAGGTTGTGGGTTCAATCCCCACTGGGGCCACATATACTGAAAATGTATGCATTCACTACTGTAAGTCGCTTTGGATAAAAGCGTCTGCTAAATGGCGTTTATTATTATTATTATTATTATAATTCTCCCTCTCTCTCTACATCAGCTGATGTGTGTTGGGGGTTTTGGCACAAAAATGGCTGCTGTGCATCACCCACATGGGTGCTACACATTGGTGGCCGTTGAGTTTGTCCCCTTCACTGTAAAGCAATTTGAGTACCATGAAGTGCTATATAAATGCAATCGATTATTATTATTATTATGATGATATTACTGGTTACGTACCCACACAGTTGCCTACCCAGGGACAGTGGTGGTCAAACTTGGCAATGCAGCGATTGCACACAGCGCAATGTTTGGACCTCACAGGCTTCCGTATCTGTAAAATAAAATGTAACAGCACAACATAAACACAAAGCTAGTGTTGGAACACTTCTCAGTGTCCTCAAGGCTAAGGCTATGAAGTAATGTGTGTGGTTATTATTTAAGCAAGTAACAATAAAAAGCAAAATAAATGATAGAATATAAAAGCAGAAACAAAAGACAGCTTGTAAATTAGGTAACATACTTCATTTTACAAGAGGCCACTTAATGCAATAATGTTATAAAATGCTGTGAGCAAAATTAAGCTTAAAGTGTCCAGGTGAAAGTGTGACTGTCTTAGGTGCTTTCTCAATAGCAAAGAAAAATCGATGAAACTGCTATATAGAATAAGGTCTTTACCAAACAAGTACTGCAGAATATGCTGAGATCCAAAGTTCCCATCTCTGCCAGTTCAACAATTGTCTGAAAGAAGAAATAAAGAAAAGTGCAACGGTGCTTATAACAAAATAGACAAGTGTATTTTGTGACAGGAAAACAACATTTTTGGGGCATGAAATTCACCATCCAGCAAAATAACTGACAAAGCTTGCAAGACTAGTGGTTAACCAATATTTATAGTATTTGTATACATGATTTAAGTTAGTCTAGATGCCAAGACATCTGATTGCGTGATAAAAGTGGTCCTTAGAGAGTTACTTCTGATGTCATGATTTTCAATGAGGCAGGTTATCTGTCCATAGCATCTCCTAATTATTGGCATCATTGGAAAGAGGCAATACCTAAGCAGACCATGCCAGGCTTGGGGTCCGGCCTCATCAGTAAAGATGACCAACAACCAATCAAAACATTTACAAACAACACAATAGTCAAGTAGCGGTTTCTCACATGAACCAGCAAGAGAGCCGTGGGAAAGAAAGACAAAAGAGTCGTAACTGAGAAGTGTCAATTACACATTTCATCCATTCACACTTACCACAAAAAATAATAGACGGGCAAATTTACAGAAAGAAATAGGCCAGTGGTAGGTAGAAAAGGTTCAGCAAGCTAGCAAGAAAACAGCAAGCTTGGTAATGTCCAGAGTAACAATCATATATGCATCCACAGGTGGTGGGAAACACTAGAGAGACCCTGAATTAAAAACGTGTCTAGCATGTCAATCCCAACTCCACAATACATTCCAGAGTAGCCAATTCATATGTTGTATCAGGAACATTTGCAGCGCAGTTAAAAATTGAGTTTGAAAGTGGGCGCTGGCAATACCGGGATGAGAAGCAGGAGTTACATGGACGAGGGTCAATTCACATGCAAACCCACCAATCAAGGTCCAGTAAGTGGTCTCAACCATTATAAAAATAATAACGTTATTTATAAAGCACATACATGGCACTCAAAGTGCTTTCTAGGTAAAACAAAGAGGTTAAAAAGGAAGATTAAAAACAAAAGCAAATAGAAGATACAATTAGAAGAAAACGCAGGGCATGGAGAACAACAACCAGGGGCATAAAAAGAGATTAAAAGTAAAAGGAGTAAACACAAAGGAAAATATCAAATGAAATTACATGGCAAAGCAGGGCATGGAGAGCAACAAACATGAAAAGACTGAATTAAAGACAGGAATAAACATTCTACACCACTAAAAGCAAGTCTAAAAAGAGTGTTTTAAAAAGAGACTTTAACCCCTCAACTGTCACCCCCTATGCTTGGCATTCATGCCTACTTGGACATACCCAAATACAACAGTTCTTAGCTGAAGAACTGTGATGGCCACATGCCTACATTGGGTATCATTTGAAAGGAAACACATTGTAGTTTATAGGGGTGCTCAAATAGCATCTGGACATAACACCGGAGGACAAAAGATCACACATATTTTTATAGTTTTCTTGAGTAGAATCTCATGTTTGAAAATCAATAAATGAGTCACATTTCATGGTATACCTGTGGATTTGCCAACTAAGGTGTCACTGATGGTCTACAAGTGTCCCAAAACCTATCCAAGGTGGCGAAATTGGCCCAATGATTTATATTCACTTCTGTGACACTTGAAAACATACTAAAATTGTCTGTCCTCATTGGGCAAAATATTGACAGTTAATGTTCTTTATTCAGGCAACACAAGAAAAGCTAAAGGTTATTTTGGGTGTGCCAGTTATTGAAGCAGTCACCGTCACAGGACATGAACTTGATAGGTGTCTGCACTGAAGGCCTGCACTGAAGGCCCGATCATCTTTAGTTTTTAGCCAGGTGGTAGGAACAGTGAGCAGATCCTAGTTCGATGACCTAAGAGCACTATCATTTGGTAGGGAGTCAAGACAGACACACACTAGACACAGAGAAGGTACGATATAAACCAACTAAAGCATTTCCTCAGCTCATTGCTCGAGTGCAAACGTTCCCACACTAACAGAATATTATCCAACTAACCAACTAAGAAAAAAGGGTCTCCCACAATGTAGTCAATTAATCAACAATCATCTAGAAAAGTGAAATGATCTATGTTTTCTCACTGCATACTGTGAGGGCTACTGGAACACAGAGCTTTAATCCAAGCCTTGATGCGACACTAATGGAACGGTTGTAGGCACAGGAGTCGCTTGCAGCCCTGCAGCTGTTATGCTGCTACTACTATGCGTGCAGTGTAGATTAGGGGTTACACCTATTGTTAAAAATGTGAACTAGTTCCTCAGTTTGGTGTACCTGTAATGGCAGTGGGTCAACAGGATGGAATGCACTTGAAAGCCTTTCTGCTGTGGTGGAAGTAATGCGAGAGCGCAGAGGACGCACATGGTTCTTAAGGTGGTAGGTGACACTGGAATCCCCTTTTCACAAGGCTGCTTAATGAAAGATCATGAGTCACGACCAGATCTGAAGGGTGGCCTTAAGAGCAAGTGGGGCCTGACAACACGTTGAACAAAACGAAAACGTTTCAAAATGTAAAAATGTAAAAAAGATTTCAGATTTACTTACACACTTGAGCGTTTTAAAATGTTCATTCAAAACTTCTGATTAATTAATTTTAACTGGAAGTTTTTTTGACCATTAATGATTTGGCAACTCCTAGTATGCTCATTAATGCTAACAGTATTAGTCCCTGACATCTTAACCGGAGTTCCATTATTTTCTAGGAATGTGTGATAATGATGGTACATAGACTGTGATCTGCATTGTTTCTGGCTTTTGGCCAAAGGCACCATGCAGAAGACAAGGTCTCAACTGAGACATCAGGATGCTGCAGAACAGGCTCGAACAGATTTCCATTTTCCAAGTATTTCAATTTTCAACAGTAGTGAAGTTCACTCTTATTTTGTCAAAATCAGCTTTTTCTTATAATCATCCTTTTACATGGATATAATTGGGGCTTAAGAAAGTTTGGAAGTTGTAAAAATCTACAATAATCAAAGTTTACCAAAAAAATGTTTACATGGATATAATTGGGGCTTAAAAGGAGTTTAAGCAATGCTGATTGTATAGAAAAAAAAAAATAATAATAATAATAATAATTTACATGAGAGGAAAGCAGTAAGTTGGCCAAACCAAATTACAACCCCCGACAATGCTGATATGTATACACACACACACACACACACACACACACACACACACACACACACACACACACACACACACACACACACACAGCTAATCCACAGAAATAAAAAGAAATTCTATTTTACCTTTTTCTTCTGTTCCTCAGAAGCTTTGATGATCCCTGGGTCTGATTTCCATGACTTGCCAAAGTTGTACAACAGTCCCACACTGTTCAGCAGGAAGGGGAGGTGGATGGTGACGAAGGGAAGATGTGTGAAGAGTTAAGGAGCCAACCTGGCTTAGATGAGAAAGGCAACTGTGTGGTGGGAGGGATGGCGCGGATCCTGGTCAACTTTGGACATGCCTGTGAGGAACTGCGTTTCCATGCAGTGCTAACCTCAAAACCAAACAAAACTACGGTCCCATTCAGGCACAATGCATAACCCTTCCCCTACTTGCAGTACAAACACAGACAAATTAAAAATGGCTAAACAGGACATACAAATGATGTGTTTTCGCTGGCATAACATCAATTTCATTGCAGTGTGTGAGCCCCAGAAATATTGTATTTTTTATATTCACAAAGTTACATTTATACAAAAAATAAACATCAGTGACTTAACAGTAAGGGGCAAAGATCCCTCGCTGCTTCTCAATGTGCAACTCCATTCTTGGATTGTGAAACTCCGGAGGTTGGCACAGTAAGGCCGTTTAGTCTCTGAAAGACGATGCAAACGCTCAGGGGACGAAGCTCGGCTTTGAGTGCATCTGTCGGCCATAGCCCAACGAGGAGGCCAGACTGCCGGCCCCACACAGAGTGACCTCACTCCGCCGAGGCCACTCTGCTTCTAGGACTGCAAATGAAAGACAGTATTGGTTAATGTGCCAAATGACGCATTCAAATGTAGGTTTCATTGTAGACAAGTGTGTACGTGCTGTAGTTCATTTCATCATGCTGCTCCCTCAGAAACTTGCTCCCCTGAAAAACTTGCTGATTTTTGAAAGACCCCAACACGCAAAAGTCACGGATAAAAGGTTTGTTTAAAACTGAAGATGGTTCAGAAGTACCAGTTTTGGATCGAAGACTGAAAAAAGTCAATTAAAAGCCACGTTAACAAAAAGATGGTGATTACCAGATTTGAAAAGAAATATGACAACAAATGTAAGTACAGATCAAGGATTTGTGGAGGCCATTTGAGAGCACAGGGGAAGACCTTTCCCAAAGCCTAACCAGTTTGAGGAACTGAAATGTAGTTACATATAAAGATATCTGTAGGAACACAGACATAAACATGCAACTGTGACTATAAACTACCCCCGCCACTTCTGGAGTGGCCAATTAGTTCTCTACTGCTTTTTGTTTTTCTTGGCTAGGTCCTTATTGTAGAAGTGCAGTCGTTCAAAACAAACGTGCCTGGTTAAATAAATATTTCAAAAAGCCATGTAAATGGAGCAAGCAGTTAGCAACGTGTACTGGATCATCTGAGCAGATAAGCTCTTGAGCTTCAAAGCGGTGTTGCCAACAAAACTTTTCTTGTTGGCCTCATGGAAGTGTTTATGGATTACACTAAGAACACACACAGCACAGCTTTAAGATGTCTTCTAAATGCAAAAATGTGTGTGAATTAGTGGAGCAAATTTCCTCCACGTATCTTGGGAGCATAATCATCTGTTTGAGTTGTTCTGTGTCAAAATGGAGCACATCCAGAATAATAATACATCAGGGATGTGATTTTTTCCTGGTTAATCAGGAAATGTTTATTTTCAGACCATAGATATCTTGTGGACATGTGTACGTCATAAGCATACACATTAAGAAATGTTGCACTCTTTGACAGCTGATGTTCAGAGAGAATGTTCAGAGAGAATGTTCAGCAAATAAAGCCAAATAGCCAGAGATAATTAGCACCAGAAAATCAGCATTTCCTGAATAATCAGGAAAAATCACATCCTTGATACATTTAAGAATGACTTCATTTTGACACTATAATAACTGAAGAAACAGATCAGACCTGAGAGTGGGCTGAATTCTCACGCTTAAATGTGTACTTCCTGAGATAGACCCGATTCACAGGGGAGGGAATCCGGTTGTGGTGATGGGTCACATTGCTGATGTAATGAGTTTGAGAATGTTGAATATGAACAAACAATTAAGAGAGCAGAATGCTGGCAAAATGAGCAGACCTTTTTCCTGGGGTGATGACCACAATACAATACTCTCAACAAGGCTACTGTTCCGTGCAGTAAATTACAGGGAAAAATCTACAAATTCTGCAAAAATCTTGTTTCACCAGGAAAGCCGTTTGGCTTTCTACAGGGATCCCATAGGAAAAATAAGGCCCCACCAAGTTTCTGACATTCAAATTCAGTTGCTGGCTGGTCGGAGAAAATATATAATAGTAAAAACTGAGGGATATTATGCCTGTAGTCACAATCCCCCCCGTCTGGAAACAAGTCCAGACACGAAGCTCAGACAACAATAGCCTCCCCCAGCCAGGCTTTTATTACAAAGACGAAGAAGCGCTTCAGCCCAACAAGCCACTGCCTGGTCAGAACGTGGATCAAGGCCTCCCCTGCTGTGATTTACACTTTCTGTGGCGTTACACGGTGGGAAGCAGTAACACTTACTACTGAATAAATCCCACTGGGAGAACCCTTCAGAATCTGCAACAGGATGTGAAATTGTTGCGGTTGTGCTGAGAAAATAGTGAGGGTTTTAACAAGTGACGAGTAAAAGTTTCACAAGCGTGGGGACTTCAGCGCTGTGACTGTGTGCCAGAAATACAGGTCTGTCTGTCTGCCCAGGTCTTTACCGGAGGAGTTGCCAAAAACAGGAGGAACGCTGTGAGAGGGCGTGTGAATCTCATGAGGGTTTCGATGCAAGCCGTTGCAGCCCTGTGGTCCCATGAGGGATTAAACATATCTGAGAAGTGTCAGAAGACGCCCATGGCCTTTGTGTGTGTTGCGAATAGATAGGCATCAGTGGATATATGACCATGATTATTGTTTCCAAGACATCAAGCCTGGTAGGACTTAGGCCAGTGGTTCTCAACTGGGGGTACTTAGGCCAGTGGTTCTCAACTGGGGGGGTACACAGCAAGGTTCGCAGGGGGTACATTGACGATTGATAAATTAATGTCAAAACTATTTCATAATTTCATACATGAAATTATAATACATTTCATAATTTCATACATTTAATTCAAAATTTCCAAGCAATTGCATGAATATGTAAGGTAAAATATACATTTTTTTCTTTCAAAAGCTAGAAACATTAATGCATTAATGGTATGGTACACTATGTAGCGAGTGAGCAGTAGAATTACATCATGCACATGCGCATGTGCGCACAAAGCGTCAGTTTATAGGAAGTGTATGTAGTCACAAGAACGGACAACTGGTTAAAACATGCAAGCAGCAGCAGCGATCCTCCCTGACCACAAAAAAGGTCGAGCAAACCTAACACCGTCAGATTCGCGAGGAATATGTACTTTTTGGATTTACTTCCACGACCACTGATCCACCAAAGCCGCAATGTTTATTTTGTGAAGAGACGCTAGGTAGCATAACTGGATGAAGCCATCACACCTGGCAACATGCAAGGGCATCTGAACACTAAACGTGCACTGCATGTCATTTAAAAAAAATATATATATATTCAGATCATGTCAACTGACAATGCAAAAAGCCTCAACAACGTCAGTCAGAGCACTTGAGGCTTCATACGCAGGGTCTTTGCTAGTAGCTAAATCTGGGAACACATCAAGGGGGAAAAAAACATAGTGAAGCACAATGGGCTCAGTGCGTCATACATCTTTGAGTGCGCGTGTGTGTGACGCACAGACAGTGTGGTATAATGGCTTGTAACGTTAAGGTTGCAGGTTCAATCCCCAGGTGGGACACTACCGTTGCACCCTTGAGCAAGGTACTTAACCTGAATTGCTTCAGTAAATATCCAGCTACACAAATGGATTGTATGTAAAGAAATGTAAACTGTGTAAGTCGCTCTGGATAAGAGCGTCTGCTAAATGCCTGCAATGTTTCATGTAATGTAATGTGACGCGTCTCACCAATGACCTGGATTAGACCCTCTGCTGGAGGAGACCAAAGTAAAGGATATCGTTCCACAGCCAAAAGAACCAGGTGACGTACATCCAGAACTTGGTGGCCAGGTAGATTCCCAGGGGCAGGGCGCTGTGCATAGAGTGGTCAAAAAAGGACCTGTGACGAGACAGACAGACGGAAGGGGGTGGAGTTATCACACTGCACTGAGGGGAATGAACATACATTGCACAACCTGTGCCGGTTGGAAAAGCTGCAGCCACACTGACAGTGAAACAAACCCAGTGACACATAATCGCATAAAGTGAGCGTTACATGCTCTTAAAATGCCGTTTTCCACCGATGGAACCATTCCCGGCTGGGACAGGCAGACGAGGGTGACCTGGATTTCCTTTGCAGTACCCAAGCAGTAACATGCCACATGAATTTTAATTGAAAGCGCATTGTAGACAGTTGGAAAAAAACTAAGCAGAAGAAATAAATATAGCGTAGAACATAGTGTTCTGGGGCAGCTACTCATAGTTACTTGACCGCTATAGCTATCACACGCTTAAACGGCTGGGAAGGAAGTGAATGAACATAAAAAATAAGATGAACAAACATGTGGACCAGGAACCTTGGTCTTATCCGCGAAAGTGGGAAAAGCAAATATGCCACAACACAACTCTGGATTCAATCAAAATTTCTCTTAGCTTTGGGTCACTTGTAGTTTTTATCTTTACAGCCACAGGTACAAGATAAAATGAGTTTAGTGATTGCTCGGCTTCTGTTTGTGACGAAAAAACCTGCATGTATTTGTAAGTCAAACGTGACACATTTTCATTGAATCCAGGCCAATAGCAAACTAGAAGCCTTATAGAGATTAAAAAAAAAGAATAAAGAAAACTAGAATTACAAAGCAAAATGCGCTGTGGTGCTGGCAACGATGGCATCTTTCTTTCTGATGAAGACCTTGGTGGTTAAACACAGCATTCTTTAACCCACAGTCAGGTATTGAAACCATTGTGTCTCTGTAACTTGCTATTGAATTCTGTACATTGTTGTATTATTGTGAACCCACTGCTGCAAAAACGATAAATCATGACTTTACTTGCAAGGTTTCTTTGTTGTACTTTGAAAAAAATATATCAAGTTTTGTCCCTGTATAAAGGACGCTGCTGAATAAGTTACACCTGATATTTCCTGATATTTGCGAAAACAATAACAGTTGGCAGTGCCTATTCAACGAGATTAGCAAGAGAATGCGAGATATGTTTGCAGGGTCGGGCTGCCGTTTCAGAAGTGAACAAAGGCGGGCGTTTGCGGCGGGCACGTACTTTGAGAGAAACTGCACCGTTAACCACACCAGCCCGTACATCAGTGCCTTGATCAGCCAGGAGTCGATGCCCAGGTCGGCGATGAAGCCCACCAACCAAATGACCAGGAAGGGGGTACCCAACATAACCTTCTGCCTGAACTCCTGTGGGGGGGGTAGGAAATAAAAACATCAATGTTATCATTCATCCTTACCATTAAAAACCATTTCAAATGGAGTTGGAATTCAAGGTTGTTAAGTTCTGAGGCCTGCAAGTATTGTAAACTTAAACCCAAGGACTCTGTTCAAGTGCGATTCTTTCAGCGAGATACCCTTGCATGTATTGAAATACTAACATTATATTGGCGCATTCCATTGATGTCCTTCAGTGCTTCAACACAGCGGACAACACCATGAATCATTTCATGAATGTATTTCACGTAACATTTTCAATTCATGTCCATTGAAAACGTGTCCAACGCACAATCAGTGCTGCCCTTCAACAAAATGTTTTACATATAAACCGGCGCGTACTGTCGCTCTCCATGATCGCCTCTCCTTTCACCGTTATTCAGACTGTTTCGCTGAAAGCGATTTTCAACACACCAGGAAGGACCGACACACAGCCACACATCTGTATTCCGAGACATGCTCGCAGTGAGAAATGTTAATGGCTGTGCTCGTCTTCTACAAAAGATAGGCTTGGACTCTAATCACCACGTTGGAGTAAAAGTCGCTTCCAGTGGCTACACAGTGGGAAGCTAAATTGACCGTTTGCACCTGCGACGTCTACAAGAAAGCAGCAATTTCCTTGCAGTGGGCCTTTTACAGTAAATGATGGATTCCTTCGAGACAAAAGACTTGCAGCCTCAGAGCCACGGTAATGACAGTGTCAGGCCATTTCCTGAGAACGTGCAGAGAAAGAGCTAAACCTGCGGTCTGAAATCGGAAACAATTTCACCTTATTTTGCATCTGAAGTGCTGCTCTGGCCACTTATGGGAAAAGAGCTTCGCATTACAGCGGTCTTGAAAGTAGTGCACACCCCTGGTGACCAACCAATGATGACTAATGGTTTTAAAAAAAACAAAAATGCAGCTGCAGTTCCAGGTATAACCTGATGGCTAATTCGAATCGCTGTATGATTGTATGATACCATTAAACCCAGGGAAAGTGTTTGGTTGTTACATAGCAAGCTTTTTTTAAATCAGCCTTGTAAGGCAGTTGACAAGACATGGGGTTGGTGCGCCAAATCCTCCCAGCAGCAGTGCAGCGTGGCAGCAAATCAACAGCAGTGTAGCAGCAGAGTAAAGGCAGCAGCAGAGCAGAGACAGCAGGATAGCACCTGGTTTGAGAGGTTTAAGGCCTGCTCTACTGCTACAGGGAGGTGAGGCAAGGAGGAAGGCCAAGGCCATTTCCCAGCTGCTAAGGCAATCTATGCCCAGTCTCTGCTTCCCGAAGAACTGCAAATCCTGAGAGTCGAATCTCCAACCGCTGTGAGGCCTACACGCCTAGGCCTCAAACCCAGCCTGCTGCAGGGAGCTGCCCTACCTGGATAATCCTGCAGGGAGCTGCACTACCTGACACCAGGTGAAAATCACCTCAATATCTCTCCTTTTACTTCATTCTTATTTATTTTATTTTTGTGAATTTAACTGAATAGTTATTGACTTAACATCTACTTATTTTACCAGTTTGTTTTTATAATTTGGTATCGACTCTTTATTTACTCGTTTCTTAAAGCCTTATTTATTTTTTATCCATTTATCATTATTTATTCATCATTTTAAACATCATTTTATTATGTCATGAGCCTGAAAAATGATAAGAAACCAATGCTATGTGGGACCAGTGATGTTTTTAGTTGTTGATACCCATGATGTCATGGATGAGCTTAAGTGTGCGAAATGCCACAACTACCAGGAAGCTACAATATCGTTACACAAAAGTGATGCAACTTTAAACTAAGGTGGGCACAGTGCACAGCTGCATACATTAAGGTTACTAAAAATACCTCCTCACATGTTGTGCTATAGGAAACAACTCCTGTGTTACAAAGTACATTTCATACAACATATGACCACAGACTTTCACACAAGAATCTTATTTGTGTAGGAAAACTATGTATGAAATGGCTCATCTTCTGAAAACACACACCCCCTATTATTATTTCGTTTGTATTTTTAGTTAACCCCTGATGGGAAATATTTGAACATCTGAAACAAGCTTTCTACCCATTCAAATTCACCTTTCTTTTGTGTATGGGTGGACTTCTAGTGGGTGCAAATATACTTAATACATCCTCATAAATATTAGCAGTGCTCCATTGATCTTTCACCCATGTTTTGGAAAATGCCTTAAGTGGGAAGTCTCTTGTGTTGATTCACTTGTTAGATACAACTCTTGTTACACAATTCTACTTCACATGTGCACTTACATGAACCATACAAATCATTGTTGCGCATGTGTAACTACTTAAACCACACAGGTTTTGAGGTTGTAAGTACTGGGTAACAATGTGTAAACACAGTGTAACTACACATGAATTAGGGCCACAAAATAAAAAGTGGGACCGCAAAAAGTATTGATTATAAATCAAACTGTTGTTATACAATGCCTATAAGATGACCACACTATAAGATGAAGAAGCACTAAAAAAACAAAGAAGGGCAATAAAATTAGTTCCTACTATGAAATACAGTAGCTATGAGGATACACTTAAGATACTTACATTTAGGCTTAGAAAAAAGGAGAGTAAGGGGGGATTTGATTGAGGTCTTAAAATTCATAAAATGGATTAATAAACTGAACAGCTGGTGATTTTTAGGTTGAGTTCCATCAGCAGAACAAGAGGGCATAGGTGGAAACTTGTCAAAGGTCAATTCCAAATGGATATCAGGCATTATTTAAAAAAAAATTGTCTGTCTAGTGGTTTCAACGTCCGACGCTGGCCACGGCGACCAGGTTTCGACTCCCCGTCGCACCAGAGTCGGCTCTGGCCGGGAGTGCCACCGGGGCGGCAATTGGCTGTCCGCCCCAGGGAGGGATGAAGCCGACACAGTTCACTGCGCAGAGGAGTGGTTCTGGGGTGCCGGAATTACAGTCAACAGCACGACAAGTGCTGTCTCGGAGGAGGCAGTGCTTTGCCATTGTCACTGCCGGTCACAGGACTACGGCAGCGAACTACGAGGGAGGGGATTGAACTAAGAATAAGAATAGAACTTCTCCTAATTTTCCACCAATTTTTTACAAAATGTTTTTAAAGAATGGGGCTCATCTGTACCTTGTCCCCTTTCAGTCTCTTCAGGTAGGAGGGGCTGTCGTAGCCCTTGGCCTGCCGCGCCTCCTGCAAGTGGTTGATCATCCAGACGTTCTTCCTCTGCTTGGCCAGGTCCAGCGGCGTCTCTCCCTGGGAAAGCACACAGGCGGGCGGGGGAAGGGCAGGAGGACGCAGGGCTATCAAAGCAGCTGTGACTCAACAGGGCACCTAGTTCAGAAGGACACGGCCAGCTTATTACCGCTCCGGGACCAAGCCATACCGAGGCGTGAGGTCGTGGTGAGGCGCAGGGACACTGGCAGGCAGTGTGGTATAATGGTTAGGGAGCTGGGCTTGTAACGTTAAGGTTGCAGGTTCAATACCCAGGTGGGACACTGCTGTTGTGCCCTTGAGCTAAAGGTACTTAACCTGAATTGCTTCAGTTAATATCCAGCTGTATAAATGGATTGTAAAGAAACGTAAACTGTAAAGTCGCTCTGGATAAGAGCGTCTGCTAAATGCCTAAAATGTAAAATGTACGATAATGGCCCCAAATTTTTATCACCAAACTCCAATTGCTCATGAATACAGAAGGTTCCGGTAAAATCCTGGCTTACAATCCCGCCCGTTTTATCTTTTTTCTCTTAACAGAAATCTTTTTTTTTTTGCTGGAAACAATCCTTCCTAATATTTGCGACCGGGGACTTCAAAATATGAGCAAATCAAGGTAAAAAGTCTACTGACTATATTCATATCTCAGAGCTGCAGTTTTAACCATCTGCACCGACAGCAGCTGCCAGTGCTATCACTTTACATATTTTCAAACGAGCCCCTTATTCAAGTCTACTGCCAAATGAGACAAACGATCCAAATCGCACAAAAACATTACATTAGTCAAGGGCGCAGCCTCTCGGAGATGTTTATGTCAAGGATTGATGGAGAGCGGGGTTCCTGAAATCTCGCTCTGCGCTCAGCGCTTCTCCAGAGAGAGATGGTCCTTTTGAATTCCACGGCGACTGCGTTTTCCATTTACGTGCCGCAGAACAAGGAGCATCATTCATGAAGCGCGCTTCCATCCGTCTACCACGGTGATATTTATAGTCAAACAAAAAGCACGGAACACTGCAGCTGTTTCCAGCTATTGTTGGGTTTGAAAGTGCAAACGAGAAGCAGCTACGTGTTCTGGCAGAACCTCAGACGTTCGTGGGGCTACCCCACATGGGACGGAATCGGGGAGGGGGTGAGTTCCTGTACCCCTCTCCCCGCACTGCCGCGCGAGCAAGGATAACCGCCTGGCCGCCTTTGAAGCAAAGCCTTCGGCAATCAGTACAAGAGAACGCTGACCCTCGGGGGGTCGCTTGACTCCGCTAGCCGACGGAGCTTACCTTGATGTTCTGCGCGTCCACATTGGTGCCGCCGTCCAGCAAGAGGCTGATGACGGTGGTGTTGACCGGCGAGCACCGCCCAGTGCAAGGCCGTGTTTTTGTGGTACTTATCGCCCAGGTTGACCGACACGTTGAAGGTCAACAGCAGCCGGGTCGGGTCCACACTACGGGCGAGACGAAGGCGTTAAACACTGCCGTGATGTCATCGCTGAGGGGACAAGAACGGTCAGCCCCAACACGGGCGCATGGCTTGCTCAATGTTTATTCTATATCCAATATAGGCTAAAGGTGTTGAAGTCAGGTGTTGCCAGATCTGGTCAGAGTGTGCAAAGACAGGACTGCTATAACAAAAGCTCACAAACAGAATGGGGGGAGTGAAGTCGTCATTGTGGAACAGAAGCTGTTGGCGGTCACAGTGATGCGCGGTTCCACTATCAGTGTACTGGTAGTTATCCTGTATAACATCACTGAAGCTGAGGAACAACAATCAAAATGACAGATATTACAATATGTCCTATTTAATAATGCTTTCATCTCAGTCCATATATGTGTATTGTAATCGCTGTTCCTATTCATTTTCTAAACGCTCTCAAAAATATTACCCCTATTGGCTCAAGAAACAACTCTATAACACTATATTCCATTGGCTCACATTTATGATTATTAATCATAGGCCCACTGAATAATGGGATGTATGGAAACCATATATGGACCAAAAAACAAAGGGATTTAAACTTATGAACCCAAATCACCTCCCCTATACATTTTTAGCTTGTGGATTGATTTTGTTTTTTGTTCCATTTTCTTCTCCCTCGGAGAATTGGACCTGAAAACTCTTAAGACTGCAAAGCCAAAGCAGTGAAAGTTTATTTAGATCTCAAACAATACCGAGGAATTCCAACAAGCACTTGTCAGTCGTGACAGAAATCAGCTGTTGGCAACAGTTATTCCTGACCCACGACGCTTGGCAACAGAAGCCCCGCGTAAGGACTTTCGTAAAGCTGTTGAGGTGCTTACTTTTAAGCGCCTGTACGGCTGCTCCGAGCGAACATGCCTTCTCTCGGGAGAGTGTTCCATTCGTTACAAGGGTGTCACTGGCAACAAGGGTGTCACTGGCAACCAATTGCCTTTTAACACAGTGCAAAGGCAGCCAGGGAGCCCAGAATACTTATACCTCTGGATTTGGAACGAGCCCTTGCGTGGGCAACTCTCCCCTCAGAGATAAACATTGAAATATTAATGCCAGAAAGAAACCAGCGTGGCGGAGGCCTTTCATCACCCTTGGATAAATATATTGTGGCTCCGAGACTGTCGTTGGTATTAGGGGACGGTGAATGATGGGACCAGGCAGGAGGACCCCAATCATTATTGGAAAAAGAGCAGGAGCTGATCCAGGGCAGGTTCCTTCAGGGCATGATAGTGTTGGTGGTGGGAAAACCACCATCTCCTGTGATAAGTGTTGATTCTGTGCCAGCCGATTAACACTGGCGACGGCACAGTTGGCAGCAGCGTTACTCCACTCCATGCCCTCTGGCAAAATTCAGCCACTTTAGAGTAGAATGATCACTGGGCGGGGGGGGGCTTTGTAACTCGCCATTTTTTACATTGGGTCCAGTTGGAGAGAATGTAGTGAGTGTGGTTTCAAGGAAATACACTACCTGGCTACCTGTGGTCTGACTGCTATTGAGGTTTAGAGTGAGTCGATGTCCTTGGTGGGTTGGACACCTGAATACCGACAAAGCCAGACATAGACACAGACACAGACACAGACACACACACCTGTGTGTCCTGTAAGCTGCCCACATCAGTGGAGTCATCCCATTTTGGTCCATCATGTCCACATCCTGAAAGGGGGAAAAGGTAGGGAGGGGGAATGGAGAGAGAAAGAGAGAGGGAGACAGTGAGTCAGCAGGGCTCGAATACGGAGGGATTGTCATAGATAATATATTATTCTCCGACACGCATTTGATTACCAATGCTGAAGGAAACATGAGAAGTTTATGTACACTGCACATAAAGGCAAAAAACTTGCCGAGAAGGTCAGGTCAGGGTCTGATAAGAGATAAATACCAGCTGCTACAGTTTCCTGAAAAATACTAGGACTAGCAGATTTGAGAGCGACAGCGACAAAATAACAGGGTTTCTGAAGGTTATACTAAAATGTATGGCACAGCTCCCCCTGGTGGACATAAAAGTATTAAAATCTCAATCATGTGGCATCAAGTTTTCAACTTCATGTTGTACTATTTGAAAATGGGGAAATGCTGTTGAAAATGTTGAAATGTAAGTCAGTTGTTGAAAAAGGAAGTCAGCTCAATTTGAAAAAACCCAGAGGGAGATAATGCGTGCACTTGATGACTGATCCACAGATTAGTAATCAAGTGGTTCTGTGTAGCTCAGTAGGTAGAGCATGGTGCTGACAACGCTTAGGTTGTGGGTTCAATTCCCATTGAGACCACATATACTGAAAAACGTATGCATTCACTACTGTAAGACGCTTTGGCATATAGTGTCTGCTACATGGCATATATTGTATTGTATTGATTAAGGAATGATAAACTATAAACTAAAAAGAGATTTTTAAAGAGTTGTGCTCCCTTGTGCAGTTAGGGGTCTACAATTTGCACGCTAATTACCAGTGTCCTAATACAGGGGCAATGGGGGGCTTCTTATTTATTTACTTTTTAAAGCTTTCTCCCCCTTTTTCTCCCAATTTGGAAGGCCCAATCGTATTCTACGCCACTGCAACCTCCGCTGTCAGTTCAGGACAGAGTAAAGAAGGATGCACTCTTCTCCAAAACACGCTTTGGAGAAGAGGTGCCACTGCTTCTGTCAGCCACCGCAGTCTACAAGTTAAGCTCGCACAGACATGAGTCGGAGGAAGTCACTTAATGTGCAGCTTTATACTGGCAGACTGTGTGCGCCTGTTTGACAAGCAGATATCATATCACAGAATTAACAATAAAAACATTTATTCTATGAAAAAAAAAAACCTAAAACATCTCAATCACGACTCTTGGAACTTTCTGCCCCATCTGATAACACAGGACCTTGAAACCGAACCCCAATCCTCATCTCTGCCATTATGAAAGCTGATCCAGGATCAGTGAAAGGGGGCAAAAACATTGATGCTGCACTTAAAAAAAAAAAAAAAGAAGAAGAATGCAATATGAAAGAAAGAACTGACCATATAATTTCTCAAAATACGTTTTTAATATGCCTCCATTAACATTGCAGGAACATTCCAGAAGCCCATACACATTCGCAGTGGCTGAGAGAACAGTTCTAAACCAAATCTGACAGCTCCTCAGTGAGTACTGTAGCTGCTGTACCCATTCATAGGTCAATTCCACACTAGTGTGCGCGTCCCTTGCTGCATATCAATGTTACTATATCGAGCTCTCCGATGCGTCTCAGTGCCCCTGGTCTCGGTCGTTTTGTTTATGTGCCTTTGTGCGGAACACAGTATGCGGTGGGTGGTTGGGAGCGGCTGCGGCGGCCACAAATTGACCAACCCGTTTATTCCTGCAGTTGCCTTGCAAGCCCGAACATGACCTTATTTGACATTCACACCCAATGGACTCTGGATCACACAGTGTCAGCACAGCAGCACAGCGCAGATGGGCTGTCGCTGATATATCTCAGATCCCGGCCCACATTGTATAAAACCCAACACTACATCACAGTTATGGCTATTAACAGGCTATTGGTTTTATCTTTATTAGTGTTGTCGTAGCCAATAGCAAGATCCCTTTACACGGACTAAAGCAAATGGTGGTTTGTGAGTGCATGAAACAAAACAATATATAAATAAAATATAAATAATAATAATCTAGACGGTACAGGGATATTGCAAGACCTTCCACCTTCCAACCTTCCAGACTAATTCCCAGGGCCAAACTCTATGAACCCACAGAATTTGCTAAGGTTGGATGGGCTGAAACAGAGACCACTCAGCCAAACTGTGTGGGGTTTGATTTCCAAACGGAATTCTTCCGAGAATTAAGGCCCATTATGCAGAGAAAATATTTACAGTTAAAACAGGACATACCGCTCTACAAGGCATATGCTACTGAAGATCTTAAGATTTACAAAAGCTATTCTGGCAAACAAAGCCCCACATAGCTCTGTATAAAAAACAAAAACCTGCCATTTCCTTTTGTCCAGCCCCTTGCAGTGTACCCCCTGCCCGCCCGCCCCATATGGAGGCCTGCAGGTGGTCCAGTGGTCCAGTGGCACCTACCTGCCCCTTGGCGATGACGTAGGCCACGATGGAGGTGTGGCCAAACTGCGCGGCCAAGTGGATACAGCTGCAGCCCTCCCCATCTATGAGGGCGGGGTCTGACCCGTACTTCAGCAGCTGGACCACCATCGAGAGGTGGCCCTGTCTGGAGAGGTGACAGTGACACACACACACACACACCGTTAAAGTTCCTTGTGAATGGGATAACCCATTGAAAGTGCTTGGTTGGACATGGAGGAAAATTCTCTGCCCTGACCCCCGGTGGTGGATCGATCTTCCCCACTCAGTCAGGACCACGGAATCATTGGCCATCTTCCACAAGAGACTCAAAACCCACCTCCTAAGACTCCGCTACCACTGACTCTGTACATCTTTACTAATTGTCATCACCACTGCTTTCATGTTTAATACTGCATTTTGTAATATGTATCTATGTTGATGACTGTCCAAAAAAACAAACAACCTTTTCCTTCCTTGTGTTACAGGTACGGTATGCAGCTGCCAAATGATTATGTCTACTACTGTATTACGACACTGATCTCTTGCGCGGGCTATGATTGATCTTACCATGTATTAATGCACATCTTGTAAGCTCTGGATAAGAGCGTCTGCTAAATGCCAAAATGTAAAAATGTAAATTCATGAATTTGCATTATTGTGGGTCACAGATTTTATAAGCCCTGGTGAATTTGATTTGGTTGATCATTTCACACGCCCACCTTATTGCTGGATTTGATCAAAGGTAGTAACCGACCACTGGAGTGAAATGAGTCAGGCTCAGAGTTATGAGCCTGACAAGTGAGGCTAGCTAAGCAGTACTCTAAAATGAAGTGCCCTTTAAGGCTGTAGATTTCAAGACCAGGACGTCTGACAGAGGCAGAGGCAGCGGGTTGGGGGAAATGGCCAGGGTTCTGTGTAGGCGACACACAAGTTGCGGGTACGACAGCCGACTCGGAAAGCACGGTTGCAAACGCGGGCAAGTTGCCTCCCCTTCATTTCTCCTGCTTAGCCTGGCTGTGTGACATTTAGACAGGAGGCAGGGCGAGCCACCTGGGGTTGGAGGCAACAACTGAGCAAATAAAAAATGCAGTGCGAGGAATCTTCAAAGAGATATTTTCCCTCCCTCCCTGCCTCCCTCCTCCCACCCTGGTGCACAGTGGCCTTTATGCTATCCTCAGAGGCTTTCTTTAGGCAGAGGGAAACGCCATTGTTAAGTTGCTATTGCTGTGAGGTGGTTTTGAGGAAAAATCACCATCAATAAACGTGTGTGTCTGCAGTAATCGTGCTAGTAGTAATAGTAGCAGCAGTAGTACTATCAATAGTGGTGTTAGTACTAGTAGTATTAGTATGAGTACCAGCAGTAATAGTATTAGTAACAGTAGTCTTAGTATCAGTAGTAGGATTACTATCAGTAACAATAGTAGAAGTAGTAGTAGTAGTATTGGCCCTGTAGTAGCATTTGTCGTAGAGTCAGAGACTGCCTTGGCCAAATTAAACAAAGCCTCTCTTCCTTGTTCTTACAATTGTCTGAGGAAATATGTGGAATTGCAACTGAAAGCCTCATGTACCACAAAGATTTGTTCAATATTTGGTTGACTATTTACTTCTCGGTACAATACATCCATATTGTACATCTGTACGTTTTTTTTGTTTGTTTTTTTTCAAAGCAAAGAACATGAGCTTAATTTAAGCAGCACAGAGATGTAGGGATAAAGAAACTGGCTCAGTAGCAGCAAAACACAGAAGGCATGAATTATAATACGTATGGGTGTGTACAGCAAGTCACCCTGCATAAGGTTGACTACAGAGCACAAAAATAACACAGTTTGGAACAATGAAATCTCTGCGTGGTGGAGCCACTGGCCGTTACCTTGTAGCCCAATGCAGTGGCGTCGAGTTCAGATCGCCTCCCAGCTGGTCCACAATGGCGCCCTTCGATATGTAATACCTGCAAAGACACAACCGTTAAACAGCTGATCTGAGGCCTGTGGGATTCGTCGGAGCAGCGCTCCCCTGAGTGGCAGGACGGCGGGGCGTGGCAGTTGGGGGACACGGATTCAAAATGGGGTTTACACAGACACAGCAAAAACGAGCCTGCAATTACACAGCATTGGGAAATGTAAACGAAGAGCATTTTTATGACAATGTCGCCAATGCCAACTCGACCTGGTCTTGTACGAACCTGGGCCTGAACTGACAGGGATATCAAATTGAGAGTTCATTTTCAACCCCATTTTCCACAAAAGTAGAACACTTTTTATATTGGGTCAATCGCTTCAGTCTGTCTGACACTAACCAGAGTGGAACGCTGGGAAGGTATGATAGCAATCTGGGATTATATACAGGGCTAGAATGTTCTGCCCACTAAGCACTACTAAATGCTGGACTGGCATAAAGGGAAACAGTAAAATAACAAATATATACACAGCTGGGTGAGGGGAGAGCCTTGTGGCTTGGTCCTTGTTTTTCAAGTTTTACAGTTCCATTTGTATGACGTGTGTGGTAGAAAATATGTGTGTGTGTGTGTGTGTGTGTGTGTGTGTGTGTGTGTGTGTGTGTGTGTGTGTGTGTGCATGCGAGTGTGTGATGCTTGTATGTATGTGTGCCTGGTGCAGTGTGGGTATGGGTGTTTGTGTGCGTTTTTGCATCTGGTGTTGTGTGTTGAGAGTGTGCGCGTGTGTGACTGGTGCAATGGGTTTGTTTGCTTATGCATGCACGTGTTTCTAGTGCAGTGTATGCATTGTCGCTTTTCCACAGCACAAAAAAGTACAGGAACCATTCATTCCAAAAGCCATGGAACTATTTGGAGCTTGAACTAATTTTTTTGGTTGTGTTTCTAGACTTCCAGAGCCTGAAGATGGCAGAATCTGTGAGTTACTGTCTGAAGTGATGAAAGAAACGCAACCGTTTTATATCAACATAATTTTGAACGTGACACAAACAACGCAATACAGAGAAAGGCTTGTCTCGGTACAATATTCCAGCTATTTAAAAATGGCAGTAGTCTGAGCTTGGCGATTGACAGCTGCGTTTGACCAATCAAAACGTCTACAGTATTGCTACCTCCACCCATCTGCTGCTTCTGGTTCTTGATTGGTTGGTACCACCTCATGAGCAGGGGCCAAAAATAGGTTCAGGAAATACAGGAACGGTTCTGTCGGCAATGTGAACACGAGACCTTGGTTCCAGGTTCAGGTATAGTACGGTACAGTACTGCGGTGGAAAAGGGCTGTAAGGTACAGTACTCACTTGACCAGCTCCACCCTATTGTTGATGGCTGCCCAGTGCAAAAGGGTGACATTCTCCTTGTCTGGCTGTCGAACGTCGTAGCCTGCCTCCACCAGCTCTCGACAGCGCTCGACAATCCCGTACCTGAGACACAAAGCAACGCAGGTCACACAATTATACGCACACGTGCGCACACACACACACACACACACACACACACACACACACACACACACACACACACACACACACACACACACACACGCACACATACACACACACACACA
Organism: Aldrovandia affinis; assembly: GCA_029706075.1. NCBI lineage: Eukaryota > Metazoa > Chordata > Actinopteri > Notacanthiformes > Halosauridae > Aldrovandia > Aldrovandia affinis. The sequence continues at coordinate 5,182,246 of JAINUG010000049.1, forward strand.
CAGCAAAAACAGAAAGCAACACATGCCAAAACAAACGCACACAATACAAACAAAAAGACACAGATTTCCAGGGCAAGACCCATATCCACTGTGGTAAATTGCAGTCAGTTAGCCTTGCTTGGTAGAAGCTCTGACAGTGCTGAACTGTGCGCCTGAAGGTTGTGGGCTCAAATCTCAGGGCGGGAAACTACTGGTGTACATGAGAAACTCCCGATAATAGTTAAGAATCACTGAATCCTCCACCCCTCAAACAAAAATATGGGCCAATGATTTATGCAATGTTTACGATTCTTGGTTGCCATCCAAGTCGCTTCAATTTCTGAATAGATTACCGATCTGTGCATACAGTGCTAACAGAGAACGCATCAGCCTATGTGATCTAATAATGTCCTGGTCCCAGGGGAAATTACATTGGTGGGTGATAAGATTGCAGTGACAGTTTCTCTACATCCTTCAAAAACCTGCAGCAAAACAACTCTGCTGGCCTGCATCGAATTACCTTCAAGACATGCAATGTTCCTTTTCTAAACCTTATAATACGACACACTTAACTAGGATTCCACTGCCCTGGCACAAATGAAAACTCCAGCTGTGAAAGGAAGCCCCATCTTCGAGGGAAGACAATTGTTGTCTCTGTTATACTTATTTGATTTACTGGAAGAGGAAAACAACTGAATACAGATAAGGCAAAATATATACATATATATATTTAATTAATCAGTTGTCTTTGTGTTCAGTTTCTGAATATCCTACTGATTATCTGGCTTATATGCAAAAAAGCTCTGGGAGATATGGGTTAATGAGTTCACCCTTAGCGCACATGGAAAGTCAGTCCGGTGACTTTGCAGCATGACATTATGTCTTTAATTTCAATCGTACTCGGAACCGTGACACCTCAGCACTTCATAACAATAAAGGCTATTCTGACAATGAAGGAATCTTAATTTCACTTGTTTACAATTTGGAAAGAAGCCACAAGTGACCATATTACAGAACTACAATTTTAATACTGTTAGAAAAACTTTCACCAACAGTCCTGAGGGTTTTGAGCCCTTGTTGTATTTCCATAATGGAGGTCCAGAGTTTTAACCCTAAGAAGGCAGGTTCAAAAGTGCTTGGCCAATTACGTAGACTTGAGAGAGGTCTTAACTGTGACACCAACTAGATGTCTGGAAAATTTGAGTCAAAATTACTGGTAGCATGATATTGTTTCAAGATTTTCTGGCAAAATAAATACCTGAGTAAATGAGGGTTACAAAGCATATTAAAAGCAGGTGCTTCCACACAGGTGTGATTCCTGAGTTAAATAAGCATTTAACATCCCACAATGCTTAAAGTCATGTATAAAAGTGCCGGGCAGACCCAATTGCCAATTATTTGGCTTTGAAAGATGGGTGATTTCTGGGGCACATTTGGCAGGAGCTTCAGTGACAAACACTGCTCAACTTACTGATATTTCAAGAAGAACAGTGGCTAAGGTGATGTTGGCATGGAAGTCAAAACAGACAAGCAGCTCAATCGGGTGACTGCCAATATCAATCTAGGGCGCGAGCAGGCAATTTTATCAAGAACATCCGGGGATTGGCACGCGGCATGTGACACAGTCCATGTTATTTTGACGCAGTTAACATTAACTAGATTCAAAACATATTAATATACGCCATTTAGCAGACGCTTTTATCCAAAGCGACTTACAGTAGTGAATGCATACATTTTCATTTTCAGATTATATGTGTGTCCCTGAGCCACAGAGGATTATTAAGTCGTATTTAATGGACCTTCCCTTATATTGGAATATAAAGCAATTTTGTACTGTACAAATTGTAGCTCCAAGTATGCTTAATGCATAAACATTTGTACAACAGTTTGTGCTCAGCTTCAGTGCAGTCAGACCAAAGTAAACGCTAATTGAGAGAAATCCCAGGTGGCCTTGAAGCAGCCTCAGGTACTCACTGTGTGGCTTTGACAATGTCCCAGGTGCTGTAGTCATCGACATGGCTCTTGCGTCCTACGCTCTCGCTGTAGCCATGGCTATAGTGACTCTGCGGCTTAATGTCCTGGGGGGGGGAGGGGGACGACGACACAGAACACAAATTTGTCAATCAAACTCCACATCACCCAGGACCCATCAAAGCTTTAGCATCCTGTAGACAGGGTGGAGGGTGTGCCCTCAATTTATTGCATTTTTAAAGAAAACAAAGTTAAATAAGGCTACTTGGGCCTTTAAATTCAATTATCTTCAATGGTGAAGCCGGGCCAAGGGTAATTAAGCGTCATCTCCCAGAGTGAGCCATTTCCTCCCATAAACAAACCTCAATTTTACTCAGAAACAAATAGCTGCTTGAACAATGTTCTCTGTGTTGCTCTTTATAACGTGCAATACATAAATAGGCCATGTCAGATACCTAGTTTTGAGAATATAGAATACGAGAGAGGGACAGTATGTTGATATTAGGTTTTTGGTTCGGAATCCTTGCAATATTTCATTGTAACCAAATGGCCTGTTCTCTCTAGCCTAAATCTCCAACTGAGGTCTGTTCCCCCTCTCTCCCTCTCTCTCTCCCTCTCTCTCTCTCTCTCTCCCTCTCCCAAAATCAAAGGGAACTCCTTAGGAAACTAACGCCATGTCCACACTAATGCAGATAAATTTGAAAATGCATCTTTTTTTTTTCTCTGTTTTGGCCTTCCGTCTACACTAAGATGACGTATTTGTCACCGAAAATTGACCTTTTCAATGACGCTCTCCCAAGTGGATAAATTCGAAAATGCCAGTTGTAGTACAGACGAGGAGGACGGAGGGTTTAAAAAACGCTGACGTGTGATTGTCACGTGATCCAGGCTGTAGCCAAAACATTCAACATGGTGGGCGAAGTTGTGCAAGTGCTGTTATCTCTACCATCTAATTTGATTGCTTCATTGCAGTTAAACATAGCTTTGTATAATGTGCAAGCAGCATTCCTATGTAAGAGACAAAGCGCTTTATATTCACAGCTGTTGTGCAATGGATCTCCATGAGGACAATGGCATTACAAGCAGGAGAAGCTTACACTCATTTCCTAGCCTGGACAACTACAAAGTGTTACACTAAATGTAACAATTTTAAAAATGGCAGGTTTCCTACGCATGCCCATCAGAAACGTTGTGAAAATGCTAGTGTGGACGGACACGAAAACAGCGTTTTTAAATGTATCCGCATTAGTGTGTCTTAAAAGACACGCTGATTAACCTCATATACATAAACAAATGTAGGCTGTTCTGGTGTTCCCTATCACTGACAGGTTGTATTACTCCTCTGAAGGAACACCTCTGTAGGTTATTGGAACCAGCTAACATTTTTCCATTTGGAGGTCCCTAAAGTTTAATGCCCTAGAGTTCGCTATTGTTGACATTTGAATCTATGATGTTCAATTGACAATATCAATTGAATGTCTTCAACCCAAGTAAGTAATGGTTGTTGAGGCTTCCAAGTTTGGAATTTACATTTTCATGGTCGCACCAGATAAAAACGGAGGACCGAGTGTCATGATTAGCCTTGTCACATGGTCACATGACATTTAACTACTGGTTGGACCTGACAATTATTTATAAACATCACCTCTATTGTCAAAAACAGGAAAGAATTTCCAATTTTTGTTAGAGGTATTCAATACCTAGGCAGAATTGCCTTGTTACATATTCATGTTTGGTCTCCTTTCAAAGGGCTTTAAATAATGAATATTTTGATAGCAGTATCAAGGTGCTACAAACTACAGTTACCTTTTAGTAAAAGTAACTTTATCAGACCTTACATAAGCCAGGCCTTTCCATAAATGAACGCAACCCCTGTCGCACTTTAACTTAGTCCAGCCTCGTGAATTCAGGGTTACCTTCCACCATGCTGGAGAAGGTAGTTATATGACAGGAGAGGAGGGCTTCACTTCAGTTTCAGTTCGGACTAAGCTCGGTTCTTTTGAAGAAGAGTTTTCTTTTGTTTTTGTGGTGGTTCATTGGTTGTGTGTTCCATCGTAATTTTGTCCCTTTTTCCACTACCCTGCAAGTGGGTAATTCAATGACAAGGTCTGGTTTTATCTGGCCTCGCCCTCTCTTTTTGCTGTTAACTTTCAATTATAATTTCTTGTTAAATGTAAGCCTATTCTTAGTAGTAGTGAGCCTACATTCATAAGTGAGTGTATGACTGATATTTCCATTTCTCATTTAAGGTCTTGTGTGTAACCTATTTAATAAACATATTTAATCTGAAATCTTATTTGAAGTTAGTTTTGACCTGCAGGTTGATTCCACCAGTTACTGTCTGATTAATCCACCAACAAATTTGGAGATTTAAATTTGGTAATTATTCTCTTCAATAATAATGAATCACTTCAATATGTCAAGCTATGTCTTTTTTTACACATGTACAGCATTTAGGAATGTTCTGTTCCTTGTTCCCTTGGGTTATCTTTTTTTAACCTATTATAAGGGGATTATTAGCAGTAGAAATTGGCAGGCATCAGAGCTGCCACACCCTAAATTCCTACTTGCCCGACAGCTATAATTTCAAAAGCACCTTGGTTCAGTTGTACAAATGACAACTTAAAAAAGGTCCTTGCAACATACATTTTCACTGATGTAGCCTCATTGTTTCCATCTTTCTGGAAATTGTAAAGAAAAGCCAGGCTGGTTTTCCCTCTCTAATGGCCCATCACCATCTCCCATCTTCTTATAGCTCCATATTATGTAATGTCAGGGATATGCATTTTGTGATCCTGCACAGGCAAACAGAATATGGCCCAGCCTAAACTAAATGCTCATAAACAAACACGGTGCCATCATTGACAGGGTTTTATTGGTCTGTTCAGTCTTTTGGGGGGGTTTAGCAGTTTAGAGGAGTTCAGCAATTCAAGGGTGATATGTCTTTCCTGCTTTGTTGGGAGATCTGGTCCCAGCTCACACCTCGGCTGCATGTGTTTGCATTTGGGGAGAAACAAACTTGGTTTGGTATCATTTTCTTCCATTTAATCTCTTTTGTGATTGTTACATGTCAATTTGATTTGTTAAGGTAGCTGAACCTATGTCTGTAGACGTTGAATATTTTGTCTTTGTCTTACTGTTGTAGCTGTAAACCAGCTAATTTTAATTGAATTGTGAGTTGCATATTTTGATGAAGACTGATCCACAAGATTGCTCTGCCTATCAACGAATTTGGTGATTTAATTGATAATTGGTATCTGGTGTAGTAATTATTATATTAAATCAAATAAATAGATATTACATGTAGAATAAGTGAGGGGTTTTGATACGTAATACCACTTGTGTTCAATATTCAGAGTGCTGAACTTTAATCAAGGGCATTTGACTGTTACGGCTACTGGATTCAGGGAATAGACCATTTTTATTCAAACTACTATTCTGACAGTAATATATAGTCAGAATCCCCAACAGTACTTTTTTACCTGAATATTTAGCCTCCCCAGCTATAACGTTCTCTGTCTGTTAGATTAGTATTCATTCCATCAAGTTTAAGAAAGAGACCAACAAAGTTGGGTTGAATAAACAGTGCAGTGACTGGACAAACTGCTTGTCATTAAGAGAGACTAACAGTATTGTTTATGGAATTTATCAATTAATGCATGGAAATAATGAAATACACTAAATCACATGACCAAAAACAGACATATCCATCAGGGCCATTCTAATGCTACCTTTAGAAATCAACAAAAACATAGAGTTATCCCTGCTAATTTGTTAAAATGATTGATATGACATAGAGCATCTCCACAAATTATGTATTATTAGAAATGATGTACAAATACATATTTTCACATTTTCATAATTTGTATGTTTTTCAATTGCAGATCTTTTGTGATTGGGCATAACACATCAGTTTAAACATTAAAATAAAGATAACAGGTACATTGTTCCTCTTTCCATTTTCAGTGTTAAACTGAAAAACCTGGAAGGGCTACACACGTGTTTATACAGAATAATGCATTAGGTGGATATGGGTTTTCAATTCTGTTGGACATCAGTCTCTAATAACATTCTAGTTTAATTAAGAATCATTTCCAAAAAGGTCCAAATGACCAGACAAAACTTTATTTCTTGAGTAAAGAAACAACCACCGGAGAAGTGATATTGCTGAAACAACCAAACATGACTGCTCTTCTGTTCAAATCAATGCAGAGCATTTAATCTTAACACAGGAACATTCAGTCAGTACAAGAACAACAGGTTTATCTTCAGTCAAAAACCTGGAAGGGCTTGCCCAGAGAAATGGCACATGTACATTTCCAAAAAGTAAATGTGAAAACTGTGAGAAAGAAATGAGGATATGGTTAAACAATATACATCCTGCTCATGTTCATCAATTGTGTTTATTAAATGAGAAGAGGTTTTCTATTGGCCAGAGAGATTAATAATCAGGGGAATGAACAGGATCTAGGCCTAATCTGCATTGCTTTGCCATTCTGTTAAGGAGTTCCAGCAGTGAATGTCAGCTCTCGTCTTCCACACATCTATAGTCTTAGAGTTATCCATGCTGTCCACATGGTGAGGATGTCTTTGGCTAAACCCCATTCATGAATATTCATAAAAAGACAAATCACAACACTTTTAGCTTTGACAATAGCAGAGACTGGACTTGGCACAGACTTTCTCCCAATTTGGTGGCCAACCGAACCCTTTTCTAGTTCAGCTACCCCTTCCCTCATATTGGGAGTTTGCCGCTGCAACTCTGGGAATGGTAGTGACAAAGGCATACTGAACCGCCTTCCCCCGAGATGGAACCCGCCAAGCCGTTGACAATTCCCCTGTCAAACAAAGAGCCGCTTGCACACTGCAAACTCATGCCAGCTTCCCTCACCCCTCCCCCTGAGGGTCGACAGCCAAACTATCCCAAAAGGGACTCTCGGCCAGAACTGGGCTGGCACCTGCGCTTGCACTTGCCCTGTCCCTTTACCAGTTGCACCACCCTAGTATGTGGATGAGCCCCAGGGTCTGGTATTTAATCCAGACCGTGCAATGCCGACTTACTACAACAAGGTTTATAGATGCAGAGAATAACCAAAAACACAAGAAACACATGGGGGTCAATTCTTAGACGTACAAACACAGTCACGGTTACAACGCACACAATGACACAAGGAATCATGGGAGACTGAACACATAACAATAACAACAACAACAACAACAACAACAACAACAACAACAACAATGGCAGCCCCAAAGCATACAATTATGGCTAAGAAAACATTCCATTACTACTGAATTTATTTAACCGTTACAATACGATAAGATTCTATTTTGATGTCTGACTGGTACTTTGATGTCGGGAGGAGCCAATTTTGCACAAAAACGGGACGTCCTGGCTAATACGGGGCAGTTGGCAACCCTAATTGTTAAGCCAATTGACTACTTGCTACAGGAAAGTTGTAGGGTTGAATCTTGGGTGAAGCATTACAATTGTACGCTTGACCTCAATTGTTTCGGTGAGGAAGATGTGAAAACAAATGTTAGCTATGCAGGTCGGCCAGAATAAGACAGAGACCTGTTTAGGTTAAATAGGCAATAATGATTCAAGAAAGGCATCTGACAGGTGCAATGTAATGGAAGAAACGTGATCTCACGTTACAGACTACGATTCATTTTGTGAAACTCGGACTTGTTTTAAAAAAATCCCTAAGATGTATAACATTGCTGTCTTTAAGTGCAAATCATAAAAATCCAGTGATCATAAAATTATTATAAGTGATCATAAAATCCAGTAAACATACAGCTTGCACGTAAACTTTATCCGGGTTTAGTGTGTCATATGTGACTGCTGATCGAATATTCTAGCAAGTTAACTTTAGCTAGGTTTCTGTGAGAATGCACTAACTACTGTACTTGTTTTTTTGTTGTTGAAATAAAGCTTAAATGAGAAGCTAGCTAGCTAGCTATACAAAGCCTCTTGCCTTGGTCCTATTGTCTGGAGGTGGTTCTGTCCATATTACATTGTCTGACTCTGATATTGTATTAGCTGAGCTAACATTAGCACGATAGTTATTTACAAACAGCTGGCTTGCTTTACTTGAATTTTATGGAAAGAACTTAAGCAAAGTGAAAGGTTGCACTAGACAGGCAGGATGCAGGCCCGTTTTCTAGTTAACTAACCTTGCATAGAGACGTGTTAGCTACGATAGCTAACGTCAACTAGCTAGCTAGGTGTTGCACGTTGCGCTAAGATGAAGTGGGCGGCAGCAGCTATCCACTAGCTAGCCAAGTTAGCTGCTGTCAACTGTACGATGTCATACATGTTATACCAAACGTTACCGAATCACAGTGATGTTAGCGAACGCTATATGACGATAAAATCACAGATAAATTGGCAAACTCATTTAGCCTTACTGCTTGCCTTTTTTCCGAAGGAGCATCATAATTTCTTTCTGTGGAATATAACGTTAGCTACTAACGTTAGTTAGCTATGGCTTCAACCATGTTTCTCACTCGCTTATTGATACGATCATTGCGATTCCATTTTTCACAAACGGAATCACTCAATACAATTAATGTCAATGTAAATTGTATAGTGGTTGACGTCGAATGAATATCTCTGTCCTCCAATAACGTTGTATATTTTCCCTACAGCGACGTTCTGACAGATATAATTGGTGCTTTTCGTAGCCCCCTTCCAACTGAAACTATAAACGTGAGGGGAACACAAACAAAATCAAAGCTTAGTCGCCCTGGTTGCTAACTTTCTTGCACCCTGAGCTCGAAGCGTCCCAGTCCGTCTGCCTTGTAATCAACTCGATAAGCCAAAATGACTCACCTCTGGATGAAGAATAGGGACACAGCCAGCTTCTTTTTCGTATTCATCCATAGCGTCAGCCATCTTGCTGTTAAACCTCGCGGAGCATTATGGGAAGCAAGGTTTCTTGTTGGGAGAAACAAACTGGAAACTGTTCCGCGAACCTGCGGTCGATAGTCACCCATCTGCGATTCTATGCTCAATGTGCGCATCTCCATTACAATTAGCATTACATCATCATGTCATAACGGCATAGGGGATATATTTCTGTTTATGTTTACTGGGTTTAAGCTGAACTGAAATTATATGCGAAATCACTTGCGTCTGGTGCAAAGGTTTAACCATCCCAATTTACACCCAGGACATCTTTATGATCATCGATGGTGCGACTTTACACGCGTTTGCGTTCAACCGTTGTTTTGTGTTTCGTTGCTTAAACCGTGATATATGGCATTAAGACTGATCACATCTTATAATCACAAAAGTGATTGAGTTTATGTTGTCATCATTCACTTACGCAAAAAAGAAAAACAATTAAATACAATTGTTACTATGGAAAATATTAATTACATAGCACATAGGCAAACATACATAAACGGCAACAAAAACGACCAGTCTGCAATATAATAAAAAATAACAATCTTCCACAGACACAAGTATGTTCAAATATGCAAGTTTTATGAATGGTAGGGTAGCTACAGCAACATTAATTCATTGTATAGGTATATATATTTGGCTCTGTATATCTCCCATATATGCTAGAGGTACAGAAGTTATTACCATGCATTTGGATTACCACAAGAGAGGCTCGTTGTCAAAATTAATTTGGTAGGGCTGCCATTTGGAAACTGTATTCCAAGGATCCACTGGATTTCTGAGCAGTGGTAGAAAGTAATATGGTCTGATAAAAGAAAAAAGAGTATTTTACTCTTTTTCCTACATCTGGATGGATTTATGTTTGGAGAAAGCCAAAGGAAGCCTTCAACCCACATTGCCTGTTCCCAACTCTTAAACATGGTGGTGGATCTGCTATGGTATTGACGTCCATCTCCTGGGAGTCATAGGGTCTGATTATTACTCTGCATGCCAGAATTATGACCAAGGAATATAAAGCCATTTTAGAAGACTGAGTGCACCCTATGGTGCAAACATTATTTCCTCAAGATGTTCCCATATTCCATGATGATAGGCCCATACACGCTAATAAATGCATTCATGGGTGGATTTATGAACATCAGGATGAAGTCAAACACCTTCCATGGAAAGGGTAAGTCAAATATTGTTTTATTATCAATTTGTGAGTATAATAATCAGATCTTTTCTTGTTTATTAACATATCAGGAATTATGTAGTGAGGTTTGAGTGCAGTTTATTTATCACATTAAATAACAGTGCATTTATAAATGTCCTCTGTAGTGGACACCAAGACGATCTTAATGTATTTTTCACATGTCCACTTTGTTGTAGGAGACAGGTCTGAGGCAGAGAACATTTTGTACAAAATAGTTGAGGGAGATTCAGATGTAGAATTATCTGACGACGATGGAAATGCAGAGGATGTTTGAGGTTATTGAAGAAGAGGTAGAGAGCTCTGAAGAAGAGGCAGAAGGCTCATCCGATGAGTCAACAGATACAGAGCAAGATGGAAGGCGTCGTCCACTCTGGGCCAGGACTAGCACATAATGTCTTATCTAGTTTAACTCAGTATAATCATAAACAATGTGTATCCCCAGTCAGAAGATCTATGATATTCTTGGCAGCTCAGTTTTATAAATTATATGTATACAGTAAATAATATTACTACTAAGGGATATTATCATCACAGTTCATTGCCATCAGAGTGGATGAAGGTTTTAACCTACATATGCACAACACATTATGTTAACCTGTTACAATGTTGTTTGTATTGTCCCTGACAAATAAACTAATACATAAATAAAATAAACAGGAGTGGCCTGAGGCTGCTGTTTGAGAGACACCGTGTCCCCGCTGGATGCCACTTGGTGGGGGACAGTGGCTATCCCAGCAGGACGTGGCTCCTCACGCCATACATCCACCCACAACCGGGACCTCAGTCAAATTACAACAGGTAGGCTAAGCTCTGAAAATGTTTGCTTTCCTTTTGAAATGATGGTCATTTTGCGCACACAATCACCGTGATTGTGAATAACCACGTAGGATAATATGGCTACATCTCTAGAAAAATGAGTCAGCCTACATATAGAAAGTGAACATTGTGTATGGATATGTAACTCATAGAATAATTTAATGAGATGACATATAGCCTAATGAACTTGAATATGTCAAAGCCAAAGTCAAAAGTGTTTTATTTATCAAGTGCACAGTATAACACAAGGTCATTCTGAACAATGAAATTCTTGGGACATGGCAAGCAACAACTAAGTATTAACAATAGCAGAAATATACAAGACAGAAAAACAGTAAACATTAAACATTTGTAGCAGTAATTAAGAATAGATGTTTTAAATTGATAAATATGTCAATATAAAGTGAAGCCCTATGCAGTCTCACTCAAGATGTCATATGTATTAGAGCCCACAAGGGGACCCGCTGTGTTGTGGAAAGGAGCATCGGGCAGTTGAAACGGCAAAATCCGGCTGACACCAGAGAAAGCCAGCAGGGTGTGTCCTGCACAACCTGTGCAAACAGCGCAACATCCCACAGCCAGAGGAGGAGGATGATGATGATAATGGTGGTGGTGATGAAGGCAGAGTGGCTGTTCCTGTACAAGAGTGGAGTGGCATACAGGGCCCACTACACCAATACACACTTTGGGTAAACCATTACAACAATAACCTGCTGATAAGAACAGCATCACAGTCACTTTTCCAGTTTCAACATTACATCTACACAAATCAGTCAAAACACAAGTTGTTGTGATGCAATAGGCCTTTTATTCATTGAGCATCTTTAACTGATGCGAGTAGTATTCCTCCTGGAGCTCAAGGACCCCATCCTGTTTATCTTTATGCAGATTGTTTGTCACTAAGCCTCTCTTGTTTGGCAGAGCCTCTTGTTGATCAAGGAGGGCATGTTGTTTCTTAAGCAAGCTAATTTCCAGCTCCAATTTCTGCTGTTCCAGGGATGCTGATGGGGCAGGACTACCACGAGCTGCTGGAGGACTGGCAGGAGCCAGGCCTGGAGAGGGGGGAGAAACAGAAGGGGGCCATGAGGGAGGGGGACTGAAGAGGTGGCCAGCCAGGACCATTGCCTTGAGTGGCAGCTGAACTGTTGGCCCTAAAAGAGGGAATTTTGTTCGTTTATTTTGTGTGGCCTATGTATCTTTGAGGCATCCACAAAATGAAATGATTGTTCTTATGCATGTCATATAATTGTGACTGTGATTAAACATGATATTATTTATTATTCATTTGATTATTGACAAACTATTTGACAAACTTACCCCTTAAGTTCATCCAGCAGTTGTATTGCAGGGTCAATGTCAAGGTCAATGCTTTCCCATGCTTCTTTTTGGTTTTGGTGGTTATGCCACTTCCGAATTTCCCTTTCATTATTTATTTTCCTTTCATTCACTTGTTCGGCCAGCAGTAGTTGTTAGGGTCCAGTTTGGGAAAAACCAGATTGGATGGTTTGCTCGGCCGCCCTTAAAAGGGCAGGGTGGAGTTTGTAAAGGCGGGCACCGAGCAAAGCAAAGGCAGATGGAATTTTTACCTTTGCGAGTAGGACCGAACTGGTTTCAGACACAGAAGGCTGTTCCTGATCGAGGATGGGTTCCTGGGACAGCGGCGCTGGGGTGCTGGGGTGCTGCCCAGTCGCGGGCTTTTCCCGCTCTGCTGCACCGAACGACGGGTAGCCCTGCCTTGTGTGGAACCGCAAGTCTGCGGCCAGGGTCCCCCAGCTCTCTCATCCCTCGCGGCGGCGAGTGGTGAGCCTCCCCCGACTCGCCTGGATCTATCGCCCCTCAGCGGCGTCGAGGTCCAGCAGTATTTGCAGTGCTGGGCCCTCCAGGGCGAGTGCCAGGTGTGTCGCCGTCACGCCCTCGCTCCAGCCGCAGTGACGAGCAGCTAGCTATAACGGAGTTTTTTTAATTTAGTTACGGCTCCCACTGCGCTGCCCCGCTGTATCTGGCTAGCTTCAGCTGCGTGTTAGCTAGCACGCTAGCGCTAGCCATTGCCGGGCGCGTAGGCCGAACCACGCTGACTCCATCTCGTCGCTCGGGGTCCCTCTCTTGGCGTACCGCTGGGCCTTGCAACTCGGCGCTCGTTGCCGTCTTCGCACCCCCAGCCTCTCTTCCAACTCTCGGATCACTTGTTCCACCTCTCGCAGCTCTATCCCACTTCTGGACACCAGTGTGGCGACCCGCCGGTGGAGCAGAGAGAAAGTCGGGGTTTGTGGCTCAGCAATCGCCCCGGAAAGCTTCTCTTTATTGAAGTCATCACAGCAACACGATAGCAAACACTGACTCGTTCAGCCAGGCGAACGGCCTTTTTATTACAAAACATGGTTCGCTTTGATTAGCTGAACAAACAGGGTACCAACAACCAATCAGCCACGACACAACAAAAGGGACACGTATTTGCATAAACGCTAGCTAGCTAGCTACACACAGATATTTACAAGTACAACTACACAGATATTTACAATTACACACACTTAGTAACGGGCTACGCTAACGGGGGGTAGGATCGCCACAATATAATGTACATTAAAAACCTGCATTGCATTGTAAACATGCATTGTAAATGGTTTAATAATATTATGACATAAACTGCAAATAAAAACGTGAAAAAAAGGCAAAAACTTGAATTGTAAATTCCGTCCGTCCGAGTCGGTGTCACTGTAACACCGGCTGGATATTTGCGAATAAGTCCAACTTGAACCTGACCAGGCTAGCCCGAAAGCATATGTTGCCGTAGTAACTTAACTGGCATCTAGTCAAGCTTGCTTTGTGAAACCGAGTTATCCGAGAACTTATCCAGACTTTCTGAAATAAGTCAGGTTTACAGCTTAATCGCGCTTCGTGAAATACCCCCAAGTTTTGTTTATTCCGTGCCCAGGAATACGTTTTGGATTTCCTGCTCCTTTGTCATTTTGTTTTGTTTTGTTAGTATTATTCCGTGTCTTCTCAGACACTTTGCTTCCGTTCCTGCCAGCGTTTAAGTTTAATAAAATATCTTAAACGCATCTCTGCATTCTGGGTCTCTCTCGCCTGCACTTGGTTCCACACCTACAACACCCCTGACATTCTCAGGAGGATAATGGCATTCCAAGAAGGATTGAAGCTGTTATGAAGGCAAAGGGTGGTCCAATTCCTTATTAGTTAATGAATATTGTTTGGTGTCTCCATTACTTTGTCTAACCCCTGTATTTGAAAGTGGGTTCATAATTGGCTGCAAGACTGAAAGTAATCCAAGATGATTTAAATAAAATCCAGAAGTGGGTAGGAACATCAGGCAGATGACATTCAGTATTGCTAAATGTAAGATTATGCATGTTGGGGGGAAGAAAAAAATAATTATATATATCTTATAAGACCGAAGTATTTTATAGGAGGAGAAAAATTAGAATATGTTCAATTTGATCAACTACAACTCCCAAATCTTTTCAAAGTTTATCTGCATCTAAGCATTGTGATATATAGCAAAAAGTATTGAGTTTAAAGTTATTTGTAAATTCGTGGGTATATATCACAAAGGCTTCTGCGGTGTCTGCTGTTTACATAACCATATGAACCAATAAACCAATACTACAATACTGTAAATAATTCATGGAATACCTTTCGTGCTTTTGTATTAGTCTGTCAGCAGATGTCGCACTCCTCCTAATTAAGATATTTAACTTACAAAATATATTTTGGATTGGGTCATTCTTATTATCTGTCCTCCTGGGTAGTATAAAATAACTGAATCTGCATCCGTGTGGTGCATTTTTATGCCTAGTATACATCCACACACTTTACCTATTGCAATAAGCTTTCAATTCTTCAACATTCTCATAACGTTACACATTACATAACAAATCACGCAATTACTCGACATCTAAAGTCAAAATCAGTCGAACGATGATATCAAAACATTGTGTCTTTAGGCATTTCAATCAATCACAGAGCTCAGTTTGACAAGGAAAAGGCAGATAGGAACATTGTAACGTGAGTGTCATTACGGAGCTGAAGTCGCTTCAAAGTAGAAAAGCAGTTTAACGCCATAAACAATTGGGGACACCTATCATGGAAATAAACATATTAGACGACCGTATTTACGTTAATTAAAGTTATACTTGTGTTCATGATTGCCAGTTAGAGAACCGTCAACAGATTAAGTGATGGGAAACAAACTCAAACTCCAATGCCATTTCTTCAATTTCACCTGACATAAATATAATCCATAAAAGTTGCATCAGGCCATCAATGGAAATTCCGTAAAGAGCACACATGCACAGACTAGAAACAGCTAAACAAGGTAAGTTAGCCAAAGTGTTGCCTTTGATAATCTAGCTGGCTATTTTATCTATCTTGTGCTGGTCAGTGACAATTTGTGACCCAATTGTGAATGCGACAAAATGGCATGCGTCCTATTTGTTCTGTGAGTTTGCTGTCTATTTGTAATTTCCGATTAAATCTTGCTAAATGAGAATCACGAGAACATTTGTGTCATAATTCACTTAGCCTTTTACATCTCAAATGTGCTGAATGGCTAGCTAATATGACGAGACTACCTGTGTCTCAAGACACGGAAGAACCGTTAGGTTAGCTACATAGCTCGCTAAATAGTGTTCATTTGATCAAACTGATGCTTGTGAGATATACGTTAGTTAAAGGAAGAGTTAAGTTTAATCCAACCGAGTATGCTAGTTGATTCACTCACTTGAATTGAGTTAAATGTTATAGGCAGCTAGGTGTATTAGCTGGCTTGCTAATTGCAACGAACATACCATGTCATTGAAAACGGAACATTTACCACTTAACGATGCTAGTAGGTCGATAGTAGTAGTGTGTCAAGTCAGACATGACGCTAACTAGCTTTAACATGCTAGTTACAAAAGTCGTGTATCGTTGGTGTGCGAGCAATAGAGAAGTTACTATTAGGGATGTAACGGTACACAAAACGGTTCGGTACGTACCTCAGTGTTGGGAGTCATGGCTCTGTACGTTTGCGGTACAGTGGGGAAAATAAATGCAAAATATAAATGTGCTTTTCATTTATTTGGTCAAATGTAAACTTAAGGTATGGGTCATGGGCCCTGCCGAGAGCATAAGCAGGGACACAAACACTTGCCTATAGTCAATTCTTAAATACGACCATTATTGATAATCACTCAGTCAATGTGTCTCCGAGTTCTTGCTTGTCATATTTCACTCCCCATGTCGGAGAAGCTGGCTGACAAACTGTCTGCGCTTTGCCGCTGGGATTCGATTTTTGAAAGAGCTTTTGGCACGAACATATAGGCTACCTGTTTTTAATGCACTCTCAGTCTGTAATTCGCCATACGCGATTGTCCATGTGAAAATTATATCGGAACTGGTGTGTAGCTTTATAGATTGCTTTAACCCTTGCCCAGTCGAAAATTGTTCGCTTTGCAATGCGTACCGCGCCGTAAATCCCTTGCCGAACGGTTCAATGCGAATAGCCTACATGTACCGTTACATACCTATTTACTTTCCAGAAAGATAATCTAGAAATAATTTAATTAACCGCGTTAAAGTTAGTCGTGAGCGCAAGCGAGGAATAA
Source organism: Aldrovandia affinis (assembly GCA_029706075.1). Lineage (NCBI taxonomy): Eukaryota > Metazoa > Chordata > Actinopteri > Notacanthiformes > Halosauridae > Aldrovandia > Aldrovandia affinis. Next base: position 5,198,723 of record JAINUG010000049.1, read on the forward strand.
GATAACACGGCTTGACAGCCAAGTAAAGTTATGGTCCCCTTGGTCTGTGAGCTGTTTATCTGCAAGAGCGGCTCAGTTGCTTAATTTTTCGGTGTTACATCCTCCAAAAATTGTAATATTAAACATGTCATTGAAAACAATGCGAAATGCGTTGTTGCGCTTAACTATGCGCTGTGACATAGCCTTTGAGCTGTGTGGCTAATTTACCATGGCTGAAAGTCAACACTCCTCCCTTGCTGTTAATGGATCAGATTTCACCTTTTATAGGTAAAATGCTCTGCAACTCGACACCAAACCTCAGAGCACTTTCCTCCCTTACATTAATGCCTATCCATTACGCTTTCTCTTTTGTAATGTCATACTGTGAATGGCCAGAGCACACATGGAAAAGTCCTTTCATTGGTTTACGGGGAGACGTACGGTTCCGCTTTCAGTTGTTCCATTATAATCCTGGCTATTATCACACGCAGCAAGAAGGCTCTGGAATTCAACTTTAAATGCACTTATAGTGCAAAAATAGTGAACTATGTATTATCTGTGTTGCCTCATTGTTTATATAAACACTGTGATCATGACTTTGTAGTACTGTGTGGCCTGCAGTGTGGAAAATATTTACTGGTTTGTGGTTGAGTGAACTGGAGGACTGTACAAGCTTCAGCTGCAGTTCTTGTGTGGGTAGTAGCACAGGGCAACTAAAGACGCACAGTTGGCATGCCAGGAGTAAAGCTGCACACCTCTGTTGTAGTTACAGCAGCTCTGATCGTTCTGACTTTTTGGCACATAGCCAAAGCACTGTAGCAAATGCTTATGCTTAGCCTACTGCCCCCATTGAGTAAGGATATATCATATACATGGTCTCCTGTTGCCAAACATGAGGACTTGAGGAGTTACCAAGGTTACTCTTTGCCTCTGGCAGAAACTATTGTTATGAGGTGTGTGGCCTTTGGCTGGCCCATAGCCTCCTGCTGCGCTGGTAATTTTCCTGTCATAGGTAGGTTCCATTGGGTCATTTTAACTCACTGCCAATCTTCTGCTGAATGCAAATATGGCTTCTCTGTTGTTCAATGTGTTTATGACCTGGTTTTCATGTCTAAGTCATTGGTTTTTAATAGCTTCTGTTGAATTGCTTGATAGCCTGCTTTCCAGTACACACCATGTTATTGAAACTGTCATTGAGGGTTATAACCAAAGAGAAGGTCTAGATATGAGATCTGGAGCAAGAAGCAACAAGCAACAAGCAGCTTATTTAAATACAGTGGCAATAGATGATGTGTGCTTATTATTATGGCAATGTGAAGCACACCAGTCCACAAACCATATCATTTCAATGGCAAGCATAGCTGCAGGGCTTAAGTTCGAATTCACAAAACCATAGTGGCAGAAGAGAGATTGGCTACAGTTTTATAGGCCCACACAGTAGGCTGTTAATCAGTGTGGATAAAATGGAGGAATAATATTTTTCAGTTGTTGGCTAAATATGATAATAAATGTAATATCAAGCTTCACAACGTTGTTTGTGATGTTACAAGAAGGTATGGGTTCATGTTCAATGGCATTAAACAGCTTTGGGATTGGAAAGATGTAGGTATTCAGTCCATTTAAATGAGACATTTAGGCTAATATATAAACATGTGCTCTTTAGATAGAATACCATTGTAAATGACCTGTTTGTGCAAGACAGGGAGCAATCTGTCCCTCTAATCCTCTCCAGTCTGATATCTGCAACATACAGCTTTTTTTTGTTCAAGAAACTATAGACAAGCAAAAACGGACATCCGATTCACCCATAATTAGCCACAGATACTATGTGGAAACCATTTGCTGATGCTCACCCAGTTGCTCAAAATAATTCTCTCTAATTATACCATGCATGATTTTATAATAATCTCATGACAGATAACACATATATATCCCCATTAATCCCATTCTTTGCACTCTTGCTTTTGTGGAATAAGGCTGGACAGGGGGCTGAAGCTTAGTAAGATCCTCCATCCTGGCCGAGGGATGAGCGACTGAAACCAGATCCCCATAGTGTTGCATGGCTGGGAATGACATTGCTATTTCTCAATGGGACTGGGGTGTGTTTCCTCTGGAATGTTTGTTATGTGAGTTATGTGATGTTAGAAATGGTCTCAGAATCTCAGACTATGCTCAGCCTGACATTCTTGTAACTGGGGACTCTGTAATGCAGCAGGATTTGCACAAGGTGCTTGAAGTGCTTGAAGTGTGTGAATTTGATGCCCGGAAATTGAAGTCCTGAAATAGCTGTAAGAATGTACTCTTTTTTAACTAAGTGCTTGAAAAGTCCTTGAAAATAAAATGATCTAGTCACTATAACTATTTTTCTGTGTTCCAGGTAAAGAAGGTATTTCCTCAGATGAGTCCCCTACTTTAGCCATATCACAGTGATTCTAGTGAGCCCTCCACTGCAGGCTAACTGACTGCATGGCTGGTGGCACTATCGGGCAATCTGCTGTAGTTTCTTGCAGAGGGGATGTGAAAATATGGAACAGATGCCCAGTCTGGCATATTGGTCTTGTTGCTGGTGGCCGTGGTGGCCAGATGCTGTTTGTCAAAATAAAGAATTTCAGCAAGTGTCTGCAGCATGTATCAAAACAGACAAGTTTGGCACAGCTGGGACAGTTTCTCATTATGCATTCTGATCTGTCTGGTCTGCTTTCACACACATCCTGCTCTGTATTTACACGACAGTCAGGGGTAAGCACCACTTTGATAAAGAACACCTGCTAGGCTATCACACCATCTTTACTCCTGACCAAAAATAGCACCCAGTAACTCAGTAAATCATGGGGCATCATGTACAGTATGCTCCAAAATTATTCACACCCTTGATAGAGATGAGCAAAAAAGGCTGTATAAAAATAAACAATACAGGTGATGAGCTATGTTGTATTCTAAAACAATTGGGAAATGATATTCTTTTATACTAATACAATTGCTCAGAGAAAAATATTTTGTTTAACAATTTTTTTTTCTTCCCAGATGCATATATTTTTTTGCAAAGTTATGCATCACAATTTTCCACACCTGTGTTCTCAGTACTTTATGCATCATCCCCTCTGTAATGCTTAGGGAGCTGGGCTTGTAACTCAGAGGTTGCAGGTTCAATTCCCAGGTGGGGCACTGCTGTTGTACCCTTGAGCAAGGTACTTAACCTGAATTGCTTCAGTAAAATATCCAGCTGTATAAATGGATTGTATGTATACAAATGTAAACTGTGTAAGTCGCTCTGGATAAGAGCGTCTGCTAAATGCAATTTTGATTCATCAAATCTTATGGACCGATTAATCAAAATTTGAAATCTTGAAATTTTTAAAGGTCAAACATGGAGGAGGAAGCGTGATGGTCTGGGGCTCTTTTGCTGGATCCTTTTAAAAAAAAAACCTCTGGCAGTGTACTGCTTACCTTTGTACCATTTCAGGTTATTCACTGGACTTGAATTGCTTAAATTTCAATAAAAACTGGAAAATGGGGGTGTTCTAAAACTTTTCACCGGTAGTGTATGCTCAATTTTGGTCCCATCTGACCATAACACCCGATCCCAATCGGGGGTTCCAATGCCATATCGCAAACTCCAGATGTTTATTATTGTTGATTGCTCTCAACACAGCTTTTTTTTCTTTCTGGCAACCCTTCCAAAGAGCCTAGTGCAGGTTTGGGGTCAATTCAGAATTTCAGAATTTGTAAAAAAAATAAAATAATCATTGAGACAGACAGGTCACGGAATTTGAATTATACTCCATGTCCTCAAATGTAGTTAAGTGTTTGTTAATGGAGTATCTCATCGTTTGCACAAGCTTGCTGTTGCCAGTCACCCTCATGTCTGCCCCAGCATACCAAAGACCCCTGATGCATGCAATGACAAAGCTTTCAGTGACTACTTTTTCAGCCTTGCATTTATCTGCGGCCTTTGCCCCCATCATTTTAAACTCATAGGGTGTGAGCTGAGTTGGGTAATCCAGCTCTGACAGGACATCTCTGGGGACATCTCTGGACCTGATCATCTTCAACTGGATGTTCTATCTGATTGCATTGGCCGGTTGGAGTTTTAATCCTTTATCCAAGATCTATGCAGCTCTTGTGGTCCTGTGTGGCTCTTGTGTGTTTTCCATCAGTGTTTTTACAAGACCTGCTTGCTTTATGGCATCATGCTTAACAAGCTGCACAGTGTGGATGAAGCAAGGACTTCTCTCAGGAGAAAAGTATCTAATTTCTTCTTCAACATTACTGCTTCAAGGTCAGATATTATAGCATACTATGGTCTCTATATATTCTACAAATATTCTACAAATATGCCTTCCCTTGAACCATTGGCATGTTACCATCAAATCCACACCTGTTTTTCCACCCCTTCTACAGAGAAAGACAGTCCTAGGTTGTCATCGGTTACTGTACGCACATTTGCATCCCTTGCATAGCAGTAGGTTTTTTTTGTCCACCAGTAGTGTATTAAGTAAGTGATATCACAGTACCCACAATGTCAATGGGCCTCGTAGTATTGTCCAGTGAGAGAGAAACCATCTCTTCACCCGTCAAATTAACAAGATACATGTTTTTTTAAATGGATATATATATGTGCACCGGTTTTTGGTTTTTGTTATGTTAAATACTAAATATTCACTAAGATAAAATGGAGTATATTGAATGGCATATCACGCAGCAACACCGTGAGTGATTGCGGTGGTTGGTGAGACCGAGCGCATGGGAGAGGAGGGACATTTTGAGCTGAGCTGAGCAATCAAAATGTGAGGCACCTGAGGTGAACCCCCCCCACACTGTAAGATCATGAAAGGTACTATATAAAAGCACTCCATTATTACTGGTATTATTAAAATGTAAAACAAAAGCCCTTTGTCTTGTTTTGTTTTATTAGTCAAAGCTAATAATAAAATGATTGCTTAAGGTATCAGTGTAATACATAAAATGACTGCAGGCCTAAAAGTATTGTCTTTTTCGTGCTGATGATACAGTGTTTGTGACCATCTTTATGTTGCTCGCATAACTACAAATCCTGTTTGTGCTATGTTTGATGAAATGCCGCTCAGTCACACATTTCAAGATACTGTAGGAGAGTATCATTTTAGTCCATCACTAACACCAGAGGAAGATGGTCTTTCCTGCCATAATTATGATGGTTTTCAACCACCATTACCCCTGACAGGTAAAGTGCCCTAAGCTCATTTAGAGAAGGAAAAAGCAAAATGATGTGCCATAATCTAGCAATCAATTTGCTCGCTTGATGCGACCGACGGGACATTTTTTAAATTTGTCTATTATATCCTGTCTTGGTATATCCCACCATCTGTGTCATCAGTAGTCTGGTAGCTAAAGTGGCTTCTTGTTTTTGTGCCAGGTGTCTTCATTGTGCAGTTTGTTTGAGTTGCCGGGTGTGTCCTGGTATTGAGTGTACCTGCTGTGATCTGATGGTGATTGACTGTGTGTGGTGAGCACTATAATGTTGAGTGAATATGCCTGGTGTGTTCTGGTGTTGACTGTGCATGTCTGGTGCCCTTTGAAGCCATGTGACTGCGGCCCAAACCGCCCCCTCCACTCATCCCTCACCCTCGCCCTGGAGTGGTCCTCTGAGTCAGGTGTTGCCAACATCACAGTGAGAGCTACTAAGAAAGTCTATGGTCTGATCAAAGTTGCTGGTTTTTTTAAAGTGGGTATTTAAGGCTCTAATAAACTTCTTGACCCTTGCTGAAATTCTCTCCAGAAGTTTTCTGACATTCTTGCAATGGGGGATTCACAGGGGCATGCACAAAACAAAGGGGTAGGGGCTCTGGGGAAAAGTGGATACTCTGGATTTGAATACAGACCATGAATATGCATGGTATGCTCCGATTGACCAAGTGCACTTGCCATGCTAAGATCGCTACGCTCTGCCATTGAGTAAGTTCATCTCATTGAATCTGTTGTTGATTAAACATGCCTGGTGTCCTTTGGTTTTGGTTGAGTATGTCTGATGTGCCTCCAACAGGCCCCTGAGCTGAGTTGACACACATGCAGGCCTTTGAGCAGGGCTGAAGACCAGGACTTCAGAGCAGAGGCTGGGGAGGCATGGAGCCTTGTGCCGAGTCCCAGGTCCAGGTGGAACCCGACAGAACTTTGGTGAGTGAAAAAAAGATTTTGCTATTTAGGGATGCAGAGATGGGACGAACACCCTTTACAAATATAACAGATGGACTGAACTGCTAATACTACATATGCAACATCATATCGCATGATTGGTTCCAGAAGTGAATGGTTTTGAAATGTCAAAACAGCTGAAAGAACCCAATAGATTACTCAGCTTTGGCAGTGTTGCAAAAGTACAACACAGAATTTGCAGGGTTAAATGTTGTTGAGGAAGGGTTCCAAAATACTTCTTTGAGGCTCTGTTTATTTAATGAGATTGATCTGAAAATACAGCTGCTATATTTAACCTATTAAGTTTTTTCAAAAGATTTTGGCATATGCTTCATGGATGGAATATGTACATCAAAAGTTTAGCTTTTGAATGTTGAGATGATTTCATTCTGCCTCTTCTTCTCATCCCGTAATGTGCAAAGCGAAGTTCCTTTCATCTTTCCCTCTCCTTTAAAAGGCTCTGGCTTACAGTCAAATTGTTTGTTCCTCCTCAACATTTTCCCTGGGTTGAGATGAGGGATGTAATGAGGCCATTAGTGTGAACCAGAGTCCCAGAACCCTCCAGATCTAAACGATAGGTAGCAGTGTTCACACCAAGACCCCTGAGACTGTGGCCAGACTGTCACAGAATATGTCTCCCTGGGACTTTTGCTTAGGTCAGTGCTCTGGACATGCAGGCAAAAACATGACAACATGACACAGTGGCAAGGACACAGTAGCTGCAGTGACAAGGGAAAGGTCACAGAGGCCACCTCAGTTGGAGGAATGAGAACACTTTATAGACCAATTCAAAAGAGAGCCGTGGCTTCATTTTTATCATGAATGAATGCCATTAAAACCCCTTCAATGTTTGATAACAATTATATCCCCTAAATGTGAGTCTGCAAAGCTCCATCTCTGTTTGGTGAGCAAGCCACTTATGCAGGTAATTGGCAATGTATGAGGATACTGTATGGGTAGCTGTTCCCTGTAAAAGCAATTTATAATATGTGGAGAGTAAGAGGCATATTGTACAACCTATAGTTTTGTCCATTCATTAGACTAGGTCAATATATTCAGTAATCCTCATGGTGCTTAAGATCAATAAACACTCTTAATGCTCATCTCTCTGCATCTCAAGCAGATAGTATTCACTCATTAAGGCCAACAACATGAGAAAGAAACAAGCCACAGATTATAATTATTTGTAGTCCCATGGAGGCAGAGATATGGGTTGTTAATGTGAAGGTCCTGCAAAATTATTGACTCCCCCTTCTTATGCAATGAGACTGAATCCATTTTTCTATAACTCCAGGAGATACTGGCTGGCTGCCAGGTGCTTATTCTTCCGGAGAAACAGGATTCTCATAATGTGTTTCTCAGTGGTAATCCTGATTGTTGAAATGATAACTCTTCAAGCGGTTACTAACAACACAGAGATTATTATAAAGTGACAGCAAAAGTATTTTTCTACACAGGCAGCAGTACTGTTGATTAAATAAATTATTTAAATTCTCCATAGTGACGGTAAATTATTTAAAACACAAATGCCTACGTGCATATAATGTTAGTGTTGAACCATTACCAAGATGGTTCTTTTTGTTCTAGGGTCATCTTTGTTGTTGTTTTTTCTTAAGAGTGTGATGCTTAGAAGCATCACCGTTTGCAGTGCTGTGATACAAAATAAGGTCATGTTGAGGCCGGGTAGCTGAAAAGCAGTCTTTTCAACTCTCTATTTGTGAGCAACAAGGAGCTGTAAATGAGAGCCTTTAAAAAACATTGACTAAATCTGTCATGTTGCGACCCTGTCTTTAACTACTCAGAGGTGCTTTCAAACAGAATCCAGTATTTTTTTTAAACAGTGACTTAGATTATTAAATTAGAAAGAGCTCAAGAGCCCTTGAACGAATCATTGTATGTCAGTTTTACTGTCCTCTTGTCATCAGCTGTTATAAATTGCTCTTTCCGGGCATGCTCACTGCTGTACGGAAATATAGCAGTGCTAAATCAGGCCACTGTCCTCTCAGGAGAGCATTGAAGCTGCAGCAGTTCCCTTTCACCTGTTCCCTTTCTCTCTGTTCAGGTCAGGTGTATACCAGGGTATATTTACAAAAACGAAACCCTAATTGATTTCTTATGATAACCAAATTAGCTTTCTGAGTCAGAATTGACATAAGGTATTTTCCCATTGTTCCAGTTCAGTTCCATCGGACATTGGAGAGTAAAGCACATGCCGCCATCGCAGAAACATAACCCAAACCTTAGCAGCTGTGCTATCTGGGATTGCATAAAAGCTGATATTTACAGCTGTCTTGATACCTGATGGTGGCGACGGAGGTAAGATAAATGGCAAATCCAGATCCATTTTTTAGTAATACATGGCCACCCTCAATCTCTCAGTCCATCATCATGAATTATCACAGCCTCGTGCTCTTGGAAGCTGTCCTCTGCTTCAGTAAACAGCGGTGTAGGGAAAAACATGAATGGAGTCAGTTCAGCTTTGGTATTACTGTTAAGGGTTTAAACTTTTCAGAAGTTATCACATATGGAATGGTGATTCAAGGTCGATAAAACTGACAAAAGTCAAAAGTGACAAAAGAGTCAGATTTTCAATGGATTGGAATTCACTCAATATATTTTCTCATTTATTAAATTCCCTGAACTGCCAGAATCAAATCTGCCAGCCCTAATGCAACAGGAGACACTGTATTGCCAAGATGTGCCTGGTGAAGCGAAACTTTTGGAGATGCTATTTGAATCACTGATTTCCCCTGTCCGTTGCTTTTCAAGCCAGATGGATTGATTGATTGCTTGATTGCCAATCATAAAACTGGGTACTGTAGCAGTCCTTGAGTGACAAAAGAGGTTCTCATTGGAGCAACTTTTCATTCTGTGGTTTGGCCCCATTGCAGGTCGGCAGGACAATTTGTGGCAGAATAGCTAAACTGAGAGCTCACTATAAGTTAGTGATTTGGTGGTACACAAAAATCAGGGGAAGTGTTTGTTTGGATATACCATGCATATGTAAATTAGCCTTATGAGGGTCAGTGATTTTGATTGATTGATTGTTTTTTATTTATTTGTATTTTATTTGGCCTTTAGTTAACCAGATAAGTACTCTTTGAGATTAAAATGCATTTTGCAAGAGAGATAGAGGGCAGCATACAACACTAAACAACAATTATAAAAAGTTCATACAAAACAAATTATATATACTGTATATATTATATACCATTGCCAGCCATTAAATGAACTAAATACACAACTGTGGATACTACCGTGTGTGTGTGTTTGTGTGTGTGTGTGTGTGTGTGTGTGTGTGTGTGTGTGTGTGTGTGTGTGTGTGTGAATGTATGTGTGTGTGTGTGTGTGAATGTATGCCTAAACAAAAACAAAAAAAATCTAGGAATCAAACAAACACAAACTTAGCCAGAGACGGTCACCCAGACCATAAAAAATGTTATTTACTCAGTACCATAGGTAGTGGGCGGCAGGCTATATGGGCCAGTCCTCCCACAGCTGAAGCTCCGGCTTGACGAGCTCAGTTTCTGTTATATTGTTTTGATTCCAGTTAAATTAAATACACAAAAAAACAAGGGGTTCCTAGGAAGAAAAACCCTAAGAAAACAGACATTTTGGCAGTTACTCATGGAAAGTATAACCTTGGCCCAATGTTCCAAAGCTTCCCAAGCTCCCAAAAGTGACGGATATATATATCTCCAGACCCGTAGGTTGTATTCCAAAAATACCTCCAATTCAAACAAGAAAACTGCTATCGGGTATAGCTCACAACAAAATCAATTAAGCCACCAAAAACATCTCCACTGAAGTCCTGGCACAAGATGGTTTTTGCCCCTTTTAATCCCTCCCCAGGGACCACCCCAACTAGGTAAATCAAATCAAAAGATGGACCTATTGAGCACCTGTAGTTGAGGATAAGGACATCAAACATTTAGATTGTTTTGTCCATGGGTTGAATTTTTAATACATGAATCATTAAAAACATAATTTCATTCGTCACTGTACATGAGTCAGTGTGCATTGGCTCAGTCATATGACAGTTCAAGGCAGAGGTTGCCCCTAAGCACAGGATATAAGATCAGACAATTCTACCATCTAATCTTAACCATTTTGCTGAAACAAGCTAAACTGACTTTAAATCAGCACTAGTCAACTTCCACCTACACGCTGATTGGCACAGGAGTGCCCACTCAACTATAGCTACAAACCCATCCAACAGACTGCTGCCAGCCTCTTTCTCCCTGCCAGAAGTAATGATAACAAACTAGCTAGCGCTCATCATAGTGTGAACTAATGTAATACCGAATTTGCTAACCGGTGAGCTGTTTAATCAACTAGCTAGATGGAGGAGAAGTAGCTAGATGGAGGAAAAAGGGGAAAATTCCTTCTCTGTCCTCTAACAGAAACAAATGTTAAAGTTAAGAGCAAATCCGATCACAAGATCAATCCAATCAATCCAACAAGAACTCAATTCTCATTTCCAGTGATAATCTGGAGAATCAAAATGGGTCCAAGCAGGGGTCTGTGCATTTCCTGCACTTATGTAACTTTTGGTTAAGGAAATAACTCAATTAATTAAATGTTGGTTTCCTTAGAAGATCCAACAGGGGCCATGGGCCCTGGGGTTGGTCAGCGCAGCTCAAGAGTCCTTCCTGGAGTAATCCAGCGGAAGGACGGTGTGTAATTTGACCAAATCCTTTTGGGCTTGGTGTGCACGAGAGATGTTCTCCGTCCAGGGTGTCTTGTGAGCAACGTGGACAGCAGCGGGAGACCTCACTGCACTCTGTTTCCAGTTTCCCATGTGTGTTACATGTGCCAGAATCAAAGGGGGCGGGAGGGAGACACACTGAGCTGGATAAATCACCTCATAAATATATTGACCCCTTGAAATTGAGTGTTAGATTTGCATGGTGCTCAGATGACAGAGCTTGAAGAAGCACATGGATCTCATCTATAGCTTTATAAGGCACAATGTGTACAGGAGTAACATAATTGAAGAGTAAAGCAACTCAATCCATGTCCATCTCAGTCTGCTGGGGTTCTCTTGCAGATCCAAGTTCTTTCTCCCAGTTAAAACAGTTTGTATTGTTTTATGTTTTATTTTACTGTATCCTTCTACTCCAAAGTTGACACTTTTTTCTCACACCTGAAAGTGAGATGCACAGCGTTTTGTGCTGATGCAAAATATTTGTTCAATACCTTTGGGTTGAGGTCCAGTGTTCTCCCTGTTAAATTAGGCCTACTACATGTGGTCACATGCATGCCTTTGTCACCTTAGTTTTGCCATTTTGAGTGTGGTCCTCAAATAAACGTAGTGTAAATGATTACTTTTCTGTTAAAGCCTGTTTCCTAGTACATTTTAGCTGTATATTTATTTTTCTTTGGAGGACAGTTGTCTGTGTTGTTTTTAATTGAGCAGAATATTATTTGCCAGGTCATGTTTGTAGAGTTTGTAGTTATACATAGCTCATTCAGGTAAGGGCTTAAATATGCCAGTAGCATTGTTCACATACTCCACTGCATACTATTTGTCTGTCTGCTATATCCACTAGGGGGCAGGTCAGATCCCAAACAAAGTTGTCTCTGGCCGGCATACGTTGACAACTACTTACGATTATGCACAACAACATATAATAAACATGGCGACAGTGGAGGAGGTTGTTTTGATGCATATCTTGAGAAGATGGCAGAAACAGCGGCAGCAGCACCAACATGTACATCAGGATGTAACTATGTATAGTCTTCTTTTTAAGTGAAATGTCAAATAAACTAAACTAAACAAAGGAGATGGTATATTAGACCATTAAATGTATCCCACTTAGCATAACAACGGAGAGTATGTTTCTCTCATTCTATTGATGAGAGAAATTGACGATGAAAAGCATCATCAGTATTTCCGTATGTCTGCCAGGACATTTGATGACTTGCTTCATGGGGCCCTGCTCATTACACATCAAAACATGCACAGTAGCCAGGGTGAAGCAAAGTGGCTTGCCATCACCCTCTGCTTTCTTGCCTGCCCCCACGATTTATGTCAGTATTGCATCTGACCGGACACGTAATGTTAATTTCTTGAGTACGTGCACAAAGGACACTCCCAACGACCGCACGACACGCATGGCACCCATCTTGCGTACGCATATTTAAAGTGAAGTATATTTAAGCCTTAATAGGTGCCTTTGAAATGTAAACAAAGCACCTCTTGGACAAACCAGTTTTGTTGGGCCAGCCTCAGAGATAAGAAAAGTGAGCACCCTTTCATGTGTCTTTCATCTCAACTTTTCCTTTTAAATACACATTTTTCACATCCTCTGCTCCCAATATGGCCGCAGACGAAAGGTGTTACATGTGCCCGGTACTTCAATCGTCACGTGCAGTCAGCCAGCTGATGCCAAGCAGAAACATTGGAGGAAGCTTTCAGCTGAAATCAGCAGGAGGTGGGACTCTCTGGGATTTCTCCAAGAGCTTCTGGAGGATGGCTAATTGGTTGCTTTTGCTACCCTGGTGATGGATGTGACATCACAGCCTGCCCACAAACCCCAGAAAAGTCCCCAGCACAGCCCAAATTGAGGGTCTACTTTGAATACCATTGATACTGAAAACTTTGCTCAGTTGTCATCCATATTTTTACTGAGGCATATGTAGCACAGCAAACACACAGCTGGATATTTACTGAAACAATTTAGCTCACCTCGCTCAAAGACCCACATAGGATTTGAACCTGCAGCCATCCAATTACAAGCCCAGCTCCCTAACCAATAACTTCAATGTTAAATATAGATGCACGGGACAAAAATTTGTGATATAAATGGTACACCTTTAAATGCTTCCCAGAGGCTGTTTAATTGAAGAGAGGTTGCCAAGATTTTTTGGGTTGGATGCATGTGCTAAGTGGGTTAATGGAGGGAAAAAACAGCAACAAAAAGAGAATTAATGAGCCTGAAAAGCTGAATGCACATTTGGGCTGTAATAAGGTCGATCTATTCATATTTCTTTGGCGCATAAAGCTTATTTTATTTGGGCAGAAGGGGCCAGGTTAACCAGCACACATGGTGAGAGAGAGAGTGTGCATGCCTACGTGAAAGTGAGAGGCAGTGTGTGTGTGTGTGTGGGGTATGTTTCTGTGAGTGAGGGAGATAGAGTGAACAACAGCAAAGGAGCCATTGAGAAGTGGAGAGCAAGGTAAAAAAGAGAGATACACATGGGAAAATAACAAGAACAAGTGAGGAGAAAATGAGAATGAGAGAGAGAGGGAGAGAAGAACCAGTGAGAACAAAGTAGGGAGGGCGGGTGTGTGGAAGAGAGAGCAGTGCTCGTCAGAGCAGCGGATGGTATGACCACATGAGAGCTCTCTTTCTCTCTCTCACACACACACACACACACACTCTCTCTTTTTCTGTCAGATACGAGCTCGGTTGTGTCAGGTCTCAGCCCTGTAACCTAGTGGTAGTTGCTGCAGGACAGCAGAGGCCAGAGGACCAGAGACCACTGCATCGGGAGGACTTCCTGCAGAGCGGCTTCTTCAAGCGGCTTCTTCAAGATCCCGCATGCATTGTCTTCACAGCCGGCCCGAGTATGTATTTTCACCCCACTCTGAAAGAGACGGTTCTCAAACAAGGGAAAACTTACCGCTGCCAGGGACCAGAGGTTAGGTCTACTTTATTTGTTTTCATTTTAGATTGGTCTGTATAAGTGATAAATTCAATTTCAAATGATAGTTGATGTAGCCACGGTTACTGTTTTTAGGTTTATGTGTGTATCATGATAGTTTTGGTTGATCTTAATTGCGCGTTTATGCTGCTAAATACTTTTAATAGATAAAGTAATTTGTTCCTAATGTATTTTAATGTAATGTCTGTGAATGTGCTTTCTAGAACATGAAGTTGTTTATTTTATGTTTATTTAATTTTTTATTCTTCTTTTGCGTGTACAATATGCATGTGGCTTTACAGAGCAGTTGGGTTCACACCCTCATCGTTCAGCTCACAGAGCTGTGGGCCTTTTCCTCTCCCTGTCATAATCTAGCGTTCAAAAGGTCACCTTTCAAGTTCAGTGTGGTCAGGGATCGACGGAGACCCAACTACCAAAGCTTGGACTAAATTAATTGAAAATGTGGCTTCTTCCAGCCTAGGAACTGTAGCTGCAAAGACACGTTTACTGGGCTTGCTTTTGCATGATTCTTGGGGAAAACTATTCATAGGGGAGTAAGGGAGGGAGAGAAAGAGGGAAACAGAGCACACACAAGCCCTGTGAATTAACATGGAGACTGCTCGCCCCTACCATTGAACCCCCCAATGACCCTATTATATTATTAAAATACACTGTATAAGCTGTATCAGATCACACTGGCACAACAGTTCTTTCCTCTAGTCTCTGTGGATGGCAAATAGGGCTTGCATGTTAGCAAGCAATTGTTTCAAGATAATATTTTCTCTGGCCCACAATGCTTTTCACTGTCCGTAACAGTATTAAAGGAATCAATGTTTAGACAGGCCGTCTGTTGTTCGCCTGCAGTTGCTTGGATGATTTAGAGTTGAGAGCGAGGCAGCTGCTTTTAGGTTGAGTGCATGTAATCAGATTGTCTCCATTGGTGGAGTGTTACTGTATGAATAGATTTTTGGACAGTGACTGCATGTTTTTTGTGTTTGTTTGTGTTTTGTTTTTGTTTTTGTTCTTTATTGTTGGGGGGGGCTGAAATAGAACAAATGTTCTTTGTTTTTGATGCAGGTTGTGGGGCTGGAGGCTTGGGGGGATTTATTAGTATTTCCTCTTTCTCATATGCATGACTCTTGGCGGTGGGTTTTGAGGTTTGCCCTATAGAAGAACTTTAGATATATGCAGCTGGTCTGATTGTACTATTTGGAGACAACATGAGAGGTGTGACATTTCCTGTTTCACTAGTTTTAATTTTAACTTGATGGTTAAGCCTAAAGTGACCTACATAGTACTGAAAGATACACAAATGTATACAGTACTGTGCAAAGTGCAACTAACAAAGTGCAAGCACAGTAGTAGCATTCTTTCACAAATCTTACTGAAAAACGTTACAACAGCAGCATACTGGAGCAACACGTTCAGGTTAACGTAAACAAGTAACAAATAATACATTCATAGTTACAACTTCCAAATTGGGCCAAATTAGGCCTTCTGTTTCAAAGTTTTTGGGGGCTGAAAGTTTGCAAAATTGTGGTGATTATTGGCAGCAAATGAGGCCCAAGGGCACCTCTCGCATCCAAATGAGGTTTTCTACAGCTTCTGGAGGACAATTCTGGCTATAATTAAGTCTTGCCCCATTTGTGCATTTCACCTACCGTTCATGAACGGATCAGTGATAAACGGCAACAGGAATTCTGAAATACATGTTATGTACCAGAGGTGCTTAAAACAATAAGCACCTCATAACAATAAGCATCATAACAATTTCCTATGGCTTTTTGTCCTGTTAAATTTCAAATTGACTTTTTGAGTTCCGGAGATTGAACCAATCAGTCTCCCCATTTTTGCAGTTTTTGACAGAATGGGCTTCTCTATAATGGGGAGCAGAGAACCACTGGGGTGGAGTATAGTTTTTTTCTTAAAGACATTGGTTTATTTTCTTTGTTTATGTATTTTGCTATGTCTGTTTTTCTGGTTTTGTTTGTTTAGCTTTTTGCTATGTCTGCTTTCTGCATTTGTTCTGGCTGTTCAGTCTGTGAGGATGAAGATTGGGGATTTAACACTGAAGATTTACTGTCATCTCCAGCACCCAGCTGAGGTGATATTGTGGAGTTGAACCTCTGTGTCCAGAGCATGTCCAAAATACTGTTTGTTTACATGGTAGGTTATTTTACTGAAGCATTTCTGGTGAAGAATCTTGCTCAGGAGTACAACAGCAGCCTCCCTGCACCCAGGGCTGGGACTCACAGCCTTCAGGTACCAAGTCCAGTTCCCTACGGACTGTACCACACTGCTGTGGGCACAGCTTGGCGGGTGTGTTGTCCATGTTCAGGGGCAGATTTGGGGCTTTCCGTCCCCTCTCTTAAACCTGAAGTTCCTCTCCCCAGGCTTGTCTCCCCAGTTTCTATTTGTCTCCTTTATCCAACCTGTCACTGCCTGTAATCTTCCTCAGTTCCCTAGAGTGGCAGATCCTGTCATCTGCAGCCTGCTTCTTAGCCTCTCAGTTTTCCTCAGCAGTGAAACATGACACCGGCTCTATCTACACCCCCCCCCACCTCACCCCTTCTCAGATACAGCTATAAGAATATATTTCGTGTTTTGTTATGAAAGAATGGGATAAGAGAAGGCAGAGCTTGAGACAGATTTTGACCAAACAGAGGAATTGTGTATATCCTGTCATGCCCCAGGAGGGACTGTGTCAATGTCCCCTAGGCTAGCGATCTCAATCATTTTTAATTTGCAATTAAAGAGCCCAGTAGACTTGTCCTTTTGGAGATACCAGTCTAGTCAGTCATTGTTATCTCTGACTATCTCCACCCTGGTCTCTCTCTCCTTTTAGTGTGTATAATAATAATACACTTTATTTATATAGCACCTTTCATACCGAATGCAGCTCAACGGGCTTTTACATTTCAGCACAAAGAATAGAGAATTAAAAAAATAATAATTATTATTATTACATTTTTTAATTTGTTAAAAATCACACAATCCAAATGGCATAGAGAAAATCATGTAATTAAAGGAATATAGCAATTTAAAAAATAATAATAGAGTGGATAAAATAAATAAATAAATACAATTATTAAGTGTTGCTAATTACAAGATAGATTAAAAAGGTATGTTTTCTGTTGCTGTTTAAAAATGTCCACTGAGCCCATTTCTCGAATACTTTTTGGTAGGGAGTTCCACATTTTAGGTGAAAAAAAGAGCATTACAGTAGTGTCTACTTTAAATAAAAGCAGCTTCCCAGTTTTCAATATTTTTAGGGGGACCTTGTTTTCTGTTTTAAAACATTTAAAAGACCTTGTTACTTCGATTTAGAGGACCTAAGGGCTTTGGCTTTGGGGCCAACTAATAGAAGGCTCATCCATTGATTAATTGCAGAAGACAGGGGGCCATAGGGCATTTGCATCATTCGGCTCAACAGAAATGTATAATTGTGTATCATCAGCATAGCTATGAAAATTAACACTGTGTTCTCTGATGATATTACCTAGGGGTAGCATGTATAGTGAAAAAAGAAGGGGACCAAGACAGCTTCCTTGTGCAACACCAAAGGATATGTCATATTTCTCTGACATGTGATCTCCAAGACAAACCCAGTTTTCTACACGATGGATTAGAATGCTGTGGTCAATTGTGTTGAATGCAGTGCTCAAATCTAAGAGAATAAGAACTGAAACCTTGTTTGCAGCAACACTGAGTCAAAGATCATTGACTATTTTAGTTAGAGCAGTCTCTGTACTGTGATTCGATCTGAAACCTGACTGGGACTTAAGAAAGTTGTTCAGTTGATTAAAGACTACTTTTTCTATTATCTTGCTCATGAAGGGTAAGTTGGATATAGGCCTGTAATTACTTAGGACACTATAGTCTAAATTAGATTTCTTAATAGTGGTTTCACAACAGCAGCTTTAAATGCATTGATTCTGCAATCAATACGTAACATAAACACAATAAGCCAAAAAACCTAAATGGTGCTTCGATATTTGGTGGTGGATTGAGAAAAATGACGTTTGTAGAACTAATAGTTAGCTATATCCACAGACTCGACAGCAGGCAAATTTTCCATTTGACCTGATGGAGAGCAGCCCTTTGCATTAACAGTTGAAAACCTACCTTTGTACGAAATAGTTAGCTCAGCGTCAGGTGAAAGCTTTGATGCAGTTTCAGCCTTAGCACTGCCCCTCTTAGCTGCATGCCTGTTTGATGAAACCGATTTGCTCTCTCTTAACCACAGAAAACAGAAATGTCATGTGTTTATGTCTTTTTTGTATGCATGTTGTATCATTTTTATTCTGGCCTATTTTATTTGAGTAGATCTTGCTCCTGGACCTCACAATTAGCCAGTACTCTGGTGTTGATATAGGTTGACACCCTCTTTTTTCGTTGTTTCTCAGTTGTAAGATGGTGAAATGCTTTGCACTTCAATGGCATGCTCAGCTATTATTCCATTCCATGACTATATTCTATACAACTTTTGAAGTTAATTTTAAGTAAGCTACACATCCATTCTTACCAGACCACCAAACTTCATTGGCTGAGCGTTTTGTATTGCTGGCAATTTATGTGGTAGGCCTGTATCCAGTTATTTCCTTTTAGAATTCATGAGTACCACTTCTTTTGCAAACATGATCCTGTTATTTATCAAGGTACGAGTTCTATATTATACAGATCAATGGACTGGTCACCTCTGTATCAAGTAATCATGATTATGTAGACATATTGTGAATGTGGTTATTTACTTTGAAGTGCCATATTTTAATTCAAGCAGATATATAGCTAATATATATCTAATGTGTATGTAATCCAATCATTGGTAGAATTCAATACATACCTATATATTCTTCTAATAGAAATCCACTATTACCTCTCAAGAATATGAATTATACTATTGGAGAAAACTGGTTGGAAAACCAAGCAACCAGTCCAGTGGCAATTATGATTACAATTAAAGCAGAAATGCATCTCCAATTTAAAATAACCTGTATTCTTCAGCAGTCCACTGTTAGGTTCATTATCCCTCTGAAGAATATTAGGCTGTTTGAGATAAGGTTTGAATCCTAAGCAACTTGCCCTTGGCTGTTGGTGAGTAGCCTACATGTTGTTTGAGGTACAGTCGACCAACATAGCTACAGTACTGTAGTAGGTGTCAAAGCTGTTCAGGAAAACCTTGTTAGTGCATATGTGAAATTAAAGGCTTTTGATCAAAACCTTTAACTTCTCACTTAAAACATACTTTTTGGGATTTAATTTCCAGAGTTTTTACACTTGAATGTGATATTATATATTATATTAAAATGGAAAGAGGACAAGTTGTCTTGAATAAAGGCAGGGATTGGAATTTGGATGGAACATTAAACAATGATTGGCAGGTGCGTTCTTGGAAAGCAAAATAATATTTATAGTTAGCTAGCTAGCTATCAATTTGGAAGATGAGTGCTGTTTTAGTGGAGAACTGTATATATTGTATTGTTGTAGGTTTGCTCATAATGTTAGTAGGTGACTGTGACAGCAGAAACCTTATTTACCAACCAGTCAAGAAATAGCCTAGCTAGCTAAATCACATGCCGTGGTTATCTAGCTATCTGTTTTTGCTGAAGTTACGGCATTGTAGAACATGCTTTTGTTCTACAATGTTTTTGTTTGTGTTTAGTCATAATTGGTAGGTTGAGCTGAGAGAGTTGTGGACAGTTTCCTGACAGGCCGTAGCCGGGTGTTACATTGACTAACTATGGACCTGTGATAACTGCCAACTGACGGTGCATTCAATTCCCAACCAGTCAGATGCAATCCCTGGCATTCTCCCAAACAGTCAGATGCAAAGTTTTCCAATCAGCTATGGGTTCCCTGTTTAGTGGATGCTACATTTCACTTTTGCATATCTAGCAAGCACAATAGACTGTTTCAACTATGAAATCAATAGCTACCTACCTAGCTAGCCAAGTACATACACACACGGAAATTACATTAGCTAACTACTAGAAACCACTGGTCCAGTAGCTAGCCAGCTAAGTCAGTACCACAACAACTAGCTAGAATTCAGCAGGTAACATTATGCATGATAATGCCAACAGAGGAAGCTAGTAGCTAGCCAACTATTTGAATGATTAGCCTCAATCAATTCAAGACATGTTTAAGAGCAGCATAACTGGGTCAGGTAGCACCATCGTTACTTTTTTTTCATTCAATGATGACATTTTGTCCTGGCCAGCATTATATGTGTGGTTTTACAAACTACTGGTGAGTATTTGCTCAGCTACTTCTAGCTTGTTGTCTGTCAGTCCCCTTCAGGTCAACCATAGTAGTTGAGGGTTGCCTAACAACAACTGCTCTTGACAGTGTTATGGCTTTGTTTTTTTTTTTGATAGAAAGTTGGATGTGGGTGCCAAAGTTTGCTAGCATTGTCAAAATGCTAACTTTTCACTTTTCAAGTAGCTCACCATTCATTTACATTTACATTTAAATACATTTTACGCATTTAGCAGACGCTCTTATCCAGAGCGACTTACAAGATGTGCATTATTACGTGGAGTAAATCAGTGCAGTAATAGTGCAGAAATCAGTGCAGTAATACAGCGATAGACATTGTTGTAGGCAGCTGCATACCATACCTGTAACACTGGGAAGGAAAAGTAAGTAAATTATATATATATTTTTTTGTTATTCAAAGTTAATGGGCATGTGCATCCAGTAAATTATGATTTTAATAGAAAGTATAATACCTACAAAGTTGAGTCACCCTAGGATGATGTAGGACACCCATACCAACATTTGTATGCAGCATATTTTTTGTTAGTGTTGTTGCTATTTGGGTAGCAATGACAACATTTTGCTCATTTTACTGGGGTTTGGTTCAAGAAAACAGCTAAATGGATTAGTTGAGAGTTTTCATTCTCCCATTCTCAAAATCTTTAATTGGGTTTTGCTGGTATATTGTGGCTAATTTTATATTATGAGGGTGATTTTCTCACTCATGGTCAATGGTCCATCAGAAACTTGAGTGGATTTTCTTTTTAGCAGACATTGCATCAGCTAGAGAAAGCACCCTGTAACAGTTTACAGTGGGGGAAGCAGAGGATTACAGAACAGAGCCAGTCAATAAGCCCCAATGATTGGATAAAGCACTCGATAGGACCGGTGGTGGAAATACGATCAACACAATCGAAGGGCGAAGGGCGCGCTCATCGATCCCCCCCTCATATTACTTAATTTGCAGACATACAGTGGTACCAAAAAATATATTATAACCGTGATACCATCATTTATCATCAGTGAAATGTAACTTCCTTACAATATTGCAAAAATGCTGACTGTTTCAGTGGCAAGAACAGTATTTTATTGAAAATATGTTTAAAATAATTTTTTGGATGAAAATGTATAGAGAAGTCATGTCAGTTCAAATACGGATATGCAATGAGGTTTTGGATGGATGTGAAAGAGGAGGTGTGTATAGCAATCTTACAAAAATAAACATTGAATAAAAAATAAACACTATTAACATTAAAATACGGATATGCATTGTTGAGGTTCCATGCTCACTGTTTCACCAGGTCAGACAACCCTGTAAAAGATGTGAAGATGCAGCAGCTCTGGGAAATGGACATAGCTGCTGGACCCATGAATACTCTGCTTTCTATGTTGGGCTGTAGATAAATGGCCTTTAGGTTAGATGCACGTGTTTCTGGCTTTCGTTCTGGGTCAGGTCTTAATTACTTATTTGCTGCCGCTTATTGGATGGGAATCTCCTGATGTTCCCAGTATCAGTCAGCTGCTTGTTGAAGGGTACTTTTAAAAGCTACAAACAATGAATCTCCAGTTCTGGAAGTGGACGCCATAGGTCAAGTTCAAAATATGTATATTTTTATTTCAAAGCTGTTATGTGGGGGAAACGTACTTGACATTACAAAGGGTTTCAAAGAAAAGTAAAAAGTTATGATTAAGTTCTACACTTAATGTAGAATTAGTTCTACAGTTCTGAATTCAGAATGAGACACTGGTTCATGTAAAAGAGTTTCCCAGGAGAGGAATTTGTATTGTACTGGGCCGGCAGTGTAGTGTAATGGTTAGGGAACTGGGCTTGTAACATTAAGGTTGCAGGTTCAATCTGCAGGTGGGACACTGCTATTGTACCCTTGAGCAAGGTACTTAACCTGAATTGCTTCAGTTAATATCCAGCTGTAAAAATTGATTGTAAAGAAATGTAAACTGTAAGTCGCTCTGGATAAGAGCGTCTGCTAAATGCCTGTAATGTAATGTAATGTAATGTATTATGCTATATGGTTCCATGGACTAACAAGTTTGAATATATAAATGTGGTCCCTTAAGCTATGTTACATGAGTGGGTAGTCATTACGCTGAAACCGCTAGGACTACATGTTTCCTCTGCCACATGTTCCTCTGGAATAATTAACTTATTAATGATACAAATGGGAAGCACAATAGAAGCCATTCTGAACCAGTCCATTGTCCACTGAACTGCTAATTGATAGTACTGAAGAAGCAATTTCTTGTCAGAAAATCCTATAGATTCTCCAGGTGTCCCTACAGTGCATAGTGCACTTAGTACCCAAATCATGTGGTCTTTTGCACCAATTACACCCAATTACTCCTAATGAGTAATAATTGGCCCCCGTTATGTTCTCTGATTAAGGGTATGAATGACAGATACAGAAACTGGACCAAGACCAGAGCCACATCCCGCTCTTCTGTGAAATTAGCGCTCACGGCAGGGCTGTTATCCATAAAAGGATCAGCTGTTTGCCATTATGTCTATATTTCTAATCGGTGCTTGAATGTAACGTGCAGTTTTTTGGGCAAGAAAATGGCAGTGAGTATTTGAAAATGAACTCACAGGAAAAACCATTTTGTTGGATGCATCGAGCATTTCACCATCTGGCTCACAAAAACAATTGGGTATGTGTGCTTAGAATGCCAAATTAGACACTTTCCATGCAGGCTTAGTATCAATTTCTTATTGATACATTTTTTTGTTCAGCTTGTTTCCCAGTACACATGTTGAAAAGGAAGCAGTTGATTCCCTTCACCCTTCCTCCAGACTGCCTTTGAGTCTGTCTTCAGGTGTCCGCCCCTCAGAGGGAATGGACACCGGGGGTGTAAAAGGGCACCGTCACATCACCTGACCATCCGCTGTAACATTGCTCGAAACTCCAGAAACTGACCAATGTCTCCCTCTTTCTGGTAGGGAATCTCAGTTTGGAGTGCCTCTCTCCTTGCCAGCCCTCGTGGTGGTTGGAGATGGGATGGAGGAGAGAGAAGCGTGCAGTCTGTTTGCTGGAAGCGAGATGTTACAAGATATAGGCTACATCTGAACGAAAGTGGAAGAACCAAACAGAAAACATGGGCGTGTTCTTTGAGATGTTTCAGATGACTTCATTCTGTACCTCAAAAAGAGAGGTATAGAATCAACGATTAAGTCTCCATTTAAGTTTCCTATTTTCTCATCGATTTTGATAGACACACTGCACACCTACATTTACATTTACATTTTAAGCATTTAGCAGATGCTCTTATCCAGAGCGACTTACAAGATGTGCATTAATACATGGTAGGAACAATCATAGTTCGCGCAAGAGATCAGTGCAGTAATACAGTGATACACATCGTTGCAGGCAGCTCCATACCATACCTGTAACACTGGGAAGGAAAAGGTTAGTACATTTTTTTTTTTTATAAATAAGGAGGTAGATGACCCTGTAGAAACCCCCAGAATAAATAATTTGCTTTAAAATGCACAATGGGGGAAATAGAGCTGGCTCAGTCCATTAAATACAGGCATACCTCTATTTACAAACGTTATATTTACAAAGTTTGGCAGTTACAAACTTGATAATGAAGGGCAATTTTTCGTTTAACGAATTTAACTTTTGTGCTAATGAAATTATACATGAGATGCGTTAAACAGTATTACACGTCTATCTTTGTCGGCCTTTTCCACACGCATTCAGAGCGTGCAAAGAGCAAAACTACCATCTAGTGGATTCATTAGGAACAGTTTGTTTCTGATCTGCCAAAATTAGTACAGCAATTAAAACAAATCGAAATGGTGGTTGCCTACGTCTGTATTTCATTACATCGATGTTTTCTTTACAAGTTGGCTACAGGCTATTTACAATGTGATATATTTATGGCCTTTGGTCATTATACTGGTCATTTAATTTTATAAGCATGCTGATGCCAATGTTTGAATTTCCAATGCAAAAAAGTGCAAAAAAAAGGTTTACTGTTGCCAAAATTTTGACTGCCTGGAACATTTCTCTATTAAACCAATAATAAATGCTGTTCTATTTTAAATTTGTGAATGCTTTCTCAGGAATATAACCTCTTCGTAAATCAAGGTATACCTGTTTGTGAGCTATACCAGGCATGAGGAGATCACAAGGCAAGGATTTTGATTGAAAGCAGTCAATCGTCCCATCAATTGTAGTGGAAATATAGTAGAAAGGAGCACAGCTTAGTGAAGGCCATGTCAGCCTGTAAATTGTTGTCATGAGCAACACCAGCCATTCAACTGTGGAGCTGGGGAGTCTTGAAGCTGGAAGCTGTTCTCCTTGTGTTTACTTTTTTTTATGAAGTTTGCTTGAGGTAAAATAACTTTAGAGGCACCGTTTGGAAGGCATGAACAAGAATAATTTCACAACACATTGAGGTTCAATAAAATTTGAATGGGCATTTGAGAGTTCAGCTATTGTGTCACCTGTTTCTAAGTAGTTTCCCTCTCTTGCTTTTAAGCTTCCATGGGCAAAGGTACACTGTGTAGCGGAGGACACCCATCTGAACGGGAAGGGTCACGGGTCTCATGCTGCTTTGAAACACGCCCATCCCTGGTAACATTGGTGTCTGAATGCACCCATGACACCTCTAACTGAACACTGTATAGCCAAAAGACAAATAACATTAAACAGATCCAAACATAGCCTCATGGAACAAGGTCAACATTTAACATTTGTTTCAAGAGAGATGGTTCTCATAAAGGAATTTCAATACATAATTTCATTTGAGCCAACTGATCTGTTATTTTAGTTCTGCTCTTTGTTTTGTGTTCTTTGTTTGTTTTTCCCCCATTTGAATTATTGGTGTTTCAGCCCATTAGACTAGCTAGTTAAATTATCCCATTGAAGAGAGAAACGTAATCTTGCATAGCGCATAGACTGAAAGTCATAAAGACTTCTCAGAGTTTACATTGTTACACCAGAACTGTTTCTCTCTACCAGAGTCGATCGATCATTTTATGTTGTATATTTATTCCGCTGTTTTTCCTCTGTGTTTTCAGCATATGCATAACTGTCAATACAAAACATTCACTATTTACTGCAGCACCTGCATTGTCGAGAGGGAAAACACAGAGACTTTGCTGATAGCAGTGTTTACTGTCAGCTCTGTGAAGGTGGTCATGCATGACGATCACATCTTTTGTCATATGAGGCTGTGCATGTCCTTGAAATGTAAACTGTGGTCTATTTGCATGTTCTCTGTCTTTTAAGACTAGATGTTTCCTGAAATCATAAAGTAACCAAGGGCACTTTGTGCTGTTTTATGAAAACATTAAAGCCTGTTTAAGTATTTGGTTGGATGTAAAAAAAACAACAATTTCAAACAGCCCTTTAATTGCCATCAGTATTTAATGATGAATGGTAAGACGGAGTATGTGTGGTGCTCCTACCCCCGTCTGTATTTATTATCATAAGAAGCACGACACGCCACTTGTGGCATTATTAATCACCCGTAATCACCTCATTAAGATCGACCTCTCGCTTCCTTTCCCTCCATTTAATGCGTGTTCGCTCAATTCACTGCAGTGAATGCCAGCAGAGAGAAGCCTGATTAGCATGCCTGATGTTGTACTTGTGTAATCAGGGAGGAAATATGAACCGATTTGGTAGCGGGACAGCTATTTGCTAAACGAGAGGGAAATGCTGAAAAGCCAAACTAACGCTTTGGTTAAATGTTTGCAATTGTGTAGTGTTGCAAGGTCTCCACTGGTTATTACATATTGCTATATGTAGTTATAGCTAAGTAGATGCTGTAAATGTTCTCTTAAAGATTACCTTGGGTGCCATGAAGGCAGTGGTCTACTGACGGAAAACCACCAATATGCTACTAGTATACCTAAACAGCAAGGGTCTTTGCAGACCAATAGCACATTCAAATTTAAACCTTAATAAAATGTGAGGGTCAAAGAGGACCAACACCCAGTACAATATAAACCTGCACAACATGCAATATTTATTTGTTTATTTTTATATTTTTTGTTGGATAATATGTAACATTTTCATGAAATAGGCCTTCTGATGGAGCAGGTTTGAGAACCTCTGCACTAGTGGATTGAGGTTATACGCTGTAAATTTGATGTGTTCAGTATGTGTGAACTATATCATCTTGAAAAAGTGTACACAAGCAGTATGTTTTTACACCATGCAAAAGGTGTCCATATTTAAATACCAAAATACATAATTTGCTGTCTGTTAAGGTTTTTTTATGGCTGTTAATAAATGTCACCTGGACAAGGACAAGGACACGGGCAGCAGAATGTGCCATTGCTTCTGGACCCATACCATTTTATAATTCTCTGCAAAGTGTTGTGCTCTTTATGCTAAAGTGCTTTTCGTGAAATAATATTTGATTAATTGAAATGGTGTTTGGTCAGATCCCACACCTCCACATGAGGCATGAGGACAGTACCGGCATTCGGTTTAATTAAATTGAAAAGCTAATCTAGCATCATCTTCTAAGCCTTATTAATCAAAGTATAGGGCAGCCAACCCCTCTGCGTTAAGCTCACTGTGTTACTGTGACATACCCACAGCCAATGAGAGTGTGGTGGGAGGAGCTGTCAAGAAGCTGTGCTGTTTATTTATTTATTATGCAACTGAAATCGGGACTCATGCTGCCTCATGGACACTCCCTTGCTCTTTCTCCCTCCCTCTCCACGCATCTTGCAGTCCCAACCTGAGCACTCCCCAAACCCCCCCCCCTCTCTGCCCCTTCCTTGCTATGGGCATGGAGTGTGTGCCCTGTCTGTGGTCAGTTGTATTAGTACCACCGTAGTGTAATGGTTAGGGAGCTGGGCTTGGAACTCAGAGGTTGCAGGTTCAATTCCCAGGTGGGGCACAGCTGTTGTACCCTTGAGCAGGGTACTTAATCTGAATTGTTACAGTAAAATATCCAGCTGTATAAATGGATTGTATGTAAAGAAATGTAAACTGTGGAAGTCGCTCTGGATAAGAGCGTCTGCTAAATGCCTAAAATGTAAAAAATCACACACAGACTATGTGGCTGTCTTGACTGTCCCTCTGGCTCTGTTGGGATGCAATCCGCGGGGAAAAAATTGCACACAGGTTTTACATTACCCCTTATTCAAATGCAGCCTGTTACTGACAAATGGTTGCAGAGTCCTTTCACTACTAATAGATGTAGAGTTACCTTTATGCACAGGGCTACTGTAACAAGGGGATGATTCTAATATTCAGTTTTATCTGCAAAATATGAGGGTTTTATGGCGGGCCTAATGGCAGCTACCTGTGTGCTTGTGTTTGTTTTTAGATTTTTAGATAGTTTATTTTGGAGAGCCACAGTTAGCCATGCAAACAGAATTTAGTCATTTATTTTGTTTTATTTATTTAGTTTGGAAAATAGTGAGATTGTATTGAATCAGCATGGCTGCAGTTTTTTATTTTACAATTGACTTCAATGAAACATGGATGTTTTGAGGCAGACTGATGTGCCTTGTGTACTTTGTATCCGTAACAATTGTTGTAACAGTCTTCATGTGTGTGTTTTAAGTTTTATTTTTATTTTTTGTTCTGTTTGTCATTGAAATCAATAAAATATATTAACAAAAAAAGTTGTTAAATGAGGAGGGTACAGGGTAGTTTGGCTACTGGCAACATCAAATATTTCAAAAAAAAAAAATGGCACACCATAAGTAATGAGGTGCAGTAAATAAATAAAAACCTTTTGCCATACTCCCTGCCTTCATCAGTAAAGAAACAATGGTCCTGTTTGTGGAGCTCGTGCTGCGTGAAGTCAAACAAACCCTCAAAGTCAAACCCTCAAACAGAGTTGACGACTGCACAAAGGGTGAGCATTCAAATGCGGGGGTGGTTCACCTGTTCAGTTATCATGCAGTAGATGTTTCTCGTTACACGCGCTGGTAAAAACAACCCTCCTCCCTGATGTTAGGAGTTGACTGAGCATATTTATCCCAGTTAATTGCACAGTAATCCCCAGGCGTATGTACATAAGGCCAGCTGAACTGACAAATTAGTAAGGGAGACTAGGACAGAGAAGCCCCTCTCATGCTTGGCAGTTTCATTGTTTTAGTAAGCTGCCATCAAACTACTACTGAGTACTACTATCACAACAAATAAACACTTGTGGTAGTAGTATGACCACCCAATCACAGTTGGGTTTATTTGAAAGGGATACCATCTGTCACTATCTCCTACTGTCTTATTTTATCCACATAACACAGTGCAGAGAGATATATCTATTCAACCTTTCCATTCTGTCCAACTATTCAACAACCTTTGACCTTCATTTTGAGCAGTGAATTTGAGCAAATTTGTTGCTGCTCAATGTTTTTCATTAATTGCAGTGATCTAACTCATCTAACCCACAATGCAGCTGGAGATTAACAAAGTAGCACTTGCTTCAATTGATTACTTAAGCATAATTACAAAGTGCATCGCAGCTAGATTAAAGAGTCCTTAGTACCCCGCTCTTATTTTGACTAAATGGCACCTAGGGCGTTTCTCTGAAAAAACATAATTAAATGTGGTATGATTTTTTCAATGTGGTATCATTAATGTAGTGTAATAAATATGTATCATTCATTTTTTCCAATTTCTGACAGAAGTTTTCTGGATTTTGTTTTTGTTAAGCCCAGGGAAAGCACTCAGTCAGATTTACCACACACTCATTACAAAGCTTAGCTCTTTATAAATGTTTGGCATGTCCAACCAAACAAGTTCCCTGGGGTGCATTTCCTGCAGACACATCCCAGATCCCTTTTACATTAAAACCGTGAAAAGGTGACATAGTTGACCCCATGCGAAAGGCCTGAGATTCCTGAGAGATGTATCTGAGTTCAGATTACCCAGAACGGGGGTTCCCTGCTGGTTTGGCTGGTTGCCATGGCACTCAGGCGGCAAGTGAATGGGTTTGGCAGAGTGACAGTGCCGGGGTTATAAATAGACACCTAAGAGCCAGGGTGTCCCCCTTCACTTCACAGAGGGGAACCAGACTGACATTGGCTGTTGAGAGGGGACCACAGTCTGTTGGCCAACGCACTTTGTCCTGGGTTGTGTTGGCATGGAGACAGTATGTCTACTAAAATACTGGGGCTAAACTTCCACACATGTGGTAACATTGTTGATTTGAAATGGTAACATTCTACACCAGTGGTGGCTGGTGAGTGACAGGAGAGCTACAAAAAATGTCATAACAAATAATAGCCTAAGTAAATAAGTCCAAACTTTAGTCCTAAGTCCAAACTTTAGTCCTAAGTCCTAACTTTCTTTAACTACATGAGGCATGTGTTCGTCATACAATGCATGTTTATTCAACAAATAGTTTAAATTCTTGATGATCCCAGAATGTCACCTGTAAAAGACAAAATACACAAAAAGAATCTTGCTCTCGAGATGTTTCACAAGCTGACAAAGGTCGCAGATGAAACCCTCCTGGAAGTCTCCTTCTATAAACGCAATCATTCTGTAACACTCGGGTTGTGTTCGAAACCGTTCACTCTTTCACTCATTCCCTATTCCTATGTAGTGTTCCTATGTAGTGTTCCATGTAGAACGATTAAACTGTTTTTCGGACACTACACTGAATGTAATTTGCGTCAAAGAAATGTGCCGGATATTCAGGCGCACTGCACTGCCGATGGCCACATTTTAACCCCTAAGTATTAGTCTATTGCTCTCGCTGCAACAGAACGATTTACTGACAAAACAGAGACACCAAGTTGTTAAAAATACAACCAGCACTGAGGTGGTTCCGAAACAGTCAGGTGCAGAAATGAATAAATGGCAAGACGCAGAACCTCATCGAGGACTTGCTCGATTGGCATCCTTCCAAGCAGCTTGTTGTGAACATTAGCACCGATGTGGTCCATGCATTTGTCATGACGTTTGGTTGCCCGATCCAAATTCTTAATGTCTCCAAACCCCAGGACAGTCCATGTCAGTGATTTCCCCATGAGAAGACAGGGCCAGCAATACAAACAATTGGTAGCGAGGCTCCGAGTAAGCCAAGTGTACCTATCATACCAAGAAGTATTGAACACTCCTACCTTCTTGTTTCTCTTAGTGAACGTAATTTTAGGAAGTGGTCTTTCTTCCGTTTTAATCCTCGTCTTCTCTCTTTATTCCAATGAGTGAAATGGAGTTTGCAATAAAAACTTCACCACGTCCTTCTCCGCATTTTCCATTTTGACCATTTCCATTTTGAAAAAATGCATTTGAATGGGGGCTTTTGAAAGTTTAGGGAGGACAAGGAGATACCGTCCTCTGGCTACATTTTTACATTGCACTAGAGGGCGATGTTGGAAAAATATAGGGGGTATCTTAAAAATCCATCCATCCATTGAATTCCTGGTCAGGGGCGGGGGGTGCTTTGAAAGTTTAGGGAGGAGGCAGGAATACAGGACAGCCAATCCATCACAGGGCACACACACCATTCACTCACACACTCTCTGGCTAGACTCTCCATTTTTATGTCATTGCACGGAGGAAACCCAGGGCGGGAGAACTGTCCGCACAGAAAGGCCCCGGCTTTACCCGAGACCTTCTTGCAATGAGGGGGTTTTATGTATCATCTTAGATGCTTATAAATTGATTTGAAGGTGATTTTTTATAGATTTGTTTTTCACATTTTTGGGGAGGACTATATTTTATACAAAGAGAGTGCCTCATCTGGGATGCAAACCTGCAGAGTTGCTCAAGGCAAGTTCGTGTTTTATGATTTAGAGAAGCCTAGATATTGTTGCACTGCAGGAACAGGCTTGCTTAACCCATAATAACAGCAGTTTTTCTTAGGCCTTGATGAACTTTGTTTGATGATGTAAAAATATATATATATATATCAGTAGAGACTGTCTTACCATTGCTATCAAGTTTGAAAGTACTTAGATTGCACTCGGGCCTCTTCTCTGACACAATCATAATAATCATAATAATAATACCCAGGGAAAGTGATTAGTTGGATGTTACAAGCATGTACACACAAGCCTTGTAGTCATCTTTGCTAAACACTTTCCCCTGGGCTCATTTTCAAATAATTTATATTTGTTTCTGGGAACTTCATTAATCTCCAGCTGATGTATAAATGTAAAGTTATAAACGGCATGATTAACATGTGATCACTTCTGAGAGTAATACTCTCGGTTCAATTTATTTACTTGCTCTTCAGGCATATCTATTTTCAAAGCAGCTGGAGGCAGCGGATAGAATATTGGGTTGGGTTGGGTTGATTATTTCTGAATATCCATTTGAGTGAAACATCAAATTTATAATAATAATATACGCCATTTAGCAGATGCTTTTATCCAAAGCGACTTACAGTAGTGAATGCATACATTTTCAGTATATGTGGCCCCAGTGGGGATTGAACCCACAACCTAAGCATTGCCAATGCTGTGCTCTACCAACTGAGCCACAGAGAACCACAATTTGAAAATGTATTCTCTTTCCTTTTTAAACCCATTTAGGGAGCGCCCCCAGCTTATTATATCTGGCCTGGATCTTCATAAGTGACAGCATACAGCCAACTACAGAGACCCAGTGACTCACTGGAAGAAACACGGAGACCAGTACATTTTTAGGGTGCTAATTGCCTTCCGTGATGCACTGCCAGCCCAGGACAATCGAACCAAAATGGCAGTGTGTGAGATGTAGTAATTCAGTTTTGCTGTGCATTTTTAGGTGATTGAAGGAAGGGGAAACTTTCCTGCAGATTTAAACAGAAGTGAGTGCTCACCCTGCCCTCCTCCTCTTCCCCGCAGCTGCCTTAATGCCCGGCGATGACCCACAACCTTTGACCCTGAGCAGGATGAGTCAGCGCCATGGCAAGGAAGGGCTTCTCACTCCCAGCAAGGAGCTCCTCTCCAGCCCCTCTCTCAACTCTGGGGTCAGCTACGGTCACGGTAAGGTCACAGGCTTACTGCCAGTGTCTTAACCGTTAGCGCCCTCTAGTGGCTGGAAATGTGTGCATCGCTTCTTAGTTTACAGTATTTTTTTATTCTATTATGTGTTATCAGACAGTTGAAAGGGAGGGTGTTCAAATGAAAGGGGTCCAAAAGGGAGTAAGGGAGACTTTTGGCCTGAATAAAACTTTTAAGGCTCTAGTTTGATGAGGATGGTAGCGAAAACGCACCTGGGTGGAATTGCTAGTCTTGCCCGTTGCAAAGTCAATATTTCCCTCCTCACCCAGATTGGTTGTTTCGTGGTCT
Organism: Aldrovandia affinis; assembly: GCA_029706075.1. Taxonomy (NCBI): domain Eukaryota; kingdom Metazoa; phylum Chordata; class Actinopteri; order Notacanthiformes; family Halosauridae; genus Aldrovandia; species Aldrovandia affinis. Next base: position 5,231,004 of record JAINUG010000049.1, read on the forward strand.
GCAATAAAGGAATTTGCGTCAACATGGGTTGGGCAGCGTGAAGGAGGGTGCGTGAAGGAGGGTGTGTCAGTAAAAACATTAAGCACTGTGCAAATTTCATATCTGATCATTTGTTTGTATTTTTGACCCCTTCTTAACTGAAAGGGTGTTATGTTATGCTGGCGTATGTACTAGTTTGCTGATGTTATTAATGCACACATATAAACAAATAGGACAGACAAGCAAGAAATCCCCCATCACACCACACTGCTTTGTGGATGTTCTGTATTTTACTTCACTCTGAGGTAAATTGTTCAACGAATGACTATTTGAAATGCAACCTGTATTCAACTAAGCAGTTAAAAGTATTTTAACCTTATACGTAAGGAGTGGTTCAATGCACTTTGAATGAGCGAGACTGAGGACTTTTGATATGTTAAATATCAAACTTTCACTACGATAAATAAATAGTAAGTAAATAATTGTAGGTTATTGAGGAAATAATTATGGCAATACCATGAGAGATTGTGGAGGTTGGAGAGACGAGGGAGAAGAGGGACATTTTGGCTGCTTCAAATGCATCAAATAAATGCAGTTAATACAGTTAATAAACACATTTTAATATATAAGGCTTAGATGAAAATACACAAACTAAACATGTCTTCCTTTTCCTCGACCTGGACAGCTATAGCAGTTTCCTACTGAGAAAAGTGCTTTGATACACACGCATGTTATTTTAGTTTGGCATTGCTGCGTGACTGTCCAATTATGTACTCAATTTTATTGTAATGAAAGCAAGTCTCATAACTTGCTCTTTGCAAGCCATGGTGATTGCTCTTCATTAGACATGACAATTGCCATGGCTTTGATTTGGGATGACCAGATGTCCTGCATTTCTACTCTTTTAATCAAATCATATTTCAACCCCATGTCAACAAAACGTCATTTCTGATTTGCGTCGTTATTTTAATAATCCCGCATTTGAAAAAACTTTAAAAACAAACTTTTAATGGATATGTAATACTGATATGCTCTACAATATCAGCTCAACAATATAACCCCCTCCCGAAAGGGCTTTTGTTATTTTATAATTAATTTCCAGCCTGGCAATGTCCTGCAAATTTATCCTGCTTGTCCTACATTTCAGACTATTTTAATCACCCTACACTGATATTACTGATATTAAAAGGGGAAAAGGCTGATGATCTGATTGGCTGTAATAAAACCAAACCCTCACCATACCCACAGGCAATTTATTATTCTTAAACCAATCTCTTTGACAACTGTGCAGCAGGTGCACTCCTGTCTCTTGAAGGTGAGGTTTTAGGCAACTGAGAAGACATTAGGAGGCATTTTATATGCATGAGGCATAATAGAGTAATATTAGTCACCAAGTGATATGTTCAGTTTGAAACATTTTGCAGTGCTTGGTTGGTTCTGAGAAAATGTGTTGCAGCTCTTCTCTGCTCAATAAAGCATGACATGTAGCTTCATTCCTTCCTTTATTGCAGTAAACATTTTAATTTATAAACCTATTGTTCATTTTGTCGTTAATATAGGCCTAGTCATTTGTAGTGGGGGACGATACTTGCCGATACAAACGGCTGTTTGAAAGAATCTCTCCCAACTGGACGGTTTTAACCCCCTGATTCAAATATTTACAAAGTCCAAGTAGTATGGTGAATTAAGATGGAAGGGGATAAGCAAAGAAAGGTGAAAGGGAAATTAGTTTCAAGACGTGAAAAGGGGAAAATAGTTTATGAAAATGATGGTAACGAAAAAGGTCCGGAGACGAACAATGAGAATGCTAAGGAATTAGCCGCTAACTCGATAATGCTGAGATCAAGGCGCTCAGGTCGGATTTCAAAAGTGCACTCGGTAAATTTCGACTGTAATTTCGGAACGACATGAAGTAGGCTATCTATCACCACGCATCCCAACTGAAACCTTTGGTCAATTGGTGCGATTCAGAATACACGCCAAAATGGAAAGATATGAAAATCTCACAAATGAAAACCCCAAGAGATTGGATGAGGTCTTCAATGAATCACATCATTTCCATTCAGAATCGAGAACTGGAGGGCTTTCAGATAAGTCCTCGGCTGATATTTATCTTTTATTGGCTGTTCTTATTTTGTACCTCTAGAGGGCAGCATAAGACTGTATTGCACATACTTCCGTTTTTTTACTGATGTTTACGTTGCGCAACAAGCAGAACGCAATGTCTATTCAGTTCAATTACATTTAATTTGTATAGCGCTTTTTATAGAGAACTGTTACAAACATGCTATACAGAAAACAGAAGAAAACAAAAAAATACCAGGCCTAAACCCTCAGAAAGCCAGAAAATGAGGTAAAACCAGCTCCCCAGTGCATGGGAAGAAATCTCAGGAGGAACCTGTCTTAGTGGGGGAGCCCATCCTCTGCTGGCTGGTCCAGGTATCAGTAGTGGTTGATAGGCTAAATGTCCTTAGTAGGTGAGAGGAAGGTCTAAGGTGCGAAGAATTCATCCAGGCCTCCATTCTGCATTATAGTCCAGACCGGAACCAGGAGAGGGTCAGTTTTCACATGAGTATGCAGTGCTTCCGTGATTTTCAGTGGAACTGGACTGGTCAGATATACGCGTAGATATGCGCATGGTTGGTGCTTCGGTGCATCAGTTGGAGTCTCATGAAATATAGAGACTATGGGGAAGAAACCTTTTTTCTACGAGCAAATCAACCTTGGCTCTCATTCAGTAAATTAAATGAGTTGATTCGCATGTCTCTGCCCTGAGGAGACTGCCTGTAATACACAGTGAGGAAGTAAGCTGAACGTAACCACAGTGAGAAGGTATGAAAGGTGTTTTTTTTAAAGCAATTGCCCTGCAGTATTATGCTCAGAAAAATTATGGATTGGCATAACAACGAATTTCCCAGACTCATGAAACACTTTTTAAGGCAATGTCATAGAGAAAAAGTTTAAATAACAATTACAATGTATAATAGTTCTGAATTGTGAATTATGCTAATTCTAATGGCATTGGCGCCATACCGCTAAGGGGCTGACAGGAAGAGGTTAAGCATGAAGGCAAAGTTCCACTACTAGGTTTACGTGGAAATCCACAAACTGAGAAATTGTCTGTGACAATGATCCAATCCCAGAGGTTATACCTGTGCAAGGCCAGAATAGAGCTCTGTCATTCTTCAGGGCCCAGCCCTGTGACAGGACAGATGCCATTATTGTATCTGCCATGGCCTGAGTGTGCCCAAAGTGAAAAATGAAACAGCATGCCATGGGCCGTCCTTCCAATACCATAGGACAAAAATAGCCCTGCTTGTTAACTGACTCGACGCCCTGCGTCGGCTTTGAGCAAGCTCTTGATTTAACTGCGCAAGTCTCCTTTGTCTCCTTAGGAACCTAGAGAGGAAGGCACTCAAGCAGAAGGTCCCGCCTCTGGAATTATGAGTTAATAGATTCTGTGCTGAAGTTCTGACACTTGATCAGCTCCAGGTTTCGTTTTTAAAGCGGCAATGGTTAGGACGCGGGTTGCAATAGCTGATCCTAGATCAGCAGTCAAGGGGCGTGTTTCTGCTGCATCCAGCCAGAACACAGCTGACGAACCTGAGGTATAAATCTAAGGGCAAGATAGACATTTTAATGTGAGGAATAGGAAGTTTAATTTGCGTAGCAACAGTGATCAAAACAATAGCAGTAACTTAATTTGTTTCACATAATTAACTTAACCATCTACATAAACAATCATTTTACCACAGTTTCCGGTTAGAATGAGCTGGCTGTATGCTTTTAAGAGCCATCTCCTCTCCCTCTCGGACTGTTCTGTGACCTGGGGGTGACCCATCGTCTGGCTGATGGCTGACCTGGCAACTAACAGCCATCAAAGGGTCTTGAAACAGTTCTGAGGATTGGCACCCCCATACACTCACAATGGGGGCACTCACTTCCTTTCTTGAGCTCTGGAGGTCCTGCCATAAACATGTAGCGGAGCTCGGAAGATGTGAGTTAAGCACGTGAGCGTCCGCTGCAGAAAGTGACATTGATAAGAGTATGATTAGTTCCCTTGGCTGGAGACTTGGGTCTTTAGCTCAGCGAGCTAATCGCGTCTCTTGTGGCGTTGGGATCCTCGGTTCTCTGTGGCTCAGTTGGTAGAGCACAGCGTTGGCAACGCTTAGGTTGTGGGTTCAATCCCCACTGGGGCCACATATACTGAAAATGTATGCATTCACTACTGTAAGTCGCTTTGGATAAAAGCGTCTGCTAAATGGCGTATATTATAAGTCATCGAACAAATGGAATACTCTCTAGGGCTGGTCAGAGGTGTATAAAGGAATAGTAATAACTCAACTCAGGGAGTTCATTTGCTTAAAGGAGCACTCCGAACAAAATCCATAATTTCATGATGTACTACTCACTATGTGTCTTGTCGGTTCATCCACATGGTGTTGTTGATACTTTTGCATTTATGTCTGTTTCCTTGTGAGCCGTGAGTGTCCAAATGGCAAATATAATGGGAGTGAATTGAACTTCAAAGACAAACTACACACCAAAATAACCCAGACTAACTTCTAAAGTTGTTTCTGGCCACGTATTGATATTATGAGAATGAAATAAAGATGAATATTGACTTGGTAGGTCTTTTTTGTAATGCAGTGCTAGTGAAGCAACAAGTGTTGTTGGCAGGGAGACAAAAACAAACTTTTTCATAGTGAGAGAAAATGAGCTAAATTTGCTTTTTTCACCTAGTTCAGCATCAAACCTACTAACTATTATTATGTCTACCTAGCTATCTAACTAGCTAGGTTTATGTAATAAACATAAAAATAGCTATCATAGAACGAGTTAGCTAGCGCTGTTGTTTGACATAATAAGCAACATAGCTAACATTAGCAAGCAACATATCTTCTTATGATTAGTGTTTTTTTATGGTTAGATAAACTTAATTATTATAGATAACCAGTTAGGCTGTTAACATTAACTTTGTATCAGTCGGTTTTTAACTAGCTAGGTAGTTGTAACATTATGACAGGCTACATTACAAAACATTATAGATAGCGTTACATACTATTTCTAAAGCTGGCCATCCAGTCCAGCTGATTAAGATAGCCTTTTCTAGTTTATATTAGAAAACCATCCTTCAGACCCCGTCCTTCCACGTCCCAGCTAGCTGAACCAAACAAAAAGGGATTACAGTTGGTCTGTGTAATCTTGGTGTGTAGATTGTCTTTTTTGTTTATCTCCTTACTTGCTGCCAACAACACTTGTTGCTTCACTAGCATTGCGCTAAACAAATAAACATCTACCAAGTCAATATTCATATTTATTTCATTCTCATAATGTCAATGCTGGTCTGGGTTATTTTGGTGTCTAGTTTGTCTTTGAAGTTATTTGACAATTGACAGCCATTATATTTGACATTTAGATGCTCACAGCTCACAAGGAAATGGACATAAACACAAAGGTATCAAAAACATCATGGAGATAGATCGACAAGACATATAGTAGTACATCATGAATGTATGGATTTTGGTCGGAGTGCTCCTTTAACTAAGGCTCTGGGCACTCTAGTGGGATTCTCGCATGTTTGGGGACTGTGCTAATATTTTATTTTCTCTGTACTGCCTTCTTGTAGGTTTTCTCTTATGTCCTGTGTATTGTCTGTTCATGTGATTTGCTGAAATGGTGTGCAAGTCACCATTTCAACCTATGCCTTCTTCTGGCGTGAGAGTCAGTCGGCATCAGTCCCTGTCAGTCACTAGGGTAGTGGATGACATTTGGACTTACCAATAACCTTAGAAGCTGTATTGTATGCAGGCAGTGAATGCTGTAAGTTCTGACCCCTTTACTCTACAATAGAACTTAGAATGACCTTAGTAGACGAATGCTAGCAGTGTATCTCTGGGTACCAGGCTCACCATGGGATGGTTCTCATGATGAGGGCTTTAGAGATAAGCCCTTAACTCCCATATGGCTGTTACAGAGACGGGCACATTTATGTCCGTCTTGTATATTGTGTAAACGTGCTTAATGTTAATTGTATAGGGGGTTATCGGGGTTGCCCTTCCCCCAAGCTGCACCAGAGGAAAGCGAAGGTCTGCGTGTCACAATTGGCCTTGTGATATGGTAGTAGTAAACTGTATTATTCATTATAATTTACGAACACATTGCACGCCACATGCCTTTGAAATCTTTCCCTACAACAGTTGTTGAAAGAGCATTTGCAGATAACCGTTCACCGTAGTGAATTGGAGGAGCACCGCGTGTGAAGAACTGACACGGTATCCTCTGGGATTACACCCCGGCTAAAGTCTTTGTAGGGCAGAGAGGAATCCTCCCTGCTTCAGCTGACCTTTCACCTCCATCCCTGCTTCAACCCTGGCTTTAAACAGGGAATTCCATGGCAAAACCTTTTTTTCTTTCTCTTTATCATTTAAGTATCGCAGCAATCCTTCCTAGCTTTCTGTTCATTGGTTTGATAATAATCTTGACTAATTGTGACTTTGGTATGGAGCTTTGCGAGTCTCAGTCTAGATGCATCATATATTTTATATACAGTGCCCCTTTAAATTCCACACCCTGTCTCAATAATTTAAGTTTTATTTGCCCTACAGCCTGAAATTAAAACATTCAATCAGAAATATTAAAACTGTAGGGTAATGTGTCAAAAACCTATTTTGACACATATTACCCTGCAACTCCCAAGTGAAAAAATTATCCAAATTTATGAACATTAATTAAAAATTTAAAACTAGATTGATAAGTTTACACCCCACTGAGTTAGTACTTGGTAGAAGCAGCCTTTGCTTGAATTACAGCCATGAGTCTGTTTGGATATGTCTCTACCAGCTTTGCACACCTAGATTGGGCAACGTTCTTCCTTACAGAATTGTTCAAGCTCAGTCAGATTGTGTGGGGACCATCGATGGACTGCGCTCTTCAAGTCATTCCACAGGTTTTCAATAGGATTTAGGTCAGGGCTCTGACTAGGCCACTCAAGGACAAAATTCAGAAAATTGTATTCTTTAATAATAATGCATTGGCACGAACCACTGTTCACAATTGTGAAAAATCAAGAATCACAAATATTCACACCCCGCATATTGTTCGACATTTATATTTTTTCTACCTGCCCTCTATGGTGCATCCTTTCCTGTATTTGGATGTAATTATTAAAATGGGCTTTGCTGTATGACCACCCTGTGAGATTTGTGTTTCTTCATTAAGTCTCTGCTGGAGGCCCCTATGCTAATGCTTACAACACTATGCTGGTATCCCTCAAGGCAAGCAGAATTATTCTCAGACCCCCTCCCTCAACATCTAGTAGCTAGGCAACTTTTGTTTGTTTATTTCTCATTTGTGCAGGATGCCCTAAGCACAACTTGACATTAACGCAAAATGGCTGTGTTGCTGTTGATGTTACTGACCAACACGTTGTCTGTTTATTATCAAATGAGCTGTTAATGCCCTCTGTTTAAGGGAAAAAAACGAATACTTGGTGCATTAATCAACAGGTTGTTGATATTTCAATCTTGTGTTTCAAATTTCCCCTGCCATCCAAATATTAGATTTATACTGCATCTGCTGTTTTGTTCTGAACAGTATTTTCATCCTGAGTGAAAGCAATTTCACAGACAGACAGACAGGCCAAGCTGACAAATTGCTGGTGGTGTTTCACTCTCAGAATTTACAATGATGCCTACTGGCAATTAAACCATGTTGACACTTTGTGCTGTACCTTTTGAATTACAAACGTGTCCCCTCTGGGCAATTTTGTAGCCTTTTCTGTAATACTACACACCACTGCAAACAATGTGAACGGTTCGCTTGTTGTTCTGGAGCCGGAATGGCCGGTTAATGCATGGTCGAGCATACTACGGAGCAGTAATCAGCTTTGTTTCCTCTCCCCGGGGCTAAAAAGAGTCTGAACGAGCAGAGATGTGTTTACGCCAATGTGGCCTGGACTGCAGAAAACTATGATCAGCAGCAGAAGAATCTATGTCAGTCTCTATCCTCATCTCCAGTGTTAAATTAGGCAGGATTTCAAATTGGAGGCTTGGCGTGGTTTGTGTGTGTGTGTGCGCGCGCTTGCGTGCGTGCGTGCGTGCGTGCGTGCGTAACAGGAATCCGCAAAGGCTGTCTATAGAGCGCTCTGCGAGGAGGAGGTGGGGGCGCGGGATTGAGATTGCTTTAACGAGTGAGCGAGCGGAGGGCGGGCTCGGACAACAGAGAGACTCCCTTGCACAGAGGGGAAGACTCATTCAGACGCAGGAGAGAGGGGACGGAGGCTGCGAGGAGCAGTGGGCGGACACAGAGACGGCGTGACGCCACACCTCCCGAGCGCCATAAGGAGTGCCAGACGAATAAGAGGTGGGGAGGACTCGAGGTGATCCACCGGCAGAGGATCAAGTGTCGTCTCGTGTTCTGAGACACAGGGAGAGGGAGAGAGTGACAGAGAAAGAGAGAGCCACACTGGTGCAGCGCTGAAACCTCGGGCTGCTGCCGCATAGGGCTGAGGAACACGGCAGAGGAGCGGTCGAATCGGCGCGGTCGGCTCCCCCTCTCGTGAGGCCATCCCGGGGGAACCCCCATGAGGAGAGAGGAAGGTGTCCTGTACCGCCGCCGCTTCTCCGCGTGCGGTGGGGCCACGTCCCGCCCGGACGGCCGCAAACTCATCCGGAATGCCTCCTTCGGGGGCTACAACGAGCTGTCCCCCATTCTCACAGGTGGGTTCCTGCACCGCGTCCACTTCCTGTCCACGGAGACACCCAAAAGAGTTGCACTCTTTTAGAGTACTGGATGTACACTTGATTTTGTCTTTTTAATAACGTGATAACTTTCTTTAAAGATTACTGCCTGCGTTTAGGTCTAGGATTAACCTGTGTGTTAAGATAAGCTCAATATCCAAGCATGATATTTCAATTGAATCTCTCGTTGAGAGAGGCCTGATGCTGTTGCTCGTCTGAAGATTGCATATCCTCTCAATCTTTTTCGTCAGGTCAGTGCTTTTCTGTCAACCTGTCTCATTAGCGTTCTTTAATCCTCCTTAACATGTTGCTTGCCAGTAAGCAAAGAAAAGAACAATTAAGTGTCTTTGTTATTATTTATCTCTCTTTCCTTCACGTGTCCCATTTGTTCCATTAAACACTGTAGCCTCAAAGTGCGTATTTGGTACATTAGAGATCATTTCCCTCAGTTTCTATCTATAGCTTTGACCCATTTGTTCTGTCACTTGGTACCACATATTTGCATTAAAAACTGGTTTTCCTTGATAGCCTCACACACGCAGCAGTGTGGACCAGTGGTTTGGGGGCTAGACGTGTAAGCAGGGGGTTTGAACTGTGGCTTGAATTGTGGGCGAGGCACTGCCGTTGAGATTGCATGGTAGTTCATCTGAAATGCCTCATATAACATCTAGCTATAAAAAATGTAAGATGTGCAAATTGCCTTGGACAAAGGCCAAGTATTGGGTCCCCATATTGTGCAGTTTTAGGAAATGGTTGTACAATCACAGTTCATCCAAATCTCTGAATATTTCTCAGTATTTCTCAATCTTTAAATAAATGACCTTTCTGCATGATTTTTGTTGAATATATCTAAGTTGTATGCACGCTGGACTGTTTGGCTGAGCGTCAATTAGTGTTCAGAGTAGCAGGCGATTAAATGGTATAACACAGGGCAGTACAGAAACATTGGTCATTTCTCAGATCCATGAAAAACAAACTTTTGTCGGGAGAGACGAGTATGTGACTGCCTTTTCCCTTGTTCATAGAACTTTCCACTTGTTTTCACTTTTGGTTGTGCATTCCTCCTTTTCATAATACAAAGTGCTGTAATGCACCACAGATTTATGTTCTATCCGTCTTCCCGTTCCCTCTTTGCAGTTAAACGTTATAGAGGTGTGTTCAGGTTGATGGATTGTACACTGTTTCGCCATGTCGTTATATTGAACGGTGAGTCAAAGTTTGATATTGACTTTCCCCATCTGGTGGAAAGCATTTAATGAGGTGTGTGTGCATTAAGAAATGGTACACCATTTGCATTGCATGGGTCAGTCTGGACATTTCTCCTATTATAGGGACTGTGGTCAGTGCGTGCATGACCCCTGTGTCACTCTGTTGGCCTTATTATTTTACCACAATGGAACACATGTGAAGGAAGCCCCTGAAGGAACATCCTGGTGCACCCGATTTTGCATTTACATTTATTCATTTCACAGACACTCTTATCCAGGGTGCATGTAATAATGAACACCTTTGAATGACGAACACCATTATAGATACTGAAACTGACTTTAACACAACCGAAACAAAGTGTCAATGTATGAAACAAAAATATGCTAAACTTATCATCCTGCATAAATAGCATACTGAAGGGAGGATATTAAAACAAGTCAGTAGGAAAGGAGGTTTAATATAAATTGCGAAGAGCACTGAAGGGCTTTGCAGCAGCTTGTGCAATTGCTTGAGCTGGTGTCATGCCCATATTGATAAATATTGATATGGCTTCTGAAAGAGGAAACGGTTTAACACAAACAGTTCCATCTGTATATAAACATGTCTCCATCTGTAACCATCCCATATGTGGTACATTGAACCCAGAACTAGTCTAACCCACAAGTGACCTACACCGCATTACACTGGTGTCCAGATAGTAGTGGGCCATTAACGAGATGGTCTGCTTGATTTTAAGATCATTTTAATTACTTACAAAGCGTGGCTTGGGTTGATAGCAGATTAGATCACTGACCTCTTGTCACCCTTCCTTCCGCTCCAATCGCCCGCTCAGGTCATCTGATAAGGCTATGCTAGCTGTTTCCGGAATCTAGGTTGAAAATCAAAGACTGCACCTTCTCGGTCAAAGCCCCTACACTCTGGAACAGCCTCTTTTAAAGAACTTTTAAGAAAAACATTTTTACCGAATTGCTTTTACCACACCGTAACCCCAGTTCCTGTTCTATTTTTGTATTGAGCTTTTATCATTTTTATCTATCTTGTGTGCCATTTTATTCTATTTTTCTGTTTCTTGTACGCCTGGTCTGTTTGACCATGTCTGTTGTCTTGCTTTGTTTTAACTGGCTTGCCTTTGTTTTAATGCTTTATGTATTTTGTGAAGCACCTTGTGCTGTACTGATGGAAAGGTTGCTATACAAATGAAGATATTATTATTACATAAAAGTTGGTTTGTATTCTGTGACTTTCTAGAATGTAAATATTTGTGAATCATTTTATTTTCATTCAAGATTTAACCATTGAATGCCTTTTTTTGTTCAATTGTTCAAATCAAATCAAATTTATTTGTATAGCGCTTTTCACAATTGAATTGTCACAAAACGCTTAACAGAGGGGGAACCCAGGCCTAGACCCCCCCAAAAGCAAGCCTAAAGGCAACAGTGTTAATTGTTAATAGTTAATGGTTGTAGCTGTCAAATTAAATTGCAGTGCTTGAGATCATATTGTTTTGAATGGTTCTCAACTGACTAACCATTGTTATTCGTCTTGTACCTTAGAGCATAGACCTATTGAATGGCTCTCAAGCCAAAGCTTCATGCACAAAGCCACAGAACAGTCACAATAGCCTGTTCGCTGTCAGAATGAGAGAAATGACTTTAGAAGAAAAGAAAGGAATGAACATGTTGCCAGTGCCCTTTTTGGCTGTGCGTTTGCATAGAACATGGGAGCAGGAGAGAAGAAGTTAAGATATCCGGTATGCTCGTTAGGGTCCTTTTTGAATAAAGATTAGGAGTGTAGTTGTGTGCGTTCGATAGCCTGCATCCTGTTTTTCCACGAGGACATTGATGCTCAGTAAGAGCCAGCAGTTGCCAGCACCGTGCCACAGCAGGGACCCATTACCCACCCCTCAAGGTCGTCTCAGGGTAGCTTTGCAGCAGAGCCATGACTGGGCAGCTTAACCTGCCCGCGTTTATAAATAGACGACATGCACAAACCTGCCTTCTCAACACCTCCGCCCTGTGCACTGTGATGGGAAATATAATTTACAATACACCTGTGTACCCTACATTCCGCTCCACAGAATACAGAGGAGCTTATGCTGGTTATGTTGTTTTTGTCATATGCTGTTTCTCGTTGTTTGTCAATGACATTGTTGAGGTTGGTGTTGTTTTTGCACCGTTGGTGACATTGGTGTTAGTGTTCGCCATTGTCATCATTTGTTCGTTTGTTTGTGTTCCTGGTATTTTTGTTTGTTGGTCTGCTTTTGTGTTGCCATTGGCGCTTTTGGTTTGTCATTATTGGTGCTGTTGGCCTTGTTGGTGTTGCCATTTTTTTTGTTATGGTTGTATTTCTGAGTGGCAGGAGTTTTTGAGTGTAGTGTCATCAGTGAGGAGAAAAGGAAATAACTTGATTTTGTGCATATCAACATTGTGTCACAGCTACAGGCATATGTGACACAGTAGCTCAGTGTCCTCTGTAATGAACATTCCTACATTCTCAACACTAATGTTCCACATTCACTTCTCTTGCATGAGCACCATGCTAGGCCTCTTCTCTCAGGCCTGTCTCCGTACCTGAGTTTGCCTGATTCTGAGGAGAATCAGTTCAAATGCCCTGAACACACAAAGCCCCCTCAGGTTTCTCTGTGAGTTCCATTTAGAATTTGCAGCTGTGCCTTCCATTCAATGGTCTGAGCACATCACAAAGTGATAATGAATGACCACCCACCCTGGGTGGTGCCTGCTGAATTGACTGATGGGTAATACCAAAAAAGAACACCAATAATGGCTCCCGCCCACCATGGTATAAGTGGAACAGATTGTGCGTGACACCACACACTTGGATCATGCGTCTTCTCTGTGGGGTAGGTGAGCATTTGAGCTGTGGGTAAAACAAGGGCCCATGCGATTGACATCTGTGTGCCAAGGGGGGTTGTTATTGCCAGTATGCCCAGCAGAAGGTGGGTTCATGCTGGATGAGATGACATGATGATGTCACAGTATCGCTTCATTACCTGTGTCTTTTTCTTCCTCTCGCTCAGTCTCCATTTGAGGGTGCTGTGTACAAGAGAGCTACGTTTGTACACCAACTTTTACATAAATACACTAAGGCTAAACAAGGCTAAGTTATAATGAAGCAGTTCTTGTGTTGCTACTCTGTTACTCTTGCCCTGACTCACAATTAACTACAGTGGGGGTTGTTTTTTGGGTCTGCTTTCAGTAGCATTAACTACTTTAACAGGGGTGGCCCAAGAGTGGCATAGAACCACACAGGGGGGACATTTGGATAGAATTTGAAATTAAATTTGAAAAGATGTGATTGACAACCTAATAACCTATCAAGAGCCAGATGAAGTAGGGTGGCACCCAGGGTGGCTAACCAAAGGACACGCCCCTGAGTGGCATAAATTGATACAAGCAATGTTCTCTTGCTTTACTTTCATTTGTATTTAAGCACCGTGAGCTGATTAATGTCAAGGGTGAATGCTAGTGGTTTCATTATGGAATTGGTGTTCTTTCATCTCTTGGTGTAATTTTTGATTTAAGTTTAATCACCCTGTAAATACCCCCTTTCCAGTATTAATTTAAAGCATTTGACTTATTACTTATAAAGCATATGATTTACTATAAGGCATATGTGAGTACAAATTCGAAAAAACTTTGAAATATTAAAAATATTAAAAAAACATCTGAAAAAACAACAACTTGAACAAATTGAATAACATTTTGTGCACGGGCTCTCTGGGGTGTCAGAGTGTACGTCCTCTCGGGGGGGTGAGCTAGATGATTGATTCTTTCCAGTGGCTCACTCCCCATTTCTCTCTCAACTTCCTCCCATCTTTGAGGAAGTCCGCCAAAACGCTGTCTTGGAGGAGGTTTTGTATTCTCCACTGGAGACTGACCAGTTCCACCATTTGTTTCTGGTAGACCTTGAGGTTACTCGCCTCCTACATGACCTGCTTCATGGTGTCATGAGTCTCCACTGGCGCTGGAGCTCTGGATTGTTGCATCCTCCGGATCGACTGTAAAGGATGCACTCAGCCACCCGAGAGGATCTTAGCAAGGGTCTGTTAACGGAGACAGAAGAAACAACAAAACCCATCTGGCCACGGAGCACTCCCAGAACAGATGGCGTACATGTTCTGAGTTAGTGCATCCATGGGAGACAGCTCTCCGTAAGGGCCAAGCGCCGTCTGAACATAAATATTATTATTATTATTATAAATGGTCTGGTGGGGAGACACCCATGAGCAGACATCCATGCCAGATCTTTCTGTTTGTTATTTAGAGATATGTGTGTGATGTTTTCCAGTAAGATATGTGGATGCAGGGTCGGGCTGCCCCTCGGGAGAGACATGGTCCCTTTTGTTCTTAGGAAGGGCATAATATTCTTAGATGTCCACGAGGTTAGCCTGGCCCCGAGGTTAATCCCGTCCTGAAGGCAAAATCCCTCAGGGCTTTATAGATGCATGGGGGGAAACACAATAAACATTCGCACTCCAAACATTCAAGCTGGCAAGAAAGAATATGACAAATGTACCAGCGGCCGACTCCCCCCTCTGGGTGTCCCAGACCAGTGCGGCCAGACCCTGTGCCCAAATAATTGTTGTTATATCTGGGAGCCCCCTGCCCCCTTTTTCCACCTCCTTCATCAGGGAAATCCTCCACTGGGCTGCCGGGTTTTGAACCATGGCTGCACTAGGGAACTTGCATTCGGGGGGAATGCTTTAACCGTTAAGCTACCTGAGGCCCCCAGGACAGTGCATGTTTGATTGTTGCCGATCATCAGTGGTAGTAGGTCTTGGAACCTCCTCATCAGTGACTTCACTATGACTTTATAATCGACTGAGAGAAGGTTGATCGGTCACCAGTTCCAGAGGTTCTTCAGGTGGTTCTCTGTAGCTCAGTTGGTAGAGCACGGCGTTAGCAACGCTTAGGTCGTGGGTTCAATCCCCACTGGGGCCACATATACTGAAAAATGTATGCATTCACTACTGTAAGTCGCTTTGGATAAAAGCGTCTGCTAAATGGCGTATATTATATTATATATATTCGGTCCAAGAGCCACTTACCTCTGCTGTAGTGAGTCACCCAACTATCCCTCCCTGAAAACATCCATCACGTCTTCCTTCAGGAGGTCCCCAAAGGCCTGGTAGAATTTGGCTGGGATTCCGTCAGGATCAGGACATTTATATAGATTGAGGGAGCGCAAGGCCCGGGTAAACTCCTCGGTGCTCAGCTGTATGCTGCTCTCTTTTACTTCGCCTTCCTGCCTGGAAATAGCCCCACACCCTTTCTTTCACCATCTCCCACCACTCTATGGAGGAGACAAAAAGGTGTTAATGGTGATAATGTTAGTGTGACCCACTCCAGGCATCACCTTGAAAAGGAGAGATGCACTTTAGGGTCATAGAGATGGCTGGTGTTCATTCTCCAAGGACCCCTGCAAACACAACTAAAATTAGAATGTGCTTGGATTTCTCTTCATTATGCATAGATCTTTCCATTACACCTGAAAAAAGTGTAATTGTAAAAGTTACACCTGAAAAAAGTGCAATTGTAAAAGTACATAATATGTAATCACGTAGTAGAACAGTCACATAAAATTTGTGGGGAAAGAGCCATCATCCTTCACACTTATTCAACACAGATTAATCACTCCATGGTTTAATATAACATTTTAATCATATTCAATATAAAGACCCCATTTAAAAGAAGACCAATTATGTGAATTTAGGTCAAAAACTATTCACAGAAAGTCCTACTTTGACAGCATGTCAGCACTGTCTGAGTCCTCTTTCTCAGATGCCCAAGAGGATTAGAGTACAAGACGTTAATCTGTGGTGAATACCTATAATCCTGCTATGCTGTCCCTCCACTCTCAGGACCTTCCTCCTCCAGTTAGCTCAATGTCTGAATGCTCAGAGTCTCTGAATGCAAGTGTCTGAATACACAGTGTGTCAAAGTTGGAGTAAATAGTGTGTCCAGACTGCCTCGACTGCCCATAATGCTCAGAGCGCCAATAAAACTCCACAATGCTCAAAGTGTCCTTAACCGCCGAGTGTAGAGAAATCTGAGAGCTCTCCTGAGACACTCTCTGTCTAACCAGCTGGAATTACAGCCCAGAATTGCAGACTAATATTGTTTACTTGTCTCATGTTAGACTTTGTTGGGTTGCATTTTTTACGATGTGAATGTGACATTTCACATTGTCTTTTAACATGGTATTACAAATAGGGGTATAACAATGGTGGAAATTATTTTCCCTTTTCCTGTAAAGGATCACTAGAGACCTCCACACTTTTGCAGCCCCAGTCTAGTCTGTAATATGGGTTGCCAGTAGATATTATACTGAAAGGGTTTGCCTTTTCCTCACAAGGCTTTAATCATCTTTAATGAGAGCTTTTACATGCAAAATGTTCACAACAGGGCTTGGATCTGAACCTGGTCCTGTACACCCAAGCATTCAACTGTGTTCCAAAACTATGGACCGTGGCATTGAACTCTGCTCTTGAACCCTGACACTGAATCCCTTGCACCTTGCTGTGCTCAGCCTCCTGGCCCTCTGATATCAGTCTTCTGAGAGCATGCAGGGAAAGAGGAGGACACACACCCAAAATAGCAGTCATTAGTCAGAATGGCAATACCCATTAGAGCAGAGGAACATGGTTAATTCCTCATCAGCTTAATACCCTTGTCCCTTTAGTAGTACAAGGGTAAAAAAATCTGTTTTATTCAATTATGTAAAAGGGACAGGGACATTAAGCAGGTGGGTTTACTTGAAAAATTAATTATTCAATATTCCCCAATTTCTTTTTTTTTCTTCTTTTTTTGAGCTGCAACATTTATTTAAGTGATATTTAAGTGAACCTTCTGTAATTTCTCCTGTTTTCTGCTGATACAATAGAGACACTCTACATTTTAATTGAAAATAAAAAGAAACTTTGTACTTTTACATGAATAAAGCCCAGAAAGGTAATTTAATATTATATGCACATATAGGTAACTACCAAAATAAAGGAAATGCTTGAGTAAATTAAGGGCTCTGATGGCTCTGTTATGGTGTGGGGTGTATTTTCCTGCCATGGTTTAGGTCCACTCAACTCCTTAGAGAGCAAGGTAAGCTCCAATGGATACAAAGCCATTCTGAGTGATCATCTTTAACCTATGGGGAAACATTTCTATCCTGAAGGGAGTGGTCTCTTCCAGGAAGACAATGCTCCCATCCACAGGGCACAATTAGTCACTGAATGTTTGATGAGCATGAAAATGATGTAAACTATATGAGACAGCCTCAGTCACCAGATCTCAACCTAATTGAACACTTATGGGAGATTCTGGAGAGGCCCCTGAGACAGTGTTTTCCACCACCATCAACCAAGCACAAAATGATAGAATTTGTCATGGAAGTATGGTGATGCATCCCGCCAATGGACCTTATTCACGCTGGCGGCCATACTGGAATGAAAACAAGGCTTGTGCTGTAAGCAACATTCTATCACATCGTTCTATCAGCTTTATAGCACACTTGTGAAGACATGAGGCATAGATCTTGAGAGCCACCTAACCATTGCAATGTCTCACTGCAGCACCTGAAGATAAAATATGGTTTCAAAGGATTGCTGTCTAAGAAAGGAATATTGGTACTTCAAGGTAAACATGAAATGACTACTAGCCAGCCAGCTATTTTAGTTAGTTGCTAGCTAAGTCAACTAACATTAGAAAAACTTAGCTAGAATAGGCTAGCTAGCCAAGTTATCTTAAAGGAATTGTAGTCTACACAAGTAATGTTACATGGTAAATGGTCATTGAAATCCCATATGTTCCCAAACAAAAATGTAGTTTGATGTTAAATCTAGGTAGCTAGCTAGGTACATATGCTCCTCAACCAGTTGATAGTGCACCTAATGCTGGCTAACGTTATTTATTTATTTGTCAGTGACTTATGCAAAAGCATTGTTAAAATGTTTAAAAAACAACCATGAGATGCACTGCATTAACTTAAATGTTTATAGCCAAAGGCAGCTACAATATCATGTTCTGCCTCATGTAGCTTCCCCCTATGTGTGCTAGAGCCGAGACCGAGATATCAGAAGGTATCAGTAGGCTACTTGAATTTTCATGCTCCTTCAAGTAGTTTTCACCAATGCGATAAATACGTTAACTTTAGTTACTGTTAACCAGAAGAGAAGGAAATATAATTTTGGACCAAATGCACATATTTTACACACAAAATGAATTTATATTTAGGAAAGTGTATGTGTCAACATATGCTGTACTTACTGTACACAGGGTTTCAATACATGGCCTACGATTTCTAACATTAACAGAAATAGTCTTATAATTTGACAATAAACTTTGTTAGTAGATGTACTGAATGGTACATAAACTCACCTAGGTATTGTTAACTGAATTACATAGAGTTCCACATTGTCTGAAAGCAGAAGACCACAGCGGTCAAAAGTTTGTTTGCAATGCTAAAGAAAATCTGTACATGTTTGCAGTTGATTCATTTTCAGTGGAATAACCGTTAGTTATTAATAAACATTAGGAATAAATTATAGTTAGGCAGTCTATTTTAAATGTACCTCAAAGCAACTGGATTGGTCCTAGGAACCAAATTGGACCAAGCCTTTTTTAAGCTGTTTTATTGGGCTGGTCTGAAGTTTGACTGAATGGCACCTAGTGGTCAAACAGGTGTTAACTGCAAAAACACATTTATTTTATTCACATTTTTAGACATGCTTTTTCTTAAGCCATTTACTCACTTTTGGCCGCCTTGTAGGCCTTGCTTTGATTGGCTGATTCTTGCTATTAATAGCACCCTGTGAGCTAGCTCTACACTTCAGGTTTGAGCCAAAACTCTGCACATGTTGCTGTGTCATGATTATGTAAACCTGAATATTAATATCTTTATTTCCTCCATTAAATTATTTCCTCCACACAATAGTATATTTTCGAGTGGTTCGATCACAGGGATTTTGGAAGACAGTGTCTGTGTTTAGTGTCCTCATCTATTCTCAGCATTTTCTGAACGATTGTGCCCTTCACTGAATGGATGGCCACGGTTTATAGACAATGCATCAGATTACTGTAAATATGCAGTGATTACAGAAGAGCTCCCCTCAACCCCTTTCTGCTTGTGTCGTTTTAATCTGCTCCAATAGGCCATGAAAAAAACATTCAGGTTTAATTCTGAATATTAAAAACACAACATGAGAGCTTTGCGGTGATGTGAGTGCGCCTCTTGATGGGCCCTTGACCAGCACGTATCCAGGACCAGTGCTGAAATAATCAATGGAATAGGCTTTGATGATCGGGAAGGTCCACCCCAGTTCCCCTAGGTCTCGCATCCTTTGAAGGGCCTGATTCTGACACGGACGACAGCGAGCACCAAGATCTAAACCCGAGATGGTTCAATTCAGCGTGGTGAAGTACAGGCGGTTATGATGTTTTGCATTTGTACAGGTTTATTTCATCATTAAAGGCCAGTTCATATCAGCAGTGAAACCAAAACAAAAGCAAATTGAACAAACCCTGTTGTTACGGCTACAGGAAGTCTAATGTTTCATGACACAAATCATTGTTTGCCTTTTTGCTGAAATGAAGGGTTTTTGAAAGCTTTTCTCAGGATGCTCAGTGTGGCTTTTTCCCACTTCAACTCAGGAATTCAGATGCCGCTATTGATTTGAACTTTAATGTTCCTTTCATAGGCAACAAAGATTTTTTTTCAGCACCGCGATCTAGATATATTTGAAGTGACATTTATGATCTTCTGCAAATCAAATATACACAGACATTTATTTTATTATGGCAACAGATTTATGAATACATTCTGTCATTCATTTAATATATAATGATTACTTGTGCATGCGTTCATGACCAAGCAGAACAAGTGAATTCATAGCAACATGCCCATTTGGGTGATTTATTGTTTTTACTTGGTTTGAAAGTCCTGAATGAGCTTTAAATTGTTGCTGAAGTGAAACGCAGCACTCTTTGGGTGAGGTCTTTGAATAATGTTATGTGCTTCCGTAGTCAATCTTTCAAAGCTTCAGTTGTTACTAGTGGTGCACTTGTATCAGAATTAGGGGGTATACTGGTATGACAATATACCACGATATTAAAATAGTACACTCATAAACAATCACGTGGCAAAAGCTATTTTCATGCGGAGGAAAACATATTTCAAACGTTACCCTACTATAATGTCTAAATAACCCATATTCAATAATAACCCCACCATCTTTGGCTGTTTTTGTATTTTGTTTTGTGCACGTGCAGACAGCTCCCTCACATTATTAGATCCGAAAAGCTGATAACACGATAAAGCAAAATGTTGCTTAATTCACAATGTGAATTATTTAAATTGATTTAAACATCATACAATTACAAGGACTGAACTATATTCAGTTGCAGTGGCGGGCCGTGCATTTCACACCTAGGCCTTCAGTAGTGATCCGTCTGAATCAATCCACCCCTCAATAACTATTTTATGGCTATAAAAACCATCTTATTATGCAGAAATGCAGTATAAAGAGCCGTTGCATCGCAGATAGATAACTCGTGTAGCCAGAATAAATGCCTTTACTGAAGAAACAAACCCGGGGTGCTACAGCTGCGACACACATAAAAAAGCATCAATAATAAACTCATAAAATTGCAATATTATTTAGGAAAATAGCAACATTTTACTCACCAAAAATCCGTATTATTTGTACACAAAATCCATCCTCCTTTCTTTCCTCAAAAAGAGTTCAGTTACTCTGTCGTACAGATTATCCGTGCGTTTCAGTTCCATCAAGAAGTCCTTTCTATCGCCATCGAAGCAGTCGAGCCTGCCCTGTCGTATTTCTGGCATAAGTTTTAATTCGCTTTAGGGCTGAAAATGTCCGCTCGCTAGCTCTGGCAAGTACACTCTCTGACTATCCAATCAAACGGTGTGAATACGCTGACGTTACCGTATGCCTACTAGAAGGCCTTGGTGTCGCCAACTCAAAATCTGATTGGTTGAAGCAACAGTTTGATCGACACTTATTTTATGCTACAGGGCCTGCAGAACTGATTGTGAAGGCCTACAGGCAGATTTCTTTGACCCTGGCAACAAATTATGGCTGAAATGTGATTGGTTAAATGCTTTGATATGAAAATACACGTCTGGAAGCAGCGCAACCAGGGGAAAAGCTATGAAAGGAAGCGGACAAACCATTTGGAATTATTTAATAAGTATTCATGGACAAAATATAATTAACATCAGTCTGTGATTCAGATATTTTTTAGGCCAGCAGAGAAGGCCTTGCAGGCCCTGACGGCCCACCACTGTTCAGTTGCATGTTTTGTTTTATTTTTCAATTAAAATGGTATATAAATCTTCAAAGAGCCATACAATAAACAAATTGCGTTGTAAACTTTGTGTGATACTTTTTTTTTGTTTAAAAACTGATATACCGAAAACCGTGATATTGAGTAGTACGATTATCATACCATGAAAATTTCATACCGTCACAGCCCTAATCTTAATGTGAGTTTAATGCCTTTTAAAATCCTGTGCTATTTTTAAGAGGGACAAAAAGAACTGGTGCAAGAACTTACTAAGGAAATAGTCGCAGTGCAAAAACAGACGCTATGTTGTGACTCCATTGCGGTCACAGGTACCGACACATTAATGACCAATTTATTAAGACTGGTTCTAATTAAGCAATAAAACCAATTAAATGCCTTCATTCAGTTTTTTGGTAGGAAAGACCCATAAAAACGAGGCAAAAGTAGCGAGGGAACGACAAGAAAAAGAAAACTTAAATTTACAGATAAGGATATAGAGGTAATGGTCAAGGAGTTACAGCCACAAAAAAGTAGCATCACAATTTTTTTAAATTCATGAATACATTAATAAAACGATCAGTAGATTATGTAAAGAAAGATGGCAATATGTAATGTGGCATCTAAAAGAAAAACCTTCCTACAACATAATGCAGGGAAAAGGCACTGGTCCAATGGAGGAAAGAATATGAACACCGATAGAACAGCAGGTGAAACAGTCCTTGCAAAATCAACAAATCGTGGGGGTGGAAGGAAAAGACACAGCTGAACTTGTGATGGGAGAAGGCCACAGAGCGTCTGAAGGTAAAACTGTATTCACAATTCATTCATTCATCCTACTGTCCGAATACGCACAATAAGACAATTGTTCAAATTCAGAACTTCATTTTTATGCTGTCTGCTAGCTGATGGCAGATTGATCAATAGAAATCCTGCATCCTTTCAATAAAATACATATAATTTTCATATTATATCTGAAAATATATTAGAAGTTATAGTAAGCAATTCGTATGCTATATAGGATATATATTTAAAATTCTGAAACAGTACTTTCAAGGCCCTACCTAACAGCCAGGTTTCCCCGTAGTCCCTGTTGCTTAGTTGTCTGTAGATACAGCTATTCCTTAAAATAAATCTGTTGTGACATGAACCAGGGTTCTTTGCAACATTTGTGATTATTTGTTTTGCATCGCAGGGACAAAGCCTGTAAACACCTCGGAGAGCCCAAAACAAAACGTGGATTGTAAAATGCCTGCAACCCAAGCAATTGTAAAAGATCCAGATGCAAGAAATGTGAAGTTGTACCATATCCGACAGGGAATTTAATCTTTGGGTGCGTGGCTCAGGTTCCTCTTGAATGTCCTCCAGTAGTGTGATTATTGTGTGGTGGTGTAACCTGTATCGCTTCACTATTTTCTCTTAAGTTAATCAAAAAAGGGTAATTGTTGGACAAAAGACCCTCTGCTGTCTTATTCTGTTTTGCCTTTGTCCTCTGTGTCTTATCCTGGCTCTAATGGCTGCTGCCATGTTTGGGAGAGATAACTCCTTATTGGCATAACTTTTATAGAATGTGAGCTAGTCTATATCAGTGCTCAACAAAATGCTGCCTGCTTTCTGATGTTCTTAAAATTCTCACGCAAAGAGGAGAGTCTCAATCAAGGCATACTTTATTAAATCAGACGGAATACTTAATTGGCCTAATTTACAAAATCTCCACCCTGTTTTAGCAGGTTCATCCCAGGTGTACTGTACATATGCATGAACAGATTTAACTACAGTATGTTTCTAAAGGATAGTCGCAGAGTGACATAACCTCCGCAACTTACATCTTATTAGTGATTCGACCCATTGCGACCGTTTAGTAAATCCGATGTAGATATTGTGACCTTGTAGCTTCTGCTTTTCAAATGCAATCCATTATTAAGTATTTCCCTGGATATCTTTGTGAGAATGAAAAAATCCAGACAAGTAAGAAAATGTTTATGCCTAATTTGTGGCATATCACTTTAAGGTCTGTCCTTGGGGATTGAGGAACAGGCCCATCAAATATTAAACACTGACAGTAAACCTGACTCGTGTTTCACAACATTCAGGTTGCTGTACTGCACTGTATATAGTGATGCTTGAAGGTTTGTGAACCCTGCAGAGGCTGATCATTACTTTCATATACTATAGAAAAATAGCCCTAGAAAATCTTTATCTAAACCATATTTTTTAACAAAGATATCCCAAATAAAGGACACACAATGAAAATGATATATTTTCATTGTTAATTGAACAAAACTGGTGAATTTAACAAAAACTCAGATATCCTTTGTGCAAAAATATGTGAACCCCTTCAATCAATAACATGTGGCATCTCCTTTAGCAGCGATGACTTGAAGCAAACGTCTTCTATAGCCACTGATCAGACACTGGCATCTTCTTTGAGGGATTTTCGCCCACTCCTCCTTACAGAACCCAGCCAACTCAGTGAGGTTTGAGGGCTGTCTGGCATGAACAGCCCACTTCAGGTCCTGCCACAGCATCTCAATTGGATTTAGGTCAGGACTTTCACTTGGCCAATTCAAAACACAAAACTTCTTTCTCCTGAGCCATTATTTGGTAGATTTGCTTGAATGCTTCGGATCATTTTCTTCTTGGAACACCCACTTTCGGTCAATTTTTAGCTCTCGGACTGATGGCCTGACGTTCTGTTCAAGAATTCTGATATCCCTCAGAATTCATGGTTCCCTTAATGATGTCGAGTGGTCCAGGAAGAAAAGCAGCCCCAGATCATGACACACCACCATGCTTGACTTGGAGTCACTGTCGTGTTAAATGCTCTCCATTTGTATATTATTGGACTGATGGACTGATGGACTTTATGATATGATTTTATATCCTTTTCCACACTGATGAGCACTCGCTACTCCTTTCCTGAGGTCCTCTGAGGTCTCCTTAGATCCCGACATGCTGTGTTTTGTTTTTCTATGATTTCACAAAGGGTTCACAAGCTTTCAAGCATCACAGTACATCTGACTTGCCTAGCTTAATCTATTTCAAATTTTCCACCCTATTTTCTATTTTTATAGACCATTTCATCATTTTATTCAGTATACAGTACTTGGTGACCAGGTGATGCAAAAAGACAATAGTCTTTTTTGTTGGTAATTTTATTTAATATTTTTGTATTAAAACAAAATCTTTCTTGCATCAATAAATCTAATAAGTTCTAGATCTCAAGCAGGTTTCTGGTATCCAGATTGCTCTAAATGAGTGGACTGAGAGATATCTGGGTTGTATCATGCTTTCTGTTCATAACAGACTGTGATAATGCCAGAGGAGGCGATGACATCCTCACTGGAGGAGTTTGGAATAGGCAACCATGGCCTGCTGGTGGTCCCACACCACTGTGAAAAAGAATGTTAACATGATTTAACCAAACAAAAATGCTCTCCTTTACAGTGAACGGCCCAGCAATGTGAAAAAGAAGTATATTACCTTACATTTGTCATTTGACATTTCGGTCTACTTGGAATTAAATACATGTGGAAGAAATCTATGAAATACTGCAAAGTGTGTAACTGGACTCACCGATTACTCACCATGTCAATGGCCTTCATGAAGGCTCATTCATAAATGTATGGCAGCAAGCACTTCCCCTGGGTGCTCCTGGGTTTACATTATCAGAGAGCAACCAAAGAGCCTTTTAAGTAACAGAGCTGAGTTTTTTCCATGGACACAGCCCCACATGACTAACAGTCTAACTAACGGTCCACATCTGCAGGTTTCGACAGGCCGAGAGAAGACTTCCTACAGCTTAGAGAGGAGACCTCCATATCCAAAAGCAAGGTAGGAGCTGCTGTTCTTATTTTCTGTGTTAGTGAGGCATTCTGGGATGGCCCTATCTATTCTCACCCAGTGTAGTAACAATAAAAACCTTTAGATTTATGATTCTGCCAATCTGCAAATCTCTTAGCATAAATGTTTCATCCTCATTGTTTATGACCCTCATCTGTAATGCACCAAGAAAAGAGCCGTCACAAATAATTTCCTCAAATGTTTATTCCCCCACCCCAACCACCTTTCTCTCCTGCTTGGATCAGACTTAGGCCAGAAACATATTCTTTATCTTATTATTTTTCTGTATCTTCAATTACTTCATATACTTTTTCAAAATAGCATTTTAAAAATTACAAATTGAATCCTGTTTGACAATAACTACAGTAGTTGAATGTATTTTAAAATACTTTTGAAAAGTATTGACATGTATTTGCCAATAATTCAAATATGTATTTTTGATATGCTAGTATTTGAAAAGCTGTATTTAAATTAATGTGTTGTATTTGAAAACTCAGCATCATTTGTACATCACAACAACAAACTCAGCACAACAACATTAACACAGCAAAACCACACAATCTGTAAGTCCCTACATATCCAGACACAAAAATTGAAAATTAAAAATAGATTTGCATAGATTTGCAAGTTTTCACCCCCTTTGTAAGGTTAAATTACCCAAGGAGCAAAACCTTTATAATATAAGACAATCTGGTTAAGTCATTGCTTTTGTCTTTCTCAGTTTCATGCCTTTCTTCATCAATAAACCTGTAGGAAAATTAACAACTGTCTTCAGAGTCTTGATGTATGGAAGGTGTTTACTGTATGATTTGCATTGACTCCATATTTTATGTGTGCAAGTTATAAGAATTTACATGATTTTTGCATGACTACCCCATCTCTGAACGCCTATACACATTCCATATCTATAAGGTGCAGTTGTCACTAACAGTCACTAACAGTTCTAGTGAATGATGTGCATGCTATATAGAATATATATTTAAAATTCTGACTTAGCTGTCTGCAGATACAGGTATTCCTGAAAATAAAGCGGTCATGACATGAACCGGGGTACTCTGCAACAACATTTGTGATTATTTGTTTTGCTTCACTGTGACATTGACTAGCACCTTACAAAATCTCCACCCCATGGTGCTTTCACCCCATGTATACATATGCATGAACAGATTAACTATTTATCTAAAGGAAAGTCGTAAAATGACTTAACCATCGCAAATTATATCCTAATAGCAATTTTACCACCAAATAAATTTTACACAGATATTGCAACCTTGTAACAACTGCTTTTGCATTTGTAAATGCAACATCAAGTTAGCTACTGTTCCTTGTGAAACATCAGCAAGTCACTGAAGCTCTGCTAAACGTGCCCCAACATTCACCCCTCTTTCAGAGATCTCTTCTTCTTCCCAAAATAATGGCCCAGAATCTTTATAGATGACCTTAAGCATGATGGGATGTTGATATCCTAATTAACTCAAGAACCACACTCGTATAGGAGCACCTGCTTTCAATAGACTTTGTATCCCTCATTTACTCAAGCGTCTCCTGTATTTAGCACCTGCACGTGCGTTTTTAATAATTTGCTCAAAGGTACAACGCAAGTACCTTCATCTTGTAAAAGGTTCAGAGGTTAAACCACTGCTTTCAATAGCCAGTGAGGGTAATTCAAAGGATGAGGGATGATTGGAGTGTTCAAGAGAGGCTTAAATCTCTGTGTTCCAGACACAGTGTCTTCTTCAGCAGTCTCCGGAGCCCACTCTCCAGCAGTGGCTGCTTTCATCTGCTGATTGGGTAGCAGTCGTCTGTTTTCATGAGCATTAGCATAATATAACTCTGTGATCAGTAAAGATCACACAGATCACACAGTAGTGTATAAATGCATTGCTTGCTCCTTGCCCTACATCTCCCTGCCTCCCTGGTGTGCCAGCATCCTCAATGTAGTTATAGAAGCCACAATCAGCAAAGACAGATCAGTGTTATAGTGTAGGAATACTAGGATGGTGGTCATTTTCATGAATGTAATCTGTATTGCACCAACTGAAAAGCTTTGCTTTCATGTCAGTCCTGGTATGATCATGTGTTTGAATTCAGTTTAATTGGCTTGGCCTGACGTGCAACCCTGAAGTGCATGCTGTGACAGATGCGTAAGTGTTGCTTTCCTGTCGTCTAATGTTAATTTGAGTGGCCATCAAAATATAAAAAATGGTAACAAAAAGTTAAAGTGACAAACAACTTGACTTGTATCCATATGATTTGGGATGGTTTTCCTCTTGTGGGATTCAGTTTATCAGGAGGTATTCAAATACATTCATCTCTGACCGTTATGTGTTTGTCTATGTTTGTCAGCATTACGTTGCATCAGTTTAATCCTCCCCTGTCTACCTGATCTTTAGTTTTTCCCAGGTCCACTCAAACTGCTCGTGTTCTAAATGTATACAGTGCATTTTGATGTCATGCTGACATACATTTGACTTTGTGAATGCACGTTGTTGATGTACTTTCTTGCCCTTGAGTGCAGTCTTGAAAAGACAAACCCACTTTTATCTTTCCAGTCAGAGACCAAGCTTTTCAATGGATCGGACAAGGACATTTCAGCAGCGGGAAAACTGGCCAAGAAGGAATCCCTCAAGGCAAGCATACTCAAACAGATGTCTCTTGCCCATTGCACACCAAGATATTAATAATTGCGGCCTGTAAATTTAACGATTGTAATGAAACTGCTTTTCAGTCCTTCCTCAAGACGGCTACCTTGTAGGCAATCAGAAATTGGTAGCTTACAGTTGTTCTGTTCCCAATACCTCATCTCAATGAATTCAGTAATGTTTCCAACTTACTTATGTTAATGACAGTGTCCTAAAACTTTATGATTATCCTAGTGCAATTAGTACAAAGTACCACTTCTTACATCCCCATTACACATTAGATGGATATTTTTCCTACGAAAGGAAATCTCTGGCACTTTGAAACCGGTGTGGTGATCTTTTTGCCAGCTTAATTACCATCATGCACTTCCAAAATAAGCTCTCACCTGTCATAAGGCAATTTATCTTCCATTAGCAGTCTTTAAACATATGACAGCCTGCAGAAAAGCATTTTAGCACTTATTTTCTTGTGCAACAACCATAAGATAACGTATAATGTGTTTGTAAGGCCCAGTTTCCATCTCAGCACATTACGGGTTGTCTTTAACTGTGAAAAGCATAATGAATTAACTTTATTTTTTTTTTCTTTATTCTACTTAAGTTTTATTCTTCATTACTTTACAAAAAATATTATGAGGGCAACTTTTTTAAATTTTATGATTCAGTAACACTTTGCAATCCCTAATTTAAGTTGCACCCATACCTGTGTCGTTATATTTTGGTAATAAGTGATTATTAGTAAGTAACTGCAGTGTAAGAAATATAGTATGTAACATTATAAGAATTAGATATAATTTACATAATGATAACTAACATGTAACTGTGTTTTCAATTTAATTACACATGTAAAATAAGCCCAGCCCTGTTACATGTTAGTTATCTAGATTGAAGCACCAAGCTGTTCCAGCCACCAAATGTTGGCTCTGGGGTTTAAGCTAATAATGCAGTTAGATAATATTGGCATAATTAAGAATTCATAAATATTATTCATTGTAATTGTTTTTTGGTTAAAAAGTGTTTAATGAGTATATGGAAGCCATGGTCATAGTTAGATTGGTCAGGTTCTAAGCTTTCAAATGAGTTCAAGCCAAAGAATGCCTGGTTCCTGTTTAGAAACAACGCTGTAGAATTTGATTTATTTTTGATATTTGCATTCAGTTTCCTTGGGGAAGTGTACAACCCCTTGGGGTAGCACACACCATAATTCTTTTTCTGGAATTTGCTATGGCTTTAGAGGGAAAAATCATAACTTTTCGTCTTTATTTAACATTTTCCTGATTGGATCATCTCATATGTCTGTCTGTGGTCCCTGCAGGTCCAGAAGAAGAATTATAGGGAGGAGAAGAAACGTGCCACCAAGGAGCTGCTCAGCACCATCACTGACCCCTCTGTCATCGTCATGGCCGACTGGCTCAAGGTCAGTGGTCACACATTTGAGAAAAATTCACAGGTACCACCTGAAGAAATATCATGTTCAGCTTCAGTGACACTGCCCCAAAATTACTTATGCCTATTATGGCTGGGCATCGGGTCAGTCAATGAAAGCAATGAGAAACAAGGAACACGCCTGCTATCCAATCCCTACTCAGCGTTGCAGCCTGTCAGGCGGCCCAAAGAACGAGACCACTCCCCACGCAAATTTCTACAGGCAGTATCATCAGTCACTATCAGACAGTCACAGACCCAGAATTGCAAGGTAAGCAAGCAGAATGACCACGTAAAGTTTGCAAGATAGCCACTCTAAAATATTTTGTAGAAATCCTGTTAATCCGTCCATACTGTCATACGCATGAGTGACTTTCCATCATTCAGATAGTTGCCATACTTTTGTTCATGCGAGGTTAATTTAGTCGCTAAGCAATGAGTGTTCAGGTATCTCTTCTCTTCTATCACTGTAAAGCGCTTTGGGTTCCTCGTAAATAAAAGGACTATATAAGCCCAATGTTCAATTCAATTCAAATATTGCTGTGATTTCACAAACCTCTATTTCAATAGAGATAGAGATTGGTCTTGGTATTGGTGTATGGTCTACAATTGACCGGGCCTGGTATTGGATGGCAGAGGTTTTAAGTTTGCGCATTTGTGTGTCAGATCCGCGGCACGCTGAAGAGCTGGACCAAGCTGTGGTGTGTTCTGAAGCCGGGAGTGCTGCTCATCTACAAGACCAACAAGAACGGGCAGTGGGTGGGCACGGTGCTGCTCAACGCCTGTGAGCTCATTGAGCGGCCCTCTAAGAAGGACGGCTTCTGCTTCAAGCTCTTCCACCCACTGGAGCAGTCCATCTGGGCCATCAAGGTGAGACCATCTTTGTTCCCTCAGTGAGACTGTACTGTGGTTGGCTAGTGAGACTATGACACAGCAATCGGTAAGACAATGTTCCTGCCGTTGGTTTATGAGACCACACTGTTGTACTCAGTTGATGAGACCACACTGTTGTGAGATTATGATATTGTCAATTATTGAGACAACACAGCACTCATTGGGTGAGATGAGACCAGATGAGAGGTGACACCATGCTGCTCTACCCAGTGACCACACTGTTGTCCTCAGCTAATGTGTCCACATCACTGCATTCAGTTGTTGAGACTTTTGTGTTCTGCCCTATGGCTGTCCTTGGTCAGGAGTTCCAAACTGCTACCCTCAGTCAGACAAACGACACTAACTCTCTCAGTCACACCACACCACTGCCTTTAAGGAATGAGACCATGATGCCAACACATGCTTGTATTGTGACCCCACATCTTCCTATAATTACAAGATGTCACAAAATTAATTTAATTTAATTTAATCAAACCCACAACCTTGGTATTGCCAGTGCCATGCTCTACCAACTGAGCTATGGGACTACGGGCTCTCTCCAGAGTGTTTCAGAAGTGTAACAACTTTACATAAATCATCAGCATGAATTGATACAACTTCAATTGTATATCGAGCTATCAATAATTTATTTGATTCTGTCAAACAGCTTTAATCAGATGTTTTAATATTTTTCTTTGCCTTTTGAATTCAGATGCCTCTCAGCTCTGGTTTTGGGGAAGAAATTCTTTGTGACTCCTACACTGTATTAAAATATGGAAACCCACAAACGATAATTGAATGTGCAGCTATCAGATTTTCAGTGAAAAATATTTTTTAAATATATTAAATATATATTTGACATGCTACTTTCTTTGGAACACAATTGGTGGCACAATGTCAGGGAGTACTGGTATCAGGCAAGTGAGAATAGAATACAAATGTCTATTTCATGAATGCAGTAGTCTTAACAGTCAAATGCCCTTGTTATGTGTTAAAACCCTTCACTTATCCTACAATATATTTATTTGATTAAATATAGTAATTATTACAGAGGATGCAAGTACTGGATACTGGATACAAGTACTGGATTTTAAATTAGGACATGATGAGTCTAGATGGCCTGAACGGCCAATTCTTGTCATTATGTATTCTTTTGTTCCACATAAATCGCCAAATTATTGATAGGCAGAGCAATCGGCTGGACCAACCTTCAATAAAAATTAAGAGCTGGTTTATTAGGTAACAATATGAAGACAAAGACAAATCATTTAACATCAAATCTACAGACATAGGTTTACTACCTTAACAAACATTCAATCCTGAACATAAAAAAAAAATGTAGCAAACACGAAAGAGATGAAATAGAAGAAAATGCACAATACACGCAACCAGGAACAAAGCAAGAATGAGTCTGAGACAGGACCAGATCCCCCAAAGAATGCAAGTTTGTGTAGAATCCAACCCTAGAATGCTAGAATGACCCAATCCATCAGCAGGTCAGAAAGAAAGAGCGAGGGAGCCCCTCCCTCTCTTTCTAACATGCACCCCATGAGTACCAGCACAAGTCTGGTTCGGCCCCCTTTTCATATTTTTGTTTGGGTCACTTACCAACACAATACTTATTTTCAAGATTGTCATTGAAATGTTCCTCTCATGGGGAGCATCGTGGTAACATCAAACATCGCTGTGTTGGGTTTGGGGAAGACCATTTGATTTATGATTTATAGAGATTTGTAGATATGATCCGTCATTTTTTAGACCTTGACAGGTTCGATTTCTGCTTTTTTTCGGATGATACCACTACTTCTGGACCAACTAAATCCTCTATTGTTCACATGTGATTTGCCCCTGCTGTTCATGTGACGTTCGCCCCGTAAGGTTTCATTGGAAAGACCTCGTCGGCCACGATGACATAGTTTACTTTTCCCAATTCAGCTGCAGATGGCAGCTCTGAAGGAGGTTGAACATTCAGTTTTCCCTCTTGAAGGGCTTTCCCTGAGGCCATGTTCACACAGACAATAAGGTCAAAAGTGTGTATGCATCAAAAGTGCAGTTGTCCCATTATTTTCAATGAGAGAATTGTGTTGACGCATCACAAAGGCGAACGCAAGTTACAACGAACTGAAAAGTTCACCAGTTGAACTTTTGACGGAGTACCCTCTGACGTACTAATGCGTCAATCAATAGGAGCGAGAGCTGGAATTCAGTGGGCGGGATTTCAGTTGTCTGTATTTTTAAACAAGGACATGGATGCCGCTGTGAGCGTTCACTGGAGCTGTTCGATATACAGGCAGTGCCCGGATTACGAACGTCCGGTTTACGGACAACTCGTACTTACGAAAGGCCTATTATGTTTAAAAAATGTGATAAATACAATGGGTCATAATAACGAACGCACGCACTACTTTGTGATGCTCGTGAAAACATTGCGCTGTTTCAGCGGTTCGTCGGCTCAAGGAACAGAGATAACTGTCCGTTATTTTAAGTCAAATCACGGTCCCGTTTTTCTCTTTCTCTTACCCTTACAACGATGCCTCCAAAGCGTAAATCCGATGCAAGTGCTGGTGATGCATCAAAGAAAAGGAAAACAATCACCATGGAAAGTAAAGTTGAAATAATAAAGAGATCAGAGAGAGGTGAAACGGCATCAGCCATTGGGAAAGCATTAGGCTACAGCCGGTCAATGATCGGAACAATTTAAAAAGAAAAGGGAGAATAATGGAGCATGTGAAAGGCTATGTCCCGATGCATGCCATGATTATTACCAAGCAATGCAGTGGTTTAATTATTGAGATGGAAAGGCTATTGATAATTTGGATAGAAGACCAAAATCAGCGTAATATGCCTATTAGCCTTTATTTAGTGCAAGAAAAGGCTCGAAGCCTTTCTTTAATGTTTTTTTTTACAGTACAGTACTGTATGTACATAGTTACTTTTATTATTACTGTATTATTATTATTATTATTATTATTAATATTACAGTATTATTATTATTAATATTACAGTATTATTATTACAGTATTATGTACTGAATGTTATGTTTAAGGTGTTTTATTGTATTTGGAAGTTTTTCTTAAGTGTTTTATATGCACAGAAAGGTAAAATAAATACTATACTAAGACAAACATTTGACTAAGTGATGATTAATAAGAACTGTATGTACCTGTTCCGACTTACATACATATTCGACTTAAAGACAGACTTTAAGAACGGATCTCGTTCGTAACCCGGGGACTACCTGTATTCTGAAAAAATAAAAATAAAAACAGTTCATGGCGAGCGTTGACCTGACACGCTGTCAATGTGTCCCCAGTTCAGTTTAGTAACGAAATATGATCTGACCAGATTGCATCTCAGACCTCTCTTACAATGGATGCCACAGTGGAGATGCCAAGGCGGAAACTGCTTGCGATGGTAGTGAATGAATTTCCAGTGCTGAGATATATATAATATAAATAAATGCATATTTTAATGACTTATTTTGGAATTTAATATTGTTAACATAGGAATGTGTGTGGTTATGAGTCCCTGCAAAAACAAATAGGCCATACCAATGATTTAACCTGCTGATTTGGTGTCTTTACATACAGTAACAATTGCATAAGAACTGACATGTATCATGATTTAGACACCATAGATCTGAAATAATCATACAATACTCTGTATGTTGGTGTTATGTATTTGTTTTGGATTCTATTACTTTTCTGTAATTGGCTGATCAGGTCTGACTTTCCTGGTGCAACTGAACTAATGAAATGATCCCAGAAGGAGCTCAGACCTGATCAGTCAATTGTAGAAAATTAATTGAATCCAAAACAAATGCCAGACATCCCATCTTATCGTCTCCCAGAGTCTAGCATCAACAATCCCCTGATTGGCCTCCCACGTATTCTAGTGGTTTCAATGTCCGACGCTGGCCACGGCGACCGGGTTTGATTCCCCGGCCGCGCCAGAGTCGGCTCTGGCCAGGAGTGCCACTGGGGGCAGCAATTGGCTGTACGGGGTGGGGGGGAATCAGTTTCTCCAGGGTGGAATGTCTGAAATATGTATTAATTACTACTTATTAAAACAATGGAACAACATGACTTTTTGGAAATAAAAGCAGCCCACTGGAAACAACAAACAACCAAACGCTGTTCAGGCAAAATTGGCTCACGATAGTTGGTTGTCAACTTCTGGATGTTGGGTGCTAGCAATTGTAGGAGTATCTCAAACTGCCCCACCGACATTCTGAAATATGTTTTTAATCTGTTGTGGTACAGTTTAAGCTATTGAATGAGCCCATGAAATTGTGGTTCTCTATGGCTCAGTTGGTAGAGCACAGCATTAGCAATGCTTAGGTTGTGGGTTCAATCCCCACTGGGGCCACATATACTGAAAATGTATGCATTCACTACTGTAAGTTGCTTTGGATAAAAGCGTCTGCTAAATGGTGTATATAAATTCTCCGTTCTCCTTCCGGTTCTCCAAGACAGGGTGCACCCAGTATCTCCTCTTTCTTTTCATCTTGGATAGCAAGATGATTAGCACATCAGCATCACTGCTAGACTTTTTTGGGCTGTGTTTGTCATATCGTAGTGCAAGTTTTTCTTCCTACTGTGAAAAAAAAAGCATATCGGACTTGGTATGAAAGGTTACTTCATCAAAAACAGACATTTTGTCTCATAAAAACGCAACGGGCATGGTGGGCAAAGATCTTAACTCATAAGTTCCAGCATAGTGCTCATAGATAGAATCCAAAACTCATAGTAGGGCACATGTGCACTGATCCAACATGAACCACACTGGCACCAAAGCCAAATACCTTAGTACCCTAGGTTCATTCAAGGAGTGATAAAATCAAACAGAGAGTTTGTTTTTTACAATCTGTGTGTCTTTTAGAGAGGAGAGAGATTTATCTTAGACCAGGCCACATGCTGTTTTGGATTATAAAATTCAAAAGACACTGGTTTTTTCAGAGATTTTTACTCTTTCAATCTTTCAATCCGGTCATGCAATATAAATGAAAGGACAGCAATTTCTTCCTAACAATGAGTAATTGTACTTTGGTTGGGAGCAATCTATTATTGAATCAGCTCTATATTCCCCCATATACAGAATACTGAGAACGGCTTTTAATATGGATGAAATGGCATTTTAGGACAGTCTAAAATGGCTGCAGTCCCTCTAATGGACCGTATAAACCCAACAGTAGCTCAAGCTGTGCATGCAGAGTGTATTGAGTGAAGGCAGGAGCAGCCCCAATCCCACAATCCCTCTGTGGAAGTCAATGGGATTGTATTACCTGCTGCGAACAAGACCCTCTATTTAAATTTGGTAAATGTAGGTGAGACTCACAACAAACCCTGCTGGGTCAGCTCTCCCCGTTTCCTTGGCAGCAGCCCCGGTATTAACTGTGCATGAGCTGTCAGTCTGCCAGTGCCCTCCTGTGTGTATGTGTGTGTGTGTTAAGTGAAAGATGAGCTTCTCTGAGTATCTGAGCCTGTGTGTATGTGTTTTGTGTGTCGTGAAAGGCGAGCTTGTGCGTATGCTATTTGTGAATACTTGTATGTGTGTGCATGTGCATATGCGTTTGTTTGTGTGTATGTATACGTGCATTTGTGTGTAGTGGAAGGTGAACTCACTCTCTCTCTCTCTTTCTCTCTCTCTCTGTATCACACACACACACACACACACACTGTTACAGGGTCCTAAAGGGGAGGCTGTGGGCTCCATCACACAGCCCTTACCTAGCAGTCACCTGATCTTCCGCGCCGCCTCCGAATCTGATGGTAAGAGACCACTCAGGGTGGAAATAAGAATCACATAGGGATGAAGAATTATAGAGATAAAGATCAGAAAATAGACAGAAAATAGAATTACATGAGAAATAATCATAATGGAAATATTTAAAAAACATTGGAAATAAGAATCACAGAGGAAATAAGGGTGTCATTTTATACACGCATGTGTTACTATATGTTTTATTCATTCTACATCGACAGGGTAATGGCTCTTCCTCGCCACCAGAGGGCAGCATTGGTCTCTTGTGTCCCCTGATTGTGTTGTTGTTTGATTGTTTATTGTCTTGAGTGTTTTTGCCTGTGACTTCTTTAAGCTGCCTGTTTTCTTGGTTTTGTGCTCTGTCTTGAATGGTTTTTCCCTGTGTTAGTTGCTACAGTGTTTTCAGCCAAAAAGAGTTTAGGCCTTGCTTCGTTTGTAGGTTCACCTCTGTTTAGTTCAAACTTTAAGTTTATTTGATTTCTTAGGTGGTTAGTAGAACCTCGAGTTTGCTTTGGTTTCTCCTGTGTTCATATTAAACTTTAGTTTGTTGGGATTCCTGCCTCCTGCCTTGTCTCTGCACCTGGGTCCTATCCCTCTGCCCCGTAACAGACAGTGCTTCTAACACAGACATTGAGAACCCAGATGTTTTGCTGATATGTACAGCAGGGTGATTCCATTTGTTTTTTGTTGTGATAAAATTAGAGTGAAAAGCTGTCCATTTGTCAAGGGCGGTTGTCATATGTGTGCTTGGGTATGCGTTTTGTGAGTTTGTGCATGAGTGTAAATATGTGTTTATGCATGATGAGTATGCCATAACCCCAAAGTATGTATGCTGTGAGTTCAAGATCAATGAGGACACAGTTATTGTCTAACATCAAATCATATCAAAATCCACATGATTGCTCTACAGTGTCGTTTTGTGAGGATTATATAACACAACACAGTGGGCTCCCGAGTGGCTCAGTCAAATCGTAGGTTCGAGTCTTGGCTATGTCATTATTCGAATATGACTGGGACACCATTTGCTTCATCCGGCCAGTGATAGGTGGGTTTAAGTTGGCCAGTGTTCTTCAGGTTATCACTGTATTGTTCCTCTCAACAACATGCCCATCAAAGACCCACAGACTACCAGCTTTCAGTATGAGATACACCATTCCTTTGATTGGTGCTAGCTCTCCTGTAGTACAGTGTGCCCTGTATTGTGGAAAATAGTTACTGGCTTGCAGACAAGTGCAACCAGGGTGCACACACTTCAGCTGCACTGCTCATTGCGTGGGTGCAGCTGGCAATTCAGTGACTTGAGAGACACATTTGGCAATTTCAAATTGAAGGAAAACATATAACACAACATAGAGCCAAATTTATTAAGCATTTTCAGGGGGGAAGAATGCACACAGAATCACTGCACCACCAACACATGCTGTAAGTCTCCTCCGGTCCATTTGTCCTACTGCAGGTCAGCCTTAAAGCAAGTATATTTTAACTACTGTTTTCATGGTATATTTCTTTGCTTCTGTCTTGGCTCTTTCAAGTTTACAGTAGAGCTGACGGGCTAAATCTCACGGGCCAAATCTTCCACTGCACTGTCAATTTCACACAATTAAAATTTCAACAATATGTGTTTCAACAATATTCACTCTCTAGGCCAGTGTTGGATGGTTGCATTGTAGCAGTGTGTGTAATGTAATAGTTTGGTAATAATGCTGTAATAATGTGGTAATAATCTTCAGGTCGGTGTTGGATGGATGCGTTGGAGCTGGCCCTGAAGTGCTCCGGCCTGTTGAAGCGAACCATGATCCGAGAGGGGAAGGAAGAGCTGGGCCTGGAGGCACACTCCCACGTCAACTTCTACAGCTTGCTGCGTGCCAACAACCTGCATGGCTCTGAGGGCTTCCAGTGAGCACGACCAACCTCTTATCTCTTACCTTTAAACTTTTCACCTCACCCCCACCTTACCATGACAGAGATAGATTCTGGCACCAAGTTCTGATCCTGGATTAGAACCTATCTTTTACGCAAACATCTTCAGGCTAGGATTGGGGGTTAGCCTGATCCCAGATCACCTTTTTAATGTGCAAAGGCCTTACTGTACACATCAACAAACCCTGCATTGTACACACTGGATTTCCGCAAAGCTACTCTGCTGTAAAACTGGAGAAACAAGAGACCCAGAGTGAGACAAAGAGTCTGCCTCCTAAAGCCGTCCTGTCTCAAACCAGATTTTGTATCAAATGCTTCACTGTCAAGAATGAAGCTGGGATACAGATTTGGGGCATTTTTCTCTAGTATCATATCACCTGCTGAACAGAGATTTAACAGCAGTCTTTTTTTTCCCTTTTAGTGAATTTTTTTGACAAATCTACAAAGGTCCTGTGGGATATATCCATGTGTTTGAATCAGGATCTAAGTGATAGTTCAAAAGAGACGTTCACAATCTTATTGAATTGTGAATTGTGAATTCAATTACCTATTTGAACATCTGTAAATCTGGAAGCTTCCGTGCATCTAAATGAAAAGACTTTCATATGTACAGTTTTATGCATAATGAATTTTGGTTGCAGTCATTAATTAAAGTCATTCCTGTCTTTTTTCAATTATATTGTTTTGGCTTTTAAAATGTTAAATGTAGCCAGGTGATCTGATATCTGTTGCCATGGTTTTGAGGTTCTCTGACCTCCCTTCCTCTCCAGTTTCAGTGACATTGACCACATCAAGGACCCAGACCTGTATTCGGACAAGTCGGACCGGGAAAATGAGCAGGACCATGAAGAGTCGGACAACGATGGGGTGGAGAAGAGCGAGGAGAGCGACAGTGATACGTCAGAGCGGCAGGATGACTCGTACGTTGACGTGGATCCCAACGAGGTGCTGCGGGAGACACCCTACCTGGAGCAATCCCAGGAGGAGCTGGGGAGGTGAGGAAGTGGGCCGGGGATGCGCCATAGGATTCCCTGCATGCTCAACCCTGATTGGGCCAGATGACACCTTGTGATGCGCCTCAATCAAATACTATAATATAAATAAATAATTGGGTGGTTTGGTAGGACTTCTTACAGACTCCTTCTGCTTCCTTACACAGTGACTCAATGCATACTTGTGTGCGTGTGTGTGTCTGCGGACATACCCTCATGTATATTTGTGCATGAGATTTTGTTTGAACACTTGAATACCTGTGTGTGTGTCTGTAAGTGTGTGTGTGTGTGTGTGTGTGTGTTTTGGGGTGGGGGTAGACACTACATTTATCTATGTATAGACCCTTACTTACCTGTGTATGCGTGTGTGTGTTTAGGCGGGCGAGGCCTCTCAAACAGAGACAGTGTCGGAGGAGAACAAGTCTCTGATCTGGACCCTGCTGAAGCAGGTCAGGCCTGGGATGGACCTGTCCAAGGTGGTGCTGCCCACTTTCATCCTGGAGCCACGTTCCTTCCTGGACAAGCTTTCAGACTACTACTATCATGCCGACTTCCTGTCTGAGTGAGTCCAGTCTATTCCTTCAAAACACTGCTCAAAACCCACCTATTCACCATGGCCTACCACTGACACTTCTCCCCGTTTCCCCACTGTAAACTGTCTCCCATTGTACAATATTTTATGTTGTGCATGTGTTGATGTCATCCTTGTGTTAGATCTGTTTGCATGTATGCATGTAGTATTTTTTACTATTTGTTTTTAAATTATTATTATAGTTTTTTGTACCTTTGCTTTTACTGACTTTTATGTGAGGTGACCTTGGGATGTCCAGAAAGGCGCCATCTAAAATAAAATGCGTTATTATTATTATTATTATTATTATTACTACTAATGGTCCCTACCCTCTGCGTCAGTCTTACTGGTCATTCATCTTTGGTGCAGCGGTGAAAGCCACGCACTTTGTAATTAGTTTATCGCTGGTGTAATCATTTGAAAATGTATATAATCCATAGATTACAGTAATGGAACCCTATGAAAATGTGTCTGTTGCATCATTAACGAATGATGAAACAGACATGTTGCATCATTGTTGTATTTAATCAAGTGTTACTCTTCTTCTGATTTATTACAAGTTTGGTAGTCACTGAAATCAAACGGTTTTGTGAAAGAAACTAGAAAAAATTACACTTTTTGGCCTCCCTGTCTGTATAGTTCTGTTAATTGGCAGTAAGCTCACAGTGCAAGATTCACAGTACATTTGTAGCTTTATAGCTTACAGGACAATAAGGTTTAAAACTGACATTTCAAACATTGCCACACAAATGCATGGACCAAGCACCACTTATTTGACACAAGCAGCAGGGAGAGCGTAGTTTGTCCCAACAGCGTATCTGTGAATAATGCAGTGTATAAGGCAGTGTGAATAATGCAGTAAATGGTGTGGAACAAGGCCGAATTTATATATATTTTACATTTACCTGGGCCAGAGGAACCTTGTCAGTCAATGCAGGTTCAGCTGAACTCCAGTCATTCCAGGAGAATTGCATCTACCTAAGGCAGCATCCCAGTATTGCTGGCTACAGATTATAATAAATAATAATAATAATATTGTATTTTATTTATATAGCACACTTTAAAATACAGAGAAATCTCAAGGTGCTTTACAACAAAAAGAGCAATACAGATACATACAATCTAATTGTCCTACACACATAATAAAATAAATGATACACATAATTCATTTTTCCTAAAAAGAGGGGCTGAAAAGCTGGTATGGGTGTTCATTGTGTGGTTTTGTGCAATTTAAAGTTTTAGTGGTTTATGGCCAATGATGGTTGATAATGTGACAAGGCAGCCACACATGCTGCTCTCTGGTTTAAACGTATGTCTTGGTTTGTTTGACCAGGGCTGCAGTGGAGGAGAATCCCTACAACCGAATGAAGAAGGTGGTTAAATGGTACCTGTCTGGATTTTACAAAAAGCCAAAGGTAATTAATAAAGACCCATACCATGTCACCTGTGGTAACGTTGCGTGATGTCCCCCTTGCATTGATCCTCATCTCCCGTTAAGGGGTTCTGACCAGTCCTCTCCTCTGCTCCAATACAGGGCTTGAAGAAGCCATACAACCCAATCATTGGTGAGACCTTCCGCTGCATGTGGATCCATTCCAAGACCAACAGCAAGACCTTCTACATCTCTGAACAGGTAACCTGCCACTGATAGAAGAGGAGATTCCATTTGGTTAGTTATCAGTTTGTGTTGTTAGTCTAACACTTTGCCAAAACCAATATACATTTAACCGACTAGTCTTAGTACTCTGAGGGATGATGTCACTTTGCCTGGCCCTTTAAAGTATGCACAGAAATCAGCCTTGATATATCACCATTAGGGTCCTCCCCTTTGCCACAACAGCAGCCTGTTCTCTCCCTGTCAGGTTTCCCATCATCCTCCAATATCAGTCTTCTACGTGAGCAACAGGAAAGACGGCTTCTGCCTCAGTGGTAGTATCCTGGCTAAGTCAAAATTTTACGGTGAGCAAGGCAATCCCGTCCCCTTTCCCAGACCCCTTCCCCAGCCCCAACTACTGACAGGATAGCGTTTATCATTTAGTCTCTCACCCCCACCATTGTCTATTATTATTGAAAATAGACCACAATGACATCAAGAGCAGAGAAGTATTCTAATAAGTCTGAATTATATAATTGCACAGTCAGACCCTTTACAATTATACTGACTGGTGGCTGATGTTCCTCCTGAATGTTGACTAGATGTTCCCTTCCTTCGCCCCGACAGGCAACTCCTTGTCTGCCTTACTGGACGGAGAAGCTCGGCTAACGTTTCTTAACAGAGGGGAGGACTACATTATGAACATGCCCTACGCTCATTGTAAAGGTAGGACAGCATTTCTATTTAATCAGACATTCTAAAAATCTGATTGGGTAAGTTTTCCCATTAAATTGTTTAACTTTTTGACTTGAGTGTTGAAAGCACAAGTTGTAGTCCCATAATAATAGGGAAATAATTTAGACAGTTTGTGTGTACTTCTTTTCCCAGAATGCTGTGTGCAGTGTTGAGAGTGTTGTCAAGCCCTTTGTTCATGGTTCCTCCACCCATAGGGATTCTGTACGGTACCATGACCCTGGAGCTGGCTGGTCAGATCACCATTGCCTGTGAGAAGACAGGCTACAATGCCCAGCTGGAGTTCAAGCTAAAGGTCGGTCAATGAAACACTGATACAATGTTGTGAGAATGTTTTGTTAGCTGCACAGGCCACATTTTGACTGCTTTGTCCCCATTTCTGTGTGCATGGTGTCTGAAACAACTGCAGGAAATTCCACTTTTCTTTCTCTGGCATTTGGAAGTTGTTCAGTTGTTCAGTTGACCTTTCACTGAAAGATACCTTTTTGGTCACGATTGTTATTAAAATGGCTGCCAAGGGACAGTAGGTGTGAAGGATGCAGTTTTGCCTCATAAAGAGACAACCATAACAATTCAACCCTACTCAGTGTGCACTGACTGAAATTGTTAAAACGAAGGCCAAACTCCACAAGTTCTATTTAGTACTAGACTTACTAAAGTGGTGCCCATTGCTCAGATGTTTGTTATATTTTCTCACAAAGCCTATTTGTGTTTCTCTCTGCAGCCCTTCTTAGGCAGCAATGACAGTGTCAATCAGATCTCTGGGAAGATCAAACTGGGGAAAGAGGTGCTGGCCACACTAGAGGGCCACTGGGTGAGTTACTGGATCTGCACTGGTCTACAGAGGCACTCGACCCAAATATCCAACTGTAATCGTCTCTGTTGTACCTTTAAAATAGCCCACTATTGAAGTTTGCTCAATTATGAGGTAAGTAAACAGGCCTGTTGTTTCTTTTGATGCTTAGGCTCTTCTCTCAGGCACCAGTGGCCGATAAAATGCAAAACTGGCTATAATTTCCTGAAACCAGCTTGTTATTACTTCCACTGGACTTCACTGAGCCATTGGCACCAAGAGAGAAACCAGGATTGTTTACATAACTCAGATTTTGGTGATCTCAGAGAAGACGACAACGCTTGAAGACATCTCTGGACTATTTTAAATTTAAGAAAAGTACAATTAAATTGGATGATTGTAGAGTTTTTGGGTGGAGTGCCTTTTTGTTAATGGACACCTTTCACCTTTCATCTCCTCCCTCTGCATTCAAGCACAGAAGAATGATGAACTGAGTTGTGCTCCAGCACTATGATATTATCTATGATCATATGTGAATATGCTTTTAGATTTAAACTGATTCAGATTTAGTCTCATATTAATCAATCAATCAATCAATCAATCTTTATTTTTGTATAGCGCCATTTACAAACAGGTTGTCACACAGCGCTTCACAATTGACATTTTCCAGAGGGAATCAAAAAACCAGAAAGCCATTAGAGCCAATGTGGGAAACTGGAAAATTATTCCCTGACCCTTAAAAGGCGATTGAGATGAACTCCTGCAAAATGGTGGGATACAGAGAAAAACAAATAGTCCTTGAGGCTCATGAGGCTTAACAGACCACCGGAAGGGCATTCTTAACAGTTGATTTCCATTGTCCCTCTACCTCACTGGTGTTTCTGGTTTTTCAGTGCCCTCTGAGGAACCTTTGTTCAGTGCTTTTTGACAGTTTGATTGATTGATTGAAAAAAAGGTAACAAAAAGGTAGTGGTGAGTAAATGTAAAAATATTACATTTAAGTAAGCATTGAAAAAGGGCGAAACGGGCATACGCCATCTCCATTTATCACTGATGCCTGAGTAAGGAGATGGCACGTCCTGTGCCAGGTTGTTTTGTGGGTCCTCTGGTGCTCTTTCAAGAGAATGCGGCACTTCACAGAGACAGCCCGGGTTATTGTGCACCGCTCAGATAACCACAGCTTCTCAATCAATATTCTACTGCACTGCGCATTTTGGATCCACAAGGAACCAAGCCCCCCCGCCAACTGTCTCTGCTTCGCCAAAGGAACAATGCAGAAAGTCATGTACGCATCGAAGCTCACTCAAGCTACACGCAGGCCACACCCCGCAGAAACTGGACACAGTCAGCCCTTCAGCACGTGTCCCTGAGAACGATACGTGCTCTCAGCACAGGCTCCTGGGCTACGCTCTGCTGCGTACTGATGCGTCTAGGTCATTACTGCGTGCAATATCTTCTAGTCTGAGGGTTTATGCATTAGCATTCTGTTAGTTGGATACACTGCAATATACTGTAGGGTAAGAAGAGTGGACGAATAGTTTGAGTGCAGGAACTGAGGGTCGTGGCTTAACGTTTCTC
Source organism: Aldrovandia affinis (assembly GCA_029706075.1). Classification (NCBI taxonomy): domain Eukaryota; kingdom Metazoa; phylum Chordata; class Actinopteri; order Notacanthiformes; family Halosauridae; genus Aldrovandia; species Aldrovandia affinis. The sequence goes on from JAINUG010000049.1 coordinate 5,274,995, forward strand.
ATTGAGCAAAACAGAAAAAAACCTTACCTTAGTTGTGCAAATAAAAATCTGAAGTGCACATTCAAACTTTAGTTCATGTAAAAGGTGAGGCTATGTATGCTATGTGAACCAACATAGACAACATGGACAACACAACACCAAAGGGGGCAAAAACAAAAGAGGGAAAAATGTATTAGCTGTTTGGCAGAGACTATGTACGCATGTCACCGTGGATAAGGGTGTCCGCTAAGAAAATGCATTTAATGTAGACAGTGTGATATAACTGATGTGAGATGATGTGTGAGGTCTCACTGGTCTACATGCTGTGTTCCTGTCTCCAGGACAGTGAAGTCTTCATCAATGACAAGAAGACAGGCGTGGTGGACACGTTCTGGAACCCCACCCCGGAGCAGAGGCAGTTACGGCTGATCCGGTGCACGGTCCCGCCTGAGGAGCAAGGCGACTTTGAGTCAGAGAAGTGAGTTCTGGGCAGGGCACTACGGGGCAGCAGCCCAAAAAACGTATATTTAAGGCTGTACAAGAAAGCGTATTGTTTATTACATTACATTACAGGCATTTAGCAGATGCTCTTATCCAGAGCGACTTACAGTTTTACATTTTCTTTACAATCCATTTATACAGCTGGATATTAACTGAAGCAATTCAGGTTAAGTACCTTGCTCAAGGGTACAACGCCAGTGTCCCACCTGGGGATTGAACCTGCAACCTTAACGTTACAAGCCCAGCTCCCTAACCATTATACCACGCTGCCTGCCCATTGGATGAAGTTACCTGTGACTAAACTATCTTTACCTGGATTTTTAGACATTGCATTTCAGATCCAGCTACCCTTCAGCCCATCTAGGCTTGTTATTAACTTTGTAAAGTACTGTGGTGTGCATCATTTAATTTCGCTTCCTGTCCAGTTTTGTCTGAAAAGAAAGGAGAAAATGTGCGTCGCACGGCGTGGTGCAGTGGAGCCGTCACAGCGGGCCCCGCTGTGTCCCTGTCCCCAGACTCTGGCAGCATGTGACACGGGCCATTAACAACAAGGACCAGATGGAGGCCACCAATGAGAAGTTTATCCTGGAGGAGGCCCAGAGGAAGTCGACCCGGGAGCGCAAGGCCAAGTGTGAGGAGTGGAGCCCGGGGCTCTTCGAGCAGGACCCAGTGACCGGAGAATGGCATTACAGATACGCTGAGTGAGTGGACGCTGCCCCACTCACAAGAGGGGGGGGGGTACCTGTGAAGGCGAGGGTATTGCACAAGGGGGTATGAGCATTTCACATTTAGAATCTCTGCGCCAGTGCCATCTGTGCCCTGGAGTCCACGGAGGCGAATCATAATTGACCGTAGCATTGCTCAGTGAGGGAGGATTAGAGTTACATTTGACATTTTAAGCATTTAGCAGATGCTCTTATCCAGAGCGACTTACAAGATGTGCATTAATACATGGTAAGAACAATCATAGTTCGCGCAAGAGATCAGTGCAGTAATACAGCGATAGACATCGTTGCAGGCAGCTGCATAACATACCTGTAATACCTGTTGCCAGAGTATCCCCCACCTCATCACTCTTTAGGTCTGGTCGATCGGGCACCTGTAGTCTGCCTGCACCAGTTGAAACATTTGCGCAGTTCTCCAGCACAGTAACTGCAGTTGCACAGCTGGCGGATTGCAGGATGAAGAGAAGTGGTGGCTGGCTGCACACATTTCAGTGTACAGATGGCAGACGATGTTGCAGCAATGGGATGAACATACAGTTGCAATTGGGCATTCCAAATTGGGAATAAGAATTAAGTATAAAAAATGTACCAAAAAAATGTATGTTGTATGTTAACCACAAATTAAAAATGGTCAAACAATAACACCTGTTGTGGTTTAAAATGAAAACAGTACCCCTTTTAGTCCCCTGCAACGGCTATATTAAACCAAGAAGGAGGGGTGTCGCACATGTAATGCATCTGGCTGGGAAACAACACTGGCCCCACAGACTACATGAATCCCCAGTGGGGGCAGTGTACGAGACTGTAACACATACAGTGCATACCTTAGTTTTAGTGATCGTTAGGTAACTGACAAAGAGGTCTGAGAGAATCTGAACAGGTACCTCCTGCCTAAATCTAATTTGCAGAAAACTAACAGGTTAGTGCAATGGCAGATGGGAAAGAGGGGAAGGAAGATGCAATCTTCAGGGCAATCGTATGTGATTAATGCAAGAGATCATCTAGCACAGATTTTAATAGTGAAAATGACCGTGGGGCTATGTGGGTGGGCAATGGATGCCAAATTTGTAAAAATTATAAAAATGTAACATTGTTAAGGGGAGTGAGTGCCAATTGTGAATATTTAGAAGGAGCTCAGAGGGTATAATTAACAATGCTGGGCGGAACAGTAAACTGGAGCACTCAGCTGCGATCACATGCTCTGCAAGAGTGACACCTAGTGGACAGCCAGGGGATTGCTGTAAACTATATGAGTACAGATTTTTATAAACGAGAGCAATGCAGTGTAGAGGGCATCTTGGGACAGTGTCTGCCCTGGGTTCTTTCAGGAAACCTGTCAGATGAACTGAACTAATTGAACTAATTATTTTTTTTTGTATAGAAAGAAGCGTTTTATTGAATATAATTGCTTGAGCACAGGTGAAATATGTTTTTTTTATCCTATGGGTTTAAGCAATGAGTCATGTAATGGGTTGGTATCGCTCTTAATTAACCCTCGCGTGTCAATGCTGCATTAACTGGATTGAGCTTGATCCCACAGTTAATTGATCCCTCTGCAGCTGTCTCAGTAGTGGTTTCCTAAGAAAATAAGCTGTAGATAAAGTTGAGTATGTTCCCTGCTAGTTTTCTCTCATGTAATTGATTCATGGGCCTCCTATGCTATTTCTCTGTGACGTCTTCGACATCTTCATGTTTGGGCCATTTGGGATTGTGTGTGCAATATATATGAGTCTACGAATATTAGAGAATATTTTGATGTTTAAAAGTATAAAAGCTTTTCATTCTACAAACTCTGCAGAAATGGGTGTTGTTAGGCTAAACTTAAGGAATCAATGTACGATGCTACATGTAGACTATTGCTAGATTACTGAAAATATTGTAGGTACTGTGCATGCTTTTTCTTTACACTTTCTTAGCAGTGTTGGATACCTAGTTTTTAGAATATTGTATAGGAGAGAGGGACAGTATGTTGATATAGGATTATTGGTTCAGGGTCTTACGACATCAAAGGGAACTCCCTAGGCAGCTAAAAGATGATGATTGCTGATTGACCTAATATACAAAAACAAAGCTAGGCTGTTCTGGTGACAGGTTTTATTATACCAGAGCACTTAGCCAGTATACCAACTTAGCCAGCTTGACCCAGAGTATTAACACGTTTCCATTTGGAATCCCATAAAGTTGAATGCCATAAAGTTCCCTATTGTTGAATTTTGAATCTGTGACGTTCAATTGACAATATCAGTTGTCAATATGCAATGTCAATATCAACGTCTTCATCCCAAATAAATAGCCTAATAGTTGTTGAGGTTGGAGTCTACTTTTTCAGGACACACCAGACAAAAAGGGATGCCCGTGCGTCATTATCGGCCTTTGTCACATGATAGTGTCATTCTTTGCCTGGAAATGGAAATTCCTCTCCTGGTTGGGCTTGATAATTATTATTTACAAACATCACCTCTGTTTTTGAAAGCAGGAGTACATTTCCAATTTTAGGAAAAAAATAAAATAATAATTTATAACATTTTCCTTCCCAGTGTTACAGATATGGTATGCAGCTGCCTACGGCGATGTCTATCGCTGTATTACTGCACTGATCTCTTGCGCGAACTATGATTGTTCCTACCATGTATTTATGCACATCTTGTCAGTCACTCTGGATAAGAGCGTCTGCTAAATGCTTAGAATGTAAATGTAATGTAAATGTTGTTAGAGGTATTTAATAACTAAGTGGAATTACCTTGTAACCTATTCGTGTTTGGGCTCCTTTAAAAGGGCTTTAAACTGTGAATATTTTGACAATAATATCATGGTGCTTGGCCCTGCGTTCGATACTTTACTGTTTTTCGATTACTTTGAGAAAAACTATCTTTAAGACCTGAGATAAGCTGGTCTTTGCCATGAATGAGCGCGACTGCTTCAGTGCTCTAAATCCATTCAGGGTTAGCATCTTCCACCCTGTGGAGGACGTTATCTGACAGGTGAGGAGGGTTGGAGACAGTTTTAGTTTGAGTTCAGATTAAGTTCAGTTGGCTTGGGAAAGAGGAGAGTTTTATTCTTTTTTTGTGGTGGTTCCTTGGTTGTGATTGTTCCATCTTAGATTTTTTCTGCGCTGAAGCTGGAATTTGGTTATGCAAAATTGGGTTTTATCTGGTCTCTCTCTCTCTCTGTTCATCATTTTTCATTACAATTTCATGTTTCATTTATTATTTTTAGTTAAATAAGTAGCATACACTCACAAGTGAGTGTATGACTTATATTTTTGTGTCTAGTTTAATGTCTTGCGTGTTTAATAAACATATTTATTCTTCTATCCGATTTGGAGGTAGTTTTGATTTACAGGTTAATTCCACCATTTACTGTTCGATTAACCTATCAACGAATTTGGAGGTTTGAATTAGAATGAATGTTTAATAATAATGAATAATTTAAATTAGTAAAATATTATTATACATGTACGTAACATAACATGTTAGGAAGACCATCTGGGATTTAAACCTACTGGTCATGAGTCCAGTGCCATAGCTACTGAATCCCCTGTAATAGCCAGCCAAAGACCTGGATTAACTATTCACTGCTAATTCAGTTGCAAAGAATTGGCAGTGAATTTCAAGCACTGATATGGTGTATTTATGAAAAGGTCCACAGTTTGTAGTCATGTTAGGGATAATATATAGCAAACTGTATTCCAGCCTGTAGTTCAGGGCTCTTTAACCCTCTCTTTAGTGGCGGCAGTGTGGTATAATGGTTAGCGAACTGGGCTTGTAACATTAAGGTTGCAGGTTCAATCCCCAGGGGGGACACTGCTGTTGTACCCTTGAGCAAGGTACTTAACCTGAATTACTTCAGTTAATATCCAGCTGTATAAATGGATTGTAAAGAAATATAAACTGTAAGTCGCTCTGGATAAGAGTGTCTGCTAAATGCCTGTACTGCAATGTAACCCTGGACCTGGAGGGCCACAGGGTGTGCTGGGTTTTGTTACTCAGCACTTAATTGATCAATTAAAGCAGTTGATTATCCACCTCTGATTGACTCCTGATTTGATTTGTCCACTTCTTTGTCGCTGTTTCCCTGCCCCGTCAGTACCCGGCCATGGGATCCGCTGAACGATATGGTCCAGTTTGAGAAAGACGGCTGGATCCAGACCAAGGTCCAACACCGCACCCCAATGGTACGTTCTGGCAGTGTAATTAGTCTCAGTAACCAGGGTTCCCGGAGGGACAATTGCAAATGCAAGGTAGGTTGTCCCCGAAAGAGCCCCAGATTTCCTCCCCCACGTCCGTCTCACCACCACCTGTGCTTCGCCCAGCCTTTCACCAACTGCCGCAGCCCAACCGCTTCTCTGTGGCTGCGCCAATGTGTTTGGTTTTGCATCGTTATTGATTTCATCTGGGTTTTTTGGGGGTGGGGGGGGTTGTATTCCAAAATTCTATGCGCATTATATATTCTGTTGACAAAGGTTGCTTTGTGTTTGGTTGTTGCTCTTTAGTCTGTTGATTGTCTGTTGTTTTGTGGTGCACACAACAGTTTCTGCTGAATGTCACAGATCGGGCATGCTACACTGCACTGCCGTACATGTGTGTGTCTGTATTTGTTTGTAGGTGTGTGCGTGCAGGTGTGTGTTTGTGTTCACAGCTGCTGTATGTGCATGTGTGTGTTTCTGTTTGTGCTCCTGTCTGGAGTTGTGTCAGGTTGATCGGTGTGTGTTTTTGTGTGTGTCAGTTCAGTGCTTATGTGTTCTTCATTGTGTCAGAATGGAGTTTTTATGCTTTGTGTGTGCTCTGAGTTGTGGTAGTTCAGCGTGTGCATGTAGGTTCTTTGTGTTGCGCGTATGTTTGTGTGTGTGTGTGTTCTGAGTTGTGTGCGTTTATATTCTGAGTTGTGTTTCTCTCTCCTTCACAGGTCACTGTGCCCAAACGCAAGCACAAGCAGAGCACTAAGCCCAAGAGCCCGGAGAGTGGCTGCTCCTCGCCAGAATTCGACCGACACGACTCCTCTGGCAGTGAAAGTAAGTCCTCACACACATTTGTGTGAAAGAGATCAATAACAATCCAGATTACCATCAGAATAATAAAACATAATATTTGTTTAGATTATCAGATTTAGACAGTTTATTATTATTTGATTTGTACAAGTGTATTATTATTATTATTATTACTATTATTATATGTAAGCATTCAAATTCCACTTGTGTGTTTATGCATATGTGTATGTGTGTGTGTGCGTTTATGCGTGTGAGTGTGTGTATGTGTGTGTGCGTTTGTGTAAGTGCAGGTGTCTTAATTATTTTTGGCCTTGTTTTTTTCAGGACACAAAACGAAGCACAGCAGCCGATTAAGGAGCAAGGGGGCAGACCTCAGCGAGCTTCAGAGTGCCATTGAATCCATACAGCAAACACAGGAGGACATCAATAGGTAGTTAACGTCCGCGCGCCGTAATCACACAGCCAATCACACACACGGGACCACTGACGTTTGCTTACAAAGCTTTGGGTCTGTCAGATGTCTAAATGCCGTTCCCATGCCCGTGTTCTGACCCCCCACGCCCTCTCTGTGTCCCCCCGCCCCCTGCCCCCTGCAGGAGCATCGCGGCATTGCGCGGCCGGACAGCCACCTCGCACACACCGTTGGAGGGTAGCACCCTACAGCAACGCGATTACATCGTCATCGCCCTCCTCGTCCTCGTCCAGATCCTCATCAACCTCCTCTTCAAGTAGTGGGGGCTTCAAAAGGGACCTCAAGCAAGGGGACTCAAGCACAGGAAGGGGAGGGGGTCCTCAAAGAGTACAGTCCCTCAAGTTCCCACTCTTTCTGCTCGAGTTCAGAGTTTCCCCACAGCTTTGCGAAAACTGTTGCACACGATCCCATACATGTCCTCCCTCGAAGCTAAAAGCATTCAATGTTAAACATTTCATTTTGACATTTTGACAGCACCCAAAAGATGCTTTTGGTAGCTAAGTGGTGGTGCGTGGAGCCTTGCTGTCGTCGTGTAGGCAGGTTACCCCTCTGACTGAACGTGTACAGCATATGGCGGGGGAAGGAAAGGGAGGACGCGCACTGGGGAGTGGGCACGCCAATCGTGCGTACCGTCTCTTCGCGCCCAGGACTTCCGGCTGACAGGACGTCTCTCTCTCCTCGCTGTTTTAACATTTTAATGAAGATGTGTTTCCCTTTGTCGTCTCTTCACCACTTGAGCACCACTTTGCTCAAGTTACAGTGGTGCACACAATTGAAGTTACCTTCGCGTGTAGGCTCATGGTCAGAGAAGTGAGAAAATAAAGCGGTCCAGCGAATTTTGTTTGTTTATCTTTCTATCTTTGATTCGAATTGTGTGAATATAATGGGAAAGGGCTTTTACCTCATAGGAAGTTTGAATATAATTTGGATAACGATCATTATTACGATAATAATTATGAAATAAGAGCTGGTCGTCATTTGTTACTGTATGGTCAGTACAGTATGGAGAATGTTTGATAACATCCCCATATTGTTTGAATGCTCTGTCAATAGTGACACTTGCTAATAGAAGGATCATTTCTCTTGAATGACAGTGTCCACTTACAGTTGTCCCATACTCTCTGTAATGGTCACTATCACACTCTCCCTCAGTGGCACTGGACCTCTGTTTCATTCGCCCTCGTACCTCTTAGCTCATTGCAGAAAAAGAGACCCATAGAATGTGGTCATGAAAATATAACAGTCTAACAGTGCCTTCCGGGATGGGATTTGAAGAGACGGACGGAAGGGGCGTGGTCAAGGTCGCTTCCCTGGACCGCAGCTGCGCAGAGCACACGTGCCATACCCAGACTTAGAGAAGCCTTTCCGCAACGTGAATGTGGCTGCCAGCCTCCTCGGTGTGCACAGAGTTTGTTTTCTTAAATTGGCGCCGAGCAGGTTCCGTGCGGACACGTCGATCCTTATAGCGCGCGGACTGCCCCGCGCAATAGACCCGAAGAGCAGGATGGGCCATCCGGATGACGTAAAGATCGGTGAATCTGATCGGTGAGTCTGCACTAGCCCCTCTGTCTCTCCCCCAAGCTGAGTTACTGCCTCCAGAGCCTGTTTTTTTCTATTCTAGTTAGTGGGCATCCTTTCTCCAAGAGGGCAGAAATCAGGGGAACGCCCCATTGTCCGTTTGTCGTTGTCATCTGATGTTGATTTGTATTTTATACGTTGCACATTTTGCTCCTACGATCGCCCATTGTTTTTAAAACCCATTTATATATAATTTGATAATAGATGTTTTGTTGACTGCACTCATGAAGAGGGACCATCCATTTCACTTAAATGTCAAAGCCTTGTCTTTCTGCACACTCAATATTTATTTGTACAATAAAAAACATTTTCTTGTAAGTGTACTGTTGCATTTAATATACTGTATTACCAAATAAACACTGGCATCTGTGTTATCTCATTGTGTCCTATTTGTCTGTGTCATTTGACAAACAAACACAAGGGTCTAATTTATGTATTATGTTTTGTGGTGAATTGTACTTATCAAGTACACTTAGACAATGGGTTTGTGGAATCGCTTTCAATAAAGACTAAAGCAAAATTGTATTTCATTGTATGGATTATTTTAATCTAGACACAAAAAGTATGAATGAATGAATGAAAGAATATTGGATTTATATAGCGCTTTTTTTCCAGGGAACTCAAAGCGCTTACAACAATAGGGGCAACTCACCTCAACCACCACCAATGTGCACCGTGAACACGACAGCAGCCATAGTGCACCAGTACAAGCTCACTACACATCAGATACACAGTGGAGAGGCGAGGAAGGAGGGAATAAATGAATTCCATGTATGTATTGTCTTGGTTGGGAACTTGGCCAGGACACCAGGTTAACACCCTACTCTTTTTCAGAAAGCGCCATGGGATCTTTTATGACCACAGAGAGTCAGGACCTCGGTTTTTACCGTCCCATCCAAACGACGGACAAGTACTTCAGGAATAAAATTAAAATGGAAAATGGGGGCTACTCAATCACCACCGCTTTTGAAATACCCCTGTGTATTATAGTTTATTAATATCTACGGGTCCTGCATTACTTAATTTTCATATGCCATATCGCTTTGAATCAAAAACTGATAAAACTGTCTGTAAAAAATATGGTAAAACATTTATGACAGTTGTTGGCTCACAGTACAACACAGAGGCAGTAAAAAAGGAATGACATACTTTTATGATTCCGTTTTTTTCTGTATCTTTCCTACAAATATAGATCCAGTTTACAGAATACAAAATTCTTTAGCTGAGTGTTGGCCCTCAATAGCTGTGTGATCCCTGTCACATTTCATATTGTTCAAGTACAGCATGGGGAAAATAATCATCAGCTTGGTACTGTTGTCCTTCCATTATGGGTCTGTCATACAGACATTTCCCCAAATAATCCCAACTATTGAGATTTTCATTCTCCTGGACTCAATTTATTTCTGCACCAGTAAGCCCCATACAACTAAAAACCTTATGAGTACAAATAAATGACATTGCAGAACAGTCCCCTGCAAAGTGACAAGTGTCCCAAATTTCAAATGACAAATGCGGTTTAAGGCGAACATAACACAAGACTGCTAATGTTATATAAAATGTAACTTTTGGCTTTTTTCAGTGTTCCTGTGCTTCTTGCAGAGTTAAACATGACATGCAGAGACAGTTCTCTGGTGGGAGTACGGTAGGACTGCCCTGGAAAGTTCCTGGAGCCAGGCCCATGTGCTCGATGGAGAAATAGTATGAGTTAAATCAGTGCTAAAAGTAGTTGAATATAAATTTAACATTTAGAAATTCTATTTCCCAAGTTGTATTGTTGAATGCATAATTTGACATTTTCAGCATTTGCATTTCAAGTATACAAACCTTAAATACAAGTAATAATCTTTCAAATACAGCTTCTGAATTATTAATAGGTATTCAAAATTTGCACATCCAGGCACTTCTGCCCAGGATGGGTAGTTGTAAAAAGAGATGATGTTGATCCACCACTGTCCACCAATCTCTGAAAGGGTTTTGACGGTCTCATAATAGGAAGTATTCCATGGGCCTAGATGTTTAAGTGGAAGCAAATCGCTCATATTATAAAACGATCAAGTATTCGATTGAAGTAACTTAAAACAAAATGTTTATATCTGAACATATCTGTCACACGCCGCGTGACAAACCCTGAATGGGAACAGAACAGCCAGGAGACACGGAGTGGAGTTTGTCGGTCTACGGACCGGACTTTTATTTATTTGTTTTTCTGTCTCTCCCCCCAGACATGGGAGAGAGACAGTGGGAGTAGCAGGTTAACATATAACAAAGACTAACACAAACACAGACACAAAATCTTCACCCTACTCGCCGCGAAGCTTTCGGGTAAAAACAACAAACGAAAATAACAAGTTAAAATAACTAAACTTACGGGACACCGCGCCTCTTCCTCCAGAGTTCCCCTGGAACCTCCTCAGGCGCACACATATCCAGTGACCTTTCAAGTGCTTCCCACCCATTCATACTGAGACACTCGAACTTTTCCAGTTCGAGTTCTCTTACGCATTCATTCAGAGACACTCGCCACTCCCAGGATGTGAGAGTGCTGGCAATCGGCTCTCAAGATACTTCACTCTTCCGGTGAGTTCTTGGGCTTGCTCAGACACTCTCCACTGTCGAGTGCGAGCTCTTTCCACTAAAACCGAGGGCGAGAGGCGGACCCTCTTCCAGGGCACCCTCCCGCTCCTCCATAATCACACCGAGGGCGAGAGGCGGACACCTAAAGCGCACCCCCTCTCCCTCTTCCTCACTCACACAGGAAGCACTCTACTCAGTCACTTTCGACAAACGCACACAAAACTCCACAACATTAAACATCCAACATTCAACATCAAACATTCCACATAAAACGTGCACGCGCACTCACACACACATCAAGACAAGACTGACTGACTCCCCACTCGCCCCACCTGCTCTTAAATAGGCTTAGTTTCTGCCTGGCTCAGGTGGGACTCGTGAGGCAATCACCGAATCACAATCACAACTCACATTCTCACCCAGACACCCAATCAGCCAATTGACTTCTATATCAATTGACTGATTGACACCAATTAAATGATCAAATAATAATTAAACCAATTAAGGCCTTTGGAGCTCCCTTCCGGGCGACAGTTCACTCTCACACCCTGGGAGAGTGCCAAACCTGCCCCCGGAAAGTCTCACTGCTCCAAAGGCCTCTACCACATGGAACAAGACAGGCAACCATGCCACTCCCATGTGGCCGCGACCGACGTCCTCCACAATATCATTCAGCACTAACATGCAAAGCCTCACGTTCAGTGAACTGGGTCTTCTTTTGGGCTTGTGGAATTGTAAAATCAAGTAATAAATCCTAATAAATCAAGAGAAAAGTATAAAAAGTGAAGTGAGTGCACTCTCTTCAATTGTGTGCACCCATGTGCACGTCTTCAATAGCAGCAGGATGTGCATGATCTCATTCATGATAGTAAATACAAACCAAAGGAAACGTTATATTGTTGTAAAGGGTACCCCAGTGGCTAAATCCCTAGACCAATTTCAGCTCATATAGAGGGAAGTAGTATTGATTATACCACATGATCATATTACTGGTGGTGCTAGCTGGACATTCAGGGGAGCTGTTTGGCTAATACTTATCAGATAATGATGGGTGTGGGCTTATTTTGTAGCAATGATTTACTATCATGAGGATAGAAAACTTTCCCATGTGAAACATACATATTTTATAGACCCAGGAGAATGGCATCTTTGGTTCTCTGTGGCTCAGTTGGTAGAGCACAGCGTTGGCAACGCTTAGGTTGTGGGTTCAATCCCCACTGGGGCCACATATACAGAAAAATGTATGCATTCACTACTGTAAGTTGCTTTGGATAAAAGCGTCTGCTAAATGGCGTATATTTATTTATTTGTTACTGTTGTTAGTGATACGAACTGCATAATACACATTGGAACTCTCTTGATTTGGCTTGCTCTTGTGACAAAACAGGGTCACTACTTTTGTTTGTCCGACCCTTGCGGCGATCAGGATGCCCACATCGTCAATGATCTGTCATATTTTGGGACTTCTAGACTTCACCATTCTGTAAGGAGCTTACTGCCTGCCACTACTGATACGGCAAAGGGGCGTGTTTAGGGGGTGGCCTAGGGTGGCACGTGCCACCCCTGGAATCTGATTGGCCACCCCAGATACTGCGGGCGCACCGGGCGCAAAATTCCGAGGGGCGCAAAATTCCGAGGGGCGCAAAATTTAAGAAGAAGAAAAAAAAACACAGTTAGGGCAGCGGTCCCGAACCATTTTTGCATTTTTCCCCCATACTGATACAGCATTGCCGATGCGATGCTGTAGCCATCTGCCGCAGTCATAGTCAAAAAGGATAACCGTATTGTTCAGTGTTTCCATGATGAGTGTGAAAGAGCGGAATCTTGAATTTCAGAGATAAAGGAAAACGATTGCAGATAGCGGACTCGCTCCCTTTGACTGAAATCGAAGCTGTGCCTTCTCTCGTTATGCAATGCCCTCTGGTATCTTTAGATCACTTTGAGCTGGGAAATAAAGCCGGGTAGAAATTACATTTGTCTGTCTGGAAGCTTGTAGAAGGCATATGGGGTGTTTCTGTTTAATGTTAATGTGTCCTGTCAGAACTAAAATAAACTGAATTATTTATTTATTTTTTATTTTTACTGAGAATTCTGTTAGCATTTTGTTTTAGCACAATATATTGGACTATGCAGCAGCGGTGTCTTTTCCTGCTCCAGGACATCCATGGTCCTGAGGTATTTCTGAGATGCCCTTCAAACAGCAGCTCACTGAGTTGTCACCCAGTGATGGAGTTGTGGACTGACCGGTCACCAGATGGTGTATGAAATAGCCTACGCAATTATGCCTTATTATCACTGGTGCAAAAAAGCAAGCAATTGAAATGAGTCACATTTTGCATTGATAAAAAATGGAAATAAAAAATTTGACAAGGGCCATGTCTTTGCACTATTGCTAAAGAATTAAATCTGGGAGAATCAACAGTATTTTGTATAAAGAAGGACCAGAACAAAATCAATCAGTTTGCAAAAGACCAGAGGGTCACTCAAAAGCAGATATCAGAAAGCCTTTTATTCATATTCTGATGAGATATTACTTACTTACTCATCTCTGATGAGATCTAAACTTACTAACTGTTTCCTTCCCAGTGTTACAGGTATGGTATGCAGCTGCCTACAATGATGTCTATTGCTGTATTACTGCACTGATCTCTTGCGCGAACTATGATTGTTCTTACCATGTATTAATGCACATCTTGTAAGTCGCTCTGGATAAGAACGTCTGCTAAATGATTAAAATGTCAAATGTAAAATGTAGATCCGCTTACCATTAGTTTGATTATTGGTTTTTAATTTAAAGCAACAACATGAGATTAGCCTATTTGAAGTAAAGAAACAGTAATGTAAGCAATGATTCAAATCAACAAAGGATTCAAATTCTTAAAACTGGTGTATTTGTCATCACTTTCAAAGTTATGAACATTTCAGAGTTCTGAATGACCTCTATTCCCAATGCTTTCACATCTCTGAGGTTCTATGGTATCTGGTGATCCCCTACTTGCACTTGTGACTTCAAACCATTGTTTCCCACAAATGGAAAGTGTGAGTTCAATCATTCATTCAGACCAGGGGTGGGCAATCTTACCCTGTGTGGGCCGGTGTGGGTGCAGGCTTTTGTTCCAGCCGAGCAGTAGCTCACCTGATTTGACTAATCAGCTAATCAAAGTCCTCAGTCAGGGCTTTGATTAGTGGAATCAGGTGTGTCACTGTTCAGTTGGAACAAAAGCCTGCACCCACACCGGCCCACACAGGGTAAGATTGCTCACCCCTGATTCAGACCCTACTGACAATGAGTCACACTGTCCTGGGATTCCTCTTTTTCCCTTTGTGCTTTAGATTTGGATGCCCCGACCTTGGTCATGGAGAGCCACAGAGTCAGCTCGTTTTTGTCACACAGCACCTAATCGATCATTGAAAGCAATTAACTGCACAGTTAATTCGCCCTCCCTGGTGAATTCGTTCTTGGGTCTGAATTGATTGCTGATTTTAATGTGACCCTGGCTCTCCAGGACCAGGGTTGGGGATAAGTGTCCTAGGTGGTGCAGGGGGCAAATCACGTAAGAACACAAGAATACATAATGATGAGAATAGGCCATTCGGCCCACTTGGTTTGTCATTTCCTCGTCTAAAGAATATCCAGTCCTGCATATAAAGTCCTAAAGCCTGGACTTTAATACTCAAAGTGTTTCTGCCTCCACTACATGACCTGGCAAGCTGTTCCACATATTGACAATTAAAAATACTTCCTGATATCCGTGCAGAATTTACCTCTAACTAATTTCTGTCTGTGCCCTCTTATTCTGCTAACTGAACTCATCTTAAAATCTTTGGTATTTCACTTTGTTAATCACTTTTATGAATTTGAAAACCTCTATCAAATCTACCCTTTTGCTAAGATTGAACAGCTCAAGCATTTTAAGTCTTTCCTAGTAACGTTTACCTTTCATAAATAAAAAAAAGGTATCTTTTACTAGTGGTGACAAGGACAGGATTAAATCTGCACAGAAAGAACAGAAACGGGTCATCAGGCAGGGAAAGTGAAATTGCAAAGAGAAGGTTGAGGGTAAGCTACAACAGTGACACTAGGGGTCTGTGGAATGGCATGAGGCTGATTACAGGATATGGCCCCACCACTTCTAACCTGCAGGAAGGGGTTTTCAGTGCTAATGAGGCCAACCAGTTCTTTGCCAGGTTTGATGAACATGACTTCTCGGCAGAGCGTGAGGCAGTCCGCTGCACCCTCTCCCCGATTGGGTCTGATCCCAGTCCCCCTATAACTATTACAGTAGATGAGGTCCGCACCCAGCTAAGGAAGCTCAATGCAAACCAGGCACCAGGCCGAGATAGGGCCACGTTCCCCAAGGTGTGTGCAGACCAACTATGTGATGTGCTTCAGTACATATTCTCTCTGTCCCTCACTCAGTCCAAGATCCCTGTGAGGTGGAAAATATTATGCATAGTGCCTGTGCCCAAGAAGCCAAATGCCCGGGCGCTTAAAGACCTCAGGCCTATTGCTCTCACCTCTCACCAAGTTACGAAATGCTTTGAAAAGGTTGTCATACAGTATAATCTCCTGACATTTGACTACTTTGTGTGACTTGCTGATGCTAGTTTAGTGTACAAAGATAATCATTACATTACATATACATTTTAAGCATTTAGCAGACGCTCTTATCCAGAGCGACTTACAAGATGTGCATTAATACATGGTAAGAACAATCATAGTTAGCGGACAAGATCAGTGCAGTAATATAGCAATAGACATCATTGCAGGCGTCTGCGTATCATACCTGTAACACTGGGAAGGAAAAGGTTAGTGTGTTTTTTTTTTTTTTTTTTTTTTATAGTGTAGAACAAGTAAACAGAGGTGATGACAAATTAGCTAGATGGACAGAGTTCAGTGGTAGTGGAGTCTGAAGAGGTGGGTTTTGAGTCTCTTGCGGAAGATTGCAAGTGATTCCGCAGTCCTGACCGATTGCGGAAGGTTGTTCCACCAGCAAGGGATCAGGACAGAGAAGAGGCGAGACCGCGTGGAGCAGCTGCCAGGCGCCCGGAGGGATGGGGCAGTCAGTTTGCCAGAGGAGGCGGAGCGGAGGGGTCTGGGAGGGTGTAGGGAGTGATGAGTGACTGGAGGTATAATCAATAATAGGTATAATCATAATCAATGATCTGGCTCCTCCCCAATAAAAGAGTTCATATCACTGTGCTCAAATAATGGGAGGACAACTAAGACGACTGTACGACATAGTACATATCTACTGAGTTTGGCAGATCAGCATTCTCTATTAGAGCAACAAAGTCTTGGAACTCAGTACCAAGTTATAAAAGAGAGTGCTGCAGCTTTACTGATTTTAAATCCAAGATGAAATCATGGCTAAAATTAACCCAATCATGTACTCATTACACATCCAACGCAAACTCAGTGTCTTAATGTTGTGAAATCATGTTGTTGTTGAATATTGTATGTATCATATGTATTGTCTTGTAATTGTGTTTTTATACTAAAGTGTTCATTTTCTTAACAGAGATGTTTTTCTGTTTCCTTCCCAGGGACTACAGATGTAAATGAACTAGATTTATAGCTAACTCTGGTACAGCTAAGAAGCTGTGCACTGTCCCTGTCAAATAAATAAACACATTTTAGCAAGCAGGTCAGTGCTTACCAAGACCCACTCCAATTTGCTTATAGGAAAGGAGTAGGAGTGGATGATGCCCCCTGCTCTATATGCCTCACAGAATCTACAGCCATCTGGAGTCAGCCGGTGCATCTGTGAGAATCATGTTTTTTTTTATTTCTCCTGTGCTTTCAATACAATACAACCTCATATTTTAGCCAACAAGCTTCTTAAGTTTAACCTGAATAGCTCCACTGTGGCATGGGTCATGGACTACCTCACCTCCAGACCTCAGTATGTGAGGCTTCATGGCAATATATCTGATACCATCATCACCAATACAGGCGCACCCCAGGGCACAGTTTTATTTTCTCTCTATACATCTGACTGTAGGCATAGCCAAGAATCCTGCCACCTACAAAGAATCTCAGATGATTTTGCTCTAGTCTAGACAGTGACTTAGCCTACCAACAGCAGGTGGACAGCTTTGTCAAGTTGTGTGAGAAAAGCCAGCTCATCCTGAATGTAGGAAATACCAAGGAGCTTATTATAGATTTTTGAAGAAAGAAGGCTGTGGTGACCCCTGTCCTGATTAAAGGACAGGCAGTTAAGATCGTCCCCTCATACAAATAAATACCTGGGTCTTCATATGGATAACAAGCTGAACTGGAAGGAGAACACCAGTGCCATCTTTAAGAGGGCCCAGTCCAGGTTGTTTTTCCTCAGGAAGCTCAGATAATTTGAAGTCAGCAGGAAACTTCTATATGTGTTTTAGCAAAGTATTTTAGCTAGTGTTCTGTTTTATGCTGTTGTCTGTTGGGGGAGCGGCTTAACAGTCGAGGACAGGAGTAGAATGAATAAGCTGATAAGGAAGGCAGGATCCATTATTGGACTGACCCCAGGCTCGCTGGAAGTGATCACAGAGCAGAGAACAAGAAGGAAGCTCAAGTGTGTCCTGCAAAGTGAGGATCATCCTTTCCACAGTGATTTTAATGACTTAAGGAGCACCTTACAGTGCTAACAGGCTAATTATGCCTAAATGTTCTTCCGAAAGATTTAGGAAGTTTTTGTACCAGCAAGAGTCAGGTATTTCAATGAGCACTGTTGATGTTGATGGAGTTTGATGATGATGATGATGATGATGATGATGGTGATGATGATAATGATGATGATGACTATCAGCTGATGTCGATATTGTTTTTTGGTTTGTTTTTTTAACTGACAGGTTAATCCTAGGTTTACTGCCTTGTGTTGTATGCCTGTTCTTGTTCTTGTCCTGCCTGTTGTCATGTCCTATATGTTTGGTGACAATCCAGTTTTCCCTCTGGGGATTAATAAAGTGTATCATGTCGTATCATATGATATCAGGTATGATAGGTATCGTATCAGGTGCCAATTTAGTTGCCCTTCTATGTACCTTTTCAAGAGCTTCGATATATTTCCTGTAATGGGGTTACCAGAACTGCTCACAGTACTCCAAGTGAGATCTGACAAAGGCATTATATAACATACGAGTAAAATATAACCTCCTTTGATTTATATGTTTTGCTATACATAACAATGTTTGCAATATGGGATATACTCTATATTTGCTATATAATCTAGCATCCTGATGGCCTTTTTCACTGCTACAGCACACTGCTTAGATGCAGATCAACTATAACTCCCAAGTCTTTTTCAAATTGAACACATTCTAATTTTTCTCCTACAATTTTTACCACTATCTTATATTTTCATTTCCCACATGCATGACTTTACATTTAGCAATAATGAATGCCATCCGCTGTCTTTCTGCCCATTTATGGATTTTGTTGAAAACATCTTAGATTGCCTTAGTCGATTACAAATTGTTTGAAAAAACCCCATGTGTTGTATCATCTGCAAAATTAACATCCCTATCAATATCATTTGTATAAATAAGGAAAAGCAGAGGTCTCACCACCAATCCATGCTGGCTGAATGCAGCTGTACCCCCTCCAGTTCAGGTGTATCCTGTCACCCTTGTATAGGTCACCCCTGTGTGCAGGATTGTTGCAGTTGTGAGCTTGCAATGAGACGTCTAGTACATAATCGTAATAATAATGGATAATGGATTGCATTCACAGTATATATATCGCTTTTCATGATCTCAATGTGCTTTACAGTGAAGGGGGAAACTTACCAGTAATGCCAGGAATGTGTAGCACCAATCTGGGTGATGCGCAGCAGCCATTTTGGACCAGAGCACTCACTACTCTTCAGCTGAGCAGAGGGAATTATTGAGCCAATTAAAGTGGGAGATGGTTAGGTGGCAGGTTAGGATTGGTAAACCAGGTTGGTAATTTTGCCAGGACACCTGGACCATGACATCTGATGGGGTCGGAAATTTGGACCACACCCCCTCAGCACGTTGAACATAGTGGAGACTCCTGTAGCCCCTTAACTGTGTATGGACAAACCCAGGTGTTGGAGAAGTCATTACACTTTCACACGCAGAGGCTATATTAACATCATTATAGTATATTAATATCTGTAAGATTCATATTAAGTCTGTTAGAATTTAATGAACTCTGTCAGAGTTGATTTAACACTGAACATTTTATTGAATATGCAGGTCGTTAAAAAATTGGCGAAACCTTTGATCTTATCTATTGGTGCTTCATAACATATCTTTACGTTGGCATAGCGCATAATGCAATGCAGATTGTATGCTTATGGAACTCAATCATAACAGTCTATATACAAGCTTGGCTATAGTATAGAAAGAAGAATGACACAGTGGCAAAATAATTTCAGCGGAGGAGAATTTGAAGCATGAACACAGGATTCTGATTCCAAAGACTTTGCCTCTGCCTTATTATGTAGTGCCTCCCCTATCATCCAAGATCACCGTCCCTGCCAGCTTTCTAATGTGAGGGTGCCCAGCACTGCAGATGTTCCTCCCACGCAGTGTGTGCATCTTAATAAAAATGTACTCTTTTATGGGATTAGTTTTTAAAAAAACAGCATGCGGGACGACAGAAGGCACGGCTGAGCTGGCTTTCCAATCGGCATGTGTTACTCGCCCTTTTCTCTGTTGGTGACAAAGAGCCATCCCTCGTGTACAGAGGTGCCTCCTCCTTCCCCGCCACCCCCTTACAAGAGCAGGAATGCTCTAAACAAACATAAAAGGGGGTAATTCAAAACATTTCGGCACATGGAGCAGAGCGCTGGCTCAGCACTATGTTTATCCCCTATGGAATCTCCCACAGATAAAAGAATTGCAGCAGCCAAGCTCTCTTTCAGAGACGGATTTGCGAAGCATTACCCATTCTCTCTCTCTCTCTCTCTCTGCCCGCGAGAGAGTTCTAGAGGCTGAAAGCCAGGCTGCCGCCCGATGCAACTGCAGTATATTGCGGTACACAGTTGTTTGTCAGACTCCCTTATCCGCGACGGCTTACAGGGCTGACAAATGATCAATTCATGCAAAATATCCATTGGTTGTAGACTCATCAGTCAAATTCTAAACAAAAGGCAAATGATCCACTTCCTCATTTGATTCCAGTGAAGGCCCTAATGACACACAGAGAAGATGGTTTGGATGTTTTTAAAGGTCTGTATTAAATGCAAATTAAGCAAACAACTATGAAAAATTAATAATTGACCAAATACAAGCCCAAAAGATGTTACTGAATCCTACACATTCCTCCTCGCAATCATGCGAACCACCTTAAATATGCCTGCTTTTTTCCAGGGAAAATTATTTTTGTGAAAGATGAAAAGAAGATTACAGGAATTACTTGTCATTGTTTATGTCAAGTCGAGTGTTCTGGGCCCGATTACGTGTGTTCGGTCATTGGTCATTGGTCACCTTCCAGGTAACATTGAATGTTGTCCCAGTCCTCTTAGCCTTAAGCTGAGTAAAACTGACATGCCGACCACGTCTGCCCGCTGTTGGCAAAGAGGGCCGTATCTGTTTCTGGAATGGTGCTGGTGCTGGAATTGTATTGTAGGTGCTGTGTGGGAGAAGCAAATCACGTGCGGGATGGGGTCCCATTCCCATAATTGCACACTTTTTCCAGCATTTTCCAGCATGTCTTTCATGTTGAATTGTAAAATAATTGACCACATGTAATTAATTAGCACAGATGGAACAAAAGCCCCAAAAATCTCTGCCACCCTGATAGTTTTACAAACAGTTGTTGGTATGAGGCCTTCAAGTTTAGAGTTTTACTGAGAAAAGGATGAAAAATAAATATTTTTTTAGTTTAGTTTTTTATTACTGCTGAAAGATCATTTACATGTGTACATGAAGGCTGCTGGTCCTGTAGGTGCCCTCCTGCTCTTACGAAAGGGCTGTCCTCCTTACACCATTCTGCTTTAGTTTTTTATCTTTCTCTTTAGTAAGCTAAGAATCTGTAGCATTGAATCAGTAAAGCCATAATCCACCCATGTACTACTTTGTCTGTAACATTCTTTATTTCCCATCTAATTTAATGTCCCCCCTGTTCCTTTTTATTGCCCATTTTGTCTCTTGGTGCCCCTATTTCTGAACAGTTGCGTTTTCATTTATACTGAAAAGCAGATCACCCAGTCGCAGATACATTTATATACATTTCTCAGGAATCTACAGCATCGTCACATCCAGTGGCTCCTTTACACAGAACACTGTAATTAATCTCTGGGTCCTTCGTGGAGAATTTAAACATGCTATGTATCCAGGTAATCCAGGTAATTACTGTAGGTTATCCACCGACCTCCTATTTTCACCAGCTTTCCTTGATCACTGAGAGGCCTGGCCACATGCGAGTCGAGTGTGATGAAGACTTGTATGGGTCTCTGTTTCTCTCTCTTCCTCCTCCTCATCTCTGCAATCTCCAAGGTGCTCTGCCTTAGCCTCTCCTGGCTGGAGATGAAGCACTTCTTTTTTGCAGACAGGCCTTTGAAGGAGCACATTTGCATTTGCTGCATTTGGAAGCAATCCCAAAACAATGGAGAGGATAGGCAGGGGCGACGGGCTGGGAGGGTGAGCCTGTATTGTTTCTCGAGTTCCATTAAAGCTGCTGCTTCAGCATGAAGGCTAATGAGCAATAAGACCTGCCAGATATCATCTTAGGTCGTTTGCCTTTGATGGAGGGTTCCGATAGCAATGTGGACAGTGGTCGATATAGCTTTGTGACCTTACTTTTGTCATCTTGATGGCTTAGACGTCGGCGGGAGACACCTTTGCTGAATATCTGTCACAGTTTGATTCGCTATGTTTGCTCAATCATCACTTTGCATTCCTACATTCACTTATTTATACATTTTGCATTTGCAATCAAACGTAATGTCACAGAGGGCAATTATTATTTGTGCAGTCACTGTTATTATCCCCTCTCAGGCTACCAACTTGCTTTTTAATCAGCACATCTCATCCACCAGCCCATGGTAACCAGTGTGGTGTCTTCTATAAAATCAGATAAAACCCAAATTCGAATCTTAACCATTTTGCTGAAACAAGCTAAAGTGACTTTAAATCAGCACTAGTCAACTTCCACCTGCACTGATAGGACATGCTAATTAGCGCAGGAGTGCACACTCAACTATAGCCGCAAACCCATCTGACAGACCACTGCCAGCCTCTTTCTCCCTGAAAGCAATAAAGCTAAAAAACTATCACGCTCATCATAGTAATCTTCATAACCGCTTCAAAACGGAGAAACACATTTGAGTGTATGTTTTTATGATAGTATTCAACTAATTTATAGTTTTACAATATACAGTATTTGACAATGGTTGTAATTCCATTGGACTTAATAGCAGTGTTTGGGGTTTTGGCAGCGGAAATGTAGGCATTTTAATACATTGGACTGGTTTTGATTGGCCATTGGGCTGGTTTTATCAAAAGGACCTGGTAACCATGGTATGGAGCTTTGAATTAGAGCCTCCTGAATTAAATTAACTACCTACCAGTATGCGGGGATGGATCGTGCCAAAAATTCAGCGAATGATTGGTTGACCGCCGATGTGTCAATGGAGGTCAATGTTACGGCTAATGATAACCTGAAGGAGACGACTGGTGAAATGGCGAATGATGCACCTCACTGACACTCCTAGGCAAGTCACTGACATGCCTGTGCAGGTGACTGAGAGAAGCGACTGGCAAAGCTAGTGGAGGCGACAATCCACAACCCACATGAGAGAGGCTATATAAGTTATATATTATATAAGTTTCTGCAAGTTTGGAAGCAATTTATTTCATACTGCAGCTACCAAAGTCGCATGAAATAAATATTTATTATATTTTATTATTTATTAAAAAGTAAACAAAATTGAACACAAAAAATGAACAAAAATGAATAGTAATGTTCTTATGGAGTGCTTGGGTACTCACGTCTATTCCTAGCCTGCAGAGCTGTCCCTGAAAAATGTGGATTATTGCTTGAAAGAAGAGACTGAAGAAAGAGAATAGCCATTTTTCCAAATTCTGTGTCTATTTTTAAACAGCTGTCGTGCCTCGCCTTCTGGAGTTGAGGAAATTATTTTAATTTGGACAAGGATGTTCTATTCCAACCACGATTAGGCTGTGGGTAGCACTGTGTTCCATTGTTTAAATAGGAGAGGCGGGGGGGCCTATGGAGACTGCGGGAGATGCTAACATCGGGTATCTGTGCCACCGGGATTCCTGTTCAGTGTTCTGGGAACATATGCAACCAAGTTGTTGCTGATATTTGTGGATAAACATATGGGTTGGATGTTTGGAATTAAGATGGATGCCAGGCAGACAGGTTCCTTTCAAAATCAAATCAAATCAAACTGGAGCTTGCGTAAATCCCTGGGAAAATTGCCATTTTGGCGAATCGCCTCATACGCTGCCCGAAAAAGTGGGCATGCAAAGAAGGCAGTTGACTTTCTTTCAAAATATTAATCATAGAGAAATAAAAGGCTTAAAGGAATTAAATACCTAGCTTTCCTGTTTACAAATAAAAGACTCCATTGTGCAACAGCGTCAGTAACACAGGACATACCAAACACTTACCAATGGATGTGTTCGTTGAGACTATCATCAAAGGCATTTCCTGGAGGGGGGGATTTTATTTAAATATCCAAGTTTGTTCTGTAGTGCTTGCCTGAACCTTGATGTTCCAGTGGAATTTTCCCATTGACCTGGCCTATCTGTATGTGCGCTCTTCTAACAACATCCAATATGGCAGTTTGTGTTTCAACTGGTCTGGTCTCACCTACACTCAAAAAAATAAAACTTGGATTTACTTATTTTAATCATGTCAACAAGTTCCACACAATTCAAATCAGTAAGTCATAAGTTGTGATGACTAAATTCAATTATTTTACTTTAACATGATTTAGTAGAGTACAGTACACTAATATCAACCTAACACAATTTAGTTGAGTTATCATAATTTAAATTTCATGATAAAGATGTACTTAAATTATTACATTTAATTATTTTTGTCCTTTACTGCTCAACACAAGTTTGTCCCTCCTCCAACCTGGATCAAGACAATAATTACAGACTGTCTGTCCCAATCACAGAAAAAAGGTGCAAGATACTTTCAAACATATTGCTTAGAACTTGTGCCCCAATGTAGTGAAGGAAAAAAGGGGCCAATATCCTCTATGTTGTGGAAATAACCCAAACAGAGATTTGCCAAGACTGTTCTTGTTCAACCCAAGTTGGGCCTCCTCCAAATTGGGAAAAGATTACAGTTTCAGTTTCAGGACCTCCAATGTTTGTCTCAGTTCTTTGCATAATCAGTTCCAGTATCTGATACATAAGACACCAAAATATACCCCATCAGGGACAAATCAAACAGTGAAATATTTCAGAACATTTTTTGTGTCTAAATACAACCAAAAAGGGAATGCTTTGATGTTCAAATGTTCAGCTCTCACCAAATTGTAACTAGTATCAATACATTTCAATAATATGAGCTAAATTGAATTGAATTGAATTGAACATTGGATTTATATAGCACTTTTCAAGGAACCCAAAGCACTTTACAACAATGATGATCTTCCCCTATGCTGTCAGTGTGAACACAGCCTAACTCAGTTTGTCTATGCTAGCTTCACTGACTTGGCCTACAACACATGTTCAAACAATATTGGTTTAAAATATCAAAAATAATTGAAATAACGCACACGTTACGAAACCCCCCATAAATGGATGGTTGAAGTTCAACACATTACTTGTGAAGAAATTAACAGATGGTATAGATATTAAAAAGATTTCCTGTTTATCAGTTTGACACAAGGGAGAGGGGCGCTCTCTGCTTCCGCTGTCGTGATGTCTTCGCTATTGAGAAGACCGTGACCCTTATTGACTTAACTCAATTTTAAGATGTTGCTTCAACTCAAATATTTGAATTTGACATAAACAGATGTATTTACATAACCTCTATTAGAATAATACATTTAAAATCAACAAACACATTTCTTTGAAGTAATCTCAACATCAAAAACAGTTAAGTAAATTAAACAACTCCCCAGTTTAATTTTTTTGCATGTTGCTGACCCAATAACTTATTTTGAACTGAACTCTTTTTTGGTACCAAATGCACTCATTCCAATTGTGCTGATTACATGCAGATCCTGCATACAGCCCAGGAGGTAAATATTTGTTTATGTCCTTATGTGAGCCATCAATTATGTGTGAACAAGACCATGTTTCCAAACTTGGATTAAACATTAACACATAGCATTTCTGTCTCTCAGAGTAAGATTATTACTGACTGGGCTGTTACCATTCACTTATTGCGGTATGTGAGTACAGATTATGAGTCAATATTAGACTTTTATATATATTTTTTGTAATCCGTTTAGTTTCCTTTTTTCTTTCTTCTCCACATTGGCCATTCTGTTGATATTTCATAGACAATGATATTTTGCAATATGGCTGTGCACAGTTCTGGCTCAATTATCTTGAACTGATCTCTCAGCCTAAAATATTAAGATGTAAGATGTTACCATGTGCAATGAATTATATTTTGGCTTGCCGTACTGTTTTATGCTGGTGGCTATCATAGCTAGTAGTTAAATGAGCTGCGTTTGGAGCAGTTTCAAACACTGCTGGCAGGCGGATGTAGACTTCCTCACAGTTGAAGTCACCAGACAACACTGGATAAACAGCCTTGCTTCTGCTTGACCGTCCAGGAGTTGGGAAGAAGCTAGTTTCCTACCTGGCCTGTTTTCTATAAAAGCACCTCCAGCTCATCTCAGGTATAGCTGACCTACAGCTTAGGCGGGTCAGTGGAACTGCAGCACATCAGGATCAGCTCGCTCAGGGTATCTGATACAATGTCCCCAGCTGACTCTTGTTCCCACCTTGTGAAATTCAAGGCACCTGTGTGAGCAGTAATCCTCTCCTTACGCTATCAGGTGATTAAACTAACATTGTTTGTAGGAGTCATTTCCCGAAAGCAAATGAACCGTGTAGAAAAGGCCTTCAACTGAACTTTGCCAATAGTGAAAAATCTAGTAAAATGCAACAAGACTTTTTTTAGGAAAATTCTCCTCTTCCTGATATTCCAATAGATACACATAACATGCATTTAAAGCTCTCATTTATGTAGATGGTCTCTCAATAAGCAGATTGGGGCGGTTTCAGCCTTGTACACCAGCTGCGTCGGAATCATTTCAGCAGATGTGACAAGGTGGTAGGAGTGGCCACCATGCCAGGTGATGAGTGGATAGAAAACAGTCAAAAAGGACCTCCAAATAGGCCATTGGCTGTTTTATTTTCCCTACTGAACAAAAGGGTATGAATAAAAAAACAGCACCTACTTCCTCCATAAAGTCTTCCCCCAGGCATGGCAGGCAGTGCTTTTATAAAAGCCCTAGGGAAGGCAATATGCAACACCTGAGCTGATTACTGATCAGCCTCAGGTGAGCATGCCTGTGAGTGAGGCTGCTGCTGTCCAGTCCTGTAGGCTCCCAGACTTTGGGAGGGAACAGCACCCGACAGCGGCCAGGAGGTAGAGCAGCCCTCTCTACTCCTCCCTCACCCTCTCCTGGCGTCACAGGGGACCAAAAACAGATGCTTTTTAAAACATACTGTGATGTAGCGCCACAATATAATAAAATATAGTCTACTGGAGATGTGGGAAAACAACTGAGTGTCCTTCTTCATTACGCCCAACTCAACAAACCATGAGTCTAGCTGAGTGGCTGTACACCAAACACTGAAGTAGCTAACTATACCAGTATCAGACAATTAACATACTAAAGATAACATAAAATCTAGCTAACAGGAGAAAAAAAAACACAGAATCTCTCTCCCCTCCAAACCTGATAATCTGCCAATTGTATCAGCCAGACGGCCACAATCAATTTTGGTCTCACACTCCTCACACTGTCTGTCGCATTGGTCTGGTGAATAAAATGACTGTTGCTATGTGGTCGGTGTTATCACATCACGAAGGCCAGCAGCTTGTGACGAGAGCCCCTCGGCAATGCCAAAAGCAGCAGGCGATGATAACACCGACTGCATAGCAACGGTAATTTTATTCACAAATAAATGCAACTGAACATGTTTAGCCAGCACACATCTTCCTTATTAAAAAAAGGCATAGTTAATTAAGTGTACAAAGGAAAAACTGTTAGACTTTATTTTCGTGAAGTAGATGCTAATTGAGGTAAATACACTTTTCCTGCAGGCACTCCTTTGAAAGTAGGACTTCTAATGGATGTCTAGGATGAATGGTCACATTTTCCATATTCATTATATTAATTCCCGATTAAACAAACCTGTCATCCCTGCACTTTGAAGATGTAATTTGTTGTTTTGCAGCAGCAAATCCACCAATGACACAAAAGGCTTGCTTATGTGTTTTGCACAGAACTAGGCAGTCTGTTTCTGTACCACTCGAAGTTGAAGTACCTCTCTCTCTGGCCATATGACCTAGCAGTCACCCTCTTCTTAATTATGAGCTGTACAGCATTACTAGCCTCAATATCCCGACAGTATTCCTCCATGCAGTTGGCGCTGCCGGCAGCGTCTCTGTGGTCAGTCTCTTTGCTGCTGCTGTTGCTAGGTAGGGGGTCCTCCACCTGTTGGTTTTTAACTTCACACTCAGGTGATGTGGACTGAAGGGTGTCAAACAAGGTTGTTGGCAGCAGCGTAAATATGTTTTTTGGCTTTATTTTACTTAGCTGGTGGTTCATTCATTTTTGCAAAAACTCATGTTTTGTTAGCTATGGTTAGTTAGCTAGCTACAGTTCAGGGCACTAGATAAATGAATGTTTCTAGTAGTCAAACAATAAACACATATCATTAAAACAATTGTATTGGTTGCTGTGTACACTGTATACATTTGATTTGTGTGACAATGGTCTCAGTTTGGATTAAAATGTGAATTTACTTAGTGTGCATTATTTTACCTGATGTCTTGGAGTAGACAGAAATTAATCACACATCTACTTTTTTTCTTCCGTAAGCTTTACAATAGAGGGGAATTAGCAGTAGCACCAAGACAAATTAGTGGCAACGAGACTTGTTTAAAAAATATATAATTTATTTTGGCCTATGTGCTTCTGAGATCCTTGTTGTACATTGATTCAGCCCTTGACCCTCTGTGGTGGCTTGTCCAGAAGGCAGGAGTTGTAAAATAGCTGGCAGGACATAAAGGAAGAACTGAGAATGTGAGAAAGAGAAAG
Source organism: Aldrovandia affinis (assembly GCA_029706075.1). Lineage (NCBI taxonomy): Eukaryota > Metazoa > Chordata > Actinopteri > Notacanthiformes > Halosauridae > Aldrovandia > Aldrovandia affinis. The sequence goes on from JAINUG010000049.1 coordinate 5,303,039, forward strand.
GGTTGAGGGGCGTCTGTGGCTGCTATTAAGATTTGAAATGTACTGGGGATCCATATGCAGTGTTTTCTTCCAGTCAGCGTGCAGGAAGCTGTCTAGACAGGGTTAAAGTGCAGTTGGCAGATGAAACAAAAAGGTGGACAACAAGCGAGGCAGAAAGGAGGAGGGGGGATACTCTTCCTGACAGTGCGATATACTACATGACTTCTTGTACAATCTACAATTTTTATTCTAGCATAACGTCGTTTCTGTGCCAGCCCTGTATGAATCAAGCCAGGCCAGGGCTGGACTGGGACAAAAAATAGGCCCTGCCATTTGGCTCAGACCGGCCCATCCAGTGGCGTAGCGTGGGTTGCCAGCACCCGGTGCGAGCCACGTAAACGGCGCCCCATTTTCTGTCGACGGGGGGTGCTACGCGAAAAAAAGCTGAGACCAGTACGTTTATTTCGTGGACCAGGGGGTGCTACGAAAAAATAATTGCGCCCCTCGGAACACCCGGTCCGTGGTATAATATATATTTATATATATATAAAATAATTCTACCGGCCCTACCGGTCCTACCGGCCCAAAACTAGACCGGCCCACCAGGAATCTGCCCGGTAGACTATATAGCCAGTCCAGCCCTGAGCCAGGCCATGCAAAAACTGTATCCTCTTTCAATTTAAGGGGGTGCATAGGAATTGCTGGATGTTGAGTTCTGGCACTGATACTGAACATTAGGAGAAAAGGGCAGTGTTTTTTATTTTTGACTGATTCAATTATTTTGATTCTTTCATGCTTCTATAGGCAGACATTGGAATTCCCCCTTTCTGTCGATGACACTCCCCATGACAACACTCTACTTGTGATATTAGTCATAGTCCTTCAATAGTCATTAGCTGTTTCAGATAGAGCTTTGTAAAAAAAAACGAATTGCCATGATGCCAGTTTCCCTGGACTACTCTGGCTGGTCATTACATTACTTTTGCCATCCTTGTTAATCGCCTGAAAGGGTCATTCAAATCTACAAATTTATTCAGAACTCTATTGTAATATTCATGCCCCAGTGCTGTGCTATAGGTCCATAGGGTATACGGTCTGAAGTCTCCCCTTATTTGCATATTTGCATATTAAGGGCCTGATTAAGATGTTCTGGCGCATGAAACTCCAGCTGAAAAATCTCCAATTTCCTCTGGCAATTTACAATGACAAATTACAAGTCCTCTCTTGCTGTTCTGCTTGGGTCCCAAAGACCACTTCCCTGTCCTCCCTGTTCCTTATGGCAGATAAATCCTCAAGGTCCTTGCAGCAGTACAGATGAAGGTCCTTCTCTCTGACAGTCTCAATCATTTCCATCAATAGACCTTCTCGGGTTCAATGTTTCATCATTGCTCCCGTTGGAAGTTTCTGGTGCTGTATAATGTGTAAGTTTAGGTCAGTTTGAACTTAGCAGTGCCCTATCATTTGGACCCCTGATGAAAGCTTAAGGTAGATGTTGAAGACACGCACGTTTCATCATCATAATTCAACATTAAATATTTATGTCAGCATCAGGGAATACAAATGTGTGTGTGTGTGTGGGGGGGGGTTAGGGTTCCTTTAAATGTCAAAGATAATGTCATGGGGCATTCTAGTTTCTTTCAGTCACTTTCAGTTATTTCACTCCTTCAGGTAACATGAAGCCATGTAACCACACCACACATATTCACATACTTTCAAAAGGGTGGCTTATCCATGGAAACCTGCTGCCTCTGAAACTACTAGTGCCAGAGTAATGTGACCATTAACTGCATTAGGTAGAATAATTCCTCCATTTCCTTTTCTTTCTCTAGTGCAAAGGACCTTTGTTAATAATGTAGTGTCATGCGGAGGCTTCATTTTTCACATTGAATGCATTTGTAGGGATTCTATCTGGTGTACATTTTCTGCCAAGCACATTCAGGTTAGTGTCATAACGCAGAGAACAAAGCACGCCTGTTTGTACTCTTAGGCCTTAGCGTACACGATGTACCATGTATAAGGAAACATGCAAATCTGTTCCAGAAGACACTATTCTTAGAAGGGCTATATCACATTGTGCTGTAATGCCTGGTGTGACAAGGTCACCGATTGTGGCTCCAGTTCAATTACCAAGGGCACATCAGCGATCGTCTTTAAATACACAGGTGTGCCCTTACACCTACAGAAACACATCAAGACCTCCTCTGATTATGCCATGCTGTTCTGACAAGTGTAAACTGCAGAAAACAGCTCTGAACAGGTGCTAAACATTATTGATAAAAAAATAACCATTTATCGTTTCATCACCTTCCTTTTTGACACAATTAAAATACCATCAATGAGCCTTCGTAAGCAAGTTAACAGTTTCGGAGAGGCATACGCACATCCAAAAAACTTGCACAGGTGCTGGCCAAAAATTGAGAGTGGCAACAAGCAAAGGAGTGCCCGCACACCGCTAGAATGCACCCAGTGTTCTAGTTCACCTGCCGAAGACCATACTCTGGTCAAAACATGGTCAGTACTAGCACATTGAATCACACTGCGATCAGTCTAGCAGTGTGCGGGTACTCCTTTGCTTTTTTCATAAGCAAGTTAACATGGGCAGAGCAAATGAGTGTGATGAAGATTAATGTTTTTGTTGATGCCCAAATGGTAATTGGTGTGACATCAATGGTCCCCTTTAAGTGATTGGCGAAAGTAAACAGCTTTATTGGTAATTATACAAAGCATTGATGAAAAACATTAACACAATCAGCTAGGCCTACATGTGAAAAAGACTGTATAAATCACACTTAGTGCAGTGGAATTATAGTAATGGTGCTTTTCTGTGTTACTCCTGAGGGAAGAAAATTGAGGAAAATGGCATTTCGCTGTTTTTTTCTGTCAGCCCTGTTTTAGACTTCATTGTCCATTGAATATGATTCATGCAAGAACTGTAGCAAAACAAAAACAAGCTTACTTGGAAAGCAATTGAAACCACCATTAATAAAAACCTTGTTAGAGAAAAAATATATATAGATATGAATATATATATATATATATATATATATATATATGTGCAGTACGTATGTATGTTATCAACAGATTAATATTTTGCCCGACAGACACAAGCAACATGACACATATTCACATCTTCAGTTGCCCATAACAAAAAAGCTTAGATTATGCATTGTGTCTACACAGTATTGTTATGAATATTCCACATTTGTATTTAAATTATTCTGAAACAATCTCTTTCTAGACACACTTGACTTAATCATGGCTATTCTCTCACCTCATTGCTTCATAAAACAATTCAAATATGTGGTAGTGGAAAAAAAAGATTTAAGGGGAAAAAAATGTCCTCCTGGCATCAGGAAAGTGAAAAGTACATATTGGCTTCTAATGAGTTCTAATTTGCATAGATATGACAAAAAAGGTGCCTTGGACATGTCTGCAACAGCTGTGTGGGATAAAAGACAAATTGTTATACTATTTATGTACACGTGTAAGTAGTTTTATTTATTTATTAAGCCTTAATACCTAGTTATCTTACAACATTATCAACCTTTTTTTTCAAAATTAATTAGCACAGTAGCACAGTAAGAATATAATTTTTAGTATATATAAGAAATATGAAATTTGGTATGATAACACACAGATGAGGTTTGTATTTGGGTATTAGAGACTGCATGGACGAAACCCCAATGTCTGGCTGAGCTCGGAGATGTCTTGTAACGATAGTGTCTCTAGCCCAATCAGGCAGGGCACTGCATCTCATCCCCCTAGCTAGCTAGCTTTCTCTGAAGGCTGAGATTTTTTGTAGAGTAGCTAGCTTGCTACATTTTCCAAGTAGCTTTCCCAACACTGCACTTTTGATGTATTCATGAAGATAAAGTTAGTGATACTATTTACCTTGGCAAAATTAAAGTTAAATCAGATCAGGTCAAAGCAGCATAGGTATCAGCCTCCATCATGTCTCTGCCAACTGTAGATGTGCTCTGATTAGTTGAGAGTGAAGGTTTCTTCAGTTAAACCAAGATTGTTTTTCTGTTGACCGTTGCCAAAGCTTATTGCCCATGTGTCTCACCTCGTTGCTGGCAACATACCATTGCCAGGAATATTGCCCGGCAACATTGCCCAAAAAAAAGCCAAGTGTATCATGGCCTTAACACTGCGGATCATCCAAAGAACACTCAAGTCAAGGGTGTATGTACTTATGGAGTCAATTATTGTCTGTTTTTTTATTTGCAATTAATTAAGAAAAAGATTTAGATTAGTTTTTTTTTTTTATTACAGAGTATTTTGTGTTAATCAGGGGCACAAATCCAAATTAATTACATTTTAATTCCATGAAGTAAGAAAATAAAATGTGAAAAATGACTGGTCCTGGTTCTGAAAATTGTGTGTACTTGCTTTATGCTGGGCCAGTTTAATCTTAGAAGTACAACAACAACATATTTTATAAGTCATATTAATATATGCCATTTAGCAGACGGCTAGAGGCTATATCTACAACAAAAACAACACCAAATAATGTGAGAGTAATGGCATGGCCCAAGAGGTGGATTGCAGAATGAAAAGAAAAGAAGCTGGCCATAAACATTTTGGAGGACTCATGTGGACAATTAGGGAGGATGACAGGCCTACAATGAAGAGAAACAGCACATGGTAAATGCTGCATATAAGAAAGTATTTGTCCTGTTCTTTTCAGCTTACAAAAGAGCACATGATAAATTCTACATATACGCATATGTAGCATCAGGCTTACAAATGGTTTTCTTTTCATCTTACAAATGGGTTTCCCAAGCTGGATGCTCTCAGGAACGGTGTGATTAAATGACTGAACATGGCGACAATGTCCATGTTAATTAAATGCTTCCTTCTGGCTTAGCATTCAACATCAGATACCTATTTACAGGGCCCAGATAAAAGAAAGAGAAAAAGGGCTGAAGGATTTAAGAATGGAGACTGCCAAAGTGATAAAGTGGGCACATTTAGACACCAACGCATTGGGCACAGCAAAGCAGTCACGGATCTATGGGTGGGCCTGGGTGGGCCCAGATTGACAGCTTGCCCACCCATTCAGATTCATAATTACCTTAAATGTAAATTGTTTTGTCTTGGGGAATCGTTAGAATGATGTATTAATAATCTCTAAAAAGTGTGGAGATGCCATTGAAACAAACTGGAGACAACGCTGGATGTGATTGTTTGTCTCCATCGGCCTGTTGCTATGTTCGTTACTATGTGATGACACGGCACTTTCATAGCAGAAGTTCTCTTACGTATGTTTAGGTTACATCACGTAGCCTACTCGCGCGCCAATTCTGGGAAATCACTGCCTCTCGTGTGCGAAAGCTGCCTGCAAAGTTCCATGCCTCTGTCGTCACCACAACATTAGGGAAAACGTCCGCTGTCAAAAGTAATGACAATTTAAGGGCACTGTGGAACTGTGTTCTAGACAGGCAGACAGCCGAACGGACACTTATGGCATCATGCAAGCTTCGGCTTCCTTCTTACCGAGATCCGCCACTTCTGGCATGAAAGACCTGTTGAAAGCACCATGCGATTTATATGGCCTTGCAATCGGTGATGCTTATTTCACCGTTTTCACATCACACATCAGAGGCAAAATTGACAGAGGACAGAACTTCCCTTCACTAATCGAAGTACTCGATAGCTGCCCTGAAGACATCTTCCCCAATATTAACTGTCTATTAAGGGCCATCATAACACTCCCATTAACGTCCTGCAGTGTTGAGACTTTTCTCCGCAACAAACCGGATCAAGACACGCCAGAGATCATCGATGTTGACTGGACGCTTGAACAATTTGACACTTCTGTCTTTTGAAAGATAACTCACAGACACGTTGGACTATGACGACATTATCAACCTCTTCAATTCAAAGCCCAGACGACTCCGCCTTGTGTAGAACCGAATCAACCGATAAGGTAGTCCTATACGGGTTAATTTTTTAAAATTTACTCTGGGGCCCGCTGCGGCATGGTTATGATTGCAGCCTCTGTGAGCGAGGCAGAGAGTTCTGAATTGTGACAAACTCTAGGCTATTTGGTTATTTAATTTGTGGTTGTATTCCTGTCAGTGCACTGATGAGGGTTAGCCTATGCAATATTTGTTATTATCGCACCTGTTCTGTGTCTAGTTAGCCATCAATCTGGCTGGCTCAGAGATAGGCCTATGTGATCTCTGGTGATGTATTTTGGTGACAGTCGTGGCTGTATTATTGTTAACACTAGAAGGGCCATACACGCCAATTGGCGTTGTGATTTTAAAATTATAATTATTACAGCAGTGTAAATGCCACGATCAACTCTTTCCTTGACGTTTCCTAATTATCTATGCTGCAACTGCAGAGATTATTTCATTTTCATTTTTCAAATAAGCAACAGCAAAGATTTTTCTGCGTGACCAAAATCAAACTCCTATTTTTAGAAGTGGGAGCGCCGCTTCTGTTTCTGTTACATTTGTTGAAACATTTCTGTTAAATTTGTTGCTAAAATTAAGTGCTGCCTGGCTGAATACAGATTTGTATACAAACTTTCATCTTTCATTGTCATGTGCTTCATAGTGCGTGTCTTTAGAGATATGTGAACAACATCGTAGTGCACGCTTTCTTCAGGGACAGACGCAGGCTGCCGACTGCAGCGCGACATTTCCGTATAGTGTTAAAGTAGTTCACACATCCATACGCACACACACACACACACACACACACACACACACACACACACACACACACACACACACACACACACACACACACACACCTCGTTCTTTGTCGTTCTTTCTTTTTATTGTTATTATTAATAATATTATTATAGCCTACTTTATTTTATTTATTTTTAAAAAATTCCAGTTTATAGTTATTGGTTTTTAAATTAATTTTGTGAATTCTGTATAATATAGGTAGAGCCCTTTTGGGTTTCTTGCCTACCTTGCACCTCTCTTTTTGTTGTTATTTTCTTTATCTCTTTGCTTTTTTGTCTTATCATTGTGCAAAATAAAAATCAAATCAAATCAAATCAATTGTTGGGGTCCCCACATTGTATTGTAAATATCTAAGCCTGTTGAAGAAAACGTGCGGTGATGAGCTTCACTCAGGCCTACCCAGATTTTTCCAGGCCTACCCATCCGCCACTGCAGCAAAATCTTCCCTTTGCACAAAGCCAGGAATCAAAATAGAGTCTCTTAACACTGGGCCAGAACATTGAGAAAAGAGCCAAGATATAGTAAGACCAGCTGAGCAATATATGGTCTCTCAGATAAGTTATGAGTCAAATACCGCTGTCTACATTTTATTCTAGGCTGAATTTTAAGTCATGGATGAAAGTTGCACAGCAGTGTTGTCTCCAAGTTTATTTGTAGACCAATAAAGTAACATATAGCAATATATGTCCTGCCTTTATGGTGAAATAACACCTACCGTTGTCAAATGTACTCTAGACTTTGGTCGCGGTAACACCTTTAGCTCGCTACCCTATTTCGTCCCAGCCCCTCCCATAGACAGAACGTTGCCGTGGTGACCGCCGGGTTACGTGATGACGCTAGAGATGTATATGAGCGCGAGCGGCGGGATCTCTTTCCCTTTACCGCCATCAGCGCGGAGTTTTTTTCTTTGAGACCGCTTCACTGCGCACTGCCATCGACCAAAAGCCACCAGGAAAAACGGTAAGCGAAAGACATGTCTGTGAATCGGCTCAACTCAGCCCTGACAAGTGAATTGAACGCCTTGGTTTTTAGTAGTTGTTGTATTTGTGATGTGGGCCCGAGAGATTGTCTGGAAATAACCGTTCATGATAATGTCAATGATCGAAACGAGTAAAATGTGCTGTTCCCTAGATTGCTAGCTAACTGGTAGCTAACGATAGCTAGCTAGCTAGCTAAGTCAAAGGCAGCAGCCATTGACTGAAGCTCCACCATGATGCATGTGTTATGCACGGTACTGAAAAAGCACTGCATTTAGCATTTCGCTTTGAACATTATGTCACAGACATGTCCCGAGAGGCGCCAGTGCAATGGCGAATTCATTCTGCGATTCAAACGCAGTTCTGGAATTATTAACCCCATAGATCTGGACTTGACCTTATTTCTTGAGTAACGGCAGGGGAGTGAGTGAGCGAGGCAGTTTTTGAGATCTGATCATGTTGAAGAGAATGGAAATCATGGCTGCTTGTCAGGGCAAGTGGATAGCTAATCACTTGCTGGGATTCAGTGGTAAAAAAGAGCAAATGTAATCGCATTTGTCTACCACGGAGAGTAACGAGGACCTTTGCGCTAGTTTTATTATCGTTCTAGAACCATATAACCTAGCTGGCTACCAAGCTCAACTATCTTTCAAGTTTAAACCCGACCGCCTCGCAACTACGCAAGCAGTTAGCTAGCTAGCTATCTAGCTAACGTTCTAGTTTTTGAAGTTTCTTGCTAGCTGCTTGGAACATTTTTTTAAACGTTAAACCCTTCCAATTCAATGTCAGGAATTGTTTATGGATGCGAAGTGCACATCTAGCTTGGTACACTAACTTGTATACTCTTCTGTACCGTTGCATGCAATGGACCGCTAACTAGCTAGATAGCAACACGTTTTTCTTTACCTAGGCGTAGGGCAACACGTGGTTGACTGATGCAGGACTAGCTAGTTGGCTAGTGAAAGGTTTGCTATGTAGTTAGCAAACTGAATATTGGTGAAAAAGGGGGCAGCTAGTTCACTTGCTAGGCCAAACGTAGCTAGCAATTCAGCTGGAATTAAATAGTTTATTTTGCAGATTTAAATGGTCAGACCACATCATTTAATGGTATCTGTTTTCAAGTCTTGCCAATAACGTTACTTTCCCTTTTGACTCGAGCGATACGTGGGGAACTCAACACGACTAGCAAGCAGTCACGTACAACGTGCCACGTGAAGCGATACAGCGAATACATGACAAAACCTTGTTTCTTTCCGTAACTAGCTGGGCTATGACTATAGTCCGAAGTCTGGTATTTTTATGTATTTATTCTTAGGAGTAAATGCCCACCAGCGACTTCCAGCTGAGTATCGCCATGAAAATATTTTTGTTGGTACTTGGATTATGCTGTGTAATGAAAATGCCCGTTTTTAGTAGGCTAGCCAAAGTTTTAGAAGTGGTATAGACTTAAGGCTCATTCACTTATTAAATTCTGTTAATGAATACTACTTAATGTGGTCATGGCATGGTCAATTCCTTGTGGAGATGTCCCTCTCCCCATCCCCCCAATATAATGAATTTAAGGAAATGTGTATTATGGAACCTTGCATATTTGAAGGTTTGAAGACTCCCACCCCAGTATTGAGACTTCCAGTTGTATTGAAAAGTTCACATTTCTGATTTAACTGTAAAAAATGAGAATTTACTGCAACGATTTTCAGGCCTCTGCTATGGTATGATGTAATCTCGGGATGACTGCAGCCTTGTGATTCTCTTGTGTAGAACTTGCATGTCACAGTTGGAATCCAGTCGTGCTCTATTTGCACCTGTTCATGTAGGTCTCTTGTGTGATGTTGGAGGATGAACATTGAAAAAGGAAGAGGAACATATCACAGGAATTCCAAAATAAGTGTTGGTGAACTGACATTGATTCAATTTTTGTTGAAGAATTGGATGAATGAAAGGGTCTTTTCTTTTTTGGTGTCTACAGAAATGCTGACTTTATCTTTTGTTGACTGTGCTTTGATTTTCCCCTAACAAAAGTCAGAGCTGCAAAGGGTTGCACCTTTTGACTGTTGGAGGCTCACCTCAGTATTGGAAAGTTGCCAGTAACTAATGCTCAGTTGACATTTAAAAAGACATCACCAGCCACCTGCCGTATCATTTGTATTTTATAGTCCCAAGCACTTATTTCATTAGCCTGTCACCTTTCCTGTTTGCAAGAAAACATAATGTACATTGGGACTACAGAGCTTGTTGACTTTCCTCTAGGTTAATAAGGTGCTTTTGATGTCAGGAGTTGCTGACTGGTTGTCATGTTGCTGAGGGGGATGTTGTGCTCGGTGCAGCTGGCTGTTCAGGTTCCATTTGAAGACCAGCTATATTGTGCTTGCAGGACCATTTTCCGGTCCGAGCAAAGGCTAGTGGGTTTGTCTCCTTTTGACATGCTTGTATTGGCTAAATGGATTGACACATGGATGTTTTTAATATCTGCTTCTAGTTTTTGTATTTAAATAACTTTAAGAAAATCATAAACTGAAATGGATGGTGTGGGTATGGGGCCAGAATACAATTGAAGTCTTCCATGTAAATCTTCATAAGTTATTGTGGGTGCATATTTGAAAGTGTTATTAAAACCCTGCAAAAGCGATGTAACGTTCTCAGAGGCGAGAGACATTTCACAGAAAATGGCAACCGATTCTGATGTTAGCCTTGCGCCTATGTTTAGGACTTGGAAAATGTATATATCACCTTCCTTGAATGAAGAGGAATGTGATTATTTGTGGAAAATTCAAACCTCTATTGCATTGAGAAATGAAAGCATCTTGGTCAGCATAGCATCGTGAACTTTTCAACTTGAAGCTAATTCTTTCTTCTTGCTGTGACCGCGACCACACTTACTGGTTACCATGATTCAGCTATAAAACAATCGAAATTTTACTAGCAAGGTCTTTTGCAGGACTGGCATTGGTAAGAAACAAGAGCTTTCACTGATATTTTCCAGCTTTAAAACCAACGTATAGATGTATTACTGCCACCTACTGGGCTGGAGTGTGGATCAGATTAGTTTGTGATGAAGATGATATTAGCATACATTTTTTATTGGGTATGTTTACACATTTCCTTTTTTTGATCAATTAAGAAATGGCTAGAAAATTGCTCGACTAACATTGTGGATTTGGTTGCAAAGGAGAACAGCATTGACACCTTGCTTGTTAGTGTTGAACTCTTCTCTGGAGAGTGTCTAGCAACTGCTTAATTGAGATATGAAAAAATATGAATTTAATTGTAGTAACCCCCCAAAGGTATAGGGAGCATCCTTTAGACGGAAATCGAGTTTGAGAACTTCAACCAATACATTTTGGGTCAGGAAGAACTTTAAAACTGCATTTCACATTCACAAACCATTGCAAAAAGACTGGCAAAACAATGAATCCCAAAACACTTTGATCATTTTAAGACCAGAGTTAAAAAAAACCTGTAAGGTTGAATCCCTATTTATTTATTTAAAGCCTTCAACCCGTGGTTCATTTTTGACCCATTTGACCCTACCCTCCAATCGTCTGTCTACATCTCTCTCTGCCTCACCCCTCCCCCCTTCCCCCATGGGCACTGCTCTCTGCCGTTACAAGGTGGCTATAATCTATGCGTAATCCCTCTTACACCATGGCGAGGTCATGATGCTGTCTGTGGCATGGATCGGAGGCTTTGTTTAGCACCAGTGCCAGTGGGCTAACCAACTGCATCGGTAAGCAGGCCAGATCAGTAGGCTGAGACTTGTGCTTTGCTATCAGGTTACCCAGATAAAGCCTGCAACGAAAACTGTCCTCTTTAAAAGTCTAATCCTTAGCCCGGCCTTTATTCTGCTGAGGAAACAGATTTTTTGGGCCTTCAACAAGCTCATTTGATGGATTTTAAAATATCACTTCATAAATGTATGGAGAAGTAGGGTTGCAAATGGGTGTAACGTTTCCAGTAAATTTCCATGGGAACTTTGGTTTGGGAATTGGCCCATGAACAAAAGCATTTAAAATCATATTTGTATTTATTTTTTATAGGTCAGGTTTACAGATACAGGTTTATTATGGCTTTGTTTTGTGCCCAGACCGTGTAATCCTGAAGAGGTGGATGAACACTTTGCTCCCCCTATTGGTGATGCAGCGTTGTGCATGCCCAGCTCACATTTCCGTCACATAATCATCAAAACAACATTTAGTCATAGCATCCTACCTGCTACATTCCAAATTGTTAGATGTATGCCACTGTAATTTCGGAAAATTGTTAATGGTATAATTAGAGCTATATATATATATATATATATATGTTACTGAATAGACATTTGATAATTTAATGGAGTAGCTATGCCTTCAGATTTGATTCTAGTATCTTCTCTAAGTGGCTGACATTTAAATTCCCCAATAAATTAATTGTCTTCATTTTTATTTAATATTCTTCCTCCCCTCTTTCTAGGAATTCCCTGGACTGAACCAAAATGGCAGACATCGACAAGTAAGTACCTTTTTCTGGACTCGCTCTCCATTTCAACACAAGTAAATGGCTTGCTTTCTGTTCAAGTTTCCCTTTAGCGACTACACAAAGCAACCTAATGTCATTCTTTCTTGATGGGCTGTGGCCTAGTCATGCATGCATAATAGCATCAAATGACACAATTGAGTATTGGGGGTGGGGCGGGGTGTGGGGGTTCAAAAGCACATTTCCTGTTATTTCCTGCCTGGTTCCGTTTTGGACTTTGAAGGAGCACTTCCTTCCGGCTCCTGCCTGGTTTGTAAATGTTGATGTGCCATTTATCCTCTATGATGTGGTGAAATGCGGAACATAAAGGTTGTTGAGCGCTGGCGCTCAGAGGGAACCCCCGTCCCACACAAAGGGGGCATGCACCACACTGATAAGATCTTGTACGTGTTCAGGAAGCCGGGCATGATCTTGGGGGGTCTGTCTGGTGTTCTTGGTGATATGAGACCCCTGTCATGTTTCCCAGATGTTGCCTATTTGCTATATGTTTACGTTTGAGTCCCTGAAGTAATGAGGGTGACTGTGTAAATTGGATTTGTCTGTAAAGGACCCCGGTAGACTTCACTTGGTGCATAACTTATTTTCTCATCCAGGGTTATTTAAACTTGAACGTATGTACAATTATATATGCTGTAATATGGATATCATACATCTGGATATTTGCTGGAGCATATGTCAGTAACTTTCTGACTGGCATAGGGAACGGTGGGTGCACATACATTTCTAATGATACCTGTCCCACTTAATGTAATGACATTCTGTTTGGTGCACTTGCCCCACGTTTGAAGGCGCAGAGTGTGAACGGACAAATCAGATTCTGGTTGCATTTACAGCAAATGAATCGGTCGCACCAAAATTTATCCGTGGCTCAGCGCAATGGGAGTAATTAGTAACAGGTTAATATGTCACCAATTTGCTTTTGCGCATTCACGCATTGCAAGACCAAGACAAAAAGGGGAGGAGAGATTAGGTGCACCACCCATAAGTAGGGCCATGTCTGCAAAAATATTAATATATTCTCACAATCTACAAATATAGATGCTGAGAATGACTATAGACATGTCTGAATGTAGACCTATTTCTAGAAAGATTTTGGGACATGGGATCTAATCCCCTATGTTATACTTCCTTAGTTACACAAATTCAATAAAATGGTGCCAAGTGAAAGAATATCTTAAGAAGACCTAGCCCTTGCATTTATGAATAAAGTGCATATATAATAAAGTATTCATAATGCTGTCCTAGATATAGGACATGACTGTAAAGAAGGCTTGTTCTTACAGCTGTCAAACTGATTTTATATTTTACAATGTCAAAAACTTTTAGATAAATATGCATCTAAAGACCGTAATTATCAGCTTTTGATTTTGGTGAAGCCAAAAAGGATGTAACGTTTGCGAGACGTTGTGATTCCTGCAAAGTAGGCTACTTGGATTCGGACCGCTACAAATTGACCAGATCAAATGTGAAAGAATAACTTTTTTTTGGCAATGACACAGAAAGGTGCATCTATTCTCCGAAATAATGAAGATTATGGTTGGGAATCGCAAAATGAGAACGAGCAGAGTTCCAAGAAAGAATGTGTGCTGAGTGAGTACGCCTGCATGTGAAGGGAGTGATATTCTGGCACGGAGTGGAATTTTGACACAAAACCTGTCGCTTGAAAGAATGAGGTGATTTATTTGGCGTGAGGCGAAATTGCGTTGCTCCCGATACAACTAGCCCAAAGTTAAGGTGGAAGATAGCTAGCTAACAATAACTCTTTAGCTAGAAACACAGGCTAGCCATCTACAGAGGCTACAACAGAGGCCCTATTACGAGGGCTAAGTGTCAGTTGTAGCCTGCACACCATTTTATATGTTCTAGCAAATTCGGGGGGCAGCAATCGACAATCTGTAGTGAATCTGGCTAGCTAGCTTATTTGTTACTGGCTTGCTGCACAGTATTTGAATCTAGTTGGCTAGCTTGTAAATTATGATTTGACCAGCTTGATAGCTAATGTGGGCATGTATACTTGTGTTGATCGACTGGGGATATACAAGGTCAGTTGTTGTTTTTAGCCTGAAGACTTGAGTCGTGGGTGTGTTGAAATCCTATCTCTTGTTTATCCATGGATATTGGGTTTGTGCAGACACTGCATAGACTTAATATTTTAGTTTGTGCAAGGGAAATGATCAGGATTGCACCTGTGCGCCGGATATAATTGGTCCCACCGTGAACATTCTTGGTCGTATGCGACCCAATTGGCCATGTGTAGTATGAGGATCTACCTCCAATCAGGAATCAGTTATGGGATCTCTAGCCATGCATCATGAAAGTGGGTGTCCTGGGAAACCCCACCCTGGACCTCATTATTCTACTTCTACACGGCTGACTGGTTAGCTGGCTAGCCCTCTATATGTCAAGGAAAGCTTGTTGTGCTATCCACGTGAAACCATTTGGCGCACGAAGACTACTCGGCCCCTGTCCGGCATGTCCTGGAAGTATGTGTTTGTGCAGCTCTGGCTGCTGGAGATGCCACAGTTCTGCTTTTGGCATCTGGAGTTCTTGTTTTCACAACTGCTTGCCATCCCCATGTCACAACTGCCCGTCCGGCCACACGACACCGATTTTGAGTTATTGTCCCTCGACAGGCTTCAAGGACAGAGCGGTCCGGGCAGAGGGGTCAGCGCAGTGCGTGACAACCCCTCACTTTGGTTTATGTAGTGGCCAGGTCCTGTCATATAGGAGACTGGGTGTTGCGTTGTCGTTTCACGCATGGACGTAATTCCCCGTCGCGGTTAACAGACACCGATGTGCAACCAGCACGTTTAGCACCATGAACTTGAGCGACGCCCCTAACCTCAAGACAGGAATGAAGTGTGGCATCCAAGCATGCGTGAAGAGAATCCGTTAGTGGTCTCCCAGCTCTGAACAGAAAAGGATCATCAAAGCACAGCTATGCTGCCGGTGCCCCTCCCTGCACCTTTGAAAGAGACTGTTGCAAGGCTTTTGAGACTGAGGTTGAGGCTTGGCCTTTTGAAAAGCATTTAAAGCATTGCTTTACCTTGAGCGGGGTTACAGCTGGTGAAGCTTTACATTGCGAATATCATATTTAAATTGTATCCAAATCCATGGGCTTGTCTGAGACGCTTAGTGCATGTGATTCAATGCATTTGTTTATAACGCGACAAAGTATGCATGTGTATGTTGTCGTGTGTTAGATGTCGCATCGTATATGCTGTACAAAGCTATGTGCTGTAGTTTTGAATTCAGTATATGAAGTGCTCAGTTGGAATTCGATAAAATTCGATACATCAAGGTGTAGTTCACAAAAATGCAGTTAACGTCCTAAATCTGCCAATTCTACAACGTGCTTGACATGTCTGGCGCAAATACACAACCTTTGTTTCTGATGGTAAAAATGTGATGAATATTGCCATTCTATTGATACTGCTGTATATTGGTGGTCTTCAAACCCATTTGTGTGCCTATAATAGCCCTTCCAGGTTGATGGAGGCTTATCACAAGGCGTTCATTCACAGTGATGAACGAATGGTGGGAGGGCCGATGTTTGTGAGAACCCGTGTCCCTTGCTCTCCTCTGCAGTAAGGACCAGGCAGAGCTGGACATGGCAGATATGGAGGACGTGGAGGAAGTGGAAGACGAGGAGGCCGGCGAGGATGTCAACAGCAAAGGTAGGAATCCTCCACTCTCAAAAAACGTGTCTGGGGCCCATGTTTTATTCTCTTGTGCTACAAACTAGGCTGCACAAGGGGCATATTTGATTTTGGGACAACCTTTTCAGCTCCTGGTTGGATTACGTCATACCCCATCGCAGTCTTGCTACAAAACTGCTAAACAGTCACATGGGCCCGTGGGAAGAAATATGAGCTGGTCTTTTAGCGCCAAAAGAGGCGCCCGGCTTCATGAGCTCTGGGATTTAGTTTCAACTTTCAGTTTCAGTTTGTGGAGCTGAGGCCCACTGTTCTCAACCTAACAGTGCTGGGAGTGGCAGTGCAAACCGAGCTGGCGAGACTTTCGGTCTCTGGTGAAGGAAAATACGAAATGAATAGGCAGCGAGCGTCATTTTCTTGTTTTTCCTGCTCAAACTATTCGGCTGTGCAAATGTCAAGCCATTTCCCTTTGTAAACCATGATTTCCAGGCAGCACAAAGTAGGAGTTTATTAAATGTTTATGGCCCGTAGGAGAAGCCTTGATTACTCGTATTTAATATGCAAGACTTAATCAGGCAGAGCCTTCTCCCATTGTTAGTTAATGCCTCTCGTTGATGGAACGGACAAGCGGATCTGCGCACTTAATTTTCCTCAGCCTCAAGCCAATTGTTGAACACTCTGTTGTTTATTAATGTCAGTTGTCCTGATGAATTTTTGGAATGCCTTTTGTTGCCTGACTGAAATAGCTTTTTACCTTTCTATTTTTAGGTTGTGTGTCATAGAGAAACGAGTAAACTCCGATTATTGGTGTTCCAGAAAAACGTGTACTCCTCTGTGACTCTGCTCTCACAACAGTGCAGTAGTCTCAGACCGTAAAGGATTTCTTTAACCGACGGTGCTGGAAGTATTGAGCGCCCTCACTGCATCCGTAGAGTTGCGTGCCATTCCCCCAGTGATCCCGTTAAGCATTTAACAAACCTGTTGTTTCTGGGGTAGACAGTGTGTTCTGGTGCGGTTTCGGTTAATACGGTTCCTGTCAATGTCCTCTTAGAAGCGGTACTTTCAGGGGTTGGTTGGTTTGGCCCGACTCGGGGCTCTGACAGAATTATTTGGGAATCCTGATTCATTCACAGGTGAGATGCGTTGGGTTTGATTAAAGATGCCTGGCTCTTTCTCTGCCCGCAGCTCGTCAGCTCACAGCCCAGATGATGCAGAACCCACAGATCCTGGCAGCGCTGCAGGAGCGACTGGACGGGCTGGTAGGGTCCCCTTCAGGCTACATGGAAAGGTATGACACCGTAGTAATTTATGCCATTTAATACGTGCCATTTAGCGGACACTTTTATCCAAAGCGACTTATAGTAGTGAATGCATACGTTTTTTCAGTGTATGTAGTCCCAGTGGGAATAGTAGTATTGCACCCAAACCGTTTCTTGGCTACTGTACTGGCAAGTGTATAGAGTTGGCAAGCCATGTTACTTGTGCTAGACACCTTGTGTCCGATTCAATCCACAATATACCCACCCATTCAGGCAATCAAGTTGTTGGCATCATTAACTTACGTTAGGACTTTAGTCATGTATCACATGGTCCTGGATTGCTACCCAGGTTTGTTTCACTTTTGCTTATGTTGATGCACTTTGATTCTTTTGTGTTGTAAGTTGCTCTGGATAAGATTGTCTGCTACATGAATGTAATTTAAATGTGAAGTGTTCAGTGAGTAAAATTGCGAAATGTGAAGATGGGAGGTGAAGTCTGCCCTTCAAAGTTAATAGAAAACCAGCTCTGGACTAAACTTTCCATCAGCACTTTGATGAAATGGATGCTAATGGAAACTGTTAGACTGTTGGCTAGGTGTAGGCAGAATTCCTGTGGTGTGGGGATCTCTTTTCACTAAGGAAAGGACTAAAGATTAAATCCACGAACGCATTCGATTCTCGCTTCCATTAAAGCGCACGCATGCCCATAATATTGTTCTTGCCATTATTTCCCATTGGAAATTAACATCCCATGTTAAGATGTAGCAGGATTATGAGCCAAGAAAACTGCTATGTGCGACTGGGTACAAAACTCAGGACAGATTCACAACATGGCTGGCCCAGTGTTCATACCATGGCTGGCAACACAGTTGGATGACAGCTCTCGTGTCGTGTGTGTCGTCCCCCCCACCCCAAACTGGCACTATTAATCACCAACGGTTATTAATGGAAACGGCCTTCCAGAGAACTGGCGCAGTCGTCACCCCCACAGAGGGAACTGGACCCCATCCTCCCCCACCCTTTCACAAGAGCGCACCACCTCCACCGTCGGCGCAGACATGATGAGAAATGATGGGGCGATTGTCCCCGCGTCTGTGCCCTGCCCCTGAGCTCACGCCCAAACCCCCAGCTACATCGGCCTGTCATGGCTTTTGGCGATGCATAATTTACGGAATGTTCCAGGCTGACATGTTATGATGAAGAAATGTAGTGATGTACCATTTATAAATTAGGTGGGTTAATGGTACACTTCTTATTGCTCACAGTGAGTGGACCTCTCACTATGGGTTGTATGATTGTCTGGGACATGTGAAATAGTTTTTTGCTTGGACAATGGGACAATGTTTTAGAAAATAAACAAAATCTATGCATAATATGACATGCTGGAAACATTAGAACCATTACAACTATCAGTGGACCAATGTCAATAAGTTATCTGACCAAAACAGATTTTACTGTTCAGTTAGAGGAATGCTCTCAGCTTTCTAGAATTGGATATGTTTTTCCATCTGTGTTTTTTTTCTTCTCATAGCTGTTCCAGTTGGCCAGAACTGCAATTTCTCTCAAAGCACTGCTTACATAGTTCAGAGCATGAAGTCCTGCCTACTCCCATATCTGAGAGTTGTCTGAAATGAACAAGATTTCTGAACCTATAGTATTTTCATGGACAATTTAGTAATATCCTGATTCACAAAAGAGGGTCATAGAACATAGAACCATCAAGGTGTTGATTTTGTTTTTATTACTTCATATTGCAACAGTTCTTAGAGAAGTGAGAATAGCCAATGGATTCAGATGGGTGCATGCAGGACTTCCTGCTCTGAACTATGTAGGCACACATAAGCAGTGCTTGAAGAGAAATCCCAGTTCTGGCTAACTGGAGCAGCTATGAGACCATTGAGTAAATCAAACAAGTTTATTTGAGGTAAGGAAAAACGTGTCCAATTATAGAAATCTGTGAGCAAGCAGAACAAGCTGTTGGTTTCTGTCATCCCCTGAGTGTCCCACTGTTTCGGCAACACATGCTACAATGCGAGCTGTTCCTCATATTTCTGGATGGTGCCACCTAGCTAGCTAAATAGGTGAAATATTCTGTGAAGAGAAGCTAGGGAACTCTATATAGCCAACTCTGGGGAAATTAAAAATGAACATCCCTAAACGATATAAAAGCTGAATTCAAACATTGAACCGTACAAAACATCAAAGCTGCCTGCACATACTGATCCGCACAGTAGTAAATTCATGTGAATCCGTTGCTGCTAACTTGTGTATGTGCTGAATTGTATCAAAACACTCAACCAATCATAAATTGGAGACAAAAAAGGACCATGACTTTATAAGACGATCCTCTTTATCATATTTGATAGCTTATGATATTGCGTCCAAAACAGTGGAGGAATTTTAAGATTTATAGCCCGTGAAGATGTGAATGAGAACTGATTTTCAACTGATTCTAATTTCTTCTTCAGTGTCCACACTACTAGGTGTATGTGAGCCCCAAATTATTATTAAAATACAACAGCGGTTGGTTAGAAGCCATGGCTGATATTGGTGTGAAGGTTTGGCAGCAAGTTAATTGGCTGGAAAGCTAAATGGCGACCCTGTGAGTTGTTCTCGCATTGCAGGCTAGCAAAGCTAGTCGAGTCCCTGGCTTTTGACCTGATTGGCCATTTAAGTCGGAGGTCATCTTCGAAGCTTAATGTTTCCATATGAAATGAATGGGCTCAATTCATTTTCAATGGCAATTTTTGCACATTAAATTGTTCATAATCAATAAAGTATAATTAGCATCAAACAGACTGCTCTGCTATGAACCGAATAAAGTCAGACTGGAGAGCCTCTCGGCAATTAAATGTTCAGTTCTCAACAATACATGCCCCCCCAGGGGAAGAATACAGCACTGAGAGGGACAACAGGCAAGGGGGCTCCAGTACAGCAACTCATCACAAATTCTCTACAATTCCACTGTAGTCCACTGCATGTAGCAGACTTTAGCCATGATTACGTGAAAGAAACTGATATTGGCACTTACTGAAATATTACATGAGACCTTAACCTGTGTTGATCTAAAAATGAAGAATATATATATATAGTTCCTATTGATATGCTTTTTTAAACATTTTAGTATTCATTAAGTTATTTTAAGGATAACAAACTGTTAGAAGGCGGTCCTGGGGACCAATGGATGATGGGCTTTTCTCTCTCCAGTTTACCCAAGGTAGTCAAGAGGCGTGTCAACGCCCTTAAGAACCTCCAGGTCAAATGCGCCCAGATTGAAGCAAAGTTTTACGAAGAAGTGCATGAACTGGAGAGAAAGTATGCTGCTCTCTATCAGCCCCTGTTTGATAAGGTAAGGATGCCCACCATGTCTTTGAAATGTTGGTTTAATATCCAAAGGGATTACCCTCCACGCCCCTGCTAGAAGGCTTTTTCATTTTCAGCTTCTCAAACCCAGCAACTACCTCAGGCTACAGATTATAGTGGGATGTAAGTTGTTCCTATGTTCCGCCCTGCTGTTAATCATTAGCAAACAGTTTTCCAATGCAAAGGGGTGAATACCTCTGCCTGTTTAAGATGCTCTTGAGTTAACGTGGAAGTGATGTTGAATGAACAGGTTGGAGTACACCATCCTTTTCTGACCTCTACTCTCACCAAGATCCTGGGAATAACTGGGTAATTAACAGCACATTAATATGCATGTTGCTGTGGTTCAGCTGATCACTAAATGATCTTCAATGTTGACCACATGCTGCCCTGTGCACAACGCCCATGTACGACTCTTCAACTAATTCTCAAACTCATTCAGAACTTGAAAAATGTTACAAAATCATGAATGCATCTTGTCAGGTGTTGTGTTGTCAGGCTCTTTTGGTGGAGAACTGTAAGCTTTTTGTTCATCTCAGTATCCAAATATTGACCCACTAGCTCAGTATGGAGCGGTCACAAAGTAAGTGTAACCAAATAATACGATGCAATATAACTTTAACTCCTTAATTCCAAGGAGAAACTTCATTTTGGGCTCGGACAGAGTACAAACACATGGACGATTTATAGCATCCATTTCTGCATACTGTATGATACCATTCTGCATCTGTGTGTCAATGTTGTAGCTTATACACACACAGCATTCAAAGAACATTCAGTAACATTCAGCATTCAGGTACAAGTTCAATACAAGTTAGGTCATCTCTTGCAATTCATACTGTTCTGTGATTTACGATATTACCCTGTAGGATGTTCAGCCAGGGAGCCTACAGTAAACATCACAACTTATTTTCTCCATGTTTCTCAAAGCAGCTGGTTCATCACTGTCCCAAGAATTTAAAATGAACCAGGAGCCTGGGGTTTTCAGGGCAGGGCAGTCATTTAGAGCTGGTGCCAGGGGGAAGCTGCTCATTTTATAGAGGGCTAAAATGGTTATCCATGTTTCTTGTCAGAAGTTTAGAAACCCCCCCACACAGAGGAATGTAGTGGTAGAATGTGTTTTATTTTAATATTGCAGGCAAAAGATTGTGTAATGACCTATTCTAATGTATAACTTATATATGTGTGTATAAGGGTGAGATTAGATTGAATAGGGGCCTCATGATTTTTCAGAAATGCCCCTTAACAATACAGACTCCAGTCTGTTCCAGGAATCCAGCAGGTATGCAGAAATGTTGAAAGCATTCAGTTGGGTACATGCATAGGAGGAACCTGCTAAATGGCCGTCTTACAGAAGTAAATATGTGGTTTGGCACAATGTGTGCTTTCTCTTTCTTCATCCAGCTCTCATTTTCGTGTTGTGTTGGTGCAGGAAAGGGAATTATCCAAAAAGACTTTGCAAAACAAATAGGACTTCCCAGCTTGACCTGCTTGTGGTCGCCTGTAAACCAGATGAACGAACATTTGTAACAATATCGGGTGCGGTGCGAAGAAATGCCACCCCGCTGGACCAGATCTGGAAGTGAGAATAAAACCAGAGCATTTGTTGCAGAACCAATGCAACACATTGGGATATTTCCTCTGGTTGGCCATTTGCTTTAAAATGATCATTTGGGTCACTGACCAGCATTGGCTGGTAATTTGTCTGCGATGAAAATGCAGGAACAAGAATAATTTACGTTAAGCAGTAACCAATAAAGCACTGTGCTGTAAACAAAAGGGGCAAATTGACGGATGTTATGTCCCAGTTTATATTGCAATGTGCACATCTAAGTTTATTACAGTACCAGTTAGAGATGCACCGATTGCGATTTTCTTGGCCGATTCCGATTTCCAATTTTTGATTAGTCTGACCTGCCGATACCGATTTTGGCCGATTCGATTTTTTTCCTAAAAACAATAATTGACAACTTACACAAACATTTTTGTAACTTTGCTTTAATAGAAAATTAAGATTGACAATTCTGAGGTAGGTCAGAAGCATGAGGTAGGTCTCACTAAACACATTTCAAAATAAAAAAGTGTTCCAGGTTACTGGACAGAGCTTTTCTTTTTTTGTGCAAATTAAATTCAATGATGAATAAAAAGAGAATCCAACAACAGTGGCATGTAGCCTTTAAGTAATAAATAAAAAGAAACAAGAGTAGTTAAAATTTACTGATGGTGACAGACCATTAGTCCGGAAATATTTTTTAAAACACTAACGTTATATTCTGATGACAGATGACACAAGCCCTTTTCCATTAAATAATTATATGGCTTCAACTTGACGTGCATCAGAAAGTTATTGCGACAATGCTAATGGAAAACAGGTTAGTTCGAACCTATGATGCGCTAGACTAATTTGTTTGCTAGAGGTGGATTAGAGTAGATCCCAATTCTATATAGTGCAATGGAAAACACTTGTAGCGATATAAGGGCGGATGTTTCAGTTGCGGAGCTTGTCAAAGGCATTGAAACAAGCCGCTCTTCAGCAGAATTTCGTTATTTGCGTGAGTCAGGTAGCCTAACGACTACGACTTTAACTAGCTTCAAAGCTTAGATAAAAATGTTTCAAACTAGGAGTAATTGGAAAGAGGCGATGCTGCTGTTTCTGAGTTTGTTTGATAGTGGAAACGCACAGCTGGCACCTTCATGCACAACACAGTTAATACACAATTTGTGGTTTAGCTAGAAATCGTTAGATGAATTTATCATTAGGTCTAATAAGTTCGATTTGTATGAGTGAATAGCACTGTTTCATAACGTCACTCATTAGCGAACATAATGATTTCAGTGCAATTCAGTGCTTCAGCAGGGCATTATTAGCCTACGTCAGGTTTATGCACTACCACTATGTTCTATTAATGGAAAATGGTTCAGAGGAACCGAACTAGCGCAACGAAGTTAATTGTTAATTAACCCCCGGTACCTACGGTACTGTAGAAAAACGACTACCGTCAGAATTTGGGCATCGACTTGGTACCTGGGTGATGACTTTTCAAGTGTCTGATTAGGTTGGTCGTTCGAGCGTTTCGAGGTTGTTCCTCCGCGGCTTATTTTCGATTGACATGTATGACAAACTGCAAGCTTTAAGTCGTCTTCACTGACTGTGAAAAACGCCCATACTAAGGACATGTTGAGGCGTTTTCAGTGCTGCGCTAATCTGATCTGTTTGCATTGGCTCACGGGTGCGTGCACGTCACGTGAAAAAGAGGGGGGCGAGGAGCCAACCGGCGCACAGAATCGGCTATGTGGAGTGATCGGGATCAAGTCACCGATTGAGGCCGATCAGCTGAAAATCGGCCATTTCCGGTCAGAGGCCGATCGATCGGTGCATCTCTAGTACCAGTACACTACTGAGTCATCTTTTATAGTTTTTTGTATGAGATTGGTGATCATATTGGGGGAGGGGGGTCTTTGACTATTGCTCCATACAGAAACTTTCAAGATCTTCAGATCCTTTATTCTGCACTTGTGGAATGCCCTCTTCAATTTATACCACAAATTTTCAATCCGGTTCAAGTATGGATACTGAGGTGGCCATTGCAAAACGTTAATTTTGTGGTCCGTTAACCATTTCTTGGTTGATTTTGGGGTATGCTTGGGATCATTGTCTTCAGCTTCCAGGCAGAGAGAACAAAGATTTTGGACCAAATATCTTGGTACTTGCTGGATATCGTGATTCCACTGACCTTAGCAAGAGCCCAGTCCAGTAGGTGCAAAACCACCCCAAAATAAAGGATCACCACATTTCACCAAATTCTTCAACATAAGCACCCTTCTGACGCCAATTGGTCTGCGTGGCCAAAATGCTCAATTTTGTTCTCATCTGTGTTTCTGTCAGAGTTCCAGTGCCGTTTTGGCAAACTTCAGATGCTTATTTTGACTGATTACACTCAATAAAGGCTTTATTCTGGCAACCCTTCTAAAAATGGTCTGATGGCAGATTAGGATACTTTGTGTCCCTGGGATGGAACCATGTTTTGTGGATCTCAAACTGTGGCCCTTGGACAATGGAGATTTATTTTTGTTGTATTTTACTTAAAGGAATTATAGGTGGTGCAAATCATTGTGACATATTTTGGGGAAAAGAAATATAATGTATAAAATAAAATAATATAGAATATAATTTCCCCTTGTATTCAGCATGCACTACAGCTAAGGGTATGTTTTTCACCACCTCAAGAAGCTACAGTCCCTTTCTGGTCCTCAAGGCGATCCTGTAGGCATTCTAATTTCAGTAATTAGTGGCAATTACTCAAATGAACATGACCAATTATACAATTAAGTACCAATCTGTGTGTTGGTGCAAGGAAACAAATCTGCAAATTGACGTTTCATGACCTCTACAACAAGTCATGAAAGAGGAAACAACAAATTATCTGACAATGGTTAAATTCAACACCAAAATATAAAATACTGCGCTGCCTGAATTTTAAGGAAAATCAAGGCATCCTATCAAGAACGGTGTTCTTGATATTTTTATTTTGTCTTCAGCCTGTCCAAAAAACCATTTTACTTTTGCTTTCAATTGTTTTTATAAGTTTGTGTGGTTTAAAAATATCTGCCCACTCATTTCAGCTTATCAGTTTCTCTGCTCCAGGACAGGTGTAATATTTCCTACAGAAGTCTCAACAGACATATTTTCACAATCACAAGCAGTAGCCTACTCACAAATCAATCAGTATGATTAGGTGTGGGTGTGTACAGTGCCAACGGCTGACTATTCTACTACACTGCAATATGCACCTCATTTGTGCTAATTGAATGATTACTTGATATCACAATGCATTGATTGCTTAAAACAAGTAGATTCAGAAAGTCCTCCATCGACCTCGGAGTAGGAGGACGGAACTGCTGGTTCCTGACAGGTGGTGAAAAAAGCATGGCCATTAATTATAGCCCATTTCCTGTATTGTTTATTTTATACAGCCTTATTAGCTCATGATTATCAAGGGTGTGAATAATTTGAGGATACCGTAAATCTGTCAATCTGTTCAGACGATGGGCTGTATCAGGTCGGGTCACTGGCAATCCTTGAGCATGATGTCAGAGTTACCCAGGTGTATCATGGGGTGGAAGTGCGATGTATCGGGAAAGTACACTACCTACATCTTACCATCTTTCAAGATTACGTATTCCATTCCCTCAGTCTGTCTGGTGCGCAAGTTACTTGTCCTGTTTTGCATTTCTGAACGTATATATTGTCTAAATTGTACGTTTATGTGAATAATTTGCATAAGAATATGATTGTTAATGCTGTGGCATGCCCCCCAGCGAAGTGACATTGTCAAAGCTGCATACGAGCCCACAGACGAGGAGTGCGAGTGGAAGGCGGATGAGGAGGAAGAGCTGACAGTAAGTAAGCAGGTACAGGAGGCTCCCATACCTGCATGCTTCTCCACACCATGGGGGGGAAGGGGGACGGGATGTGATATTTTTACTGCATCAAATGCTCTGACTCGGAAAGCCTGTTCTGAGATTTTGCGTAGTGGCAAAATTGGATTATTTTATCACTTTGGTAAAGCACAGGTATCGCCTTGTTCAACATTAAAGCTCTGCAGAATTATGGATTTTATCCTCATTGACGATGTGAAAAAGTAACATTTCAACCAATGTCGATCCCTACGCTATTTTAATGTGTATAAAAGCGAACGAGCTGTACTGAGAACAATTGAGACAGATGTGATGACTCATCGGTTGATAACACCAGTGTTTAATTTACCTGAATATAAATGCATGTGTATTTTTTACTATTAATGTATTAATGTAAGTTTATTTTTTTGTATTTTTAGGAAGAGATGAAGGAAAAGGCTAAAGTGGAGGAGGAGAAGAAAGATGAGGAGAAAGAAGACCCCAAGGGAATCCCAGAGTTCTGGCTTACGGTGTTCAAGAACGTCGACTTGCTCAGCGACATGTTGCAGGTACGTCACTGGGAGTCAGAGGGAGAGGGAGAGAAGCCGGTAGTGAGAATGTTCCGGAATGTAGGTCATGCAACATCAGTTTACAAGGGAGGAAAAATTTAGATTTACCTGGTAAAAGCTTGGGAATGCTGCCACCTACTGGTGTATCAAGACCATTAACCTCAGTACTTGGATTCACATATGGGTTCTTGTGTACTGTATTGTATTATACGTATTTATTTATTTATAGGACACCTAGACCTATTCTGAGAAATTGACTGTACTTCATCTCAGTTAACATTTGATATTGAACACCCAGGGAATGTACACAGGGAGATGTACCAAGCACACATATCAGAGAGGTTGTGACTCTTAGAAAGCTCATTTATAAATGTTTGGTTGGACAATTAAGCATTTTCCCTGTGTATTTTGTCTTTGAGACTGTTTCTTATGCAGTAGCAAGTTGTGCTAGCTTTATTAGCTTCGTGTCACATGCATAACAATGAACTCTAACCAAGTATCAACTCATTTCTTCTAGGAACATGACGAACCAATCCTCAAGCACTTACAAGATATCAAAGTCAAGTTCTCAGATCCAGGCCAGCCAATGGTAAAGTTTAATGAACGTTTTATTCTTTTTTTACGTAAATGTTTTTTATTATTATTTATTTTGAAACCGCATAACAGCCACATAACATAAACATTACAACGAAAGGAACAGAATGAATAACGTGGAAAAACTAGAAGTTAATGACAAGTTAAAACAATAAAATACTAAATACATTGATACATTTAGAAGTATATAACACACTGGTTTAATTGGCACTATTTGATGACAGTAACAAGTTGGACATAAGACATTTATCATCGTGATTGTTGATTAACGCTAATTGTTGACTCATTAAATGGCATTGCGGCGACGCTAGAAGGTGTAGGTGTGCATATCAATCCACAATCATGCATTGCATTTTTATGTATTTATATATAACACACACACACACAGTTTTCTGAGTAGATTGCTTTTGTCATCTAAAAACATTGTCTTAGAAGTCTCCCTTCCCACCCACATCCCTTTCTCCTTCCTTCTCCCAGAGCTTCACGTTAGAATTTTATTTTGAGACCAACGACTTCTTCACAAACCAAGTGCTTACGAAAACCTACAAGATGAGGTCTGAGCCAGATGAGTCGGATCCCTTCTCGTTTGACGGGCCAGAGATCATGGGCTGTACGGGGTAAGAACCTGATGCCACTTTTAATGTATAGATTTAATATATAAAATATGTATATATACGAGGTGTGTGGTGTGTGATGCGTGCGTGTGTGCAGAGACAAAATAATGGAGACGCCAAACTATATGAATAATAACTAATAAGGAATTGGGCCACCCTTTGCCTTTAGAACAGCTTTGATCCTTCTTGGAATGCTGTTGTACACGTTTTTAACTGTTCCTAATGGGATATTGGACCATTCTTCGTGGAGGAAAGCTTCCAGTTCTTTGAGAGATGAAAGTGGTGAAAATCTACTCCACTCTCTACATTCCAGAACTTACCATAAAGTTCCCATTTTTGAAAATTGGTGAACGAACAAATGCTACTTTCAGAAATCTCATTGGCTAATGAAGCTTTAAGGCCATTTCTGATGATGTGATTAGCTAAAACGCATCACATGATGTATTCAGCACTTCCGTGTCAGTGTTCTCATCATGTCTTCAGGAGTCAACCAGGAGCAATGTAGCGTTTGATGTTAACGTCAGAATGGTCCTGTTAGCACATGAGTTATGACTGAGATATGCTGCCCTAAGGAAGATTAGTAAGGTGTTCGCTATTCCATCACTCCACCTGAAGAAATATCAGAGACACAGGTATAGTAGTAAAGAGATTAGAGGTAGAAAGTGTCAAGCAATGTCAATCAATCTATCAGTGTTGGGAAGCTACTTCAAATTATTTTATATTAAATTATTTTATACAAAATGTAATGTATTATAAAAGGCCAACTGAGCTACAGTGAAAGCTAAGCTACTCCACAACACTGATATTTAGTGTATGTATATTTGTTTTGTAATTTGTAATTAACTCCCAGTCCCATAACACAGAATAATAAAGTGTGCAATTAGTGCTGCTTAGTACGTACTTAGTATAATGTAACAAGTATTTGTGGAGTTTAGATATGTTCAGTAGTGTAATTGGGGGTGATTTAATTGGTTATTGTTGCTATAAACCATGATTACTAGTCAATTAATATATGAATTCACAATATCTATCTTTAACAGACATTTTCTCTTTTTTTTTTTTCCCGTTTGACCATAAATCTCAACTTATAGAGCACTTACATAAACAAAACTTCCCATATTCAGCTTAAATGTAATGCCTGTGAGTATAACAGTGTGCATGGACCACCCCTTATTTTCCTGTCCTTTATAATGAAGCACCTGGCCCTCTGTGCATACGTTATCTCAGTTTAGAGTGTGGTTGTCACCAGTCCCTTTCAGGCCAGGTTCCCCTCATGACATGAGGCGCAAATCCCACAGCTGCTCCTCTCCCCCTGTTTTAGGTGCCAAATTGACTGGACGAAGGGAAAGAATGTCACACTGAAAACCATCAAGAAGAAGCAGAAACACAAGGGGCGTGGCACAGTCAGGACGGTCACCAAAACCGTCCCCAACGACTCCTTCTTCAACTTCTTCAGCCCGCCAGAAGGTGAGTGCCGGGGGGAAACCCTTTGAGTGCCGTAGGTGCAGGTTAAAGCCCAACATTTTCTCATGTACATTATACTTTACTCCTGAAGGACATTCCATGGAAGTCATGAGTGGTAAAAAAAAAAGTGTGTTAAAATGCACTAGTCAATTTGAACTGCCTCCTCTTATGTTATGTATCGTTGCCTGTTTTGGAGCACCATATGCTGTAGCATTATCTCCAGTGTTTACTATTCACCTCTTTACTTTTTGGTTTTGGAAAAGTGTGATAATGTCTACATGGATGGAATTGCAATTACGTATGCGTTTATGTCCACTATGATAAAGTCCTGTTGATTGAACATATCCCTAATCTCTTCTTTGCAGTCCATGAAGGTGGAGAGTTGGTGAGTAAAGTCCAGATGCATTTGTTTCTTTGTCATTTAATCGCCATGTGTTAGAGGGGAGATGTGGTCAAAGTTGCATCCCCGTGTTTAGAGGCTGTAAATGCAACTAAAAGTATACCACAACCAAATGGAATTCAAACGAACCCGTACGAACCGTGAAGCAAGCGTGGCAGCAGTGCTGGGGGGGGCGTGACAAATCTGACGACCGGGTCATTTTCAGGACGAGGACTCGGAGGCCGTCCTGGCGGCCGACTTTGAGATCGGCCACTTCCTCCGCGAGCGCATTGTCCCGAGGGCAGTGCTGTACTTCACGGGCGAGGCCATCGAGGATGACGACGACGATGACGTGAGTGTGCCCGTCGTTCATCTCGCCCCACGGGCCAGTGAGATCGCGTGACGCGAACCACACACTTTGAGCAAACGACAGTAACCCCTTGCTTTTTTTCTTTCTCTCTCCTCCTTTTAAGTACGATGAAGAGGGCGAAGAAGCCGACGACGAGGTAAGGCCTCTCATTCACGTCGGCTGACTCGAGCGTTGAGAACGCAGCATTTAGGATCAAAGGCAGATATTTGCAATCCCTGCAGTCACGCTTGTCCTTTCTTCCCGCATAACGCAGGAGGGGGAGGAGGAAGCGGATGAGGAAAACGATCCTGAATACGACCCCAAGGTAGGAAACGCGTCACTGGCGGTATTCAAACAAGAAAT
The DNA here is from genome assembly GCA_029706075.1 of Aldrovandia affinis. Classification (NCBI taxonomy): domain Eukaryota; kingdom Metazoa; phylum Chordata; class Actinopteri; order Notacanthiformes; family Halosauridae; genus Aldrovandia; species Aldrovandia affinis. The sequence continues at coordinate 5,333,224 of JAINUG010000049.1, forward strand.
CTCAGGCTGCGATATTTAATGTAAAAAAATAATAAAATTCAACATACAGAATACATACTGTCGAAATGCATTTCATTAACCCCATTCTTTTGTTGTGGGGGAGGGGGGGGTTAGGCCCAAGTAGCTTTAGCCCAAGAAGCAAGTGGGCACAACAAACACACTTTTTGTATGTTGTAAAAGACAGAGTAGACGTGCATGGATTGGAGAACTTCTACAAACCGCATGCTTGTTTGAACTGTTTTAACTACTGAATTTTAACTTGAATGTAGTCATTCTCAAATTTCTAATCAAATTTGTCTTGTGAAAAAATATTTCTTAGTTCATATCCTGCTTTTTGTTATGAGGATTTTCTAAAGGTTTTTATTGAAAAGTGAGAATTTGGGAGACAGTCGAGTTACTTATGAGAAAATACTTTCCTGTATGCTCACATGACGTGTGTGTGTGTGTAATATATAATGCACAGGAAAACCCACCCATTACACTATCCTATGCATCTCACTTGCTTTTAACTATTGTTCAGGTTTAAAGTGGGTTGCGGTAAAGAGGACAGGTTTTTTCTTAAAACCCTTCTGGCTTGAATTCAAATATGCTGTGAAGGGAAAGCAAAGCTGACTTTTTGGGCAATTTACATGAACCAATTAAAATGACTTCCTGAGCAGTGTTGCACAGCATTTTATTCAGGCTTTGTGTCAATTATTTGTTTATTTTATTTAACTGCATAGCCTTGAAAGCATGCTTATTTGCATCACTTAATTTGCTAAGTTTAGGACAATGTGTGCATGCTGTGTTCACTTTGGACTTTAGGTCCACGCTACATTTCTAGAGGGTGTGGAATGAGTTTTTGTTGCATACACTTTTTATCAATTTAGTCTTGTATAGAGTTTAAGATTGTGTAATGCATATTTAATTTCCTGCCTTCTGTTTACTAATGTGAGCCTGCCTGTGAGTCCTGTCTTCTGCTATTTGCTGCTTTCTGAATAAAGTTTATTAAATGTTTTTCATCTCAATCACTTGGCACCTTGTCAGCTGCTCTCTAAATTTTTCCTCACTAGGTTTAAGTGGTGTCTGTAGAAATAACACTATCCTGGTAGGTACAGCCTGTAAACTGTCAGCTTAATGCACTTTGCAACCCCCTCCCCCCTTCCCCCTCCCACTAACTTAATACGCCTTCCATTCCTTCCTCATCCTCTTGTCTTACTCAACTACTGCAGCTTTTTTTCCCACAATATGCTTTGCAGCTACATTTTGTATTTCTTCTGTATGTTGAAGCTAGCTAGTCCTTCAAAAACCATTTGCTCAATATTTGGATTACGTCTGACAGCATTATTTAGCCAGAATATGGATATCGGCAAATGCCATGCTTAAGGATTTGTGTGAATTTCAGGATGCAACGAGGGAATAGAGACTGATGTCAATCTTTTAAGTTGTGGTTTTTTTCTTTGGGGGGGGGGGGGGTTATTGAGGGCGGGGGTGTCGTTCTGCATCTTTCTCGGGTATCCTGGAAGGACCCTTTTTCTTTCAGTCATTTGTCAACTCAACCTTTGTTTCCTTTGACGGTTTCTGGTATTTTTAAAGACTGTATTTTAAGCAACTCGGCTCTGTCTGTGGGATGATTTTCCTTTGCGTTCCAGTACCTTCCAGAATAATCGTGTGTAACCTCCTGTGCTCCAATGCCACTTCATGTCATCATGACATGCACCCCCCCACCCCTTTTTTTAAACATTTTTTGTGTGTGTGTGCGCGTTTGAGTGTGGGACGCTTTTACATTGCTGCTCAAAAATCTCTCAAGCCTCATAGTGTTCAAATAATGGTAGTCTGAGCCTTTCTGGCTGAGGTGGTACGGTGCTGTTCACAGTCTTAAATGAGTCCTTGGGTTGTGTGGGTATATAACTCGGGGGATGTCTTTGTGTTGACTTTACCAAACGTTTATACATCAGCCTGGTTTTTTTTTTCAACTGAACACCTTCCCTGGGGTAATTTTCAAATGGTTTGACTAGTTCCCACGCCCAGAAAAATGCATTTCAGAATGCCAATTGATCATTTAAATGAACCGCTGAGAATATTTTCAGAACTTCAGTGGCCTTTAAGAGAAGTGAGAACCTCATAATGTGTAAGGCCAAACCGAAAGAAGATATTGTTGGGCAGACAATGTGTGTGCTCTCTACAGACCGAGGCAGGGGCAATAACTGCCTTCTCTCTCCCCCTTTCCCTCCCTCCCTCCACTCACCCCCCACCCCACCCCCCTCAACAGAAGGACGCAAATCCACCAGCTGAGTGCAAGCAGCAGTGAAGCCGGCATCTGTGGCCTTGAGGATCAACCGCACTGTTACGGCTTCTAAAACAAAAACATAGTTACTTACCGCCTTATAATGTTTTGTATTTTTTCTTGGTAGGAATTAAAATGTAAAGAAATTTTCAACAAATTTTTTGTTACAAAATCTCATCAGGGAGCCAGTTTCATGTCTTGGCTCATTCAGCATAGCATTTTACTAGACTTTTCTCTCTGTACAAATAGTTAGAATGCAGAAAATCCTTCGAAAAAGCATGAACTTGTTTCCTCACTGCTAAGTAGTTTGGGGTCTTGTGAAGTCTTTTGTTGTATTGCTCTTAGACAACAGCTGTGGAAAGACTGAAGTGGGGCAACAAGAAAAAAAAGACATAGATGTGCAGTACGTGTTCCAACCTATTCCTTTCCCTTTAAGCAAAGTAATTGTTGATTCTGGTATAAATGGGCTCAGTATATCTGCTTGCAGTAGCTGTGCCTTCATTAGTTTAATAAAAATGCAGTGACCTACAGGAAATGTTGAGTAATTGCCTCTAATGAGGAATATAATTGGTGAACCAGCCACTTGGCATGTGTGCACGTATTGCTCATCTATCATGTGGTTTTTAAATCTGATTGGGTATGACTTTGGACAACTTTAATCACTGCTAAAACTATGTACCATTTGGGTGATGCAGCAGTGGTTTCTGAAGTGAGTTGCACCCTGTGTCTCAAACTAAACATTGCAGTTTATAGGTGTGACATTCCCAATCTGTCCAGGAACCACATTTTATCAGTTTTGACTCAGTTTGTTAAAATGGACTGAATCATGTCAAAGCTGTTAAATTGAAACCTGCAACAACATGCTTTACATTAGAATGATTTTCAATTTGTGCAACCAACAATGATTAGCAAGCACGTGGCTTATGTGGGCTAGTGTACCCTTAACATTCCAAATAATGATTTGAAAGTGGTGGTTAAAGAAGAGGTGCTTGCTAAACATGTTGGCGTTCAAACAGATTACCGGAAAACTTTACAGAGCCCTTGTCCATTCCGTCACACTTTGTACAACATGCCAAGTATTGGTAATTTCATCTGTAAAGAGTGTTATGGAAAGATTATCCTGGCTATAAACTAATTGGAAAATGCTTGCTGATGAAGGTAATTGACTTTGATGCATCGCGCCTACGGGCATTGTCACAGCTGTAAACCTATTCCCGAATTCTTCACAGTTCCAGTGCTGATGGATGGGTCGGGCACAGGACACCTCTAAACAAATGAACCTAAAATTACGCCAATTACATTTTTAGCCTGAACTTTTTTCTTTCTTTCTTTTTTTACGGGTGGAATAGGTTTGAATAGTGAACCAAAATCTAGCCGAGTCAGGTTGGCTCATGGGTCCGGCAGTTCACAGGTCAGCAGTCTGAATTGCGTTGACTGTGACAACCGTGGTTGCGGTCTTGTTTGTACATTTATCAGCTACTTTTCCCACTAACCCTTGAACGCAGCTGTGTCCAGGTTCTCGCTGTAAACTGACAATATTTTGAAACGCACGGGGGTGATGGTTTGTAGGACGGATGTTATCTGCCAGTCCAGTTTCTGAATGCCCGCTGTTCCAAGAACTCTTGAGTTGGGGTTAGGGGTTTAGGGCAAACTGCAGTGGAGCAAGCCTGGGCAGTTCCCTGTCAGCAGATGGACTTGCCCATTCACTATTTTTTCAACCCAGGTGGTGAACTGCCATTGGTGTGCACCGCGGTCCCTCGCCAGCCACCATCACCATGTGAGAACTAGTGGGAGATTTGTTAGTCTGACCGCAGGGGGGAAACTGAATGGATCCTTCCAGCAGCTGTTGTCAAAGCAAAATGCTATGCTACAAAATACTAATGTACTCAATAATTGTACGTGTATGTATATTCATGAATAAAATGGATAAACGTGCACCTGGCTGGGCTCCTCTGTTGAAGCTAATGTGTTGTGCCTAAGTAATGTAGCCTATATTAAATGGTAATCTACTTTATTAAAACAGACTTGTGTAATAAATGTATTAGTGATACTGTTTAAGATTCTATACCTACATTAGAAGCTATGGCTCTGCGTTTCTTTCCGAAGTAATATGCTATATGTTCTGTCTTGTACCACGAGGGCATACGTTGACTTTTCTTTCGGTTTACTGTAGTTCTGCTTTGAGTTACGGCAATATATCATGCATTAAGTCATTCTATTGATTTGCCACTCCCATTGTAGGGCTAAAGGTCTTGACATTCATTGTCCTAGGCCCCGCCTCCATTTGGGCCCCCCTTCGGCATGGCATTCTGGGACATGGCGATCTTAGATTTACGTTCAATTGGAGATATTTAATTTGTGTTATTTTTTTACTACTACTAATAAGAATCCTATGTGATGAGCATATAATTATTAGGGGTGTAAGTGTAAATATGAATTATGTGAAGAAAATGTATAGATATTTATTTTTAAATATTAATATTTTCCCCATAATTCCGGGCCCCATGCAATGACTAGGCCTGGGCCTGGGGCCCATGCGGAGATCCGGCCCTGCCTAAAGGAAGCAAGTGCGTTTCAAAAATAATTCATACTTTTTTTGTGATCTTTTTCATTGGAGTAGAGGTAAAAACTATATTAAACCGAAATGGATACAGAAAGACAGATTGCCTACTTGTGATTTATTAGCCCATAATATAAAATATTGACATTTTTAAATGTACTTGCTTTCTCCATTATACTAGGAATATATATAACCCTAACCCTAACTCAATCTGTTATGATTGATTGCCTAGTTTTGGTGAATATAGCCTATTTATAATTATTTGTATGAAGTATTTCCCATCCGGTAGCTAAACGTTCGCTGTAGCCTATTCTGTATTCCGGTATGGACTACAATAAGCAATGTCCGTTTTAAATATCCCCCTTGATAAACGCTATATTTGATTGAAAAGTGCTAGGCACACCCCAAAAACAGCGTCAACGTGCAACTCCATTTCAACGTGCCATTTCAGTTCAATAGCCACTTTGAATAGCTGTTGTAAATCTCTTTGGATAAAAGACAAATTATCAATTGTAAAACATTACACAGATGTATAGTACCGCAGTAAGACCCATCCAGGTTGCAGATTTAATATACCCTATACCCTACACCTATTTTGAGCGGGGAACACAAAGTGGGCTACATCTGTATATCTTACGTGTCGGTTTTAGCTGTTGGTTATTTATTTTACAAGTCTTAGACGTAGCCTACGTTTGTACCGTTAACGCCAGACTTTAAACGAGTGCTCCCAATCCAACTTAAATGACCAAACGAACTAATTCGCGTTTTTCACGTCGGTCAAGAAAATACTTAAATTCCAACATGGTATACTTAAAATCAGCCTTCTTTTGACATTGACAATCGCTATGCTACGTGTGCCTGCTCCGCAATCTGAGGTGTTTCTCACTGGATATCAGTCTGGGGGCGGTCCACGAGGCCAGTTGGAGGGAAAACCCCCGCTCGCGCAGGAATCGAGAATCCATCCATTCTGTAAGCGCTGCTGGCATGGACGCTGTGAGCGATTGGAGGGCTGTCTATATATAGCCAACAGCAGTCGATAGCCGAGGGTCAGTGCACGGCGCTCCTTGCTGTAGGAAGGCACGACGCTTTTCGCTCAACTACCTGGGAGACATTTTTCCTCACAATGCTGGACAGCGTTGGCAAGGTGCTGAAAGAGGGGCTGCTGGAGAAACGGAGCGACGGCTTGCTGCAGCTGTGGAAGAAGAAACACTGCGTGCTCACGGAAGAGGGGCTTATTTTGCACCCCCCGAAGCAACACGACCACCACCAGCAGCAGCCGACCAACGAGCACCACGGAGGTAAAATAAAGAATCTGCGCTTCTCCAGCATGAAGACCGTGGACTGCGTCGAGAGGAAGGGCAAGTACGTCTACTTCACCGTGGTCATGTCTGAGGGCAAGGAAATCGATTTCAGGTGCCCACAGGACGAGGTGTGGAACGCCGAGATAACTTTACAGATGGTGCAGTACAAGAACAGGCAGGCTATTCTCGCGGTGAAGTCCACGAGACAGAAACAGCAGCTGCTCGTGGTGCAGCTCCCAGGACATAAGACCATCAGGAACTCTCAAAACGCCGCGTGAGCCGGAGTAGGACGGACCGCGCCGGTAAGCGGTACACCAGCAGTGTACGATCGGGTCCAGTAATTCCCAGTACAATGGCCAGCGAAAACCATGCTAGTGGAAACCATAACATCTTGCCACCACACCATTGGATAGCTTCGAACTCTTCAATTCACCCTTGCTTTTGTTCACCTGGATGACTATACGACCTTAAAAACCGTTACGTTTGAATTGTACGTTTGTTGTTTAGTTTACTATGTGAGTAACCACATAAATAGCCTACTCAAGTGTTCAGCAGAGACTGTCTGTAAACTACATGGTTAATGCATCAAATGTAATGTTATCGAACGTACACCAAACTGGACAATGATCAATTTCAGTTTTCCAGAAATGCAATTGGCTGCTAAATTATATAGGAAACATTAAGTATTTTTTGTAAAGTGGATTATATGTTTTCCTTGTAAATATAACTTATGAAACTACGCTTTTCTTCAGGCTCTATTACAGTATGAGGTCGTAGTCGAATTACATTTCCTGTGTTGTAAACTACGATAAGTGAGTAACAAAAAACTCAAAATCCTTTACTTGTACACAACATTAACATTACATTCCTTGGATCAGAAGCGTTTATGCTGCAACCCTGAAGTATATTTTTCAGGCCAATTCACACCACCACATGGTGTGGCATTCTGTCTTCTAGTGTCAAGTGCTTTCGCACCGGAATCGACGTTTTTTTATTTTCACAAGGCAATTGTATACTTAACGGACACGGTTTGATGTCGCCGTCGCTGAACAAACAAGACTCGTCACGTCCAGTAAACGCTTCGATAGCTTCTACCTAAGAGCGGAAACCGCGTTCCCACGGAGTCCTAATTTCCTCTTGGACACTAATGTATAAAAACGGATCGAGGCGTTTGAAGAATGGAAGGACATTATTGTGTATTCTAACCGGTTACCATCTGGCATTTTATTTATTTTTATTTATTTATTAGTTTTGTATACGTTTTCATGTTTGACTGCATGAATGTGAAAGTGTTTCTAAAGTACAAAAAAAGTTGTGGTTAATGGTTCTGAAAGATGCATTTACTATTTATTCAATTCAAAATGTCATATAGCCAACCTGCTACATGGTACAGACCACAGAAAATCTGTTTCAGAGCATTCATCAATGTTTTGTAGACCTGTCTGTTGAGTGGCCTGTTAATGCACATTATCCTGACCTTGTACCATTTCTTGACATGAAACATGACTCCTGTGAACATGAAATTACAACACACGTTTTCCTACCAATGCATTAAACCAAAGACATGAATGTGTTCCGTATTGGCGTTCTATTTTGTCAGGTGGACGAAAGAGGTCTGGTGAACTGCAGCTGCTACGATTGGTGCACTGCACGAGGTGTTCAATAGACCTACGATTCTTCCCGCGGATATTTTATTTGTTTAGCGATTTTAACATGTACATTGCATGGTTCTGCCCTACTTCAGTGCAATGTGTTGGCAATGGCACAAAGTTCATGAATGATAGTCATGCAGGAAGACGCGTGTATGTCAATGGGGAGGGCTGGCATTCCTGAAAGATCTTCGGGCACTATGGGAAATTGGTGGACAGAATCGTCCGACTTAATGACGTTCAACATATTTTCCCGTGAAAAGAAAAATGCACCGGATTGTCGGGTGGTTTTCCTCGCCAGCAAAGACCCATAAAACATTTATTTACGGTATTTATTGTGAAATGGTGTCCGGGTATTCCACACAACCATGATTTATGTGTTTTTTGCAGAGTAAGCGAGGCAGCTGCTTAAGAATATCTTTCAATTACCTCCTTTCAATTGTGAAATTCGGTTTATGACCGAAATTATCAGCAGCGCCATTGTGTATGTGTCTGTGGACATACTCACTGGAAAAAAGCCTCTAAATAAAACAAATATAAATTTAAAGCGACAACTTCCATTGATAGTGGTGCATAATGGGTTCACTGTAATACAATGTTCACCACAGTTGTTTTAGCATTATAATTTGTGTCATCTTTACCTAAGATTTTACATGTGATCCGTTTAGAAAAACTAAAGGAAACCCTTGAAGACTAGTCAATATAAACAAAGAAGTTAATTCATTGGACTTTGCCTAAGACCTCTCTCTTGCTGGATCCGTCCATATCTGTTTCCATTAGTGTACATTTGTGCAACTTTACAAAGTCTTCAGAATTTTGAGGGACTTGACAAATGGAAAAAAACACAAACTATAATGTAAAGTAGTTGTCTTTATAAAAATGTTATATATTAGCATTTTTATTAAGTTAAAATTTGAAATCACACAGTCTAAATCTAAATGCACATTAAGGCAAATGGAAACCACTGCCATTTGCAAAAAATGTACTGTATCCCATTCATTGGCAGCATTTAAAAAAATAAACCATTCTCACCGATGAATGATTAATACAATTCATTGCTAGGCACAATATGTAGAGCTTGCTCAATTCACACGATGCAACTTCTTGACAATGCAATTCGCAATGCCTGTCTTGGCGGGTGTTTTACACACAAGTAACATCAATGTTTTTTCTACAAATTCTAATGGAAATATAGCTTTTGAGCACCAGTTTGAACTGTGGGGGTATATTCTGCATAAACATTTATTAGGCTGGACTGGTATTCTAAAACAGCAGTCCATGTTGAAAGGCAAACATAGGTTTCTTCATTCACTTCCATTTGCTACTGTTGCTCTAGTGTCTGCCAGACATTTGGAAGCAAGCCGGAATTGACTGCATGATAAGCAGAGTAACACAAGTGAGAGGAAACTAGACCACATTTGGAGATTCAAAAGTATATTTGTCATGTTAGCAATGTTTTAGATTTTTTCCCCCCAATGTTATTTCAGATATTTTCTCCCAATTTGGTGGCCAATTGTCCTCTCTTGATGTTCATGCATTAATCTGAAAGCAAGGCAAGATGGGTGAGCAACTGTAGATGAGCTGACCACAAATATCCTCCGGTGAAAGTAGCTAGTTTCTTCAAAAATGGTGGTGGCCTAACATGCTATTAGGTGACTTTACTGTTTCCATTTTTTGTTCAATAACTATGTACAGGTACCTGCCAAAATAGCTGATATTTTCTTAATCAGGTTAAGTACCTTGTCAAAGGTACAACGGCAGTGTCCCACCTGGCATTGAAGCTGCCAGAACAGTTCCCTAACCTTCAATGGGCAGTGACTATCTCTATTGGGGGGATGCAACACAATAAAATCTATCATTTGTTGTGCAGTTAGTGGTGGTGGAAAGTGCTGTGACAGGTGCCACCTCCGAATCGTCCATAAGTGTTCTACTGGGTTGAGATTTGGTGAGTGAGAAGCCATGGCATATGATTTGCATCATTTTCATGCTCATCAAACCATTCAGTGACTCCTTGTGCCCTTTGGATGGGGCATTGTCATCCTGGAAGAGACATCTGCCATCAGGATAGAAATGCTTCACCATAGGATGAAGGTAATCACTCAGGTTTAGTGGACCTAAACCATGTCAGGAAAATGCACCCTACTTCATGACCTTCATTCCATTAGAACCCTTAATTTATTCAAGTGTTTCCTTTATTTTGGCAGTTACCTGTGTGTTGCTATGTAATAAAGTCTTGAGAGGAGAGAGGTCCCTATTGTCTTGTGCTGCCTCTTGAAACATGAGCGTGTGCTTGCCCATAGAAACTATCCTTGGTAGCAATACCAGTAGCAGCACAGAGGTCAGCAAATTCTGCACAGAGGTCAGCAAACTCAGCTCTTGCCTCTTTCAGAAATGTAAGCAGGAAGTCTGGGATAATAGGAATGTCACCTTGTCCATTACTGCAAAATAAGTCTTTCAAAGTCCCAGAATGAGAAATGAAGCAATTTCCCTTTGTGAGTACTGGGAGTATCCTGAGAGGAAATTTGAAACTTGACACCTAGAGTGAGCAGTCTATTATTGTGCCTTTTTTTCAATTATAGTTTTGGAAAGGTAAGTTCAAAGGTTTTTGTCCCTACCCAAGACTTTAATAGACCAAGCCTTGGAGTACAGGAAGTATAGATATACAACTTTTGATGGGTATGAGTCATTAACAAATGTGCAACTTTGTTATAAACTACATCATGCTAGTTTCTTAAAAGCCACTGTACACCTGGCAAAAACATCCGCAAACATCCTGGCAAACAATATCCGCACAGCAGGAGAAATGCTGCCCCTTTCCACATCTGATTGCTGGTCTTCCAGAAACTGGAGTGGTAAGGCTTTTACCAGGGGGAAACAAAAAAACAACAGAGAAATAAATCAAGCAAGGATTTTCTGTTTTTATTGCGTGTTCTATTAGCGTAACTGCGGAGTCAGTAGAACAGGAACAGTTGTTAGGAAACCTTTTTTAAATGGTATGAACTGTTTTGCTGTTGTGTTTTTTTGAACCAGGCTTATATATTTGGACTTTCAGAAAGCATTTGACGAGGAACCACGAGGGACTCATTGCCAAAATGAGTTCAGTAGGAATAACAGGGATTATTTCAGAGTGGATTCTTAATTGGCTGCAAGGTCAAATACAAAGAGCAACAGTAGGAGGGGTCGTATCTGACCTAGGGGCTGTGGGCAGTGGAGTAACACAGGGTTCGGTGCTGCTGTTCCTTATTTTTTATAAATAATCTTGATGCAAAAACATGGCAGATGTCATTCAATATTGCTAAATGTAAAGTTATGCATGTGGGAAATACAGATATGAGACCGGAGTATTTTATGAGAGGAGAAAAATTAGAATGTGTTCAATTTGAGGTCTATCCGCATCCAAGCAGTGTGCTGTAGCAGCCAACAGAATACTGGGATATATAGCGAAAAGTATTGGAGTACTGTGTTCAGTTCTGGGCACCATACTACAAGAAAAATATAGATGCTCTCGAAAAAGTACAAAGAATGGTAACTAAACTGGTACCTGGTATGAAAGGTAAAGGTTACGAGGAAAGACTTAAGATGCGTAATCTATTCAAGCTCAGCAAATGGAGACTTAAGGGAGGATTTGATTTGAGGTTTTTAAATTCAAGAACAAAGTGATTTACAAAGTGAATTACCAAAGAGTTTTTAAGATTAGTTCAGTTAGCAGAACAAGAAGGCACAGGTGGAAATTAATTAAAGGAAAATTCTGCAAGAGTATCAGGAAGTTTTTTATACACAGAGTTGTCAATATGTAGAACAGCTTGCCAGGTCAGGTAGTTGAGGCAGAAACACTTGGGGTATTCAAGTCCAGGCTTGATGCAGTGCTGGATATTCTCTAGGAAATCCCAAGCCTACATGGGCTGAATGGTCTGTTTTCATCATTATTAATTATTATGTTCTTGTATATCCCTAAAATGGCCCCCAAACTACTGCTCATCAAATCATCTGCCCACGTATTGAACACACGGCCCCTTTTTGTCCCAAACACATTAAGGCCACCACTGCTTGTAACACAATTTAATGGTTAGGTGACTCCTTATATTATTTCTTTCTTTATGGAATAAATATAATGGTGGAACGCTCAATGAATCTCAGACTACATTCAGGTAGGCTTGCAGGCAGAATGTAAAACAGAGTTCACATGCTCATGAACATGGCAGGAAATCATTTGAGTCAATGACATGTTGCAAATTATACAGCACTGGTATATTCATGCACCTGGGGAGTCATACTCTGTAATGAAAGACTTTGAAGCTGCCTTGGGTAAATTATCTTGGCAATATTTCAACCTGCTGAGATTTATTTTCCACCTGCATCAACATTTAAGGTCTACAGTAGCATTGGCAATCAGAGAACGTATTTGTTCATGCTTCAAAATGATATTTGTAAGGCATACCAACCAAAAGTAATGCATGCACATTTCTGCCCATCCATGGAAATTGTGTATTTTGCAAAAAATCTGTCCAAGTACAAGTGTACAAATAGCATCTTAATTCAGTGGTGCATAACTGCCTCACAAACAAAATATCTGTCTCCCTTCACTTTTAAACCTTTGCATTCTTATTATTGCATCCTGTTGCATCACCCTTAGGGGACATTTAAAATAATGCAATGAATGATGCTGCAGGCTGTTTGTTTACTGAGTATGTAAACCAGAGGTCTTAAAGGTGAGGCTGCTGTGAAGTATGCCGCCCTGTGATCTTTGCACTTTTTATAGTTCTTTGTTTTGGGTTGTTGGGTCATATTGCAATTGTTGTGGTGACATGGCTCGCTGCACAAATGAATTTGCTCATAGTCTTGACAGAGATAAGATGGTGATCCGTCACTTCCTTCACCATGCGAGAGGATGATGAATGGTTACGAGTGCGTAACTTACTGTGGTCATTTTTCTGCCGCTTGCCATGTCAGGTCATCTTCTGGGGCTGATGGGTAAAGACGACATCTTGAGTGGAAGATAATGCAGCAGCAAAGGAAACATGGGGAAATCATTCACAAGGCTTCTGCTGACAGTGGGAAGAGTGCTGCTCGGCCAAGCCTGACTGATTCTCGATGTCAACGGCCTGCCGCCTGTGAATTATTTTCTTATTTACCAGTCTTTGGGCTTCACTCTCCAGCTGGCTGGCTCTGGCTCTCCTTTGCTGTTTGCTGTCCCATCATGCATCTGGTCTCTTAGTCTACACATTTTGAGTGTATGGAACCTCTGAATTTTTAATCTATCCCAGTGGAGAATAACTGCATTTCATGGACTGTGGAGCCCATCCACACACTGTCTTAATAGGATGAGACACACAGCCGCCAGGTTTTTAAGTGTTTTTAAAAAATAATATGAAAGTTCATATTGAACCGTGTTCTATAATCATACCAAAATATGTTAAGATAACAGTATTCCTAATAACTTTGCATCTATCAATCCAGAATAACCCACTGGTTGCTAAGCTTTTTCTGGTTGATCATTTCTGTTTCTCTCATTCAGGCCTTTTTTTCCTGCAGGTACCAAGAGATGTAGGAGCTACAACTGTGGGATGCAATATACGGTGCTGGGCCTTGATTCAATAACCACATGAGTGGAGCATGTGCATCAAACCATTTAGTGACCACTCATGCCCTCTGAATGGGGGCATTGTCATTCTGCAACCTGAGACCACTCCCATCAGGATAGAAATACTCAGAATGGCTTTGTATTTATCTGTGTTTACCTTGCCCTCTAAGGGGTTGAGGGGAACTAAACCACAGCAGGAAAATGCACCCCACACCATAATAGAGCTGCCAGAACCGTTCACCATGGGTGACAAGCACTTGGGCCTGTATGATTATTTTTGTACAAGCTAAACATGCACTCATCTGCTTGTTGAGAGCAAGGTGAAGGATGATTTGTCTGACCATATGAGGTTTTTTTCCCACTGCTCAGTAGACCACTGCCTGTGTTATTTGCACCACTTTACTTGCAAATGTGCATTTTTAGATGTAATAAGGGCTTTATGCACTGCAACCCAACCATAATATCCCTCTCTGTGACGTTCTCGATGAAACTGCCTAGTAACTGAATATTTGCAGTCAACTGACTTGCTCATCTGTTTTGCCTTGCATCTCAAACCAATGCACGGACATCACAGTTGAGGAGTATGCACTTTCAACCACCGTTGCCCCGAGTTGATTATGTTTTTCCCTCAGACTTCCATGCCAACATCACCTTAGTCACTGTTCCTCTTGAAATATCAGCAAGCTGAGCATTCTTCATTACTGAAGCTCCTGCTAAATGTGTTAAATGTTAAAAAACAATCACCCCTCTTTCAAAGTCACTGAGATCTCTCCTAGACATGGTAGGCAAAATAATGAGCAACTGGGCCTGCCCAGCACTTTTATACAGGATAAAACGTTTTGTGGAACTAATCCCTCAGCTGTGAAATTCAGGGGCAGATAATAGTATTTTATCCTATCAGAGAGGAGAAACATCTATTTCCACTATAAAACTTTGCAGAGTAGTAATTAAAAGTAGTTAAGAGTGAAACCAGAAGAACCTATCATATGTGTTCCAAAGTGAAAAGTCACATTTTCATTCAAGATTGTACCATGTTTACATATCCCAGTAGAGTCTGTAAAGTACAGTTGCTTTACTACCAAGGCAACTAAAAATCCTTTGGTGTGAGCATCATTTATTTGTGTTGGACCATACACCATTGATTACACTGAAGGACTCTTTGACATGAATTCCTGAATTTGTTAAAGATTATATGTGGAGTACGGCTGCCTTTTTACAGGAGCAAAAAACGAATTATGGATGAATTATTCAGTTATTATTCAGTTATCAGTGAATTACCATTTATGCATCATTTTCCAGTGAGCCTTGAAATACCACTCACATGATATTTTCTCAAGTTGGAGATATGTCACACCAAAAAGGGCACTGGTATCTTTATAAATTTGTGGTTCTTTCTGAAATCCTTATAAATCGCACATGTGCTTTCCAGGCAACGCTGATCCAATCTTGTAATTTAATCATTTAATTATTCACAGATGTTACTTGAGACAAATAGAATCATATAATTCACTTTCAATTATATCATGCAACAGACAAAATGAAAATTCTCAGGAAATCAATTAGTTCTGAATTTTCAGTAGAATTGACCTTCAGTAGAAAGCCCCACCCAAAATCACTACTTCAGTTTATGTAGGGGGAGCAAGGAGTGCTTGTTAGCTTGTGAAAGAGGAACTTATCATGCGATTAGGACAAAGAGGAACTTATCATGCGATTAGGACAAAAAGCAAATAGTTATGTGAGACAGTCTCTTGCTTATCAATGGAACGGTAATAGCCGCTGTTAAAAGGCCTGACCACATCCTTGACTGAGCTGCCATCTCATTGTGTGGCCATGTCAAGTTTTTCATGAAACAACCTAAACCAACAAAAGGGCCCCACCCCTGCCTCCTGCACAGAGACATCTATCACATTTCTCAGGAAAGCACCTTGTCTACATGATACGCTTGGCGCATTGGCCGCCAGCTGCTGCTTAGAAGGCAATGCAAGCCTGTTCAAGACTCTATGCCCAGTCTGCACACCTGCTCTTTGAAGATCTCCTTAAGAATCATAGATTAATCGATGACATCAAAAAGCATCCAAAAACAATGAAAAGTCCTACTTTTATCTTTCAGTCATGTAGCAAAATAAAACGTTAGTGTATTAAACCTCAGACAGTTGATCATATTCTGATTTGTCTGGAACTTTCTTGTCATAGGCCCTTTTTAGAATTTTGTCTCAGTCAGTTTCATTCAAGAGAAAAAAATTAGGTAGTTACTATAAATGTCAGAGAGAAACCCAACTACACTTTAACAATGGCAAAAAAAAGAAAAGAATCACTCGAAAGCAGAGATTAAGAGCACAGTTGTTAGAATGTTACAGTTTGTTATCAGTTACACTAATACTGCTATTTGACTTGCTCAGTGGAGACCCTTATCCAGGGTGATTTAATCCACAGTTTTCCATGTTTCCTCTTCAAACATTTGGATATGGAATACTTTACATTATCTTTTCATACAGCTGTATATTTGCTAAAGCAATTCAAGGCAAGTTCCTTGCCAAAGGGCACAACAGCACCGTGCCAGGGGAATCAAACCCACAAAATGCATATTCCCTAGCATAACTCATAGCCACTACACCGCATTACCACAGCCCCACATATATGCTTGGGAAATATTACATTGCTAAAATTCATGATGATACAGCTTGCTATGTGTTGAGTGATCTTCTATCATTTCAGAGAATGAGGAGAGAAGAGTTATCACCCATGTGTTGATACTGTAAATGTAATGCCTAATTTACCATTTATTCCCTCACAAGGGAAAGTGCATCCAATAACATTACTTGAATTACATTTGGTTGAATTTGGAATAATAACTTAGTTAGCAAGATAGAAGAAAATAGTTTTCAGGTTTTTCTCAAATATGCATTTAATATACATTTAGGGGTAAGGCTTTTTTATTTTTTTTTTATTTGTTTCAGCATGTGGCACCTTAGGGAATACAAAGAGGCAGGATAACCTATCAATCAGTGGTTTGCTATTGTGACAAATCAGTTGTGACATCAATGCAGGCAGGTGGGGATTTTAGGGGCATATCTGACCATCCTGAAGAGACGTTGATCAAATTAATAATCTGAGATTGCTGCTTCTCTGGAATTGTATTACAAATCGTTGCTACATCTCATGTGGATATAATAGGTGGGTATACGGCGTATACCTGCATATCACTACGACTACACCACTGCACAGAGCCAATCTGAGTCACAGTTACTGAGGGCGGAAGGAGTGGCCGGATGCCCCCTACACACCTTACAGGCACCGTCTGTGTATATAACGCAAGGATCAAACAAGACACGGTGATTACCTGCTGTGTGAATCATGTGCAATTTGTTTAGTTGATGACAAATGTCTTCATTTGTTCCGTTGCCCATATCTATTAATGTAACCATCTGAATGTTTCCATGTCTCAGAACATCTGCTGAATAATAATAGTACTTATTATGAAAATAAGAAATACTAGCAGTGCGTGGATAGCCAAAGTGTGATCATACATTTATTTAATCATTAAATGGAAATTTGTGATTTGATTTTGGGTTACAGTTCAACTGTGTCTCCCAAGAATTTCCCAAGGAGCATTTAATTTGGAATATTCCCTTTTTTCTCAGTCATTCTCAGCAAGTCTGGGCATGTTTCTGTATGCAATGGAGAAACAGCACTGTCACTGTGTTCCTGTCTACAGGGAAGCCCTCCATTAAAAAAACAAACCAGTTCCAACTGTGGGATGCCTTGCTTAATTCTGTTTATCCTCATACAAAATGTGAATTGTATTACAAGTCACTCCCTATCTATAACTGTATATATTTATAACTTATAACTAGACCTGAAGTGGTATTCTTTCTCCAATCTTCAAAGATTATCCAGTAAGAATCCATAATAAGGCATTGTATTTGTAGAGCAATCTGACTGAATGAACCCTCCTGAATAATGTCAAGCTAGTCGACACAGTTGTCAAATCTATCTTTGATTTAATCTATGATGATAATTACTGATTAATTGATTTGTTTCGCAAATAAAATAAAATAAAGTAATGTGGTTGGCACAGCTCTCAGGCTCTCATCCAGGGTTTAGTTCTTATTTGGTTTCAGTTGGTGCTGCACTAAAAATTCCAAAGAAAATTCCAGAGCCTACATTACATATCTCGGAGCTATCTGGAATCGGATCAAGTAGAAATTCAGAAGCACAGATGAGAAATAAATCAAATTCACCTCATTTTTAAAAATCCTTGCCACAACATATACAGTATGTGCTGAATTTTTTGTTATTTTCTTAACAGTTATTTCTCAAAATCGATTGCTTGGATAGAATGAAACAGGGGTTGTTTGTTTGTATCTTCTCTATAACATCAGTTCAAGAAAAAAAAATATTACACACAAAACTCATTCATATTCATATTCCATCATTCATTTGCAGTCGGATCAGGCAAATATGTCCAGACTGCACTGTGCTGAGAAATCTCAGAAATCTACTGGTTTGTATTTCAATCACAGACCAGTCAGAGGAGCCGGAGAGGCCAGGCCATGCTGAAACTAACTCCTGAATACTAAGCTGGAACTGAACCTGGGAGTGGGTGCATGGGGGTTGGTCGGCGCACACGAAACCTGAAGAGCATTCTCCATTAAATAATGGAGTCAGGGCACTTCCACTCACACACAATTGTAGGAGCTATCTCTCTCGAAATTAGAATTCTAATATGGTTGATGCCACAATGTAAGGCTTGTTAAGTCCTAACACGGTAACAGCCAGAAATACAAGTATTCTTATAATATCAGTCTCATTAGTTTTAGTATATCAGTTTCATAAAATATACTTAACTATAAAATTGGAATTTCAATTAATAATTATAATTAAATTACAATATTCATAGTCAATTCATCTAAATCAAATCACAGCATTATACATTTAATACTAACTAAGGGGCTGGAGGCATCAGGGAGTTCTAATCAGCAGAGGTTGGTTCAATTCAACACGAGTGTAACATTAAGACAGATGACCTCATAAGCAAAATAATATAATGACATTTATTGAACAGACAGTATCAAACTAGCAAAGCACAATTCTATACATTAATGTATATGCATGCATGTGTGTATCTGTATTTGTGTGTGTGGGGGGCGCATTCGGGCGCAAGCTTTCTGAGGCCGTGCATGCATGTCCATGCGGATGTGCGTCCACGCTTTTAGCATGTGGTCATTGAGAACAAAGAGATGGTGCTTACTGTGCACACCAGAATAAGTGTGGAGTTATTGCATGAGTTGAGATCAGATGTCTTTTGATAAAAAACGTTAAGCACACAAAATTACATTAAATGAAATTGCATTTCAAACATATCATTTTATGTGGAATGTGCAGTCCCTACACAATGGAAGATTCAGAGGATATATTATCAGCTTCAGTCTTGGAACTAGCAAATGCTATCATATAAACAGACACTGTAATATTGTTGCTCTTTATATTTTGCGTAAATGGGGTGTATCTATCCAATGTATATACATTTTTCGAAGATGAAAAACATTTACCAAAGTGGTTATGACTTTAAAAGTGGCGTGGATCAATGGTCATAAAAATGAACAGAAAAATAGGATTGCTGGTACCCTATCTTCAACTAGTTGTGATTATTTCGCATTTCATCTGACCTCCGATGCAGTTTACCGGTCAGAAAGCGATTCTTGGAAGCGTGGTCCGAGGCCACTGGGACCTGGGTATAAATAATTTCAGTTTGATTGCTTTCACACTATGCAAGGTGACCCAGTGATTCCACTGGCATCTGGCGGAAAGTAGAGTTGTCCATCAATTACCTCACTCTTGTTGTCTGCTACATCGCAGCGGAACATCCCCCGTCAGTATTGTTCAGTGTTAAAGAAGAGACAGTGAGGGTTCTCCTTCTGCTTCTTCACCCCTGACCGCTCAGTCTCAGGGGCACTGTTTACATTCATTGCTGCTCCTTCTTCCTTCATTATCCTTCTCCCTCTTTGATAGGTCAAACTTGCACATCGTGCCTTTATTTATATTCAGCATTATTTCATACAGAGATCATTTATTACTTTCAGTATTAATTATACTACTATGTAACTTCAGTTTGTATGATCTCATCTACATTTTACATTTTACATTTTAAAATCTCATCTCATCTCAAGCAAAATTAATACAAAGTAAGCCAACTAACATTCCAACAGAAATGTGTATGTTATTATTATTCGGGCGCTGTAACCATGTATTTGTGTGTGTGTGTGCACGCGCGTTAGCGTGCTTGTCATGATTGTCGGAAAGCACCTCGGGGGATGGTGGGGGTCACGAGTCTCTACCAACGTTATTTTGGGGGTCGCGGGCTGAAAGGATTGAGAACCACTGCTCTACCACAATGACTGTACAGGTCAGCTAATGGACTACACAGTGACAAGGCGGTGGCTGGCAGCACTTGACTTGGAGGACCCCTGCATGTTAATATATGCTCTCCAATATTGATGGAGTAAATTATGTCAATGGGACAGACTAGTTGTGATTTGGCATTTTAAATGGCCCTGATGCAAATGGGAAATGAAATAGACACATTCCAGACGTCACTCATCTCTGTGGTAGACAGAGACCACATTGCAATCCCCTCCCCCTGTTCATTACAAATCTGGGCAGCAATAATGGGAGAATGAGGTGTCACGAAACCAAAAATGGGCAGAACTACCATAAACTACCAGTGACACACTGACTTGAACCAATCGATACGTTTTGCTGTGGAGAGCACAATCTTTTGATTTGCTCAAACAAGTCAGTGATTGACAGGTAATTGTAGCTCCACACATTATGGGGCAATGTCATTCTCCCATCACAACTGTGCAGTTTATATGGCTGCTCCTTCATGCTGAGCCAGTGAGCCCCAAGTGCTGCCACCTTCTGTGCGTGTTTGGGAGGGAGGAGGAAATACCAGATTGGCTCATTTGCATGCGAGCGGTGTCCTCAGCCGAATGTTCCCGATGGGCATTCCTGTCATGTTCCATGCATGCTGATGATCTTCCTCTCATTCCAGTGGTGAAAAATTGACCTTAGGGGGAATATAGTCAGAGGTCATATCTCTTTTTCAACGTAGAATGTATAATACATTCGCTTTCCATTTCATCGGGGAGACAAACAAATATGCGACAATATTACTTTGTCTTTCACATGAAAAAAACTCACTCTCCTTTGATGTGTGATTACACAAATATGTTTTGTTGAAAAAAAATGTTTGCCAAATGTATTTCAAAAAACATGTTACAGGATTGAGATTTTGTTCTTTTTATATTTCGATTTTGGTCATATATAATGGTAATATAGATTTGGCTTTGTATTTAGTTAGTGCTGTACAATTCACAAGGTCTGGCTTGGGCTTATACAAGGTGTGTCATAGCCATAGGTCACTGAGGGTGGGAGATGGGCTGTCCCTTTTGGATTGTTCCACCTCTGGAAAACGCTCTCTGACAGTGGAAGAAGGTGATTCTGTTCAGCTTTCCCCACATGTGATTAAATCTGCCCAGAAAGGGGATTGATTTTATGGCTAAACAAATGCAATGCTCAGCCAGTTGATTGAAGTGCTGGATTTAACCAATTTTCCTTTTCTGTCTAATCCACACAAAATATTAACAAAACAAATAGGACATGCCCAGTAGTTTCAGGGCAATAGATCTGGAGCAGGTGGGGCTAGATATTTCCATTCATTTTGCTTTTGCTGATATTGTTGTCGGGATTATTTTCAATCACATCTCCATCTTTGCTGTTCTAATCTGGGACCTGGTATTCCTTCTTAAGGGCTGTTATGGTTATTATTTTTGAATTTGTTGAATGCTCTAATCTGGTGATTTACAAGGCCATTGTGTCAAGACACAGTGTCTATGTAATGCATATCATAAGAGCTGCAAAAAAAATGGCATGGGTACAAAATAGCAAGCAGCGCAAAGTTAATTTTTATTGATCCAATAGCCAATGTGCTTTGCAGCTTGTCACATACAATTGACAGAAACAATATACAATAACATAGAATTTTAAAATTACATACAGGTAATAAATGACATTTTCATTGCGGCATAGGAAAGATGTAACCCCCCCAGCTCCCACCATCTCAGCAGGTAGTGTAGGTTATGTCCTGATTTTGAAATGGTAATTACAGTCGGTATAAACAAGTGATCCAATCTGTTGTACATTACAATCCAAAAGGTACATTTGGGAGTTTGAAATGCCACCTGGTAGGTAGCATGTGGAACTCATGGCATAAGGGATGTTGACTGTCACCTGTTTCATTTCATAGCACAGTTTCACAATCCAGTCCAATTTGTTTCATTTTAAATATTCATGTTACCATACCAGCAGACCATGTTTAAGGTTAAAATATTTGTAAAAAAATAATAATAATCTGTCCATCCACATTAAAATAATAGTTTCTAGAGAAAAAAACAACACTGTTACTCTTACATATAGCATTAGTGTAGTATTAAAAATGTGTCCTTTTACATGTTCTTTACAGAAAATAAGCCAAGGGCATGGAGTTTCAGGTTGAATTTTTTTAAATTGTATCATTTTTCTTTTAGTAATTTAAAACAGGCCATTTTGAACCAAACACCACATGATGGTTAATACAGAAAAGGATGGATACCCTTTCTTGCTCTCCAGTGGATTCTTATTAAAATTCAGCACAGGGGTTTGGCCATAAAGGTCATGATTTGAATTGGTTTATGTGTTTTGTCCCAGATAAATAAAACGCTCCTCATAAAATACCCCTATTGAATCACTGTGCGGGGTTGCGAGTGTGCACAGTCGGGGGGGGAGTAATCATTACAAATGGACAGCTCCCGCTGGGAACCGCGGTTACGGTCCTACTGAGAGTGCCAGGCTTTGTTTAATTTTTTGTATCTATTTATGAGAATCTAATAAGCCATAGTCAGATACAATGTTTGAACAAAATACTCAATGCCTGAGTTAGTCATTAGAATGCAGTTGGACACTGGACATACTTAATTATAAATAAAAATAAAAATATAAACTAATGTTTTAAATATTCTACTGAAAAGTAAGCCTTAACAAATGCAGTTCCAGCAAAACTTATACATTTATTTTCTATTTTTTCAGAAATTCATCAGCAAATTAATACAAGCCTGTGTATTTTAATTTGCTAATTGTTTTGACTGAATCATTCTGTTTCTTTCTCTTACCTGATATGAAATGAAATATACAGAATTATTTTTCTACAAGCAAAACCTCCTTGGCTTTCATTTGTTAAACGAAATGAGTTGATATACATGTCTCTGCCCTGAGTAGACTAGCTCAAACACACAGCAAGGAAGTGAGTTGAGCGTAAACATGGTGAGAAGGTATGACAAAAACAATTTATATAGATTATTGTACGTATCCCTGAGACATTTGTATGGGATTTTCTTTTAGCTGAAATGGAAGGTGATTTTTTAAAGCAAAGATTTACAACTTTCGGTGACAGGAGAGTTTATACGAAAGTATAAGTTTAGTGCATAACAATGACTTCCCCAGATTCATTGAACACGTTTTCAGGCAATGACATTGAGAACATTTTTAAATAACAATTACAATGAATAATATTTATCAATTGTGAATTATGCTAATTCTCATGGCATCGGCACCATACCGCTAGAGGGCTGACAGGCATATCGGTTAATTGTTACGTTTCTGATACTCTCATTTTTTATATCTGGAATTGGGAGTTTCTGATATCAGAAATGTCATTTTCAGAATCTGTGCAGATCTGAGCTGAGACTTGGAGATCAGATGATCAGGTCAGACTTTCGTGCAAGTGGTAGCCGGCAGTCCAAATTTGGATTTATGATTAGTACAAAGTTCATTTTGGGCTACCTTTTTAAGCCAGAACTTAAGCAAAGATGCTACTATCCCACATGGGTCTCGCTCCATCACTGGACGGCTCCCCGGTCTGCTCATCTCCTAGCAGGCCTGTAGCGGGGCCATCATGATAGCTGGCCTCATGCTGGACTGCAAAATGTCTCCTCTTTGTCTTTGACAAGAATCCCCATGTGTGTTACACCTCTGTATCCTCTATTCTTTCTGTTGCTATGTCTGACCATTTCTGTGTGTTAAGGTAACTATGGAACATAAAAATGTAGGACAATTTATCAAAAAGCACTATTTTAATTATGAGGCAGCTGAGAAGTTTGTAAACTATGTAAATGATCCACCAATGTCTCCTGTGAATATTTAGTGAATCGTTTCCATAGCAACCTCTAGACAACTCTTGATAAAGTTGACCCAGTCAAATTGAAAAAGATCTCCTCCAAACAGAAGACATGGAGAAATAAGTCAGTTGAAACAGAATTGCCATAAAGTTTAATGGAAATGGAAAAAGTCAAAGCTACAGGTCCACTATGATAATTATTCTTAAAGAACACCTTGCTAGTTACAATATGCTATGTTACATATGTAATTACAGTATGCAAGGCAGTCTCATTTTTCTATTTGATTATTGATAATCAGGATAATCCTAGAAAATAAATGGACAAATCCAATTTGGCTGCTGATTTTCTCCTCATCTAAATGGTAAGAGTTTCCAAAATACTTTAAGGAAAAGATAACTATTAGACTAAATATTACACAAACAGGAGCAAGCTCAGTGTTAGACTGCCCTAGCTCACCATGTGAGGGTAACCATCTATTATCCATCATTCATGTTTTTTAATTTCATTGTGTTTTATTATTAGATTATTTATTTCCATGTTATTTTATTTTCACTGTATGTTACAAAAACTGCATGAAAGACACAATGCTTTGATACCTACTAGGTACTGTAACTATGTTAGTCTACTTCAAACAATGTACTTATCATTGGGCAGGCTGCTGAATATTCAATCAAACTTTCTCTTTGAATCAACAACCAGATAGATTATTTTCAGAGGAACGCTGGATTTGAAAGAATTGATTAATTTCTAGAAAACAATTAGGTAAGTATTTGGTTGCTATATATACTTAAAATTGGTCAATTATATGTCTTGTTACTTTCTAATAATGAATGCTCTGTTAATAATTATTTCTCTGTAAAATAAATTAAAAGAGGTAATGAGTGTCAAATTCCATGCACGGCAATGGTAATAATACATAGTTATAGAGCAGTAGATATTTCCATGTTTAATTTCAAACATACATACATTTTCTTGAATTGTCTTGAATATTACATACCTATATTCTGTATGGCTCATTAGGTAGAGCATGGCCCTGACAATGCTTAGGCTGTGGGTTCGATTCCCATTGGGACCAAATAAACTGAAAAATGTATGCATTCACTACTGTAAGTCTCTTTGAACAAAAGTGTCTGCTAAATGGCTTATGTTATGATTTATTGATCAACTGAAGCTTTTTTCTATAATTTAACCGATGCAGTTTGTTTATGTTGTCATATGTTCTCATATGGTTTTCAAAAGAGCTTGATATCAAAAATGAAAAAAGTTACTTAGTTTGAAGGCGGTGCTGCATGCAAATGAGGTCTTAAGCAGCCACGTAGTGGTAAGCTGTGATGGGTGTAAATGAGGAAAGCCCTTTGAAGTCTCTACTCTCAGCCAATAGGAAGTTGTATGCATCACCACTTACAACTTTGTTTGCTTCAAACTCATGCAACACATTTTAGGAGACCTGTTTTTTGTTGTGGTGCTCAGAGGTGGTAATATTTGATATCAACCACTTTAATTTCCATATCAACCTTGTTGTTGCTTGATATCCACATAGGTCTTGAAAAGCTGATATGAAGGCTTTATATTCCTGATATCAATCTTTTTATGGCATGTTGCATGCATGGAGCAGCTTATGCATGTTGGAAGACTTGTCAGTACATAGGTCAAGATAATGGTGGAGGTGCTTGTGTGAATTTCCCTTCTTTTTCGGGTTTGCCAACCGTTATCTCTCACTTAAAACATGTTTTTTGGTTACACTTAATATATTCAAGTGGTACACAAGCACTGCTTAAGTAGTTCAGACCAGGAGGTCCTGCCTGCTCCCAGAGAATGTATAATGCGATAAAAATTCAACATTACAAATGAGAAAACAAGTCATTGAAAGATCCTCAAACTGTACTATGATCAATAAAACTCCACATCACTGTATAATTTCTCTCCACATTTATGGAGTGAGCATGAAAGAACCTCCATCCACAAGGATTTATATTGCAGCCAGAACCTTTCAACTGGAATGAAATATGGGGAGACGCATTCCATGCATCTCCCTCGCCCAGAGATGGTTTTGACCTGAAAAGATCTGCGCACATAAAAGTTTATTGGGAGCAGCAGGCAAGCCTTTTTCAGCGTATTGATTTCTGTCTTCCTGCTCCCTGCTGCTTCTCTGATATGATTTGGACGCTCTTTCTGAAGCACGTTTGATCGTGGATTGAGAATGCGCTGGGAAGACCTGTGATCTGTGATGCCCAGGGAGTGGCCCTGCCTCTATAGCCTTGGTGTGTCACTGTTGGATAGAACCTGAAACTGATTGGGGCATTTTTCCCAAGCAATCATGTTTTTGTATGCCAATTGTAACTTGAAGATAGGACAAATGTGTTTTTTAGGAATTAATTTCCCAATAAATACTTGGAATTTCACAATTATTGTCATTTTATTATATGCTGATATTGCTTGTTTTACATTTTAAACATTGCTCTAGTATTGTTCTGACCTTTCAAATAAAAAGCAACTATTAGCTAACTCTGGTACAATATACTGGATACACTAACATCCACGTTGAACATTTTACATCATCCCTGGATAAAATATCACAATTGCAATTGTGACTGTGTTTCATAACTAAGAGCATGCGTTTTTCACCACCTCTGTCAGAAACCTGCCGTTCCGTCCTCCAACACCAAGAGGTCAATGGAGGACTTTCTGAAGCTACTTGTTAAGCAATCGGCGCATTACAATCTTAAGTAATCATTCAATTACCACAAATGAGGATCGTATTGCAGTGTAGTATACTAGTCAGCAGTTGGCGCTGCACACATCCACACTTAATCATACTGATTGATTTTTAAGTAGACTACTGCTTTCAATTATGAAAATATGTCTGTTGACACTTCTGTAGGACATATCGTGCCTGCCCTGGAGTAAAGAAATGAATATGATACTTTTAAACCACACAAACATATTAAAACAATTGAAAGCAAAAGGCAAAATAAAAATATAAAGGACAAAGTTTTTCTTGATGGAATGCCTTGAATTTTTATATTCATTTAAGGGAGCACAATATTTTATATTTTGGTGTTGAATTTAGCCATTGTCAAATAATTTGTTGTTTCCTCTTTCATGGCTTGTCGTAGAGGTGTAAAGACTTGTCCATAAGAGGAAACTCCCATCTCTGAAACAACGTCAATGTGTAGACTTGCTCCCTTGCACCAACACTCAGATTGCCACTTAATTGTATAATTGTTCATTTGAGTAATTGTCACTAATGACGGAATGATGGAAAATAGAGTGCCTATAGTGATGCCTTGAGGATCAGAAAGGAACTGCAGCTTCTTGAGAGAGATGGTGAAAAACACATGCCCTTATTCATAACTGCAGTCCATAAGAAATGTATTACCCATTTATTGATGCCAGAGCATCAATGGCAAACCACGTTTTTGCCATAATGTCAAAAGGGTGGCTATCTCTCAAATAACACTTTGTTTCTGGAAAAATGGGACTCGATATAATTCAACAGTTATTAACTGCTAACTGGTGAGTCTGCTTGCAATTGAGCACTATAAATTCACTGTAAACATAAATTCAAACTTAAACATTGTGTGTTGTGTGCATTGCCATTAACCTGGCTACAATGTAATTCTTTCTTTGCAAAACTGAAATTATATCTTGCCGCGAAGGGTATACTGAAAAATGAAAACAACCTAAGATGTTAAGATGTAAAATTAACTATTCATATTTGTGAAACCCTTGAGCATTGCCTAACACACCTGAAATTATGCTTTTCAAAACCATTCCTAAAGGAAATCGAAACCTTGATGTCAAGAATAAAAACGAATGAATGAAAATAGTCAACGTCGCATCCAAAATCATCGGTGTGAAAGGTCAATCTTTTCTGCTCATAATAAGAAACAACTGGTCCGCAAAACTAGCTCCATTTTAAATGACTTGGAGCGTCCTCTTTACAAGTAATTTCAGCTACTTCCATCTGGCAGATGGTACCCAAATTTAAACTGTCTCAATGTTTTCTTGATCATTATGTGATGGAAGCATGAGCTGTGCATGCACGCTGTATCGCCAATAGGGGAAGCAAATCGCTCATCCACTTTGTCAATAGAGATATAGAAAATACAAAATAGTTAAATTATTGAAGATTTCAGCTCTGTTAGTCATTTTAAGATGACCTGTATAAAAACTAATTGCTTTTGATTCTTTCAAAATTCTCCAAATTCCCAAGCCAATTATCAGTGGAAATTTACCAGAAAATGTCCACCCCTTTGCAATCGTAGTGTGAACACAGAGCCTTCCAGAAAGCACTGCCATGCCACAGAAGGTGCATACCAACTGCCTGATTTGTTTTTATTTGCAACTTATAGTGATGTTATCATATCTCATTCAAATGCTTTACAGCACATCTCTCGTTGGCATGGGAAAGCACAGACGACTCAAAGCGCAGAGATAATCAGCCATTGATTTCAGTCATTCAGCATCCGGGGATGACAGCCGCCCTCACTCCTCCATAAGAAAATGAATCCTCAAAGAGGATATTATCATTACTGTTAATATTTGAGCACCTCTACTCGATCAATCTTAAATTTGGCATTCTCAAATCAATATGACTTTGCACATATGAATAACGCATTATCTGTGGCCCACAGTCTTTCCCACTCAGGGGAAATAAAGTAACTCTGGATGAAAAGAAGCAGGCTTCATCCATTTTGTGGTGAGACAGACATCATGAACCGCAAAATGGGTGGCGCTATATTGATAATATATGCCATTTAGCAGAACGCTTTTATCCAAAGCGACTTAGTCATGAATGCATACATTTTGCAGTATATGTGGTCCCAGTGGGAATTGAACCCACAACCTAAGCGTTGCCAACGATGTGCTCTACCTACTGAGCCACAGAGAACCAGCTATTGAGCAATCAATTACTTTATAATATTTTTTCTATGAAGAGCAAAAGTAATTGAATTGCTTCATGTGAGTCAGTGATTGGGAGTATATGGTACGTCCATCCATACAGGGATTCATGGAGACTCGCTTTCCCATCACTAAATACATTGAATAAAATAGTTTAAAATTTCCCATATTTCAAAACGGGAATCCATTATCCTGCATTCCATATGTTGACCATAGTTAAGCCGCATTAATTACTGAACGGAGAGAGAAATTAGGGAGAATAAGAGGGTTTATTGAGGTTGTTCAGGTTGTCTGAAGAAAATGTAACTAATGCACATAATAGTAGATTTTAAAATATAGAGAAAAAAGAAAGCATGTGTATATTTCTTAAAGTTTACACAAAAGCAATGATGTAAGGATGGCTTGAGGATGTTACAGAGCCCATATAATAATGTGCACCCAATGCACACTTCTACACCCTGAGACACAAAGCCATACTTGCATCCATGTGCACATACCTAAAACTTACAGGATACAAGAGGTAACAGTTACAGTCCTTTCATTTCAGCCAGAAGACATATTTTGTATCCATACATTACTGAGCAGACTTTACTGTGAGAGACCAAAAGAACTAAACGGCTGAAATTCCATCTTTTGTATACTTTATATATTTATAACTATTTATATTTAGTATTCACTTAAGTTGATGAAGTGACGTGGACTCAAAGATGAACATTTTGGGAATAGGGACAAGAGCAAGTTTAACAAAATTGCAGATTAAACATACACCTATTTCCATCATTTCATTCAATATGTACACTGTGCTATGGGTAGACACATTAAACACAGTCTGGGCTGAGGAACGTGAGCGATACTTATTCCAAACTTTGCGGAACCGCAGTTGCGGATGCCAGGGGGAAGCTCGCGGAATCCAGATGACCACAGAACCGACACAGTCCCCCTGGTGTTCGAGTGGTCGGCCGGTATGTAGACGGCACTAGTAGATGCCCAGCTTGTCCCAGAAGTCGCAGAGGTGGTCGCGGGTGCCCACCTGGGGGTGGGAGCGGACGGTGAAGTTCATGACCATCCACCCGCTGGTGTCCGAGTACCGGGGCCAGACGGGCACCCGCTGCTGCCGACAGAAGGAGGTCTCCTCAGCGCGGGAAGCGGGATCGCCCCGTGGGCGAAGGTGCCCCAGAAGCAGAGCATGCGCTTGGCAAGCAGCTCCTCGGGCGGCGTGAAGGTGAAGTTGGCCACGCTGGCCGAGTCGAAGAGGAAGGGCAGCTCGGCGCCATGGCAGACGTGGCCGTAGCAGAAGGACAGCCCCCTCCACACCCGATTGTCGGCCACTGCGTGGTCGAAGACGTACATCCATACTGCGCTGCCAGAGGCCACGCCCATGCGGGCAGCCTTGCGTGCCGGGCACAGGAAGATGTAGTCGTTCACAATCTACAAATGCAGGGAAAGTGTGAGTTTAAGATCTTCATCTTGGTTAACAGTGCACTGCATTATTTATTTGCTTAGTAGACACAGTTCGCAAGGCAATTTACATTACAGAGCTTACATGTTTTTTAATAGACGGTTTTCTAATATAAACTAGAAAGGGCAAGCTACTGATAGTAGTTAGCAAGTTTGGTGCTAAACTGTAGGTGAGAAATATGCCATTTAGCTCATTTTTGCTCCTTGTTTGCTGCCAACAACACTTGCTGCTTCACTAATATTGCTTAAAAAATTAAGACCTACCATTTCAATATTCATCTTTATTTAATTTGCATAATACCAATGCCAAAGACGTTAGAATTTAGTCTGGGTTATTTTGGCGTGTAGTTTTGTTGTGTGTAAGTTATTTGTCAATTTACTCCCATTATACTATATTTGCCATTTGGACACTCACGGCTCACAGGGAAATGGGATATGAACATAAATGCAGAAGTATCAACAACGCCATGTGGATGGATCAACAAGACATATAGTGAGTAGTACACCATGAAATTATGGCTTTTGGTCAGAGTGCTCCTTTAAGGGAACACCCACAGTGCCCTACACAAAGAACCTTCTGGTTACAAGCTGTTTTTGACCTACTATAGTCCGACACAACTCCATTCTTCCATGCTTTTCACATAAATTAGTAAAAGTAGAGTCAGTAGAAGAAAATTCAGTAGAAGTAAACTCCAGACAAACTTTTGTCTTTAAAGCATTTATTTGTACAAATGCAGAATTATACAGGCATAAGTGAACTCTTTGGCTTGGAATCAGATGGTAGGCCCCCTGGTTGGTGGCCCCAGATATTTGACCCCCCCACCCACCCACCCCAACATCATAGAGCAGGATAAACAAAGATACAGGGGCAGAGGAGACAGGGATGCTGATACTGCAAACATACAAGAGAAAGCGTATTTGAGATATAGGGCCTTATTTTGGTGAATTCGGACGGTGTCTGTAATGGTGGCGCTTTAGGGCGTGTCTAACGCAATTTCGGTAATTTCCGATAGCGCACCTCCGGAGCAGTTGTAAAAGAGGTTGGATTCACTTAAAAAATACGTGTGGGTGTGGTGGGGGCTTGGTTTCATAATGGCCAATCAGAACACCTATTTTCTATCCCTTTAAATACCAGTGCGTTAACGCTATAGCAAACTGGCAATTTCCTCACATGGGAGCGATTCTCAAAAGAGGAGAGAGAGGTACGGAAAAGGTGCCGTGCGAATCAGAGGGGGAAAACAAGGCGCACGTTAATTTGTTATTTTGAGACCTACATTGTTAAAAGAAAGTGTTTTATTTTACCATCTCTTTTTTTATTTTACTATAGTTTTTAGTCACACCCCCTATTGCGCTGCCCAGCCCATAGTCGCGCAAACGCCTTCATTGCACACCAGGGAAATTGCCTAACTCAGGCTGGAGACGGGTGTAGGAAATATTCCGTTTGCGTTGGACAAAACTGGAAGAAACTGCCTGCGCTAGGGAATAACGCCGTTTAGCGCCGGCACAAAAATAGGGCCCATAGTCTAAATAGTCAATGTAACAAGTGCTTCTAGTAATTATCTCGGGCATCTCCACTCCCCTGTCCCCAGTTTAGGGAAACTCAATTAAATAAGACAGTAATATTTGGTCTGTTGTGACTAGGGGTAAAATATTTGTACACCACTCCTTTTCTAATGATGAGGAAAACCAGTCGCTCCTGTCAATTGTGAAACCTATGAGTGATACTATTTCATCATAATGGCTCTGTTGCATTGATATCCAGCATTTGTAAACTGTAAACTGTTACTCAGTTCCTCGGGTGAGTTTAATGCAAGTATCTATGCCCGCAAAATTTATATTGTACTTAATGCTGTCACAATCTAAAAATGTTATAAGCACATAGCATAAAAAGGTGGTTAAAATGCCAGTATGCTTAACAGCTTAACAACCTGTCCGCTGTGCTTCCCCGCATACTGATCATCTTGTGTCTGGCAAAAGCCGCATCTGGAAGCCTTCAAAATAGGTTTTCTTTGCAATATCTTCTTGTGCATGCAAGCAGACAACTGGAAACCACTGTCTCTCTCATTTTTAGATACCCATGGCACCTCAGCCCACATGTGAAAATCCAATCAAACAACCCTGACCCTACTCTCTCTGCTGCTAATGAGCCACTCACTGGAGCCAGGGATGAGCAGAGCATGAGACAGCAGAAATCAATGCCAGCAGGCACACACACACACAAACAAACACACAAACACACAAAAACACATTCAGATGCATGCACACTTCTACATACATGGACATACATGCTTACACACATGTACACATGAATACAAGCACACACAAACACACGCACAAACACATACATGCACACACATACAAATACAGTATACTGTGCACACAAATGTGTACTTGTCTCTGTGTGGTGTCTGTACATGCTCTGCACCTGTCTCTCAGTGTCTGTTGTATTATGGAGCCCCGGTATGTCTGAGTGAATGTCCAGTACAGCTGTTGGCCCCTGGCTCTCACAACAGCTCCACTGTTACCCCAGACTGCAAGACACAGCAATTCTCTGAGTTCTCAGACCAGGTCTGATACATCTGACAATTTCAGGAATCTCTCAGTCGAAATGAGAATGAAGACCCCTTCTGCTGGCAATCTGCTATAACAGCATGTACCGTATAAAGACTAAGCAGAAATCAGCATTCCAAAAAACCCACCTACGGAAGCTCACGATATTCTAAACAAGCTAAATATATAAGAAGCAATGCATGTCTGTTCTGACATACCCAGAATGCACTGCTGTATATATGGGACGGAAAATTACAACATATGTGCTTCACGCGTGAAAGACCCTCAGCAGCCGGTCATTGACAATGCAGACAGGTGTGTAAGTGAATCTGGCAGCCCCTGTAACTCTTAATTTGGAACAGATGTGCGCAGTTAAGTCTTAATCTTGAGCAAGGGATTCTGCATTTTGACACTCAGGATAAAGACCACGCTTTTTTTGGGAATTTAAATACCGCTTCCTTTGACCTAACTTTGCACTTGAATGCATGTTTCAATTTACACTGCTGTTTGTGAGTTGTAATGTGCATTTGGAATTGGACAATTATGCAATACAAATGTAAATGATGCAGGAGAGTCAGGTAGCAGAGTCTAACCATCCCGGTTAGACTCCCCCATCGCGGTGATCCTGCTCCCGAAAGCAATGTGTACGCTGTGTCGCTCACCTGCGCCAGCATGGTCCGTCGGTCGGTGTCCTTGTATAAGGGAACGTACTTGTGCAGGATCCGCAGGGAGTGCTGTTTGAAGATGGCTGTGGTGTAGATGAAGCACTCCAAAGCAGAGACAGGCTCTGTGAAGACTCCATAAACGAAGGCCACCCCTTCCTCAGAGGTAGTACCTGCACAGAGGACCACAGAGGAGCACATTCATTTAGAAGATCATTATTCATTCAGGGGGTCTTAATCTTATTCAAAACATAACATTCATTCAGATTAATCATTCAGTAAAATGATCACATTTAATCAGTAGATCACATTCATTCAGGGGATCACATTCATCATGTCATGTTGAAGTACACAGAGGAAATGTTACCACAGGAGAAACAATTCATAAAAATAAAAATAAACTGCTGATGGGTGATCTTTGGAAAAATGTGTTGAAGATGGATTCTGCACTAGTAATAGCTGACAGGGAAATTATCTGCCTCTACTTTTGTAGCTCACTGGCTGCAACTGATATATGTGTTCAGTCATATGGAGCACAGTTATAAATAAAAAGAGGTCTACTGTGATAAGTACAATGTTTGTACACATAATTATCAAGAGTCAGGCTGTCATGCTTTACCCAAGTGGATGCTACACATTGGCAGTGGCTGAGATGAGTCACCTACCCCCAATAAGCGAAAGAAAACATCAGAAAAGGTGCGCCATTCATTACAAAAATATTATTTGTATGAAACTTTATTTTAACCACTGAGGTCTAGGATTAGGAACATATTTCCCCTGTGCAGTGATGAGCTGGGGAATCAAGGTGGGTTGGGATATCAAGATTCTGCAGCCAATCAAATATTTTACTCAGCAAAAAAAACCATGACCTTTCTACTGTCTCAGCAGCCAGATACCAGTTTTATATCAACAGCATACTAGTTTTTTTGCACCTTTTCTGAAGTTCTCTATGATTATACCTTTATGCCAGTACATCCTCTCAGCTGCAGAGTGCAAACCTAAACTCTTTCTCATATGCACTACAATAAGTTAATTATTGTCATTATTAGGGTTAAAATGAGTGGAGTGCTGAGTTGTGACTGACCAAGCATCACAGGCTTATCTTTTTGCCAGTGTCCCTTCTGGAAGGCAGTCACCGCCTGCTCCTTGATCAGCTCTCCGTCAATGTAGGGCCCCCAGGTCTCGAACACTTCCAGGAACCGGAACGGGTTCACAATTTTAGAACCTACGCGGACGGGGGGAGGCGAAGGGGAGTTATTTCACCATGTCGACAAAACAGACACATCGACACAGTTGGGGCTGATGATGAAATACTGGTAAGGCACTCCCAGCTAACAAGTAACATTATTTCAATATTTCTTTAACGTTGCTACAAGGTTAAAGTTGCCACAACACTGCAGTAACATTGTGATAATGTTATGTGATAGCTGTGCTGGACCTGAAACCATTGGGTGGTTGATGAGACACTGTTACTGATATGTAATGTTGTTTTGTAAGGTAGACATGGAAAAGTCTACTCTTGGAAAAAGTACCTGTTGTGTAAACCAAAAAAAGTGCTACTTCAGATGAAAGTCACCCTGGATAAGGGTATCAGTAAGTCTATGTGTTTATGATAATGCCCTTATCTTTAAGCGTTGCAGTTGGAATCGTGTTTAATGTTATGTAATAAGGTGACACTGGGTATTTTTATAATTTATTTATCAAAATCTCTAAATGGGTCCATATTGGTGAATGGTTATGGGTTATAAGGTGAAGTGAACTATTGTCAGACTGATGGTTTTTGTGCTGTTAAGCAACGCATCGATTTAAAATAGCAAGTCAAATAAAAGGAAGATAGATGGGTTTTTGTTGGATAAATGACTCTTGTATATTGAGATGGATGGATCTCGGTTTTAACCAACAGGATCCGCCAAGTCAATAACTGAACTGCACCCCCACAAAAGGGAAGGAGGACAGGGGAACTGGAGATATGTGGTGGGGCGCCGTGTTCCCCGCCTGCTTTAATCTGGGCGGCGAGGACAGCCTGCGGGCTGAGGGCCAGCAGACACTGTAGGTCCACGGCAGAGCAGTTGGCCAGCTCAGCAAAGTCCTTCCCCAGCTTCATCGCGTCACGTCTGAAAAACAACGACCGAACCCACATCACCGCTCTGGAAAAAAAGCATTGTCAGCTGTAAAACTGTGCCTGCGGGGTGCCCGTGTCTCTGGGCTTGCATCTCATTTGTGTCCTTTCCAGAACTCATCTAAGATGTTGAGCCTTTATTAGACAGGACATCAAACTCAGTCCTCCCAAAATTGTGGTTTGACATAACTTCAAACATGATTTAAACAGAGAACAGGCTGTTCGACCCATCTAGGCTCATCAGGCATAAGAATGAGTAACAAACGTAAGTAACAAGTAACAAATTAAGCACTTGAAGAAATTTCAGGCCAGTCTACATAACATACTTTTTTCAACTTTACAAACAATGTAAAGAAGCTTTAAAAAGGACAAGCAGCCAGATTATCAGTTACTGTACACAAAATGTGCAATAATTGTAAAACTTCAGAGAGTTTATGGCAGGTTTATACAAAAATCTAAGAAAGACCCTCCTAAAATAAATGTATAAATCAACCCCAACATCACCCTACATAGCACCACATGTACAAACATTCTTAGACACAATAAGAGGAGACAAAGCTGATTAAGCAGGGAAATGCTTTCCCCCTTTTCTCTTAGTTTGGAATTCCCAGTAATATTCTTCAGCACATTCTTCTTCCTTGCTTCAACCTCCACTATCAATTCAGGAGAATATAGACAAGCCTACACTCTCCTCCAAAACATGTGATGTCAACCACTACTTCTTTTCACACCATAGTTCAGTTAAGACATGAGTCTTGGATCTGGACCCTCTCCGCGTGGTTTAGCCCCCCCGCTGACTACCTAACTCAGACTAACCTTGGACTGACCATGACATGGTCTTTTGGACATACCCTGTGCCGGCCAGAAGAGGATGGGCTCCCCCTTTTAGTCTGGTTCCTCCCAAGGTTTCTCCCTACCTAGGAGTTTTTCCTTGCCACTGTTGCCGTTAGGCTTGCTTTTGGGGGGGTCTAGGCCTGGGTTCCCCCTCTGTTAAGCGTTTTGTGACAATTCTGTTGTGAAAAGCGCTATACAAATAAACTTGATTTGATTTGATTTGATTTGATTTAACGTGCATGACTTAATGTGTAGCTTTATACCGGCAGACTGATATCACTGGTGTGTGACAAGACAAGGACAACCAAGCTGAGTCCCTCCCTCCCTGAGCCACCAATTGCGCTGCCCCTCAGGGCTGCTGGCCACAGTGGACACTGTCACAGTCTGGAGTTGATACCCGACCATGGGACTCATCTACACACTACAACGGTGCCTTGACAGGGTTCACCAATTAAAGTAAATTAGATTCAATGTCATGACAATGCTTCCAAATACACACTGGTTTTAAAAATTGTACAACACCTTATGTGACTTAATTCCAGACAGCAATGTGTAAATGCGCTCAATGTCAGTCAAAGGGGTGAGTTGCTGAGGATTCAAACGTTCCTATTCAAACACTGTCCAATCATACTTGTAGTTATAATATTAGCATTACAATTCAACTTAGAGTTCCAAGCAGATGCGAGAAGAAGCCTACCTGGTTTTCAGGGGGATGGAGAAGGGAAGGCTCTGGAACACTGCTTGCTTAAAGAGAGGCATACTGCTTTGTATCATCAGGTGGAGGCTCACGGATTGCGCCCCAGCACTCTCTCCAAATATGGTCACCTGCATCGACAGTGCACTTACATCACATCCTGGTGCCATCAAGATTCACGCTTCAGTAGGAGTGCCAAATCATGGTTCTGGGGCACAATGGTCCATCAGGTTTTCCAGTGCTCTAAGAGGCTGGCTGACAATCAACTTGTTGCATGTCACTTCTGTGAAGGTAACTAGTTGTCGAATGAAGTCGCTTTGGAAGGAACCAGACCTCCTGGACTGAGGCTGTCTGGGAATAACATTGGCCACCAAGAGTCCATAATGGGTGGGGTTATCTCGTGCTGTCAATCACTGACTTGATTCATAAGAACCAATAAAAAGGCATTACTGTCCATAGCAAAACACTGTGGTTCAAATTTGGTTCAAATCAGTGAGTCATTGATAACACGTGATACTGTAGCTCCAAGCAATTGTTTGGTGCTTTGTGAAGTCTCTCTCTCCCATTACTGTTTCCCCCGTCAGCCAATAAAGTCAATTCTGTGACTTGAGCTCTCTTTACCCTCATGCAAGAACTGTTTGTAGAAAGAAATAATGAGAGCTCACAGATCAAGGATAATGTCCCTTCTCTGATCTCAAAGATATTTTCATACTTTCAATGTGGCTACACTGTGAGTTGGCCACGACAGCACTGCATAATGCAGTGCTCCAGCATGAGCAGTAATCTTTCCTGAGGGAAGCACCCTGTGGAGTGTGAATTTTCCTCTTAAGTGCCTTTATAACAATAATGAACAGAAAACTGGAGTAAAAGCCCACAAAAAGTAATCAAAGAATGGTCAAAGAACATTTTCCCCCTCAATTATGTCTGCATGCTTACCTTGTTGGGGTCACCCCCAAAAACAGCAATGTTCTGTTGAACCCAGAGAAGAGCTGCTTGCTGGTCCAGGATCCCGTAGTTCCCCACAGCTGATGTTTTGGGATCATAGCCAGAGACAAGGAAACCAAATGCCCCTAAAATGAACCATATTTCAGAGACATCCGGTCAGTTTCTCACAACAACAGTTATTTTTACAGGGCTGCCAACTTTCAGGGGTGACAGAGGGATATTTCACCAGAGAGGGGGAGGGGTGGTGAGTTTGGGAAGAAAGACCAATTTTAGAGCGGGGAAAGGGTGTAGCAAATAGAAACTGTAGATATCAGAATTTGAGTCAATGTTGGTTTCTTTCACAAGATTTAGATGTGTGAGAAACTACAGGTGTGCTGTGAGAGCATTTTAAATGGATGAATTGCATGAGACTCAAACTCAATACAAGAGAGTTGGCAGTTTAATAAATAATAACTGCAAGTGTTATGCTGGACTCTGACCTCCACATTGCTGTTATTTTGTTTGTAGAATGAACTTAACATATACCATTTAGCAGAGGCGTTTATCCAAAGCGACTTACAGTAGTGAATGCATACATTTTTCAGTATATGTGGTCCCAATGGGAACTGAACCCACAACCTAAGCGTTGTCAGCGCCATGCTCTACCTACTGAGCCACACAGAACAACTTGGGGTCTAATTCCTTTGTTTTAACATGTATGATATATTCAATCAATTTGTGCCCTTATGTTTGACTCAAAATTAAGTGCACAAATGTGGTTTGCTGAGTTTATCATTCACAAAAATGTATGTATATTTTAAAAAGTGAATTTTGCTGATTATTTTGCTGATTCATGGGGATTAATAAAGGTCTATGTACTGCTGTTCTCTTCTATTCCGGCACTAGGCACTAACGATTCTTCTTACCTAGACGATAATCCACGCTCACCAACACCGTGTGGGTATAATTGCTCATAAACCTCCCATCATATAAAGGTTTTGAGGCTGAGCCAGCAATAAAATCCCCTCCATGTATCCACACCATCACTGGCAAGGGTTTCAACAGGGGGGACGTGAGGTTAACGGTCAAAGGCAAAAAGATGTTGAGGTACAGGCAGTCTTCGCTGACCTGGGAGGAACGTAACCAAAAGAGTCCAAATTAAAAAGCAATACTAAATATGGAGGAGAAACACAATATCTTTATGTTGAATTGCACAAACTTGAATTGATTGATTGTAGAACTGATGTAGAATGAATATATGTTACCATATATTAGTACATTCACTTGTTTTGAAACTCATTCTGCCTTCAGTGTTGTTGTATTACCTTGTCTGGACACTCTTCTGAGATTGGGCCACTGCAAGCCTGCATACAGGAGGCCCTGGGGAAGGTGGCGTCGTAGACTCCAGTCCAAGGCGCCACCGGAGTCGGAGCTTTCCAGCGCCGCGCACCCACCGGAGGATTGGCGTACGGGATCCCATAGAAAATATACGCTTGGTCTACTCTAAGCCCTTTAAGAATTCCATCCTTTGTTTGAATCTTGGGGCCATCGGGAGTAAACCCATTGCGGAGTACAATTTGAGAATTATCCTGAAAATCTTTCCAATAAACTGGATTTTCATTCTCCGAGAACAACGTTTTTCCCTCAAACTGAAGTGCACTTTCGATGACAGCCGGCTTGTCTCGTATCCTCAGACCTGATGAGATGCTCCTTAAAATTCCCTCTATGCTGTTTTCATTTTTAGAAGTTGTTCCCACAACAGATAAAACAAATCCCAGGCTAAAAAGTGTTAGTATAAAGTTACAGTCCTTCATTTTGACCCTCTTCTTGCAAAAACAGCATGGCATTTAAGGTGCAGATGAATCATATATATTTTTCTAGTTCTGCCTCCTTCTATTCATGCTTGACTCTGATCACTTCACAACACCAACAGTGCAAAGAGGCTGGACAAATGTCTTGAGCTTCAACAGTTTGCACTGTGTTCTTGTGACACTAATTAGACCAGATTTCTATGAAGGAAGGTTGGTTCCAACACAAAAGACCCTTTGTCTTGCCTCTCAATTTACTTAAACTAGAAATCCTATTACTGCTAGCAGCTTTGCAAGTAGCTCCTGTGATGCAACCACAATAATTAGACACAACTGGTCTGACGTTTATCTAATAAGATAACATAGTGTCATGTGATGCATTCATCTTTCAGGCCTATGTTAGACATTTCAAATCTGGCCTGCACTTCAGATGAGCCGATAGCATTATTCACACAACCCAATCTCATAAAATTTTACATTTTCTTTTTTACGTATAGTACACTAGGAGGTATTAAAACATACTCCAACATTTCCACAAAGTGTGGATAGCCTTCCTACACCCAGTAGAGCTTTGATCAGGCCTGAAAATTCAAGCTTGACCCAGCCTTTGCCCTAGCACATCATGTCAGCCCGGCCCGAGCCTGATAAGCAAGTGCATTTTTAGGCTCAAACCCATCAAAAGCCTGACTTCTTGCAAGCCAATCAATTAACTTTTTTGATTAACTGAATTCCGAAATTTAATTTAAATGCTTTTAAGTGCAGTAATACAGCGATAGACATCATTGCAGGCAGCTGCGTACCATACCTGTAACACTGGGAAGGAAAAGGTTAGTACAATTTTTTTATTTTTTTTTATTAAATGGAGTAAGCAGGGGTATATAGTGCTGAACAAGTAGGCAGGGGTGATGACAATTAGCTAGATGTACAGAATTCGGTGGTAGTGGAGTCTGAAAAGGTGGAATTGAGTGAATTGCAATTTAATATTTAAAGGTTTAGGCCTAATGTAAAGATTATATTCAATTACAAAACATTAGTTAGTTTGCAGTACTACTGTTCTTCTATAGAATCTTTACTACTTAGCCTATTAGTTTCTGCTAGTACATTTAGCTAATCAACTACTTACCTTGCTGTAGTCAACTGCACTCAACCTTATCAGACTTGAACAGGCATATGGAATCATACAGATTTGTTGTTTCAGTTAAACTGGCTATTAATGGCGAGCGATTGATTGCTTAACTCGTGACTATGTAGTAATAGTGAGCAAATGCTTACTCAACTCAGTTTGAAAGCATTCCCTTGTCCATCACAGACATCCTTGTTAGTTTTAGCTCGATATTCTATAAAACATGCCGATGCATGGTCTTGAACTGTATGTTGACCTTGCTCCCGCATTCCTGTTAGATTAGCCTACTAATGTGAGCTTTGCTGCTTTGCTTATAAATTCAATACAATTATCAATTGTATTTCACCAATTTGCATGTTGCGCAAATTATAACAATAACAAACCTTATGTAGGCTACACATGGCTCCAAAAATCAATTTTTTAGCTGCACGTGTCATACTGACTGTACTGGTATAATAATGCAGTGCATAGGCTAGTGCAGTTCAGGTAACAGCCATGTATTGTAGGCTACATGTATAATGATACTGTAGTACTGTAGAGGTCTACTGATACTGTAGTACTGTAGAGGTATAATATTGTAGTGTACAAGAATAATTATACTGTAGTGCTGTACAGGAATAATATTATAGTGTACAGGTATAATGACACTGTTGTGTACATGTTTAATGATAGTTTACTTTTATAAACACTTATTATACCTTGATTTTGCTACTAGGCCCTACTGCTACCACCACTTTCAATTATATTACTAAAATACTTAATAGTTACTGGAAGTGGTAATATACTGTACAATTTTAGATATACCATTTCAGCCTTCGTCAAGCAGATTCTTCTGGAAATCTAGTTTCAATTTCATATTGCGGATTAAATTTTTGCATGCAATTATTCAATTCATAAAATATAACAAATTAAATATGATTTAATTAAAATTCAATTTTTATTAAATAGGTCTGGGGTTGGCTGGCCGGGGCCTTTCTGTGTGGAGTTTGCATGACGTGGGTTTCCTCCGGGTACTCGGTCCAGCGAAAGACGTTAGGCTAATTGGAACAAACGTATGTGTGTGTGAATGGTGTATGAGTGCCCTGCGATGGATTGGCGACCTGTAATAAAATGCTGGGATAGGCTGACCCTAACTAGGAATCGCGGCTGAAGATGAGATGAGATTCTCAATCAATTTTCAACAAAATTATTGAGAGATGCAGACGTCCCTAATAAAATTTCTGCTTTATTCTCAATCAATTTTCATGAAATTCATGTGGGAAATTTCTGCATAACATGCAGGTCACTTGATTTCCAAATTTCACAATTGTTGAGGTTCCTCAACGATTATTCGCCGAACCTGGCAACCTAATTTTATACGTTTATATCAACGCCCCTCAACTGCTTTCTTGGTAGCTTCAAACAATAAAAACATAATCACCTCTGACATTTTGACAACTCATGTATAACAGTTAAAAGGGCGTTTTTACAAATAGCTGGTCTGTGAAATAAAATGCAGACATTTCTCACGTTTATAACAAGGCAAATGTCACGAAAATTTGTTTAGAATTAAGCGAGTTCCAGTAGATTTTAACAGGGGAAGTCTGCATCTCTCAATACTGTACACGTGTTTGTTTAGACGCGGATCTTGCCCGTGCCAATATGGCGGCCGTGCAGACGTTCAACAGCCGCCCGTATATATAACTATGGAGCATCCAATGCGGTACCTACGTTTTTATATCTATGGTCCCAGCAGCCGTCGATGACGGCCATGGCTAGACAGCCATTTCCCCCAGGACTTCGAAACGGAGCCCCGTCCCGGATGTTGCTCGAATTAAGTACATCCGGGGTGAAAGGTTAAAATCATGGCGTCCTCCGTAGAAGCAGAAAGCATGAATTCAACGCCGTCCGGGAAAAAGGCGAAACGGAATAAAAAGCAAGGTTGTAAAATATTTTTCAATCTGGTCAATGATAAAGCGTACATATTAATCACGCTTCTATTAATTGCACTAGGTGTGCTTATCCGATTCAAATTCGTCTTGTTTGCATGAACATCTTACATTCACCTTATCAGCTAACTAGCCTAGCTAATGTTAGCTGTCTGTTAACATTAGGGACATAACATATGGTATTATTTGGATTGCTAGTTAGCCAAGTTCCATTCCTGTTTAATTTCTTAACAATAATACATGGAATTAGTATATTGTTTTCTTAATGTCAACAGTGGATGCGTCTGAGCTCCTGACGGTGCCTGAAGGATGGAAGGAGGCCCCTTTCTCAAAAGAAGACAACCCCAGGGGCCTACTGGAGGAGAGCAGCTTTGCAACTCTCTTCCCAAAATACAGAGAAGCATATCTGAAAGAGTGCTGGCCCCTCGTACAGAAGTCTCTGGGAGATTCAGTAAGTTGATTTGCTATCCGTCTTGCCGCCTGGTTACGAATGTAGCTTCTTGGACAGCTATAGGTAACGTAGCAATGCCCTCTTTCACAAGCTGTTAATTAAGCCTATTCAGGTTTTAAGGAAGACTTGTAGTTTCCACGTATGATTGATTGAAGTTTTTAATTGTATTTCGCTCAGTAGCGATTGCGGTGGTCGGCGTCATTCGTTTTTCTTTATCGCGTAAAGCCATTTTAAAGACTTTAAAGTGATTTGTGTTACCGCTATGTCTGTCACCCTCCTACTCTGCTGTTGTACTAATACCCTCCCATGCGCTGTACAAACTAGATTTCAAGACATGTATATATTGATGGTTTACTATTTTTCATCTGTACAGCATATCAAAGCCACCCTGGATTTGATCGAGGGCAGCATAACTGTGAGCACCACTAAAAGGACGTTTGACCCATATTCCATTTTAAGAGCAAGAGACCTAATAAAATTGTTGGCCAGAAGTGTACCATTTGAACAGGTAGGTGGTTTTTTCGAACGTTAACTGTGATCAACATGCATATTATGCGTAGTGTGAGAATTGCCAGGTTGGTGGATGTAAAAGTCAGTTCTGAAGTTGCAAGGTTTACATTTAAAATTATGGGTTCATTTATTGATTAAATATTCAGTCTTTACAACATTACAATGTTTCTACTTTTCACTGGTTTTGTTCCAGGCTGTACGGATCCTTGAGGATGACATGGCTTGTGACATCATTAAAATTGGTACTTTAGTGCGAAACAGAGAACGGTTTGTGAAAAGGAGGCAAAGGTTGATGGGCCCTAAAGGATCTACTCTAAAGGTAAGCTCATGATCCATTGAAAGGCATTTGAGTCATTAATTCATTTGACATTGTGTCATCACTATGAGAGGGGGACAAATCTGTTTTCTGTTCTAATGTCAGTCTGGATATTGAATTGTACAGTGCAATCAATGTGTCTTACACACTAGTGCAGAGTTGTGAACTGACCCCCAAACCCTCCACTAGAATCGAATCAGTCACAGTATGATGTTTTTCTGACATTGAAAAGAGCGCCACCTACATTGAAGTATTAGAGTGAATTGGTTATACAACATGGTAAATGGAAAGCATTTTCCTTTGATAAAACGATGTATAATAGAGAAGCCTTGTATGACCCTCTTCTCTGCCTCCCACCTTTCCACTGCGTGTTCCTCATTCCACAATGATGGACAGAAAAGCACAAAATAACTGGGCTGTGCACATGCCCATATGTTCAGTTCAGTTTATTGCTTTCCTTCGTTGCTCTACATGAGCATGGACATCTGTTATGGCAGCATCCTTTTGGTGGAGCCCTCTTGTCTTTTTTTTGTAGCCAACATGCAGGTGTCACACACAGTGGGATATCACTCCGATCCTGAGTCTGCAGAGTTGCAGGCTCAGCTGTAGTGGGCATTCAGGGGCCTAATTAGCTCTAAGCCCTCACTGATGTTTGATCACTTAGCTTTGGAACATCCTGAATATGGCTGTTCACTAGTGATAGTGTCCATGGTTGAGACTAAAAATATTCAAATCTCTTTTGGTGTTAGGTGCCACATTTAATTAACAGAATGTTGACATAATCTCTGGCATTTCATTTTATGGTCATGGGAATATCTGTCTCAGATGTGTACATAACCTTTACATGTATGCCATGGAGTAAGAGACAGGCTTTTGTGCAATGAGGTCCCTTGTCAGGAAGTTGTGCCAGTTTCAAATCTCATGGGTTTGGCTCTTAACACGCGGGCACTGGTATAGGTCAGGATATGAACTCCGTATTAACAATTAATAGTGCCCAATACTTTAATTTAAATTGTAAAATTACAAATGAGGAAAAATGTGCATTCAGTATTCATCATGT
Source organism: Aldrovandia affinis (assembly GCA_029706075.1). Classification (NCBI taxonomy): domain Eukaryota; kingdom Metazoa; phylum Chordata; class Actinopteri; order Notacanthiformes; family Halosauridae; genus Aldrovandia; species Aldrovandia affinis. The sequence continues at coordinate 5,378,137 of JAINUG010000049.1, forward strand.
CTTTCCCACCATTCATTTGACGCCTAAAGGTTGTGTTAATGTGTAATTGTGTTTTGCACAGATAAAGCGGTCATTCTGTCATTCGGTGGAGTGATTAATACTGCCTGTGTTTAGAACCATCTGTTTTGGTAACATACTGTGCTAGCCTGGACTGATCTGTGGTGAACAACCTCCTCCTCAGGCCCTGGAGCTTCTGACAAACTGCTACGTCATGGTGCAGGGAAACACTGTGTCAGCCCTGGGACCTTACAGTGGCCTTAAAGAAGTGAGTAAGGATGAGTGTTTCCAGCTACCTGTAGAAATGAGCCTACTTAAGATTAATTGTAGTTTTTCTTTTACTCGTGGAAGATGCTGCAGTGTTACATTTCAAACCTAGCTGGGATGCCAAAATCTTAACTATTCTAATGAGAAATTCATGCAATAAAATGTTACTCTTTTAGGTGAGGAAAGTTGTTCTGGACACAATGAAGAATATTCACCCAATTTACAACATCAAGGTACATTTTTTTCTTTTTTTCTTTAGATAATACATTAGAGGGAAACCATCATTTGAACTCCCTGGCAAACAATTAACCTTCTAGACACTCTTAAGAAATGTCAATGCAGAAAATGTGCACATGATGGGGTTTTGCATATGTTGGAGATTAAGTTGACATGGAGACTTTGCTCAAGATCGCAACGCATTAAAATACATTTGAGAAGTTTGCCCGATGAAGAGTACCATCCTTGTTCTTGACCCAGTGAATGACACAATGCCATCTCTGGGCACACGTGCCAGGTTGGCACAGCCTGGAGCTGAGGGCAAATAAGTGCATAGTGGAGTGTAAGGGTTCATCTACAGCTTGTGCTGCATTGTGACATTGCGATTAGGGAACTGGTCTGGACCTGAAGGTTTCAGGTTCATGTCTTGCATAGAATTGCTGAAATGCCTGCAGTACCTTTGAACAAGGGACTGGATTTTTTTAAACTGAACATAAAATGTCCAGTTTTATAAATGGATAATATGTAAATGCAATGCATGTATGCAATCTCAGGTTTACATTGGATTAGGGTCTTGGCCACGTAAATCCAAAAGTTAATCTGCATTCTTCCCTTCCTGATTGGATGTGACTTGGGGGCGTGGTGGTGTAAGACGCTGATGATCAAGCGTGAGCTGGCGAAAGACCCGGAGCTGCGGGTGCAGAGCTGGGAGAGGTTCCTGCCCAACTTCAAACACAAGAACGTGAACAAACGCAAGGAGCCAAAGAAGAAGACTGTGAAGAAGGACTACACGCCATTCCCCCGCAGCAGCCCGATAGCCAGGTAAGCGTCCACTGTTCGTGTGGGCAAACCAGCGTTTTGCACCTGCTCACTGTCTTCACCCCCAGGCTGTTCTCAGATCAGTACATGTTCATCGATAGACTCATTGTGTTTGTTTGGTGTCAACATAAAGGCATATTATATATGGTGAATCATTTTTTGTAAAACAATGTCTTTATTAAGCATCTTACATCTGTCATGTAATAATAAAGGTTACAATCATTGTAACCATTGGGGATGGGCAAGGATAAAATAACAAAATACTACATACTAAATGCCCTGAAACGTTTAATTGTTTTAATGTTGAGGAATTAAAATATATAATGCATTAAATGTTTCATCAGATTGACAAAGAATTGGCGACTGGTGAGTTCTTCCTCAGAGAGAGCCAAAAGAAGAGGAAGAAGTTGGAGGAGATTAAGGTAAACGTGTGTTGTGTGTTGGTAAAAAGTGTGTGTGTGGCGTGCATGCGTCTTGTGCGACTGTCTGTTTACAAACTGAAATGGCAACGTACAGTGGCATGAAACATGTTTGTGTTAATCTCACACACACATTTGTTTTCTACTGCTCAAGGTGAAGCAAGCTGAAGCTTTGACCAAGAGACAAGAAGAAAGAAACAAGGCCTTTATTCCTCCTAAAGAGAAACCTGTGAAGAAAGCAAAAACAGGTATGTGAAACAGCTTGCTGTTCCAGGCCTGGTGAAAGGAAATGAGTCCATTCATGTTATCAGGTTCTGTAGAGGGATAAAAAAAAAAAAATGCATCCCACTGATTTCTGCTTACCTACTGGATGTTTTGATGCCAAGTGATACTTGGAGGGAAACTGCACAGATAACAAGCCTGTTGGACCTCATTATTCCAACTACTGTAACTACAAGTAACAGTGAATTAAAGTTGACAGGGCTGCAGTTGTATTCAAACTGAGTTTAAAATATTAAGTCAAATCACCCTTTTCTTTTTTGTTCTCTCTTTGTAGGACCAACTGAAGGGAAAATAGATGTGGAAGCAATCAAACAAAAAGTAAAGAAAGCCAAGTTTAAGAAATTGGGTGCTCCACCAGTTAACCCAGCCTCTCAGGCCACCACTTCTGGTGGTAAAAATAAAGGCTGACCGGATTCTCCTGATATGGTGGACACAGTATGCAAACTCCTTAGTTTGGACTGAAATTTTGCTTGAATTCAGGTGAAATAAGCATATACATGGACAACACATCAGACAGACATAATGTGATTGAACTGTAGTTTACTAATAATTTACTTGGTGCATTTGTATGGTCACAAATATTTGTATGGTTGTAAAAATACATGTTTTTATATGCTCTGCTGTACAATACATATATTTATATTAAACAGAAAATGTGGCTTGGGTAACCATTGACAAAAGCCTGCACAAGTAATGTACTAAATGTTGTGAATTTTGTTATTCCATTGGAGATTTCACACGGTTTTCATTTACTTAAAAAATAACATGGGATGCTGTGCGACTGAACTCCCGGTAAGTCGATAACCGTGGCATGGATGAATTGATAAATGCTTATTTAGTCGAACAAGACATTTTCATTGCTTTCATGTTTCTTTTCTGGGGGAGAACCATTGGTTCTTTTTGGCAGTGCAGGGGTATTTTTGGCAGTGCAGGGGTATTGCTTAGTATCTAATGCAGATGGACAGTTGTTAGTATTCATGTGTGAAACCAAAACTGAAATATGTTAGGAATTGATAGCGATGTATTTTCACTTTGAGTAAAAGAGCCTGGATGGTAATGCATATAACAGTGAATATATACTTGTCTGCCTCTGACTGGTGCTTGAGTGACATAGCAACAAAAAATATGTCAACGCCAACATCAAAATGAGCATGGTACATACTTTTTAAAATGGGTAATAATATATGACCAAAGGTGCAGAAGAAAATATTGTAATAATGCTAATGCATTTTATTTGGAATGCTTTTCATAGCAGAGCTATCTCAAAGTGCTTCACAATAGCAACTAATTCAAAGTACACAATCTTGAAAAAAGAACTTAACCAGGAGTTTCAGTATTTCAGCCTGCACAAATTAGAGCAAAAAAAATGTCCTTAAAGCCAATCATCAGAAGTCACTCAGAAAAACAGGTTCGGGTATAGAATCTGCAGTCCATAAACCCCTATGAATATGATCAGAACAGAGATTGGCCTGGTGACCAGCACAGCCGAGAGTCGGTGGAGGAAGCTGCGACCAGGTCCCAGTGTGGAATCTAGTCATACCCTGCGTGCCACATGGGAGAGACGCCATTAAAACAGCTTGAGTCCTGCTGTGAGATGTAAAAACCCAGGGAAGGGGCCTCTGATAGTGTAGTGTCTAATGCACCCGTATTAGCTGGTCCCTTACAAGTGTGAGCTGCCCATCACGGTCGCAGTTCGAAACCTGACTACCAGACTGGCCCTGGTTGGGAGCCCCAATCGGGGGTGGCATTTGGTTTTTGCCCCCTGAGGGGGAGGCGGGGAGGGTGAGCTGGCATGAACTCACTAAGAATGCGTAAGGGTGTCTCCAGAACGTGGGTGGGCGAATTCCCTCTCGAAGGAAGCAGAGTTCACTGCCCTCGGAGAATTAGCTTGCCTCATAGAAACGGGCATCGAGTTTGTGTGGGGAGGACAATTTGAAATAAATAGAGGGTATAATTGACCACTAAATTGGGAGAAAAACAGGAAAAAATCTAAAACAAATAAAAAATAACCCAGCATATGTTTAGGCTTGCCTCACATTTGCATATTGGCCTTGTAGGGGCTTTTAACGTGGCTGCGTTAGTTTTGTTTGCATTTTATCACAAAATTCTTGCTCATGGGCTTTGTACAGACTAGCACATGTATCTATACATTCATCTACACCCAGTTTTTCATTATGTAAGTACAGTAGTTTTGAAGGTAGCTTCATATCTTTTCATTTGCCAAAGTAATAATGATTTAATAATTTGAATGGATTTACACCCAAGTCACAATAAATTGTGCAAATGTATTATGAGATTATCATCTTTCAGACGTATTGGCCAATGTGGTGAGGTTACTTACTATAAAGGAATGAAATAAGAACTTCAAACGTACCTCTTGTTATTACTTGTTTGCAACAGTATTTCATATTTGTTTCTTGTATATTTCTTGCAAGTTAATCGATGAAAAACGTATATTTTTGAGCAGGTGTTTCCCTCCACATGTGACAACCACAAATTCAGCATCTGGACAGCGCACCTGCAACAACTGCATTCCTTTTGCTTTACTAATAGTCTTTCTTTTATTTGAGTGCGATATCTGAAATGTATTTCATTGCGTGTGTGGCGTATTCAAAACGTAATCACGTCTTTCATTGGACGACAATTAAGTTATTGCCCAATACAGCATATTTTACACTGACGTGAATCGGTTAAACCTCAGCAACAATTCGTAGGGTGACACAGTGGTTTGAACCTCAGCTAATTTATGGCTACACATTCAATGAAATCGACATGCCGGCGAAGTGCATATCCCATAAATTCTAAACTCCGTAAATTGAACGTGCTCTATCAGCTGCCACCAACGTTCTACTCTAAAAGACAACAGGAGCGACTTTAACTTTGGTAGGAAATGTTAGCAAATACAAACATGAATCCAAAAACCGGAAGTCTTGTCGTCACTATGCACGTAACGTAATGTACCACGTATAGTACTACAAAATGCACACCATATAATAGTCAATGGGATAGATTGAGCTGTGCATATGCTCGTTGACTTCGAATTCGGTTTTTTTCCATTGCGAATGCTAGCATAATTCCGTCTCGCTATTGTCTCCGGCGAATCTGTGCACAAGTTCACTCCGTTTTACATACGCTCCAACGTAACATCCTTGTTACCGATTGGAGCCACAGATTGGTTGATTTAACAGGAAGCGAGAAGCATAAGCGAGTTGACAACTGTTCATGGCTTAGCGATTCCGCAGTGTGCGTTTACGTCCCCTGTGCTACGCTTAAATATTGAGCTGATATTGATTTAAAGTGCCGTTACGGTTTGTCGTGATATAATGGCGCTGTCGTCCTCTCAGCAGCTCGTAGTCGCGTTCACGGCCGTGCTGTTTGCGTTCGTGGTTTTCCCCAGGATGTTCAGCGGCGGAGCCGGATCGAAGGAAACGAGAGGGTTCGATCCTCGCTATATCAGGAAAGGTTGGTCGCTTCAGTCATGTGCGATGCGAAGATAAATGCTTTTGCCTACCGAGCGATTAGGGCCAGCCTGTATGAAATCATGGCTTTGTTTTTTAATGCAACAGACATATTAATTACTAACCAGTGATCTTTTTATTATAAAACCACATAGGCAGTACAGACCGCTAGCTTGCAACATAATTAGGTTGCATATAAAGCTTGCTTGCATATAAAGTGCCGTGTTAAATTAGTTGGAATTGCACCTAAGAGCCAGCAATATCAACAATCAAGTGGTGCAACCCAATTATAAAATAGCTATGAACATGTGATCACTTGCATCTTGTAATCTTTGTGCATGTGCGCGCGCGTGTTACAACAGGTCCAGGCCTGAACCCGGGTCCGAGGGGACATCAGTTGAACGCGAACGCGGCAGGATCAAAGGGCCAGACATTCGAGAACATTCAGCAGATGAGGAAAATGATGGAGCAAGAAATGAAAACCGAGAAATACAAAGCAAACAGCAAGGGCTACGTCTTCACTCTTATGCCCCTCTACGCCGTCGGAGTAGGGATCTTTGCCGTGTACAAGTTTTTAAAGGTAATATTTTAGGTAACTATTCGCGTCCGGCTAAGGTAGTTAAGTGTCATTTATTGTGCAATTAAATATTTTAGCACAACATTTGTTTATGTGAGACAAACATACGTGCGCAAAACATTTTTAGGACGTTTTCCGCTGCATTTATGCTGGGAAACTTACAATACATTACATGTTTACAAGTTGTTGTTTTATACAGCTGAAGCTATGCTGAAGGATACAACAGATGCGCTATGAATCTTGAACCTCTAGAGTAGATTGAAAGACCATTTCCTATCCACTATGGCATGCTGCCACTTGAGCCCACATAATTTAAACAGATCTACAACACAGCGTGACATCAATGTGTATTCAATTTATTTATCCCTACAGATTAAATCAAAAGAAGAGTCGAAGACTGTGCAGGAGAAGGCTGGCAAGGGTGGAAAAAAGCCAGAGGAGACTGGTAATATGCTCAACTGTCACTTATGTATTTGCATTATCAGTGAGTTGTTTGCATTAGCCATCTCTTTGCTTTGCGTAGTGCCATTCGGTTTCAGTGCCATTGTTTGTTCTCAGCAGAAAACCAGCTGAATGAACTTGAGCAGCGTTTAGCACAGACAGAGAAGATGCTGAATTCAATACTTACTCAGCTGGATCCACTGACTAACTGGTGAGTTGTCAAAATATATTTGGCAGGTGTTTATAGTTTGAAAGCCACAATCAAACATTGTGTTTTCCCATGTAACATGATGTTTTGCATTTTACCTAGCTTTTATTGTGATATATGTGTTTTTAATGGAATAGAGCAGTGGTTCCTAAGCTTGGTCTTGGGGCCCACTGTGTATGCTGGGTTTTGTTACAGCCAGTCTCTTTAAGGTTGTTGAAAACATGTATAGGTTTCCTTAAACGTATTTTAACACAACGCAGGTTTGGCTCATTGCCAGTTGCTCTGTCAGTGAACTTCATTTTCCACAAATGGTTTAGTTTCAGTGACCAGGGCCGTGTCCGAAACCACTCCCTATTCCCTATTTAGTACACTACTTTGTGTGGACGCCATTTTGTAGAGTGCGACGAATTCTAAAATGTGAATTTCGTACACTAAATAGGGAACGAGAAAATACCCACAATTCACCGTGATTTGTAGTGTACATCGACTGTACCCTACTTTACCCTAGAATTGATCCCGTCTACCACAATGCAATGCGGTCGTGTCATACCGAAGGAGAGAAGGGAAAGAATGGCGACAGAAAGAAATACAGCGACGTTACTTACATTTATTTACATTTACACACAATTTTGCCCGTCTTTGAAACTCAAAACTTTAGCACATTTAAACCTGCCGCCATGAGTGCTCGGTTTGTTTATGATACTGAGCACATCTGCTTGCGTCACCTGAATATCCGGCACTTTTTTTTTTTTGACGCAAATGACGTTCAGTTGTAGTCTCCGAAAACACTACTTTCGTTCTCTAAATAGTACACTATATAGTATATACTATATATGGAATAGGGAATAGGGAACGAGTGAGCGGTTTCGGACACGGCCCACGTATCCACACTTTCAACAATTAGGCCCCCACTGATTTCACCTGCCAGTCTATAATTGAATAAATTAAAAAAGGCAATCTCTTTCTAAATGAACTAAATGTCGTGCAGAACATTGTAGAAAATGAGAGCATTAGTTGATCTGACTGATTTAATGTCCTGGGATGTAAAATGGGACATTTATTGTTCATGGCATGCATAGCTATTTCTTACATAATATGGCCTTAAAAGAATGATTAATAATGCTTTAATAGAAACCAAAAGTGGCTAATTAAGAACAATTAATAGCTACTTGCAATTATGGTTGGAATGAAAAACCGCATACTCAGCGGGTCCCCAGGACCGAGGTTGGGATCACTGTTTTATTAATTACTAGACACATAATTGATCAAATATATATATATATACATCTAAAATGCAAGTCCTGCCTTCCTTTGAAAATAATCTGTTTGTTTATTGATTCAAAGTGAAAGTTTGATTGAGTCCTCAGCAGCATTGAGCAGTGAGTACACTGTTTGAAGTAGACCAGCATAATTAATATACCATAGCAGGTATCAAAGCATTGTGTGGAAGCCTTGTCAATGCATAGGTCAAGATAATGGTTGAGGTGCTCATGTGAATTTCTGCTTTTGCCAACCATTATATAGTTTTTGAGTTTAATTTCCAGACTTTTTCATCAGCAGGTAAACGAGTCATACTTCCATAAAGTTGTGTTTGTGTGAGTGTGTATAACCAGTAAATAGTGTGCTACACTTAATTCATTCATGGAAACATGTTGTAAACCAAATGTGTTACACAGGTAATGTACTTGCAGTAGATATATATATTGTTTTTGTCAGAGACAATTAAGTTTCTAATTGCACATTAATAGTTCTCATTTAATCGGTAAGGAGACATTTGTGGCTTGTTAGCAAAGTAATTTAGGTAGCTAATGTTGACACTAGCTTTGCAACTCTTTACAGTTTGACTAAGGAGGCAGGCAGTGGTGGTAGTTATTTTTTTATTTCTGTTCAACACAAAATAGAACCATCTAGCAGAGTCTGCTGTCCCTTTCTTTGAATGGTTTTGCAGCAGTGTATACCGCTATGGCGGCTCAGACTCAGAAGATATTAAGTGTAACATTTATTCATGTGTTACACAAGCACCATTTAAGTAAGACCTGCTCCCAGTGAATGCATGGGCTATTTTCACTTCACTGAGAAACACACAGGGCTCATATTTCATGTGTCACTTTATTGAAATTTAGGGGTGGGAGATAAATCCTGGGTACAGTGAGAGTAGAAAAGTTACACTAAATTTAAATGTAAAACAATCTTCCTTTGATAAAAGACACCTTTTGCCAGTTAATGAAAAAAGAGACTTGGCACTGAAAAAAAGCTCTAAAATCATGATTAGATACTGACTGAATCCTATTCAAAGGGATTAGAAATAAGGTCAATTTCAGACTTCAGACCAACTAATTTATTAACATTATAAATGGCTGGCAGTGTAGTGTAATGGTTAGGGAGCTGGGCTTGTAACTCAGAGGTTGCAGGTTCAGTTCCCAGGTGGGGCACTGCTGTTGTACCCTTGAGCAAGGTACTTAGCCTGAATTGCCTCAGTAAAAATATCCAGCTGTATAAATGTATTGTATGTAAAGAAATATTAACTGTGTAAGTCGCTCTGGATAAGAGTGTCTGCAAAATGCCTAAAAGTGAATGAAAATGCAAAGGAAATTCTAAACTGGAAACTGGAAATGATAGATAATCTAACATGCTAACCTTTCTAGGCAGACATAACTAAAGGTACAGGAAAGACTACTTTAGGATCGCTATTCAATTGCTTCAACTTTAATATTTTTTCTAGATTCTGTTGAAGAGTTAAGTGAAAATTTCACAATGAAAGAATTGAATATTGCAGCATGTAATGATTCTCTTCAATTCATTTTTCACCAACTACAAATAAGGTGTATAATATTTAGCTTTTTCAAAAATTCTAAATCTAAGCATGTGTTTGGCCTCGATACTGCATTTTTAAAGAAACACAGACATTTCAACATTTTTCATCACCTATAACACATCTAATTATTTTATCCATAAAAAGGACACATTTCTAAATACATGGAAGTCTGCAATTGTTACCCGTATGTTCCAGTCTGGAAATCAGTCTCTAGTCAGGAACTATTGACCAATTGGCATATTGCCAGTTATTTAAAGTCCTTTTGCAGAAAAGGTTTTGTTGATTAATTAACTTTCCATTTAAATACTAGCCATGTTCCTTTACACCCCATGCAATTTGTCTTAAGAGTAATTCTAAACTTGACATTGGGGGGAGGGGTGTTGCCATTTTCTTGATCTGCAAAAAGCTTATGACAACGTCCTTCTTTCAAAATGATCTTTTCCAGCAATGCCATGATGTGGATGAGTTCGAATCTTGATCTCTCATGTGTTATATAAATTTGACATATAAATGTAGGCAAAACTACGATGACTACTCTATAAAACAAACAAAAACAAATTACCCTGACATGTATGTTAAGGGGGAGAAAATCAGCATTGCTTCTGAATTCAAATACTGTGGCATTATCTTGGACCAAAATCCCCCCTAAAAAAAAAAAACTTTTATAAAGAAAATGGCAAATAAGTTTAACTTGTCAAACCTCATATTTCTAAGACATGTGCAATATGTATCATTTTTAAAAATCTTTTGGTATACTATGGTTGCAGGGATTATTGCATTCCATCAAACTATAATTAAGCAACCGTAATTAAGCGACTCATGCAACATAAAACAATTATGAGCAATATGTACAATTTAAAACACGATTACTGCAAGACTCAAACTATAATTTTGCCAATGCCTGGGCACTGAAGACATTATGGCAAAGAGAGTTTTTCTGTTGATTTCAGTGGTTGGGAAGATTTCATTTTCATTTTCATTTGAACTCACAGCCAGGATAACCTGGTCCTGGATTTTGTGTTTCCTCCTCCGGCCTCAGCTATTTCATTTCAGTGGATTTAAGATTTGTTTAATTAAACCGGAAAGCCAAAGAGTTGCCCCAAAATATTTCAAAAGTTAGGTAGCCAACTCCTAATTAATCCTGCTTTGTGAACCACTCTCCAGGTGTGCTGGCTTATTAATGCTGCTGTGAGAAAGGCAGTTTTTATTACCCCATAGGTTTCCGTAACAACTGCAACTCAGTTACGCTTTAAATGTACTGTTTCCACAATTCCAGTGTGAAGTCTGTGGCGTTTGAGCAGAAGAACGAGATCATGTCCCAGCTCCAGAGTATCAGACACCTTATGAAAAAGAGGGGCATGGACTGCCCTCCAATCAACCTTGAAGGTATTGTTCTGCCGCTCAATACGATGAGTCATGACAGAGTTGCAAATGGCACCTGCTACCCTTCTTTGTAACCCATAATTGTTATTATGAGTATTGCTATTATTGTAATAATTCTAGCATTATTAGTTTGTATTTGTATTATTCTCTTATCCAGGGTGTCTTCAAGCAGGAGATTATAGCACAGAAGCAAACAATATAGAATAAAACATATCAAATGTCTTGTTAGAGCTTTTTTTTGTCACATTTTAATGTTTAAAAGCTTCTAACCCTTTAAAGAATTGTAAAAATGATGGTGTTTTAGTCAGTTGTTTAATGATGCAGTCCCAGTACTCCATTAATTGTTTGCAATCATTGTCATCACTTTCCCTGTTATGGTTCTTTACTTTGATTTATCTTGTCACACATCTAGTCATCACATTTAAATGTAATACAACACGTTGGAATTGAATACAACATGGATTTTTTTGTGTGTGAACAATAAGTCTGTGAGCAATATTGGCAAAGGGGAAAAATATGTTAGAGATAAAATCGAGAGAGGTGTAATGTCCCCTAAATGGAGTGTTACCCACTATGTTAAGCCAATTGTTCAGATTACCCTGTACAGTCTACACGTTATAAATTACACTTTGGTTTATTGCATGCATCACGATGACCGCCTAACAGCCAGTGCTTTCAATGGAAAAAATTCAGTGTGGTTGGATTGCATCACTCTTTCCAGTCTCAGATTACAAATATGTAGCCGCCAATCGCATAAGTACCAGGGGTGATTCAATCATGCTGAAAGGATTGTGGGGACTTTTGAGTATGATTTCTGGCTCCTGTCATTCAATAAATCGAATTATTGAAGTAAAGAATAATGTGTGCATTATCGTTGTCTTTTCAGAACCCTCGTGCGAGAAGAACCTGGACGACCTCATTGAGTCACTGACCGCACAGGAGGCACTGTCTGCCGTTCCGCTGACGGAAGAGGACAAGGAGAACATTGACGATGAAGGGATGGCATTGGATGCTGAGGAGGGCAAAGTGAAAAGTGAGGAGGAGGAGGATGAAGAGGGGGAGGAAGATGAAGGCAGTGACCAAGACCTCTGCATGCCCTCCCTAGAGAAGTCCTGTGAAAGAAACATTGAGGATGTCGGGAGTCTCCCGGGCAAATTCCAGGACCAGGGTTGAGGAGACGCAACCGACCGGAATGAACAATGTTTTTATCCAGATATGAATTTCTGATTATTTCTTTTTTCAAACTCACTGTGACCGTGGCCTGTTAGCAAACACTTCCTCATTGTATTTGAGAGACAGAGCTTGAAATCCAGGTTGCGAGAGCTTATACATGTTACAGCATATTATTGCACGACCCAAATTCTCCTGCATTATTGTGACCGGGGGACAATGGCGGCCATAACGCTAACACAAACAGAAAACTAACCAAGCCGTCAAAAGGAAGCTGTCATGAATAAACAAAAAGCGACATTACCTTGCGAAGCATGTAGGTCACAGGATGCTCATAAATGGACAGGTCAGTGTGGGGGCCTGCAGAAGACTACACTAATCCTCCCATTTGATACCTATCCTTTCCTGGGGCAGAAGGAAAGCAGGTGAGTCTTCTGCATTAATGGCCCTATTCTGACCTAATGGAATGTGTTGAAAAGAAAAATGAACACGATCTGTCCCACTGCAACATGCAGAAAGAAAATTATACAAAGGAAACCAAACCAAAAAACCAAAGTTTACCATATAACAATTCAAAACTGGAGTGGAGGATGGTCAGTGAGTGAGAGCGATCATCATCTTGTGGAAGATGGGCTTTTAAAAAGGCCGGGCATCTCGTAATAACCAGCTGGGCGATGGAAGCAGTCCGCACCAGTAGCTCCGCCTACATACCCACACTGGCTCTGCTAAAAGAGAGAGAGAAAAACACAGGGCAGGGGAGCATGACAGCAACCATCATATTGTGATGTATTTAAAGGCTTCATGATTATGTTTTATTACAGAAACAAATGTCCCTTGGTATGCTGTCAGGATCAGGATATCAGGATACTGTGCAGGAAAGTTCAACTTAGTTAAAATCAGAAGATACTTGCAATGTAATTACAGTATATATAACTGCAGTGGTAAAAGCCTATTGTGATATGGACTGTTTATTTAAAAGCATAGATGTATATATACTGGTATCTGCCAAAATAAAGGAAACAGGTATGTAAATGTTGAATGCAAATGAAGGATACAAGGTATACTAAAAGCAGGTGCTTCCACACAGGTGTGGCTACTGAGTTGATTAAGCAACGTCCCATCATGCTTAGGGTCATGTATAAAAATGCGGGTCAGGCCCAATTGCCCATTAAATTGGCTACCATGGCTATAAGAATGGATCTGAATGACTGGTGGTGTTTGGCAGGAGCTTCAGTGACAGAGACTGTTGAACTCGCTGATGTTTCACAAGGAACGGTGATTAAGGTGATGTTGGCAAGGAAGTCTGAGGGAAAGACGTCAACTAGTGGCAACTGTGGTTCGAAAGCATATAATCCTTGACCGTGATGTCCGTGCATTGATTCGAGATGCAAGGGGCAAAACAGACAAGTAATTCTGAATCCATGGACCGCAAATATCAATCTAGGGCATGATATTGATATTCATCAAGAACAGTCCGTCTAACTTTATAGAGCGCTAACTGTCCATCTAACTATGGTCAGGTTGAAATGCATAACCCCCGTTATTACACCTGAAAACGTATGTTTGCGAGCAACAGTGCAAAGAACACAGGCAGTGGTCTACAATGAGACGAGTGCATGTGTGGTGCACACCAAATAAACCTGCAGGCCTGAGTGCTTGTTTCCCATGGCAAACGGTTCTGGCAGCTCTATTATAATGTGAGGTGCATTTTCTTGGCATGGTTTAGGTCGCTCTGGTTAAGAGCGTCTGCTAAATGCTTAAAATGTAAAATGTCCACTCAGCCCCTTACAAGGCAAGGTAAATGGCAATAAATACAAAGCCGTTCTGAGTGTTCACCTTCATCCTACGGTGAAGCATTTCTATCCTGAGAGTGGTCTCTTCAGGACAGTGCCCCCATCCACAGGGCACGAGTGATCACTGAATGGTTTGATGAGCATGAAAAATATGTACACCATATGCCAAGAGTGTCTCAGTCACCAGATCTCAACCCAGTTAAACACTTATGGGCGATTCTGGAGCGGCCTCTGGGACAGTGTTTTCCACCACCATCAACAAAACCAAATTATGGAATTTCTTGTGGAAAAATGATGTTTCATCCCTCCAACAGAGTTCCAGACACGTGTAGAAGCCATGCCAAGGTGCACTGAAGCTGTTCTGGTGGCTTGTGGTGGCCCAACATTCTATTAAGATACCTTATATTGGTGTTTCCTTTATTTTGGCAGTTAGTATTAATTATTCATTTGGCAGATACCTTACTCCAGAGGAGCCTACGATACCTTTTGAAGTCACAGGTGCAGAATATGAATACAAATAACATAACAGAATTACTAATGGAACATGAAGGTTTATAGCTTGGATTGGGGCCAAAAAGGACACTAAGCAAAGCCAGATGAATAATTATTGATTAAGACATAAATCAGGACGAAATGATCTGTGCAGAATTTAAAGAACTGAAAATGCTGTTTATGAATTATTCTACAGACTCAAGTCTTGCATTAACCATTACATCTTACAGTCTCTTAGATCCTGAAAGGTACATACATATATATGGGGAAATATATTAGAAAATCAGATAGACCAATACAGATTCATGTTTGTATGCTTTATATGGTGTGATGTATTGCCTTTACTTTTTGCTTGATGTTCTTTTAAAATATCATATAATATATGTATGAACATGAGCAGTGAAATTATGGAACTATTTTGAAATGACAGAGTGAACACTCCATGCCTTACTGAAAATAAATTGAGATGCGCAATGTCAATTTTGACCATAATTTTAATGAGTAGTAGTAGTACTTTATTTTGTGTTAAGACTGCAAAATTGCCAAAAGTCTGTATGCATTGTAGGGATAGGAATTTGGGGAGGTTATTTAAAAGTATACATTTTGGAATGTTGGGTTATTAAATATTTAATGTGGCATTCAGTTGCATTTTCTATTATGAGTCTGAGGTGGCCTCCTAAATTCTTGATGCAAATTGTTCATTCATTCATTCATTCATTCATTCATTCATTATCTAACCTTATTCCTGGCCAGGCGGGGCGGGTCTGGAGCCTATCCCAGCATGCATTGGGCGAGAGGCAGGAATACACCCTGGACAGGTCGCAGGCTAGGACACACACCTACAGGCAATTTAGACACTCCGATTAGCCTAACATGCATGTCTTTGGACTGTGGGAGGAAACCCACATGGCAATGGGGGGAACATGCAAACTCCACACAGAAAGGCCCTGACTGGGATTCGAACCTTGGTGGCGACAGTGCTATCCACCTGTGCCGGCCTGATGCAAATTGTTATTAATTCATATCTACAATAAAATCTGATAGAAAGCTCAACAAGTTCAAAGGGTGAACTTGTTTTCCTAATTACAATAAGCGAGAGTAAGCTCTCAAGGTAAAAAAACTAAACAAACAAAACCTAGTGGGAGTCCTGTGGAAGGGAATCATACATTTTCTCCCTCTCCCTATACCAGTGGTTACTCAAATCTGGCCCACGAATCCAAATTCGGTCCTGGTTTTCCTTTCTTCCAAGTAGTTAATTGAACAATTAGTGCAAATGATTGGCCAGAGTGTCTTCATACTTGACTCCCAGGTAAAGGGAGTTTGGAAAAACAGCAGTGCTTGACCCACAAGGACCATGTTTTGAGTAAACCTGCCCTATACTGTTTGGTAGGATGGAAATAAATTATTGCAATGATTTAAATGTTTGAATATGCTCTTCTATATTTTGAGATTAATATGTATTTAAGAATAAGTGGGCTTAATACACACTTTTCCACCTCATAATGATTTTGTACCTTCCCCATTACTGTCATCATGATTGAATTATTGCATGTAGTGATTAGAAAATGAAAATGTACCAAATTATTAAAAATCGAATTATATATTCATAAAATGTCACATAAGGGAAGCATGATTGCAACAACAAGAAAACATTAATTACCTGGGGCTTTACAACATGGACCCCATTTTGAAGGTACAGGCTTTGAAAAAAAACAAAACTTTGAAGGCAGTGTAATGTACAGCAGACTTACTGTTTATTTGGGATATGCTATGATCCATAGCCACTTACATGATCCATGGCTGAGATGTATAATAGTGTAAGAATAATACAAATTAACTGCTGGGTTTATTGGGATAATGGATAATGTTAATGGGCAACGGGTCAAACTTAAATGAAACACATTGACAGTGCTTATGGTTCAAATATAATTCATGCATGAGAATTCTCGTGGCTGTTGGTCAGTCTTGAACCCGAGTGCTTTCATTCTTGACTCATTCAATGTGAGACAAAAGGAGCAATCTTTAGCAGACAAGGTCACGCAATATAGGTGATGTACTTTGAATACCTTTGGTATTGTCACACTCTAAATGTGGTAATTTTTATTGATGTATGCACAAGCTGTTTTACTTGTGAATGTTAGCATGATTTAAGCAATAATGTGACTAGAATAACAAAAAGGACAGATGAGAAATTTTTTTTTGCAAAACCTTGTCAAAACACAAGAGATGAATTGTTTCTAGTTGATGCAGTTAGACTAATGGCCAGCCATTGGTAACATCTGCTCACTCTACCACTCTACCATTTATTACACATGCAAACACACACACACACACGCACACAGTTTCACAGATAAGCACTTAGAATATAGTAAATGACCAAATAAACACATTGAGCCATTAGAGCAATTAGAATCATCAACAACTTAGTATGTTGAATTTCTGTGTACTCAAGTGCAGCATTCACCTGTTCCCAGATCCATTACTTTCAGCTTTTGTCAATCACTTAAACGCAATTCTTGAAACAGTATCCACATCCTCAAAACAGTAAGTGCAAACCCCACAACAGCAAAGCATTTCCTGCAAACACTATATAATTTATATAATTGCTATCACACAAAATGCTAATGTCAAACACATTTTTTCAAAACAGTAAACACAAGTGTCTACATTTGACCCCAAAAATCTATTAAATAAGCACTGTTAACCAAAATAAAATATTTTCCTAATTTGAATGCTATTTCTCGCAAATTCATTTATTCATTTGCTGCTTGTACAAACACTTGCAAAATAGTTCATTCAACAGTCAATACATCAACACACTCATATGAGGTTACAGTGAGTTTGGTGTTTTGAAAAATTGACAATAGTTGTCTTGGCATTTTTTCAGGCTCTGTACAATACATTTATATCTGATCAGGGAAGAGAGCTGGTTAAACAGTACAACTATCTTAAAGTGTGCTGTGCTAATATGATTATGATAAATCTGAGTTGACAGAAGGCATTGACTAACACACATAATAAAATGACCATGCCTGCGTATGTGTAAACTAATAAATAAATAAATTGTGAAATATCATTGCGCTTGTCCAGCATCCACTTAAAAATATTCACTTGTTCGATTTTTAATATTGTATATCTTGCAATGTAGCAGTTTTGATTCAGTTTATTATCACCAAGTTCATTTATAGATTGCACAAAGATTGATTGATTTTATGAAAAAACTTGTACATTAATGAGACAATAAGGCTCCAGCTGCATTTTGGTGTGAAAATGTAATAAAAATTCAAGATTTTGGCTAGACTTCTTTTCAGAATAACTGAAAATGTAATCAAGCAATGTTATCTTTTGTAAAGTAACATGAACAAAAGGATTTTCCTATATTCTTTAAAAATGTATCATAAATGATTATATGCATTTTCTTTCATGTACACTTGCCTGTTGAACTGCATTTGCCACTTACATTGTTGAACACATAACTCCTCTGACCTCTGATTGGCCGATGGTGACTTGGTGATGGTGACCTGTTTTGTCTTGTGCACTCTCCTGCATTGAAGGATATGAGAAATCCTGAAGCTTAAACAACATAGACGGCCTGGCTGGCAGTGCTCTGAGGCTGTCCCCATTGACCACGCCACAGCTCTCCCTGTCCACTGAGACGCTCTCCTCTCCCATCCCATCAATCTGGGCCGGGCCAGAGTCCACCCAAGGGTCACTCACTGCAGAATGGAAGCCCATGCCCAGCAGAATTACATTTCACACATTGACAGCTTGATATTAATTGTGTATGGTATTAAAACTGTAGCTAAATATTAGGGACCAATCACTTTGTTGATGGAAGAAACCCTGCCCATTTTTGGCTACTCGTATGAGTAGTGCTTCGTTTAAAATTAATGGCCTCCTTAAAATTAACAATAGTCCCTTATTTTAATAGCTACTAAATGGCAATAAATAGGATTCTCAGTGGCTGTTCATGTCGCAGGCCAGCGAATAATATTTAATAACAGAAAATGAATAAAAATCAAAAATCAGAAAAAAGAAAATTAACAATAGTCCCTTATTTTATTCTAAATGGCAATAAATAGGACTCTCAGTGGCTGTTCATGTGGCCTCAAATGCAATGTTCAATCAGGAAAAAAAAAAAAATAAAGATTTGTTCTTTCAAACCATAGAACCTGTGTCAATGACTGTTATCCATTTTTCTCTGCTGGAGATGTCTAGAGCCTTGTCGTGATTCACGCACACCTTCCCCCCACACAAACGTCTGTGCTTGATCAGTCTGCATGGATCAAAGACTGCAATGTTGAAGCAAAAAATCTTGACATAGAATGTTCCAGTCTGTGAACTGTCCAATTGGAATGTTTGCATTTAGCTATGCTGTTGTGTTGCTGCTGGTTGTCTTTGCCCAAACTGTCGTGGCATGGCCAAAACTAAGGTTTCTCCAGTTGTTTAGGTGCAGAGAACTGCAAAAAGGTTGTCTTTACTGGTTGCACACAAGCAGAGCAGTACCTTTTCTTAACTTTCTTAGGTTATCGCAAAAGGTAAAGTCATCTTTAGGGCTTGATTTAAACACAGCACAGCCGATTACTTGAGAATAAGAAACATGACAATGTATTTTATTGATATAAATAATAGACTTCATAAATAAATATTTAGTATGTTCAGGTGGGTCATGTACAATCTTGCTCCTTCCAGAAATGTGCCTCACAAATTACCTATGGCAACAGTAGTAATGTTGCTAAGCAACTGACGTCACATTGAGGTGCTATTGTTGAGTGAGACACACGCACATGCACACACATCACACACAAACTTACAATGAAAGAATTGTTCATTACTGTTCATTGACACAAACCAGTGTCCTTGAGTTTCTTTGAAAACTATTTTACGCTGATATTGACATGTATGTGGTAATAGATTAGGTCGGGCCCAATGTCATAGTGGTACACAATATATAAATTATGTATAAGAGCACAATCTCTGTGTAAGAGTTGAAAAGCACTTACAATACAATTACACAGCATCTTTCACCATTCCATATATAGTAGCTCCTGATATAGCATTGTAAGACCTGACATGCTGATATGCTTTTGCTTCCTCTTCCCCTTACTTCTTACCTGTTCCCTCATGTATGGATTGAGGAGGAAGTGTCTGGCAGTGAAATATAATCTAAACAGTCCCACACGCAAATGTGTTGTTTATTATCAGGGTGAATAAAGCCTAGCCAACCACAAACCCTCAACCCAAAGCAAATCAACTACTTATAGCAATGATCCTGCCCATTTTAGCACTCTCGAAGCTGATTTTGAGTGCCACGTCATCTTGATCCCTTGCTCACAAGACTAACTAAAGAACGTATGCCGATGCTAGGAGAAGCCGATGCCATTATAAATGGACAAATGGTACATTTTGACACATGAACGATCAGCCCTCAGACCATGTTAGGGTCAACTACGGTGCCCTGGCATCGAACTTTAGCTTTCAGCAACTGATGTAAAGTGATTTTTCAGTTTTTAATCGCAATTTGGTAGCCAATTATACCCTCTATTATTACAACTATCCCCCCCACAAGCCTGCTGCTAACCCATTTCTGATACCAGTAGTGGCAGTAACGACGAACCGCCTCCTGAGACAGAACTCGCTAATTGCCGATCGTGCTTCCAGCCAGATAAAAGCTTCTCTGCAGCAAGCTCATGCCAGCTTCCCTCCCCCCTCCCTGGGTCGGACAGCCAATTTCTGCCCCCTAGTGACACTCCCGGCCAGAGCCAGACTGGGAACCTAACCCTGACCGCAGTGGGCAACTTGCATTCCAGTTGGACCCTCTTACTGCTTCACAGCCTCCCGGGTGGCGTAAGTACTTTTTGAACTACCTCCACTTAGGATTTATCCAGGAACCCATTCATGATAGATCATTATTGGCTCTTGTTGAGATCAGAGAGAACTTACAAGGGCTCTTTTGTGACTCAAACTTGGACTTATCTTGTTTGCATGCTTTCATGTGTCCATTTTCCAGCAGTGTGCATCATTCTTTTTCATTTGAAGATGATTACAAATTTACCTGAAGAGCTGGATTTAATGGTGAGCTAATGCAGCAAAGGGTTTTGAAACTTTTTTAATATTACCTTTTTTCGTCAGTCCTATGTCTGGTGTGGTGTGTATGATGCTTCTATGAGACAAAGGAGTAACTGTTGTAAATTCTAAGAAAAATGAAAAATGCTTTTGACACCTATGCATAGGAAAATTTTATAATTGTATAATTACAAAACATTTATGGTACTAGCAGTTAAAAAAATACAATTCCAAAAAGTTTGCTTTCACCAAGCTGTTATTTCCATTTGACAATCATTAACAAGACTAATGTACACTTTTCTACACCTGCGTATATTTCCCAGAAGCTAGATTTTTTTTCTTTCTGTTGTTTTGATTCATATACTGACTTCGTTACGGACTACAGTATATCAAAAGCATTTATATTAATGGGAAAGTGCAAAAAACCTGCAAAAATATTATATCTGCCAAATTTAAAACAGAAGCTGGAGCTGTAGAACATTCACAATTTACCAAGGATACAATGGGTTCAGACACATGTATATGTTCTATAGAAATCAATAGTGCACAAGTTAATAAATAATAATAATTAAATAAAACAAATTAGGCCTTCTGCAGAATTCAGTTCTACATATGCATTACGCAAGTCAAAGAATAAAAGCTTTTTTTTTGGGGGGGGGTTCAGGCTTTTGAAGTCACAGGTAAATTATTATTTATCTTGCAGGGTAATAGCAGAACACTTTTCGCTGGTTACTTCTGTCCTGTTTCATAAGTCTTTTCAGTATCATAAATGTGATTATTTGGGAATACTGATAATTGTATTAATTCCATGGAGGGGGTGTGATAATTCAGTGGATGGCTCGGGAGAATGGCAGTCTTGATGGAATGGAAGTTCCGTGGAGTGGGAGAGGCAAACTCCACAGTCTTGGCAGGGACAGAGTCTAGGAGCAGCAGCCCCCCGCGGCCGTGGTGGCCTGGGGCTCGTCATCTACGATCTGCACCCCCCGTTTCGTCACTCCCGGTTGACTGGCGCCGTTGCCTTTTGCCCTCTCGTCCGCTTGTGAATTCTCCATCATTCCTGTCAGTTCACAAAAGATCAATATCAGTGACAGGGCTGACTGTGCCAGGACTGAGCTTTGAGAGATTGTTGGTAGACTCATGATTGTTGTGGTTCTCTGTGGCTCAGTTGGTAGAGCACAGCGTTGGCAACGCTTAGGTTGTGGGTTCAATCCCCACTGGGGCCACATACACTGAAAATGTATGCATTCACTACTGTAAGTCGCTTTGGATAAAAAGCGTCTGCTAAATGGCGTATATTACCATTGGTGCATCAAAGCATAGTCATTGGCTGGTACTGAGCAGGTGGGGATTGGGCACCATTTCTTCAACATTTGTAGAGCCAACTGTGCCCATCATCGGAACAACTGTGTACCAATTTGAACAGTGTTTGTATTGAACAGCGACCCTTCCTTTCAGGTGGGTTGATCTTAAACAATTTCTCAAAGCAGGCTAATGTGGTATAATGGTTATGGAGCTGGGCTTGTAACGTTAAGGTTGCAGGTTCAATCCCCAGGTGGGACACTGCCGTTATACCCTTGAGCAAGGTACTTAACCTGAATTGCTTCAGTTAATATCCAGCTGTATAAATGGATTGTAAACTGTAAGTCGCTCTGGATAAGAGCATCTGCTAAATGCCTGTAATGTAATGTAATGTAATAAAATAGCAACAAATTTAACATGGCATTGAGCCTTGCGTTTAGCTTAGTTATTGTTCACCATTAATTTGATCTGCTCACTGTACATGTATGACATAGTGATTTAAGAATTAAACAGTAAAGAGGCTGACTTACTTTTACAAAGGTCAAGAAATAGCTCTTCGATTCCTTGGTTTAGTTTGGCCGAAACGTGGTAGTGTTTTGCCCCGACTGACTCTGCATACCTTTGGGGTAGAAGTGAAAAACCAAACGCTTAATCCATCAACTGTGATGCATTCCAGACATGATCCAACACCATTTATTGACCAAAGAGTAACACGCTCCTCAATTTTGATGTTAATTCAACACTTCTATTGAATCACTGGTAAGAAGTAAGATAATTAATAGCACCCTATACTATACAGATATGATACTATGCACTGTAGATTAATTAGATGAATGCTGGTCTTCTGAATTTCAGCCTGCTTTTACACTGGTATAACTTATATATGAGAGGATAAAATGTATAATAAACTCATACTTACTGTTCTGCGTCTTGCATTGAAACATTTCTGTCCTTTTCCAGGTCTATTTTATTACCTGTATTAAATCAAATAAAAGCAATTAGTGACAGTAATACATATGTTCACTCTCATCATACCCATCTGGTGCATTGAGCTGTGTCCCATTTCAAGCAGAAAATAATAACATGTATACGTTGACAGAAAATGTAAACTGGCTTCAAATAAAAGCACAATTAAATGATTGAATGATAAACTGTAAATTAAAAATAATCATAAAAAACTGCAGTATACAACTCATTTTGTCAATTTTGCCAGCTGAAATCTCCATGTGACAAGGATTAATCAAAATCCATATATCAATCAATCAATCTTTATTTTTGTATAGCGCCATTTACAAACAGGTTGTCACACAGTGCTTCACAATTGGCATTTTCCATAATAATATGAATTATTAGTGATAACTAGGGCCATGGATTTTTCACAACCTGTTTTTCCTGCAATTCCATTCTCCACATGCACTTTGTCGATGAAGATACATTTTCAACCCACATTCATTCTGATTTATAATTCAATTGCTTTTGATTACAGCGACTCAAAATGTTAATTTAACGCGATCTGAAAGATCTTGAGCCTAATGCTAATTGACAGCAATCACTGTTCCTTAGCTTGCGAGATGTAGCGTACCCGATGGCGTGCTGAAGAGAACACTTGTCTCGCATACACACATGCTTTCATGTAGCACCATGGATGTGTGCATTTCGGGGTGGGAGGGCTTTGTAATTGTGGTCAGTTAACTAGTTTCAGTACTCGCGAGGCTGCATTTTGAGTGTCTTGGTCTCATCTCAGGGTCGACCACACTTTTACTCGGACTTGGTCTTGACTCCACCTCTGAACACGAATGACTTACGCTTTCTTCAAGACTACACTACAATACAAGACCAGCCACAAAAATACCATTAAATTGCATTTAATTATAATTGCACTTCCTTTCCTTTAACAGGTGTGTGGAAGTAAACATTTTGTATTAAGTTGGAATGCTAGAGGAACATCCACAGGGGACACGCAGACACTAATTAACTCAGTGGGACACTGCAGTTCAGAGTGGCCAGGCAAACAAGGGCTTTTTGCGCCACAACTTCAAAAGAACATCTGTTGTTTTGTGACGTTTCCCCCACTGCAGGAAACCTTCTTCCCATTGGTTTATGACCTTTGGAGAATTGCAGAAACATCCTGTTCTATCTTCATGTTGCCCCATAGCTCCTATTACCTGTAGGTTAACGCCCCGTTACCTCCCTTTTGTCACTGTTCCCTCCCTTTCAGTTGTGTCTGACATAAATGTCACATTTGAATTTGAATTCTCTGTGCAGCTGTTCATATTTAAAGCTTTAATACTGTTTAAAGTTCTCTCTGATCCTACTGAGTTTTCATTTCCACAACAGGTGTAAAAAAACTGCATAATTAAATTATTTGTTTGGAAGTTACTATTGCCTATCAGACAGAAAGTCCATTAACGCCAACCAATGAGTCTTCATTTGAAAATTAAAAGAATTAAAAAAACATGAATAGCTAAAAATATTTGTCCCCCAAGATTTTTTCACATTGGTGTGTTAGTCTGATTCTGTAATGTTAGCTAGCTAGCTAGTAGCTGGTTTCAGAGCTGAAGTTGGGTGCTAGAAGTAGTTTCTCTCTTCGTTATAGTTAACCTAGCTGCCTAGCAGTAACTAATCAAATATAACTAGTTCAATAATGGACTGTACGAGAATTAACATTACTATACTATGACCAGAGATTCTATATAGAATAGCTTGCTGCTAGAGAAATATTGGATTTATTCCTGAAGAATAATATTGGAGCGGGAGGTAATGTCTAACAAACCTCCTGGACTTCTTTGAGGAACCTACAAAGTGTTTTGACTTGAACCAGGCTTATGATATTATATATTTTGACTTTCAAAAAGCTTACCACAAGGTACCACACGAGAGGCTCATTCAGTATGAATTCAGTATAAATTGCAGGAGTTATTTCAGAATGGGCTCATAATTGGCTGCCAACCATTGTCGGCAGTTTTTGGGTTTGATTTCCCATCTCTTTTGGCTCTTGCCAACCATTATTTCTCACTTAAAAGTAGGTTTTTAGGTTTCATTTCCAGACTTTTTTTCACCAGAAGGTAATCAAATCATACCAACAAAAAGATGTGTTATATGATGATTGTGTATATGACCAGTAAATATTGTTCTACACTTAATTTCTTTACAGAAACATGTTATAAACCAAATGTGGTACACAATAGTGCATTTGCAGTTTTATTTGTATATTTGTCAGGGACATAGCAAAAAGCATTGTTCCAATGTAAAAAAAACTAAAAACAAGCATCAGATGCATTGCATTAAGTGTTAGCCTAAAGCTAACAACACCTCCAACAACAAGGCTCCAACACCTGTCCCCATATACAGTATATATAAACATATATAACATATAATGTGGCATTTCCATCTTTTTAGGCTTTTGCCAACCATTATCTCCAACATAGGTTTTTGTGTTTAATTTATAACACTAATAACAGATGCACTTGCGTAGAAAGATGAACTTACCTGCTATACATAAACATATCTCATTTCCCAACATTTTTCGTAATTCCTTTACCCAGTTTTTCACCTAAAAGGCAAAAGGGATCAACTTTAATGTTATAATTTGTGAACAAACCACAACCCAACTTGGTCATCTTTAATTGTTTGCAATGAGATAAGATATGATGTAATCTAAAAACCAGTTCCTCACTCCAGATTTTAAACATGGAGTGTTTAAAATTACACACATTACACTTTCCTTTATAAGGCTATTCTGTCATATTACAGATAAATGTTTAGTGGCACCTTTCAAAGGCCTACATTTATAGAGAGATACTGTATCAGTAGCAACATTATATCTAGTGTTAAGTCTACACCTTATACAGTACCAGTCAAAGGTTTGAGTACACCTTCCATCTGGATTACGGCTAATCAGGCACTCCTTCATTCTTCAGCAAGATAATGACCCGAAACACACCTTGAAGTAGTGCAAGAACTATCTGGTCAAGGAGGAACATGAAGGACAACTCAAACTAATGACCTAGCCTGCCCAGTGTCCAGACCTCAATCCCATATAACTTGTATGGGACGAACTGGACAGAAGAGTCAAAGCAAAGTAACCCACAAGTGTCTCTGGGATTTGCTGCAGGACAGCTGGGAAGACATGTTGGGTGATTTCCTGTTGAAACTTATTAACCGAATGGCCTGTGTTTGTGAGGCTGTTATCGCGCCAAAGGGTGGCTATTTTGAGGAATCCCAAGATTAGATTTTCAATTCAATTTTCTTCAACATTGCTTTGATGTTCCTTTTGTTTATTGTTACATGTGTTTTTACAGAAACATATACCATGTAAAACATTGTCAATAATGAGATAAACCTAGTTTCCAGCAGGTGTACTCAAACTTTTGATTGGTACTGTATATAAAAATGTAGTCTCTGCATTATTGAACCAATAGGTCTGGTGAAAGAGAATGCTTAAATCAGGACAGGAATTAGCATGCAAAGGGCAAGGTCTCAGTAGTGATCATCAGACTCTGGCCTACCTTCTCAAAGGAGTCCTCATCTGTGACATCGTACACTAGAATGGCTCCATTGGAGTCTCTGTAATAGATTGGCCCAAGAGCGTGGAATCTCTCCTGGCCAGCTGTGTCCTGTATTGGCATAGGGAAGGAAACAGTGATATGGAGAACAGCAATACTCAGATGAGATTCAGCTAAGAAAACAATTCACAAACAAGAATTTGTTTCTGATTTTGTCCCATTTTCTCCCAATTTAGTAGCCAATTAAACCTGCTATTTTTCATATCAATCCCCCCTCGTATTATGAGTTTGCTGCCGTAGCCCTGTGACCGGCAGTGACAAAGGCGAAGTATCGACTGTTCCGAGATGGCACTCGCCAAGCTGTCGACCGAAACTCCGATACTCCAGAGCCACTCCGATGCGCAGTGAACTTCCTGTCGGCTTCTCTCCCCCCTCCACTGGGGCGGACAGCCAATTGCCGCCCCCTGGTGGCATTACCGGCCAGAGCAAACTCTGGCGCGGCCCGTGGAATCGAACCCTGGTCACAGTGGCCAGCGTCGAACGTTGTAACCACTAGACCACCCGGGAGGCCAAGAGGCACTCTTTTGGCCTTAAATGGAATCTCCACTTAATCTATGCATCAGCAAATCCTAAACCTGTGCTAATATGACTCACTCTCTCATAAAAAATGACATGCACAACACTGTTCTCAAGGGTCTGGGAGGGGTTACTGAGCATGAGCCAGTCACATGACCCCCCTCAGCCCTGGCTGAAATGTTCTAAAAGGCTATCCAGTTGAGACAGTCAATTGCATCTTTGGGAAAACAGAAGGCTAAGAAATATGGACAATTTAGGAAAAATAAGCTCACCCATATTGAGAGATTCACTCTTTTCCCTCCAATGTTTAACTTCTTTGTGAGGAAGGATGCCTGTAAGGGACAAAAAGGACATTTGAGCCCCATCGATCTAGGATGGCATGAAAATTGGTTTACCCTACAATTATGCATGTGCTACACAGATTACTTCAAAGAATGATCAGAAAAGGTATTGACAACAGCTACTTAAGAGGCAGTGAAACTGAGGAGAGATCTGTAAGATTTTCCAGTCCTGTCATAGTGCAACTGGAATCCCCCTAACCTCCTATCCCTATCAAACACTTACCTGGGAAATTATTCACTGTGGGAATACATTCACACTTGTGCTCTACATAGTTCCTTCAGCCTGAATTCCAGATCTCCCAGAGCTTCCAGGGTAGCAAGGGTTATCACCTGGAAAACTAGTTTACCCTACACTTATCATTTTACATGGAAGCTACACCTGGATCTTAATGCCATTTCTGAAGTGGTCAATGTGGTCTCTCCAGAGAGACGCACTGTGGCAGAAGTTTCAAAGAAATGGTTCAAAAAAGAATATGTGAGTACAAGAAAAGAACAAATGAAACCAGTGGCTCTGTGGCTCAGTTGGTAGAGCACGGCATTGGCAACGCTTAGGTTGTGGGTTCAATGCCCACTGGGGCCATATACTGAAAATGTATGCATTCACTACTGTAAGTCGCTGTGGATAAAAGCGTCTGCTAAATGGCATATATTAGGCTGGCAGTGTAGTGTAATGGTTAGGGAGCTGGGCTTGTAACTCAGAGGTTGCAGGTTCAGTCCCCAGGTGGGACACTGCTGCTGTACCCTTGAGCAATGTACTTAACCTGAATTGCTTCAGTAAAATATCCAGCTGTATAAATGGATTGTATGTAAAGAAATGTAAACTGTGTAAGTCGCTCTGGATAAGAGCGTCTGCTAAATGCCTAAAAAAATGTCAAATGTAATGCAGTGGTGGACACCTGATTTGTCTGCCCATGACCAGAGAATAGCAGCCTTAGAAGCACCTGACTCAGTGGTATTCTAACAAGGGGTGAGGGTGATAGCCATATGGCAAGCTTCCGGCTATCCACAGACAGCGATGTTAAGATTAGTCTTTAAATTCTTCAAATTATACCTTTTTAATGTGAATGCTTCGAATAATCGATTTTATTTACAAGTTCCTAAACGATTGTCGTTGTCAACATAGACTAATAAAAATGTTATAAGCTTGTTAAAACAGAACTAATAAAGCTAAGCTAATAAAAAAACAGTCTCCTGTTTCCTGCTGAAACGTCCCGGTGGCTAGGAAGCCGAAGGTGGGGAGGACCTATATATGGGGAGAATTGAGTAGGGGTGGTTGGTCTGCCTTCTTAGCTGTGGCTCCAGAGAATTAAAGTGACTCCGAAGAACTTCTCTTGGCAATCGAAAACAGCTTACAAGCCATTCATGATTTTCTGCAAGCATGTCTTGCCGAGCTCGAAAGTTGCACTCTCTTCTCAAAGCACAGCCTGATCTTCCAGCAAAGCTATTACATTAATTAAATGCAAGTCAATTAAATGTAGGCCATTGCCTTCAAGTCAAGTAAAGGCAGTAGATGAGAAAGGAATCCAGAATTTGTTCAAATTTGAAAGGCATCGTCGGGGAGGTACATTTTGGTCATCCTGAGCAGGCAAACAGAATGCGGCCCAGCCTAACCAAAATTCTCATAAACAAGCATGGTGCTATCATTGACAGGTTTATTACTCTGTGAATGAAAACCGGGCACCAAGCTATCTAGCTTTGGCAGCAAGTGCAGTCCATATTAAATCAGCAAACCAAACTTACAAGCCTATGTCACACACCACAATTTCAGTGTTCTTCCTATGAGCTGGAAATGATGGCTCAGGAAGAAAAAAAACGTATAGATCACCAGAAATAAGTGGAGGTCAACATGATATGATTGGCCTGGTCACATGGTAGCAATATTCTTTACCTGAGAATATTATGCCTTTCCAGATATCAGCTCAACCAACATCTCTGTATAAACAAAGTGGTCTTCCCCAGGCCCTATTGATGTTGCATGTCACCACAATTCTAGTCATGAAAGGATAATGGCAGTGGATACCTTGAAAAGATATATTGTGGTATACACACTCAGTGGCCACTTTATTAGGTACACCTTTCTAGTACTGGGTAGGATTCTTTGTGGCATGGATTCAACAATGTGCTGGAAACATTCCTCAGAGATTTTTCCATGTTGACATGATAGCATCACACAGTTGCTGCAGATGTCGGCTGCACATTCATGTTCCGAATCTCCCATTCCACCACATCCCAAAGGCGCTCTATTGGACTGAGGATCTGGTAACTGAGGAGGCCATTGGAGTACACTGAACTCATTGAGATGACATGTGCTTTGTGACATGACGCAGTATCCTGCTGGAAGTAGCCATTAGAAGATGGGTAGACTGTGGCCATAAAGGAATGAACATGGTCAGCAACAAGACTCAGGTAGGCTTTGGCATTTAAACAATGCTCAATTGGTATTAAGGGGCCTAATGTGTACCAAGAAAACATTCCCCACACCATTACACCACCACCACCACCACCAGCCAAAACTATTGACACAAGGCAGGATGGATGCATGGATTCATGTTGTTTATGCCAAATTCTGACCCTACCATCTGCATGTCGCAGCAGAAATCGAGGTTCATAAGACCAGGGGACGTTTTTCCAATCTTCAACTGTCCAGTTTTGGTGAGCCTATGCTCACTGTAGCCTCACTTCCCTGTTCTTAGCTGACAGGAGTGGAACCCGGTATGGTCTTCTGCTGCTGTAGCCCATCCACTTCAAGGTCCGATGTGTTGTGCATTCAGAGATGCTCTTCTGCATACCACTGTTGTAACACGTGGTTATTTGAGTTACTGTCGTCTTCCTGTCAGCTTGAACCAGTCTGGCCATTCTCCTCTGACCTCTCTCATGAACAAGGCGTTTTCACCCACAGAACTGCCGCTCACTGCATGTTTTTTTGTTTTTCACACCATTCTCTGTAAACTCTAGAGACTGTTGTGTGTGGAAATCCCATGAGATCAGCAGTTTCTGATATACTCACACCACCCAGTCTGGCACCAACAATCATTCCACAGTCAAAGTCACTTAGATCACATTTGTTCCCCATTCAGATTTTTGGTCTGAACAACAACTGAACCTCTGAACAACTGAGACCATGTCTGCATGCTTTTATGCAATGAGTTGCTGCAACATAATTAGAGAATTGCATTAACGAGCAGGTGTACCTAATAGTGGCCACTGAGTGTGTGTGTGTGTGTGTGTATATATATATAACTTGCTTCAAAATATTTTTGGATTTAAAAAAATAATTGTTTTCAGATTTTTCTCACAATTTAGTGGTCAATTATACCCTATTTTATTTTGATTTGATTTGCCCTCCCCACCGCTCATCTCTACGAGGCACACTAATTATCCGAAGGCAGTGAACTCTGCTTCCTTTGAGATGGAATTCGATGGAACACCCTTATTTGCTTCACGGCATTTGGCTGTCCCCCTGGGGTGGACAGTCAAATGACACCCCCAATCGGGGCTAATGGTCAGGGCCGGTCTGGCAGAGATTGGTTGCGAACGCTCTGATAGGCTGCACACACTCGTATCGGACCAGCCAAGATACGGATGCGTTAGACCACTACGCTATCTGCCGCCCCCACTCCAGAATATCTACTGAGCTACTCAATTGCTCCATTCAGATGCTGGAAAATTCCAAGAATAACAAAAGGCACAATGGGAGGCAAAGCATTCTCCCACAGATCTACCCTTTTGTGGAATAATCTTCCTCTGAATGTTTGGGCTTCAGACACACTCAGTTTTTAAATCGAGGCTAAAAACCTACCTTTTTAGTCAATCCTATAGTTGAACATGAGTAGGGAAACTGGACTGAGATGGGTTCCTCCTGAGATTTCTTCCCACAGGGAAGTTTTTCATGCCACTGTTTGGAGTTTCTGTTCCCAGTGGGGAGTTCTTTGCCTCACTTTCTGGCTTTTTGGGCATTCAGGTCCAGTATTTTCTTGTTTGCATATCTTCTGTTTTCTGTAAAGCATCTTTGTGACAGTTCTCTGTAAAATGCGCTATATAAATACAATTGAATTGAATTAAATTAAATCATGGTTTCACCACCTGGAAGAATTTGGGAACATTTGTGGATATTTAACTGATACCGTCTTTCACGACAGATTCCGCTGTGTCAAATGCAACTGTTAGTGCTTTGTATGACTTTTGGTGTTGAACATAAAGGCTTTCAAGCCCGAAGGACCATTATGCATTTTACATGATTTTTGGACATTCTGCTTGATCCAATGATTGTATAAGCTTCATACTTTATTCCATTCCCATAAATCACACAAAACGTAGGTCACA
Organism: Aldrovandia affinis; assembly: GCA_029706075.1. Lineage (NCBI taxonomy): Eukaryota > Metazoa > Chordata > Actinopteri > Notacanthiformes > Halosauridae > Aldrovandia > Aldrovandia affinis. The sequence goes on from JAINUG010000049.1 coordinate 5,409,584, forward strand.
TGACTTGGCAGCAATCTTGCAGTTGGTGAATGAGTGTTATTTCCATTTCAAGCCATTTCTCCTCATCCGATGCTCATGTAGCCTTCAAACTTGGCAAATAGACTCAAAATGTTACTGCCTAGGGATACGTGGCATCAAACTTGTCATGTCACACGGCGTGGCAGCCATGTTGTGTGTGGCAAATACGCGCTAATTATAGAAGACAGCAGTTTCTTCCTGATGGTTGCTCGTATACACTCCAAACTTGGAAAACACATTTTAAGTGTGATGCCCTTTTGTTTACAGTCTTTGGTAAGTTTTTATTGTTGCACAGGGCGTGGAAGTCTCCGGAGTTGCCTGCAGCCTCTAGTTTATTTTATTTCGTCTCACCCTTTTTCCTGGCATGGACTTCTACGTCGCCACTTCGCACTATTGTAAACTCCACACGCATATCAGGCTTGGTGTGAACTCCCGCATGGAACGTTTTGGATCCGTTTCCCCAAAGCCACGCCCACTACGCCCAAACCCACCTTTTTTTGCACCATTTTCATTGAAACAGGTCTCCTGGGGCCCGATGTCAATTTTAAATCTCCCCTTTGATAAACGCTGTATTAGCTTGACAAATGCGAGGCACACCCCAAAAAACAAAGCGTTGCGTCAACATGAAGCTCCATGTGAACGTACATAACACGTATGTAGCTCGTAACGTTACCAACACAAGCTAACGTTACATATAAAGCTAGTTTTACAAGAACGTGCTTCAGAGTTGTAGCCAACATTAGCTTGCTGGCTAACTTTCACATATGAAATTGGAAAATGTTGACTGCTAACCTAAGCCAACAGTGTATCGGCTAAACCAGGAAGTAACCCGTGCACCTAGCTACACCCATATCCCTGCACACTGACTCAGCACGCCAGCCTAGCTAACGTTAACACTATAACTAGATCTCCAACTAGTGTTTGACATCTCGCTTTTGCCTAGTTAATGTTAGCTGCCAACAGTACTTGGCTGTCATTTCTTAGACGTGTAGCCTAGCTTTCATACATCTAGTTATTGTAGTAACGTGTTTAACCCTCTCCTCTCTGAGAATAACAAAAGACAAAAGCAACAGTACAAACCTGCAGTGTGGTGATGTGTTTGTCGTTGAATTTGTTTTCGCAATATCGCAGGACAAGTGACGTCTTCCCAACACAACCCTCGCCCAACAAAACTACCTTGAAATAATAGGGTTTGCTACCGCCTCCCGCTCCACTGGCCGCCATAGCGAAAACCTTCCTGGCCTTGCGAATAAAACTAGCCCAGAAGAACCGCAGCCTGCAGGTCACATCAGTTATTGTCAGTGACAAAATGGATAGATGCGAAAAGATAAATAGGAAACAGGAAAACCTCCGTCAATAATACGAATTTGACAGCTGGCTAACACAATACTTTGTATCTTTCTTGCCCTGTCGAATGGCGTCTACTCCACTACGTCATGCTCCTCCGGTGATCATGTGAACTGGGCAAATTGAGAAAGTGTTGTTTTTCTCTTTGCCCACAATGCGTTCTCGTAACTGATTGGTGTTGATACCATAACACGTCTACGCCAATTATTGCCAAGCGCGAGGTAGAAGAAATGAAATGAAACCAAGTGATTGTCAGCCTTGAATAAGCCACACATTAGCTAAGTCTAGTAGCAAATTTTAGCTAGTTCCTGTAGTAACTCACAATTAGCTACTAATAGCAATACGTCATATTTAGTAGGGAATCATCGTCATAACACTGTAAAACTCGTGGGAATATATAAAATGACATGAAATTTCAGCAAAAGCTGTAGCCTGATAAATGCACGAACAAAAAAGAAAAGTAACGAAAAATATGCTATCGACATATTAACATCCATGTTAAACAATTACTCAATGCAATTCGATTTTCCCCACGCTGACCCGGGACATTATTTTGAGAAAAGTAAAGGGGTACTATAAAGAAAAAAGAAACACCATTCTACAGACTTAAATACCCAAACTCCAACAGACAGTGGTCTTTCTTTAAAAGACCCTCTGGTATAATTTTTCTTATCTTATTTTTTCATTTGAGGACATTTTTATTACTAACATTTTGCTTTACAATTCAATTTCTTAGTCCTTACCTGAGAGAATATGCTGTAAAAATGGAATGGATAAACCTGTTGCAAAAGGGTGCAATGTATTTTTAGTCTATATTGAGGGCAGTAGTAGTCTATTAGGCTCTGATTAGCTAGTTAGTCCCTAATTTACTTAAGTTGTACCAGGAAATTTAGTCATTAGGGGAAATCACAGAGGCCCTTCCAGGGGGAAGCGTGGCAAAGAAAAGGAGAGTGGGAATTCTATTTCTATATTTTTTTATGAATTTAAAATGAATGAAACATCATTATAAGATCTTGTGAACATGGAGCTGCCACCTGTCCTGTTACCTTGGGCCCTCCCACCCCCTGCCAACGGTGCAACGATAAAGGGGGAGTTAGCATAGGCGGCAGTGTTAGCATAATGGATAAGGAACTGGTCTTGTAATGCAAAGGTTGCAGGTTCGATTCCCAGGTGGGGACACTGCCGTTGTACCCTTGAGCAAGGTACTTAACCTGAATTGCTTCAGTAAAATATCCAGCTGTATAAATGGATTGTATGTAAAGAAATATAAACTGTGTGAGTCACTCTGGATAAGAGCATCTGCTAAATGTTAAATGTAATGTAAAATGGAGTTGCATTGTATGAATTCATGCACACAAGTCGGATCTATTTTAAAACAAGGGTTGAAATTGAATCACAAATCACAACAGCACATAACAGATAATGAAGTCATTTGATTGTATTGCGTTCTGGATAGGTCTGCACACACTGCACGAGTAAAACTGGGATGTGTAGTGTTCTGCAGTGATTTTCCACAATCTTTCCACAATCTTTCATCTTCACAGATTATTTTTTGCACCACACATTTGCTGACACATGTGAGGCACACCCCAAAAACCATGGCAGAGCTAAATCCATGTTCAAATGGTCGCGTTAGAGGCATGAACTATGTACTAGGCTAACTAGCTATCTGGCTAGAGGGCAGAAAATACTGTACAGTTGAACAATAATTCCATCAGCTTGATATCTTGCTTTAAACACAAAAACACAAAGGCCAATGTAACATATTATATAGGCTACTGTAACATCAGTGATGTGACAGTGGTGTTTACTTCCCTTGTTCACTTACTATTGAATCACGGACATGCAGCAGTATTTTGAAATGTGCAGAGGTATGCTGTTGTTTGACGCTATGGGAAATAGCCTACACACATTTAAAAAAAGAGTGCAGTTATATAATATTTAGGCTGAACAAAATAGTTTAATAGTATTCATCATAATAAAATAGTTTGCAGCAGGAGTAGGCTATTAACACTTGATCAATTAAATGAAAAATGGTGAATGTCATAAAGGCTACACAGATCAAACGATAATAATAATTTTTTTATAATTTATTCCTGATTTCCCCCTGTTTTTCTTCCAGTTTGGTGGCCACTTGTACCCTCTATTCAATTGACCCTCCCCACGAGCCTGCCACCCATCTCTATGGGATAAGCTAATACCCCGAGGCCAGCAATGATCCACCTCCTCCCAGATGGAATTCACCCACCTGTCTTACAGGGATGCCCTCATGCCAGCTCTCCCTCCCCCCTCCCCCTGGGCTGGACAGCCAATTGCCGCCTGAATGGGGCTCCCGGCCAGAGCCTGGCTGGCGCAGCCAGGGATCAGAAACTCTGCTGTAGTGGGCAACCTGCATTCCAGGCGAATACTTTTACCATTACACCACCTGAGGCCCAACATCAAATGATAATTTAAGGTTCTAAAATATTTGATTAAATGTGATTGTAGTCAGTTGTTTGACAGTTGTCTTGGACAGTCTTGACAATAAAACTTGTCCATATGAAAAGACTCCATCAACAGAATTGGTTACTGACAAGTATGGTTTTGCCTTCTGTGTAAGATTTGGAAATGTTTTTCAAAATAACCCAGTGGCATTGCATTGCCGTTTTCTTGTGCAAATTTGTAATTGCCCAGCTCGGATGTACAATACAATACAATAGTGGGACGGTTGTCACATCAAGGCTGAAAACTTGCTTGTGGTCAAAATTCCTGTGCATCCAACCCAGAGTCAGGTCACAGATGTTTTGGGACATGGGTCCAGTGTGCAAAATACATATCATAGTGCCCAAATTGGGGAGGCTCCTACTCGTAGTAGGTTCATACAACACATGAGGAAAAATGTCCTTTGGAGCTGGATTGAAAGCAACAATGTTACAGAGTCAAGAAGAGGGGTTGAAACACTCTATGCATACAAAAGCACTCTTTATTTATGGTCATAATCATCTGTACGCAGACATGGACACATGTACTAACTAAGCTTTAACATGAGTTACACAAATATATTGGCTTAAGTTTCTTGACATGGACACAGTTACTGACAAATTACATACCCAAATGATTTCATATGGAAAAGACTATGGCTGCCAGGAGATTGTTAAGTAATTCTCCCAGAACATCTCATTAAGGTTCCCTTAAATGCCATCCTGAGAAAACTGCTCCCACGTTCCCTCAATCATCAAATGAGATTTGGTCAACACAGTGTTGTACACTCTCCTACAGGGACAAAGGAAATGCATTGTAATCATTCCCCTTCCTGAAGGCACTGGGAGTCAGCAGAACCACCAACAGTTAATAAGGGTCATTGTACAAATGGGCGTGCCCTTATGATTGTATCTGTCATTTCTACACTTATGGGGCTTTTCCAAAGAACAATACAGTACAGTACAGTATGGCAACCATCCGAATCCATAACTATCCCCCCCCGGATTGAGTTCCTGTGTCATTTTTCCATCGCACAACAGAACCGCGAAGATAGGAGAAGTTAGATAGGAGGAGTTATCTGAAGTGACAAAAAACAATGCAACCGCTGTGGTGACATTACTAACATTGACATTGTAAACCTTCCAACTCAAATTCAAAAGCAGTTTAATATTAATTAAAATATGTATTATTCAGCGTTGGTCCTCCAATTAATTGTTGTTTACCATGATCCATTTAATACCTCATATTTCTTACATCTGTAGCCTACATTTTTTCAATCATATAAAAAATGAAAACATGTATTTGTCTTTGTGTTTACATCTATGCTTTTATGTAGCTTGTCACTGCAAAACTATGTCCAGCACAAGCTACGAGCTAAAACATTTTTATATGCCAGTATCAATTTATGGAAGTGCAAGATTGTTCAATCACTTTGTCATTTCACACTGTCCAGTTCAGATCCTTTTGTTTCAAATGCCTGGGTTTAGTTTGAGCATCAGAATGCATAGAAGCGATTCCTATATCTTTCTAAAAATCTATTTATGTGACAAATGAAAATGTTGTACTATGAAAATGTATGTTCTAATGACAATACTATACTTTGCCCTTTCAAAGAAAATGTGTTTATTTCAAACCTAACTTGTAGAATCACGCAAACCTGACAATAATGCCAAACTCTAATCGAAGTGAAGCTGAAAAAAAAATAATGAGCCGATCTGAGATTTAGTGTGTGACGATTCTGTAACTCTTCTGTCCAAATAATACCAATAATCGAAGTGAAGCTGAAAAAAAAAGCTGTAGCCTGATCAGGTTGTGCCTGAGCCGATCTGAGATTTTGTGTGACGATTCTGTAACAATTGCACTTGAGAATGGTTTGCAGTATTGCTAGCTCCACCCTTAGCTCCCTGTCCAGCTCGCTATTACCTAAACAGAGCAGTAACTAAATTCTGGGGAAGGGTATAAAAACGGGTACTTAGGTTTGTGAAATGGAGTTTATGGTTCACTAAGTAACCAGGCGGCAGTGGAAAAAGTGGGATCACCTGGTAGAAGGATTGGTTACCATGCCGGGAGCTACTTCTGAGTGAAAGGCATATGACAGCCCACCTACAGTACTGTGCAGTGGAAATGCGCCATTACTCTCCTGCCTTGGTCAGGGTCTCAGTGAAACCAATGAGATAGTACATTCTTAAGTCACAATGCCCTGCCTTGCCTTCAGTTATCCTGATTAATATAAAAAATATCCCAATATATGTATATATAATAAGTGTCTTAATATGGCGTTGGGCCAACACAAGCCACCAGAACAGCTTCAGTGTGCCTTGGCATAGATTCTACACGTCTGGAACTTTATTGGAGGGATGCAACACCATTCTTCCATGAGAAATAGCATAATTTTATGTTTTGTTGATGGTGGTGGAAAATGTTCTCAGACGCCACTCCAGAATCTCCCATTAGTGTTCAATTGAGTTGAGAGCTGGTGACTGAGACAACCATGACATATGGTTTACATCATTTTCATGCTCATAAAACCATTTAGTGACCACTTGTGCCCTGTGGATGGGACATTGTCATCCCTAGAAGAGACATCTCCCATCATGGTAGAAATGCTTCACCATAGGATGAAGGTGATCACTCAGAATGGCTTTGTATTTATTGGTGTTTACCTTGCCCTCTAATACCTCTAATGTTGATTTTCTTTTTCTTTAATAATTTTAAAGAAAATTAAAAGATTCGATTTTTTCTCATTTTTTGAGTGTAAGATCAAGCTGATGAACAACAAAGACATTTTTTTCATAGCCTTTATTTTATCTTTACCAAGGGTGCCAATAATTATAGACTGGGCACTGTAGCATATTTAAGCTACTGTGGATGTGATTGGTATAGTAATTTTGAGTTTAAATTATGAAAACTACTGCATTTCTTAATATCAGTTTGTGGTGAATTCCAATGGGCAATCTCCTCTAGATGTGACTCTTGAAGATCTGTTGGAACAGTTAGCTCATAACTTTAAGAATTCATTAAGATGAGTCAAGTTGTGAACAATTTTAAACATAACATTAGACATCAGAATAAAGCATCAGAATAAAACAGAAAAATAAGTTATCAAAACTCAATAATTTAAATTTAGTTAGTATCTTGCAATTGTGCTATTGAGTTGTTTTTTTTTTTGCAGTATGCCAGGTGAGAAAACAATCATAGCATGCATATAAATCTTGGCTGCCTCAGTTGAAAGGCAGTGTCTTAAAAATCTGAAGCATGACAAGTTAAACTTGTTTCATTACTCATTTTCTCTATTTGTTTTAAAAGTTAGATTTGAGTAGTCCAACATAATGCCAATATATTTTAATTCAGATACAATAAATATTTTCTCCCTTTATTTTGATGTCAGGGTAAATATTTTATTTTGTTTAATAGACAAGTATGTTCCCACAGTTTTCCCCACATTTATACTAAGACATGAAAGGTCAAGATATTCTGAAATTTTTGTCATGAAAAAATCCTTCCCTCTCTCCTTTTTATGTCTTTGGTTTGGAAAAACTGAATGGACCAAACGCAAATTGGTGGCACATCTTAACCTTTTTTGTATGCCTAGGATAGGAGGAGAAAATACCAATTGGGGGAGTTTATTGGCAAGCATTTATGCATGTGGTAACACATCTGGACATCCTTCATTACTTTTTCCTGTTACATTACATTACATTACATTACATTACATTATAGGCATTTGGCAGACGCTCTTATCCAGAGCGACATACAACAAAGTGTTAACCGTAGTCAAGAACAGTTTAGCTGAAAGCCACCCTAGTGGGAAGTACAATTCCTGGGTGTTAGGAGCAACCACATAGTTAAACTAGGACCCTGTAGGTAAATCTGTAGCCACAATTCAGAGGTAGCAGTAAAGCACTCAATGCAGGAAATAATGCCTAAGCCTAATACAATACATAAACAAGTAGACGTGTAAACTAAGCAACTATGTCCCTAAGTTAACAAAAAAACGGACTACGGGGAGAGGTGCACCCTGAAGAGGTGAGTCTTCAGTCGCCGCTGAAGGTGGCCAGGGTCTCAGCTGTTCTGACTTCCACAGGAAGGTCATTCCACCATCGTGGAGCCAGAACCGACAGGAGACGTGACCGGGAAGCGCAGGTGCGGAGGGGGGGAGGTGCTAGGCGTCCTGAGGTAGCAGAACGGAGAGGTCTGGCAGGTGTGTAGGGTTTGAAGATCTTGGTGAGGTATGTTGGGGCTGATCCCTTGACTGCCTGGTATGCTAGGACCAATGTCTTGAATTTGATGCGAGCTATAACAGGCAGCCAGTGGAGGGTAGTGAGCATTGTTACCACCAATATGAGGTGCATTTCACACTAACATGCATGAATAGGTATTGTCTGGCACAAGACAATAGAGTCAGTTACAATCTAAGCAAGTATAAGTTCAACGATTGTAGTGAAGCAAAAAAAGATTAAGAATGTTTGATAAACGTGATTCTGGCAAGGTAGGCTATGTCAATTATGTCAGACCGCCACGAAAATCGATCAGATCAAATGTGAAAGAGTACCTTTTATTGGCAATGCATAGAAAGGTGTATCTATCCTCTGAAGTAACAAAGATAGTGGTCGGAAATCGCACATATTAGTTAGAATGTGTGTATAGCAAGCGTGAAGAGGGTACAATTCTGACAGGGAGTGGAATTTCTGCACTGCAATTCAATGTAATTCCTGAAGGGTAGGCGGGCAAATGCCGTGGTCACTGTTCAGGCTCAAGCAGGATCTTCGAAGGGCATATTTTTTATCCAATCAAGATCTTCGAAAGGCGGATTTATTAATCCAATCACAAGCTTAGATGGATCCAGCCCAACATCCAGCCACGCCCCATCCCTCGACCCGCAGTCGGGGGCTACTCAGTGTTATGCATCTTTGTCGTTACAGCGACACCCCGCGGACATGTTAAAAATACATATTTTACAACGACATGTGGCCCAAACACTTTTAAATCGACGAGTTTTCTGTACAGTACACCCGGGTTGATTCCGTGTCTTTCTCCGCAGTTGAGAAGAATATTCCCGGAAATATATTGACAGCACGGGATAAAACGACTCCATGTTGGCTCCCAGAGACGGATATTGTTTTTAATAGCCTAGCTTGCGAGCTAACTAGCATTTCTAAAGGGTAAGTTGGACAAATAGTTGTTGTTAGATGGCTAGCTAGCTAGCAAGCCGTAAAACGACAATAAGTTAGCAGCTCTTATTTGTGCCGCCTGGGTTAAATGTATAGCCAGCTTGCTAGCTAGCTAGCTAACGAACTGAAAAGATAATTCTTATAAATTGTTTCGGTGTCAAACGATTAACGTTAGTCGGCTTGCTAAGTTAACTAGCTAGCTATCGGATCGTGTTGTCTAGCTAAGTTAGCTAGCTAGGTCTTTCGTAAACGTGCAACTTCCTCGTAGTAGTAACAGCTACCGAACGAGTTGGTGCTTGGTGTTTATTAATCGCGTGCTTTTGAAATTTAGGAAATGTACCCGTTATCTACCTAACGACAATGCTTGCGAATTGTATTGGGATTGTCCATAGAATTAGTGAGATTACCCGCAGCTAGCTAGCTAGCTAGATGGCAAATTTTCCGGAGCAAAGTTGGGCCTTCTTGAAGTTGAAAGGTCACTGTGCTAACGTTATATAGCGATCTATCTGGTATACATGAAGCAAAACGGTAACTTAAATATATTTTTATGCAGCTAATCGATTGCCGAAGATTCGTATGCATAACAACGTGAACGTACAATTGTGAATATACTTAAATTGGCCATATATTTAACGGTAGCTTCGTTGCAATCTATTTGTTAGAGCTAGCTAGCATACGAACCAACTTGATGCAACCTGCCCTGTTGATGATGATGATGATGCTGATGACACTGACAGTGAACAAGTACAATCAGTGTAGCTAAGATGGGCTAAAACAGAGAGATGTTTGCAGTTTTCTGGCGATCGCGTAATTTCCTACTCCACTGTCGGTCGCGGATTTTGTGAACTAATCTTTTGTTAGCTAGCTAATGTTAGCTAAAGAACTGTTGAAAAGCTGGATAAGTTTTATAATATAACTAACAAGTTCTCTAAATCAGAGTTCCCACGCATATCATACTCGTATTGTCTGTGCTTTGAGATTGCGCTTTATGGTTAGCTAAGTAGTAAGACTTTCCAGAAGGTGCATTTTATTTATGCTATGCTACCTATAGCGAAAATACCTGGAGATTTGACTCCTTTTGAACTACAGGAGAAAAATGGCTACTTTTTTTAACACACATTAGCCTACTTTCAAAATATTTGTCTGTGTGAACTATTGCGGATGGTCTTGTTGGCAAATTACATAAATACATCAGCCAGTCTTTGGCCGTGGGCTATAAAGCGAGTTAAACATAAACATGCGCAGTGGCGTTGACTGAATTTTAAGTGAGCAGGACAAGGCACTGGAGGGTGGTGGTATGTAAGCAAACGATATGACTTAATTGATCAGTTAAGTTGGATAAGACCAGTAGCTAATTGTTGAGGATTCCAATGTACTTTAGCTCAACTAAACTGCCTCAGTCTCGGCAGCCTCAGTCTCAATCGTTGTGGTCACTGCCTGTGTGATCCCTGTATCAGGGTTTCATGCAACTGTCCTCATAAAATACTTAATTGTGTGGCTCACAAGCAGCTCACTAAACAAACAAGCTGATGCAAGAAGCACTGAGGCAACAGCTTATGCAGGGAACTTGTTTATTTTTTTAACCTGGGATGTCATTGTGTTTTGATAATGCATGTGTCCAAATTTGTAATGAAGTACTTGGTTTACTGAATACCTTCCATTATTAGAGAAATTGCAGACAACTAGTTTTCAGTCATTGCCTCTACCAAGGCACTATAAAATGCAATCCATTAACAGTCATCAGGTTTCAAGGCAATATAAAAATGCAATCCATTAACAGTCATCAGGTTTCAAATTAGGCTATTATACTAAAGTATATATATACATTTGCTATGTGCTTGGGAAAACAATACAGCCCAATAAATCAACACCCTATCTTGATCACCTTTGAATGAGACATCACATGCCTACGTAGAGTATGTTTTGGCAAAAATATGATTTCATAACCATAATAATTTTCATATTTGTACTGGTGCACTGGAAGAGGCTACAAGCAGTCCATCAGCAATTTGTTAACAGCGTTTTTGATTTAATTTTTAGTTGTCACCTAAAACTGAGCACACAATAGAATTGACAGCAGGTGGGGTTGACTTCACTGGCAAATTAAAGTGTGACTGTATATGGATCTGGTAATGTAATCATTACATGTGTTCACTGTGGTAGTTTGGAGCAACTTACTTCAATGAATGTTGAAAAATATTGGTAGCATTGCTTTGGAACAGTGCTTCTCTTATATAGAAGGAGCTACCTTGTTGCAAATGCTAGCTATGTTATTTGATGTCCTTGACAAGTATACTGGTTAATAATAGCATACATGTACTTTAGTAGGGCCATGTTTGATTCTGCGTCCAAATATTGTGTGACACGTTGGATACGACTGCTAAACGACAGTCTGTGGAGAGCCCGTGCTGAAAGAGAGAAAACTAGTTGAGTCAAGTGGTTACAAAGGATCCAGGATCAGTCACTTTTGGATTTTGACTTTGATTAAAGTTAAGGTTGGGATTGGGGTTTGGGAAATCTGATCCTAGATTGGCACTTCTGGAGTTGCACATATGGACATTGTAATTTTTGCCCAGTCTTCTTTCCAAAATTGCTCAAGCTCCATCAGTTTGAATGGGGACCGTTGGTGAAAATCCATCCATCCCTCCATCCATTTTTTTGCTGTTTATCCGGTCCGTGCCAGCTGGGGCTCAGCGGGGGTCTTTCCACAAATATTTCCACAAGATTCTCAATGGGATTGAGGTCTGAGCTTTCACTGGGCTACTCCAGGAGATTTTTGTTTGTTTTTAAACAACTCTAATGTGGCTTTTGCTGTATGCTTTGGGTCATTGTCCTGCTGGAATATAAATCATCTCCTAAATCCCAGTTTTCTTGCAGCATGTTTTCCTCTAAGATTTGACTATAGCTTGCTCCATCCATTGTTCCCTCTATTTTGACAAGTTTTCCAGTCGCTGAAGCAGAGAATCATCTCCATATTCTTAGGCTCCTGCCACCATGTTTCATGGTTGGGATATTGTTTTTGGGATGATGCACAATGTTAGGTTTGCGCCAAACATAGAACCTAACATTGAGGCCAAAAAGCTCAATCTTGGTTTCATCAAACCATAGCATCTTCCTCCACTTGGGTTGAGAGTCTCCCACATGCCTTTTGGAAAACTCTAGATGAGATTTTCTTCAACAATGGCTTTATTTTCGCCACCCTCCCATAAAGTGCAGATTTTTGAAGCGCCCAGGCTATTGATGTCCCATGGACAGTTTCTCCCATCACTGCCGTGGAAGATTATAACTCCATCAGAGTTGCCATAGGCCTCCTTGTGGCCTCCCTAACAAGTGTCCTTCTTGCACGGAGGCTCAGTTTTGGAGGGCAGTATATGCAAATTCACAGTTGTGCCATATTCCATTTCTTTATGATGAAATTAACGGTGCTCCGGGGCATGTTCAAAGTCTTTCAAATCTTCTTAGGCTACATCCTTCCCTTGGTGCTTTTGAAGAACCTTTTCTCGGATTTGCTTTGAATGTTCTTTGGTCTTCATCACCAAACAATCACTTGTTTGGAAATGCACTAACCAACTTTGAGACCTCTCACAGACATGTGTATTCAATTAAAAATAATTCGAAACACCTTAATTGTATACAGGTGGACTCCAATAAAATAATTATGTGACCTCTGAAGGCAACTGATTGCACCAGAGTTAATTTAGGTGGCCTTAGAAAAAGGGTGAATACTTATGGAATCAATTATTGTCTGTTTGTTATTGGTAATTAAGAAAAAGCTTTAGTTTTTTTAAATTTGACATTAGAGAGTATTTTGTGTTGATCATACATAATACATAATGACGAACAGGCCATTCGGCCCATCTAGGCTTGTCATTTCCTAGTGTAGAGAATATCCAGTTCTGCATGAAGCCTGGACTTGAATACTCCCAAGTGTTTCTGCCTCCACTAACATGAGCTGGCAAGCTGTTTCACTTCATGATATCAATGCAGAATAGACCTTTAACTAATTTCCACCTGTGCCCTCTTGTTCTGCTAACTGAACTCGATCTAAAAAAAATCTTTGGTAGTTCACTTTGTTAATCCTCTTTATGAATTTAGAAACTGCAATAAAATCCCCCCCTTAGTCTCCGTTTGCTAAACTTGAATAGTTTAGTCTTTCCTCGTAACTTTTACCTTTCATACCAGGTACCACTTTAGTTGCCACTCTTTGTACTTTTTCAAGAGCTTTTATATCTATTTTGTAGTGTGGTGCCCAGAAGTGCACTCTAAATGAGGTCTGGCAAAAGCATTATATAACATCAATATAATCTCCTTTGATTTATACTCAATACTTTTTGCTATATATCCCTGCAGCACTGTTACAGCACATGGCTTAGAACATGATGGACTGACTCCCAAGTCTTTCAAATTGAACACACAATTGTTCTCCCATAAAATACTCCTGTCTTAAATTTCCCACATGCATAACCTTTTAGCATTTACATTTACCTAAGTTGATTACAAACTGTTTGCAAACCCCCCACGTTTTGTATCATCTGCAACTATTTTGAACCCATTATATGAACCCACTCTGACATAACTCCTGTAATTCCTACTGAATTCATTTTGAGAATGAGCCTCTTGTGTGGTACCTTGTCAAATGCTTTTTGAAAGTCCAAATCTATGATATCATAAGCTGGGTTCAAGTCAAAACACTTTGTAGCCTCTTCAAAAATGTCCAGGACATTTTTAACCCCTTAACCGTCACCTGCTTTGTGCATTCACGCCTATCCGGACATACCCACATTTATGTTCACAGCTCAAGTACTGTGATGGCCACATGCCTACATTTGGTATAATTTGACAGGAAACACATTGTAGTTTATAGGGGACATCAAATAGCATGTGGACATAACACATCCCAAAGGACAGAAGATCACACACACAATAAAGTAGGCTTTTATAGTTTTCTTGTGTAGAATCTCATGTATGAAAAGCAATAAATTAGTCATATTTCATGATATACCTGTGGATTTTTGTGCATGTCGTGTAAAATATGTCAATTAAGTCTGTGCGAAAACAGACTTCTAGACCCAAGGACTCCTGATCTAGAGGGCTTTTAGTGAGTGGTGTCACCGGTGGTCTCCCAAGTGTCCCGAGACCTATCCAGGGTGGCGAAATTGGCTCAATGATTTCTATTCACTTCTGTGACAATGGAAAACATACTAAGATGTTTTGATGACTAAAACCCGTTTCTATCACCCAAACCATTATTGATCGTTATTTTGCTCATAAAAAGATACTAATGTGATGGCTCAGTGTCTCTTAATGTTTCCAAGTGGCACAATTCACTTCACACTACAACATGTTGCCTATGAGACACACACCAAATTCAAACCAAAGAATTGGATGGTAAAGAAACGGTAAAAAAGTAACCAACAGGCATTTACCAATTATCAACTTTATTATATTGTCAGCATCATCAACTTTAAAAAACCCAACCAATAAAATGCATCAAAATATTGCACCAATATAAATAATATATAATTCTTTTTTTATTTATTTATTTATATATAGTTTCAAATTTTTCCCATTTTTCTCCCAATTTGGTTGCCAATTGTACCCTCTATTGAATTAAATTCACCCTCCCCACGAGTCCACCACCCTCCTCTGGGTAACGAGCCAATTTTTCCGGGCCAGTAGATCCGCCTCCTCCGAGACGGAACCCGGATGCCTTTCCTGCTCCTCAACGGACTTGTGCCGGCTCCCCCCCCTTGGGGTGGACAGCCAAGTGCCGCCCCTGATTGGGGCTGACACGAGGGCCGGTCTGGTAGAGACGCGGGTTTTGAACCGCATCCCTGACAGGCAGCGCACACCACACCACACCAGTCAAAGTGTGGTGCGTTAGATCACTACGCTATCCACCGACCCTGTAATTATAATCATAATATATAAATAATATCACAAATGTACAAAGAGTTTTCCAAATCTCAAGTCTCTGCACTCTCTTCAATGTCGTGCATCTTCATTAGTGTCACGATGTGCGCACATTCATGATAGTAAATGCAAACCAGAGGAAACCATATCTCGTTGTAAAGGATAACCCATTGGCTAGAACCATAGACAAACGTCAGCATATATGCAGGGAAGTAGTATCAATTATGCCCCTGGGTCATGCCACAGGGGGTCTGTTTGGCCAATACTTATCGGAGAATGATGGCTGTGGGTTTATTTTGTAGCAAAGATTTATCATTGCGAGCATACACACTTTCCTATGTGAAACATACTCACATTTAGTAGACCCAGGGGAATGGCATCTTTACTGTTAGTGATACGAAGTGCATAATACGCATTGGAACTCAACTCAATGTCAATTTGGCCTGCTCTTGTGACAAAACAGGTTCACTACTTTTGTTCGTTAGACCCTTACGGTGATCAGGATGCCCATATTATCAACAATCTGTCATATTTTGGGACTTCAAGACTTCACCAAAGGTAAGGAGCAGCTATTCTGCAGTACCCTGCCTTGAAAGGAGAATGTTCTATGTGATGTAGATGGCCCGGCGGCATATAGAAGATGAATAGAATAGAAGATGCTAGTCTTTTAAGGAATAATTCCTGCTGCTGCCTTTGTCTTTTTTGTAGTTTTTCCTAGTACTTCTCCATCCTTTATATGAATGTCCTCTAAAGGCATATTTATAAAAGTTATATGGTAAAGCTCTCTACAATGTAACTTTTTAGGGTATCAGCAATATCCTTATTATGAAGCAAAGCTCCTTCCTTATTCGTAATGCACTTAACCTGATCCTAAACTTTCCTTTTTCTACTGCAAAATACTTTTTGCATCTTGGGCAATTTAATTTCAAAGGGCCTTAACTTTTTCTTTTTTAGCATTAGCCTGCATATTACAGTGTACCTTGTTTCTCTGTTTCTCTGGTCTTTTTTATGTAGTCTGTTCTCTTCTTTTGTCTCAATCTCCTGTAAAGATTTGCATATTCGCTGTGGAGACTGCTTTTTGATCTTATTTTCCTCTTTTTGTTTTTGCAATACGATTTTGCAATGAATTTACACTGTGCATTAACAATAAGCTTTTAAAATGTCCTCAATTTACAAAAGGTACTCTATTTTTTTGTGGTCTCTCAATGATGGATTCAATGGTAATGACACATTTTATGGAATAAATTAGTCAAAGTATGTCATTTCATTAAAATGTACACCTTAGTCTACACTGCAATGAAAATTATGCAAGTAGGCTAATGTATCTTATATTCTTTTGTAATATCTGTGTCCAACACATTTAACTTGGTAATGAGTTTCCACATGCTGAATCTGACCATACGCGGGGCTTTTATTATGACAGGGACACTCAAATAGGAAATGACAAGTTTGTCTCTGTCTGACTGATTTCACAATCTCTATGAAATATAAGGGAGAAAAAAATATAAATTGGAGTTTATTATTATGTTGTGAGCTTACTATCAGTGCAGTTAGCTAACATATTCAGGGAGCTAGCTAGCCAGTACTGGAGATATTTACAGTTTAGGTTTGCTAGTAGCTAGGTATCAAGAGGTGGGGCCGTAGGGCAAAATGATGTAACTTGATCCACAGAAATGCACACACTGAATAGCTAGATAACCAGTATTTAAGGCTTTAAACACCAAATGTCCTTTACTGGAGATGTATCCAGACAGGCAACCCATTCCCTCATTGGGATGTTAGCGTACATTGGAGGTCCTCGTTTCATCGTGCGGAGTCATTTATCGCCGTTATTACCTGGCAAGGAAATAAGAACCAAACTCATTTTAAAATAATAAAAGATAAGTTTCTAATAGCAGATTCTATCATGGGCAAATTATGAGCTAACGTGCTGAATGGCTTGTTCAATCTTATGTTTCTGGTACATTTTCTCTGTTCTGTGCTCAGTCCTGAAATTACAGTGTACATGGTGGCCCTTTTGTTGATGTGATACTCATGTGTTGCTTCTCACCTTTCACAGCAGGGGGTACCAGTGAGCTGAGATGAGAAGCACAGCACCAAAGATGACGGACGGGACGGAAAAGGGTGGGTGTTCCAGAGGGGGCAATCATGCAAGGCCCTTATCTGTGTAACGTGGTCACTGTCATACAAGCGCCCTCATTGGGACAGTGTTGTACCTTTCCCCTGCGAGCTGGGGATCGTGGAATATAAATGTTGTTATAAATGGTTGGGATCAGGACAAGCTGATCTTTAAAAATGTATCAAGCTTTTGTATCAATGTATCAATTTTTACACAGTTCTAAATTGGTCCAATATTCATTTTCTGGAGTCGACAGTTTTTGGTTGTGATTTCACATATGTAACATTCCGTCCACTATGACTGAAACGGTCTATTACTTTTGCAGATTTTATTGTAACCTATTTATATAATTGTGCTGGTATTCATTTGTTAAAGTAGCACTCCAACCAAAATCATCATTTCATGATGCACTACTTAATATATGTCTTCTCGAAACAACCACATGGCGTTGTTGATACTTTGATGGCGTTTATGTCCATTTCCCTGTGAGCCGTGACCATCCAAATGGCAAATGTAATGGGACACACCAAAATCACCCAAACTAACTGGAATTCATGTTGTTTGGCTCAGCTAGCTTTAGGACTTGAAAGGATGGGTTCTGAAGAAACAGAATATTAGAAAGTTAGCATGAAATCACAAAACGGATTGTTGTGCACCCCAGTTTATTAATTTGTATAGCGCTTTTAACAAGTACATTGTCACAAAACAGCTTTACAGAGTATGGAGCCTTAAACCCCCCAATGAGAACCCCTGGGCCAATAGTAGCAAGTTATAGGAAGGAAGACATTTTGAGAGGAACTAGACTCTGGGGCGAGCCAATCCTCTGGGGTGGGGGTGTCAAGAGTACATTAATGGCAGGCCTGGGGAGGGCCAGGTAGCATCAGCAAGGTAGTGGTGAATGATCTGGTTCTAGGGTATGGCTGAAGGATCTTCTTGGGGCAAAGATTGTCATGCCAGGGGAGTGAGAATGAACTGGGTGCTAGTCCAGACGATGTCTCGGATGTTCCACTACCACATGCGCAGGGGATTTGGGCTCAGAGCAGAACTGGTTCTGACGATTAGGTCACCTTGTCAATTCTGCATTCGACAGGTAGCCAATGTAGAGAAGATAACACAGGAGTTATGTGCTCAAATTTCTTTGTAATGGTCTAGTAAGGATTCTAGCTGCTGTATTCTGAACCAACTGGAGGCCTTTTAAAGATACATTAGAACAGCCAGATTGCAGCACATTACAGTGGTCCAATCTTGAGGTTCTAAAAGCATGGACAGTAGTAGGTGTGTTACTGAGTGGGGAGAATCTGTTAGAAACGCAAATGGGCAGGTGGTATAGCATGTGGGTGTAGCAAGGTGGAAGGGGTGGCCACCCTGCCAGGTGGTGAGTGGATGAAGGACAAATCCAAATGAGTTCTAATAGGTCAATGGTCAGTTTATTTTCCTTTTACTTTATAAAATAAAATAAATCACAAAAATAACAAAGTTAAATCAAAAGCTATTGCTTTTGAGGGTAATTAGCAACAAAAAGCTAGCACCTCTTCCTCCATGCCCCAAAACTCCCCAATCAGGAATGGCAGGCTTTGCTTTTATAATGGCCTAACAAAGGCAATGGCTAACACCTGAGTTGATTGCTCATTAGCCTCAGGTGAGCCTGCCTGTAGGTGAGGCCGCTGCTGTCCAGGGTCCTGTAGTCCTCTTCAAGCTGCGGGTGGGAACAGGAGCACCTGACAGCAGCCAAAAGGGAGGCACAGCCCTCTTCACTCCTCCCTCCATATCTCCCAGTGTCACAGTGGGATTTTTCTATTTGTGACTATGCCTCTGAGCCATGCTTCACCGGGCTTGCTGTGAAGGCACTACCGGAGACCCTGACTGATGAGTGGGCTGACTATCTGAGGCATCCAGAGAGACTAAAATGGAATCTATTTCTTGCTCACTTCTCTGAATATGATAAATATTCCGGATGTGAGTCTCTAATTCTT
The DNA here is from genome assembly GCA_029706075.1 of Aldrovandia affinis. Lineage (NCBI taxonomy): Eukaryota > Metazoa > Chordata > Actinopteri > Notacanthiformes > Halosauridae > Aldrovandia > Aldrovandia affinis. The sequence continues at coordinate 5,428,585 of JAINUG010000049.1, forward strand.
TCATCTTCTCCACCTGTCTATTAACTACCTTACGCTTTTCACAGGTAAAGTTACTGTTAAAGATCGGAGAAAAGTAGTGAAATTATCCCTGATGATACATTCCAGTATTTTACATGAGATGCAAGTTAGACTGACAGGCCTATAGTTCCCTGGTTCAGTACAGTCCCCCTTCTTATATACACACACACACACACACACACACGTATCTTATGGATACTGTAACAATTCCTGTAGCTCTCACGCATTCAGTGTTAATTGGCAGAGACAGACACAGACAAGGACATGGATGAAAACAAAGTTCCATATGTGTTTGTATTTGTATAATGGACAATGCATTATCAGTCGTTTCCATCATATTTTCTTTCAGGATCTTTCAAGTAAAATATGAGATGAAAACAAAGTATAATCAGGAGCAACCAGGCACACAATATTACTCCAGTTACTAGCTAGTTAACCTTTGCTTTAAAAGCACTTTTACGCAACCACGGTTGACAAACATAGCTTCTTTTAAGGTATTCTAGTTGATAAAATGCTGCACCTGTGGAAAAAAGCGATACGAAAGAGCATTTAACTTCCCCCATCGTATTCTGAAGTAGCCACCTTTTTTGTCAATTAACTGTGTAACAATGAAGCAAAGTTATTATATCTCACTTGTTTATATACTGTTTTGATTGATCGATTAGGACATTTCAATTATTTCAATGTTAAATTGACCCCTCTGTACATTTTTTTACAATGAACACTGTTCTGCTTGAATGCGTCCCCTGTGCTAAATGGGATATACCTGTATATTAATACAGATAATAATAAGAGTAATGATAACATGGTAAGAGCTCTCTGATTGGCTGTTTTCGCAGGTGAAAAGGGTGACAGAGATGCCTTAGGCGACCAAGCAGGGGAAGTTGATCGATGCCCCATCTGCCTCACCCCCCCGGGGCCCCGAGACCGAGCCATCCCAGAGAGCTGCGACCACCTGTTCTGTCTCCGCTGCATCCTGACATGGGGCCAGGTGAGTGTTCTATACCGTCACCTGGGCTCTGGTGAATGCTCTGTGTCCTGACATATGGTCCTGACATGTTCTGTGTGGCTTAGTGGGTATAGCATGGCATTGGCAACGCTTAGGTTGTGGGTTCAATTCCCACTGGGACCACATATACTGAAAAATGTATGCATTAATTACTGTAAGTCGCTTGGATAAAAGCGTCTGCTAAATGGCATATACTAGTCTGCTAAATGGCATATACATAGGCCCAGATAATTGTGTATATGTCTATATCCTAATACTAGTTATACCTACCAATGACCATGTGCTGCTGTGATCGGAGCCATTTTTGATGAGAGTGTGTCTGTCCTGTGTTGCAGACGGTTCCCTCCTGCCCTGTGGATCGAAGGCCGTTCAGTGTTGTCTACAAACTGGATGCTGTCCTAGGAACCGTGAAGGTCTGAGTTGGGCCAAATCTGTGATTTGCACATATCTAAATCTGTGATATGGTTCCACATCTAAATCTTTTCATATCATATTGGTATACAAGTAGGCAAATTTTGTTCCTTTTATCGCAAAATGAACGATTACTTCTTCCCATAATTTAGCCACACCACTATATACAGCCACAACCATCCACAGAATGATTTGCACCCTTCATGAAAATGAGCAAAAAGATGATGGAAAACCATTACTGATATATTGTAATATTTTTACCTTATTAATGATTAAATGGAATCGTCCAAAATAACACATTTTTCAAATTATAAATGTATTTTTAAAAAAGGTTTCACTATTATTGGCACCCTTGTTTTTAGTACTTAGTGCAGCCTTCCCTGGCAAGGATAACCTATTTCTGTAATGTTTAATAAGGTTGGAGAGCACATTTGGAGGGTTCTTGGACCACTCCTCCATGCAGAACCTGACAAGATCCTTGATATCCTTAGTTTTGCGCTTATGGACTGCCCTCTTCAATTCAGACCACATGTTTTCGATAGGGTCCAAATCCTGAGTCTGAGATGGCCATTGCAAAACATTGCAAAAAGATTTTGTCCTCACTGAATCATTTCTGTGTTAATTTTGAGGAATGTTTGGGGTAATTGTCTTGTTGGAAGGTCCACCTATGGTTAAGTCTCAGCTTCTTGGCAGAGGCAACCAGGTTTTGGGCTAAAATGTCCTGGTATTGGTGGAATTCATTGTGCCATTGATCTTAACAATAGCCTCTGGGCGACTGGCAGCAAAAAAGCCCCAAAGCATCAATGATCCACAGCCATATTTGACAATAGGCAAGAGGTAATTTTCCTTTTGCTGATGGTGTACATGGCCAAAAGGTTTGGTATCATTTGACCACAGCAATTGGTTCCAGTCATAGTTAAAATTACATTTGGCAAACACCAAAAGCTTGAATTTGTTGATTGCTTTCTATGTGCAACCCTTCCAAAGAGCCTGTTGGTATGGAGGTGGTGTCTTAAGGTTTATTTTAAGACTTTGTGATGCCAAGACACAACTGTTCAAGTTGAACTGTTCAGTTCAAGTCTGCAGTTCTTGAACTGTTGTCCTCGGGTTCTTCTTTGCCTCCTTCGCCATCTTCCTCACTGTCTGTGCGGACAGCATGCACTTGTGCTGAGTTACATAAAACTTAAATAAGTAGAATTTTATTGCAGATTTAACTTTCTTTGGTTTTATTTGAATTAATCTAGGGGGTGCCAATAATTTTGAGACCTATGTTTTCCAGAAAAGATTCTGAATCATAATTGTATTCAAATAAAAGTTTGTAGGTTTCCCATATGCTTGAGCATAATATATAGCTCATAGTCTGTTTATATTTTATTTAAAAAAAAATGTATACAGGCTTTTTTTTTTGCTCATTTTCATCAAGGGTCCCAATAATTCTGGACCTGACTGTAGGTTCATCCTTTGTTTGCCATCTCACGTTTGCAGTCAATTCATTAATGCAGCACTAGGAAGTTGTAATGAGAAGCCTTTTTTCACCATATGAATGAAGATTCATTGTGCCATGTGCAATGCAGATTCCTGTGAAGCAGAAGACCAACCGGACGGAGCTGCAGATGTGCTGCTATGGGAAAGAGAGAGAAGAAACCAAAAGCTGCACATCAAGGTTAGTGCCACCACCGAAAATCATCTCTTCCATCTCTTAAATAACAACTGTCTGAATGTTCACTCTCAATTCAATCAGTTCATTCATCCGCTTGCAAATTGTAGCAACTTGACTTAATCCGTGTTGTACTACCAGGAAAAATTGGCTGCATTAGAAGGCAATTAGTCTATTTTAACCCAAAAGAGGACTTAATAACAATTACATGTACACGTTATTTCGGATAATGAACCTTAACCTGGTTAATGTCATATGCCAAAAAAAGCTGTTTACATGCACCAGGAAATATAATGGCAACTGATATTCCCTGTATACAGTACATGGTAATCCGAGTATCTGAATAAGCCCTGTAGCTTGTAGTTTCCCGTATAAACTATATTATTTGAGAATGATGCTCCCAAAATATTATGCAACTTGCTGTGCTGTTTTTTGCACTTTTACAAAATAGCTTCTAGTCAAACCTTCTCATGAATATTCTCAATTTTCTCAGTAACTTTTTTTTAAAGACATTACTGTTGTGGTGCTTTATTCCATCCAGATATCACATCATAATTATGTTTTTAGTACAAAACATTGGTAAGCGTAAGGTAAGGGCAAAGTCTAAATCAGTATTGGCATCGGTCAAAAAAAAGAATGTAAACAAAGCGGGTATCGGTCAAGCTCTACAAATAATATATGAATAATATATGTCCATATAAAGGGTTTATATATTCTGAAATGAACAAGGAAATGCATCCCACCCATTCCATTCAATTTGTGGAATTATGCGAGAATGCCATTAGAACAGGTATGAACTCTATTTTGACTGAGGAGCCTGTATGTTTTTAGCTATAGTGCCATTGCAGATTTTACCCACAACCCTTGTGGTGGCCATTTTTCAAAATGGCCCCCTTTCAATTCTATTAAATGAGATAATTGGAGCATAACTTCATCAAATATTGGTCTACTTCAGGGGTGTCCAATCTTATCCGAGAAGGGCCGGTGTGGGTGCAGGCTTTTGTTCTAACAAAAGCTTCAGCACTAACACATCTGATTCAACTAATCATGGTCCTGATTGTAGACCATGACTAGTGAATTATTTGAATCAAGTGTGTTAGTGCTGGGCTACAACCAAAGCCTGAAGCCACACCGGCCCTTCTCGGATAAGATTGGACACCCCTGGTCTACTTGGACACGCGTTAAAAACCTTTGTAGTGATGCAGACAATGCAAACAGATCTGTCAGGTATACTATATACTGTATGTACATGTTTGTAAAATATGAGATAAATAATTATAAACATTTTCCACATTTCTCCAGTTTTAATTCCTTCATTCTCAGGATACTGCCCATGACAAAAATATATTTCCTGTTTACCATGGATTAAAATAATGATTAAGTATTCAACCTACACATTCCATTTAAGTGTCTCTGCTCTCTGCCTGAGAATACCATGCAAAGTTTATGGATGGGGGGGTCAGTGGATTCCTCTAGGTTTTTGTCGGTTGTCTTAAGTTATTGCTAGAATGAATAAATGTTTTTTGATCATTCTTACTCTTCTCATGATATTAGCACTCAAAGTTTGGTGCCTTTTTTGTATTGGGCAATATTATGGCAATAATGATAGTTTACTGCCCTAGATTCCACATCTAGAAGCCATGTAGAACCATACAGTTTGGTATGCACAAAATAATGCATATAATATGGTTTATTTTCAATAAATGAACATAAACCATCCAGAGATACCGTAACATTGGCCCTTTGAATCTGTGTTCTCCGTCCTACAGAATATCACTGTGCTAAATAATTGGGATTTATGTTTTGATTACATTTATTTTTATTTCAGGAGGAGGCCAGGAGAGAAAACACCACATGGAAATTTACACACCAAAATGAAGGAGGATTCTGTGAGAAAATGTATGTAATTTTTGTTTTTCCCCCCTCCGATAATTTTGTTTAACATAAAATTTGAGTTTTAGGCCAGAATTAATTTAGTCTGTTTTGGTGTAGGCACAAACCAAACCTTCCCAGATTAACCTGGCACCTTATTGCAATAAAGCCTGTTTATTGCACCGCATCTCTCTATGGCAGAGGAATTCAGAGATTATAGCCACTGAAATTTTGAACTCACCAAGTGATTGATACCATGGGCATGTGCTAAATATCTGTTTGGGTTGCACCAGCATGCTGTATCCAGCTCAATGTTTACATATCCGTAGTGCAGCATTTGGAAGGTATTTCACCATGGGAAGATACACTGCCCGTCCAAAAAAAAGTCACACACTCTAATATTCCGTTGGACCGCCTTTAGCTTTGATTACAGCACGCATTCGCCATGGCATTGTTTCGATAAGCTTCTGCAATGTCACAACATTTATTTCCGTCCAGAGTTGCATACATTTTTCGCCAAGATCTTGTATTGATGATGGGAGAGTCGGACCGCTGCGCAAAGTCTTCTTCAGCACATCCCAAAGATTCTCAATGGGGTTAAGGTCTGGACTCTGTGGTGGCCAATCCATGTGTGAAAATGATGTCTCATGCTCCCTGAACCACTCTTTCACAATTTGAGCCCGATGAATCGTGGCATTGTCATCTTGGAATATGCCTGTACCATCAGGGAAGAAAAAATCCATTGATGGAAAAACCTGGTCATTCAGTATATTCAGGTAGTCAGCTGACCTCATTCTTTGGGCACATAACGTTGCTGAACCTAGACCTGACCAACTGCAGCAACCCCAGATCATAACACTGCCCCCACAGGCTTGTACGGTAGGCACTATGCATGATGGGTCTCTTCTTACCCTGATGCGCCCATCACTCTGGAACAGGGTAAATCTGGACTCATCAGACCACATGACCTTCTTCCATTGCTTCAGAGTCCAATCTTTATGCTCCCTTGCAAATTTAAGCCTTTTCTTCCGATTAGCCTCACTGACAAGTGGTTTTCTTAAGGCTACACAGCTGTTTAGTTCCAATCCCTTGAGTTCCCTTCGCATTTTGCGTGTGGAAATGCTCTTACTTTCACTATTAAACATAGCCGTGAGTTCTACTGTTGATTTTTTACGATATGATTTCACCAAACGTTTAAGTGATCGCCGATCACGATCATTCAAGATTTTTTTCCCGACCACATTTCTTCCTCGAAGATGATGGTTCACCACTATCCTTCCAGGTTTTAATAATGCGTTGGACAGTTCTTAACCCAATTTGAGTAGTTTCAGCAATCTCCTTAGTTGTTTCCTTTGCTTGATGCAGGCCAATAATTTGGCCCTTCTGAAACCGATTAACATCTTTTCCACGACCACAGGATATGTCTTCCGACATGGTTGTTTAAGAAATGAGAAGCTACTCACTGCATCAGTTAGGGTTAAATAAGTTGTTGCCAGCTAAAACATATTAATCACTGCAGTAATTATCCAATGGAAGGCTCTTACCTATTTGCTTAGTTAAATCCAGGTGGAGTGCTCTTTTTTTTTTTTGGCCAGGCAGTTGCTACTTCAAAATGATTTTCAAGTGTCCTGGTAATATAATAAAAATAATGAATGAATGATTGAAGTGAATATATAAAATGATAAAAATAAACATTATAGTATACTCCCAGATAACCAATCTCATCAGAACCTGAGGCACGGCGGATACATGAAAGGTCAGATAAACTGGTAATATTTAACAGCCGATGCAAATTCAAAATGTGAACATGTGTAAAATAATTTAATCAACAAACCACTTTAAAAGGCAAATTGTATTTATTTATTACATTTTTGTTTCTGGTTTTCCCTGTTTTTCTCCCAATTTGGTAGCCAATTATACCCTCAATTTATTTTTGATTTGACCTTCCCCCATGAACTCACCACCCGCCCGTCGCTGCAGGTGGAGTTAATACCTCAAGGCAATGTTTTCCGCCTCCGATGCGGAACTCGCCCAACCCTGTTTTCGAGGTCGCCCTACTGCTCCTCGGCGAGCTTGTGCCAGCTCTCCCTTCCCCCTCCAACTGGGGCAGACAGCCAAACACCGCCCCCGATCGGGGCTCCCCACCAGGGCTGGTCTGGTTACAGTTGGGTTTCCAACCGCGACCGTGATAGGCAGCTCACACTCGTAAAGGAACAGCCAATACGGCTGCCTTAGACCGCTACGCTATCAGAGGCCCCCTTAAAAGGCACAAATATTTTTGATGGTTGGTTACAGTAAAATGTGTGCACACTAACAATTCTCCCACACAAATGTAATGACAACATTTTGATCCCTTTGTTCCCTATTGCGAAGTCCTGAGACATTTTTCTCTCTTGTCACACCCTGCTCCAAAAAACTAAATATTTTTTCTTAATGGAGAGCACAACTGTCTTTTTTTGCATATGGACAGCATTTTCAGCGCAGCTCTGAAGAAGTTTTCAACCTCAAGAGATCTGCTGGTCAAATAATGGTTAAATAAACCTGATGCTTACTCTTTAAACTTTGATCTAGCTTTGCTGTTTACACAGTGACAAGCGCCTCAGTGACAACAAACTTAAATGGCTCACTAGTCAATGTACAGCACTCCCATAAAAGATGGCACCTTGCCAGACTGTCAATCTCCAACTAGACATTGTCATCTAAAATATGCCGGTGGATAATCTGGTAAATCGCATGCGTGGGAGTCTATTATATGGCGTACTGTATTTTGAAAAACAAAATATATCCACCAGAAATGAAAAGAAAGTTAAATGCATGCCGATGATTTATACTATACATGTTATTTAGTATAAATAATGTTATACTAACCATATTTTGGTTGTACTGTAAATTGTTTATCCTTATTACAAGAAAACTGCACTTTTTAAATCTGTTCCTAATGAGTTGCATGTGGCGCTGTTAATCTGAATCAGTTTAATGGTAATGGATGGATTTCAGCCTCCTCTAGCTCACCAGTGGTGTGTGTGTGTGTGTGTGTGTGTGTGTGTGTGTGTGTGTGTGTGTGTGTGTGTGTGTGTGTGTGTGTGTGTGTGTGTGTGTGTGTGTGTGTGTGTGTGTGTGTGTGTGTGTGTGTGTGTGTGTGTGTGTGTGTGTGTGTGTGAAAAGGAATCAATCAATAACTCATTCACAATGGGCAGTTAAAACAATTACAGAAGAAAGAATGGGGTGGCAGTGCCCAGCTGAATGATCTGTTGCTGACCCCCTCTTCAGGCAGCATAAAGCATAATGTGACCAGTCTCTTGTGTTACCTCAGTTTGATGTCTAAGCAGACACAATTATTGTCACATGTATGGAAATACCCGTTAATGTTACATGAGGTACTCTGCTCTTACAATAATTTTTGTACGGGAGCTCTAGGCCAGTGGAGATCTAAAATGTCTGTGGTAGTCTTCGCTCAATTGAATCCAGGTCCTTAAATTTAGTTGTGATTATTTGGCAAATGGAGAATCGAGGTGTCCAGGTAAATGTCATTTTTAATGTGCCTATGGCTGTGTCAATTGCAAGGCAACTGCCTGCTGTTTGTGTCCTTCATAGAGACAAGATCAGTGTTTACAACAGTGACTGAGGGCTTAGTCTGACGACTAATGAAAAAAAAAAAAAAAAATACATTTTTGAACAGTTTCTATAACTAGATACTTTGTTTAGTAAAATTAAATTATTACATGAATAGTTTTGGTAAAACTGATAATTTTTCCTGGTCAGTTGTACCCCTAATTTCACAGTTCACTATCGGGCTAGCTAATGTACATGGCTAGTATGGCTATGTCTAACTAGTTAGCTAGCTAGCATGTGGAAATGCTGCCTTAAAATATGTCCTTTGCACGCAGCTGCCTTATGATTGAGACACAGCCCATGTATTATGTTTTCATATGTTTTCACTAAAGGCTCTTGCCTCTTTAGTGAAAACCGCCTGTGTTGTTTTGTGTGTCTCAGGTAAATCTCATGACTCTAAATGCAACCAGGAGGCTTCGGGTTTAAGGAAGAAAAAGGTTTGTGCTCTTTTTATATTTATAAAAATGGTTTAAAGTTTAAACTAAGGAGATCTACAAAGAAGATGAGTTTGGCCAGAGATTTTAAATACTGTGCATTTCGGACTGAACTCTTCACATAAATGGCTAATAAAACAATAACCATCGATCTCGCAAGATCAAAGAACACATCTTACTCCAGTTTCAAAAGGTATTAAGTTGTAACCAACCCAGATATGTCTGAATATATAATTAGACATTTTCTGCATTCAAGTCAATAGAGAGAACTCCGCTCTGAGCACTCTCTATGGTACCCATGATGCAACTGGATTAGACCATGGAAGAGGGCAGGAATGGACAATGTACTGTTTAAAATCTCTGGTTTAGCCTGCACTTTGTCTCACAGAAAATGTCCTTTTGTTCATCTATCTATCCTCTTCTTCCCATTTTACCACTCCACTCCAATCTGACCTGCCCCTCCTTCCATCTCTTTTGATCTCTCCATCTCTGTCATCTTCTGCTAAATATGACTCACTAAATATGTCTGTTTCTCAAGGCCTTTGATTCATGTTTGCCAGTTCTGATGTGACTTTTGTCAGATGTGTCCCTTTCTAGACATATATTCTACGTGTTTGCTAGTCTCAGAACCCAGACGGTCAGATCTCAAGACATTATTGCCTTACTGTCTCGGAACAGCGCTTACTGTTGTAGCAGTTGCCACGCCAGGGACATACCTGCTTAGACATTGGTGGTTTGCAAAAGTGATATTTAACATGTGCTTCCCTTCACTATTCAAAAACGTTCCTTTGTTTATATTCCCTGATCAACCAAGTAGCATAAGGTGTATTTTGAGTCTATTCTGAGCGACCGTGTTTAGGCGAGCAGATGTCAGTTATGGTAGCCACACTCACGACGATGACACTTTTGATCACGTGATACTAATCCGTACTGTGCGTGTAGTGACTAGCTGGTGGATGGTTTGAAAAGGCTTGATTTGATTGCTAAGGGACGACTCTGATTAGCTTGATAGTGTAGATCTCAGCACTCACATTTGTGATCACAGAGATGTATGTTTGTGAGGTTTGGCAGTGGGGACATGGTAACTGTTTTGTATGTTTTGTTCATACTCTATTTGTGAATTGCATTATACATTTGCAAATTGTGTTCTTTGTATTAACATTTTAAAAATAATGTAATTCATCCATATTTATAGCTGTGAACTGTACTGCTTTCACCAGGCACATTGCAGAGATGTGTAAGTGGTACACAGTCTTCTATTGACTGATCTGTGTGCACTAGCCTTCAGTTGTGTCCTTTGCATCAATGCAGCTCATTCAGAATGCTACTGCTTGATTTGTCTCATATGATTTTATTCAGTTGTTCAGTAATTTACAGTTTGTACTCCTTATAACTTCTAAACCCTTCTTGCTCACTGCAGTGGTCACCATTCTACTCATCATTATTTTATCTTTTCCCCTTACTCTCACCCCCCATCAGCATCTACTGGTAGACACTCTCCTCCAATCTCTATCTTTCTGCTGTCTTCTCTTATCGGGCTGCCCAGTGGTGGAATGTACTACTCACCAACTGTAGAACTAAGCAGTTTCTAATCAATATGTATGATATCTTTTTTCATTTGTGCTTAATCTCATCTTCTTCCTCCTGTGTTAATGGCCATAATATTTAAATATTTGTTATGGTCTTGGTTAGGGCTGACCCCATTTAGTCGACTGGTCGATGGGTTGTTGGTCGAGCCAGATTTGTTTTGGTCGAGCAGTCGCGAAATAAAATAAAATAAAAAAATTCTCCATGCAGCATGAGACACCTAGATTCACGCCACAGTTCGGCGCGCTTGTCAGTAGAATAATCCATTCTGGATGCTGCGAGTATGGCATGGTATCTCTTTAAATTATATTAGGCAGTTAGGTAATAGTAATGTTGTGAATAATTCAGCAAAACTAATAAAAGTAACATTTTATAATAAATGTGTTTTGCTAATTGTATGGTTTATATATTTATAACTAACATGCGTAACACCCCCTTTCATGTAGCTTATATTGTATCCTTCTTGTTTTAGGCACGCAAATGTGCATTTGACATTTTTACATTTTAAGCATTTTTCAGACGCTCTTATCCAGAGCGACTTACAAGATGTGCATTAATACATGGTAGGAAAAGGGATAGATCGCGCAAGAGATCGCAGTGCAGTATACAGCAATAGACATAATTGCAGGAAGCTGCGTAACATAATGTGAACACTGGGAAGGAACTGTTGAACAGGGAATCTTATATGTATTTTGGATCCATATGTTTGTACTTTATTTAAAATGTGGTGATAATCAAAATAACAGTCTGTTGAAATGCATTGCTTCTGTTACCTCATTTGCCTTCTGTTGGGTACTTACAGCATCCACAGTACTCCATAACAGTTGTTTTACTCGATTAAAGGAAGCATTTTTGAAATGCAAGATTTGCCCTCCTTTTCTCAGATTTTAGCTTTGGTGTTTCAGCACCTTTCCATCACTCTGTGATGTTAGCAATTGAAGTCTTGCCAACTATTTTTTCATAAAGCGCTGTAATGCATGGATAATTTCCCGTTTTGACACAGACCTACCCACTCAAGATGGTTTAAGCAACAATTTAATTCAACAAACAATGATAGGGGAAGGTAAAAGTAACAATTTTATTTCCTTTTCGTTTTTTAAAGAACTTAATGTGAACAGTAGAACTACATAAATAATGCTTCTCCAAATCAGAATACTTTAGGAAAGACTGCTTCTTTTGATCAGGATCATCAAAGCCACTTCCTTCTCTTCACTTAGAATGTCTCCGACTGCATTTATTTCTCTCTTCCCTTTCAAGAAGACTTGATTTGGCATTCGTAGACATAAAACCAATCTTTGTTTTCAGCCGGTGTAAAGTGAATGTGACGCAAGATTATTTTGTTTTACTGTTGGCGGTATAGCAGAGTTTTAAATACTAGACCCATATAGTAAAAATATGTTTTGGATACCGATCATTAGGTTTAGCATGTTTAATTGATGGCATCAAACAGATCGCTGAAAGCTAATATGGTCACGTGTTAAATCAAGACAATTGAGCAATAGAAATGATTTTCAATGAGGGGGAATGATTGGAGAACAGCCTGGTGCTGAACAGGCTGAAGGTGCGCTTCTCAGCTCACTCTGTTCTCCCTGCCCTTAGTCTCACACTGGAGAAACGCAAACAGAGAAGGCACACAGACACAGGAAGACTTAATCCAAAGAACATAACCAAACACTGTATTTTGTTTATAATCCATTTTGTTCTGGTAGGGTGTTCCACTGCTGTGTTGACAAAAAAAGTACCCATTGCAAATTAAATGTCAGTGATGTCATCACCATGTCACTGTGGTAATCGGTAATACCGTTTCTCAGCTCTACCTCTCCCACAGCACATAAATAATATATGCCATTTAGCAGACACTTTTATCCAAAGGGACTTACAGTATTGAATGCATACATTTTTCAGTACATGTGACCCCAATGGGAATCGAACCCACAACCTAAGCGTTGTCAGCGCTATTCTCTACCTACTGAGCTATACAAAACCCCTCCTCCACTCCCACAGCACACGAATTGCTCCTCTACCCATCCCAAAGCATATTTACTCCTCCAACCTACTATGTGTGTGTTGATGAGTGCTTTGTATCCTCTGCAGTTAATGGATCTGTGTGGTGTTTGGTTCCTTGGCCCTAACATTACATCCTTGCACCCTGAAAGTGGATCTAGTGCTATTCTGACTCAGTGCTAGTAAGTACTCCCTCAGTAATGTGTACTTGCATGAAAAACAGTCATTTAACTCTCTGGTGTTAGTGTTTGTGGCAATGTTGAGCTCAGTCTGTGGTGTTTGGGGTCTGTGAGGTAATGTTGAGCCCCGTCTGTGGTGTTAAGGTGAGCTGAAATGTAGCTCCATCTCCCGTGTTAGGGTGGTGTGACGTTGAGCTCTGTCTGGTACTAGGAGGGTTTGGGTAATGTTGGAACTGTCATCTTCACAGTGCAGAACTCTTCAGAGAGGATGACGGGGATTCCACTGTCCTGCAGAAGAGATGCAGGCTGGACCTTCAGAACTGGAACTGGCTCCATGCAACGGCAGCGATACCTGTCAGCGGCCTCGCTCGTATCTCTCGGTGAGTTCCCACAATGCTTTGCATGTTTTCTGAAACATCAGTTTGCTCATACAGACCTTCAAAAGGTGTCAAATATTTCAATTAGCCATTTAGTGGCAATCATGATCCATCGCCAAAGTAGATATTTTGTATGGCTTTGTAGCTTTGAGTTGGTGCGAGATGGAAACATGACAAAGAAAGAGAGAAAAGAAAATGTTACAAAGAAAACAGAAAATATTTCAGTTGGATTTTTAATGTATTTATCTCGTTTGTGAGCAAACTTTTCAGTTTAGTTTTTATGACAATAGTTTTTCGTTTTTATTTTATTTAACTTTAAAAAAATTTTTATCCACTTGTCTAGTATTTGTTGCAGTTTTCCTTCATGATAATAACCATGGCTGTGTGTGCTGTATTCAGTGTGTTATGGCCCTTGCTATAATTCCATTAAACTATTTTATTTTGAATTATTGTGTTTATTTTCAGCAATTATTTTAGCATTCTACTTCTTGGTGGTCTAAATAGATTATATCCAAATTAGTGACACCAGCAAAAACTGGCCACCAATTGCTTGCATTGGATTGCTGTTGCCATTTTCAGGCTAGCTCCCATAGTTGGACGATACAAGCATGATGGTCACTGAAATAACCAATCTGTTCAACTACAACATACAATTCCCCTGGATGTTGTAGTTTTCCTTGGAAATGCTCAAATTAAGCAATCTATTTATTTGAGAAATCTGGTAAAATGTCACATAGACAACATTTTATTTTTCCTGTTTTAGTCAGCCATGCAGACCCTGTGAGATGGGTATCAGCGCATTGCCTTTGAGGTACCAATCATCACATTCTACCTCTGCAACAGGGCAGCAAGCAGGGCATTTTGGTGAGTTCCTGTCATTTCTGTCTACTAATGGGGTGTATCATTAAATCATTTCTCAGTATTAACCAGTCTTAGTCAGAGATCCCTCTCCCGCTTTCAGCTAGTGCACATATTACCCGTATCCTGGCTGCCCTGCACTGGAACTTGTAGGTTTTAGAATTCATTAAGATTTTATTAATTACTTTTAAAGCAAAACATGAACTAGCCCTTGATGACATCACTGAGCTGTTAATCCCACACAAACCTTGTCAGCTTAGATGTCTGAATAAGGACCTTTTGACTGTTCCAGAGTCCATATTAAAAACTAAAGGGATTCCATTTCTAAAGAGCGTGCCCCATGGTGAACAAAGTAAAACTGCTGTGTCAGCAGTCAGATTTTGCCCAGGGTTGTGGGTTCAAACCAGCTGTTGCCCACTGCAGTTTAGTTGTTTTCAAATTGACCGTAATACAATCAGAAAGTCACGAACTCTTACAAATCTTTGTTAACATTTGTACATGAAATCATAGAGGTTGTTTGGTATTTAACTATTGTTAATTTGCACTTAATGCTTTGAAATCTGTCTCACACAGCTGGATAGTGACCATTACCTCTATTAAATCAAAAGGAAAGGGCTATATTAAAGAAAAACACAGAAATGGAAACAACCAACTATAACAAATTAACATCACCTTCTTTTCATACTTACAATTATGTTGTCAAATTACCATGCCTAGCACTTAGTTAGCAGGCAGGAATGTGCTGCTAGGTCACACTGTACATTGCCATGGTTAAGATCGACATGGCACACCAAGGCTGCAGTTGAATATCTATTCATGTTATCTTCCTGGGCCAGTTCATACAGTCTAATCTGTCCCCGGGGCAAAAATAAAGTAATCGAATGGCTGTAGTCATCCAGTATCATAGTGGCTTGGACTGTAACATTAATAGCAGACCCCTAATTAGTCTGTATGCGAAACATGTTTATTTGGTTGGTTGTTGGTTGGTTTCTTTGTGGTTCTGTGTGGCTCAGTATGTAGAGCATGGTGCTGCCAATGCTTAGGTTGTGGGTTCGATTCATATTTTGAGTGTAAGAACAAGCTGATGAACAACAAAGACATTCTTTCATAGCATTTTTTGCTTATCTTTACCAAGGGTGCCAATAATTCTGGAGGGCACTGTATAGTGAAATGAGCTTGTATAATATAATATGTAATGCTATACTGTTTTGACTGCTAACTTAACTACTATAGCTAACCTTCTATCTGCTAAAGTGAACAGTGAAAAGTATGTTAGCTGGCTAAACCAGTTTGTGTTGTTAGCTGTGGTGTAACATTAGTGCTTGTTAGTGAACTGGCTTGCTAAAATGAATGGATAAAACCACAGTGTTTAAATAATTGCGTATTAAAATATTTTAGGTCAAGCACTGTGTCAATATGTTTCTGTTACCTTGTTGGGATTGTTCAAACTTGTTTAAAGTTACGAATAGAACATCTTTTTGAAGCGTTAATTATGCATTCAGCACGTATCTTGCTAATTGCTCTACTTAATGGCGATGTGCAGACAAACTGATTATTCTGGAACTACCATGGTTAGGTCATGTTACCTTGCGATAATTTTCCAACATTAAATGTCTTTAAGATGGTAATATCAGTATGTTAGCACGGGCACAGCAGCAGCTCCAAAAATGTTATGTTTATTTAGCAAAGTAGCTAAAGTCACTGACGATAAGTTACTGAACAGCCCACTGTAGCCACAAAGCTAATGCTTGCTAGTTAGCTTGCTGATCTATAAAACATCACATTAAAAAACTAGCTAGTTGTATAGCAGAGATAGGTGTTGCCATAGAGAATTAGGGAATTCTGGGATTTTCCAAGTAATTCAAAAACTGGTGGACCATGGTGGTAACCTTTTGTTTTTAATTTCTTAGAACATTTTACAATTAAAATTCACAATAGTATTTTAATAAGCTGTTTCTCTTAAACTGACTGTTGTCTGAGACTGTATGGTCCTCCTCTATTAGGACAAATAACATTGTCTGCCCTTTACTCGGTAGGTGCGAGGTGATATTTTCCTTGTCTTTTTTATTCAGTATTTCAGGTAGAAGAGTGCATCATTACCTGTGCTAGAGGAGGAGAAAAGAAGGCCTCAAGACCGTCCAGCTACAAAGGCTCCAAAAACCAAACGGAAAATTCAACCGCACGGCGTTCCAGCCGACACAGCAAAGCAGAGGAATCGCCCCCCGCCCCGGCCCCGACCTCGCCTCCATCTCACCATTCCGGTTCGGACTCCCCTGTTTTCAACTTGTCCGCAAAGCAGGCCGGTGCCTCAAAACCGGAGCAGAAACCTGTCGGGAAGAGGAACTCGAAGCAGAAGGCAAAGCAGAAATCTGGAGCACGGAGAAGGCAGAGAAGGAAGGCGTCTCAGGAATCCCACAGCAGCCCGGAAGAGAGTGGGCCTGAAGAGCCGAAGGAGGAAGAGGAGCAGGAAGAAACTGATGAAGGCTCTAGGTCCAACAACTCAAGGTGCCAAAATGCGAATGCAAAAACTGGTACCTCTAAGCAGCTTACAGATCAGGAAGGCGTCGTCATATCCACTGACAATAACTTACAACAGGAAGTCCCCAACCTCACGTACACCAACATCAACTTGCAACAGGAAGTGAGCTGCCCCATAACCACTGACCACAACTCACAAGAGGACATCAGCTGCCCTTCAACCCCCGGTAATGACTCGGAACAGGAAGTCAGCTGCCCCACAACCCCCAATGACGACTTCCAACAAGAGGTCAAAAGCCCCATAACCACTGACGAGAGCTTGCAAGAGGAAGATGTGGAAGCTAAGAATTCAGTAGGACAAGAAAATGACTGCAACAGGGAAAATGACTCACGGGGGAGGAAGACGGTCTCTGATAACGATGATATAATTCCATCTCCAGTGAGACAAGAGCAAGAGGAAATGGAGGATCATCTGAAGAAGCATTCATCCAACAAGGAGCTCCAGAAAAATCCAGAAATGAATGCTTCAACTCAGGAAGGAGCAGAGGTCTTGCCTCTAGGAGAAGTAGAAGACTCTATCTCTTCTGGTCAAAAAGAGGAGGTTGAGCCAGAGAGGCCCTTGGAGAACACCATGTTATCAGGATGTGACCAACCTATGGAGGAGGAGATGGAGCCTGTCATAGACAAGGAACATTCTGAGGATGACGCTACAGCAAAGACGGATGAACTGAACCAGGACTCAGAGCCCAACACGTTCTCTGATCACTCAAACAGTGACCCTTTAAGAAACAGGGAACCGAAGCCCAGTGCCCAGCCCAATGGGAACGTTTTTGACAAGTGTTCAGATGGCTTAACAGAACCTGAAAGTACACAGGAAGCGAAAAATGAAGAATCTCTCTCTGATGACAACACAGACTTGGTCCCAATGGAGTGTGACTCTCCCAGCAGTGAACGCCATGAACTTCAATCCGAACAGGAGGGAGAAAGCTCTGCCTGTGCGTCTGTCCCCAAAGCACCTGGAGAGAAGAATACATCTGAGGCGTCCTCACACGAGGCAGCACAGGACCAGAAGGAAACCAGGCAGCGCAGGTCACGATTCCATTCTTCTACCACCACCTGGTCCCCTAAGACGGAATCAAAAATGGAGGAGCAGGAGGGTGACTGTCGGTCACGGTCCAAGGAGCGCAACACCACCCCGCCGTCCAGGCGCAGGTCCAGGACCAGCAGCAGAGACCGTGACCGTGGCAGGGATAACTCAAGCGAGGGATCCAGGAGGAATCGGAGCCGAGAGAGACGAAGCAGAAGGCGCTCCAGGAGCAGATCTAGATCTAGATCCAGAAACAGGACATTTGGTGGCAGGGGCTCCTCCTCAGAGCGTGGCGAGTCACGCAGGCAGTCTCCTCGAAGGAGGGAAAGGCGGGCCAACGATGGCTGGAGGAACAGCTGGGGAAATGAGCAGCCCAGAAGGGAAGACCAGGACAAGCTAAGTGGGCCCTTTGGCAAAGAAACCGATGATTCAGACAAAGGGGGGCTTGCAGAGAGGCTAGCAGAGAAAGCCAGAGGGCAGAACCCAGAAGCAGTTAGAGAAAAGGGTGACTCGGAGGTTGGAGGCTCAGGGGCGGTGGGTAATTCTCGATGGGAGGACAACTGCAGCGATAACGCGGGAGACGCCTGGGCTCAGATTGTAGGTCGTGGGAACTGGAACTCAGAAGGCGGGCGTGGTGGGGACCGCACTCGCGGGGGCTCGAGGGAAGAGCCATCTCAAAACCGATGGCCGTCAAGAAATGCTTTCTCAGGGACACAAAACAGTTCAGGGAATGATTCTTATGGGAGGAGGGGTGAGCTGGAGCTCTCAGAAACACCGATGGACCGCTCGGGCTGGTCCACGGCCTCCAGCCGGGCCGTGCGCAGGACGCTGCCTGCAGATGTGCAGAGTTACTACTCCAGGAGGGGGCGGAATTCAGCAGGCCCAGGCAGTGGGTGGAACAGGCAGGAAGAGGAAACACCAGCGCAAGGTACAACTATGAATGCACATATGTACATATCTGCAGCATATTTTCAGTGGATCTGCCTTTACATTTCCTTATGTAATTTCATCCTGATTTGTCATTTCAGCTAATAAAATCTGCAAACCCCTAAACGATTGATATACACTACCGGTCAAAAGTAGTTTTTTCGGTTTTTGGTAACCTAAACCTTTTATTTTTATACCTCTGGCAGTTTACCGCTTACCTTTGTACCATTGCAGGTTATTCACTGGACTTGAACTGCTTAAATTTCATTAAAAACTGGAAAATGGGGGTGTTCTAAAACTTTTGACCGGTAGTGTATATTATTTCAGTTCAACTTTAGCGCTGGTAAATTACACTCTCAGAAATGTTCTGTGCTGCTTTGCATTTAATTTTGGCACTTTTTGTTTTGTTTTCTATGTCTTTAGATCCGCCCCACAATGAAACGTTAGCTGTGCCCCGTGGTGAAGGCGCACAGCTGCCACTGACTGCACCAACCCAGCCACTGGCCGTTCTGCAATTCCCTATGGGGGCACATGCCGCACCCCTGAGCCTGCCACCACCCCACTTCGGCATACCCCCTCAGGTCCCAGTGCCTATCCACTCTGCAATGCCCCACTTTCAAGGTCTGCCCCCGCCCCCGCCCCCTCCACCCCCTCTGCAGCAGGGCGATGGCCGGCCCCAAAGGGTAAGGAGAACTGGTGGTGAATGCCTGTGCAGAGTTGAGTGGTTGTTGAAGGCCAGTACGTAACTGTTGGTAAATGTCCGTGCCCAACTGAGTTGTTGATTAAATTAACTATACAATTCAGTTGTTAGTGGATTTCTGTGCCTAGATAAAAGATTGGTAAACAACAATTCCTAGACGAATATTGTGAAACTGCCAGCAGTTTAGCAGGCCAGTCTGGCTGTTGCTCTAGAGAGGGTTGTTCTAAATTATTTTATGTTTTGTCTTCCCAGCAGGCAGTGAGCAGCATTCCAGTCCAAGGAGGCACCAGGTTCTACGCGCCTGTCCTGCCCGGTCACCCCAAAGCCGCAGGAGACATTGGCCAGCCTGCTGTACCGCTCCCTTCCTCCACCACACAGCCTACCAGCAAAGACTTCAGCAAGATTGAGGTGTGTGCAGACAGCTCCAAGAAAGAGAAGGCAAGTCAACCACATCCAACATACATTACATCAGTTGTGGGCGTCCGCTAAATGCCAAAAATGTAAATGTAATCGTCTAATCGATAAATCTTTTTTTATTTTTTTATAATCGATTTTACTTGACATTGGTATATTATTTTGTATATTTTAGTACAAATGTACTGAAATGCTTGCCAACCTTTGAGGAGCCTTTGGGATGAAAATGTGGCCTGCCTACAAGACTACATTGCCCAACACAGATCTGATCCACAATGACGAGAATACAAATACACCAACTTCTCTGTGTAGAAGGCACAATTTTGAATCATGATTTCCAGATGGCGAGGAATAAATTCAGGGGTGTGTGAAATGGTGGTGGGGTGGATCTCTGTGTGTAATTTACAGAAGCTACAGATCCAGGAGCGGGCTATCCATGAGGTGAAGACGGCCATTAAACCCTACTACCAAAATAAGGACATCACCAAGGATGAGTACAAGGAGATCGTGCGCAAAGCAGTTGAAAAAGTGAGTAATGAGCTCTGATAAGCATTTCAATACATTGACAACTGAGCTTCATTTAATATAATATAATATATATAATATATGCCATTTAGCAGACGCTTTTATCCAAAGCGACTTACAGTAGTGAATGCGTACATTTTCAGTATATGTGGCCCCAGTGGGGAACTAATAGTGAGGAACTAATAGTGAGTACTGAGTTCCATATCAACTGGAAAATAATGTTAATTTTAAATGTCATTGTCATATTCATCTTTCAATTTTTTCATTAAATCTGTATATGAAATATGCTACTGTTTAGAAGATTTTGTTTCCCATACTTAGTGTGAATGTGTAAGTACTGTTTCAAACTAAAATGATTAGATTTTTGGAATTGAATCCAATTATTTCTCTTTAGATAATGTTGAGAAACATTGTGATTAACGTCTGTTCTTGTGTGCTGGGTGACCACTGCTATAGCTAATTAAAACACTCTGAAATGCTGGAGACTCATAACCCGTGGAAGATGCGGAACTAGGAACTTAGCCCTAAAATATCCACATATAAACATAACATGTTTTTGTGCTTTGTCATTTGCATTTCAGATTTGCCACAGCAAGAGCGGGGAAGTGAATTCTGGTAAAGTGGCAAATTTGGTGAAGGCCTACGTGGACAAATACAAGCACGCCCGGAAGAGTAAGTCTGACGTTCACAGCAAGTGCTGAAGGATGCTCTGCTAAGTGCAATTTCTACCAGCTGCATCGTGATCTCCACAAAGAGACGGTAGACTGGAATTCATGTTTTAATCACTGACCTTATATTAATGAATGAAGATTTTTCTATAGATTTCATATTTTGTTTAAAATAAGCAAATTGGAAATTGTAGTATAAAGCCGTTATTTTGAATAGATTCAAATGGATTGAGAACTACTGGTACCCACATCCTGACGACAGTTTGGCTTTGTGGTGAATATGGTTGAGCATTGAAATGTCTGTTAGTCATGTTCATGGTGAATTAAAATATGTACAGATTAAGGAGCTGTAATTGAGAGTAGGCTGTCCCTCTTGTCCTGTAGAGAACTGATACAGGAGGTATGTGCAGTTTGTCTCCATTATTGATCCATTAAACTCTTAGTTTAATGTTGTCATTCTTTTGTTTTCTTTTTTATTTTATATTGTGATGATTCAAAATGATTCATAAAATGCCTAGATAAGTGTTTCAGAACTGGAAAGTTTGGAGGTCCTGTCAGCCAACTTTATCTGGGGGTGGGGGGGGAAGAATGTCACGTGACCCATGTGTTAGGAGAGCTTGGCCAGGGCAGGGGTTCTAGCCCATCAGAGATCATGTCCACCAATCAGGAGAACCCATGCCCCTGATCTTTTTTTTTTAGATGTGCTGCCTTGTACACTGTACCTGTTCTCCAGAGAGACGTAATAAATGATATGCTGCTTTGTGTGTCTACTGTGTGTGTGAGTGTTATTGAATTTTTACCTTCAGATATAAATGACATGTTGCAGTTTTATTCCATGTAGACCTCTCTGATTGATACGGGAATTGACGAACACCAATTGCAGACTGAACAAAACGAACGAACGTCCTCTGCTCTGTAAGAGGGACTCATGCCCATTGAATCAGCCTACTAACATTTTCAGCATATGGACTCCGCTCTTACCTGAAGACAAACGACCTAATAAAGACGGCGGAGAGCCTCACCGGTGATAAACGTCCACCTGCGAGGAAGGGGGCTGACTCACCAGGCTCACGTTGGAATCACTGGTTGTTTGCAGCAGGGCTCTGCCACCTTCTGACGGCCACACCATGCGTGTCATCTGCCTGGGAAAGCAGCATGTACAGCTCGCACTTTGTGGAACTGCTACTTGAGATGCTTGCTATACCCTGGATATAACTGCCCTGTACCACCACTGAGCCCTGTTCGGTGGCTGTGGCACCCTGGGAGATTACCCCCTACATTTACCTCATTCACAGCAGCGAGGGGGCATGGTGCACTTCAGCGGCCACCTGCCATTTTCTCTCCCCTCATATAGTGTTGAGGAGGAGCACATAGCCACTAATACGGACGCGCTCTTTAGGGGTGGTAGCACCTCTTAAGTTAGAGACTATTGGTTGGTGACAACCATGGCGCAAGAGGCATCTGGTGCACACACTGTTGGAGGGCTTTCCTGTTCTTGTGTCTAAGGTGCCGGCTGTGGCTAAATTTCCTCTCCCAACCCCTCCCGCTGTAGCTCTTCAAGAAGCCCCCACGTCCAGCACCCCTCCGTGGTGAATTTGCCCGTGGGCGAAAACACCTTGTTCATGAGAGAGGTCAGAGGAGAATGGCCAGACTGGTTCAAGCTGACAGGATGGCGATAGTAACTCAAATAACCACGTGTTACACAGAAGAGCATCTCTGAACACACAACACGTCGGACCTTGAAGTGGATGGGCTACAGCGGCAGAAGACCATACCGGGTTCCACTCCTGTCAGCTAAGAACAGGAACGTGAGGCTACAGTGGGCACAGGCTCACAAAACTGGACAGTTGAAGATTGGAAAATCTTTTCCTGGTTTGACGAATCAGGACTTCTGCTACATGCAGATGGTAGGGTCAGAATCTGGCGTAAACAGCATGAATCCATGCATCCATCCTGCCTTGTGTCAAAGGTTCAGGCTGGTGGTGGTGGTGGTGTAATGGTGTGGGGAATGTTTTCTTGGCACACATTAGGCCCCTTAATACCAATTGAGCATCGTTTAAATGCCACAGAGATTCGCAACATGAATGTGCAGCCGACATCTGCAGCAACTGCATGATGCTATCATGTCAACATGGACCAGAATCTCTGAGGAATGTTTCCAGCACCTTGTTGAATCCATGCCATGAAGAATTCAGGCTGTTCTGGGGGCAAAGGGGGTCCTACCCAGTATTAGAAAGGTGTACCTAATAAAGTGGCCACTGAGTGCGTGCATGTGCACAGTGTATATTTATCAGCAACATATTTTTAGCTTTATTGGTGTTAAAATGTACAAATTCCATGGAAAATGGTAATGGCTCAGTGTGCTCCTACTGCAAGTTAAAACAAATTCCAATTAACATGGAGCTGGAGACCAGGTTCTGCAGGTTCAGCTGGTCTGCACATTGCGGTGAATAAAATTAGAATAACATTTTGATGATATATGAAAGTTTGTGCAACATAGGCCCCATTGACTTTTAATTTCAGTTATACATTTTTAAGTAAACGGACACTAGACTTTAATATATATATATTTTTAACTAATGCATAGTTCAGGTGTGATGAATCGAAAAGTTCACTCCTCCCTATTCCCAGGACACCAGTCAACCCTTAGCACCTTTACACACTTCTTTGAGTACAGATGCCAAGTTGCTAGGTAAAAAGCCTGTCATTTGTCAATGGGTACGATATTGTCATAAGATAATGGGAACCACATACCAGTAAAAATATATTTTATATCAAAAACAAATGCATTTGATACTAGATAATCAGATATTGACCTGTCGCATGCCCCATGAACTGCGACCCCAATTACCTTGACTGGAGGTGGTCGTCTTGCTAAAGGCATACATGCAGGTCCAGTTGTTTATTCTTTGTTGTGTGGTTCAGGCTTTCCTCAAACATCAACGCAAACGCGTCGTTGTTGGCACTCGTGATTAGTTATTCATGAACGCCAATTCGAAACATGATGTATGCTGTCTTATCCTTCCTGCAGGTAAGAAAATGTTTTTTGTTACGTCTCAATCAGGAAAGATGGCTTGAAATATTCGCAATTCTGGTAACGGTACCGAAAGCAAAACATTCGCGGCCGTACAGCACTGAGAGATGGACAGTTGTAAGTAGGCTTTGTGCTATTTCCCCATACACGGCAGGTTTCAATGCCTTGATCCTCATTGCTACGAGTTTTTTTGCACACGACCATAGCAGGCATTCGCGAACATTTCCACTAACTGGCCTTTCACAAAACTTGCTATCCTTCAGCCATTCGTCGTGAAATGGACATTTCCCCAATTTTTTTGTAGCCTATCCTATCGCACGAGCAGCACAACAAAGTTGGTTCTGACAAAATGTTAGACCGATGCCGACAAATAACCAGCTATGAGTTAAGTTCCGATTTCTTCCAAGCGCATCATGCAAATGTACAGCGCAATCACAACATTACATTTATCTGGGTGTCACATTCTTCAAGACCTCTAAAAATTTCATTTAAACTTTAAGACAAAGACGGCCAGAAAAAAATGTTCAGTCTTTTTATTTAAAAACTATAAACAGTCACCAAAGTAAATAAAGCCAATCTATAACAGATGGTTAAGGGTCTATTCATATCGCACACCCTACTGACACAGCAGAAATGGTGATGGGATGCCCCGTTCGGATGCTACTACAACAGGCAGATAGAAATGTTTACAGGAACACGCTGCAAAGACAGTCTGGGGATGAGAGCCGGAATGTGGCATGGTAATAAGAATGAAAAAAATCGTACAATAAAACTCCACACTATATTAAGATAGAAAAAGTAGTGAAGAAAAATATCATACCTGCACGTAAAGCAAATATAACAGGAGAAAACCTGTATAAAACTCCATGTATTTAAACCAATTTACAAATACAAAATAATTCTGCGCTGAGCTTGCGCAATGACAAACGTTTACAGTGGATACATGTTAGGGCAAAAATAATAATAAAAAAAAAAAATACCTTCAATAAGTTTTTTTTTTCTTCTACAAAAATGACATGATATATTATTCCATACTCTTTCAGCCAGCAAAATGAGTTCTACAAGGTATTATAATACAAAAAAAAAGAAAAATCACAGTTCCACAAAAAAATGCTTTCCCCTCCCCCTTAACTTTACAGCAGCTGTACCTTTGCAGACTATTTACATGTCGTTGTAGAACATTCATCCACTGCTGCGTATTTAATCACACTGGATACAAGTGACGGGACCGTTATAAAAACCTACCGGACCTACTGTAACGCTTATGACCCCGCGGAGCTCTCTCCAGTGACTGTCGCGGCATGAGAGTGGATTTTATATATATTCACAAATATTTACAGGATTTTTTTCTCATTTCGACATATTGGTATTTATTTCATTAATAAATAAGTGAAAATATATCGGCTCAAGTAAGAAAAACCAAGCTACCAAGTTCTAGAAAGAAAAACACACTCTAGCCAGTCGCCAGCTGCAGCACCCACCAAACCCAAACCCCCAAAACCCCACCCCATATACCCACCCACACCACGCCCAACTGGACCCTCAATCTACTGAAACTCGTACTCAACCCAGCTTAGGCAAACAGTCCCAGGATTAGAAAAATGTGCTCGTAGTGGGACGG
This sequence comes from Aldrovandia affinis, assembly GCA_029706075.1. Classification (NCBI taxonomy): domain Eukaryota; kingdom Metazoa; phylum Chordata; class Actinopteri; order Notacanthiformes; family Halosauridae; genus Aldrovandia; species Aldrovandia affinis. The sequence continues at coordinate 5,454,057 of JAINUG010000049.1, forward strand.
GACAGGTGAGGGGGAGAGGGGGGTACAAACGCTGTCTGATTGTTAAGGTATGGAGTATTGAGCTGGGAGTACAAACGCTGCGGGGGATGGAGCGAAGAAGGGGCTGGTGGCGCTTCCGTTGGCGAGACGCTTGGGCAGCTGCGTGCAGACGGACGCTGGAAGATCCCGTGGCAGTTTGTGGAAAGAACGAAAGGGACTGTTTTCACCGATCCCAGTACAGCGAGACTACTTCACCGGTTCCCAGTACAGAAAGACTATTTCACCGATTCCAGTACAGCGAGCAGTGGGAAGCGCTGGCAGTGCCCTGGAGTCTCTCCCGTTGAAATAGCCCTCTTCAGAGATGCGGCTGAAGTGTGGTGCCCCCTCCGGAGGGCGGCCTTGCCCCTCCCTCACCCCCCGTGTCTGGAGTGGCTGCTGTCCCGTTGGGGAGTTCAGGCCTGGAGTGAGCGGGTCAGTTCATAAAGGCATTTGGCGAGTGTGGTGGACACCTCCATGTTGCTGAGTGCCAACACAGAGAGGTGGTTTTCATGTCGCTTCACCAACCTAACGAAAGGGGGAGACACCAGACTATCAGCTCCAAGCTGCAGAGTCCCACCACCTCTGGCTACATCTCACTTTTAAATTAAGCTTGAAAAAAACAGTGCTATGCCTTACAAAATTGGCACATTCAATTAAAACAATCTTTATTCGTAGATATTCATTGTAATTACCGGAGGCTTATTAAAAGGTGTAATTAGTTCCCTTAACTTTAGCCTACCTATCCCCATTGCACAAGATAAATACAGACCTAACAAAACACAGCGGAGAGCAGTGTCATAGAACCATTAAAAAAAACTGTTAAACAAGAATGCATTGTTTCACCTCATCGTCCAATCTACAGGCCACAAAACACGTGGTTGCGCTTGCTATTTCTTTAGGTCAGTGGTTCCCAAACCTTGAACTGAACACCCTGTGGCTGTGTAAGGTTTGGGAACCCCCAATAAACCAGTTAATGTTTAACACCATTATCAAACACCCACTTCAAGCTGCAATGAAGTGATTATTTAACACCCTAGTACACGAGAGGAAGTGTGCTCTTTCAGATTGCACAATTATTAGCTCTTCTTGTTTGCAGTAAGATCAGCTTGACCTTGGCATGGCACTGTCACGGCACTCGTGTCTCCTGTCCCAAAAGTTTCTTGAAATGTACATTGTTATATAATACATAGTTTACATATTAAATATTCTTATTGCATAACCATACATTTACATATTACTGTATTACAAAATGTAAAAAAGAATTTAAAACTGAAAAATTGGGTTAAGACAGACTGTTACAGTGGGTATAAAAAGTATTTACCCCTTTGGCATTTTTCACATTATTTTCTTACTTCATGGAATCAAAATGGATTTAATTGGTTTTTTCCACTGATCAACACAAAATACTCAATAATATCAACAAAAAAATCTTAATTACAAATAAAAACCAGACAATTCATTGCATAAGTATTCACCCCTTTTTCAAAGACAACTGAATAAACTCTGTGCAATCAATCACCTAATTATTTGATTGGAGTCCACATGTGTACAATTAAGGTGTTTCAAATTATTTCAAATTAAATATACCAGTCTGTGAGAGGTCCCACAATTGGTTAGTGCATTTCTCAGCTTCATCATGAAGACCAAAGAACACTCAAAGGAAACCCGAGAAAAGGTTTTGCAAAAGCACCAATCAGGGGAATCCATGTGAGGGCACTTGTTAGGGAGCCACCACGATGCCTATAGCAACTGTTACAGAGTTAGTCCCCATGGCAAAGATGGGAGAAACTGTCCATGGGACAATAGCCAGGGCGTTTCACAAATCTGCGCTTTATGGGAGGGTGGCAAAAAGAAAGCCATTGTTAAAGAAAACCGATATGAAATCTTGCCTAGAGTTTACCAGAAGGCGTGTGGGAGACTGGAACCAAGTGGAGGAAGATCCTGCGGTCTGATGAGTCCAAGACTGAACTTTTTGGCATCAATGTTAGGCGCTATGCACGAACACTATGCATAATCTCAACACTATCCCTGCTGTGAATTATGGTGATGGGAGGCTAATAATATGGAGATGCTTCCTTCTCTGCTTCAGGGACTGGAAAACTTGTCAAAAAAGAGGGCAAAATGAATGCCACTAAAACCTGCTTTAGTCAGCAGAGAGACCTGGGACTTGGAAGATGTATGTTCCAGCAGGACAATGACCCAAAGCATACAACAAAATCCACATTGGAGTGGTTTAAAAACAAAAAAAATGTCCTGGATTGGCCCAGTCAAATCCCAGACCTGAATCTTAAGGTTTGAAAATTGCTGTTCACCAATGGTCCCCATCCAACCTGATTGAGCTCAATAAATTTTGTAAAGAAGAATGGGCAATGTCCAGATGTGCAAAGCTGGTAGAGACTTACTGATATAGACTCACTGTTGTAACTGCTGCTAAAGGGGGGTGAATACTTATGTAATCAATGTCTGGTTTTTATTTGTAATGAATCCAGTTTTAGTAATTTTTTACATTTGATATTAGAGTATTTTATGTTGATCAGTGGCAAAAAATCAATTTTGATTCCATGAAGTAAAATAAAATGTAAAATGCCAAAGGGGGTAAATACTTTTTATACCCACTGTATATATCCACTTATTGGTGATTATTTCCAAAGAAAGCAGCTTCATGTTAGCAAATGGAGCTGCTTAGTTCCAGCTAACATCAGTCTCTCTTAATGCTATTTTAATATCCTGGACCGGAAGCCATAGATGTTTTTTTATGAAGTTGGTGTAAAAGACGGTAGTTGACTTACTTTCGGCCACAGTCTGAATATTTTGCTATGTTCTTCAAGGTTAAGGCAGCTGTCAGTCTGACGTGTTTGGTTATTGGTCCCTCTTTTTCATCCTGATGGAGCAAAGGAAGGAGCTTATTACAGGGGGAGGAGCTTACAACACTGCCAGGAACTTCTCAGAGGGACGTGACTTAAAATGCAACTGCACTTGTTAATCTTGGGAAAAAGAGTTGTTAATCTACTGCGACAGTGCAACCTAAGGCCAGAAAAGTTACATTTACTGAAAGTGAAACAGAAGGCAATATGAAAAAACTATCTAATGAACCTTTAGGCCAATGGTTCTCAAACCTTATGTGCACCGCAACACCCAAAAAAACCAACAGAATTCACTCAAGTAATATCAATATTCACAATGTACGTTACGACTCCAATATAATATAGCCATCGTATAACCGCACAGATTAATTACATACTTACAGTACCCTCCAAAATTATTCACACCCTTTATAAAGATGAGCAAAGGGCAATGGTATAAAATAAACAGGTAATAAGCTGTATTTAAGGGCATGCATTGTTTACCACCTCTCTCAAGAGGGTGCAGTTCCTTTCTGATCCGCTCTAGGCACTCTATTTTCAGCAATTAGTGGCAATTACCTCTTATGGACAAGTGTTTACACCTCTACAACAAGTAATTAAAGAGGAAACAACAAATTATCTGGCAATGATTCAATTCAACACCAAAATATACTAAAAATCAAGGCATCCCATCAAGAACAACTCCATTCTTTTAAATTGTTTTAATAAGTTTGTGCTGTTTAAAAGTATCCAACCGCTAATTTCAACATCAGTTTCATGCTCCAGGACGGGCATGATATGCCCTACAGAAGTGTCAACAGACATATTTTCACAATTGAAAGCAGTAACCTACTCACAAATCAATAGGTATGATTACGCGTGGGTGTGCGCAGTGCCAACTGCTGACTAGTCTACCACACTGCAATACGCACCTAATTTGTGGTAATTGAATGATTACTTATGATCGTAATGCATTGATTTCTAAACAAGTAACTTCAGAAAGTCATCCATCAACCTCTTCGTGTTGAAGGACAGAACTGCAGGTTCCTGACAGAGGTGGTAAAAAATGCATGCCCTTAGCTGTATTGTATGCTCATATAATTGGAAAATTATGTTTTTTTATATTAATACAATTAATTCCTCAGATAAAAAGAATTGAACTACCCCCCTTAAAAGATGTCACAATTATTCACACCCCTAATAATTATTTCAAATAAAATCAAACAAAAACCAATCTGCATTAACATGCTAGCTAATTAAAAAAAGTGAATCTCAATCTTAGGTAACTGTATTGTGGCCTCCAATGGCTTTCAGTGGGGAATAATGGGTGAGTATAAAAGTGGATGTACAATGGGGGAAATAAGCATTGAACACCAACATTTTGTCCAGTAAATGTATTTCCAATGAGCCTATTCAAGTGAAATTTGCACCAGACTTTGGTATTAACTCAAAAAATCCAGACAAAAAATTGAAACATTAAAGTCCATATGTAAATAAAGTTGTGTAATAAAGTGGAATGACATAGGAAAAAAGTATTGAACACACTAACTGAAATTAATTCAATACTTAGTGGAGAAGCCTTTGTTTGTAATGACAGCTTCAAGGTGCTTTCTGTATGAAGTAACTAATCGCCCGCAGTATTCAGGTGTGATTTTGGCCCATTCCTCTACACAGATTGTCTTTAAATCTTGAAGATTGCGGGGGGCCCTCTTGTGAATCTGGATCTTCAGATGCTTCCACAAATGTTCAATTGGGTTTAAGTCAGGTGATTGACTGGGCCATTCCAACAAGTTGATTTTCTTTCTATGAAACCAATTGCGAGTTTCCTTTGCTGTATGCTTTGGATCGTTGTCCTGCTGGAAGGTCCACCCACGTCTCATCCTCAGCATCCTGGTGGATGGTTCATCTCAAGAATCTCTCTGTACATGGCTCCATTCATTGTTCCTTCAATGATATGAAGTCTGCCAGTACCACGAGAGGAGAAACAGCCCCACATCATGACACTTCCACCTCCAAACTTCACTGTTGGTATAGTGTTATTCAGGTGATGTGCAGTGCCATTTCTCCTCCAAACATGGTGTGTTGTATGACAGCCAAAAAGTTCAATTTTGGTCTCATCTGACCAGAGTGCATGCTCCCAGTAGTTTACTGGCTTGTCCAAATGTTGTTTGGCAAACTTTAAACAAGCTTCAACATGTCTTTTTTTCAGTAGTGGAGTCTTGCGGGCTGAGCGTGCACAGAGGCCATGGTGGTGCAGTGCATTGCCTACTGTCCCTTCTGTCACAGTTGTACCTGCTGCCTCCAAGTCTTTCTGGAGCTCTTTCCTAGTGGTCCTTGGCTCTTTGGCTACTCTTCCAAGTATCCTTCTGACTCCCTGATCAGAAATCTTGCGAGGAGCTCCTGTACGTGGCCGGTTGATGGTGGAGTGATGTTGCTTCCACTTACGGATAATGCCCCCAATGGTGCTTACTGGAAGATTCAGAAGTTGTGAAATACGTCTGTAGCCAATTCCATTTTCATGTTTTGCAACAATCTGGTTTGCGAAGGTCTTGAGAGAGCTCTTTGCTTTTACCCATCATTAGATGTTTCTTGTGTGGCACCTTGGTAACAAAAAAAACCTTTTATAGCCCATCAATATATTCTAACCCAGCTGACATTAATTAGCACAGATTGGAGGTAGAGTTGCCTCCTAATTAGTTATGGTTTTCAGCTGGTTCCTTGCCTTTCCTTGCTGTGGTGTACTGATTTTTCTTAGTGTGTTCCAATACTTTTTTCCTATGTCATTCCACTTTATTACACATAACTTTATTTACATATGGACTTTAATGTTTAGATTTTTTGTCTGGATGTTTTGAGTTAATACCAATAGGCTCATTGGAAAAACATTTACTGGACAAAATGTTGATGTGTTCAATGCTTATTTCCCCCATTGTATATGTCGATATATGCATTTATGTGTATATGCATGCATGTCTGCATGCATGCATATGTAAACAAAAATATGCAAGTACACCTTTAATATTTGGGAAGACATGTGTAAATATTGTTGATATGACCACTGTATTTGCCCCTTTTCATGGGTGAGAATGTTGAAGTACACTATATACGGGTAGTTTTGTATGTAATACACAGACCTGATAAAGATCACAGTCGGATCGAAACATTGTCATTCAATTTGAATTTGTTTGGGAGCATTTTTAGTGCATGAGTACATCTAAATTTTAACATTTTACATTTTAGGCATTTAGCAGACGCTCTTATTCAGAGCGACTTACATAGTTTGCATTTCTTTTACATACAATCCATTTATACAATTCAGGTTAAGTACCTTGCTCAAGGGTACAACGGCAGTGTCTCCACCTTTGCATTACAAGCCCAGTTCCTTAACCATTATGCTAACACTGCCGGCCTACCATCAGACGTCACCTCCATGCCAATAGGCTTTTTGGAAAGGTTGCCAGAAAAGGGTAGCCTCTCGAGGGCAAACAACAAAAATAAGCATCTGGAGTTTGCTAAACGGTATTGGAACCAGTAGCTGTGGTCAGATGAGACCAAAATTGAGCTTTTTGGCCATGCATACCAGCGATGGGTTTGGTGTGAGAAAGACTTATGCTGAAAAGAATGTCATACCTATGGTAAAATGTTGTTGAAGTTTAATTGTGAGGGGGGTTGCTTTGCTTTTATTTTGCCGTTTCTGGTAGGGATTGAAAAATTGAGCTTTGGAATGTAGACAGCAGTGTGCGCACATGAGTGAGACAGTACATTTCTGTCCCCCACAAGATGTTCACCGAGGGGAGGGTGCACAAAGCACTGAAAACATGGATGTGAATAATTGCGACATACCCTTTCAGAGGAAAAAAAGATTACTTGTTAAACAAAATATTTTTTTTTCTGAGTAATTGTATTAGTATAAAAGAATAGAATTGATAATTGTTTGAGCATACAATGAAGCTGATCACTTTTATTGTTTATTTTATTATAAACCTAAAGATGAGCATAGCTTTCTTTGCTCATCTTTATCAAGGGTGTGAATAATTTGATTGTATATTGCATATGTAGCTGGTTTTAATCCCACTTATTTTACATACAATTCTAATATATTTATTTGTATAGCACCTTTCCAGCAGTACAGTGGAAGGTGCTTCACAAAATACAGGAAGAATGAAAAAAAAGCAAGACAATAACAGACAAGGTCATAACACACCAAGCATAAAAGAAACAGAAAATAGAATAAAAATGGCATACAACAAGATAGATAAGAATGATAAAAGTTCAATAAACAGACATAGCTGGTCTGATTGCTATGGGAAGGCTGTTCCAGGGTTTAGGGGCTTTGACCGAGAAGGCATGGTCTCCTTTGGTTTTCAATCTAGACTCCGTAACAGCCAACATAACCTTACTAGATGACCTGAGGGGGCAATTGGTGTGGTAAGGTGACAAGAGTTAAATGATATAATCTGGTGCCAACCCATGCCTTGCTTTGTAAGTAATTAAAATGATCTTAAAATCAACTCTGAACTCAACTGGCAACCAGTGCAAAGAAGCCAAAACTGGGGTAATGTGAGATCTCTTATTTGTCCTTGTCAACAGCCTGGCTGCCGAGGTCTGCACTAATTGGCGCCGGGCACAGTGTTTGACAATTTAAACAAGTATAGAGCAAATTGCAGTAGTCCAGTCATGGGGAAATGAGAGCAAGTATAATTTTTTCTGTCTCCAAAAGATAAAATTGACCTGAATTTAGCTATGCTTCTTAGTTGAACAAAGCAAGACTGGACTAACTTTTTTGAATGTTAATTAAAATTAAGATCTGGGCCAAAGATTACCCCAAGGTTTCTAGAAGTCCACTTTACATTGGAAGCAACGGAGCAAAGATTTGACCGAAGATCAGAGACGTGCCATGGCCCAAGAATCCGAACTTTAGTTTTATCAAAATGTAGCTGGAGAAAATTGAGACATCCAGGCTTTGACATCCATAGAAAAATTATGTAAAACAGGCAACACACTAAAAGCATTAGGTTTAACAGAGAGGTATAACTGGGTGTCATCAGTATAAAAGTGAAAAAGTACATTATGTTTGCGGATAATTTGGCCCATGGGTAGCATGCAGATCAAGAACAAAATTGGCCCTAAAATTGATCCTTGAGGAACACCAAGGAGGGAAGAGACAATCACAGATAGATACATTTAATTTTTGTTGGACAGGTAAGAGGAGCCATCCCAGAGATACCAGTCCAGTTTTTGAGTCTACCAATTAGAACAGTCAATGGTATCAAAGGCTGCACTCAAGTCTAAAAGAACAAGAACAGAGCATTCACCAGACTCAGTATTTAACAGTAGATCATTTGATACCTTGTGAAGGACTGTCTCTGTTCTATGATGCACCCAAAAACCTGACTAGAACTTTTCTGAGATTACTGCTGTTCAATGTGGATAAAAGTTGTTTAGAGACTACTTTTTAAAAAAATAAAAAAATAAAAGGTAGTTTTGAAATTGGTTTATAGTTGTTCAGAACTGATGCATCTAGATTTGTTTTTTCTAAAGAGGGGCTGAATTACTGCATATTTTAAATAATCAGGAACATACCCTGAAATAAGTGTATGTTACTTTGAGGAGTCTGGTAGTGATGATATCTAGGAGACAAGTATTTTGTATGGGGAAACAATTACTAAGAGAACCTCTACTGAAATGGGCTCAAAACAATTCAACACAATACACTGGCAAGGCATGTTGCAGATATGACCGGAAGGACTTAGTTCTAATGTTTGCAATCTTCTCAACAAAATATTTTCACATATATTACTACAGGATATAGGTATAGAAATTGGAGAAGGATTTACAATCTGATCTATGGTTTTAAATAGAAATCTAGAATTGTGATAGTTCAGAGATGAGATTGGAGAAGTATTTAGCCTACATCGAACTGCCTTGTTAAAAGTGATCATGAGATCCTTCAAAAGGTTACAATGGTGCTATAGTTTAGACACTTTCCATTTACTTACTCCCATTATATGCAAAGGTACTCTGGTTATCAGCAATTGACTTCATTAAAGGTTGTTCCTGTGTGGGACAGGGGACGGTGGTACTCACAGTAAAGTCCTTGAACACCAGGTTCCGGGACCCCCTCCTCAGGGCCATGAGGGCAGCGCTGGGGTGGTTGACCAGAGCCTTTTGTGCTCTTGGAGTGGAGGGGCTGCTCGTCTCAGGCTGGGGCCTGCGCCGAAAGAACCACAGACTTAATCCCCCAGAAAAAAACAACTGCTCATGTACTACAGACCTGATGGACTAAGGCACTAGCAAAACTGTCACTACAGGATACATCTCTCCTTACCACTGTGATGGTAAGGAGAGATTAAAACAGCATAAGAGAACCAAATGAAATCTACTAAAATATATTATTATTATTATTATATGGTTTCTACATAAAAAAGGTGATTTTGTGGGGCATTTTCTTCAGTCGGTGGGTCAAATGGGCTAAACATGTCTATGTACCATTTCACAAATGATTTTCTCAAGTTTGATGTAGATCTGTTTGCTAGTTTAAGTTATCACTTGATGAAAAAAACCCACCTGAATGACTTAAACGGTTATAAATTAAACTTGTGTGATGTTACTGGCCAATTCCTTTTTGTGAAAATATAATTGTAGATTCCATATAGGCTACCTTTTATTTTATTTTGATTAATTTGGCATCCATATGCCTATTGACTCCCATTTTTGGCAATTTCCCAAGTTAAAGGGGTAGCATTTCGGCTACCATTCAGTTTTTCTTAAACTTTCTTGTAATCTCTTAATAAACGGGCATAATGCTGGGAATATTCATAATGTAGCGAATTCAGGGGGAAACTTCACTTGTACGCAGCACATACAAGTTCTAACAAGCATCAGCATGCAGACAATGTTTTGTTTTAATTATTGGTAGCAACTTATGATCATGCCATTTTCCGGTCTGTCAAAATGAGAGATGGCTTTCATTTTATTCCATCAAAGCATCCAAAATTCAGTAAATGATAGATAACAAACAGAAACCCTGGAAACACTTTTGGAATTTATGATTGCAGCACCTAGCTTGGCTTACCTTTATCGAGTGATCTTTCATACTTATTATCAAGTTCTCAAATTATCTTACATGGGTAACAGCTAGCAGAAAAGAGTTGTGATAATAGGTTACTGTGTGCAAACTATTGTCCTAACTGGTCTTGTTGAGCGGATGTCAGATAGAAATGCTTGTTTTAGATTTTTTAAGGGAGGTCAACTTTTTCTCCACACCCAGAAAGATGAAATGCAGTGATAGAAGCTGTAATGAAGTGAACTTCAAAATACTATTTGCATATTTGTTTTTTCATGGTAGTTAAGTCCCACGACCCAACATTTTCTAGGGAAACTATAGGGAAATGAGAGTTTAATCGGACATTTTGACAAACATTTCTTATTAACATGGGATTGCTCTTTGTTGTCTTTTTTTCTATAAAATAGATTAAACACCTGGTCTGAATCAGTGTTTAAAACTAACCTGGGAGTTTTCTGATTGCCGCTTTGCGTCTGCTCGTCAAGTTTCAATCCAGCCAGCAGGGCATCCCGTGAACAGTGTTTATCCTGCAAAAAAACGGTTTGTGAACAGTGTTAATTTTGGGACAATACAGTACCTCAGAGCAGAAACTGTGTGGATAGTATTTTGAGGCTTGCCTGCAAATGGGTGATGAAGGACAGTCTCTGGCGAGGGAATGGTTCACAGCCCATCCACAGGCACTGCCCAGGGTACGCCCCCTTTCCTCCGTGCAGGGTGGCTGCGTGGTAGAAAACCTGAGAGGGCGTCTCAAACCACCTGCGCACACAACACACAATTCATAATCTATACCCTTCACCACCAGCTCCACACACACACACACACAGACACACACACACACACACACAGCTAATAATCAATATCCTTCAACACTAGCTCCATGTGTACAAACAAAAGCGCCAGTCTCGGACCACCTACACATGCACACAGCTGATAATCGATATCCTTCACCGCCGGTTCAATGTCTGTGCACACACACCCACACTTTTGCAGTGGCTCTGTGTACACACACATGCTTTTAAGGTTTTCAAAATAAACCCAATAAACTCTGATTATCTCTCTGACAACCGGGGCAGTGTGGAAACCATACGGACTACAGCTGAATGAGACCCCAGTTAAAATAAGCTAGCCCTGCTATTTGGGAAATGCTGAAACTTCGCATGACCACAAGCATCTTTTGCCATGTTGCCTGTGCTGAAACCGCTGGCCTCACCTTTTGCAGGACTGCCACAGACACTTGAAGTTGTGACCAGGCTTCCTGTCCTGCTCTGGGCGGCCCTCGGTAGCCTGGGATACGGCCAGGGGGGGCGTAGACATCCCGCTGCTGGGCCGTGGTGGGGGAGGTGATGGTATTGATGGAGGCTGTTCCAGGATAAAGAGAAACTAGTCTCAAATCAATTCTGAGCTGAATAAACAGCAATTTAAAAAACCTTCACCTACAAGACTGATAAGCAAGTCCTTTGCTTTCATTTGGCTATTAGTTCCATCGTCTTCTCCTTCTGGTTGGATCACACTTGTGGCTCAGTGGGCTAGTGAACAAAGTAATGGGAATATGCCATTGTTTTCTGTTGGGCTGAGACTGATCTGCTGGTTTCAAACACATATGGTGTTTCGCATTGCGGTCCTTGAGTTGTGATAAGCCTCACAGTTTTCATGTTGAAATATTACCAAACTGAAAAATGCCACCATTTGATAGTGCAGCTTACAGAGTCTGACCGTTAATTTTGATGTCAAATGTAAAACGTCACCATAGTTTTGTTGAGCGGATGTCAGATAGAAATGCTTGTTATTTGTTACTTTTTCTCCACACCCAGAATTAGATTAAACTTCCTAATAATTGACAACAGTGGAACAACAGTGATTTTTGTTTTGTAGCCATCTCCTGATCTGTAGAGGTCAATGACCTTTGGTCTGATGCTTTCAGGTAGTTCTTTGCCTTCACCATGATGGTGGCTGACCACAGTATTTCAAACGGGTGTTCCCACCTTTTCATACCCTAGGGAAACAGGAAACGATTGCAGGCCACTGTATAGTTCCATAACCTTCCAATGAACTTCAAATAAGTTGTATATTTATGAAGATTTGTTTTTGTTGGATTACATTTTAAAGAATAGTTAGGGGTGAGAATAATTGTGATCCAGATGTAGTATAGATAAAATATGCCTCATTACTTATATAGTTTATTTTATACGATCTCTTTTGTTCATCTTTATCAAGGGTGTGAATAAAAACAGAGTTTACTGTATAAAGAGGCTGTGAAGACTTTTCAAGTCTTATTGCAGAATGAGAGTAATTTTAGAATTTAATTCAATACCATCAATAGCATTGTAAATCCACCTTCTCATGGGCTTCCTGACCCCTCCCCTCTTGATGTCTGTGAATTTATTTCAAAGGCCCTAGAAAAAAATGTTTTTATACTAGATAGCATAAGAATACTTATGATGAGAACAGGCTGTTCGGCCCATCTCGGCTCGTAATTTCTTAGTCTAATATCCAGTATCGCATCAAGCCTGGACTTGAATACCCCAAGTGTTTCTGCCTCCACTACATTACCTGGCAAGCTGTTCCATGCATTGAAAACTCTGCGTAGAAAAACACTTCCTAGTTGCAGTGCACAATTTACCTTTAATTTCCAGATGCGCCCTTTTGGACTACCTTCGTAGATTCAAAACTGTTTGCTAAACCCCCAAGTTTTGTATCATCTGCAAATGTAACTATTTTGCTACTTGCATCCGAATCAAGATCATTTATGTAAATATGGAAAAGACTCATTTTCACAATAAGCCTCGTGATAGCTTGTCAAATGCTTTTTGAAAGACCAAATTGATGAAAATTTGGTTCAAGAAAAAAAAAACTTGTAGACCAAAGTCCAGGAGATTTTTTTAGGCATGACCAACCCCTGAAAAAACATGTTGGCTATCCCCTTAAAATACTATAATTTTCCAGGAATAATTCCAACTTGTTCCTAAAAATATGTACATCCCAGTATTTAACATGATGCAGGTTTGTTCCCTGGGTCAGTATGGTCCCCATTCTTATATATTGTAATTATAATACCTTGCTTCCAGTCATCTGGTATTTCTCGAGTGTTTAGGGATTGCATAAAAATATCTGCCAGTGATTTATAAATAATCTCCCCGTGTTCCTTGAGTGCTCTAGGATATATACCAACAGGGTCTGCTGCCTTATTAGTCTTATGTTCATGTAGTTTTTCTAGTACTTCTTCATCACTTATCTCAAGGTCTTCTAAGACATTGGGTACATTGGATGTACTTTTAAGCATATTTATAACCTCTTCTATGATAAAGCTCTGAAAAAAGTAACTGTTTAGGGTATCAGCAGTATCCTTATAAAGCAAAGCTCCTACTTATTCTTAATGCAACCTGAGTCGCTTTCCTTTTTCTGCTGCAATATTGGAAAAACCTTTTTCAAAAGTGCCTTTTAGAGGCCCTTATTTCTTTTTTAGCCTTTGCCCACATACTACAATAATCGACCTTATTCTCTCAGAATTGTCTTATATACTCATCTTATTTATTTTCTATATCCTTTGTTATATTCATCTTATACATTTCACAATTTCCCTTCATTTTGCGATGAATTTACACAGTGTATTCTATAAATTGTCTCTTTTTTTTCTAGAAGTTACACCCGATTCATTTTACTGAAATTCTCTCATTTCTTTTAAAGTCAGCTCGTCTGAAGTTAAAAATTCTATAGTTGGAGGAGGTGGCCTTAACTTGCCAAAAGTGACAATGCAGCCCAGGCAATATGATCACTTGTCCCTAGTGGTTCCACTACCTCTGAGTTGCAAATTCTGTCAGGATTATTACACAAAACCAGATCCAGAATGGATTTGCCCCTCGGTCATTAACCACATCTAAAAACTCTTCACATTTGCCCTGGCCTGGCACTACTTTCCAATTAATAGAAGGGTAATTGAAGTCCCCCATTATTAATATCTCTCCTTCCTGACACACTTGTTTTATGTTTCCATAGAGCATAGCATTTATGTTGCTGTCTGAAGCTGGTGGCCTCTAGCATACTACTATATTAAGGCCCTTCTCGTGTTCTCCCAATAGTGTAATCCAGATATCCTCACAAGGAATGAGAGTCAATTCCTGGAATTTTCTGCATTTCCTAATACCTGGAAGTTTTTACAGAATCCTCCAACCTATGAAATTGACCACATGGCAATATAGTTTATCCCACTGGAAACTAAAATTGAAACAGTGTTTATATTTGTGTCAAACATGTGCACAGACATACCTACAGAAGCACAGAGATCGAGAGAACCGGGCTGGGAAATTAACACCCACCACCAGTCAAATGTTGTTACATTTTGACATTGGCCATCAGTAAATTGGTCAATGCAACCAGCCACGATGGCAGGTATCCAACAAGTGTTTGCAAAAAGCTACACTATTTCCTCCCAAAAACATGGTAGTGTAGTTTACCAAAGTTCCTAAAATCCAAGATTCTCTCTTTTACTGGACATGCCTGTGACCGTTTTGACATGACCACTTTGACCATATCCTCCCATTACTAGGTAACAATATTTTCAAAGACAAGACGCGCACCAATCGCACACTGCAGCTAGCTAGTACAACAAAAGTGGAGTGACATTAGCTAGCCTAGCTGTACCATCATGATAACCCAACACAAGCATGTTGCGCTTTACCGGCCTGTGGAGAAAAGGGGCGTTGACTCACCTGAGTGGCAGCGGCCAGCACGAATGGTGACGGGTGCTGCTTCTGTTGTGCAGCATTTTCTATTGCTACTTTCGCTACTGTGCTGGGGTCAGCGCCCGCAGGAACCGCCACCATCGTGGCGCTGCTCCCTGCATTGTTTGGGTCGCTGATTGTCACTATCCGCACCCCGACCTTGCTGGGTATCCCGGAAACAGACGCTTTGTCCGTGTCCTCCGCCAGCCTTTTGACAGCCCTGCTTTCGTTCCCAGCGCCGTTGGAGGGTGGGGCGTCGGACATGATGGCGCAGGGGGTGGAGAAGGGCGCTGCGGCCCCTGAAACTGGGGCCTGGTACTGCAGCTGCTGCTGGTTCGACAGTGATCGCACGGGGCCGTTGGAGAGCTCGGCGCTATTGCTGGTGCTCTTTGGGCAGGGGGAGGGCGCCGCCTCCTGCTGCACATTTGCGATGGCCGTGGGGTAACAGGTCACCATGGGCCCGTTGGACATTCGCTCTGATTGGTCGGCTTTGGCAGGGTCTTGCTGAAGGGGGTCGGGGTTCTCTTGCCATCTCTGGGGAGAGATTTCCCCATTACCCAAGTGTTTGGAAGCCTTGTGATTTGGAATGTTTTTGCTTAGGTGAGGACCGTCACCTCTCTCGAAGTCACAGAGCCCATTCACCAAGAACCGCCTGGGATCGCCTTTGACCTCGGCCGCGTCTGCCTGTCCTGCCCCCTGCACCCCGTTGGCTTCTGACAGGGGCCCGTTTGGGACCTGTGCCCGCAGGCCACCCTCCAGCTGGCTTTTCCCTGAGTTGAAAGGAGGTAGACTGGAGTCGGCGCACTTCTTCCCGTTTACCAGCCTTGCGGCGGAGGTGTCCATCTCAGCCGAGTCCCCATTGCTGGTTTTGGCTGCCCCTTCAGCAAGGGAGGAGTTCTCCATCACCTGGATCTTGCGCTCGTGTACGTGTAGCCCCGTGGCGTCCTTGGCCTCCTCCTCCTTTTGGCAGATGATCTTATCACCTCTAAAGGGGGGCGTGGGGGCCGGGGAGCTGGCTCCGGTTGGGGACGGTGCTGCGGTTTGTGCCAGTGCCACTGCACTCTCTGCACCAAGTGTCTGTGTGGCGCCTGCATGGCTGACGGCAGCAGCAGCAGTGAACCCGGTGTTGGGGACCACGGTGAAGGTCACCTGGCTGCCAGGGGTACCTTGGATGATGGTGGTGGGGCTGTTGGAGGAGATGAGTGGCCCAGGCAGAATCTGTAGGTTGGAGATAGGGACGGTGTGGACTGCACCATGCGACTGCAGCGGGCTCTGCATCAGCTGCACGTTCTGCTGGCCCACCAAGACCTGTGGGGTCTGCGGCGCGCCTTGTACGCTGAAGCCGGGACTAGGGCTGTTTGCCACCTGGTAGACCAGCTGGGGGCTGGAGGCGCGCGTGTGGTTTGGGGGAGGAATCTGCGGGGCGGGAAGGATGAGCTTCCCTCCAGGGGTGGAAGGGCCCCGCTTTGGAAGAAGCAGCTGCTTAATCAAGCTGGACTCGGTGGAGGTAGGCTGTCCGGGCGGCAGGGAGGTGGAGGGGTGCTGCTGCAACTGCCGCTTCACAGACAGCATCTGGCTGACCGTGGGGGGCGGGCCCTGGGCCTGGGGGACACTGGAGGGGGTGGACAGGACCTGGGACACAGAACCGCTCAGCTGGGGGCAGGGGGGCGGTGGGGGGCAGGTAGCTATGCTCGACTGTCCAGCCAGCTGAACGGCTTGGTTGGGGGGCATGGCGGAGGTGTTGGCCAAGACTATCTGGTGGAGAGCCGGAGCGAACGCCTGGCTCTGCTGGGGGGCGGAGCTGACGATCACAACACCCTGCTGCACGGCCTGGGCCGCCAGGGTGGTCTGGGGCGGCGAGGGCTTGGGGGCGATGTTTTGGAAGGTGACGCGTGAGCCCTGTGAGCTCTGCACGCCCGCGATGGTGAACACCTGGCCTCCGGCCACTTGGAAGTTCTGCAGCGAGGAGCAGGGGGCAGAGTGGGCCACGTACTGCGGCGGCGCCAGGACCACCGTCTCCTGGGGCCCCGTGACGGGCTGCCCTGGGGCCGCCGCCGGCTGCTGCTGCTGCTGCTGCCCCGGCAACAGGGCGACGGGCGGGGCCATGCGCCCTGCCAGGATGCGAGTCTGGGGGAGGCCCTGCTGGAACACAGTGACCGGGCCCCCCCCGGGCGTAAGGACGGGAGGGTGCTGCTGCAGCAGGGCCTGGGAGGTCACCATGGTGACCCCAGCCTGGTGGACAGCCGTGTGATTCAGAGGGGCGGAGGTGCCGCTCTGCACCGCCAGGGGCTTCAGGATGTCTCCTGGCTTGCCGTTGGTCACCGTCGCCGCCAGGGGAAGCTGCTGCTGGGTTAGGGGTGTCCTGGAAACAGTCTGGGCTGAGCTTGGGACCCCTTGGATGGCAAAGGCCAGTTGGGATGCCGGGTTGGCTGTAAGGCTACTGACCGCTGTCTGCTGGAACTGGCCACCCAAACTTGAAGGGCCTAGCAAAAAAGACACAAAGAGTTAGCACCCCCCAGCAAGGGGACTGATGCTTATATGACCTTCCAGCCTCTGGATCACTGGAGCATGTTCTGTGATGTTCCAGGAAGTGCATCAAAGCACTGGCATCACAGGAGGATGGTATGGACAGGTGTGGGATAGAGCCCTGTGCAGGACTATTTGATCTGTCCTGCTCCCTCTGCAACTGCAACATTTAACGGTTCCTGCATTTTATATTTTTCCCACATCCTGACCGCACCCGCAGCATTTCCTGACCACCATCACCCGCTCCTGTAGGATTTTCTGACCGCTCCCGCATGCACCAGTTTTTTCTATTCGTCTTGCCTGTTCCCATCCTGCATAAGCTATAACTGAACATTTAACCTACAAGGAAATGTACATTTGAAACATAAATATAGGCTACATATTTGGAATCCTGTGTGTTTTATTTAAAATCAAAACAAGATATTTGACCAACAATTATTTACCAAATCGTTTACCAAATTGTGGATACTTTGATGGAATAAAATAAGTTTTTTCATTTTGATAGACCAGAAAATGTATTGTGACCAATGACAATGCCATAGTGTTTGTACGTGTCATGTACATACAGAAGCAAAGCCCATTTATTCAAGTGATGGAATGAGGAGAAACTGCTGAAAAGAAATGGGAATCAAAAATCATGGGTGCCGAATTAACCCAAATAAAGATTGCCTTTTAAAGTAGAAACTATATGTGACTCTTAATAAGCTAATATAAGTATGCAACTGCGACAAGAACATTCACGGAAAATTATGATTTCTCATTTTTAACCCTGTCTGTCAGTTAGACAGTTAGGGTTTGTGATAAATGCTGTTTGTAAGCTGAAGGGTTGTCTTTCCGTTCATGAACAAATCCATTAATAATTGGCAGATAATTTCAATGAGATATATTAATAAACGCAATTTAGAATGGAATTATCCCACGCTGTTGATCTCTGACCACCTGCTCCTGCCCGCAACAGAATAAAAATGTCTCGCTCCCATAACAATTGTGTTGGGACCCGTGGGATCCCAATCCCATTGCAGGTCTCTAGTGTGGGGAATGGGTCGGATACAACACAGAACAGAATAGGTCCACTTAACCCTTTAGATGGCAAGGTACTGTAAACGCCAATAAATACAAAGCCATTCTGAGTGATCACCTACATCCTGTGGTGAAGCTTTTGTATCCTGATGGAAGTGGTCTCTTCCAAGATGACAATGCCCCCATCAACAGGGCACAGCTGGTCACTGAATGGTTTGAGCAGCATGAAAACAATGTAAACCATATGGCATGGTTGTCTCAGTCACCAGATCTCAGCCCAATTGAACACACATGAGTCAGGAGGAGCACCTGGGACCTGAGCGTTTTCCACCACAACGAACAAAACCCCAAATGATTGAATTACTTGTGGAAGAATGGTATTGCATCACTCCAATAGAGCTCCTGACACACTGGCCAAGGCACACTGAAGCTGTTCTGGCAGCTCGTGGTGGTCCAGCGTCCTATTAAGACAGCGTATTCAGCGTCCCCTTTATGCTGGGGTTTCCTTTATTTTGGCAGTTACCTGTAGGTGTGGCCTGACCTGGAGCAGGTGTGGAGGGGCAGATGAGAATTTGTGGAATCAGGAGTTTGGAAAGGAAATGAATGCCCTGTGTCTCATAGGTTGGTTGTTTTTTCTTTTGGCAGTGTTCTCACCAGAAAGTGGAACCCCGATTTACAGAAAAGCCTCTGAGGAAATAGTGTGTTTTGTCTTTTGTTACATGTTTTGTTTGTATATATAAAACAAAACAAACTCCTCCTCAAATGGAGAAAAGAGCAGCACCAGGCAATTCAGTAAATCTGCGGTGAGCCTAAGAATAGCCGCGGACAGCTTGGGTGAATCCCCCTTACCCAGTCACATGGATTGTGGAAGCTGCCTTGTCCTGGTTTCTCTTTCATACCATACTTGCTACATACACACCATTGGTTAAACCTTAACCTTATGGTAACAGACCTATTTTTGCACACATATTGGGGTCTAACGGGAGGGTCGTAACAATTGGGGTTGGGAAATCTAATCCTAGATCAGCACTTAGGGTCAAACTCACCCTGGAGCTGAAGGTTCAAGGAGCACCCTGGAGTTCAAGGGTTAGAATACATCAACTTCGGTGCCTCTAATAGCATAGCGCTCTAATGCACCCGTGTTGGCTGGCCCTTTACGAGTGTGAGCTGCCTGTCACGGGGGGAGTCCCGTTCGGGGGCAGCGTTTGGCTGTCCACCCCAGGGGGAGGGGGGAGGGTGAGCCCAAAAGGACATGGCCCAGATCCAAACCTGGGTCATAAGGCTCAGCCTGCACTCAAAGCAAGTGCCTTTGCCCACTGTGCCAAGAGGAGGCCCCACATTTAAGTTAGTATTTCCTTCTCTGGCATTCAAAAAAACATCAAACTATTAAGATAGAAAAACTAAAAGCCCATGTTTTAGAAGCAGTTCGCGGCCAGTATCCTCTCACATTCACAATGAAGCAGTGAAGGGAAAAGGACGGTTTCATGGAATTCATAATGAATGGAGCTACCACATGCTGTCAATCACTTACACAAACAAATCAGAAGACGTTGCTCTCCATATCAAAACACAGTGATTGGTTAAATCGGTGAGCCATTGATAACAGCATACCTACACCCAGCATGGGATTGGTGAAGCCTCACCCGCCCACCCCTCCCTGTTTATTGCTGGCGCTGCTGTACCTGTAGTGGGTGCCTGAGGAGGTTGGGATGGTGCTTCCTGCCGAGGCACGGGGGCAGGCTGAGGTTGTTGCTGGTAGTACAGCTGGATGGGGAGTGGGATGGCTCTCCTTTTCACTCCAACCACGTGGATGTGGGCCTGACCACTCGTCTTCGAGTCCTCCATCCGCTTCACGGTGTGGTTCGGGAAGATGCTCCTGACAAACGGAGAAACACAAGCAGAAAGGCAAATGTATTGACACGTTCTATCACATTAACGTGCAACGCAGCGCTCCGACAGTATGAGCCTTATCCCAGACGAGGCGAGGCAATATTAAAGACCACATGGAAGCTCCTTTCACTGAACAAAGAGAAACATTTTATTACATTAATACTAGATGACTGGAAGCAAGGTAGTATAACTCCAATATGTAAGAAGGGGAACAATAGGCCTGTCTGTTTTAATTGTGTCTCATGCAAAATGGTGAAATGTATTATTAGGGACAAGAATTATTCCAGAAAAATTATATTTTAAGGGTTAGCCATCATGGTTATTTGTCATGCCTAACAAACCTCCTGGACTCCTTTGAGGATGCTACAAAGTGTTTTGACTTGAACCAGGCTTATGAGATTATATACATTTACATTTAAGCATTTAGCAGACGCTCTTATCCAGAGCGACTTACAAGATGTGTATTAATACATGGTAAGAACAATCATAGTTCGCACAAGAGATCAGTGCAGTAATGCAGCGATAGACATCATTGTTGGCAGCTACTGTTGGCTGTTACTGAAGCAATTCAGGTTAAGTACCTTGCTCAAGGGTACAACGGCAGTGCTCCACCTGGGAATAGAACCTGCAACCTCTAACTTACAAGCCCCGTTCCCTAACCATTACACTACACTGCCGCCCCATATATGGTGTTATATCTCACAAGAGGCTCATTATCAAAATGAATTCAGTAGGAATTACAGGAGTTATTTCAGAGTGGGTTCATAATTGGCTGCTAGGTCATATGCAAAGTGTAATGGTAGAAGGTGACTTAGGTGCTGTGGGCAGTGGAGTCCCACAGGAATTGATGCTGGAACCTCTGCTTTTCCTTATTTACATAAATGATATTTATACGGATGTTAGTATCAAAATAGTTAAATTTGCAAATGATAGAAAACTTGGGGGTTTAGGAAAAACGTTTGGAATCAACTAAGGTAATCCAATATTATTTAAACAAAATCCAGAAATGGGCAGAAACATGGCAGAGGACATGCTAAATGTAAAGTTATACATGTGGGAAATACAAATATAAGACTGAAGTATTTAATGGAAGGAGTACAATTTGAAAGCATTCAATTCCAGACACTTGCTATGCTCTATTACAGAGTGGATTGTTTTCTACGGAAGAAAACATTTTTCAGAACGGTGCAGACAGCACACACCTATATGCCCAGACATACTACCTCTACACTCTTTTTTGTGTCTAATTAATCAGACACCTATGTTCACAAAAAATGCATGCTTTAGTTCTAGTGGCATCAGCATGGTGTGGGGCTAAACTCTGCGTAAGCATCGTTATCAGTTCTCAATGTAACGTTTCATACATATAATATATTTTGACCCGGGTGTCGTTTAAGGTGAATGTAATGAAGTTATGAATCAATACGATCGCTCACTACCCTCAGTCAACATTACGCACGAGAAAAAGATTTTTCTAAACGTCCTCAACGCATAAGCAGGAAACACAACACATATACAGAGCAAACCAGAGAACCCTGCCATCCACAAGGCAATTCAGAAAATCTAATCCAATAATGCCCCTTTCGTGTGCTGGGGGATGGGGTGTCATAATTTCAGTTAATATTGAGAAACATAAATGAATAGGGGAAACTTAGGAGCTAAGAGGGTGTCTGGCAAGTAAACAGATCGTATAAATGTGCCTTCTTGGCAGACCTTAAACACTTGTAGAATCCGGAAGAGGTGAGAATCCCGCCGCGCGCCATTCTGCTGCAGGTGGACAGGTACTCCGAGTACATTTCTGACCGGGAGACGGAGCTGTCGGCGTGAACTTCAAAATGTGCATTTAGCCTGCGGGGGGAAAACGTGACAAATTAAGTTTGGAAAAGCAATGAAAGTTCTCCGTTTGCGTAAAATATGCTAGGTTCACTGAGGAGACAAACAAATAACCATTATTAAAATGCTGGAAATGTTCCTTGAATAGGCTGACAAAACAGATTGGGCAAAAATTATTTTATTTTTTTTTGTTGTTGTTTTTTTGGAAAAACAGAACAAGTTCCAATGGCAGTTAAATTAAATTAAGTGTGACAGCAGTACCTTCACTCATGTGGTGTCTTGCCAAGGATTAGCAACTCAGGGCTCGCCATTAATGGCTGGCCCGATGTAACAAAACTAGACAGATCAAGAGGTTTTGGCTAGGGATGCACAGATATTTTGGGCCAATACCAATAACAGATATTACTGCAGCCATACTGGCCTTTGCAGATATTTTTTTCTTGTCATTTCCTTTTTTTTGTATTTGAGCACAAATGTAAACTGGAACTAGGCTTCTGCATTCACTGATGAAGTGGATGAGGAGAAATGTAACCCATTCTATTTGCATAATTTTTCAACTTGCTTACTTTGCTCCAGCCTTATCTGCTTAACCTGTTGAACGCTATTTTTCTCTACCTTTAGGTTTTTAGTTTGCTGAAGATATTCAAACAAGTTCCATAAATTCTACTCCTAGATGGTATATAATCACATACAGCAAATTAAATGATTTGCGTTTTATGGAAAAAAAATACATACACGTTTTAACAAAAAATACAGATGACAGTGGCCGATAATTATCCATCAGTTTGTGTTGTGTCAGTCTGGTCTAAAATGTTCAAACTTGAATGGAACAGCAGCATCTTTTATTTACAGGCTAAATTGACTGAAACCACGCCTCATTTACTCCTCTGACGATGCTGCGATTGACTAGCTATGACGAGCACTCTGGCACTCCAAGCAGTCTTGCACAAGATGTACGCTAGAGCTGGGCGATATGCCCAAAATAATTTGTATGAAATGTTGATCAAATACTTTGATAACAATATTGAAACAATCATTTGTATGCAGGAAGAAAAGCGGAATATACACAGACATTCAAACAACTTTATTTAACATTCAATGCTTGTATGTGTGGTACGTTTTCAAGCATAATTTCAAGTATAAAGTTTGCACTTTATACGAGTTGTCAAATGCATACGTGTAAGTTGACCACCGACTGCTCCACTCACTAGCAGGCAAAGTATTTTATACTCATCTAAGCCATACGCACACATTGCTTATTTTGATCGATTAGGTGGCTCTCAAAAGAGCCTTTGGGTCTGTTTTGTGGGGATGATGGTGATGATGATGGTGCTTCACAATAACCTAGCGAGTAGTGGCAAGCTGTACCAGTCAGGAGTCACATCTGACTTTGCAAAGCTATCCAGAGATTAAGCTAGTTAGCGAACGCCCAAAAAACAAAGCCAAAAATGGAGCCAATGTTCCATAACATCGTGTCAGCAGAAACACAAACAAGCCAGAAGAATTCATTCAAAATATATAGCAACCAAGCTGGCAAAACGCAGACATTCCTGTCAATAAACTGGATTTCTTATTTAAAATGCTGGTTGGCAATTGCATGCACTGGTGTTGGCACAGGTCTATAGCTAGCCAATGTAACACCGGCTATGGTCTGTCAACTCTCAGCTCAACCTACTATGGTCACTAAACACAAACAAACAAAAAGCCGGGGACTTCAGCAAAACAGCTAGCTAACCATGACATGCGAGTTAGCTAACTAGCCTGTGTCTTGATTGGTTGATAAATAAGGCTTCTGCTGTAATAGTACAGCTCAAAATACTGTCCTACTAACATTGAGCAAACCTGTAATAAAATAAAACGCTAGTTCTCCACTACACACAGTACTCATCTTTCAAACTGATAGCTAGCTAGCTACTAAAGTTATTTTGCTTTCCAAGAATGCACCATCCAAACATCAGTTCCTCCCTTTATTCAAAACAACTTGTCCCCTTTCCATTTTAATCCAAATATCAACATTACAGGTTGTTAGTATGTGGAAATGTTGCATAATGCATCTTTAATATAATATCACCTTCTGGTGTACTTAAAACATAGCTTTTGGGATTTAATTATACATGTACACGCACAGACATAATAATCCATTATTACAAATACGTTATGTACATTTTTGTAGTATGTGTGCAACTTACCACTGGGTTGCAAACTTCTCCCCATCAATTTCCACAATTCCAGGAGGAGGGGACTGGACAGGAATTCTCGGTGCTTTCAAGAATAAAACAAAGAAAGTGATCAGACCAAAATCTTGAGGGGAAACCACCAAAGACCTGGGGGGAGGGGTGTTGGTCTGAGGTTTGAGCTCTGCGTGCTTATCAAAGGTGAACCATGTCACCACTTACAGGATTCTGAGAGCCAACAAATCCTCTTCAAATATCATTCATCCTTTTCACAACAAGCTCTGAAATGCATGATCTATCAACATTTCCCAAACAAATATGGGGAAAATTCTCCTTTACAGAAAAGTGTATTAATGATGTGGAGGGAGGAAAATTTTGTTAAAAAGATCAAACATTTAAATGTGACATTGGTTTATAGTGGCACAAGCAAAGACGTTTTTTTTTTTATTTTTATGTCACTTGACTCAGTTAAACTCCATATGACTATGACATGTTTAACAGTGGTTTTCGTATGAAACCATTTCCCAACAGAGCCGTGGGTGATTGGGGGAGGGGGGGGTCCCACCTGGTGCAGCCGCGCCTTGCATCTGTGCGGGCAGCCGCTCCACCAGCTGCGGTCGCACCTCCGACCCCACCTGGCTGCTGGCGCTTTGGTGCTCAATCAGCTTGACCGCCGTCAGGGCGTCTGGTCCAAAAGTATGGAGGTCTACCGAAACCAGCCGCACCAGCAAATCTGCTCAGAGGGAGACACCCATGCTCAATTAGGCAGATATGTCAACAAACATGAGCAAACAAAAATGCAATTATGAGTTTATTTAATTTGCAACAATCTAACATCTTCAAATAGATATGTACAGGAGGTAGACAAAATAATGGAAACCCCAAACAATATGGATATTTATTAACCAACAGGGCAATAGGCTACCCTTTGCCTTCCGTCCAGCTTCAATCCTTGTTTGAATGCTGTTATACAAATTTTGAACTGTTTATCGTGGGATATTGGACCATTCTTCAAGAAGGAAAACCTCCAGTTCTTTGAGAGATGGAAGGCAATGGAAATGTACCCTGCAATCTACATTCCAAAACTTCCCATAAAGATTCAATGACGTTTATATCTAATGATTGGGGAGGCCATGAAAGGTGTTTGACTTCATCCTGGTGTTCTTGGAACCACTCTTCAATCCGTTTAGCAGTGTTTAAGGGGGCGTTCTCATCTTGGAATATGAAAACATCTTAAGGAAACTATGTTTACACCATAGGGTGCACCCTGGTCACATAAAATGGCTTTGTATTCCTTGGCCATTATTCTACTGTGCAGAGGAATATTCTAGACCCAATGACTCCCATGAGATGGCTGCCTATACCATAACAGATCCACCACCATGTTTAACAGTTGGGAACAGGCAATTTGGGTTGAAGGCTTCCTTCGGCTTTCTCCAAACAAACACGTCCAGATATAGGAAAAAGAGTGGAGGACTCATCAGACCATATTTAATTCTTCCACTGCTCAAAATTCCAGGTTTTTTTACTCATTACACCAGGTTATGCATTGTTGTGCATTAGCCTTGGTTACAAATGGTTTCGAAATGGCAGCCCTACCATAAATATCAGCTTTGTGTTCACAACATAGTCTTTGCTGAGACTGGGTGACGGAGGGGTACATTCGGCTCTGTGGTCATTTTTGAGGCCGTTGTTTTGTGGTTTTAAGCTACTGTCCTGCAGTGGCGTCGTTAGACCCGGGATCCTAGGGCTTCAGCCCCAAATGTAATGACAAGCACCAAATACTTTGATCTAGGGCATAACATACGGGGAGAGGGGTCCAACCTCCCCTCAATACTGAAAATAGTTTGATTGTCTCCCTCAATAATTAATTTTTAAAAACGCAATACAAAGAATTTACCTGCATTTTCCTCTGATTACTTGCGTGATATCATACTATATGAGCATTAGGACCCAGCAGACACAGCAGGCAACCACCATAGGAGGAATTGGAGGGGACTGTTTGGGACAGCGCCAAACAGGCATATTTCGCTTACCTCCGAAACCTCAGAATACAGTACAAGTATCCGTTTTTTTGTCTCTCGAGTTTAGAAGTAGTGAGCTCCATTTTATAATTATCATGAATTTACTGTATTATCAGAATCATTATTAGCAGTCAACAGTGAAATACGAGCCCTGAGCTTCTGGGATTCCCTCGAGAGTACTAGCCAACAGTACCTAATAATTGTGTTCAGTTTTACTAAGCCTCTGCGCCAGCTATGTTAGCCAGTCAGCTAGCTAGCTGAAGTTTTACAATGATGGGTAATCAAAGTATTATAACAGATTATAATAATTATAATAGTTGTTTCTGAAACTAGCAGACAAACAAATTAGTTCACAGGTTCAATCAAAGTGGGGGACAGGCCTGCTTACAGAGTTTTGACCAAGTAAGTTACGTTAGCTAATGTTAGCATTCTGTAAGTCGTATTGGATAAAAGCATCCAAATGATTGTATTGTTAGCAGAAACTTGTGATGCAGCTGACTTTCTCTTTAAGTAAACTATGTAGCTATATGGTCTCAGGTCTGTACATAGAAGTGTTTAAAGTTGACACTAATATTTATATATTTATGATAATGTGGATATACATATGTTATTTTTTTAAGATTCTGTTTCTGATTTTATCCCATTTTCTCCCAATTTAGTAGCCAATTAGACCCGCTATTTTATGTCAATCCCCCCCTAGTAATGTTAGTTCGCTGCCATAGTCCTGCGACCGGTAGTGACGAAGGCGAAGTAACGTCTCCTCCGAGACGGCACTCACCAGGCCGTCAACCGCAACCCGGTACTACAGGACCACTCTTATGCGCAGGGAACATCCTGTCGGCTTTCCCCTTCCCTTCCCTTCGACTCTGGCGGGACGGGAAATCGAACCCCGGTCTCTGTGGCCAGTGTCGAACGTTGTAACCACTGGACCACGCGGTAGGCCTAATATGTGGATATTTAAGAAATGTAGTGTACTTTAGTTATGCCATTTAATGTTTTATCGATATCCGACCTCACTGGCAGTGTAGTGTAATGGTTAGGGAGCTGGGCTTGTAACTCAGAGGTTGCAGGTTCAATTCCCAGGTGGGGCACTGCTGTTGTACCCTTGAGCAAGGTACTTAACCTGAATTGCTTCAGTAAAATATCCAGTTGTATAAATTGATTGTATGTAAAGAAATGTAAACTGTGTAAGTCGCTCTGGGTAAGAGCCTAAAAGCCTAAAATGTCATGTAAAAAATGTCAATGTACCCTGACAAGCAGTCACGCAATCAGTGGTATTGTAGCAGGCGAAGCGATTCTGTGCTCTGTGTTTGGGAATATCTACAGTATGTATTCACACACTGCGCAATGCAGTGACTAGTTATTATTAGACAGACTAATTAATTCCCCAGAATTGACAAAAATGCAATGTCAATTCCTACAATTTTCTCAAGGTTTGAAAACTGAAGGGTTGTTTTTAAGGTTTTTGATAGTTACTGAAAGTTATTTTATTAAGCGAAGGTTACAGAAATGCAGGAAATGCAGACCCTGCATAGTTTGGTCCCTCCCAAAGAACGTTATGCCCTTGGTTTAGGTCGCAATGCCTGTTGTTTGCTCACACATATTTAAAATTCAAGCGGGGTGACTTTTATGGTGAACAAATTTTTCGATGAAATTAAACAAAAGTCATGGCCCCCCGCTGAACGGTTTGACCGTGGGCTGAGTCCGAATGTGTTCTAGCAATGCCCCTGCTATCCTGCCAGTGTCCATCTATCCCTGTCGGTGAGCTTTGACTTGTGACCACTGTTCCTTCATTGTTTGGCATATGCCGTCATGATTTGACACAGTTCCCTTTGACATATTAAATAATTTTGCCGCTTCTGTGACTGACGCACCTGCAATTCGGGCACTAACCATTTGACGGCTTTCAAAATCTGTTAGATCTCTCATGTTGCTTTAGACTCCCATATTAAAGTGATGATTTTAAAACATCTTTTATAGCAGAAATATATTGGCAATTAATATTGACATTAATATGAAATGTGTACTCTTTTTTAATTGCAATTTAGTTACCTCAAAATAAGTCATTTTCCATGTGGTGTTTCCATTATTTTGTCTACCCCCATATATATTCATTCAAAGATAAAATAGTGAAAATTTTCATCTGGTCATTACCACTGTTTATTAGTTCTCAATATAGAGATATTCTGTGAAATCACAGCAAAATATAATGTAAACAGCTCTGAAGAGCAAGACATTCAATACTTCCTAAAACACCTAATCCCTGTTTTAACTCTCTGGGAAAAGAAGCGTGTTGCATATTTTGAGGCAGTTCCAATGTTGTTTGAGGGATTCCTGTTCTCACCAGACGCAGGTTGCCTGTTGGTGGCTATACTAAACCTGCTTCTAATATGACCTGGAACAGCTCAAACGGCTTTGAACCATTTCAGTCCTTAACAACAGTTAACAGTTAGTTTTCACCTGTTGTAAAATAACTAATTGGCAACATAGAATAGTCATCCATCATCAAGACATCTCATTTTAGGATCTATCTAAATCTATTTTAGTTCAAACCAGCACCAACAAACATCTGACAGCTAATACAGCCGCATTCATTCCAGGAATATTAATGGACTAAAACACAACGGTTCTAATTGCACTGCTGTTCTCAGAAAAGTCTTGCTGAGCCAGAAGGTTGCCAGTTGTGAAGCAGAGTGACTTTACACTCTCCAACTGGCAAGTTAGTTTATGTAAAACACATTTGTCATGTTTTAACCACTTGCCGCTTGCAATCTAGAGGGACATCACCTGCAGAGCAACACATCAAGCCACCCGTTTCTTGACATGTTCCCTTTAGTATTAAGCCAGAACACCAGAATTTCCTTCTGAATTTCCAGATTTCATCTGCATTTCCTAATTCTGCAGGATCCTTGAAAAAACTGTAGCCTTATTCTCATACAGAGAATGAAGGACAGATGATCCTTATGAACCCTGAAATGTCTGGAAGTGTCAACACAATTCTAACACAACTACATGCTAATTGTCTCCCATTTAAATTTCTGTTAAGTTTATCATTGGTGGCTTTTTGTTTGGAGAAAGGAGCTTCCCCACTTTTCACCAGATGATTCACCATATTTTTGGGGGGCCAGTTAATAGCATTTAATACTAACAGCAAACCCTATATACTAGTAAAGTGCCTATCAGGACATAAGGACATTTACAATCCAGTGTAGCTCAAATATAGCAATGATCTCATCGTTCATAATGCTGTCACTCTGTGCAATCTGCTCTGCTGTTCATTGTACATTTGCTTTTCCTATTCGATAGTAGAAAAACTGCTCAGATGCATTCTGATTTGTAGTGTTAAAGACTTCTTCGCTTAAGTGGGTGTACCTATACTCCTGTCCACGGAGGCAATCTTCGTGCAGGTGACCTCTCCCAGCTCGGCCAGCTGGTACAGCACCTCCAGGGAGGATATGACCAGCATGACATCGGGGAGGGTCAGGTGACAGATGACCTCTCTGTAAGACTCCTGGTCCACATATTCACAGACAAGAACGCCGTTGTCCTCAGCTTTGCAGAGGTTCCCCAATATCTCCATGGCTGCAAATATAAGGCGGGCAATTAGGGCGTGCATGTATTACTGCAGACGTGTAACCCTGGAACAGATCACAGGGTCTACATGTATTACTGTAGTAGTAGTAGTAGTAGTAGTAATAATAATAATAATAATAATTGTACAATGCGCTTTTCCAGCAAAATTGTGTAAAGCGCTAGAGAATTGAAAAATAAATCCAAAAATAAAGAAGTACAGGTAACTAAAGGTAGATAAACAATGAAAGGACAGTGTGTAAAAATACAATATAAATATAGATCACATCATTTAAAGGCAACCTTGTAAAAGTGTTTTTTAAAGCCCCTTAAAAAGACAACAGCTGCTCTGATATTCTCAGGTAAACAGTTCCAGAGCTCTGGAACATTAACTGAGAACGCTCGGTCTCTTGATTTAAGTTTTGACTGGAACAGTCAGGTGGTTTTTAAAAGAGGACCTGAGGGGAGGCTTTGTAGAAAATGTTAAGATCAGAGATAGTCAGGCTCTAGCCCATGTCTTGCCTTAAACGTACATCAAGCATGTGACACATTTCATGGAATAAACTTAAAGAACTAAAGAACTTTATATTCTCATGCGCAGGTTGACGTTGCTATGGAATTGCCCTATTACTGCAAACATGCAATGCTGGAACATTAAAGGAAGTAAAAATGAGTTGTACTCACCCCTCATTTTCAAAAACCTATCCCTGGACATTAAGCATTTTGTAATGGTGTGAAACATGAGGTGAGTTGTTCGAAAATCAACAGGATCCAACTGAAGCTGAAAGAGTAAACAAGCTTTAGGATTCCGTGGCAAAGGCAAATCAGAGCAAGGTATTATTTTTAACCCGCTAATCAAGACTGCCAGTCAATGTATCTTACCTCTCCTGCCACATTACTAAGTGTGTCCAGTCCCAGCTGCCGTAGAGAAATGAACTGACAATGGGCACACAACAAAAGGAATCTCAGACAAGTGCGGTTAGCTGCCAAAAGTTTGACGTTCGCTTCCTCGAATGAGAGGTTACGCAAAATCACAGCGATCTGGAGCACCCGCTGTCCCTCGATGTCGCTGATGCCCATATTCCGGGGTGGGTGGAACAGAGAACCCCCAGTTTCTTCCCTCGCTGTACCATCTAGGAAGGCAACAAGAGAAGTGAGCTGTGAGTGTCTTTATGAGCTGACAGAGGGGGGAAACTGCTTGACATTCAGCACGCATCTGCATTTACCTTGTGTCCTGCTGCTCTTGTCTGAGATGAGGTCCCTTACTTCCGGATCTTCCACAATGTCCTTCCAGAACTGCAATACATTATAAAGCAACTGTAAATGACACATTTCCAATTAGAGATTTCCAATTACCACAATTGTCAATCCTCTCAACAAGATGTTGATTTTATTAAAAGCAAAACAATAGTTACTGCTCACTCTGACATGCTGTGTGTTTTAAGTCGTTTCTTGTGTACTCTATACACAAGACTGTCAAAAACCCGGTTTCCAGTACCACATACATTAGACCCTGTGGAAATGTGGTCAATTTAGCAGTTTTGCTTTCCAAAGAATTTTGGAGGAGGAGTGATTTAACACGCACAAATTAATTGGTTATTAATTAGATACAATTAAGGTGTAAGCGATCTAATCGTAAGCGGTTCTGTGTGGCTCAGTAGGTAGAGCATGGCCTTAACAACGCTTAGGTTGTGAGTTTGATTCCCATTGGGAGCACATGTACTGAACAATGTATATATTCACTACAGTAAGTCGCTTTGGATAAATGAGTCTGCTAAACGACATGCATATTATTATATTATATATCATATTATATTATGCAATCAAAAATCAACAAAAAATTGACAAAAGTATCGATTTAGTCAATTATTTCTTGTTAATACTTGTTCCACTGCTGTTTGTTGTAAGGAAGTTCTTGGATGTTCTTTTTATATAGTTAAGCTCAGGCAACCCCGAACGCATACTTGGTACAGGGAGACTATTTATCATATTTACCATATGAATGCATAACCATGACATCCTTAAAACATTATGGCTAGTAATACATTCAGATTATATAAGTGGAATATTCAGGGTATGCATAAGCCTATCAAGAGAAAGAAAATATTTAATTAATACCATTAATATCTAATTTCTTAGCTCATCTCTAAAAGAGAAAGTAGATATTGCACTACTACAGCATAGTTATTTAGATGACAAGGAACATTTAAGACTGCAAGGTGGTTTTGGCCAGGTGGTAGCTAGTGGTGGTGTAGCTATATTGGTGAAAAATAATTTGCCTATTAAATTGTCAGACTAAGGACGGACAATAATTGTCAGGGGTACCCTACAGAGAGAAGGTTGCCATTATGAATATTTACTCCCCCCAGGGCCTATTTTTTCTCACTGGTGACTTTTCAGAGTTTCCAGAACTACCTTAAAGACAAAGCTTTTGTGGGAGGAGATTTTAATTGTCAACTGAATTCCCTGCTAGATACATTTCCCCTGGGAACATAATCACAGTCAGCACAGGCAAAGTCTCTCAATGTGAAGTGTTGGGTTATATAGATGTGTGGAGAGACTTGTGCCCCGTAGATAAAAAAGTACTTTCTTTTCTGCTCCTCATAAGAGTCACACAAGAATTGACCATTTCCCCAAGGAGTTCCCTCCATTCTGTGGTGTCTAGCAGAATAGGGAGCATAGCAATATCCGACCATGGGGCAATAAGCTTAAGGCGGCTGCTATGCAGTCTAAACACTGAAGGCTAAATGTATCTGTACTTAAATACCACAAATTCATCAAATTATTTCACTTCTGAGTTTGAAGCCTTCTTTTCTATTAATTCCCTCTCCACAGATAACCTTTCCTTGATACGGGACCACTTGCAAGGCATAGGCAAGGGGTTTAATTATGTCATACATTGCCAGTAGGAGGCGCAAAAATCTGGAAAAACTATATGAAGAACCCAAATTCAGCATTGTTGAATGAAAGAACTGGTCTTCCTCTTTGGACTCTACTAGTTCCACTTTAGATTTCTTACCAACACAATCCGCTTAAAAACATCTTAAGTTTGGTAAACAAAAGGTTATATGAACACGGTGATAAGGCAAACATTTGTCTCATCTTAGAAAAAAGGGTTTGATTCTCAATCCATAACCTCTGTATAGAACAGACAGATGGCCCAGATTTAATGGAGACCCCTTTGCAAATCTCAAACTCCCCCAATATATCAGAGGATCAAAAATCCTCTCTTAATGCTCCAATTTCCCAAGGGGAAGTATGTAAGGCCATTGGACAGCTGCAGTCCGGTAAGGCACAAGGCACCGATGAATTCGGTTGTGAAATGTTTTTAAAATTATTATTTTTTCAAATTAGTTTCAAATTTTCCCCCATTTTTCTCCCAATTCAGCAGCCAATTCAACCCTCTATTTATTTTGATTTGCCCTCCCCTCACAAGCCTGCGGCCCATCCTCCAGGTCAAGCTAATATCCTGAGGCCGGCAATGATCCACCTCCTCTGAGATACAACTTCGCCCACCTGCTCTTTAGGAACGCCCTACTGCTCCTCGACAAGCTCATGCCAACTTTCCCTTCTCTCATCCCCTGGGGCAGACAGCCAAAAGCCACCCCCAATAGGGGCTCCCGGCCATAGTCGGGCTGACGCAGTCGGTTTCAAACTGCGACTACAGTAGGCAGCTTGCACTCTCGGCGGAGTGCTTTAGACCGCTACGCTAACCGTGGCCCCAGTTGCAAATTTTAAAAGGAGTTTCAGAATCTGTTGGTAGACCCATTGCTTTGTATGTTTAATCACTCGTTTAAAAATGGCTTACTCCCACAAACCCCAAGAGAAGGTAATATATCCCACAGGCCTATCGCATTACTTTATGTTGACCTGAAGCTACTATACTAAATACTGGCGATGCGCCTAGATAGTCTATTGCCACTGACAATTAAGGAGGATCAAATGGCCTTTATCAAGGGCCGCAGCTCTTGAAATAATGTCAGGAGACTTTTAAACTTATTCAGGTGTATCAGAAATGGGCAGTTGATGGTCTGATGCTTTCTCTGGATGCTGAGAAGGCAGTTGACAGTGTGAACGGTCTTAATCTACACACTGAACGGATTTGGCTTGGGGGACGACTTTATCAAATGGGTTTGGGTTCTTTATCATAATCCACTGGCCGCAGTCCTTACTAATGGGGTTCGAGCACAACATTTCAATACACAGAGGGGCACAAGGCAGGATTGCCCATTGTCCCCGTTCTTATTTGCATTAGCAATAGAGCCTTTGGCTGAGGCAATTAGGAGAGCTCCATCCATATTTGGTTTAGAGATTGGTGCGATTCAGCATAAAATCACTTTCAATCACCTCATCAATCTTATTAAGCAATTTAGCCACTTTTCTAGTTATAAAATTAAAATTAATCAAGTCTGAGGCCATACCAGTGGGTAGTGTGAAACTGTACCCAACACCGCCATTCCATTTCCATTTAAGGGGTCACCTTCAGGATTCAGGGCCAGTTTTCTCCATTATTTGACACTATTCGGCGTAACCTTGAGCGTTGGAATGCCCTGCCAATTTTGTGGCTAGATCGGAAAATTGATGAATATCCTCCTTAGACTGCTATACCCTATTCAAATGATTCCCATTTTATTTTCTCATTAAGTACTGAAGGATATGAATGGTTGGTTTAGATCTTAGTGATGTAGACAGATGCCCCTAAGGATGGCAGTGCTGCAGCTGCCTTTTACAGTGGATCATTGACACGGTTCCCTCAATTAAAAGTTAGCATAAAATATTAATGTAATAAGTTCCAATGGAATGTTTAACATGTACTACACTCTAAAACCAATACATTTTAGAAGGTATGGGAACCTAACCATGAATATGTAAAGCTTGC
Organism: Aldrovandia affinis; assembly: GCA_029706075.1. Lineage (NCBI taxonomy): Eukaryota > Metazoa > Chordata > Actinopteri > Notacanthiformes > Halosauridae > Aldrovandia > Aldrovandia affinis. The sequence continues at coordinate 5,488,618 of JAINUG010000049.1, forward strand.
TGTATATGCTATTATGTTAAGGGGTTTACATAGAGGCCATCATTATTAAGTTAGCCTGCAGTATGCGAATGATAAGAACATTTCTCCACTTTTGTGTATTTGTAAAGAAAAAAATTAAATGTTTATTATTTTTCTATGCACGTACTCTGTACCACACCTTGTATTCAATTTGTAATACTAATGTATGTAGTGTTGACCTGAGCTTCTGTGCGTTTTGTAACCACCAAGCTTTTTAACTTTCCAGTGCCTAGAACTCTGGATAACACCATCTCCTTTCATAAACAAATGCCCAAGGTTCACAACCAAGCCGGCGCTCCATAAACTGTTATGCCTGTCGGTGAAGCCCAACTGGCTGCTCAATTGCAGCATGACAAGGCCAATGTTTATGTACAGCAGCGTTCACTACTTTTCAAGCCCCTACGCTTTCCGCAAGCAAAAATTATGGAATGTACACACCTGGCATCCAAAATATTTAGACTGCACTGAACTTTTTTGACCATTTCTTGATCCATTAAATGACTGTTTTGTCAAACCGCCCTCTGGACATAGGCATAAGATTGCCTGTGCTGCAAAAAACCCGCATTCAGCAGAGGTTTTGTGCATTTTGCCATAAACATTTTAAACAGTACAGTAAGTATACTAACCCTGTGGTTGCCCCACCCTGGGAATTTACCTTCATAAAGTCACGAGACGTCTTCTCCTTCCAGTCCAACCCGAATACAGCAGAGAAACTTCCCAAAGCTGCAACGACATATTTGCATGTTTGGGACAGGATGTTTTGGAAGTTGGATAATTGGGAATGCCTATACACATGTTTGGACCAAAGGCCAACTTCACCTAAAAATCGAAATTTTACGATTTGTCCATTCTTCCGCAATTTATACATAACAAAATATAACAATTCTCTGAATTAAGCATTTTTCTCACAGATTATGTAATTTGGGAAGGTAAATCAGGGAGGAAAATACTAAATGCATGGATAGCTGCATTTGTGACCTATTTTACAAATTCATACTGTGTTTGCTGCAATGTCGGGTCTCATTGAATGGGTATGCGGTTGTCCTGGACATATTAAGCACTTAACATGGTGATGTCTAAATCATTATATTTTTCAAGAAGGAGTGTGATCTATTATTATTTTCCCCTGAAAATAAATCTGTATATACCATTGCATTCATCCCACAATAACAACATAAAAGAATAACATTTTTTTTTAACTATGGCTATTCTTCTATAGTCATAACGAATATAGCAGAAAATTATGTACTAAATATTACTTGGTTCAGCGCTGCACAGTGGTTCAAATGTTCCAGAAACAAACCACAAAATGGCTCCACCGTTATAAAAATACCGCCCTGGTGTTCAGGCGTAGGAGATGGACAAACAAGAGCGGACCTAGTTAGACTATGATTATAAACCATTAAATTATGGATACATTTCATTCATAATACAAAACCCATTCCAACTATTTAATATGACCACAGCCTTACTTAAACACTCTAACATAAAAGCTAAGATGAAACAGACAAGCAGCCTGAAATCTGAATAAAATGCTTAAATGAAAAGTGCATTCACACTTGGCTATGAGGTGGTGGGGCTTTGGTTTAGAGAGGTGAAAGGTCACTGAAACAGGCAGGCAGTGTGGTATAATGGTTAGGGAACTGGGCTTGGAACGTTAAGGTTGCAGGTTCAATCCCCAGGTGGGACACTGCCGTTGTACCCTTGAACAAGGTACTTCACCTGAATTGCTTCAGTAAAATATCCAGCTGTATAAATGGATTGTAAAGAAATGTAAAAAAAAAAAGAAAATGTAAGTCTCTCTGGATAAGAGCGTCTGCTAAATGCCTGTAATGTAATGTAATTTAAAAATAAGCAGTGTCCACACTTTGGTACAGGCAGGTTTAAAGTAGGTGAAAGTAAAGACGGGCGCACGCACAGTCCTCGAAGACTCCGGCGTGAGCGAGCAGCAGCGTGACGAGCTTGGGGTCCTTCTCCAGCTGCATGACATGCTTGCTCTCGTTGGAGAGGAGGGTGCACACGTTGATGGCGAAGTCCACCTCGTTCGGGAGGCCCGACAGCAGAGACAGCACCAGTTTGTTGTAGTCGCATGGTGGAGCAAACTCCATGGACAGACCATAGCTTTGGCGAAGATAATCTTGGGAACAAATACATACAGTTGACAGATTAGCAAACGAGAACAACAAAGAAATAATCCATACTAGAGTGGCATAGTGGTGTTTTGGTCATCTCGGCTTGTACCACCAAGGCAGCTTGTAACCAGCGCTGTTCTACGTCTGCACACGTCTGCTATCCAGCTGTATAAATGGGTGTGTAAAACGTGAGCTAGGCAAGACCCCGAATAAGAACACAGGGTTGGGGTCAATTCCATATCAATTCAGTAAATTTAGGAAACAAATTGAAATTCATCTTTCACCTACAAACACAGAATTTACAATGATTGACTGCCTCTTTGATAATAAAAAAAAAATCATAATTACTTCTGTAAATATACAGCGTATAGCAAAAGTCCCTACACAATTTTTCCAATTTGGAAGCAAACTATATCCTATTTATACCCAAATTGTACATTATTTATTTTGATTAACCCTCCCCCACAAACTTGCCGCCTGTCTCTACGGGGCAAGCTATTCTCTGAGGTGGGTGATGATCCGCCTGCTTCGAGACGGAACTCACCGACCCCCTTTCCGGAGACACCCTTACGTGCTCCACAGCGAGTTTGTGCCGACCATTCTCCCCCCTCCCTCAGGAGCAGACAGCCAAATGCCGCTCCCGATCAGGGCTAACGGCCAGGGCCGGTCTGGCAGAAACGGGTTTCAAACCACATCGCTGATAGGCAGCTCACACTCGTATAGGACCAAACAAATACGGGTGCGTTAGACCACTACACTATCTGCCATCCCACATCACTTTAACATTTTTAAGAAGACAAAAACTGAAACATAACAGAAAATAGGCAATCACTCAACTACAGACATGATCGGAACACATATTGTTCAACTTAACATTAAAAGCCAATTTTGCAAGAGTAAAATTATCCAGCTGGATACAGTAGTTTCTGCCCGATCCTCTATATGAAAAACATGCTATGCACGTCAACATGAATGAGTACAGATGCTGTGTAAATGTACATAGTGATGCTTTAAAGTTTGTGAACCCCTTGTGCAATCATAGAAATCAAGTTTTTCCCACAAAATCCTTATTTAATCAGAACCAGTCTTTTCTTAACTGAAATAAAGGGACTATATTTACCAATTTCAAACATTTTTTGAGGAAATTGTGCATATAATAGAGTACAATTATGGGGAAAAAATTAGTGAAGGTGCACCTCCAGTTGCCTTCGTTAAATCAAGTAGGTAAGTAGAATCAGATGGGTATATAATTGAGCAACAAGTTAACCACTCAAAGGTCAGATCTCTAGGAAAGAGCCAAAGAGAAAGAGTGTGACACTCCCATAAATACAGGTAATAAACCTGGTCAGTTCGGTGTTACCCATACAGGTGAATGCAAAACACACCCTGCCGGGATCATAGGAGACCTCAGAGGACCTCAGGAAGAAAGTATCAGTGCGCATCAGTCTGGAGAAGGATATAAAATTACATCAAAAAGACATGGGCTCCATCAGCCCACTGTGAGACAAATAATATACAAACGGAGAGCGTTTAACTCGGCAGGAACTCTGCCTAGAACTGGGCGTCCCTTTAAAATATCACCAAGAGCCACAAACAAAATAATAAATCAAGTAAAAAGCAACGCAAGATTAACATCCAGGAATCTACAAGCCTCCCTTGCTACACCTGATGTTATTGCGCATCCATCAACAACGAAAAACCAACACTGGCCAACACCGAAAACCCAACACTACCCAATAACAACCACCCCTGCTTTCAAGCATCACTGTATTATTAGTTTATTAAGAAATTATTAAGAAAGGAACTTGCCCTGGGAAGAGCAGAGTGAGTCAATTTAGGTCCTGGTTAACGTGAGGTCTCTGGCCTCAGCGCGCAATAGCAGAGGCGTGCATCCCGTGCTGGCTGGCTGCCAGACCTGGCCTGACCCCGTGCGGTGACGGCGGTCCTCGCAATCAGAGCAGGTCTGACAGCCAGCCCGGCCGGACACGCACTCGGCGCTGAGCAAGCGAAACAAATCTCCCCCCCCCCCCTCGCCCCGCTGAACAGGGATTTGTGAATTTCTTATTTATCTCAGAGAGCACTGGCTCTAAACCTCGATCGTTCCAGCAGAAGTGACTGAGCGGGCTTTCTGAAATGCTTCTCCACCTCGCGGTGTAGTGTGCGCAACATCAAAGTCTTGACACAGGTCTGAGAAAGTAACTTTCCTTCGAAATCAAATAGCGGGGGTAATTAACTTGGCTCTCTTTTTCCTTAACTGCAACTCGTCGCTTGGCAGTTAGCTTGACTGTTCACAATCAGCGAGCTGCACTTGATGGAATCACATCAAAGGATTTGGTTTTCCCTGAATTTATTTATTAATTTTGTATTGCAAGTGGTTTTAAAACTAATAAAATCTAGATATGTTGGCTGCCTTTTAGCAGAGTGCTTTTGGTGGAGAATTCTTGGTTTAATGACTGTGGGATATACATCTAACTGTATGGATTTAATTTGAGTTCTACTGAATTGCAATGAACTTAATGTAGTGCCAGGACAGCTAGCAATGTGCTAAGGACTGGTAAAATACCCTGCAAACACTCAAAAGCTTCCAAAAGCTCCCAAAACAAACTTAAATAAATTTCCATGTTTCACTCTGAAATATCAAAACGGATAATAAGATCAAGGTTTGAGAAGCGCATTTTTTGCCTATTACTGATGAAGACATCAAAAGACATTTTCAAATTTAAGCAGAGAAAAAATTGCGTTCCATATGCCTTGTTGCATACACCACACATATTCCAGTATCTCAAAGAAACAAACAAGCTTCCACTGTGAAATGATCCAACACCAGTGCGAACAAATTTGTGAATTGTACCAGCAAATCAGTTAAACCACGTATATTTATATACTCAAATCTGTTAAAAATAATATATAATAAATAAAATAAATTAAATCTGGGTTGTAACGATACTTTTTCCATTTTTTATTACGTGTAACAAGATATGAGTGAAAGTATCATGATTCTTATCACGATCCTTCAGCATAAATTGTCAAATTTTTATCTCAATAACAGCTAACAAAACCAATCTCACATGTGGTCCAAAATGTGTTCATTAACATTACTTTGATAAGTAATGTAGTTACTTATCATGCTCAGCAGTCCATGCATGTGGATCTGCCAGTGAAGTTACCTGGGCTCATGCCTGTGTCCCATTTTACCAAGATCCTGTGGCATGAAAAAGGAACTGCTGAAACAGGACAGGCCGATAACTTAAATAAGATTCCCTAAATCTAGAATCAAGACACACAGCCATCTAGCCAACTCATCTAGATATTGGGGTGATGCATACTGGTTTCCGTTTTTAAATCCTGTCCCAAAATCCCCCAAAATCTTTTTTTATTCAGATCTGGATTGAAAACTGAAGATTGGCATTTGTCCCAACATCACCACAGTCAATCAGCAATCCTACAGAAGGTAAAGAGATTGCCGATCATGACCTTCGCATTGCCTATGCCCGCTAAGAGAGGCTGCGTGGCACAGGTGGGGGTTGTCAAATGCCAATGAATTAGAACTCCCTCAACATTGGCACACGGTGCTGGCAGAACCACTATTTTCCTGCTAAAACAGTGGCAAGGGTCAATTTTTTTGTCCAGCCTGCGGCAGGGAAAATACTGTTGGCCAATCTGAGGTGTGCTATGTAGGTATACTGTGTTGACTTTGATGTATCAAATTCACCACATCACTGGTTATTGAAACACAGCAGTGGTTTCCCACACCCAAAAGTGGTTTCCCAAACCACGTACCCCCATTGAGATTGACAAGCTTTCTGCATACCCCTTAGAAAAGTTCACTGCCTAATGAGCATTTTTACACCCCAGGATACACCTATGATGCGAGAATTATTAAATAATTTCAATACAATTCTACTCACCATTAATGCGAAGGATGAGCCTGCCTGCTGGAGCATAACAACGCGATGTTGGGGGTGACAATTTCATCCACAAACTATTCCCAACAGACAACTTGTGCCGGTATTTAGTTTTTATTCCGATGAGGGCAGAAAATCCACTTGCACGGAGGTATGTAGTGGCGAATAGTAATAAAAACCTTTGTGGCCCTGTTCGCAAACTGACGATATTCTTCTCAAAGCTGTATCCAAAAATATGCCAGTTGCTTCTGCTGGAAGCCACACTTGAGGATACCATCTGGTTCTATATCGATAAGGTTCTCTTTGTATGTTACGGTTAGGTTGAGTGGCATGAGAGCGTCAGAGCAAGTTGTGAAAGGAATGCGAATCCGTTCTCTTCCGCTGTCCTTTTCGGGACAGTATTTGCAAAATTGCCCTTCCAATTGGGTCAAATCCTGCATGATGTCAAACTGGACATTATCCATTAAGTCTATTCGGTTTGATGTCAGGAAATCATAATAATAATAATAATGCATTTTATTTCACTGGCGCCTTTCTGGACACCCAAGTTCACCTTACACAAAAGTAAATAAAACCAACACAGGAATTATAATCAAGGTACAAAAATTAAAAAAATTAAAAAAATTAAAAAAAATTAAAAATAAACAAAGGCTTGAGAAAATTGTGATGTTGTCCTGCTCCACACGACAAGCAGAATTTTTTTTTTTTTTTCTTCATTGCCTCGATTTAACTTGTTTAAGCAACAAAAAACATCAGACAGGTAGCCCAAACGCGAGAACGTCATGGAGACATTCTGAGAGGGAGAATGGGTGATCGGTGAGAAATATTTTGACCTCTGATTGCAATTTTAAAAACCTGGCCAAAACTGCCAAGCGAGAGCCAGCAAACTTCTGTGTGTAGTAATAGGTTTACGTGATCGCTACGCATTTAAGGGCCTTTCTTTTATAAAATTGACTATTTTCACAGCATTGTCCAACAGTTGTTTTAAATTGTCTGGCATACTTTTAGCTGGCAGCTCCTCTCTGCGGATGCTACAGTGGATCCATGTTACATCTGGGGTGACAACCTGCGCACGCATTACCACACCACTGTGTCTCCCTGTCATCAATTTCGCACAATCAGCACATATGCCGACACATTTTGACCACACAATTCCCTGTTCATTCATGAAATCGTCAGACAGTCAGAATATTTCCTCTCCTGTTGTTCGTGTCGGCAGTTCCTGGCAAAATAAAATGTCCTCCCTTATTGTCCCTTAATGAATGTAGCGGATGTACGCAAGGAGATGAACCAAGTTCGTCTAATTGTAAAGTGAAAAAACGGCTGCATTTAATTTGCTCAACAAGCTAACGAAGAATGTCTTCTGCCATGGCAGTAATGCGCCAGGAGACAGTGCTGTTTGATAATGGCTAGTTATCCGCATGGCTTTTTTGCCTTTATCGCCGATCGTTATGCCAGCTAAAACCAGAGCAGCCGGGAGTATTAACTCCTCGGCTATGGTGTGAGGCTTCCCTGACTTAGCTACTTGGTAACTCATCACATACGGTGGTTCAAAGGCCTTTCTATTGTCATCATTTGTGGAGTGCATCATTCTCCTGCTGACAGGGAGTTGTGAGTGCACTCTTGCAGAAAATACTCTCGGTTTATCTTTGTGCTGCTGATGTTTAGTTCCCAAATGTCCGTGTAAGAGAGACAGCTTTAGGCTGTGATTCAAGAGTACGTCACCAAACATTACACACTGTGGTGGAGGACAATCAGTAGAACTAGTCCAAGGGAATGTCAATGTAGTTTATAATATTTCCATATCTTTGATATAGTTCCTGATTTTTCTCGGAGATTGTCCAGGAGGGGACAGGAAATCCGACGGCAGGAAGAACTGCCCAGGAGGTGAAAGCAAAGTCAGCAGCAGGTCTGCTCTGAGGAGGCCGACGAAAAACCTGGAAAATTGACAGATGTCCGGGACTCACTTGATTAGTCAGTGTCCGTTAATTCTCTGTGCAATGGCTGTGGACAACTTTTCAATTCAGGTGTTTTTTCATCATTTTTAATCGGTCTCTTTAGCCACCTGTCCATTTTGGTTAGTTTCTCTTGCTAAGACGTAGCAAAGCAATGATTTCTAGCATGCACTAGTGGTTGATTTCATCAATATGAGCACGGGGGAAAAAGTGCTGGTATTATCAGGCCACAAGGGGAACCGCTCCTTCCTACCTCCAGACACTAATCACTGGCCATCTTCCGCAAGGGACTAAAAACCCACCGCAGACTCCACTACCACCGATTCTATACATTAATTAACTGTTATCTGTTAACGCCACTGTTTACATGTTTAAAAATGTAATAAAAAAATTCATAAAAATAAAAACACTAACTTTTCTTTCCATGTTACAGGTACGATGTGCAGCTGCCAACAATGTCTACTAATGTTTTTAAATTATTTTATTAAAAATCTGCCATTACAGGCCGTTTCTCTGCATACCCCCAAGGGACAGCTCGCATACCCCCCAAGGTACGCGTACCACAGGTTCGGAACCACTGCTCTACAGTATAGTGAGCACAGTCGTTTCTAATGTATGCAAAATAAACTGACAGAAAGAACACAAATAAATAGGCTATTGTGCTCTGAGAATCAAACAGACATGGCTAACAGAATATCAGATCTGCAGAACTGCGGAATCAAACATTTTTAGTCACGTTCTAAAAGAAACTGCACTCACCAAGTACTATTATTTTTCAGAGCCCGGCCTACAGTCCAAAAAGTGAGAGATTGGAGTATTTTGACATCGCTTTCAGAGTTCCGAACAACCTCCAACATTCCCAATGCGCTCACATCTCAAGAGGATCTACTGGCCACACGCCCAAGCAAGAAAGCAGCGTCAATATCTAAAGGTAACCAGATCCTCATTGATTTTGTTCGGGGTCCTTCCGAGTGCCCTTAAGCCTAGCACACATTACACAACTTCATATTACAAGACGCAACATACATTTCAGAATACAAGTCGTAAGATGCTGGCCTTTCGCATGACATTTTAAGATTGAAACAAATGTTCTGTGTTTTATCAGAACAACATTAACAACATTAACTTCTGTGCACTAAGAGGAGAAAAAGGCCCATCTGGGTATGGGAATGGATTACAAGGCTTAAAACCATACATTTGGCAATCGTATAGACAGAGAGAACACATTACTATTAAGATTTAGGCAACTTAAATTTAAATAATGGAGAGACATGCTGGCTACAACAACCTACTGAATGGACTAACTTAATCAATCGCCATTTTGAAAAACCGTATCAGACTAGATTTCCCCTTCCCCAACCTTATACAACAGTATTCCTCCAAAGTACTATTTTATACTGGCAAACCGTATGGGTTGACAGTTATGGTTTGAACTGAAGCCTAATTTTTGCATAGTTTAAAGTAATACCCGTGTGCTTTGACAAAGCAGACTCTTTCCAATGGTAGAATTTATTTAAGCAAATTGCAAAATATTAAGACAAACATAACAGTCATAAACATAACCTCACATTTTAGAGCAGAGAATAGGGTAGGCTACTGCTGCTTTATTGGTAATTTGAGTTGCCATTTGGTTAGCTTAGGGGCACGCCATTTTACTATTTTTAAAAATTCTAATTTAAATATGTATATAATGTGACAACCCTAACAGGTAGTCGGTAAATGTAAGCCAGCTAAAAATGGCTCATAGCATCATACCGAAAGGCTCCAAATGTGATTTGCTATTGCTGCATGTTTCTGTAACTGTGCAACAACGTCAGCTTACCTAGTTAATTAACTAGCTGCATGAGACGAGCAACAATGTTGCCAAAGCCAATTTGTATTCTAATGTAATATAATGTGTAATATGTGATGTAATATGTTTCCCGTAACCCCTAAGCATCAGTTGTACTTGACTAGTTTTGTCAAGTCCATCAGAAAATGAAAATCTATTTTATTTTGGCATTGACAACCTCAAGTATCTTTAGATATTTAATCATTTATCGATGGATAATGGGTCTCGTAGAATACAATAATTAAACGTTTATTATGAAGTCTACAAAATCCTCCAGCATCAAATGTTATGGAAATTCAACTTTTTTTAAAATAAATTATATATGACCAATCTGAAAACACAAAATAAGATGTTGGTGTGGTTGCATAGCACATATTTTGAAGGCAAATCCTATTTCCTGAGAAGAGCTTGCCATATCTGATTAATTATATTTTAAAAATCTGATGGGAGTTAAGACACTTAGGGAACTAACAACACATTACATAAAGTAATATTTCTATCCAAATGTAGGCCATTTCATTATGTCAAAATAATAAATTACAAATATTTACTCAACATTGTGAACTCGAACTTGATATTAATACAAAGTAATTATCAAAACTATCCTTTCAGGTCTATCTTTGCAGACATTGCTCCATCATGGGTTAACTTGCCAGTGTTTGGTTTGCACCAGATGTAACGCTTTGCATTTAGAACAAAAAGTTTGAAATTTGGGGCTGCTGGGCGGCTCATCCGGTTAATGCACTGTTCTACTGTGTGAATGAGCCCCACGGTCTGGTATCAAATCCACATGGTGCCAGTGCCAGTGCTGACTGTGGCCAGCAGCCCCACAGGGCAGTGTATAATTGGCAGTAGCGTAGGAACGCCTGTTTTGGCTTAAACCATAGTCAGCATGACTTATAGCCATTATAATATATATAAAAAATTTTAGTTTGTTTCTTTTCTTTTTTTAAGGATTTGATCACTTTTATAACATTTTTTATCTTAAATTATTGCCTGTGGCTCGGGATAGTGTCTTCAGGGAGACTACATTTGAAAAGGGGAGAGAAAAAAAAAAAAAAAAACATAACGGCATTAAGTAGAACTGTTTAAAATATATCTAATAACATAAATAAAAAATAAATAAATCAAACCCACACTGCCTATTATGAAGCAAATCAGTCCTAGCAGACGTTTTGAGAGTGGAACATGAGCCCAGGTTATGTTAATAAAAAAAGAGCACATTTCATATAGACAAGCACTTGCTACATTGATTAAAGTGTATTGCTATAGTTACGCATTTCATTAAAGTTATTTTCCGACCTGCATGAGGTGTGATGTATAATTTAATCAATTTCAATTTTGACATTGAGACTGTTTTGCATGATTTTTAAGCAAATTTGAAATATGCACTTGAATGCATTAGATGCTGGTACAATTTTAAAACACGACAGCAAATTCTTTACTTTTTAAAATGTACTAACCCAAACATAAAATCATATGAAAGAATTGGTCCTGGGGGGGTCACAGTGTCTGCAGGGCCAGAACCAGGGACAAGTGTGTGTTATGATATGCATCCAACCCCAACACATACAGTATGTTCTTATGTTCTTACATACAGTAGTGTCCTTTTTTGGCCTAGGGAAGCCCAAAATGCTGAAATGTAACAATGGTTATGTCAGAGTTGCAAGAAGCAGTGCTACTTTACCTGATACAGTGTGTTGCTGGTAGTTGTAGGAGCAGGGAATCGCACCGATTGGAAGAGACGGTTTAGGATTACCTGGCTGTACCTCCTCCTCATCCTCCCCAAAGTGGTGGACTTTCTCATATTTTTCTAAATAGCTGCAGAAAAACAGTTAAACATTATTTTAGAGCATGCATTTGAAGCTTCCTAGCAACAGAAATGCCTTCTGAGCAACATGAGATGATTGCAGTCAAGCTTTTGTTGGATATTTTTTACCGTATATTGCTGAATATATGGCTCACTGCTGTTACATATACATTAAAGAAGTCCCCAATTCAAATTACGTACCACATAATGCAGTAACGACGTTAGCAGAGATGACTAAATACAAAAACAGAATTCAGGACAGAATTGATAAAATAGCACTCCTTCTCAAACTGCTCTGGAATCACATTGTGAAAAAATGGCTTTACACTGTTGAAACACACTCACTCATTGCTTGCCCAATACTAGAACACAGCATTAGCAAACTTAAAAATAAAAAATACAAATGTTTTGAAATATATTATGCAAGTAAACTATAGAGGAAACATCCCTCAGGACTTCGGTCTACCCTCTGACCTGCTGCAGGTACCAGCCCCATAAACCATAACCTGATGAGCTGTTGAGAGTTACTGGTTATTTTTGCTACTCCAGGAGGACAATGTAGCTCTGGATTGGTTCCCCGGTGAAACCACGTCTCACACAAAGGTTTGAAACACTAGAACGATGTATCAAATCAAATACCATTGGTATCCAACACTAATCTATGGCGCAGAAGTTAAAGTCTCCTTGGCCCTCTGACAAGGTCCACGTTACCATGGCTCCCATTTCACCGAAGCCCAATAATGCTTCACTCAAAACATCGTTTTTCTCATCTAACCTTCCTGCTTTCAAAACATGCTTCGAAGTCTAATTGGAGACATATTTGCCACTGTTTGCAGCAAAGTTCACTAATGGTGTATACTACGCCTACTGGTCTCATACAAATTGGTAAACAGCTTAACAAGCTACCACTCTGATCATGAGAAAAGTCACAGAGTGGTTCGGGGGAATGTGTGCTGAGAGGGCAGAAGTCAATTAAAACATTTGCAAGCAATGAGCAGCCGTTATGTGGTCTAGCCAATGTTCGTCCAATCATTTTAACCACTAAGCTAGAGACCAATAAATACCACTGTCACACTATACAATATTGTCTTACAAATTTTAAAGACTGGAAATTGGGAAGAAAAAAACAAAACAAAGGACACAAAGTCATCACCTGAGTGTGCCCTTTTTGGGGATGTCAGGGTGACAAATAAGAGGGATGACAGGAGGGGAGAGGTGAGGTGAAATCTCAAGTGATGATAGACAGAGTCAGTGGAGGTGTACAAGCGGACGGCGGTGTGCCTCCGCTTGTGATCGTTCTATCGCGACACACACAGGAGGACATTTTGTTTTCCGGTAAAGAGCCTCAACCAATATCTTTCTCTTCACCCTTGCGTGAATTAGGCGAGCCGTTTCTCTACAAATGTGAACACGGGCCAAGAGCACTGGCCCAGAAAAGTCACCTTAACAGCTCAGGCCTGGAGGGCTCGGTTTCCTGTCAACGCAAGGTATGCCACGGGCACCGTGATTGGATGTGTGACCCTGGACAACCAGCTGTGCTTCTCGGGCCACATTGCAGCGATCACTCGGACCTGCCGATTCCCCCTCCACAACATCCGGAGGATCCGACCGTTCCTCACCCAAGAGGCCACACAACTCCTGGTCCAGGCCCTGCTGATCTCACGTCTGGACTACTGCAATTCCCTGCTGACAGGCCTGCCGGCCTGTGCCATCAAGCCACTGCAACTGGTCCAGAATGCTGCCGCTCGTCTGGTGTTCAATCAACCCAAGTTCACCCACGTCACTCCTCTACTCTCCTCTCTGCACTGGCTCCCCATCGCAGCACGCATCAGATTCAAATCACTGGTGCTTGCTTTTCAAGCGGCTAGAGGTACTGCTCCCCCATACCTCCAGTCACTCATCACTCCCTACACCCCAGCCAGACCCCTCTGCTCCGCCTCCTCTGGCAAACTGACTGCCCCATCCCTCCGGGCGCCTGGCAGCCGCTCCTCGCGGTCTTGTCTCTTCTCTGTCCTGACCCCTCGCTGGTGGAACGACCTCCCGCAATCAGTCAGGACCGCGGAATCACTTGCGATCTTCCGCAAGAGACTCAAAACCCACCTTTTCAGACTCCACTACCACTGAACTCTGTACATCTAGCTAATTGTCATCACCACTGCCTACTTGCTCTACACTGTATACCCCTGCTTACTCCACTTAATAATTTTGTTTTTTTAATTAAAAAATAAAAACTAACCTTTTCCTTCCCAGTGTTACAGGTATGGTACGCAGCTACCTGCAATGATGTCTATCGCTGTATTACAGCACTGATCTCTTGCACGTACTATGATTGTTCCTACCATGTATTTATGCACATCTTGTAAGTCGCTCTGGATAAGAGCGTCTGCTAAATTCTTAAAATGTAAAATATAAATGTAATGTGTAAGTGCTGATGCGTCTCATCAGCCCGTAATCTGGATCGACACGGATACCTACAACAATTTGACCTTCTCAACAACATCAACATAATGAATCCTTTTAATATAATTACAATAACAATGTTCTAAATTCAGTGTCTTGGTAGCAGATCTGGTCGAGGGTAGCAGATTTGTCATTGGTACAAGTGCCAATGAAGTCCTGATTGACTGCAAAGTCAACTTTGCACATCCCAATTTTTTCACAAGCGTGCATGCCTTTGTGACATTTATTATGATTTTTATTCATCAATCTTTATATAGCACCTTAACATACAGAAGGCAGCCCAGAGTGCTTGATTAAGTAAAAAGGGTTTTAAATATTAGACAAGTGCAATAAGTTGCTGTAAGTTCACACTTGTGGTATAAGTTCTGCACTCCAGTTGCAATAGAATCAACAGTACAAGGACAAATTAAGTAATGACATATGAGCAAACAGAAACAGGTTGATGTCTGTGATATATTACCTTCTCACTCTGGCAGTACAAATCTGTGCTATGTAGCCTTCAATAGGTCCAGTTTTGGGGAATTTACAAAGTTCAATTATCACATATATAGTTACACAAGAGGGGCAAGACTGGGATATTAGACAAACCTGACGAATCACTCCTAAAAATGTGACAAAACCTCCTTGTTCTAAACCATCAGTGTAATGCCTAATTCAGATGATACAGCCTAAAACAAAAAACAAATTGTGAGTTGTAGGACAGGTTGAGATCACAATATTGAAATGGGGAAAAAAGGTACTTTATATAACACACTGTCCACAGGACATTCACAAGAGACAAAGTAATTACATATTTTAAAATGTTAGGCTATATGTTAGGTGGGTAACTGAACATGTATTCGCTCATTAAATTGGTGATTGCTCATAAAGTTTGGGAACCCCTGGCCTAATACATACAAATACATTATATATAAAGAAATACACAATAAATACACACATAAATAATGAAACAAATTTAGAGCAGACTGCCCCCTTTAAGGGTGGAATTGGAAGTTTTGTTACAGTCACCAGGTTAGCAAAACCAACACGGTTTTGTGTTACAGAAACAATGTATTTGCACATCTCTTTCGCATCGATTCATGACAGCGCTGATCACCTACACTAGTCTGCCCATTATAATTCAGGATGACAGCAGTCCTCACATTCTAAGGCCCTGAATTTGGTATGACAAGTAGGAAAGAGACACAGCATATAATATTTGGCAAACTACTCCCAGATTCTCCTGAATGGGATACCAATCCCACACTGCAGTGCACTGAGCAAGCTTCATAGGCTAATGTTTTTGTAGAAACTGCTAGGTGCTACACCCTAGCTACTCAACACTCAGTCCTGAGGGCCACAGTAGCTACAATTATTTGTTCCAGTCGAGCACTGACAACACCTGATGTCACATATTAGTATACTTGCCATAGATTAAGAGGTGAGCTAATTGATATCAGGTGGTTCACTTGATTGGTTAGAGCAGGGGTGTCAAACTCATTCCATTGAGGGCTGAGTGTATGCAGGTTTTTGTTGCAACCAATGCACTACACCAGGTAATTTAACAGATTCCTACTTTGTTGAAGAAGTGAGCCAATTAGTCAAATCACCTGGTGTAAGTGCATTGGTTGCAACAAAAACCTGCACACACTCAGCCCTCGATGGAATGGGCTTGACACGTCGGTTGGACCTAATATCTGCAACCACTGTGGCCAATAGGGCTGAGAGTTGACTATGCTCGGCCTACACCACGGGTGTCAAACTCATTCCAATAGTGTGTGCAGGTTTTCTGCAATGCACTACACCAGGTGATTTCACTAATTAGCTCACTTCTTCAACTAGGGAACCTGAAATCACCTGTTGACTATGCTCGGTCTACACACTTGGTTGGCAGTCCCAGAATCGATTTCAAATGTGCCAACAGATAGACTATTTTATAGGAAAGGACCATCATAAGGTGCATTTTTGGTTTAGTATCCCTTTAAATTGTGAATGCGTTTGAAATATAGACCACACTCAGTAAAGGCACATGCTAAATTAATCTTAGGCTTCCAGCAAGCATATGGACTCAGAATATTCAAGCTCTATTATCAGTAAATATCAGCCTGATAATCCTATAAAAATACATAACTTGAGGGCCTTTCCGGTAATGAAAGTGTGGCAGTAAGAACAGAAAAGCAGACTTTCTCCACAGATTTAGTCTGAACTATGCCACCAGTCTCTCTACATTCTCAGCGAAGTGTTGCTGGCCAGCATGATTAACAAAGATACTAAGACACTCACATGTCACTATCCCTTTTGCAAGATACCATTTTACACATTGCGCCAAACAAATTTTGATGGGGCAGGCCCTTTAAGGGTGGTGATACTCAGAATTTTGTTAAGGTTGCCAGGTCAGCAAATGCAACGCGTTTCTTATCATGTTAGACACTTACGGCTGCTTTTCTATGTTCCATTGCCCTTTTCAATTAACATCTTGGCCGTTTCTTGTTGACTGACAAGAGGACAGATAAGCTGAATTGAAAGTAGTGGACCCAGAATTTGTACTTCGTGAGCAGTAAAGAAAGTCCAAGAAAATGTGTACCACAACAAACGGCGGAAAAAATGAATTAACTTTAATCTAAGAACTCAACACAATTAAATTCTTACCGTCCATTTTACATGGAGTTTTCTGTAGTAGCTTTAGAAATTACCAAGTATTTTGAGCAAAAATAAGCCCCCCTAATTTCCTGTGAAACTTCTGCTTCAAAAGTAAGTATACATTTACCTTTGTAAACAGATGTTCTAAACATGGAAACTCAGATAATAACAGCCAAAATATGTACATTTTGGCTTTCCTAATAACTTTTATGAAATCATAAATTCTGGTCCAAAAGGGTTCATATCTAATTGCCTCTAACTTGCAGCTATGACTTAGAGTAGAAAGGGTTCATATGCCTATATGCAGTCTGTAGCTAATTTAAGGTGATTCACACTGCAGAATGTTTCATATTTTTAGAACTACTAATCTACTACTATCCTGCAAATCTAACATTGCAGCAAAGTAGTAGATAATACATAATTTGCTCACTTGTACTGTATGTACTGATGTGTACTGCACATCAAAATGGAAGTAGCAAAATGACAATTGTTACAGAATATAGGGCATAGAATTTGTAGATGGAATTGTTCCAAACAATTTTCTTTGGGGGGGGTCACAAAATAATCGCTGCATCAATACGCCTTGTTTCTCATACCATGACCATTAACAGTTTGAAAATGACATGCTTTGAATAAGTTCTCTTAAATGAAGAGGTGACTGACTGATCTCATATCTTTAAGACAAATTGCACTGGTCCGGTGTTTAGCTGGCACTGCATTATGGTTTGACATCATGAGGCAGGTTTTGGAGCCCTGAATGTAGGTTCAGAACCCTGACCACCCCCTACAGGCAAATACTGCTTCAGTCACTACACAGGCAAGAGGCAAACAGCAGTGCACCAAGGAAGTCATCACATTTCACTTTCCATATAAACGGACCACGTGGGATATCAAGGCATTTCCCATCAAACACTTCAAGTTTAGAACGTGAGCTCTTTTGAAATTAGCCCAGCTACTGTGCCATCCTGCATGCACTCTGTAAAAACATTGTAAATGCAACACAACAAATACCTAAATCCATCTATTTAATATGTGATGAACATGGAAACATAGTAGGTCAATCATACCTATTTTGTCAAGGCTAAGGCTCTTGAAATCCAGTGCAAACATTCCTACTAGGAATGACCATCAAAGCCATAAAAGAACCACAACACGCGAGTTGCTACTCTTTGCTATGATCACCTTTTCCAGGCTTTATAATAAATTTGTATCTACACATGATGCCTGACCATGGTGTCAGACTAAAGGTTTAATGTGTTGTTATATTTTCGAAATGAACTTTTCCTTCATTTATGATCTGATACAATAAACAAATTTCTAAAATTTCTAAAATACTCCATGATTTTTCCTGTTTTAGAAACATGTTCAACAGATGACAGTAGACGTCACAGATCACAGACAATTTATATGAACACAGGAGCATGTGTTGATTAGTTCATCCAGTGTTCGCACACTTGCTGTGGTTTGATTTTTCTAGGGAGCGAAAATAAAAGACCGACCAGGGAGCAGTTTGTTTCCTGTAAGCAAGTAGGTGACTTGAACACTGCTGATGGCACACTTGTAGGAAACGTTCACTTAGAAAGTCACTTAGGTACAAAACATGCACGGTGCACTTTAGCCATTATAAATAACAGAATGCAAGACTAAGCCAAATAAAATTAAAACACCTGTCATATCGTTCAATCTGTGCTTGAAAACTTTTCCTTGTAGTTGAGGGATTTTTGTGTAACCTAACATCACCCTCCCAGCAGATATCAAGCAGCAAAACTAGTGATTACTTGCCCTTAACTGTCGGCCACTAACTGATTTAATTGATCACTTGTCCTTAACCGCTGGTAGCTAACCAATTTAATCAACTGACAGACATCTTTATCATGTACATTCTTAAAAGCACACAAGTTTCAGTAAATGTGACCTTGCCACAGCCAATTCTAACACAAACAAATTTGCCAAAACTGTCAGGAAAAGCACTGTCAAAACACCATGGAATTCACCTTCAACTGAACAGCATCGCAATAGTGGCTCACCCTCACCACCGCAAAATGACTTTGTATTCACCAGTTAGCACCTATGCCAATACTGAAATGCCTAATGTGTTGTATTGTAAACTGCTGGTGGCGTTATTGCAAAGTACACAGCAAATTCTGTAAAAACACATGACCAATTCTGTATGAAGTCAAAACCACCCTCACTACCAGCAGTTTAAAACCTTGGAGCAAATATTTTTGGAGGGAAAAACCTCTATCTTGATGGAAACCTAAAGTTACAAAATAGTGAAACTAGACTTTTCGGATGTCATAATAAAAGAGCTTCAATGGTGTGTTCCTGTGAATTAGTCTGATTATAGCTGGGTACAGTGAAAATAGCATTTGAATGATTACAAATTACCAGCTTGCTTCCCAGTTTACTCGACGTTACTCTAGATAACAGACTGACCCGAAGCATTGAGTGTTGTACCTAGAACTAAGCAGGTAATCTGCTGTCACTGTCCAATGTGTTAAAAGCCACGTTGTGGTTGCACGCGAGGCTGAGTGCCCAAAATGTTTAATAGTGATCAGGGTTACCTATGATTAACGTTGCGTCCATATCCTGCAAAAGAATCTAGGTAGGTAGCCAACCCATTCAAACTTGTAAACATTCGCCACATGCAGCCAGCAAGCGAACTGTGCATCACACGAGCAGGAAACTTACCGAAGGTAATACTGTTTCAAAACAAAGGCAGCGTTGGAACAGCTCCTGGGAAAATTAAAATCTTCGCCGAGTTCGGACCACTGATTCCTGTCTGAAACCTACAATAAAAAGCCAATTGTTAAGATATTCCTTCAAAAACAACACACTATCTGAATGCGTGATCGGAAAAGACGCATTCATTTATTCAAACCCAGTGACTCTATTCAAAAGTCATATCAAGCTAGTATAAAAACAATCATTCAAAACAGTTTTTCTAGCAAGCTACAAAACCCATCTATACTTATTAGCTAGCTATAGTTTAATTAGCTAGCTACCACGCGTTACTTTCGTAGCAAGCTAGCTTGCTAGTTTAGAAAGTTAACCATCTAGCTGGCTAAATAACGCTTCTCAAACGCATGCCGATGGCAGTTGAAATCGTTATAAGGTTATGCGTTCAATAAAACCAGTCGGAATTGTGGGTCCTATTCATATTTACAGTATTGAATAAATAGGCCTGTTATGGGGCCTACATTTTGTCTTCAACCATGAAGCCCAAGATGGCTCTGGCGAATTAGTGATTTCTTTTAAGCGATTGCATCCAAAACTTGACGAAAAAGCTATTCCCGTTGTGAGGAGTATTTCCTAGCCCATGCTCTGTGCCGATTATCGATGTTAAACATGCCCGCTAATTTTGAGTTGCACCAACTGCACTCAGATCAGCAGCCAGCGTACGGACTTTCAACACAGACTACTCACAACGACACTGTGTACCACATTTCAGAGCTAGCAAGCTAACAAGGCCAACGTTAAACCTGGCTTTTTACTACTGTTTTATACCCATAAAAATACCCTCCAGAGATTGATCCTCTTCTGTATTAGATTATTTAGGCTTTTATGTGGAAGATGCCCACGTTTAAAGACACCAGAGTGAAATCCACTGCTAGCGAAGTTCACTCACCTTTGCAAATCCACCTAAAGAAATGACTCTAGTATAGAGAGCATTAAGATCAAGCTCTTTCCCACCCACGAAGGGGATCTTCTTAAACGGTGATCTGAAAAGAAAAGATGGACCGTTAACGAAAGAATGTCCTATTGGGAGGACCAAACTATCCCCATTTGTAGGTAAACGTGGTTTTAAAGTTGCATTTTGAGGTATAAAAACGCCCCCCTCTCACCCTCTGCTTTGGTGAAACTGCCGCAGCTCGTCCAGGAAAGCCAGTCCTTTCCTTCGATGGTCGGGTTGAATTTTCCCCGTCGAATTTGCCATTTTTTATTAATTAAAAACAGTTAAAACCCCACTCGTACGCTTCCTAAGACACCAAGGATCCCATACTCCGCCGGCGCTCAGTCATTCGCGAAGCTGAGTGTTTAAAAAAAGTTAAAGAAATAAAAGAAAGAGCGACGGCTAGCTTGCTAATAATGACTGATATACACACAGAAAACAGAAGCCGATGTAGCCTACTACAACTTCAAAAAACCAATCCGAATTAGGATCGATTTTGAAGGCGAACTAAAATTGTCATTGTACTAGATGGTAAATGAATTGTTTTGGTTGCAATTGTGTTCGTTTCGGAGTGGTTTGACAGTGTGGTACAGACGCGGCTCCAAGCAATCGCACACACTGTAAAGCGGCAGCGGGATCCAGTTCTCAGACAAAAAGATCCGAAGGCCGAAAGCCGTCGCAGCGCCCCCTACTAGAAACAACGGTACTGCCCTATCCAAAACGGTTTATTAGAACAATAGACAGTGTTTTCTTTTTTAGGGCTCATCTGAAACTTCCCAAACCAGTTTAAACAGAAATGCTTGTTTAAATCTAACACAAAACCAGAATTTTATGGGGATGGTCATTTGTAAATTATTTTATGGTCACAATTTAGAAACTTACAATAGGGTTTATCATTTTGTTAGTATTTTAGGTGTGTTGTTATTTCACAAATGCGACGTTGACTAATTCGTGCTGTAGTGATCTCGTGGCAAATAACGTTATAGCCTACTACTATTTAAATCGTAACGGTGTTTTGTATATAATATTCATAACGGCTAACAAATACATGTCACAGTAGAACTCTGAAATTAATTTCTAATTGTTCCCATATTTGTACAGTAGGAAGAGTTTAAACTCTGCAGGAATTCTTTAAACTTCTGAAGAAAACTATTGTAACCAAAAACTGTTATCCGCGTGCAATAATTAATATAATCTAAAATAAGTGAGGATGGTATTATCGTCTGCGGTGTCAATGTAAAAATCCTAGGTCAAGTTCTCGTCAATCTCATTTATACAGATTCAAATTAAGTGCTCACCATGGAAGCAGCTTTCTTTAGCTACCACGGTCTCTTCGACATTAATTTCTTTGGATCGCATTAAACATTCCAGATGTAAATCACCACTGTTTCCACAATGTAAATAGCTGTGTCTGCATATCTAAAGTAGTAGCAGCAGTAGAGTTAGTAATATAACCGAACAGCAAAGTAGTTTGAGTAGACTACAATCATTGCTGCAATATAATGCAATGTTAACATTTTAAGTGTGGCTATCATTTTAAACGTTGCTATCGTAAATCAGATTTAATTGATAGCTCATAGCAAATATGCACTGATGCAAACGCCACAAAACTACTACAACGAAATATGAAAAAAAGCATACACTGTATCAAGTGGTTTTATGTGCTTCTGTAGCTGACTCATGTATGTCCTTAACAAAACCGAAAACTGTGATACGTCAAAAGCGTCCTTGCGAGCGTCTGCTCGCCCACGTTTATGATCCCACAACCTGTACAATATCTCAATCGCAGGCTTGGTCGCTTAAAGGCAGTTTGGATCCAAGACAGCTTAATAGATTGTACAAATCCTGTTGCAAGTGACAGCGGTGGGATTTATCGAACGCATCACTACTAGGAATGGTTTCCAGTCAGATCCATGTTGACATTGCAGCTTTTCTTATATTCGGGCAAAATTGCGGTGTGTATCCTATTTGTAAACAGATAGCAACAAAAGCACAATGGCTTTATAATGGATAGCTTACTTAGCGCACTCAGCCAACTACAGATACTGACTGTCGCTTCTTCGCAAGGTATTGAAGCTAGGCAGTTGTATATTGTATCGGTAGGCTAATTGTAGCCAACAAGTGTGTGCGGTAACTCCCGTGGTCGGTTACCGCAGAATACTTGGAAGTGGATTGTTTATGCTGGGATAAAATGGAAATTGCTCACGATCCCTTTTTTGTAACTGCCAGGCGGATATCTGCTAGACGGGGTAACCACATTCAACCATTACACGTACCCCTATAGCTGAACTGCATTCTCTCACAAAATGGCGGAACGTCAAACGAGTGGCTAAAGACCCCATTTTGTAGAAGCTGCCAGTTCTAGCGGCTGGTTTAGTATGTCGCTAGCTAGCTCATCTAAAAATGTGAGAATAATATAAATCGAGAATGAAATACAGAATAATTAACAATGGAGATGAGAAACCAATATTGGGAGCAATCGAATGTATTGGATATGTTAAGTACTGGTTAGGTATCACGAGTTCGCACCTTCTCAACATTAAGCAATGCTAACTAGTTAACATTAAGATAGCTAAATTACAAGCGCACGGCGCTGTCTTGCTAACCTTGATAGCAGGCTTGATCATTTAGTTTGTCTTTTTAAGCACAAACGCAGCAGCGTTTGGTTTTGTGTGCTGTCGAGAAACGTTGGACTAAAGAGGCTGGTCTCGTGTATCTTTTTGTCCCCGACAGCGGATGCGTTTACCCACCCTAATCCTAACTCCAGCCATTTTGTATGCAAGGCGGATCGTGCTCCAGGAAAGGCGCTTGCAGGCTGAAACCTCTAGCTAGCTAGCCGGAAAGTTACACCAGCAAGCCTGCGTTTTTGCAGATAGTCTTTAAGTTCCACAATATACACAAGACGTTTCTTATACAGTAAAATATAAGCCTACAATTTCCCACTTCAAAATCTGAACTGATTTGCCTACTTTTCTATCTTTACTGTATCCGTACCTTAGATGTCCTTAAACACATGTGTTTTGTACTAAATGATGAGAAATGATTACTATTGAACAAATTGTATTTTTGAGAAAAACATTTAAAATACAAAAACTATGTGTCTTGAAAAGGAAAGAATTTGATCGAATTATATTCATGGCCTACAACAGGTGCCTAAGTTCGTTCCTGGAGGCCTACTGGCTGTGCAGACTTTTGTTCCAGCCCTTCACTAACACATCTGATTTCATGAATTAACTGCTAATCAAGACAATACATATTAACATCATGTGCGTTAGTGCTGGAATAAAAGCCTGCACACCCAGTAGATCTCCAGGACCAAACGTGGCCACCCCTTGGGCTGTGTATCAAGCCACTCAAAGTTTTTAAAACATTGTCTTAAGTGTAATAATTGGTGACTTTTACTCCTACACTCAAATGTAAGAATAAAGGTGATTTATCAAATTTCTCTTGACTTAAAAACATTCTTAACCTGTCAGGTATTTAAGAGACCTCTGGAGCTCTTTTAACTTGGCTAGAAGTAGGCAAGATCGCACAGTTGCAAAGACAGACGTGCACGCACCTTCCAACACAAGAAGAATGGTTTAGAAATGTTTGATGATGCACAGTTAATCAAACGTTATCACTTAGACCATCAGGGAATCATCTTTGTCACTGATCTTGTGTGGGATGTAATATAACCAGCAACTTTGAGAAGTAGCGCAGTTACAGCAGTGATGCAAGTTATTTTAACACTGCGCTTCCTAGTCACAGGGAAAATGTATGTAATGCTGATGATTTTGGACCATCACAATCCATCATCAGCAGGGTAGTGGCAAAAACTGACAGCCCTTGCAGCACCTGACATAGTTCAGAGGTTTGTGGAATTTCCAACCTCCTCTCAGTTAATGTGCTGCATTTATGCGTCTGCGTTGATGACACCCACATCCGTATCATTGCTCTAAGCTTAGATGAAAACGCTTTTGTGAACAGAAAGAGGTACCACAGCATCAACACACAGGTAGTGTTTGATGTATATTACATCTTACATTTTAGATGTTGTTTCCAAGTGGCCAGGATCTACCCATGATGCACGCGTCCTGAATGAGAGTGGATTGAAACAGCTGTTAGACAGGAACTTTGTTCCACCCGGGTGCCACCTCATTGGAGATAAAGGGTACCCACAACAACACTGGCTTCTTACACCATTCCCAAGATCACAACCAGGGACCCAACAAAATTATAACAGGTACAAATTGGCAGTGGCAAGTGGGGGCTCAGGGAGCAGGGTGTCCAGGCCTGCTGCCGGAGAGGGAATGCCAGATGGGCCTGGAAGCAGTGGTGTTGCAGCTGGGAGTTCCTCTACAGGCAGCTCATGAGGGGACGGGATGGCGCTTTTGTCTGCATTACTCAAAAACAGATTTAATTTTGTTACGTTTTTTTATTCTTGTGAATATGCATTTATATCAATACAATTATTTAGAGTATTGAGCTACGATTCTTTAATAATTGAGTACCAACCTTAATACGATCTGCAGTTTGAGCAGTCCAGCATCCTGACAGTCGCCCACTCCACGGATTGTGGAATTTGCTTCGAGGATGCGGAGCACTATCTCTGCCACTGCACTTAAAGGTTTAACTACAATAAAATAATTGTAGCTCAATAGTCAAAGATAATTTATGAATAAAGCATATATAACTAAATTACATAATGCATATAAAACTATGTCAGGTGCTACAAGGGCTGTCACAGTTTTTGCCACTACCCTACTGATGGTGGATTGTGATGGTCCCAAATCATCAGCATTGCATAATTGCAATAATAATTTTCCCCGTGGTTAGGAAGCACAGTATTCAAATAACTTGCATCTCTGCCGTAACTGTGCTACTTCCCAAAGTTGCTGGCGATGTTACATCCTGCATAAGATCAGTGACAAAGATGATTCCCTGACAACTATGCATCACCAAACATTTCTAAAACATTCTTCCTGTCTTGGAAGGTGCGTGCACGTCTCCGTCTTTGCAACTGTGCTGTCTTGCCTACTCCTAGCCAGGTTAAGAGCGCTAGAGGTCTCTTAAATACTTGACAGTTTAAGAGTACTTTTATGTCAAGAGAAAATGTATAAGTCACCTTTATTCTTAAATTTGAGTGTAGGAGTAAAAGCTATTATAACACTTAAGTTGTTACGCTTCTTATTCTTCATGTAGAGTTAATGGCAGATTATAATGCTTTTAAGCGTATTGCTGCCACCCACAGGTCAGTTGGAATCACACTGAAAAGAGAGGACTCAGTTTGCACCCTACCATACAAGGCAGTGTAAGCAACGAAAGGAATTTCATGACTACTATCTTTGTTGGGTCCAAGGATGGTAATTAATGAGAAGGTGGTTACACCAACATCTGCTAGAGAGCAGAACACATCATTTTCTCTCTCTGCTGTAGTTTTCACACTCTAAAAGTACATGAGGAACTCTTTCTGGTACAAATACAAATGCTTTCCTCTAATTTCTGAATCCCACTTCCCTTGCCAGCTTCGGCCCAAGTCCTCAGCTGTCCTGCTCTTAAACTCTGTTATGCCTAGAGGAATGGACGCTGCTATTTCTGATCTTAAACAGGTTTCTGCAGCCCTATCTGCCATTTCATTGTCCTTAACGCTCACATGCGCTGGCATCTACACTAAACCCATTGGTAACCTGCCTTATGTATTCTATGTCAAAGCAACATCAGATCCAAAAACATCATATCAGGATGCGACCCCTCAGTATATACAATATATAGCAATTCCACTCCAGTCACATATGCCTTTCAGCTATGCCAGTGGTCTGCCAATGCGTGGCCTTGGGCATTTTCATAAGTTGTGTGCCCGCGGAGCTCTCTATTACAGTCCTCATGTCGCAAAAAAAATAAATAAAATTATTCTAATTTTTTCAAATGAATCTATCCCTGTTGTAAATGCGTTCATGTGTCAACCCTGACATTTCCTGGATGGAACGGTCACAGACCCTTTCAACTAGCCTTCAAAATTTACAGTTTGTATATCGAGGAAGTTTATATCTTTGCTACAACAATTCGAATTCAGTTATTAATCATGTCCATGAACAGAAACATCTTATTGGTAAAATATTTTCATGCAACACTGTGGATGTGCTGTACAGTTACAGTGAAGTGAAGTTCATTAGTAGCTAAGAATAGTATAGCTGTATCCAGCCTGATTATAGACATCTTGCCAAATAAGGTAGGCTGCCATTTACTCATTCATAAGCCTTGTTTATTGTCAAGATTGGCACTAATGGTCTCTAGCACTATCAGACTCAATCCATATTTCAGCTCTTCAATAAGAATAGAATACCTATGCTGGTGGTAAAACCAACATATCCTTATACGTATATCTATTACTTACTTTCATCACAAAAGGAGGGGAAATGGTCTCAATAATGATCTCTTTGGCAGCAAAGTCTTTGTTACAAAGTAAACTGAAATGTTCCTCCTGGAAATAATGTAACACTGTGGTGTTGTAGGCTACAGTTAACTGGCGGAATATTTTGTGGGAATTTGCATGTTTTCATACAATGTTTACATTAATAAGCTAAATAACTACTGTAAAATACCCCTATGGCGTCTGTTATTTGGTTATTTGATTATTAGTGATTTTGCTTGTATGCTCGCTGCTGCTCAGTCCACTAGATGCCACCAACAACCTAAATACATTGACCCTGCAATAGTCAATGCGCATTTCCACTCAATCTGCAACGTTTTGGTAGTCAGTGGTCTAATGACGCAACAATCACCTCTCTATTGCTTTGATTAATTTGTTTTAAAAATGTATTTCTGTGGACCCCTGAGCTATACCAAGAGGGTCCACCTCACAGCCCCCGGTCTACACTGTCTCCAAGATCACAAGATCAACCTCAACATCAGGCAAAAACTAGGAAGGAACAGGAAGCCAAAATGTGTAATGTCAAATGTGCCAACCTCTCTACCTTAGTCAAGATCAAACTCAAACTCAAGCACAGTCCTGCAACTGATTTAAAAACATTCCCTCAATGATGAGCAGTGAACTCCCAGCAGTTATCAAGCATATCAGATGCAGGACATCTACTAACTCTGCCCAATAACTCCACCAAACTGCATGTGAAAGGGCTCTTCACCCACCAACACTATCTATGAACATATAATAATGAATTATTTGATGTTTATATTACTGTATAAGTAAAGTCTTGACACAAGATAAATTAAACAGTATCACCATAACAACTCATGTATTTGTGTATCTGAGTTCTGTGAAGCTACATAGTCATATAGTTACATCATATACTAAATCCAATCCAATTCAATTAAATAAATCTTTATTGTCCCCTAGGCGCAATTTGTTTGCAGCAAGGTTAAAAAAACAAACACAACGCACAGTAAAACAAATCGTATAAAAACAACAATAAACACGGGAAGGAATTACAAAAAATAGAGACAGCATAACTGGGCCGCCTATGTAGCAATCCTATCAATAAAACAATGCATAAATAAATAATATATGATATACAGTAAGTAAGTAAGTACATCATCAGCAGCAGCAACAACAACATGGTGTATCCACATACTATCTTAGGTTTGCATTAATAGCAGTGATTGCTTTAGGGATGAAAGTGCTTTGCAATCATACGCTTTTAAACCTAGGCATTTGATACCTGCGCCCAGAGGGGAGCAACTGAAACTCAGCATACAGAGGATGGCACTAGTCATCCAATATACTGGTGGCTTTACGCATGATATGCTTATCGTATAAAGTGGAGAGACTCAGCTGTTCGACCCCAGTAATTTTAGAACACATTTTAAGAATTCTCTGTAGTTGAGATTTGCACTAAACATTGAGGTTACCATACCAGCAAATCATTGAGAACATTAAAATGGATTCAATAAAGGATCTATAGAAGAGGGTTAAAACCGTTTTGACCACATAAAAAGTGTTCAATTTACGCCATAAGAACAGACGTTGTTGAGCTTTGGCATTGATGGCATTTGCCTTGCAGCGCAGTTTGTCATTGATAATCGTGCCAAGATATTTGTCGCTGGAGACAAACTCAACTGTTTTTCCCTCGATCAGTGTCTGCACTGGTTCCCCTTTACTTCTCCTAAAGTCAACAACCACATCTTTTGTCTTTTGAACATTCACCTCGAGAGACGAGGATTAGCACCAGGATAAAATGTTGTCATCAACTTGGCCATGTTCATTTTCTTTATCATGGAGTAGACTAACGTGTACAGAATCATCAATTTAATGGCATGTCTATTCTCATGCTGACTCCTGTGTACAGGATGTGTACAGGATGTACAGTAAAGGGGAGAGGACACACCCTTGGGGGGAGCCAGTGGAGGAAAGGTGCTCATCAGATAAAACTCTGTTAAGATAAAACTTTTATTGAGCTCTGTTCAATAAAAAATCTAAAAGCCAACCCACCAGTTTAAAATCCAGGTTAGGGCGGCGGATGGCATAGCGGTCTAACACGCCACACTTTGGCTGGTACGGTGTGGTGTGCGCTGCCTGTCAGGGACGCGGTTCGAAACCCGCGTCTCTACCAGACCAGCCCTGGTTGTCAGCCCCGATCGGAGGCGGCATTTGGCTGTCTGCCTCCGGGGGAGGGGGAGGGTGAGCCGGCATGAGTCTGTCGAGGAGCAGGTAAAGGCGTCCTTGGTAAAATTCTGTCTCGGAAGAGGAAAAAGTGTCTCGACCCGGAGGAGGGGCGGCGGACTCGTGGGGGAGGGGAATTGAGATAAATAGAGGGTATAATTGGCAACCAAATTGGGAGAAAAAACAGGACAAATTTTGAAATTAATTTAAATTAAAATCCAGGTTAAAATAGGACAGCAATTTATCAGCTAAAACGTGGGTACTAAACGCAGAGGAGAAATCAATTAATAGTAGACGGGCGTGTGTTTTACCCTCTTCCAGATGCGTGCTGGATCCAACATATGTTCCGTTTTTGCCATGATGGATTTCACTTTTTTTAGAAACCCTTCATCACTAAAGAGGTGAGAGCTACCGGCCTAAATTCATTCATTTCTTTAAGATTCTTCTTTTTTGCAATTGGTGCCACTGTAGCCCTTTTCCATACCTTGGGCACTATTTGTATATTGAGGGACGTTTGAAAAATAAAGTGTATTATGTCACACAACTTGGTGGAACATGATTTTAGGACGTGACCACTCACCCTGGGCCAGGACTCTTTATGATTTGAGTGGTCACATTCTCATAACGGAGCTTTGTTCAATGGTGAGTTAATCATTATTGTTGCCTAACCTAGATCTAATGTCACAATCCTCTTTAAAATCATTTACATCAAACCTCATAAAAAAGTAATTGAGCCCATTCGCCAAGTCTTCACTTATTAAAAGTGCCAGCCCTGCCATAGATTTAATCCCTTTCCAAGTGGACCTTACACTACCAGTGGTAAATTGATCCTCCACTTTCTTTTTATAATTCATTTTGGTCTTCTAAATTTCACGTTTCACCTCTCAATTAGCCTCCTTCATTTCCTCCCTGCTGCCCTGATAAAATGCCCGTTAATGTCCACACAAGTTAATGTCCAAATAAGTCCCAATCAGTGCATTCAAAGCACCTTTGCAAGCTTTGCACAATCTAATCGGTCCATTTCTGGACTGACCTGGTCTCCACTTTCTCCCTCTTTAGAACCGACAGCAAGAGGAGGACTGCATTATGGTCTGCAAACCTTATTGGGGGTCTTGGGAATGCCTTGTATGCATTAGGAATGGGCCCATAACAGAGATCGAGAGTTTTGTTCATTCGTATGGGGCAGTCTATATACTGGGGGGAATTGAGAGATTTGTCCAGGGTGCATTTGTTGAAGTCCTCAAGAACGAGGTGAGGTGCGTCTGGGGAGTGATTGGTACCTATGCACCACGGAAGCTGAGGAACGATTGTAGGGATTTTCTCACATGGCTGTCATCTAACATTGATTATAGTCATAGACATTTAGTCACAAACATGACTGGACTAGCCTAGTTTTCTTATGCTCCTTATATTTGTTTAATTGAGCCATCTTTGTGTAGTTTTGACAAATTAAAATCCAGACAACTGCTAGCCAGATTAACATCGAAAGTTATCATTAGAACTGGCTAGCTAGTTAGCACAGTGTGTGGGATCACACAGCTCAATGAAATGGAGGTTGAGACTGCAAAGGAAAAAATGAATATCAGTGAAACTCACTCGTATGCTTGCAAAGGAGCTGAGGGTGGTGTGTGTGACTCTGGCCAAGCACTCTATCCAAAGGTGGCCCATTAAAAAAATCCAAGAATGAGTCTGAGTCATTGTTAAGTGAGCTACAGGACAATATGATCTGCATCCTGACAGCTAAAATGAATGAAAGGACAGATCAATGCGACAAAATGGTGAGAACGATTTGAAGAAGGAGAACACCGAGTTCAAATCCAAATGTGGACAGATGGAACAGAAAGTGAAAGAAACTGACCACTACAGCCGAAGACCCAACTTGCATTTGTATGGTGTTCCTGAGCGAGCTGACGAGAACATCATAGCCAAGGTGAAGGATATATGCAGAGCCTCTCTTCCCGAAGGAGAACGGAGTGTGGTTGTTGCAGCTATTGATGTGGTTCACCGACTGGGAAGACACAGAGGTAGATCAGGGGAGAACCAGACACAGTGGCCAGCGATCATGAGGTGCATCTCCCGAACAGCGAGGGACATGATGTGGAAAGGCTTAAAGAAGAATGATCATCTGACGGCCAACCACCTGTGATTCAATGAAGACCTGACAACTTTTTACAAGGACATTTGGAATCGCCTGTGGCCTAAGGTGGATAAGGCGAGGAACAAGATATTTTGTGGGAAACAAGGCATTTGTAGATAATAAATAAATTCACGCAGACTAGGCTGTTTTGAAACTGTTAAGAGTGTTTATGCCTGGGCTAATTTCAAGCGGACAATTTGGATTTAGGCTACTCTAAGTTATTGCAAGTTATAATTAGCCTATTTTTCTTTCTTTCCGGTGAGAATGATAATGTTGAAAGAAACCCGTTATTTGTTGTTAGTTCTAAAAGCTATATAATCACTGCACAGTGAATGTCAATTTCAGTTTTTTCTATTAATGCCAGAGGTATACGCAATCAGTTGAAGAAAAAATCTTTATTGTTATATTGTAAGGGTAAAAGTGACAACTTTTATTTGATTCAGGAATCTCACGTATGTGTATCAGATGCAACATTTTGGAGGAGCCAATGGGGGAATGTCTGGTTTTCTTATGGTAGTAATCGATCAGCAGGGGTTGCTATATTAAAAGGGACCTTTGGCATGTACTGAGTCATGAGGCAAACAATGCAGGTAGATAGATTATTTTACTGGTGGATTAACTATACTCAATTCATTCTTGTGAATACCTATGCACCAATAGCAGGCAGTGCAATTACACCTTATTTTTGAATATTGAGGTAAAAGTGAACCAACTTATTTGTAACTTTTTTAGCTAAAGTCATATGGGGTGGTGATTTTAACACAGTGCTAAATGAAACTTTAGACAGATGTCCTCCTAAAAATAATGATTCAATATGTGAATTAAGAATATGTTTATCTTAGATGTTTTTAGACATAAAAATCCTGACAAATGGTTGTATGCATGGAATAATAATGACAGTCAGTCTCATATTGATTTTTGGCTGATATCTGAAGATATAGAAGATAAAGTTGAAAGTGTATTGATCGAACCATCTGTGTTGACTGTTCACAAAGGTATATCTATCACAATTAACATGCAGGGTTCATCCAAATCAATAGGGGTTATTGGAAGTTGAACAAAATGTTATGAGAAAATGAGATGTTTGAGATTTAGAGGAATTTAAATATCTCAATGGGGAAAATGATTGCGCAGGCAAAAAGGGAAAAAGAATGCAGAATTATTAAAAGAATACTAGATTTATCTATAAAAGTGGATTTATCTCCTCAGGGATTACTGGAATTGTTCTCATTACAACTGGAATTGGATCATATCTATGAAGAAAAGGCAAGAGGAGCTTTTATAAGGTCACGACATAAATGGTTGGAACAAGGAGAGAAAACGCAAAATATTTCTTTAATCTAGAAAAAATGAATTTTGAGCTATCCTCGGTATGTAAATTGATGATCAATAACACCATTAGTGAGGATTCTGTAGAAATATCTAGTTATGTGGCCCAATTTTATCAGACATTATATACATCTGCTCCATCTAATTCTAATGCAGACTCTTTTCTAGATTATGTTTCCAATAATGTTCGAAGAATAGATGAAGATTTTAAAGCAGTATGTGATGATGAACTAAAGATCGATTAAGTCAAAGAATGCATAAAATGGCTTAAAGATAATCGATCACCAGGGAATGATGGTCTTACGAGTGAGTTTATAAAACATTTCGTGACAACCTGGCTGTGGCACGGGAGCCGGTGGGCCTGTACCCCGGACAGCTCCCCAGGCCCCAGGAGAAGCGACGAAAGAGGAGACAACATTCCACAGCAAGGCAGCTGTCCAGTGCTGAACCGGGGAGACAGCTGCAGCCAATCTCTCAATCAGGCAGCTGTCTCCCATTTTGTAATCAGAGGTCACTGCATAAAGGGAGAGACAAATGCAGCCTTGAGGAGAAGCGTCAGAACCGAGCTGGCCGACATTACGGTTCTCCCTGTTGTTCTCCCTGTTGTTCTCCCTGTTGTTCTCCCTGTTGTTCTCCCTGTTGTTCTCTCTTGTTCTCTCTCTTGTTCTCTCTTCCATTCTCTCTCCTGTTCTCTCTCCCATTCTCTCTCCCCCACAGACATGGATGCCTCCTCCAGCCACCTTGCTGGTGCCAACTGGGATGCCTGGCCCGAGGATGGCGCAGCCTCACTCCCCAACCCAATCCAGCCCACGAGGATTAGCCACGGAGACGGAGCGGACCTGATTGCCTGGGACGAGAGCAGTCCTGGGACTTAGGAATTGAGTTGGACATTTTTCTTTGATATCGTGCGACAATGTTATCTTTTTGGCTGCATTTTATTTTCTGTAAGTAAATACTTCTTGTTCGATTGGTCTTGTACCTTGAATCTGGATGAATCTGTCTCACTCTGATCTGTTGGCCATGCCTTCCCCAGTCGTGCGACACTGGCCCCCTTTATAGTCTCAATGTTTCAAGAGTCTACTGGTAATGGGGAATTACCAGCATCTTCAAAGCAGGGCGTAATTACTTTGATACGAAAACCAAACAAAGACAGCCTTTATATAGAGAATTTGGGATCTATAAGTCTTTTGAATAATGATGCCAAATTATTTGCTTTAGTATTTGCTAAAGGGCTTAAACTAGTGTTAGATGATATTATTGACGAAGAACAATCTGGCTTTATGCGTGGAAGAAATATTAGTAATAATATCTGATTTAATTTTGGATATGGTTGATAACTTTATATTTGCATTTGACACTGTTGAGCATGGGTTTATGTTTAAAGCTATATTTTGTGGGGGATTTGGACATAATTTTTGGAAGAAGTCCAAACATTATATAGTGGATGTACAAACTCTGTCAAATTAGTGCATGGAACTTCACAGAGATTTGACATTGGTCGCGGAATAAGACAAGGCTGTCCAATTTTTATTTTTATTGGTGACCCAAATTATGCCTCTTCATATATAAAAAAATGTTTTTTTCAAGACGTAGCTACTTTACATTTAATTTAAGATATGTCAATTAGCAGATGACACCACAATATGTTTCAGAGATATGAATGAGGTTAATAAGGTGGTTGATTGTATTCAAGAGTTTATCTTGGTTTCAGTTCTGAAAATGAATATAAATAAATCAGTTTTATGACCACTTAAGGACTGTATCCTGCAGGAGGCATGTGGTGTTCCAATTAAAGACACTGACATATTTTGGGATTGTAATATGTAAAGATGAAGAAAGGCACAGTGATTTGAACTTTAATCCAATTATTGAAAAAAAATTAAGAGGTCTATCAGTATTTGAGAGGACTAAAAGGAGGAATAAACCTCACTATTTAAAAATATATATTCTTTGCAATACTAGAGATAATGGAGGTCTTGAGGTTTTGGATTTTGAGACATTGAATATCACATTTAAGGTGAATTGGATTATTAAATACTTACAGAACCAAGTATCTTTTTTGACTTGGTGGGTGGCCTTGAATTTCTGTTAAAATGTAATTATGATGTAGAAAAGATACTGTTAAATTGGCTAACTTTCATAGACAGGCTTGTCTGGCTTGGACTTTGGCATACAAACATATTTTTTCTCCACAAAAATACTTCGTATGGAATAACAAGCATATACAGTTTTACAATAAATCACTTTTCTTTTGTTGATGGTTTGAAAAACCATTGTTTTGGTTGGACAGCTATTGAATAATTGAAGGGATAATATTTTTAGTGGTAGCATAAATATTCTAAAAGATAAACGTGAAAATAAGGAAATTAGAAAATGTATTACTGAGGTCACTTTTCCCCAGCAAGATTGTTTTGGCCCTCAATTTCTGGTGATCTGAATTGGTGTAAAAAATCTCCAACAAATACTGTATTGATAATAAGAGAAGATAAGAGTCTTTCAAGATATTGCATAGAATATATCCTATTAAACATGTTTTTCAACAATTCAAGTTGAATATTGAATAATCTTGTGAGTTCTGTGGATTGGAAAAAGAAACATTTTTTCATTTGTGTTATCATTGTATTTACAGTAGAATATTTTGGATTGATGTGCAGCATTATATAAGGAGAACAACTAGGCATGTTGTGGAGATCTATGGCAATGATATTATGCTTTACTTCAGGAATGACAAGATAGAGAATTGTATTATGTTAATTAATACAATTATTGATAAGTATGGGGAAATTCCACATCCATATGAAAAAATGGAAAAGCCTAATTATTTTCATTTTGTAAATGTCTTAATTCAGTATGGCATTACTTTAAGTAAAGTCTTTTGTTGTTTTTTAAAAGGATGGACATATACAACAGATATGCATAGTTGTGGAAATTCCCGGGGGAGATAAAATGGTCACAGGGATATTGTCAGTAAATCCACATCAGGGGTACAAAGCCTTTCCCTTACAATCACGGTTGTATACCAGCGGCTATTGATATACAAACCGTGTTTTGCCTGTAATCGCCGGGTCTCGGTCCGTGCGTAAGGGCCCAGAACCAGGTTGGAGTCATGATCCCTGTCACTCAACCAGGTTTCCGTAAAGGCTTCCTTATATTGCATGCTTCCCTATATTTCCGAAGGAAGCGCACGTTTGATTGAACTTCATCCATCTTATTCTGGAGGATTAAATGTTAGTGAGGATCACCATGGGGAGTGGGATTCGGGTAAGATGCTGTTTCCTTGATCTCAGTTGAATGCCTACTCTTTTCCCTCTCTTCCTTGCTGTCCTTGAGTGTGAATCTCTTAATATATCATCATATACTTATGTCTTATACTTATTGCCCACAGCTGGAGATTCAATGATTTTAATCTTGAGTTGAGTTCATGTAGACCTGCCTGATTTAAAGGCATTTGCAGAAACCAAAAATATTGTGCTCACATAACTGCTCACATTTTTATTCTTATCTTATAACATGTGCAACTCTTTTCCTGGTAATAGAGGTAGAGGAAAAGAAAAGGTCACATAGATGCTCAGCGTTAATGAAATTTAAAAAATCAACTATGTCTATTCTTTCTTTGAAATATTTCTTCCTTTTCATTTTTCACCAAAAAATGTTTGTTGAATTTTGGTAATGGAGGTACCACACATTCAATTCTAAAAATAGATTTACCCTTTAAAGTAATGTCCAATCATTAACTAAATGATGACATCTGCTGTAGAAATAAGGGAAAAACTTGCCTCACAGTCATGCTTGATGTTGTACAAAATAACACTATGTTTAAACCATCATACCTTATGATACTGTAGCATCCAGTTACATATTTGCAAATTATGGTGGAAAATAATTTGCAGTGTGCTCCATAAACTACAAAAATCCTTTCTCCTTTCTCAAAGAGTTGTCAAAGGACACCAGAAACAAAATATATAGTACTGAATCTGCAATAGGTGAGCTGAAATCAACTGTGGGAGCAATTCTTTGGAATACAAGACCACTGGCCCTTAGGTAGACACCCCGTGGGGTCAAAAGTCTGAGTTTATCTAAATGTGCCATGGTGCAGAAGGGTTCCACCTGCTCAGAAGAGGATTGGGAGAATGCCTAGACAACAAAAAGATGCTCGTGTTTGGAGGAGAAAGAATGTATTCCATAAAATGACATTTTAAAGGAAAGAATGAATGGGGTCCTATATGAAGATGAAACGTGGCTGGGTCTTTCAGCAGTGGCTTCGTAAGAAGCAAGATAACATTTCCCCCATAAAAATATAATTGCCCAGCGACAGCCCCAAAACATCATGTCACTGCATGGAGGAATTACCAGCAACAAGGGCTATGTACAAAGGGTATATAACAAAGTTTTACCTACCACCATAATTTGCAAATAAATTCTTTTACAATGTGATTTTCGATGTCCAGTTTTTTTGGGGGGGTTGCCAATTTTGATTTTCATTTGATTTTTAATATACATTTATTTCATTGAGCGATTGTTGAGCAAAATCAAATAGGCAACGTGCAGGGACTGATGCTATGAGGAGAAGAGTTTGTAAGGTAAGGAAAATGACTTATGCACATTACTAAAGTTTTAATACAGAAACAAATGCACGTCCATACCACCTCAAGTTTGTATAGAGCAGCCTCAAATGGATCCTTTAACAAATAGCAATACCAACGGCCAAAACTAGATTACAAGAACAAGAACAGATTTTTGTAATACATCATTATGTATAAAACATTGGGACACATCAGTGGCATAACTACCCATGCAGATGTTTTTTTAAAAGCTGAACATCGGCTGATTCTTTGCACCTTCAAGTTATGTAGTCAGTATTGGGCGTGGGGATCATGTGATGGCAAGTATGTACACTTGGATGGATGCTGCTGCTACCTGAATTTCCCTTTTGGGATAATATAGTTGAACCTGACCTTGAACATGAACATGGGTCTGGATTACATATCTTAAAACCCCACTTTTTGGACCATCTGTCCAATACCCCAAGAGCACCCTGAAGCTTATAACAAACTGCATGTTTATTCCTCTTTCACAATGAACCATCATCTGCATATAATGAAAACCTCACACTCACCTGTGGTGTTTCATTGTCAATCCCCACTGAATCACAAAACGCTCCCCCAGCCTGAACCTGGATTGCCCTCTCTGATCACGTATCTTGTTATATATATGGCCTCTCACACTGTAGGAAAATAACTTCAGAAGTACCCTCCCTCCGCAGCCTGTCATAAGGCTTTTCTATATCTAAAAATACTGAAACAAGAACCTCCTTCTTTGCAAATGCCTTCCTAATATCCCCATCCAGCGCTAAAACATTATCCGTAGTTAACCTACCCTTCCGATAAATCTCACAATTTTACATCATTATTGGTGGCAAAAATACCCATTGGGAATAAGCTTTGGAAAGTTTTGCTCCTCCTACTATCCTGCATGGAGATCATTTTCTCTTCTTCAATCGCACCAGAAGTAACCATATATCTCAAACATCTCATTAGTGACCACCACACTCTGTTTCTTGAATTATTTCCACAATTTATATATTCCACAATATTACACCAATTCTTTTAGAAAATAAAGGAATTTTCTGAATTTCTCATCTCTTGATTTTAATTAATTTCCATTCATCATTCCCGACTGCTGCAAAGTCATGCCCAGACTAAGCACTCGGGCTGCCCTGTCCAGGCTGCCCCACCACTGTAGTACTATCAGTAGTAGTAGGCTGCCTGCTGTGTGTCACACACAGATCTCGCTGTCCATCTTGTGCTTTTAGCCATTGCTACACTGCGCCATGGCTCAAAGGTCTGACAATGACAAACTCCACCGACAAAACATACATTTTCCCTTGTGAGCTAAATTAAATTAAATACCCTCTCCACAGCAAAGATGTCAAACAGGAATCTAAGGACACATGTCAAGGTGAGTGTGTCTAACCAAGTTAGCTGAGTTTAGATGATTTTGAATGATTCTGGCTAGGTTAGGTTAGATAGCTAGCATTAGCATTAGCCTATATTAGCCAATGATAACCTTACTACCTAGCTAGTTAGCTTCATGTCTTCATGTTGTCAGATGACTTTATAAACTATTATGCAAAAAATCTCAGCATTTTTTAAATGAACTACTTATTTGTAAATCACTAGTGAGGCCCGAGTGTTATGCACAGGGATTTAGGGGTTTAGCAAGCTAGCTATAAAAAAAAGGTTTAGGAAATGGGTGACATTTTGACGTATAAGATAAATGTCAGTAAACAGAGAGTATCAGTAAGCATCATCTCCTGAATTTTGTGGCAGCAGCATATACTTATTAGCTTTTAAATAGTTTTAACAGCACATAATTGCTTAAAATTTCATGAGATGGTGCTTACTGATGGAGAGCAAAATGCCACCCTTCTGAACATATGTTTGCAATTTCTTGAAATCCCTTTGGAAAATAAATGATGAGGTTTTTCATGTATGAACCAGGTTTAGGACTACAGCATGACAACATACTGTATTTTAGCACTCTATTCTAATCTTAATATGTTTTATTTTTCGAGAAAGCATCCATCCAATTGTGAGGAAATGAAAAAACTGCAGCAAGAGTTCCAGAAAAGAATACGACCATCTCCAGAGGATGAGGCTGGATCGTCAAGCATGCAGCAACATACAGCAGCACAATACTTCACAAGGCCAGCCAGTACAAACCTTCTAAATGATCCTGGAGATGAGGAGTATCACTCACCACAACACCAGAGATGTGCTAGTCACACACTGAACCTTGTGGCAACCAAAGATGCAGAAGAGGCTGCAGAAACTTCCGAGCCATTCAGAAAAATATCTATATTGACCATGGGGAAGTGTCAAGTCCTCTGGAACAAGTAGAGCCATACCACGCAAGCATCAGACATCATCCAAGAAGTACTTGGAGGCCAGCTGATCATTCCTATTGGACCGTGCTGGAACTCCACCTGCCATGCCCTGGAGAGACTGAAGAGTAGCACCACAGGGGAGGACCTGCTGGATGACGTATGCAGAAGACTTGAGCTACCTTGTCTCAAACAAGCGGAGAATACATACAGTGCCCTCCAGAATTATTGGCACCCTTGGTGAAGATGAGCAAAAAGGGCTTTGAAAAAATGTGTTTGTTGTTCATCAGCTTGATTTTACATTCAAAATATAACAATGTTACCTTTGATTGAAGTACAATTATTCAAAGAAAAAAACATCCTTTTAGGATTTTTACAGCTTTGCTAGCGCTGTAGCTCAAATTCTTCCAGTGTGAAGTACTTGGTAGCTTGTAAAAGTCTAATTTCAGAGTAGCTTCCCCAACACTGCCATGTTCTACATGTCCACTACATAAAATTATCATCTTTTTCATCTCCAGAAGCACTTGTGATGTGGCACTCAACATTTTACCTGTTTTACCTGTTTGCCAGGTGACCTGCCCTCTGGCCACTGTACATATTGTATTATTTTTCCCTTATATTATGTACTCATATTTTAATATAAGTTTATTTTAATATTGATACATTTTCCTGTTGATACAGTTTTATATTATATAAAATAAAATTATATTTAATTTTTTTTTATATAATTAGAAAGTGTAACACCATATTAGTCTCTGATAGAACTTCTAGTAGAACCAGAAGTAGTACTGCAATTACCAACTACAACCACTGGAGGGGATTACCGCACAATACATTATTTGCAGTGTAAAAATATGTTTAATTTTGGCCATTTATGTTTGAACAATCTATGTTGTATAAAATACATTATTCAATAAATATAAAATATTTTATACAACACAAAAGCGGCAATGTTTTTTTTGAAGTTATAATAATAAAAACAACAATAGAAATAGTTATGAGGAAACTTCATAACATAAGCTTTGGGTTATAAATTACTCAACAATTAGTTATTGAAATAACCCAATCCATTGAGTAAAACCCCTGACTTAACACATTGGGTTACAATAACCCAATGCTGGGTCAAGGCTATAGCAATCAAGCGTTGGGTTACTCATTGAATTATTTTTAACCCAGCAATTTTTTGTGAGCATGAAGCAATATTGACACACTGTTGAAATGTTACCTTTTCTCAATGGTCATATTTCCATCTCCACCAACAGTGTTACAATATCAGAATGTTTCAAACTAGCCAACGTTCACCTTTTTATACACTCTTTTTAAATAGTTCTGCATATGGGGTGTAGGACAAATGTGTAGGTTATTTCCATGAAATGATAGTTGACAATATAGGCTACCATTATTGCCATTTTATTCATACGTTGAACATTAAATGCAATCATTAAACAAACATATGAAATATTAAATGTTGAGAAATAACCTAGCAACAAGTATCCAGTCTAGCAGAATACAATACATTTATATTGTTTGGGTTCCATTTGAGCGAATCATGTAATAGTCATGAATTGGAGTCTGACAACAACTATCCATAACACTTGTGGCAAAAAACAAAACCCTCATGAAGAACCTTTTTTCAAGACTGCTGGCTTTAAATAGGACGTTTGCTTCTATAATGCTTATTATCATTATTATTATTCATTATTAGTACTATGTACTATGTACATAATACTATGTACATATGTACAGGAAGGATCAATTCTCGGACCGGCAGTCATACTGTTTGTGTCTCAACAAATATCATCCTGTTCGTCCAGATTCTGCAGGAGCTGACAGCTGAAGTGAGCCAGTTCCTGTTCCAGTTCAGTGGAAAACCGTGAGGATATTTTTAAGTTTAACTGAAACTGCGCGAGAGACAGCCTTTCAGTCTCTGAGGAGAAAAGGCATACAGCACAGGTATTATATGAGCTTATACATTTTTTCTATAAACATCCAAATAAATGTCCACTCTTAATTTTCTGATCAAGTTAACTGATAAGCGGAGATAGCCTACAGTCATGGTAAAAATATTGGCACCCATGCACGTTTAAAAAAACAACTCAATTTTCTCAAAAATAAGTAGAAATTTACAAAAGTATTTGGTCTCCACAATTATTTATTTCACTGTTAATAATACAGAAACTTTGTTTTTGATTCAGAACTTAATATATCCTTTTAAATCATAAAATAAACAGAAATGGCATTGACAAAATTATTGATTATTGATTATTCATATTTGGTAGCACAGCCTTTGGAGAAAATAACTGCAATCAAGCACTTCCTATAGCCATTAATGAGATTCCTACACCTCTCTACTGGCAGTTTAGCCTACTCTTCTTTTGCAAACTGCTCCAGTTCTCTCAGATTTGAAGGGTGCCATCTCTCAACTGCTGTTTTCAGATCTCTCCACAGGTGTTCAATTGGATTGAGATCAGGACTTATTTCTGGCCACTCTAGAACAGTCCAACGTATTCTCTTGAACCATTCCTGGGTGCTTTTGGATGTGTGTTTTGTGTCATTGTCCTGCTGGAGGGCCTATGACTTTCAACTGACACCAAGTGTTCTGACAGCACATTTTGCTCTAAAATGCCTTGGTAATCCTCTGATTTCATGCCCTTAATACGTTCAAGGCGTCCCCCCCGATCATCAATTGGAGGGATGGACATTTGTTCCGTACCAACATTGAAGGAGCAGGTTAATTGTTGCAGTATCTCGGTTTCCCAAACTTTACGATACACCCGTTTGCCCGCCTACTGCTACCCCACAATGCTGCTGCTAGATTGCTCACAGGTAAAAGGCTCATATCACCCCTGTCCTTGCCTCCCTTCATTGGCTACTGCTATAGGATAGATTTTAAAGTTATTTTATTTGTCTATGGAGGCCCCCTGGTAACCTTTGATTACCAATTCAGATCTGCTGATACAATGTAAGTCCAATCAAAAAGTGTTGTCGCGGCCCCTGACCTCTGGAACAGCATCCCCATGTCCATAGCCCCCTCCAAGTCCTTTAAATCTAAGCTCAAAACTCACTTGGTTCCCGACTCAGGGGACTCCTGCCTTGTTTGTTCTGTTCCTTTGTATGTCTGTTGGTTGTTTATTTTCTGTTTATTTTTACCCTTAGTCTACCTGTATTGTAAAGGTTTCTCGTCATGTTAAATGTGCTATATAAATACAATTTGATTGATTGATTGATTGCCCAACAAAAATGACAACACATGACGGAATACTGTATATCAGAAATAGTGTGGATCCCTGGTAACTTTGATTAATTACTTACAATGAAATTAAAAGTGTCCATTGCAACTAGCTAGTTAATAAGGTAAAAGGGGACAGAATGAGCAAACTGACAACAATTCGTTTATTTGAAACAAACAGCCAAATATTTTGAAAGTAAACTTTAACACTTTAAGCCACAGAATGAGCAAACAGAATGAGCAAACTGAAACAATCTGAAACAATCCAGCGCTCAGGACTTCTAGCATGAGCAGCAGGCTAGCCGTAATGGCCCCCGCTGCTTCCAACAACAGCACCCAGCCCGTTGACACCGCCGAGTCTGAGGCAGTCTCTATGAGCAATTTAATTGCAGCGCTGGACAAACAGCGGACTAGTCTCAGGGAAGACATGCATATTCTGATTCAAGACTCGATCAGTCTGTGGGAGAATCAGATCTCAGCCAGGGCCAGTTAGACTGAGTGATCCCAACCACACTTAATACTTCTTAAAAAAACCAATGCCCACAATGCTCTTGTTGGCATAACTAGTTACGCAATACTACTCATACCTCTACCTCCTGGTGCATCAGCAACTGGTTTAGAGAGGGGGGACCAAATACCATTGCAGCGCACGTGGATGAGCATTCTAAATGCACGCTAATGGGTATTGCAAGCACCAGTGAGCAAGCTGCACACAAGACAACGCAAAGCAGAAGCAAAAAAGCCAATGAGCCCAAAAACAAATGACACAGCAAACGTGCAGACAGCAAGCAAGGTAGCATGCGGGCTTACATGGTACAGACCAGCGAAAGCTTAAGCCCCTCCATATAGCCAATGTCACCAAATCAATTTAGCAGCTTGAAGTATGAGCTGAGCTAGCAAACAAAAACTAGGATATGGTTGCACATGTAGGACGAGGACACAAAGTGTTATTGTTATGTTTTGCAACGTTTGTTCTGTTTGTTTTTTGCATTTTATTATTTTCTCATCATTACGGTTCATTCACGTCTGTTTCCCTGTCTGTCTGTGTTCCGTGTTTTTCCATATCCACTCCTCGTCTTTGTTATTGCACTATTCGGGTGATTTCGACTTTACAGGTTTTCTGTTTTCCTATCTCGTTTACTTCCTCCTTTCTTTCTAAACACTGTATACACTACCGTTCAAAAGTTTGGGGTCACCTTCCATCTGGACTATGGCTAATCGGGCACTCCTTCATTCTTCAGCAAGATAACGACCCGAAACACACCTTGAAGTTGTGCAATAACTATCTGGTGAAGGAGGAATGTGAACAACAACTCAAACTAAAGACCTGGCCTGCCCAGTGTCCAGACCTCAATCCCATAGAACTTGTATGGGACAAACTGGAAAGGAAGAGTCAAAGCAAAGCAACCCACAAGTTTCTCTGGGAATTGCTGCAGGATAGCTGGGAAAACATGTCGGGTGATTTCCTGCTAAAACTTATTAACCGAATGGCCACTGTTTGTGAGGCTATTCTCACGCCAAAGGGTGACTATTTTGAGGAATCCAAGATTCAATTTTCAATATAATTTTCTTGAACATTTCTTTGATGTTCATTTTGTTCATTGTTACATGTGTTTTTTGTCATTTTAAAGTATTTACAGAAATGTATACGGTGTAAAGCATTGTCAATTATGAGATAAAAATAGTTTCCAGCAGGTGACCCCAAACTTTTGAACGGTAGTGTATATTAGTTAGATGTAGGCCTATATGGTACTAACCTACTAATCTACTAACATTAGGGATTTAGATTAAGTTACTAACATTACTCATTACTAATTATCTCACGCTTCTATCTACCGCTATCATTCTCTCTCTCGTTGTCCTATCCCTGTACGCTTCTCTCTTTTCGCTTTATCTGCACGCAGTTTCTTTCTATGCGTTCCTCCCCTTCTAACTGTGCACGTGTCTGCCTGCTCTTCCAGGTTGTGTATTTTTAGTGTGTCTATGTGCTTCCCAGTCCGTGTCTTTCGTTTCCCCTCGTTATTGTATTAGTGATCCCTATCGTTCTCATCTGTGTTCTTGCCCTTTTCTCCTCTCAGTCACACCTGATTCCTATTGTGT
The DNA here is from genome assembly GCA_029706075.1 of Aldrovandia affinis. Classification (NCBI taxonomy): domain Eukaryota; kingdom Metazoa; phylum Chordata; class Actinopteri; order Notacanthiformes; family Halosauridae; genus Aldrovandia; species Aldrovandia affinis. The sequence continues at coordinate 5,533,298 of JAINUG010000049.1, forward strand.
TTCCCTTCCCCGCTTGTATTTAAGTTCCGTGTTAGCTTTCATTCATTGTCAGAACGTTGATCATTATTCACTGTGCCAGTTGTTTGTAAGCCAGAGTTTAGTGTATTTTCCGAGACACCCCTTCTGTTTGACTTCGAATTTTGCCTTCCGATTTTGTTTGTTTGCCTTTCTGATTATTTGGTTTTGACTTTTGTATTGCCTTTTTGACTACTCTTTTGGATTTCGATTTTGTACTTTTCCTAACTCTGACTATCGGCTTTTGAACCTTGCCTGATCATTAAACGTTCCTTTACTGCCTTATTCTGGTCTGCGTCTGGGTCCCTGTTCGGTGCCTCAGTTATAGGTAGGGATGTTAATAAAGTGCGTCGTTGGAGCCCTAGGGCAAATTATTAGTCGTTTTAAATTGATCTCTTATAACTGCTATGCGGATTTACCTTTCCTTTAAACCTGACCAATTTTGGATGAAAGTTGGCCTGAAATCGGGGGAAATGAGGTGCACGTTGGTGCAGCTTTTTTTTTTTGAAATTTTTTCCAGAAAACCCTCAGGTTTTAAGAGGTTGTGTAGAATAATTGCTTAGGTTTTAAACGTTTTTGCAGGCATTTTAGGTCTGAATGGGTTAAACCTGACCATGGCAACTTGCTCTTCATAATTAGACTTGCTCTTCATGGCAAATTGCCATTTCACTATGACAAAGACATTAATTCAGCATTAAACCAAGCTCTTTTACAACTGTGCCACAGGTGCGCTACATTCTCTTGTGAAGAAACAACTGGAATCAATCAATCAATCAATCAAATTTTATTTATATAGCACATTTAACATGACGCTCGTCAACCAAAGTGCTTTACAATACAGGTAGACTAAGGGTAAAAATAAATAAACAGAAAATAAACAACCAACAGACATACAAAGGAACAGAACAACACGTCAAAACAAACAAGGCAGGAGTCAGTGTGAGTCGGAATAGGCAAGGATATACCTTAATGCACCTTTGTGTAGGATTAGTGCTACTGTCTATGCATTGTGCTTTGACAATGAAACTAGAACCCATTGTATTATTGGTCAGTGAGAACTGTAAAGTTGAAGGGACAGATATTTGTTGACCTGAAGTCAGGGAATGAGTTAAAAAAAATACAGGTTAAAAACAGTTGAACATACCACTAACCATTGTTAGGGCAATAATCAAACGGTTTCAAACATCTGGAACAGTTTGCAACAGTTGCAGTTGCAAACTTGCCAGGAAGAGGACACAAGTGCATGTTGTCAGCACACACAGTGAGAAAGATGGTGAGGGAGGCAAAGAAGAACCCAAGGACCACAGTTTAAGAACTGCAGACTTTTATTGTGTCTTGGGGTCACAAAGTCTCAAAATTAACCATAAGACGCCACCTCTATTCCAGCAGGCTCTTTGGAAGGGTTGTACGAAGAAAGCCTGTACTGAGAGCAATCAACAAATGAACGCATCTGGAGTATCACAAATGTTATTGGAACTATGTCTGGATGTGCACGATGTGTCAGATAAGACCAAAATCGAGAACTTTTTGGCAAAGTACAGTGGCCCCTCGAACCATCCTCTTCACTGTGCGTGGGGGTAAAGTACACTTGCATCCTCTTCCAGGCAGATTCATCACATCACATGTCCATTGGCATGTTTTCTCTTAAGAGGGATCTAAACAAGGAAAAGAACCTCTTACCATCACATATGGTGTTGGATCATTGATGCTTCGGGGCTGTTTTGCTGCCAGTGGTCCAGGGGCTCTTGCTAAGATCAATGACATAATGAATTACACAAAGCACCAGAACATTTTAGCCAAAAATCTGGTCGCCTCTGCCAGGAAGCTGAAACTTTGCTGCGGATGGACCTTCCAGCAAGACAACGACGCCAAACGTACCTCGAAATTAACACAGAAATGGTTCTGTGGAAACAAAATCAATGTTTTGTACTGGCCATCTTAGTCTCCGGACTTAAACCCTATCAAAAACATGTGGTCTGAATGGAAGAGGGCAGTCCATAAGCACAAACATAAGGATATCAAGGATCTTCAAAGGTTCTGCAGGGAGGAATGGTCCTATGATCCTGTCCCAAATAACATTTTAATTTAATACATTTTCCAATTATTTTTTATCACCGTCCAAAATCAGGTTGCAGCAGTTGTGACTTGTGACATGAATTAGCTGATATGTTCAGTACTCACGCAGATAATGAAAAATTTACCAATGTAAAATACAACACAAAATATACGCTTCATCTGAAGAAGGAAACCCATAAATAAATAGACACAGTCCAGCCACAAGTTAAGGGGTTACCTCTAAGTTTTATTCTGACAATAATTACATGATATACATAATGTTTCATTGAAACAAGAGCGTAGCACTGGTAGGAATGCTCTCTCTTTGCCCGGGGGGGTGTCTGAACGGCACACTCTCTGACGCTGTCATCGTTCGCATACGTCATGGAATACTGTATACAGAGAAGCAGGACTGACACACCGATTTTACAGTCAACACAAATCACTGTGAACCGGAAATAAAAGAGGGGTGGCCACTCTATGTCCCGTACACTCCGGTGCAATTGTCCCTCTGAAAGAGTTGGTGCTCAGAGGAATGGATTTTTATACATTTCAATAGAATTCCTCAGTGTGGGGGATGGTGGATGAGTGATGTGGCGAGTACATAAACATAATCTACCAGTCATTTACACAGCTCCAACAGATTTTTGCAAATTGCCAACAAATAAAATGAAAATAAAGCTTATATACAGTTCAGCTGGTATATACATATGTACAATATATAAATATAGTAAAATAGATTAAATTACATTGATTTCTCATTGTTCCATAAATAACGGCTGGACAGTAATAATTTGTCCAGGTGAAGTTGGAAACATGGTGCCACGATGACATGGTGACAGCGTGCCTGTGAATGTAGTGGTCCCGCTAATGAACAGTGCAAGGAGTTCTACTGGTTCTGCTGCAGCCAAACAGCTGACCAGCTCCACCACTGTGCCCGATGGTACCCTTTGGCTGTTTGGTGCCACTCTGTATGAATGTTTTGGCTATATGCGCTCTTTGCGTTCAAATATTTTAACACTGTCAGTGAATGGCACCACCACGGAATGAGAATACATGGGTGTTTTGGATGGCTAGAGCCCCTTTTGCAGGACTGCATGCTCGATGGTGAAAGCATGTGTGCTTAAAGCTGTAGTGTTGTCACTGCCGCATCCACGAGACAGGCAAACTTTCAAGTTTTCGTGGAATTATTGTTTGTAAGAGTTTCATGAATAAAGCCATGTTAGGTCCACCAGCGGGTTTGAAACAGCCTCTCGGTCAATACTGTTAAACTGTCTATTAACTTTGTCCACTGACAGACAGCAATGTAGAGTGAGCTTAAAAATATAAACACCAGTTACAAATATTTTGTTTTTTGGCAAAGTGAAAAAGTAGTGAACAGCCTAGTTTAGCAGCCGCGGGGCTGAACACCTTCACTGCTGCCAAAGTCCTTCTGACCTAGAGGCTCTTGGGTTCAGAACCCACTCCAACCCGGGCTCCAGGTGGCCGCTGCTATGTAAGATACATAGCGGTCACCTTCAGTGCCCATCTCTGCTGTGGTGGAACAGAGGGACTGTTTGAGGCACAATCAAAACTTTACACTGTACTGAAACTAAAACAACAACAACAAAAAAACAAAAAACACAGTAATAATTCAAAGAAAAACTGCCATCCATGTGGCCTACAAGCGTACTGTACACAGTTCAGAACATTCTCTGGGAATGGTACTTATTATCGCTGCTCAGTGTGGCCATAGAGCAACGCTGTCTTTTTGATCTGGTCTGTTTCAAGGTTTCCCAGCTATGCGCCGTTGGAGAGAGCGGCCAGGGAGGTGGGGAGTGGGGGGGGACGGGGTGGCAGGTCTCCTGGACTTAATGGCCGTCGCCAGCAGAAGAAGCATTGTAGATCCAGTCCAGGATAATTAAGGACATGCTGCCGGTCATGACCACAAATCCGCTGCACAGGAAGATGGTGGCCTGCACAAGCACAAGACTGGGCTCTTAGTCCTCCATGCAGATACAAAGGTACAGAATCAAAGGTATACACAAAGCCCCACACTTTGATTTCCCTGCACTACATGCCCTAATACCATGCACCATGCATTTAGTGTAAGGCACTCAGAGTGTAGGTTGCTTGGTGTAGGGCTGGTCAAAATGTTGGCCGCTTGTTGAGGCAGTCAGTGCTGCCTCAACAAGCGGACAACATTTTGACCAGCCCTACACCAAGCAACCTACACTCTGAGTGCCTTACACTAAATGCCCTGTGCTAGTGGTTTCCAATCCCAGGGAATTTCCATTTGAATTTTGCAGTGCTGGTGCTCACCCCAATCTTTTGGACCGACTTCATGGGCTCCTTCTTGACCAATTTGATGTAAAAGGCAGAGGGGAGGATGAAGATAAGCATGGCAGCAGCAGAGGCTCCTGTGGATATCACAGAGAAAGTGTCAGACTGGAGGCTAAGCACAATGCATATCCGACCATGCCACGGCCTAGTAAGACTTTAAGACCTACCGATGAATCCAAAAATGTCACGGATAGTGGGCACGAAGATAACCAGTACGTTGGTGCCCGCCAGTAGCAGGACGGTGATGACGAAATGGCGGATCCAGCTGAATTCTTTGGAGGCGCAGAGAAGCTGGTTCACCGAAGTGCGAATCTGGAAAAAGCAGGGAATAGCCTTCAGTGACTAAGGAAACAAGATAAAACAACCAAGACAAACAGAGTGGCCTTCCCGAAGCGTCCTCTGGCCTTACGGCTTATGGGGTGTGTTGGGGTACCTACCGGGAAGAGGACCACAGGGACTGTCAGGGTGACTGCGGTCAGAACTGCCAGACGCACCACTAGGAGGACCGTGTCAAATTTTGACACCTTGGAGTAGGTATGCAACAGCTCTGGTTCAACATGCACTGGAAAAGTAAAAAGGCGTCACGTCAAGTCTAGTCATGTGTCACCACCACCCACATGCCCATCCCTGTCACCATCACCCACACGCCCATCCCTGCTAAGATGTCGCCTATAACATTTATATATTGTATTTACGGCAATCTCCTTTAAAGGAAACCCCTGGTGGCATTACATCTGGAGACCTTCAAGCCACTATTCAGTCCTACAGACCCCCACCTTGATCAATTTGTTATGTCAGTTTTATATAACCCAATAACCCAATGTCTTTCATCAGAATTTCTTTCTTCTTGCTTAACTTTGAAGAACAATTATTAGTACCTGCAACTTTTGTTGTGTTTTATGCAATGTTGACAGTTGGGCGGTGACTGAAATAAATGAAAAATGTATTTTGTATGCTGGTTGATTTTACTAAAAACAGGTCCAGCTGGATTTGAACAATTTCTACTAGTACAGCCCGATGTTTACACACTGGATGCAGTTGCGTCCAGCACACCTTTTCCCAGGGTCAGCCAGCCCTTACATAAGAGTCCACCGGAACGGCCTGCCCTTCTCCTCGTATCATATCACTTTATTGTCCTCTTTCAGATAACCCTGTTCTGTTTTGGAGTCTGGGATAAAATGTCTCACCGTTGAAGGTCAGGTAGCCGAAGAGAGCAGCTAGCAGGTACATGATGAACATTGCCAGGAAGGACACGTTGGCCACGCCCTGCATCCGTTTGCGAGAACGACTGTGGAGGGAACATTGCATGCTCAGCATTTCCAAAGTGTGCATACCAGCATACCGTTTTCTTAAATGATGTCCGAGCAGCAATACTCACTCTTTCAGTTCCTCATACATCGGCAGAATCGCGGGGTGGCACACGAACGCAAACGTGAGAATGGGCACGGCATACACTGTCTGAAACGGGAGGGGAACATTTTGCTTTAAGGTGCCGGGGCAAAAAAGAACAAGGCTCTTGTCTGTGTTCATGTGGAGTAAGTAAAGTAAGTAAACACTTTGGCCTTTAGCGGTTTCAGGACTCACCTTGGAGTTGAAGACAAAGTACTTGGGGCGGCAGATGTCCACATCAGAATGGGCCGAGGCGTTCTGCAGCTGGTCATGGATGCTGGTGGCCACGTGAACGACTGTGTTGTTCAGGGTGATGTTGAGTGCATCCTGCTCAGACATCAGGGGGCAGGAGATGTGGAACGACTTGTATATGACCTGAGAGGAGGGTGAGGGAGAGACACTTAGATTCCTTGAAACGCTGGGAATATCTTTTTTGTTGTTGTTGGATTTCCTTTTGCACGGTAATAGTAAATTGATTACATGTAAATGACAATTACATGCCCAGGACTAAGAGTATCTGCTCTGGAAATGAATGAAACAAAAGCACAACCTGTAATGGCACCAAAACTTACCACTATCACGAAGAACACCATGCACAGCAGAGAGAATCCGCTGGTATAACCTAGGTAACCTGGAATAGAGAAAGAGGGAGCAGATTTAGAAGAAGCAAACAAACCCCTACAGAGTGTATTGCACATTAATAAGGATGATGCACCATGCTCTGGCAATGCCTGAACAGCAGTGGCTTCGCAACTTTGCTATGCTACGTGGCAGTCATTGTTTCCTTCACTGTAACCCACAGAGGAGACACTCACCCAGGTTGCGCAACAGCGATAGAGGCAAGATAATCACAGCGGTCACCAGCAGCACAAGGTAGTCTCCATTCATATACCACACTCTGGAAAAAAGGAACATGGATGCTCAGAATTTCAATTCAGAGACAGCCTGTCAGTGGCCAAGTGAATCCTACTGAGGTGCTAGTGTGATGGGACAGTGTGGTTTCATGAACCCCAAAATGGGTGGTATATGTGACCTGTGAGGTGAAACATAGTGTATTGCTGTGAGAAGGAATGTATACTGATTGGTTCATCAAAGTCAGTGATTGACAACAGGGACGTAGCTCCACCCATCTCCCATCACTGCAAGAAGCCTGCCATCTTTGCAGCATAAATGCCTATCTCACTAAACTCTAACAATGGGCCTATTCAGACCCAGAAAACAGAGCAAAAAGGCTCCCCTTGTATGTGAGAGACATCTGTATGCCACATCAAACGCAGCTGTTATTACGGCGATGGGGCTAAAAGTAGATGACAGAGACTTCACCCTGGACTTTGATTGTTATTGTTACACAAAATTGTTATTTGTGTTTTCAAAGAAGTAGCCTTGAAACGTGCTAGTTTTATGAATATAATAAGTGGCAGATTCACTCTAAATTACAGGTAAATCAGAAGCTAATCTGGACTGAAAAGCCTGTACTCCTGAATATAGTCTCTTATGTTCTGCAGTTGGAAATGTACCCAGTATTCTCCTTCATTCCCGTGAGGGCCTGGATCACGATGGGCAGTTCGTACTTTACAATGTACAGGTAGCTGGACATGGCTGCAAAAAAACACAAAAAAGATATGTTCCTTAGAAAATTTGTCTTGCTAAATCCCAGAAAAGCATCACCAGTAAATGAAAACAAGATTTACACTATGGCTCTGATTCCACTTAATTTCAGGGGTTCATACTTTGCTGCTTGTAAATGTGTAGCAGTCAACACCTTTCAGCTCAAGATTTTGTAATTTGTAATTTCCTTAAACTTGATCAATGACAAACATGCTTCATATTTTAAAATTGGATGAGTATGTATTAAGCAATCTACATGATAAATGACTGAAGGCTGGTACACTGTTGGTCCTTACCTCCGATGTTCTGCATAGTGATGGAGCAAGAGGCAGCCAGTTTCCCTGGCATTCCAAAGGCCTTATATCCCAACTGTTCATACACCAACGACCCTGCAAAACAGAGACAGCCCTGCATTTAAAATCACGTTCCCCCAACTTCAGCATGACTGTCGAGTCTGTAAAGATACAAAATATACGATTCGTACCTCCTTCATTGGCCGTTTTTAGCAGCAGATGCACAGAGTAGAGGGAGAAGATAGACACGGCGACAAGCAGGATCCTGTGGAATGAACATAGAACCAGTTTAAGAAAAAAACATTGAAAAAAGCTCATGAAAGTACAGATGGAATGAAAAGATTGTAAAAGCAATTTTATAAGAGTGTGTTTTCACAAGGGTTTTAAAAGAGGACACTGAAGCAGCTGTTCTAATAGGAACTGGAAGGCTGCTCCAGAGTCAAGCTTGGTTTCATTTAGTTTTAAACCTTTCCATTTTTTTGGTAGTTCACTTTACTAGTTTAATTCCTTTCATGAATTTAAAAACCTCAGGCAAATCCCCCCGTAGTCTACTTTTGCTAAACTTGAATAGATTAAGCATCTTAAGCCTTTCCTTGTAACATTTACCTTTCATACCAGGTAACAATTTAGTTGCCCTTCGTAGTACTTTTTCAAGGGCTTCTATATCTTTATTTTAGTCTGGTGCCCAGAACTGCATGCAGCATTCTAAGGTCTGATAAAGGCATTATATAACATCAACATAACCTCCTTTTATTTATATTCAATATGTCTTGCTATATATCCCAGCATCCTGTTGGCCCTTTTCACTGCTACAGCACAATGCTTAGATATGGGTAGACTTTGGCCATCTTTTCCTTTTTAGCCTTAGCCCGCATATTACAATAATCTACCTCGTTTCCGAATATTATTTTTTACAGTCTCTTCTTTTGATTTTGTTATGCGTCAATAGCTCCACCCACTCTTAGGTTCACAAAGGCTCAGTCTCAGATCACAACTAATAAAAGCTCGAGCATCAATGAGATATAGGAAAAATATGTTCCCCTTATCTAAATACCTTTCTTGATATTTAGATAAGTATAGATTTCTCATCCACTACAGACCACAAAGATCAGTGATAACTGAAGTAATTCATCATTAAAGGTTATTAAAATGACCTGCTGAAGGTCCTAAATCCTAATTAATATCCTAATACTGAGCCTGTCTACAATGCAGTTCTGCACAGTTACGCCTCCTGGGCTTATATGTAGCTCCACTAACACTGTCTATAATCTGTAGAAGCCTGGTTATGTTTGGGAGATGTACTGCAGCTCAGCTGCCAGACTGCAGAACACACACTCGTTCACATACACACACTTACATGGGCACACATACATATACACAATCAAATTCACACTAACACACACTCACCTTAACTCATACACATGTATTCATGCACACAAACACAAAGGAAAGGCTTTATGCTGTCTGAAGAACGTGACAGCTCAATAGTTCATCCAATCTCTGCAGAAGATTTCCATCATCAAATATGTCTCATCCCAACAACATTCACATGACATCAGCAATCTGTAAACACAACTAGTGTGACTAACTTAATTAACCTTGCATTTCCTGATTACATTTTTTTTAAATCCTGAAATTCATGCAGTAAGTGCTGCAGGGAGGGGACTCTCTCTCCTCTCTGTGAGGCGACCTGGACCAGTTCACCTGACCCATTTGACTATTCGTGCTCTTGTGTGAGGAGACTGCCCAACTACCACATCCAGGACTTTACATAACGCCCGGCAGCCTGTCCTTACAGTTAGGGATTACCGCGCTAAGCGGATTGTCTTCACTCTGAAGCAGGAGGAGTGTAGTAATCATCCAGCCAGATTCGCTCTGTTTGTAAACACTCTTTGCTCGATGACCAATGAGGATGCCACACCTCAACAGCCAATTCCCAGGGGGAATTTCCACCTCCCGCTTCTCTAATTTCAAGGCACGGAAAGCACACTTAAGCAAGGAGCTTTGCTACAACGTTGCAAATGTCTGCTCACACAAGTAGACACATCAAACGTGAGCTGTGTGAGTTTTCATGGATGAGTTTCTGCCTAGCAAGTCAATAAATAATGCAGTTCCTCAGAAATGTTTGACGCACCAGCGGTCCCTACGGGTACCATCTGCAAACCCATCCGCTTTCATGAACAAGGAAAATATTTGCTCATGCCCTGTGGGCTTGACGATGTCCCTTTAAAAGCTCTGCCCCGCCCTCCCGAAGGCATGGCTCAACACCTTTGCCACCCATACCCTGCCCCCCCCCCCCATCCTCCCAATATACTCACACAAACAGAGCGATGCCCGTATTGGCCATGGCGTAGGAGAGGCCCAGAATCCCGCTGCCCATGATGGCATTACCCAGGTTGAAGACGGACATTCCGAAAGAGGCATTCCCCGGACTCTGTGAAGAAAAGCGCAAAATGTAAATTAAGGATTTCCAGCCAATGAAGAATATTTAATTTAATTAGATTCCAAAATCTGAAGGAAAACTTACATAATCCGTCTGATACTTCTTTTTCCCCAAGTGGTGTTCTGGCAGGAAATTTAGGTTCTCTGCATCTATGTCCTGGTATTGACTTGAATGAATTGAAATAAAATAGTTCAATAAATGAAAATAAAACCCTGTATGAAGCCATTTTATTTAAAATGATTCCATATATTTCCATATAGTCACAGCAACCATAGGGTTTTTCATTTTTACCACAGGCTGTCATTCAGAGAGCCTGAAGTCGACCATAACTGGCTAAATGATAATAATTATAATCACAATAATTACAAATGTGTCAAAGACCCCTTCTTACCTGCCAATAGGGACTTTTTTCTGATAGCTGTAATCATTGCTGTTTGAACTGCAGCTGCTCTCTTCATCTGGGGAAATGTTAAAACGGCTCATCTCGGTTTTGGCTGTGGCTTGTTTCATCCTGGAAATCAAATAAAAGCAAAGGCGTACTTTTTTTATTCTAGGTATATTTCTTATTTCATCTCCTTGCTGTCCTGACGAATCCCCGAATAATCGATATTGGACAAAGCAAGCGCTGCAGCGCGCTACATAAATCTGAAGTCATGTGACCAGCCTTTAGAAGAGAGGTGGGAGGTGTGTGCGTGTGTAGGGGGGGGCTGGATGACGCATCGGAGGAATGGAAAAATACCAGCCGGCATCACAGGATTCTGCCAGCTAGACCATCATTACACATTCCAGCCACATTATTGTCAAGTATAAGTGTTATAATAATATCATTTTCATGATAAAAAAAAAGGACATCGACAGTGAGACACAAAACACATAACAGATCTGCTGTTTATTTCATAATGAATAATTCAAACTAAATGTAGGCTATGCAGTATTTCCAGAACTTACTGACAAATAGCACTAAATATGCACTAGGAAATATATTATTACACTGCATGTATTGTAACAATAGCACATTTCCTCTTGACTTCGTTTTAAGAATGTATCGCAACATGATATTCAGATGGAAACAAAGACACGTGCTGGTCTATTATGGGCACGGCACCATTTTGCGCAGTCGTCTCGTATGTCACCGCTCCCCAAATTCATTCATTTAGGGTTACACTCGGCTTTGCCTCATTTCACATTAATTTAATATAGCATATTGCGGTATTTAAATTTCCATAAGGATGCGCTACAGGTCACATAGCTTAGGGCACGTCACTGCCACAAATTAGTCAGAAAGTCACACGATTGCTGTAATGGGCTATTTATTTATTTATTTACTATTTTAGACGAACAGATGCTGCCTGCACTGCTTGAAGGACACGGATGAAGGTTCATCCCAATGCGTTCTAGATGGTTCTCTATAGCTTAGTAACTCGTCATACATTATTAACTTAGGCTATATCAAAATATTCTTATCTAACTAAAACTCCAGTAACGTTATGATCATCACTTCATTCAAACATTGCAAGTAAAGTGTAGGCTAGTAAGGTAGGCTAATAATGAATAATATGAACACGGATACGCGGGTAAATGTGTCTGTGACTATGGCTTACCTTGCTGGAGATGCTCCGCAGTTAATTAATTTGAATGAGAATTTTTTGAAGGTTCTTTCGAAAAATCCTTTTGATGTCGAGGAAAAATCCAGTATCTGCACTAAATGTTAACCGATTACTTCAAACGATTATTGCTTCACGATAAACTAGCGTATGTAGCCACCGGTGTAGCCTATAAAATAGAATAAAACAAAGACATTCAAATACTCCACTTTAAATAGGACAATAAATACAATAAATATTTACCGATTTATTTAAATAAATTAAAAAATGTATCCTTGGTTTTTTATAAATATTGTTCTGTTTTATTCCTCGCGCGCTCTTCCAAGGAATCTACGTTGCTCTGAGGTTAGCAACCGTTTCTCTTGTACTTTATAGCTTGCAGCATTGCATCAGCCCGAGCAGGAAGGGGAGTGGCTTCTAGCGTAAGGGCACTTTGTGTACAAACACTTGCACCTTCGTTTTTTTAACAGACCATACACGAGATACGAATTAATGTTCTTGTAGGCCTATATGTATCACATGTATTAAACCATTGGTGATTGGATAATACATCAAACATAGCCTGGGTCAAATAAAATAAACAAGGTCAGGATAATCAGTAGCCTAATGGCTATTTTCGTAATAACGCAGAATGAAGGAATTTGCTACGGGAGGTGTTGCGACATCCTGAACCACGGAAGAGTTTCCAAATCATGATCATACAGCGACATGTTAATGACACAGAGGACGCAGAGGATAAATTACAACAATGAGCGTCATATCATATCAGCGTGTGGGTCCGGCTTCAAAAGACAACTCCCTGATCTCAAGGGGGTCAGAGCCGGACGCAGTCAAATCATGTGACCGCGGGTCAGTCATGGAATCGAAATCTCCTTAACACGACATTCCACACGTCAGCAGATGTTAAGTGATATTACTGGCTTTTAAATATATCAACATGAGTATCAGAGTGTGTAATATTACCATGCCAATGAGTTGATTGCAGGCTATTTATAATTAGCAATAACCGACATAGTAGGCTACTTACGACTGTACATGTATGTCAGATCTGACCTGACAACCTCTCAGAACGAAAATGACTGAGATACCAAGCCTATGCTGTTACATGGACAAATGTCTGAGTCGTGTTCAATCTTGGAATGTCCAAGTCAAATATTATGTGAAAAAAGAATTAAGGTCTATATGCTTATTTCAGTGTTTACTTTGTGTGTTTGAAACAGGAACTTTGCACTGCTGTGCAGATGTAGTACGTCATATGTATCTGCTGTGTATTACATTCTGTGCCCTTATTGCTTGATTAGTGCTTGAAAACAAATCAAATCAATTTTATCAATTTTATTTGTATAGCGCTTTTCACAATTTCATTGTCACAAAATGCTTAACAGAGGGGGAGCCCAGGCCTAGACCCCCAAAAGCAAGCCTATAGGCAACAGTGGCAAGGAAAAACTCCCTTGATAGGGAGAAACCTTGGGAGGAACCAAAAAAAACAAAAAAGACCATATCATGGTCAATCCAAGGTGACTCAGGGCTGAATGACTTTGTTCCTCATGAGTTAGGTAGTCACTGGGTGGGGCTAAGCCATGTAGTGATGCTAACACAGGAGTAATGTGTTCATACTTCTTGGATCTAGTCAAAATCAATTTTTATCAATTTTATTTGTATAGCTTTCACAATTTCACGCCTAGACCCCCAAAAGCAAGCCTATAGGCAACAGTGCTGCTGTGTTCTGTACTGAAGTTGACTTCTTGGATCTAGACTCTTAAGAGACCTACTAGAAGAAGAGCCAGATAATAAGGCATTACAATAGTCTAGCCTTGATGCGACAAAAGCATGCATCAAGGTTTTTGCATCCTCTAATGACAATTTTAGCTATGTTTCTTAGGTGAAAGAAGGCTACTCTGAAGTGTTTTAATATGAGTAAAACCTATTATTTCAATAATAAAACCAAGGTTCTTGACCATTAGACTTGATGCAACTATGCAATCACCTGCATTTAACTGCAGATCCAACTTGTTCCTTATTTTTGGGGGCCCAAAACCATCATCTCTGTTTTATCTGAATTCAAAAGCAGGAAATGTACTGTCATCCAATTCTTTATATCAGAGATAGAAGCCTCTAATTGACTGAGTTGAAGTATTTCACCTGGTTTCATTGATATGTACAGCTGTGTATCATCTGCATAGCAATGGAAATTTACACCGTGTTTACGAATAACATTACTGAGTGGTAGCAAGTATAATGAGAACAGTAATGGTCCCAGCACTGAGCCTTGTGGAATAGCATATTTAACTTGAGAGTAGTCACATAACTCTTGATCTAATTGCCCAAATTGAAACCTGTCTGATAAGTATGATTTAAACCATGAGAGTGCCTGTCCACGCAAACCAACCAGGTTTTCTAGCCTGTGAAGGAGAATCTGGTGGTCAATAGTGTCAAAAGCAGCACTTATGTCAAGGAGCACTAGAATAGAAACACAACCAATATCCGATGCTAACAGAAAGTCATTTACAACTTTAATAAGTGCCGTCTCAGTGCTATGGTTTGGTCTAAAACCTGATTGTAGTGTTTCATACAGATTACAAAGAAACAAGGTTTATCCTTACCTTGTGAGTGGTGTTTCATATCCTGTAAATTAGAGACCACCAATTTAGGCACTTCAAAACGCTTCCTTTTAACAGCGCCGCTGAAGCCTGTCAGTAATGAGTCAAATACACTGAATTGCTTAATTACAGACAGTGAGCTGGTTAATCAACCACAGATGTCATCGACTGACAGCCTTAATTACTAATGCAAGGGAGAGGCTACATACTTTTACCCACAAAGAGTAAATGCTTACTATAAATACCTGCAGTAGAAACTGTACGTCACAAGATCACAGGAGTACTGTGTACCAGCGTTGAGGCTTTTAGGTGTGCGACCATTGAGAGGTGAGACTCTGTGCACAGTGCTGCTTCATCTTCCCCACACTTTCTTATTTAAACACATCTTCTGCACTGTTGCTTTCAGGCAGAGACACTGCTATACACATACACACATGCTTATGCATTAGTGAAGCACCTCTGCAGCCTCCCAGCTGGCGTTTGCCGGCCGAAACTGTTTGTTTGTACTTCTGTCTACCGTTATGGCAGCAGCACTGTGCTTGGACTGGTATTACCGGTTAGATTCCCAGGTGGGGGCCTGTCAGTGCACCCCTGAGCAAAGGTGCCTAACCTACATCTATTTGTATAAAATGGATAAAATGTAAAAATATAAATCACTGTTGATGCTGTAATTTTCAAAGCACTCAGCCACCAATCACCATATAGAACTTTCCTCAATCTACAGCAAACAAAAGATCTGGAGGCTTAAATTAGTGGGGATGTGTCAGCACAGAGAAGCAGACGAAGAAAGAAAACAAGACATAGTGGCCGTCAAAAGAGAATAATGTTTCAGTATTTTGTGCCATGGACAAGCCACATCCTGTTGAATACCAAGAAACTTCAACAGAAATACAAGGGTGCAAGGGTGAAAGTGGCTGCAAGGAACACTCCAAAAGTAAATGTTGTCTTTATTTACAGGTTTGAAAAATAGGTCCCACTGCTTTAATGTCTATCAACAGTCAGAAAAGGTTTCGCAATAGTTTCGCAATGCACAAGCTTAAATACAAGTCTAGATGCATTTTCAGTGTCACCAGAGTTCTGTGTAACATGGTGACCATGTTAGAGTATAATACAGATCTCTGGTGACTGTGTTAGAATGCAACATAGATCTCTGGTGACAGTGCTAGAGTGTGAAGCAGATCTTTGGTGACCATGTTAGTGTGAAGCAGTTCTGTGATGACCATACTAAACAGTCGCAATGAGTCAATACGCTATTAGGATGTAATTTGCAGGGGCTAAGTCACTCTGGTTAAATCTGTTCATGCATATGTATACCTGGGGTCAAAGCGCTAAAACAGGTTGGAGATTTTGGAAATTAGGCTAATTAAGTATTCTGTCTGATTTACTAAAACATGCCTTAATTGCGGCTCTCCTCTTGGCGGAAGAATTTTAAGAACCCCTGAAAGCAAGCGCTATTTTGCTGAGCCTAGGCATTTCACAATCCCCATTTTGTATTGCGCTCTCAGGGATGCTAAACCCTTGGTCCCAGTGATGCAAAACAAATAATCACAAATGTTGTTGTAAACTACCCCGGTTCATGTCACGTCAGCTTTATTTTCAGGAATAACTGTATCTGCAGACAGCTAAGTAATGGGGGCAAACAGAGAAACCTGGCTGTTAGGCCTTGAAAGTATTGTTTCAGAATATTAAATATATATCCTATATAGCATACATATTGTTTACTAGAACTTCTCATTTATTTTCAGATGTAAGTAATGCACTTATAATGCATTATAAATGCTGCTTTAAGCACTCATAACAACTCATAGTGCATCATAAAAGCAATGTGATGGTATAATAAATTAATAACATCACATACAACATTCTTCCCTACAGGATATAATTCCATTTAAAAAAAACGTTATTTATCCCCGAAGGGCAATTATGAAGGCAATTATAATGAATTATAATGCTTTATTAATCACTATAAGTTTTATTTGTTTGCTTAAAGTTGGGATGCTGCTGGGAGTGTCCCTGTTTGTCTCGTTGAAAACCCTTTTCCAGTGTATAGCTGGAATCAGGCTAAAACACACAAAGCTGACCAGACCCAGAGTGACATGATTGCTTTTCTATGACATTACCCACAACCAATCAGGAGCACAAAAACGTAACCTAACCCCAAACCCTGACTGCTGATGCTGTCACTGGAACTAAGGCTGCTCTGAGTTGTTGCTGTAGTTCTTGTAGGTATTCAATCCAATAAGACAACTAAAAGACTGCAGACTTACTTAATCCGAGTGTATCAATGCATGCTTTGCAAGGGTTCATATTTCCTTGTTATGAAATTCTTCTTTTATGAAATTTACCCAGCTTTGACCTAGTGAAACAATTTACCCAGCAATGTAAAGAAAAATGTTTCTGGTAAAAAATTTTTTTTTTAAAGTAGGTGACATGACCTGCACAGAGTGGAATCTCATCTTTTATCTGCATAATCACATCAAGACAATGTCCAATTTAAGAAACTCCTGGAGAATAGCTTTCTGAAGCCTAGAAAAAAATATGACAGATATAATGTGGGCATTGATAGGGTCTAACAAACAAATATTCTAAATATGGACATGTGCCAACAACAGCAAAGATTATTCTATGGGTCAGATCGAGTATGTAGGAATCCTTGCAATGGTAAATCTTTTCATGGCCGCCAATAGGTATTGGCCAAACAGAATGGCAACCATTGTAAAATGATCATGTGAAATGATCCAGGGTCAAATCAATGCTGAAAAATATTTCAAAATCAAATTTGTATAGCAAACAGTGTTCAAAAGCTTTACATTAAGTGATTAAAAAAGGGAAAGAAAAGAAGACAAAATACAGAAAATGACTAAAAAGGGAAAAAGGATTCTTATAAAAGCAATGTAAAATATTTAAAATAAATAGTAAAAAGTGTTAAAAAGATTATGTAATAGCATTGCTAAAGAGGTGTGTTTTGAGTTTCCTTTTAAAACTCAACAGTTTCAGATTTTTTAAGATCCTGAGGGAGGTTGTTCCAGAGCTTAGGCCTATAGTGCCTAAATGATGCCTCTCCAAATGTTTTAGTTCTAATTTTAGGATTTTGTAGAAGATTGCTACTGGAGGATCTGAGGGCTCTGCAAGGTGTGTATCTAAGAAGCAGATCTTTCAGATATTCCAGTGCAAGACCATGAAGGGACTTGTAAATGATTTTAAAATCAATTCTATAGGAATTTACCTGATAGGAGAGCATTACAATAATCCAATCTGCTTGTGATGAAGGGATGTGTAAGCTGCTCAGCATTTCCCTGGGTTAGAAACGGGCGTACTTTAGCGATGTTCTTCAGGTGATAAAAAGTTTATAACATAAAGATTGTGTAACATTACTAATGTGTGAATTAAAAGTCAGGTCGGTATCAATAATCACTCCAAGGTTTATTGACTGCTGTTTCAGGTAAATTTCCCAGGACCCTACATGTGAGGAGAGTGACTTCCTGTGGGTCTTTGCACCAAAGATGAGTATTTCATTAAGCTGAAGGACATTTCTTTGATTAAGCTGTAAGGGATGTGGTAGGTGTGGAACCAAGTGCAGGCGAGAGAAAGACCCAGAATGCGGAAATGCGTTTAAGATATTTATTATCTTTAAACGGCGGCAGGAAACGAAAGCAAAATCTGTGTCTGCGAAGACATGAAAAGACATAAACAAAACAAACCAAAATAACCAGCGATCAGGAACAAACGAAACAAGTAAAACGGTAAATCCAAAATGTTTTCCAAAAAAAACACAGAATAAACGAAACACTGAGAATCGAATAAAGCACATGAATAAACAATTTCGCAAGAGGCAAGCAACATTAAACACAGTAGGTACTACAAAGCTAAGCTAGATAATGTCCAAGCGCCGAAACAGAGAATACCGACTGGTTAATGATTCGCAGCAATGATCCTGATTGACTCTGTGAATTCTTGGCGTGCCTTCTCCTGATAGGCGCTTGGAGGAAATGCCTCTTAGCTGATGGAGTTGTGACATAAGCTGGAGGAAATTATTAGACATCCATGTATACACATCGGAGATAAAGTTTGTCAATGATTTCAAAGGGGAAGTGTCATCAGGGGACACGGAAATGTATAACTGAGTGTCATCAGCATAACTATGGAACTGTATTCCGTGTCTCCTGATCACATGACCAAGGGGGAGCATGTACAGGTTGAAGAGGACTGGACATAAAATGGAGCCTTGTGGTACACTGCAAGTGTTATCAGAAGCCTTGGAAAAGTGATCTCCAATGCAAACATATGAAGACCTTCCGGTGAGATTAGGCAGTTCCTGTTATACCAACCCAGTCTTGTAGTCTATTTAGTAGGATTTCATGGTCAATAGTGTCAAAGGCCACAGTGAGGTCTGAGAGTACTAGAACAGATAATTTTCTGGAGTCAACATTTGTATGTAAATAATTAAGTACTCTGGTTAAGGCAGTTTCTGTGGTGTGGTGAGGATGAAAGCCAGTTTGAAATGTATCGAGGGTGTTATTGATTAATGGAAAATCATTGAGTTTCTGAAGGACCAATTTTCAATTATCTTACTGAGAAGAGGTAAATTGGAAATTGGCCTGTAGTTGCTTAGTGTGCAGGCAGCAAGGTTTAGCATTGTGTTAAAGTTATTGACTAATTCATCACAGGCAGCGGGATAGGTGTATTTAGGGAAATCATTCACACATAGCTTAAAGTTTTCTACTGGGGTAAAAACACATCTCATTATAGTGTGCTCATGGTTGTCTTGTTTGACAGTTAAAAAATATACAATGGTGATCAGAGAAAGCAACTTCAGAGACAGATGAGATCTCAGTCTTAAGTCCTTTTGTAATCACCAAGTCTAAAATGTGCCCAAGCTTGCGTGTAGGTTCAGACACGTGTTGATTAAAATCCTTAGAATTCAGTAGCTCCAGGAATTCTGAGGTTTCGGTGTTGGTAGTAGAGTCTATATGAAGATTAAAACCCCCAGTTATGACTATCCTATCATAACTGTTGTGAATGATTGATAGTAGTTCAAAGGAATCACTTAAAAACACAGAGCAGGGCTTAGGTGGTCAGTAACCCCTTATACAGTAAGTATGGATGGTTTGCATGTTAAATGGCATGTATAACAACAAGTTGTTCAAAGGAATCATAGTGCCTGGAAAGAATGTTCTTACACCCTACAGACTCAGAGTATAATGTGGCAGTACCCCCCCCCCCCTTTTTGTCTACTCTGTTAGAAAAATATAAGTTATAGCCAGGGGAGGAGGCTTCGATTAGGGTGGCTGAGGCATCTGATTTTAGCCAAGTTTCAGTTAAGAACACGCAGTCCACAAGGTTGTTATTACAAGGTTTATATACAACTTAATGCATAGTGACCCTTTTATGAACTAAAATATTGAAAAACAGGTTAGGGGTCTAAGGTCAGAACATTGGTTCAACAATGCTCTGACCTTTGGTCCGGATTGGGGGCATTGGATAGCTGTGTTGAAGCATCTTTCTGTCTCAAATCAATAATTGTATACATTTTATAATGTAAGTTTTATAATATGTATAAGATGCTAGGTATATAAAACTTGCATTACATACGTTATATATTACTCTATAAAACGTATTCAATTATAGATTTGTGAGTTGAGTGCCTCTTTAATGGATGTGTAATCTACATTAGAATAAACACTGTCCTGGCTCAGGGGGAACAAACTTTCTTTAGGCCATCTAGATACTTTAGCCGGTAAGAACTGCATTAGATTGTTATTGTAGGAGCCCTTACTGAGTCCTTGACTGGTCCATTTCCTACAGTTAGGCCTTTTAAACTCATCCCTTCCCACAGAGGGGACTGCTTGCAGAGGGGGTTGCACTCCATATAAAAGCATCCCACAAAGTGTGCACTCCCTGGAGGGATGAACATAGCACAGATAAAGGGGGTGTTTTTTGGATGCAGCCCCTGCAATGTCTAAAGGTGTTCTTAGCAGCAGACCAGGCTGGGTAATGCACAAATTCCACATTCTGTGTGGTATCTCCAGGATTTCAGCTGTTCATTTAGATTAATTGTACAGGAATTTAAATGGTTTAATGACCCTGCTCTGTCCATTTTCAGGGCCTTTGATGGTGTTTTCAGAATGCTTCTAACTTGGTAACTAAGAGACCAACTCAATTATTATTTTTATTTTCGCAACTCTGCTTTAACCTAAGGCTGAAATAGTATAGAATGTATTAATTAATTGATTGACACTAAAAGGCAGAAAATAATTCAACACAGATTAATGTTATATCCAGACTAATGCGTCTCTGTAGTACAGCATTATGAAAATATTACACCATGGGAAAATGTATTGTTGCTAGTTCAAAATGATTTTCATCCATCCTGGTAATGTGTATGTTTACATATATAAAAGAATAAAAAAATACATTTTGAAAAACATAAAAAATATATTGCCAAAATATAAAAATAAAGTTAAACAGATGGCAATGTTGTATGCTATACATGTTACTTATATACAAAGTTTTTCTAAACTTTTTTTCTCCACTTTACTTATTGCAAGAAAACTAGGCTACACTTTGTAAATCTGTTCTTAATGAGTTGGGTATGGCGTTATTGCTGTGCGTGATTTAAAAATAAACAAGCAAAACAATGGTCATTTCACGTAAGTGATACCAGTTTATATGCATTGCAGCATTACAATCTTGGCAGAGCCAGGTGAGCCCCACTGTTTGTGTTTAACGTTACAAATGTTATGTTATCTGCTATGGTTTGAAGACACAAACCTTTTTTTAATGCGGTAGGATTTTATTTCTACAAGTCCTGCAGTTTATTTAATTGATTCCATTTTCAGCCGCAAGTAAGATCTTTCAATAGCAGACCTAAACAGTTCCACAGTAGACACAACAATGCACCAGCATGCCCTTGATTGGGATGGGTCTATTTCTGAGATTAGTGAGGGCGTAATGTATGCCCTATGTAAAATTCTGAACTGAATTCATTTGTATCTGATAGAATTGGAACATGAAATTGCATTTGTCCAAATTCTGTCCCATTGACCTGGTATAAGGGTGACAGATAGGTCATGTTCCCAGGAGAGTGGAGCTTTGGCCTATATATTACAGAAACTGTTCCCCTATTGCAAACTGCCTCTTTTTCACAATTGTGCATTTCCCATTTACTAGTAAAACAGATACCACAACGTATCTTTCCTCCTTATCTGTTAAGACTTAAGACTGTTAAAAGAAGGAAGTTATTTTAGACATCAATACGTTCACACCCTTGGAGCCTTTGCAACCAGGAAAGGAAAGTACTTCTCCTACCCAACCTTTTGGGTATTTTTTGGATTCAATTGCATCCAAATGAGTTTCCTGGATAGGCGTAATGAGTGGGGGAAAGGGGGACATGCCCCTCCCAATATTCAAAGCAGTCATATCTGTCCCCCCCAATAATTTGTAGATATAAAACATTCCCTGTCATTATGTCCCCCCTAATATTTAACATGGTCTCCTGTATCATTGCAATATGACTTTTAAAATATTTTAAATGTGCAAGTATTTCATATATATTGATTGCATTATTAAATCTGTTTACATTCCAGGGGATTAATTTGAGTGTTCAATGTCATCATCAGTCAATATTAGAGTCAATATTTTGAAAAGCTTCCTCGACATGTTATAACCAAACATGTCCTCACAGCCATGATTGAACTAAGCAATACATATTCTTCTTATTTTAGTTCCACAGTTGGATGGAATACGGGAGGAGAACAAACAAAACAAAAAAATGGGAGAGGTGCTGCCAATGGGCAACAGACAAAAACAGATCTGAGGTGGAGAGGAGCTCCACCTCAAAACAAAATGTTAAACTGAGAAAAGGCAAATGGGGAGGAAAAGAGAGAAGAATCATCATCACATACACAATGTAAACATTGCTGCCAGTCATGATCTGTGCTTCATTAGTGGCAATTAATTTATCAATGTAGATGATTGGGGTGGTGCCAGTTGATAATTGTTTGATATGTGGCTTGAAACAAGGGGGCTATTGACCTCTTGTTGCCAGATGACTGAAGTACATATGAGAAAACAAGTTGAGCCTGAAATGTCAGAGGATGGTGGCCCTATTTATGAACATAAGGCGGAATCTTATGAGCATAAGGCTAATTAGATTTAATTTAAACTTAAGTCAAACTTAAGTCTTGTTTGAATGAATTGCAGGTGCCCTTATTCAGTCTAAATTAATTTAATTGTGTTCTCATCTACCTATCCAACAGGGGACAAAGGTGTCATTACACATCAACTAAAAGGGGACATAATAACCAAGTGGGGACATGTTTAAATCCCCACTTAGCATATGCTTTAAATCATGTTTAAATGATGCCCAACCTCCCCATGAAATTTTACTAAAATTGCCAAGTGGGGAGCTACGTGTGTGTTAGTGCGTAGCTTTTATACTCAGTGCTGCCCATGTAGGCTGGAGTTTCAGTGACACCCTAACACCCTTCAGTGACACCCTAACACACATGTGCTTAACACTTCTCCTTTGGGGTTAATGGCCAGGAGCCCCAGGTAAGTTTTAAGACATTAGGAGAGCCATCTGACAGGTAGACAACTACTGAATGAATTTTTTTATTATGAGTATTATTTCTCTCATTAGGCAGATGCTCTAGTCCAGTAGGGATGGGAATTTGAAATGATTTCACTATTGAGTAGTCTCATGAAATTATTATTGAGTACTTGCAACAAAAAATATGTGAGAATATGTAATGCATGTACATTTATGTAAATTGGCCAACAAATAAAAGTGCAAATTGAAATAATTTGATTGAATATGAGAAGGGGCACATTCCTCTTAACCAGGGTACTTTTAGCCTATTAAACAATCAATTCAAAAGTGAACATAAATAGTAAAAAAAAATACATTAAGAAGTTAACATACATAACGCCATTCCCTCAATAACGTGAAATGAATTCTAACAACACAATTATGTGTGTATCTGTGTGTTTGTGTCACTCTGCATCCTCATAGTGTATGTATATATGACAGGTGTGTGTGTGTGTATGTGTGTGTGTTGATCAGTCTGGGTAACAGGGAAATTAGTTATTAATTTGAGGTCCCAACAAAGCCAGAATCAAGTCTGAAAGTTCTGACATCAATCTTTTGATATAAAGTAATCCTCTTAGTGGTGGGAAAGTGGTTTTAGGTCTGCTTTCTTTGGGAAAAGAAACACAAATGAGGATCACGTGTCAGATAGAATATGTGGGGATGAGCTGGTTCCCTCTGAGAGCTCGAAAACTTTCCATTCATGCTTCCAGGGGGGTCCCGTGGTCTCTGTGAACCCACTGACTCCACATTGATGTAATGGGATGTGAGGGTTTATTATAGAGGGGAGAGAAATCACATTATTTCGGAGGAGATGGCTGTTTCAGTGGCTAATGCAGAGGAGATTAAGGGATCAGTGCAGAGCAGCGCCAGACAGACACATAATTCTACTTGACGCAGTGTCCCTCGGACATAGCAATATGCAGTGTGCCAGGGATTCCCCAAAAACAGTAAGAATTGTGATTGCCATGAACCAGGAGGCAGACTTATAGGTTTCAGGTCTGTGTGACAGGGATGATGAGGTAGTGCGTGGGGGGGGGGGGGTTGTGCACCAGTTAAGCTCTGGTGTCTCTTTGTCTATCCTCTATATTATGAGGGCTGCGGAGCCACCGGCTGCAAACAGGAAGTGTTTGTGAAATTATGCCACTTCCTGTTCAGTGCACGTCAGAGGCATTCAAACAGTCTCACAACAGCCAAGAAGTCATGCGTGTGCTTCCTCTTCAGAATAGTTTGGTGTTGAGTTCACTTCCTTGATGACCACAGATCATGGCTCCGCTTTATCAAGCTTTGAACAAAACATGAATAACATTGGTCGCACATGACCATCAGATGAAGGTTGGCTATGCAGTAGGCGCGTTTAATCAATGGTTCATGTAATGAACGCTTAATGTTTGCAGTTCTACGAAGAACCCAACATGTTACATCAAAAATTAGTATGGAAATAAATAAAATAGGCGGGGAGCACATGCAAAAATATGCCCTATGTGTAGGGAAATAATACACCTCCTCCTCGATAACTCACCCCCTGGTAACTTGGATATTTGCATAACACATGCTTGTGGAGTAGGCACTGTGATACTCCAATATTAAAGAGTGTTCAATGTAGACTAACTAAGGTATGCATGCACAGTAAGAATTACCTGCACTTATGTTGATAACTATTTGAAAAAAAATGTTTTAGTGTGTGGATAAGCCCCACAGTCTGCATCCTATTTAGGCACCCTCTTTCAAAGTCAGTGAGATTTCTCCTTCTACCAATGGTAACCAAAATAATGGGCAAGTGGGCCTGCCCAGCATTTTTATATATGACCCTAAGCATGGTGGAATCTTAATAGCTTAATTCACTCAGTAAGCACACCTGTGTGGAAGCACCTGCTTTAATAAACTTTGTATCCCTTAATTTACTCAAGTGTTTCCTTTATTTTGGCAGTTACCTGAATATTGGAAATTGAGGAAAAACTTATATTACTGTATTTGTATATTGAGTATAGAAGGGATAATACCCACATACAGT
The DNA here is from genome assembly GCA_029706075.1 of Aldrovandia affinis. Taxonomy (NCBI): domain Eukaryota; kingdom Metazoa; phylum Chordata; class Actinopteri; order Notacanthiformes; family Halosauridae; genus Aldrovandia; species Aldrovandia affinis. Next base: position 5,558,228 of record JAINUG010000049.1, read on the forward strand.
CATTTATACTAGTGCTGGGTCAAAAGAAAGTAATCTCAAAAGTAAAAAGGAAAACCCACACACAGTATTTCTGCTAGCAAAGTGTGCCTTTATTGCATTGTGATACACACATTTCAGGAGCAGCAAGACCGTTTACAGGTTTTCCTTTTTACTTTTGCTTTTGTATATCTTCATATCTTTGAAATATATTTTTATTTCAACATATTACACAAGTGGTTTCCAACTCGTTCTCTCCTCGCAAATCCCCAGCCGGTTCATGTATTCCACCACCAGTGCACCTGATACTTATTTAGTGTTGATTAGTTGATTCATGTGTGCTTGAGTTTAACAAATACCTGAGCTGACTGGGTGTTCCCGAGGAGAGAATGAGTTGGGAACCATTGTATTACATATCCATAAGTTGCAGATGCAGAGGTCTAAAGTAGTAACAGCATAAGACTTGCTGAAATTGATGATACTACTGTAATGAAATTTCAGTGTCATAGTATTCGCTGACCTATTTTCAGTTCAAAATGTCCTGCATACTGCAAAACAAGTTGGTCTCAACCTGGAGAAACTGCAATAAAGCCACTGCAGTATCTTTGTAAACATACTTTAAAAATTTGAGATTAAAACCTACTCACCACCATTGAAAGATACTAACTAAAGTTAATTTATTGAGTTTGGATAGCTTTAGGTTTTATTCTGATGTATGTCTCATGTTGAAATATTTTGTCAACTTGTCTCCCCCACCTCTAAATGAATTCATAATGTTATTAGCTGATTATTTCAACACATCTTCAAGAGTCATTTTCTACAAAAGCCTTCAATCATTACAATCATTAGAATTGAAAACCAACCAATATTCAGAGACATCAATATCAATTTGCAGGGATAAGATGGGGATTGAGGATGCTACTGTTACCTTACTGTACAATACAACAACCCCTTGTACAATCATCTTGATGGTATACAAGCCCATGAAAGGCTTCTGTTTGTTGATTTTTAAGCTTTAGCTTTTAGCTTTTAATACAATCCAACCATACATCTTAGTCAATAGACTGTTCAAATCTAGATTTTTATGTTCAGCACTGTGAGCATGAACAAGAAACAAGAATACAAACTTGTTAGAATAGTGAATGTAACCAACAAAATAATTGGGGAACAGCAGACAAAATGTAATAAGCTGTGGGGAAAGCTACAGCTATCTGGCATAACCACTAGCATCCGCTTTATGTAGAATTTTGGCTCCTCCCCTCAAGTCATCACTTTAGACTACCAAAACGGAAAAAAACACCTTTATACCAAGTGCAATCATTTTGCTGTTTTTGGCTTTGTTCCCTTAACATTGAAATTCATATTTATTACCAAATGATCTGTTTCTACTCATCACTGGTTCCACAAAATGTTTTGAGGTCTCTTTGATGTAGGCAAATCAAGACTATGTCCTGTGTCAGTGTTTTTAATGTGTTTTGTTTTTTGTATTTCCTGTTTTTTCTGAGACCTTGGCTGCATACCACATTTCCCAAATGGGATAATAAAGTTTGACTTGACTTGATTTAGACATATGTAGTGTTACATAGTACTTACAACCTAAAACCTGTTTGCGGTTTAAGTAGTTACATGTGTAATAATTATGTTATAATTATAGTTATGTGTAATAATGATTTTTATGGTTTATGTAAGTACATGTGTCACAAGAAACAGTAAAAACGTTACGCACTGTGTGTATACACATATGAAAACATTTGTAGTAACACAAAAAATTGTGTAACTAACAGTTGTAAAAAAGTTGTAACTAACAAGTGAATCAACACAGTGAAGTGCTGTCCAATACATGTGTCAATGATCAAGGGAGTACTGCTGATATTTATGTGGATGAATTAGGTTTATCTGTGTCCATCCATACACAATATAAAGATGAATTTGTTCATCTGTTTGTTCAAAATTGAGTAGAAAAATTGGTTCAGATGTTGAGGTATTTCTCTCCAGTGAAGAGAACCTTTCTCTATTCTTGTTTAAAAAAGTAATAAGAGGGGTGTGTGTTGTTGGAAGATGAGTAGATTTATTTTTCATACACAAAAGCATTCTGATTTGAAAGCTGTTAAACTGAATGATGAAGGAACATCTGCGTCCCATTGAAAATGAATGGCTTGAAATTGAGTTTCATCTCGGAGGCTACGTGACTTCAGTTTCCACTTTCCTAGCATATAATTGGTTTTTCCAATTATAAAAAACAACAAACACGGCTAAGAAATTAAAAAGTGTCATAAACCACCATTTTGCTAAGCTAGCAAGCAAGCTAGACAGAAAACAAAATGTCTGTGAACATCTTTAGCTAGCAAGCTAGCTAGCTAGCATTGGAATTGTCCTTTAGAAAGCTAACATTAGCTATCTATATTTAGCTCTTACAGATAAACCCACAACCTCATATTATCCCCTGAAATTAAAGAAAAACATGTTTACTAAAGACAATACTGTTACAAAACTGTGGTTTTAGGGGCGGCAGATAGCCTAGCGGTCTAACGCACCCATATCTTGGCTAGTCCAATACGAGTGCACTGCCTATCAGGGACACAGTTCGAAACCCGTCTATGCCAGACAGGCCCTGGCCGTTAGCCCCGATCGGGGGCGGTGTTTGGCTGTTCGCCCCAGGGGGAGGGGGAAGGGTGAGCCGGCTCGAGGTTGCCGTGAAGCATGTAAGGGCACATAAAAAAAACAGTGGTTTTACTAAGCTATCTAGATATCTTGACATAGCAACGAAAGTATATGGACATCTACAGCTAGCCAGCTATCTAGCCAGCATTCAAATTATACTGTAGCTAGCCAGCTAGCTAACTAGCTTCAGCAGTTATAGATGACCCCACAATCTTGTATTATCCCCTCAAATAAAAGAACATTTACAAAACTAATTTCATGGAGGGCCGAGTGTATGCAGGTTTTTGTTGCAACCAATTCACTACACCAGGTGATTTCACTAATTAGCTCACTACTTCAACCAAGGAGGGGACCTAATTGAAATCACCTGCTGAACATCTATAGCAAGCAAGCTAGCTAGCCAGCATTGAAAGTACACTGTAGTTGGCCAGCTAGCTTCAGCAGTGAGTGTTCACAGACTTGCTGTTGTGGCTGAATATAACAACAACATGGGAGGTGTGGATGTATGTGACCGCATGATACAGACTACCAGAAAGAAAATGAAGAAGAAATGGACCATCCGCATACTTGTCAATATGAAGGGTTCATATTTATTTTACAAGTAAACACTGTGGAAATGTTCAGTTTTGACACCCATAAGTTAAAAATGAATACCTTACAGGTGTCATGATTTAACATTTAGTGAATGACTTTTAACACTTTGTAAGTATAGAAATGTAACACTTGTAAAATAAATATGAACCCTTCATATTGACAAGTAAACACTGTGGAAGTGTTCAGTTTTGACACCCATAAGTAAAAAATCCAACTCTCTCATAGTGTTAAAACATCAACACTACCAAAAGTGTTATTTTAACACATTATTAGTTATTTAGTCCCACATGTACACCCAATTTGTGTTGATTTCGACACCCACAGTGTTAAATTTGCTGTTTGAGATTTGCTGTGTACAAAGTGTTTTTGTGGAACCAGGCTTATTATAGTATATATTTAGTCTTTCAAACAGCAGGTTTTAAAAAGGTACCACACAAGAGGCTCATTGTCTCCTTCAGTAGGAGTTATTTCAGAGTGGGTTCATAATTGGCTGCAAGTCGAATACAAAGAGTAATGGTAGGAGGGGTCGTATCTGACTTAGGTGCTGTGGGCAGTGGAGTCCCGCAGGAATTGGTGCTGGAACCTCTATTTTTCCTTATTTATATAAATGATTTTGATAGGGATGTTAGTAGTATAATATTAACATTTTGTGAGGTTCCAGATAAGGACCCAGACGCAGATCAGGATTAGGCAAAGAATCGTTTAATTTCAGGCAAGGATCAAAACCAGTAGTCAGGGTAGCGGAAGTACAAAATCAAGAAGCAAAGAGAAGTCACAAAACAATCCAAAAGTCAAAACCGGTAAAACAGAGAAGGCAAACAAACAAAATCGGCAGGCAAACTCAAAGTGAAAACAGAAGGGGTGTCTAAGGAAAATGCTACAGACTCTGGCTTACTAGAAATCGGCACAGGGAATGAAGATCAACGTTCTGACAGGGAATGAACATAAACACGGAACTTATATACAAGCAGGGAAGGGAAACACAATAGGAATCAGATGTGACTGGGAGGAGAGAAGGGCAGGAACATAGGTGAAAACGAGGGGATTCGCTAATAGAATAACGAGGGGAAATGAAAGACACGGACTGGGAATGACACAGACACATAGATAATATACAACCTGGAAGAGCAGGCAGACATGTGCACAGTTCGAAGGGGAGGAACGCAAAGAGAGAATCTGTGTGCGAATGAAGCGAAACGTGAGAAGCGTACAGGGATAGGACAACGAGAGAGAGAATGATAGCGATTAGTGATTAGTAGTGTTAGTAACTTAATCTAAATCCCTAATGTTAGTAGTTTAGTAGGTTAGTACTATATACATCTAACTAATATATACAAAGTGTTATAGAAAGAAAGAAAGAAGTAAAACGAGATTAGAAACTAAGACGGAAAAACCGAAACATAGAACTTCCCGAAGTGCAAAAGACAAAGACAAGGAGTGGATCTCGAACAGGAACAATGACAGACGGGGAACAGAACGTGAATGAAACATGACCTGAAGAATGATAAATAAACAAAGTACAAAAACAAACCGAACAGACACTCAAAACATAACACATTTGCAGATGATACAAAACTTGGGGGTTTAGCAAAGGGTTTGGAATCGACTAAAGTAAGATGATTTTAAAAAAATTGATAAATGGGCAGATGACATTCAGTATTGCTAAATGTAAGTTTATGCATGTGGGAAATAAAAACTGGAGTATTTAATGGAGCGAGAAAAATAGTAGAATGTGTTCAATTTGAAAAAGACAGGAGTTGTAGTTGATGAAATTGTATATGTCTCTAAGCAGTGTGTTGTAGCAGTGAAAAAGCCAACAGGATGGCGGGATATATAGAAAGAAGTATTGAGTATAAATCAAAGGAGGTTATATTGATGTTACTGTATATAATGGCTTTGTCAGATCTCACTTGGAGTACTGTGTACAGTTGGCAGTGTAGTGTAATGGTTAGGGAGCTGGGCTTGTAACTCAGAGGTTGCGGGTTCAGTTGTACCCTTGAGCAAGGTACTTAACTTGAATTGCTTCAGTAAAATATCCAGCTGTATAAATGAAAGAAATGTAAACTGTGTAAGTCGCTCTGGATAAGATGTCTGATAATCATATAATCCACAGGATGTGTAGGTAATATACCAAATGGTATATCTTTCGGCTGTCGCTGTGCAATACAAAATTAAGTAAATAACATAAACAAATGGATTAAAGTAAAACAGTAAGACAGACTTCAAATGTGTAGGGGGAGACTGGTGAGAATTCAAACCAAAATGGAATTTAAAAAAATTCACAGCCAGGACCCACACAAAGAGCTGTGCTGACATCGTTGTATGCATTATCATTGTAAGGAGCATATGAACTGCCAACAAGATCTACTGATTAGATTGTATAGAAAGCCATAGTTATGATTACTATTATCCTGGGGGGACATTGCGGCGCACGGACACAATGGACTGACCTGGTATGGCTCATGTATTCATAACAGGCGACCCTCAGAGTTCACAGAAAACTCAGACGTGGAATTGAGAAGTGGAACTTTTCTCTCTGAGTAAATGTCGAATGTTTTTCCAAAAATCACTCAGTCCACTTTTGGTCAAGGGAGTTCAGTGAGATTCGGAAAAACACTCTTCAAACGTCTGTTCAAACAGACTTTTCCAAAACGTAGCAGCCAAAACGTAGCAATCAAAACTGATTTTGATTTTAGCCTCTTAAAATATTTTGTCTGTGAGCTTTGTGTGATATGTTTGTATAAAAACACAGACAAAATAAGTCTGGCTCATTTAACTGACAAAATATTACAAAGCTAAATCTAGTACATAAATTTGATTATATTCCAGATACTAGTCCAGTTCATAGTAAATTAGATAAACCTTGGCATAATGTTAAGTGGAAGGGGGGAAAAAACAACTGTTTTTGAAATTGTAATTGGTGTTACTTTTTTATTACATTACTTGCAATTTATATTTTCTTACTTTTAGTAAGCGCTTATTACGTTTGAAAGTACTCTACATCATACCAATATTTTATTGGGGGGATTCACTGCATGAGCTACTCTGTATTACTAGAGGACAGTTTTGTCCCTTGACGGTAAATGGTATTTCTTTCTAAAAGCAGAATAAATCCCAGCCTGAAAAGAAGCGAGAAAATATTTATCCTGTCTTGTTAGTTTATCCTGTATATTACAGGTATGTAATACTTGAAAGTTACAAAAACCTATCAAACTTATTTGTTAACATATTAAACTCTACAATGTGTTGTGCCGGTATCTTGAATGTAAATGTGTTATTTTATCAAATGGAAAGTTTGGTACCATTTCCATGATTAGCATACTAATGCACCCAAGTTAAGTCTATGGAACATGTGTGATGGCGACAGTCTTTTCGCTATCTTTTTAAGAATATTGTGGCAAGATGTAGGGTGTGGACAGTACTCTTACCTTCAGTGAAGTCTAGAAGTCCCAAAATATGACAGATCGTTGATAATGTGGGCATCCTGATCATCTTAAGCGTCTACCGAACAGAAGTACTGACCCTGTTTTGTCACAAGTGCAAGCCAAATTGAGAGAGTTCCAATGCCTCTGTTTACTATGCGGCTTGTATCGCCAACAACGGCAAAGATGACATTCTCCTGGGTCTACGAGATATGTGATTATGTTTCACAGAGGAAAGCTTAGTATCCTTGTGATGCTAAATATTTGCTACCAAATAAGCCCACTCCCATCATTCTCCGATAAGTATTGACCAAACAGCCCCCTTGAATGTTCAACCAGCACCACCAGGAATATGATCCAGTGGCATAATCGATACTACTTCCCTCTATATATGCTGAAATTGGTCTAGGGTTCTAGCCAATGGGATATCCTTCACAACGATATAAGGTTTCCTTTGGCTTGCATTTACTTTGTAGCAAGACAGACTGCTTCAATGACTGGCACAACCAAAATAAGCTATAGCTTTTCCTGTGTTGCCTGACTAAAGAACATTAACAGACACTGTAAATAGTTTTGTGCAATGAGGGCAGACAATTGCAAGAAGTGCAATTTTGTCTTGGCTGAAAAATAGTTGTTATATTTATATTTATACATTATTATAACTTAATCTATATATTATTTATATTGGTGCAATATTTTTTATACATTTTATTTGTTTATTTAGCTAATGTTGACAGATGTTGCTGGGGGGTTTAAGTTGATAATGGTAAATGCCTGTTGGTTACTTTTTACCATTGTAAGAAAAACTGTTGTTGCTATCCAATTATTTGGTTTAACTTTGGTGTATGTGTCTCATAGGCAACAACAAATGTTGTAATGTGATTCTCAGTGTCACAGAAGTGAATTGGGCCACTTGGAGATTCTTTGAACACATCACATTCAAGTACCTGTTTTGTGAGCAAAATAACGATCCATAATTGTTTGGGTGAGAGAAACAAGTTTTATAGTCATCAAAGGAATCATGAATATAGTTTGATTGCCCCCATCCCTCAATCATTTATTTTAAAAGATCGGATTACAAAGATTTCTTCCGCCCTGATTACTTGCGTAATATCATATACAGGATGAGCATTAGGACCCAGGAAATGCCTCCGGCATCATAGGACTTGTAGGATTTGGCAGGGAGCTGGCAAACAGAGATTACCTCTGAAAACACAGAATATAGTAGTAACGCGTGTGTGTCAAGCAGCAGCAGTTTTGTCTCTTGAGTTTAGAAGAAGTAAGCACTCTTTTACAATAATCATTAATACACAGTATTGTCAGATTTATTATTAGCGAATAACAGTGAAATATGAGCCCTGTGCTTCTCGGATTTCTCTCCAGAGTTGGCTTTTAGTTGATCTGGGTTTGCTTTTAGCGTTACTTTTATTCTTATTTTATCTTGCATCTTATTCTTATTTGTTCTTGATTTTGCTTTTACTTGGTCCATGTCCCTTCAGTATTTTTAATAGTCCAGTTTTCAAGTCCAGGCTTGATGCAGTAGCCTACTGAATATTTTTTAGACTTTTGATAGATATCAAAATTAATTATTATTTTCCGGCCATCCTATATACAGTACCAGTCAAAAGTTTGAGTACACGTTCTATCTGGATTACAGCTAATCGGGCACTCCTTAATTCTTTAGCAAGATAACAACTTGAAACACACCTTGAAGTTGTGCCAGAACTATCTGGTGAAGGAGGAACATGAAGGACAACTCAAACTAATTATCTGGCCTGCCCAGTGTCCAGAACTCAATCCCATATAACTTTTATGGGAATAACTGGACAGAAGAGTCAAAGCAAAGTAACCCACAAGTGCCTCTGGGAATTGCTGCAGGAGAGCTGGGAAGACATGTCGGGTGATTTCCTGCTGAAATGTAATAACCAAATGGCCTGTGTTTGTGAGGCTGTTATCATGGCAAAGGGTGGCTATTTTGAGGAATCCAAGATTACATTTTCAATAAAAATTTATTGAACTGTGTTTTGATGTTCCTTTTTCTTATTGGTACATGTATTCTTTGGCATTTTCATGTATTTACAGAAACGTATACGGTGTAAAACATTGTCAATTATGAGATAAACCTAGTTTCCAGCAGGTGTACTCAAACTTTTGACTGGTACTGTATGTAGGATATACAGGTAGTGGCCAAAAAGGTGAAAGCACTTTAGTAAATGAAGCACATAAAGTATATTGAAAGGAGGTTCTTCCACAAATGTATTGTTCCTGAGTTAATTATAAGTAATTATAAGTAATTATCATCCCAGCATCCTGTAGGTTGTGTAGAAAAAATGCTGGGAAGGCCTGTTTGGTTATAATTATGGCTAGTATTTTCTAGAAGACGAAACCTCAGTGACTTAGAAAGAGGGGTGATTGTTGGGGCATGTTTGGCAGGAGCTTCAGTGATGAAGAGAGCTCAACTTGCTTATATTTCACGAGGAACAGTATCTGGGGTGATGTCAACATGGAACCATGGGGATAAGATATCATCAAAAAGGGCAACTGTGATTGGAAGTGCATACTCCTAGATCGTGATGTCTGTGCCTTAGTTTGAGGTGCAAGGCTAAACAGACAAACAACTTTAAATCAATGAACTGTCAATATAGGATGTGAGAAGGCAGTTTCATCAAGAAAGGGTGTGTCAATAACTCTACAGAGCAGGACACCATAGTCATGTCATATTGGCGTTTCCTCATTTTGGGTCATTACCTGTATATACATCTTTTCCAATATACTACTGGCCCTAAAGGTAGTGGGAGCCCTATTTTCGTGCCGGCGGTAAGCGGCGTTAAGACCTAGCGCTGGCGAATTGCTAGTTTCATCTGTCACAAACTGAATTGTTTGGCAATTTTGTGGTGCGCAATGAAGGTGTTTGCATGACTATGGGTTGGGCAGCACAATAGGGGGTGTGAAAACAATCGGCGCTATGCAAGTTTGGTGTCAAATAATGAGTTTGCGTTAACATCCAACTAGACCACCTCTTAACTCAAACCCTGGCACTCTGTGCAATTTGGTGACTTTATTGATGCGCACATATGAACATAGGGTTATCTGAAATCACATGAGAATGTTTTGTGAATATTGTGAATTTCTCCCCACGTTGAAGCAAATCGTCCAATCCATGGGTAACTTGCAAGCTGTAATCAATTAAGCTAAAAACTATTTAACCACAGCTTGTGGTTATTCAATGCATGGACATGGAAGACTGAAGCCTGGATTGTCATCCCCCTCCTCTTGTCTTGCAGGACCAGCCGCGCAAAACTGTCATCCATGTCAGGAAATTGCCATGGATGACAAATTTGCTGTAGTGTTGGCGCACTGGTATTTAAAGGGATAGAAAATAGGTATTCTGATTGGCCATTATGAAACCAAACCCCCACCACACCCACGTGCATTTAAAAAAGTTAATCCAACCTAATTTACAACTGCGCCAGAGGTGTGCTATCGTCCTAAGTCACGAAATTGCCAAAATTAGTTAGACACGCCCTAAAGCGCCACTGTCCTCACTTTGTGCTGGAGTTACCAACACCTTTCTGATTCACCAAATTAGGGCCCAGTGTGTTGAATTTTGAAATGTCACCAATGCGTGTGGACATTTGACAGCTGTGCACTGTGTCTTTAACATTATATGAGATCCCTTACTTAAACATTCTCAAAGAACCAAATCTGTTTAGCGTTATATAAAGAGACTAAGAAAATTATATAAAATATATTAAAACACAAGCTATAGAATTTTAGAAAAGTAGATTTATACAGTAGCAAAATGTATATCATAGCAAACCATTCTATGTGTAAACCTAGTAAGGGGGCAGCAAAGGTCAAGATTTAACAACCAATTTGGTAAGAATTGGCAAAACCCGGTTAAGGTGCCATTTCGTCCTTTTTTCTCCTGAACCCTGGGGTAGATCCATATTGCAGTGTGGGACAGCTTAATAAGGAGCCCTGACCTTAATCTTTCTCAGCAGCATTAACATTTCCCTGAGGTCTGACTTGACTACATTTTGTGTAACAAGGCTCATTTTCAGCCAGTCACAATGGCCTATAATCTTCACATTGAGTGTTTTCATTGGAAACTAAGCACAGTAACAAGATGCATGTCTTTAACTGTAAAAGTGGGTTAAGAAACATAACTGGAATGGTAATTATTATAAAGGGAATTTCCGTTTGGGGTGGTCCTTTTGAAACACTTAACAAGAAACCTGCTTAACAAAGCTTTAATGTACTTTAATGTGCTTTAAAGTCTAGAACCCCCATATTTTGCATAATTTAAAAAAGGATAATATAAAGGACAATATAATTCCAAGAAAAATATTTTTACATTTACATTTATTGCATTTAGCAGGCGTTGTCATCTCGAGCAACTTGATATTTTATGGTCGTTTTTGCTTAATACAGTATAGGAACCTGCTTAATGAGGTACATTATACCAAAATACCAGAGCCAGATCCCTAATACTTTGCACAGTTGAAGCTTTCAAAGCTTCAATGCAAAGCTTTAATGGTGCAAAAATATGAGAGTTCAAGCTCTGTTTTGTACATTAAGCCTCACTGTATTAAGCATGTATAATGCTTAACAAATGTTACAAAACAAAACAAGTATATACAGTATATATCTACCTTGTCCAGAATAAATGGCATCCCTAATAATAAATACAAGTCACTGTCGATATCATTAATATATGCTTAAAATGACAATAAAAAAATAAAGTGTACTTAACTCTCACTGGAAAAGTCTGTTTATTTTTATACTTGAAGCCCAATGATAATCCAAAGCATTGAGATTTAAGAAATTTAATGTATTATAATCAACAGTGACAAGAACAGACAAATAACTGAATCAGTTGAATGCAGATTTAAATTTAGGGCGTGAGCAGGCACGCATCATCAAGAACAGTCCGTCAAGAACACAGGCACAATGGAAGTCATATGTTCAGTGACTGTCTTCAACAAGCGGACGAGTGCATGTGTGGCGCACGCCAAAAGAAACGTATGGGCCTGAGTGATTGTTTCCCACGGTGAAGGGTTCTGTTGGCTCTGTAACAGTGTGGGGTGCATATTCCTGGCATGGTCCACTCAACCCATTAGAGGGAAACCCTCAAGGTAAACGCAATAAACATGAAGTCATTCTGAGTGATCACCTTCATCCTATGGTGAAGCATTTCTATCCTGATGGAAGTAGTCTTTTCCAGGATGACAATGCTCCCATCCAGAGGGCATGAGTGGTCACTGAATGGTTTGATGAGCATGAAAACGATGTAAACCATATGTCATGGCCGTCTCAGTCAAGATCTCAAGCCAACTGAACACTTATGGGAGATTCTAGAGCGGCGGTTGAGACAGCATTTTCCACCACCATCAACAAAACACCAAATGACGAACTTTCTCATGGAAGAATGGTGTTGTATCCCTCCAATAGGGATCCAGACACTTGTAGTATCTATGTCGAGGTGTATTGAAGCTGGTCTGGTGGCTCGTGGTGGCCCAACATAAAGTGTTGCCTGTATATTGTTTTGGTTCTTGAAAAGGTCTATATTACAGTCACAAATACAGCATTATGGACATTTGTCCTATCCTAAAGCAGTGACTACTCACCTCTTGGGAGTGACTATTGAGTTCTCCTAGCACATGGAGTTACATTGTAGAGCATTGGCTGCAATTGCTATGATTTATAAGACAAGAGAGGTGTTCATTTTAGGACAGGCACTACAGTAAACCTTATAATGTCTGAAATAAATGGGTAATTAATGGGACATTCATATAACATTTTCTAGAACATTTCTCTAGAATGGAGGAATTAATCATAAGCGGGCTGGACACAAAACACCGAACCTACGCAAGAACTGCATCCGGGGGCAGAGAAGGTGAGGACGCCCCGACAGCAGAGCAACAGTCACTGGAATGGCAAGTCATAAACTTCCTGGAAAGTAAAAACATGAATATTCAAAGAAACAGTGTCACGGCCTGCCACATCCTTCCTCGGAGGGATAGCAAAACAAAGCCTGCCATCATAGTTCGCTTTGTGAATCGTAAAAACCAGTGGACTGAGGGCCTATTGAGGCCTTCTCTGCTGGCCTAAAAATATCTGAATCACAGACTGATGTTAATCTTAATGAAACATCTTAAATAATTCCAAATGGTCTGTCCGCTTCCTTTCATAGCTTTTCCCCTGGTTGCGCTGCTTCCAGACGTGTATTTTCATATTAAGAAATGCTTAAGTTCAAGTTATCATTGAACTTAAGCAAAACAAAGTTTATAATATTTGGAAATTGTAAAATTAATAATAACGTTAAAATAATGATCGATGATGTTGAAAATTGTTGGGCGTGATAATCAACGATAAACTTAGCAGGAAATCACACATAAATAATGGAAAAACTAAAATATCCAAAACCATTGCAATATTATATAAAACGAAATATATTTTAAATCAGAACTCACTGTATATATTGTACTGTTCGCTCATAGTTCCATACATCACTTACTGTGTGGAGGTATGGGGAAACACATACAAAACAAAACAAAACAAAACACATACAATAAGAATTGTGAATCAAGCAGATTATCATGAACCTACAAACACACTCTTTATTAAATTAAATACCTTAAAATTAGGGTATTCTGCATTCTGCATTCAGAAGTTGTTCGTAACTAGAGAGAACCAGTATGAACATAGGGGAACGTGTGTGTTCAACAAACCAAAGATGAGGACAAATATCAAAAGTAGATGTATATCTGTTAAAGGGGTAAACCTGTGGAATAGCTGTGACAAAGAATTAAAAATGTGTAGTTCTATTTGCGCATTTAAAAAAATGTATAAATCTAAGGTGATATATAAATATAAAACTTTATTATGATCCTAATTATATTATATTATGTATGAAACTTCCAGAACCTTTTGTTTTTGTTTATTATGTTTTGCAACTGTTTTGCTATAATACATTATATTTGATATATAAGTGTAATGTAAAAAGGGTAGGCATTATAAGCCTTGGCTTCAGCCTACACCTTTTCGGTCATTTTCCTGCTTTTTGTGTTTTCTGCTGAATATATATGTATTCATTGTGAATAAAAATTATAAATATAATAAAAAATTACAATAACAGATATTATCCGTTATATTATCAGTAATATTAATTATCCCAATGAATTATCCCAGCTGTATTTCAATACAGCAATAGTTTTTTTATAAACTTTATTTTTATACCTATCTGTGTTTGTGCATGTATTTTGTTTTATCCATTTTACATTTTTGATACATTATTTTCTTTTTTTTGTAGTTTATTGTAGACAGGTGTTGGAAATGAGCTGTAAATGAGCATTTTTAACATTGTAACAATGTTTTTACTATGTCCCTGATAAATAAATAAATAAATAAATAAAAATAGCAAATACTGATATGAATAATATCTATGTATATATGACTACATAACCACACCTGTAATGTCTTTATCATACCTTGAGGTCTCTTTCTGTGTCTGGTTGATAGAAATGTTCTACTAATCCAGGCAAAAACAAAATGTACAAAGGGCCCAAGGTAGTCTCACCAAAGTCTCACCAAGCTGAAAACCTGGCCTAGTCCAATACACTCTAGGACAACAAAGAAAAGGTCAGAGACACCCTCGAATCTGAGACACACTGTGAAAATACACACACCCATGATAAATTGAGTCTGGTCCAGCTGGAGGCCTGCTTGTGTCAGCCATCGGAGCATTCAGTCTTTTTGGCCAGATTTTCATATAGCATTGATGACATAATCCCTTTTGTAAGCACCCATTTTTGTAAGCACTTATGACGCCGACAGAATACAAAAAATATATATATTCACAATGGGTAGACAAATTGATTTAAAAAAAACTATTTTCTCTTTTTTCATAAATTTGTTTCAGATTTTTCCCCGTTTTTCTACCAATTTAGTGGCCAAGGCAAGCTAATTCTCAGAGGGCAGTGAAATCCCCCTGGGGCAGACAGCCAAACAATCAGGGCTAACGGCCAGGGCCGATCTAGCAGAGACACGTTTCAAACCGCGTCCCTGATAGGCAGTGCACACTCATATCGGACCAGCCAAGATACGGGTGCGTTAGACTGCTACGCTATCCGCCGCCTCTCAGCTGCATTTCTAAAAGATGTGGCCAGCTGTTGTTGTGCACAGATGCCTTGAACCCAAGACCTTCTGGTTATAAGGTCGGGGTTGGAGTGCACAAAGAAGGCCTGAACCCAACATACACTCTCATTTGGAAGAGACCCTTGGGTCTCTAATTGGCTCCAACAGAGGATAAAAGGTGGACTACGAGAAGATAACCTAATGGGCAGGAGGGAGGGTTGAGGAGAAAGAGGAAGTTGCGTCTTGCGATTTTAGCTCCGTTTGAGGAGGTCGTCAAGCAGTCGGATCCAACCAATGACCTGCTCTGCGGTAAAGTTTTTAGATGTGAATGTTGATCCTAATCTTTTATTCTGTGTTCTGAAGTGGGTGGGGATACCGGTTTCCCAGGAGGCGGGGCCTAGTTCAAAGGCTTGTAGGTCAGTGGCGTTTCCAGGATCTTGCACATGGGGTGGTGGGGGGCAAGGTCAAACTAAGGGGTGGCACATGCTGAATGGGCCAATTATTTCTTATTATTCAATACTACAGTATTGAATTTACAGTATTGTATGCAAGTTACTCTGGAACAGAGCATCCATGATGTCTCAATGTAAAGTACAGCCTATTAACTTAAATAGTCTATAGCCTAAAACACAGAAGGCTCTAATGATTATTAAAGGAGTATAGTATACAGAGGTTCCACAAAAGAGAAAATGTATTTACTGAATTACACTGAAATCACTACAAAATATCACAACTGTTTTATGCCTTTTGCGTGACAACAAATTAAACTCAGATGACTCAAAGTTATTCAAAAGAATATGCAAGAGCAATAAGTCATTGTTAGGTGACCAGGTTTATAATTTCCATTAGTTGGTCTTTAAAAGAGCTGAATGCGACCACCAAAATAACTCAAATGATCAACTGGAATGATTGACATTCCAATGATACATACAATGCGGTTTCATTCTAGCTCAAATTAGCTACTAGTTAACGTTATCTAGCAAAGAATTTGTCTCATCTCGTATGTTTCAACTGAACTGGGCTAACGCTATCTAGCTAGCTTATGTTTGCAGTTCAGATCAAACATGAGATTTTAGCTAGCTAGCTAGTTAGCATTACTTTTTCAAAGAAAGTCTTTGCATTTTCAACATGTCAAATAATAAGCTGCGGTAGGATAGTCTTAAATGATATGATGTCAGGTGTTTAATATGAGGATAATCTCTATTTTGCAGGGGGAGTCAGGCAGGCAGACAGGCAGCATCAGGGGCAGTGGGCACATCATCATCATCATCATCATCACATCATCAGAGCAGCAGGAGCAGTCAGCATTATCACTGCAGCGTAAGAGAAGGTCAAGGTCAGATCAGAACCTCCCCCCCACCAACCCCAGGGCCTCAGCTTCACCTGTTGTGGACTCCACCAGTCGCCACTGTCGTGCAGGGTAATGTGACTGACATTGACATTGTGAGGACTGATTCAGTTTCACTAACACTGTGAGGACAGGCACTTCCCTCTTATCAGACATAACCTCTATTAATGGACACAACCATCAAAGTAACAGTTTCATATATGACAAATAACATACAAAAAACGTATATAGGGAACAGTTTCATGCATTACAAATAAAAAAAAAAAATATAGGGAACAGATTAATATACAGTGTTCTTCAGAATTATTGGCACCCTTGGTGAATATGAACAAAAAAGGCTATGAAAAAATGTGTCTGTTGTTTCATAAGCTTGATCTTATGCTCAAAACACAGCTGTCGCTCATTTCCTCATTTAGCCAGCCCCCGTCAGAACAATGAGCTGTATAGACCTTTTGGCTTCGTTCGCTGCCCGTACATACAGGCAGTCTGATGGGAGCTGTGGAGGCCTGTGCCGCCCCATCACCCTGGCACATGTGACACACGTGTTTTTGAGAAAAATATATATATATTTCTTTGAATAATTTTACTTAAAAATAAAGGTTAGATTTCTCTCATATTTTGAGTGTAAGATCAAATACATTTGTTCATAGCCTTTTTTACTCATTTTTACCAAGGGTGCCGATAATTCTGGAGGGCACACTATACATTGAGCAGTTTTATTTATGACAAATAGCCAACAAAAAATTCTACAAGGAAGAGCTTTCCATATCACAAATAACCCAACAACCGGTACAGGGAAGAACAACCGGTACAGGGAAGAACGTCAAACAATATATTACAAATAAACAAATAGTTTAAACAAATAGGTCTGAGTTTAATGGAGGCCTTTCATGTGAATAATCCTTAAATTGAACATTTGGCCAGATCTGGAGTGGCTTTCCCCTGTGCTAAAATGTATGATATTACATAGCCGTACTCTCACCATTTCTCAGATGATAAATTTGGTGATTTGGTTGCTTGTATTTCACCAGTTCCTGGAACATGACATACTCTTGCTACATGTCATTAGAGGATGTTAGGTTTGTAAACAATGTTCCATTGTGCGGTGAGCTCACGACCAATTTCCTAATTATGATGGCTGCAAGTCAATACTTGTTTGAGTGTGTGAAACTCGGAGACGAATATCCTGCGTTTTGTAAATGAATCAGTCCTGAACTGGAAGCACTGACTGTGGACATGGAAGACTGACGTTCTTTTTAATTTTAAGTGCATTGTCACACATTTAATCATAAAATACTTTTGTACATTTGTACTTATCTATGTGTATTTCCACATCGTTATACAAATGAATGTGTGATCCATTAGTGTGGTCCATTTAATATATATATATATATATACAGTATATATATATAGGCTATTGCTTGTAGTGGTCCACTTAAGACATAATACCACTGTTGGTATTACAGGTATCACTTCGATACGATCTTCTGCAAGAGACTCAAAACCCACCTTTTCCACTACCACTGAATTCTGTACATCTAGCCAATTGTTGTCACCACTGCCTACTTGCTCAACACTTTGTATTCCTGTAATACAGTCTGTATTCAAATGTTTTGTCCAATGGGGTCAAATGAATGAGGAAAGAGCTAGGGCAGTCTAGATGGCTATGATGCAAGACCACCATGAAGACTTCCAGGTCAGGGCTCATCATAAACCCAGAACTCCCCTAGATTGGAGCGGCACCTGACCGCATGGTAACATGCACTTGCCATGGCGATGGCGTATTGGAGATAAAATGCCCCTTCAACACCGGGGACTGCTCCCTTGCTGGAAGCTGCAAGGACCCATCATATTGTGTAGGCGTGGTAGAGGATGGGGAAATTGCACTGAAGACCAACCACAAATTCATGTATCAAGTGCAAACTGAAATGCATGTAGCAGAGGTGAGTTACTGTGGCTTTATGGTATGGACACCGCAATAAGTTTTCATCCAGCGGATCCAGTATGATCCTGTCTTCTTCCACGATGCCTGCCTCAAAGTTGTTGAATTCATCAAGACCAGAGTACTACCCAGAGCTGCTGGGGAAATGGTATACAGCACCACACCACACTGGCACAAACACTGCAGCCACAGAACAGACACCTGAAATGGGATGCTACTGTGGTAAACCTGGCGACACAGAAGATGTCATCATCTGCACATCTGGACAGTGTAGGTGGAAGCACTTTCATAAGTCTTGACTTATGTTGATCAGGGTACCCAAGTCATGGAAATGTGTGGAGTGCAGAAAACAAGTTTTGCAGTAAAGTGCTTCTAGTTTCTAGTACACACAGTCAAACGTAATCAGTATTACAAGGAATAATTGTCAGATTTTGACACCCATGTTTTCAGCGTACATGACCTCCTATGTTACTACTATTAATGGAAAATGCTGAAAAATGTTTCAGTCTTAATCACATTAGTATTAGCCAGCTATATGGTATATGAGTGTTACTGGATTATTATGAATTACTGATTAAAAATGAATAAAATGAGAGCAATGTATTTCACTGCCACCTGTTTTTATTGCAAAGGAAATCAATATGAGCATAAAAACAAACATTAAAACTCATTTACATTGTTATGTGTTGCATTAGGTACACAATGTTACTGAAACTCATGCTATTCTGTGGGGACAACGGATGGGAAAATGTTGCCCAGAGCACAGCAAGCTCTGACCATCGGGTCAAGAGATGCAAGCTCTCCTGGAGTCGCAGTCTGGCAGAGAGAGATGGGCATAGTGCTTTGTAAGATAGCATACTTGTTCCTCACGAGACCAATGACCCGTTCAACGTGGATCCGAACAACTGCTAGTCCTCTCGTTGCCTGAAGTTCACTTGGGTGCAGTTGCTGTTTCCCTGTGGCGAAGGCAGGCATTTTGAGATGAGCGTTGCACAAGCCCACAGCATCTCCTATGGTGAACCCACAATCTGCTGGGACCACATCACCAGGTGACATTTTCCAGGTAGCCGCAATTTTGTGTTATGTGCTTGTCACTTGTACGCCGTCCCCAGGCCCCTGACACAAATGATATGACTCCCTGTGGAGTTATTGATATCAAAAACGAAAACAGTATTATGATGCTTATACTGTGAATAATTCAGAGTACAGGCTCTTATGTCCTTAGGCCTCTCAATGAAAATGTCGAAGCAGTCTATTATGGAGGTACAATTTCTGTAACTACTATTATTAAACGCATGGGTAAACTAATTTGAATCGGCTTCTTACTGGGCCACACTAGACAACCTATCGTGCATGAAATGTAATGTACTATTAAAAATGTGGTTCACCCAGTATCGGCTCTGGCCAGGAGTGCCACTAGGGAGCGGCAATTGGCTGTCTGCCACTAGGGAGCGGCAAGGTTCCTTGTGCTCAGTCTGTCACCCAGGATGGGAGGAGGGAATTGACATGAAAAAAATGGGGGTATAATTGGATATTAAAGATGCAGAAAGAGAAAGTAGAAAAACAAGTTTGCTTTGACACATGTATAGTGCAGTGGTCAGTCTCATTCTCTAGGGTCATTGCCATATAAATAGTCAGCCACGTTTGATCTGGCGTTGCCTTGTAAAGGATCTTCCTGTTTGACCCAACTCCAATGGGAATGATCACTGCTGGGCTCTGTGGGTGTTTGCCTTAGCCCCACTCATCAATGAAAAGAGGCAGAAGTTGGCCGCTGTGGGGCTGTGCATGGTTGGGCACGGTCTCCTCTGGGTTGCCCCCACAGCCCAGTTCAGTCGCACTTTTGTTGTTGTGACCAGGGCTGGACTGGGACAAAAAATAGGCCCTGCCATTTGGCTCAGACCGGCCCATCACAATCGGTC
The DNA here is from genome assembly GCA_029706075.1 of Aldrovandia affinis. Classification (NCBI taxonomy): domain Eukaryota; kingdom Metazoa; phylum Chordata; class Actinopteri; order Notacanthiformes; family Halosauridae; genus Aldrovandia; species Aldrovandia affinis. Next base: position 5,578,229 of record JAINUG010000049.1, read on the forward strand.
GGACACCGCCTATCATGACATCCTTGCAATCTGTCCATTTTGGGCGGCCGTTCGATGCAAAAAAAAAGCATGTGGCCCAGTGTCAGTATAGAAAATGAACCAATGGGCCGCTGTCCATTTTTGTTGGCCGTTAGATGACAAAAAAATAAAAAATTATATTTTTTTGAATTAAAAATAATAATTATACCGGCCCTGCCCAAAACTAGAGGATGGACTATATAGCCAGTCCAGCCCTGGTTGTGACTCTCCGTCGCTATGTGCAGCCGGTGGAGAGTGTTTCTCTGAGTACCCTCTGCCCTAAGGATGGACTCAAAGATGGGGTGTTGTGGGATTCCACCTCAATACTTACTCCAGGTGCTGAGCTGCCTGTTAATCTAGAGTTCTTTCGATTTTACTCTTTAAATTCACAATGGCAACATGAAAAACCGATGCATTCCTTTTCTTTTCTCTTTACTGCTCTTTCCCAGTGTATTCAGCTACCATATCACCAAGGGAGCGTCAATCAGCCTTTCTTCCATCACAGTGACCTCAACAGCTTTTCAAAACTATTAATAAGACCTCAAACCGGGACATTCATTTCACATCTTTATTGGTCATATACATAAATGTTGAAAGTTTCACTGATACAAAAACAACAACAACTTTGTTCCAGCAAATATAAAATTGAATCTTAGTTGTACCACATTTGCTCTTTGCAATGTTACAGATGACTGATGCAACAGTCATAACTTAAGGCAAGCTTATATTGTTGAGGGGTGGATAGGCATAGTTTTAAGGATTGAAAAAAAGTATTAAATTGCCCTGGCAGCAAGACGGCTGTGTGTGCTGTATCTCAGCGTCCAGCACAACACCAAAAACACCCTTTGACAGCAGTATAGGTATCATACCTAACAATCAAGTGTTTATTTCTTTTTATGTTGGTCCATAAATGTTTTGCCTATTGTGCAAAACAAGTACAACTACTGACAAAACAAGCTGGTAGGTGTGTCTTGCATGCCCAGGCTGAGCCTTGCGAACGGCAGACACTTTAGACACCAGACAAAGTATTCAATTCTTTATACTAGGGGTGCACCAATTGATCGGCCATGTAATAAAATCTGCCGATTTCAACCAAAAAATGGCAATCGGCCACCGGCCGAAGAGACTGTGGTGATTTACTGCGATTCTGATAAATAATCCAGTGACACATTGAAATGGAGACTGACAAGCAACTATTTGTGAAAAATGAAGGGGACCATAAAATTAATTATGTATTAGTGTGGAAGTTAACTTACTACCCGCCAGCTACATAGCTAATTAGATCCAACTTTGAAGAGGTTAGTAAGTTCATTGTTAAATAGCAAGAAACATTTATTTTGTTGCTTGTTTGCTAGGTGACAACCGTGCCACACACACTAATGAGTCTTTCCCTAAACAAGCTCCTCGCACAACTTAACTAACTGATTTAAAATATGAAATGTTCCCTGTCGCAATGACAATTTTAGTTAATGTTACTGTAGATGCAATCAATTTTTTAAACAGCTCCCTATATTGCCTGCTGGCTCTGATATTTATGATTGTAATTATTATTCATGATTCTTTTGGTTGAAAAACTACTGATAGGAGTTACTGAGTTTTTGTTATGATTTATTTAATAATATCTGTATCTGATTTATTATTTTTGTTTATATGATTTACATGTATGAAATGTGCATAAAAGAGACCGGATTAAATTGACTTGAAATATCCAGTTAAAATGCCATTAAAAAATGACAAGTTCTTAATATTATCTTTGTTGCTTCTTAATTTGAAAAAATAATCCTTATCGACCAGTTGAAAAAAAAAAAAAAAAAAAAAGGCAATCGTATCGCCCAATCGGTGCACCCCTACTTGATATATACATTTTAATATATACCATACATTTTTATATAATTTGAGTAAAGTCCACATTGTGATGCATTACAATTTCAGTGGGAAGGGCTGGATTATCAATAAAAGAGGACATGGTTTACAACGGCTTGTTCGTACAGCGGCAAGCTGTGCAGACAAGCATTGGCAAGCTGTACACATAAGGAAACAAGGGGTGGTGCTGTTCCACCAGTGACTTCAGTAGATTCATACTTGTTTGACAGATGCCCTAATCCAAGGACACTTCTTAACTTCTCTGATCAATATGTACAGCTATGCGGTTACTGTTGCAATTCAGGCTCTGTACCTTTCTCAAAGGGAGAGCAGCTGTGCCCCTATCTGGGATTTGAACCGACAGCCTTCAGATGAACTTTTCCCTAACACTCTGTCTCTGTGCTGCCTGTAACGAGCTATGCGCCATCTGCTGTGGCCTCTCCAATTACTTGCTATTGCTCCGTAAGCTTCAATGTTTAGAATTAATACTGGCATGTACCATTATACAACTAGGCACGGACGGATACAGAACAAACAACAGTAAAATGACCTGCACATTCTCTGTGTTCTTTGTGGTCTGTGGGTTTGTAACATATGAAACAGGCTTTGAGAGAAAGTACATTTAAAAGACCTGTGAGTTGGCAAAGGCTTGTGGCACAACACTCAATATAATTCAATAACTGTACCATGTTGTCTATTTACAGTACATATACAATCGTCAAAAAAGACCATTTATGTAATCCTAAAACATGCACATAATATTAAACCATTTCATTTGAAATATCCATTTGTTTCATGAATATGTAGATCCACAAAAGATCTATAAATATTTTCCATTTTGGCTGGTCAATTCAGCCCACAGACCTCTTCGGGTTGATAGGGTACATCTGTGTGAAGCTTTCCATTTAACACATGAACTGATTTTGCCAGGGGTAACATTAAGTCTCTGTACAGTGTTGTCTGACAAGGCCAATTAGCAACCTTATCTCGTTAATGACAATAGTAGGGTCACTTTCAATCAACAATTTTGCAAAAAGCATGCATTTGAACAGTAGCCCATTTTGTGATTATTAACACTATATTAACAGTCATAATTGGCTTTGACCTTAGAGAATGATTACGTTGAAAAAGTTTAAGAAATATTTAAATACCAGCTCAAAGAGTGCATTACACCATTCCATGAGCTAGCATTACTATTCCAACTTTTTACATTTGTTGTATGAGAGGTTATAGGTGAGAAATTAAAAAGTAACTGTCACTGCAGGTTTTTCCAACATTTGGAGACAGCAGGTTCCTTTTTCACTGATGGCCAAAAAAGTCCAAACTGATGATAAAGTTGGCTTATGTGTAAAAGTTTACATTCAGCTTTTTCTGCAACTCCACCTCCGAACCTCATCTCATAACCACGCCTCCAAACCCTCAATTCTACCCTGAGAAATGTGTCTTACTCTTCAATCAATTAAACGTTTAACATCGGAAAATGACGATAACCTTGCTGATTGTTCACTTTAGCAACAGTTTTAACTAAGTGAAATGTACATTACAATGTGGCATTGTTTTCACTTATATACTTATTGTGTGACATTGTTGTGGGATACGAGGTGTAGGCACTGTTACTGCTATGGCACTCAATCATTTGCCTGCAGTATCAGAGTCAGTGACAACTGACATTGGTCAAAAACATTATGTGAAAATATTTGTCACTCAAAGAACAAGGTGCCATATCAGATAGATGGCCCAGAGAGACCCTGTCTAATAGCTAATTATATATATATATATATAAAATAGCTAATTGCAAAATAGTAACACAAATCTACAGGGGGTGAATAAGTGGGCCACCAAGCAAAACCTGAGTGTTTACAGATGAAAGGCACATAGGTAGGAAGGACTGCCTGTTCTCCTGGCACCTGATGTCAGAAGATTCTGCAGTGAGGCAGGTCTGGAAGTCCGGTAAAATTATTAAAAATCTGTTTGACAAAACTGTTCAACTTATTACAAGAGGGGAACCCTACTGAGATGTGAATATTCAAACTGATATAGTTATTACAAACGGTAATTCCTGTACAAAAGTAGCAATACACATTTCCTTCTTACAGCAGTCCTTCACACTCTTAATTTCAGGATACTCAGATGATTAAAGGAATACTGAATAAAAACCTCCTTGCCTCCAGTACTATATACATGACCATACAGTACATTAGTACAGTGAATTAAGATATGAATATTCACTTTTATACATCATGTGATGCCACTTGTGTCCGAGTCTAAATTCTAGTGTGGGTTGCGTCTAGTTTCAGCAGTATGCCGTGTGTTTACACATCCTTTATCCAAACATTCACAAAATCCACAGATTCGGTTACGCTGAATCTCTGATCTGTGCTCTCACAGACACCCATGAAGCAGAGCTACACAGCGTGAAATGTTACAAATAAAAGTGTAAAATGTTGCCGACTTGCTGGCCATGGAAATAGTAAATGGCTCCTTTAAAAAAAAAACTAATATAAAATGGACACTTGTTCACTGTAAGGAGAAAATATATACTTTTTTCACATATGCAGACACACAACGAGTGGGGGTGGGTGGTTTCAGATTACGGGGCCTGATTCAATCATACAAGTTTTTCGGTTACATTTGACACATTTAAGCAAATGTAACTTCTTTTAGGTGTTTTTGATATTCAGTGTGGTGACAACAAAATGTACACCTGCTAAAGTGAATGACAAAGCAGGAGTACTGGATAGTCCCTTGAAGGGTGTTTCTGTGTATATGTGTGCCTGTCTTTGTAATGAATTAAAATCTAAATCTCACAAGCTAAAAGTGTTCCTTGCCTGGACAGAAATGTTCCCTGGCTTCATGAGCATACTTAATAAAGCTGTGTGACACACCACCTGCCACCAATGGAACCGGGAAGAGCCACACTACAGCTTAATGTGGTCCATTTGGCTTTTTTATAGCTGCTAAGCTACATCGGTGGCCACCACTGATTCTGAGTTCTGGCCTGATCATTTTAAGGGCCAAGGCATTTGCGCGAAGGCATGTGTATCGACGGTACACACACTTCTCTCCAGGAAATGACAATAGCTACTAGACTGGTCAACACAAGATCTCTCTCCATATTTAACAACTACACTGTAAGGTAGATTCTTAAAAACTAAAAAAAATATACACACACACATATGTCCAAAAAAACCTGACTAAGACGTGGGGATGAGTCAGTTTTCAATCAGAAATAAACAGAATCCCTCCTTAATACTATTGGACGGGGGTGTTTGCTTTTGCTAGTTTACAAACACACAGATTCTCAGTCTTTGGGATCTTTGGGTTCTGCTGATGGCTACTCCCAGAAGGCCCCCAGGTTTGAATGGCCGGGTCCTGCTGGGAGAGGGGCTGTCCCCCAACCTCGGTCTCCAAGTCTGTGAGCGCAGGTTGTCTTCCGTCCCAGGGGGGCTTTAGTGACCTCCGGAGCCGGGGGGATTATGGATCCAGTCCAGGATGATCAGCGACAAGCTTACGATCATGAAGACCACACCCACAACCAGGAATATAGCCGCCTGAGGAAAGGGGAGAGGGATAGCAGACGGGTGGATTGGATGGCAGGTAGGTTGCATGTTCCAATCCCCAACGTTTCACGGAAATAAGGTGGGTGGGGATGGCAACGGATTGTGCAGCCAATCAGCTGGGCAGGAGGGCAGGAGGACTGGGTGATTATGTGTTGTGTTGACATAGAGAGCCAGACTGGAAAATTTGCCAGACTTAACGTACCTACTCTTAGCAAAAAGTACCATGGGACCTTTACTGGGCACAAAGGACTTTGGCTTAATGTCTCATCTGAAAGGCGACACGAGACAACATTAACTTGTGCCCTGGCTCTAGTCTGTTAGCTGTAGGTGCATACGTACTGATATCTTCTGAGGTGACCGCAGGGGAACGCTATCAACAAGCCGGAGGTAAAAGGCGGCTGGCAGGATGAAGATCAGCATGGTAGCAGCAGAGGACCCTGGAAAAAGAAGAGAAGAATTGATCAAGATCACACATTAGGGCATCATCACCATCAGAAAGACACACAATTTACCACACTATTATCACACATTTTGACATAATCACACATTATGACAATATTACACAAATAACATTTTAGTTCAACAGATATTGTTAATCTACAGAGGAAATGTGTAGTGTTACAGGGAGAGCTTATAACAGATAACAGATAAGAATGAAATAAAATCAAACAAAGAATGAATATATGGTAATAATAATAATTTAAAAAATCCAAATGAGAACCATTACACACTGTCATAACTTCAACCTTGACAATCACACGTAATTAAATCATCAGACATTATTACCTCGTCGCACAAGTAAGAGAATAACACAATGCATTAAGGAGAAACTCACCGATGAAACCAAATATATCTCGGATTGTTGGGACGTATATCACCAGAAGATTATTGAAAGCCAGGATAGCAGCAGCGATGATGAAGTGCCGAAACCAGCTAAACTCTTGGTTGGGGAAGGCCAGAGTTATAATGGACGATCGAATCTGAAAGATAAAATGCACTTCACTTAGTTTTACTTAACACATACATGAGAAGTACGTTACAGTATTTATTCGTTTAGCGAATGCCAGTTTCTGGGGCAAATCACATAGCTTACATTTTATGCACTCCATTGTGCACAGTTGGACATTAACTTTTAAATTAAGACCTATAAATTTCTAATGAAATGCGGTACAAATTCAGTGCGTTGGTGGGGCTTTTTTTTTTTGAAATTTTTTCCAGAAAACCAGGTTTTATGAATAGCTTAGGTTTTAACAGGCGTTTTTGTGCATTTTAGGTCTAAATGGGTTAAATTATATAAATTTCTCAAGCAAATTCACATTGATTGCTAACCACCTTTATGATAGCCATAACAGCCACATTGTGCTTTACACATGATAGCCATAACAGCCACATTGTGCTTTACACATGATAGCCATAACAGCCACATTGTGCTTTACACATGATAGCCATAACAGCCACATTGTGCTTTACACATGATAGCCATAACGATAGCCATAACATCCACATTGTGTTTTACACATGATAGCCATAACTGCCACAATGTGTTTTACACCAGTATTTCAAACCTTTTTACCACTTTGGCATGGGTACGTTGGTTGTTCTTCAAGACTACTTAATGGATTCCTATCTTTGTAAGGTATAAATCGGTCAGTGACCACAAATGAATCACATCAAGCTAAGTGGGTAGGGTAGCTATGTTGCTCTTGATATCCGTTAATAGGAAAATGTTTGGAAATGTGGCTGTTTTATGCAAGAGAGTAACGTAATGGTTTCTGGTACGTTTGTTGCATTGTTTACATGCAAAATGCATGTGGCTGGCTGCTTTGGGGTAAGAGATGGTTTATGCCAGTGAATCCAAACTTGTGGTGTTGTATCAGAGCATGGTTTCAGATTGATAAAACTAAGACGCACATTTACTTTGCATAGTTAACTTAGATACAGTGACACATCATTTACTGTTGCGTGGATTTATCATTTTGAATTGGACCAAGCAAGAGCTTTCCATTTTAAATGATTGAGTGTTTCAGCTTTGGTTTTAAAGCTCTATCTTAGTCTAGTGGCAAAAGTTGACTATGACTATGTTGCTAGTTGGAGATTGGCAAAATCATAACGGGTGGTGCCTTTGACACTTCAAATAGGGACACGGTACAACTATTTTATTATATAATTCAATTCTATGTGAAATTCAAGCCATTACATTTACCATCAGGGGAAATTCTCTATTGGTAGCTACGTGGGAGAATTGCAGGTGGTATAAGGAGAGGTGTACAGGTACAGTATGCAGCTGCCAATGATTATGTCTATTACTGTATTACTACACTGATGTCTTGCGCAGACTATGATTGATCTTACCACATTAATGCACATCTTGTAAGTCGCTCTGGATAAGAACATCTGCTAAATGCCCAAATGTAAATGTCACCCAGAAGACACCATTGACAATAGTGGAATGCAATTGTATTTCTTTAATGCCAGTGCAAAATTCACAGTTTGGTGTGAAATGCATTTGGTTATTTGAAAGATGGAAGTTCTGTCCATTTTTGTAACGATACTTTCATGCTCAATTGAGTGGTTTTCTTCAAAGGACATGGGTGGTTTCAAATTAGCACACCACCTCAGTTTCCCCTAAAAGGGCGAGCTGGAGCCAAGAGACTGCATTGCCTATGTTGCTGATAATTTGCCTTTCAGCATTTTATAAATACTGTGTTGTTATGGTCCTGTACACTCAAGGACCTGCAAGGCACCTAAAGGCTTGGTGAAAGTCTGAGGATTTCATAGCAAAACAAGGGAAGCTTGTCTTTACAAGGTCACTGGGGCTATGTTACCAACTAACCTGTTATACCTACCGCAGCTTAGCAACACTGTAATGCCACTTACAGTTTGCACAAATTTCAGTCAGGAATAAAAACACTGAACAATTCACTGGACTTGAACCCATCTTATAACCAACCCTTCAGCAAACCCTTCACACAACACACACACATGTACTACCGTGCGCTCACACACATGTACACAAGACCGTTGGAAATCAGGTGAAAGTTCATAACTGTGAAGGGGAATGCTTCAGCAAAGCTGTTGAATGGAAGGTTTGTGGGTGGAGCCTGACTGTTGATTGGTTAAAGATGGAGGGGTGGAGTGAGGCAACAGTGTAGGAGAGTTACATCAGCCAGCAAGAGTGAGAGATGGATCTGACACCTACAGCTTGCATCTTAAGCAGGGTGTTTTACTGGTCAGTGCACTGGACCACTTCCTAAATGATTACTTCTGATCATAGTCACTGAATATTGCAACAAAAGTTCAAAGACATTTTTACTATTACTTCTGAGTAAAAAAATAAAAACCAAAAAAATGAATTTTGTAGACTTCATATGTCACCTAACTGAACAAAATGTTTGGATCAGTGTACAGCCAATCTGAAATGTGAGTTTATTGTTTTTGATTCTCCCCTTTATTCATTGGCATTAAAAAACTTTTAAGAAGAACCATTGAAGCATTTAATCTGTAAGGCGATAAACAAAGCCCAGAGAATGTTGACTTGTTGCAGCACAGAGGCAAAGACACTCTGCTACACTTTTACCCTGTTACAGCAGAGACATTTTAATACTCTTTTCTGTAATACTCCTACAGTAAAATTGCCATTTTCCTTCAGAATATACTGCACCCCTCTGCTTTTTGCTCCCATTCCTCCACACCTGGCAGAAATATCTCACCTCTGTATAACATTTCTGCCACCCACAGGGGCAGTGACCGGGTGGCATTCTGTGCCAGGGGGGCCTTTGGAGATACGAGACAGGCCGTGTGTGATATTTGCCCTGACCAGGGCACCCTTCAGTCTGAAAGCTGCCACAAAGGTGATATGTGTGCTGTGGCCCACCCAGGCTGATCATATGACAAGAGGAATCTATACTACAGACATTCCATACAGTATTGCAGTTCAGTATAGTTCAGCAAGTTCAGTATAATCTATACGGCACATGTTAAGCATAATCGGGAGAACTAACATTGAACATAATCAATACAACAAATGTTCAGCATAACCTATACTGCAGAAGCTCCAACATTATGAAAACTCAGCCAAAAAATTCAGCCTAATCTATACTGCAAACATTCACTATAATATATAGTGCACACATTCAAAATCTATAACAGATATATAGCATAATCTATACTGTAAAAGCTCAGCATATTCCATATTACATTTAGCATTTTCTATACGACAACTTATTCTGATGAAGCAAGATAGCAGCACAATATACACTACACTCATTCAGTACAATCTAGACAAAGATCCAGTATCACATAGGCTTATTCTATGCTTGTTTTAAAATAACACTGCGATTCCCCAGCCATTACTTCATGTGAAAGTGTGAGTGCGAACAGTAAAGCTTTCCGGTGAATTACAGTGCCACTTGCTGGCCAGGGGTATGCCACTGGAATATCCTGTAACATTAGCAGCAAATTATGACCAGAAGTGCTCATAACATTGGCTCAGTGCCAGCCAGTGAGTCAGACAGGGGAGAGTTTACATGCAAATGATCCTGAACCAGTTTTTGATTTTGAGTGTTTTTTCATGATTATCGCACTCACCAATCACAGTGAGAATCGCCCGTCAGCAGGGACACAGTCACAGCAAGACACTGCTACATTGTAGGCTATTATAGCACTGAGACCAGACACTGAACACACTGTAGACTGTACAAGTACAAAGACAAATAGGCACTGCTACACTGCAGACTGTTATAGCACAGAGACACCGCTACATGCTGCTACATTCTAGCCTGTTGTAGTACAGAGACACAGCTAGACACTGCTACACTGTAGACTGTTATAGCACAGAGACACAGATACACGGTGCTACATTGTAGGTTGTTCTAGTATAGAAACACAACAAGACATTGCTACGTTGTAGGCTGTTGTAGTACAGAGACACAGCTAGACACTACTATACTGTGGACTGTTATAGCACAGAGGCACAGCCACGTTGCTACACTGTTAACTGGTATAGCACTTAGGCACAGCTACACACTGCTACACTGTGGGCTGTTAGAGCACAAAGACACAGATACATGCCACTACACTATAGGCTGTTATAGTATAGAGACACAGCAACACATTTCTACAATGTAGCCTGTTACAGCACAGAGACTAGGCAGCCAAGACACTGTAGGCTCTGCTACACCGTAGGCTGTTATAAAAAAAGATGCAGCTACATGCTGCTACATTCTAGCCTGTTGTAGTACAGAGACACAGCTAGACACTGCTACACTGTAAGCTGACATAGCACAGAAATGATACACTGCAACACTGGAAGCTGACATAGCACAGAAATGATACACTGCTCCACTGTAGGCTATTATAGCACTGAGACACAGCTACACACTGCTACACTCTAGGCTGTTATAGTACAGGAACCTACACACTGCTGCACTGAAGGCTGTTATAGCATAGAATAGAAACTGCTATGCTGTTATAGTACATCAAATTAACTTGTTTCAGGACAAATGCTATTCAATCAAATCAAACTAAACCTTTTTGTTTCTATCTGTATCTGTACGCTGTATCTCAATAAAGTCTGTTTATCGTGCAGTATCTCTCTTGTAACTAATGAAAATGTGTACTCACCGAATGATTAGCACCATGGGTTGCCTCTGATTGGTCAAGTAGTCCCCAAAATACTTGCCTTTCGTGCTAAATTTTGTCTGTTTGGGTTGCACCTTTTTGGGTTGCAGTTCATGCTATATCCAGATTGATGTTCATGTCTTCATAGTACAGAATTAGCAAGATATTACACTGTGTGAAATTGATTGTTCCTACTTCAAAACGATTTTCAACCATCCTGGTAATGTAAGAACAAAATGAATGAATTAATTAATTAAATACATATGTAAAACTAGTTTGAAGACACATTTATTTGGCTTGAAAAAACCAAGCACTATATCAGCTGTAGTAATAGTAGTAGTTTTAGAAGTTACAATTGAACAGTTGTAGTTATAATCTTAATATTAGCCTAGTAGTGGTAGTAGTAGAGCAGCCATAGTAGTGGTTGTTGTTGTAGTAGGTGTATTATCAGTTTTATTAGTAGTTACTCTTATGGTGGAAGTAAGCTAATAGTAGTAGCATTTATTACTGTTTTGGTAGTATCAGTATTGGATTGTTGATGTAGTATTAGACAAACAGACCAACCAACAAACACACCTGATAAGGTTTGGGATGGGAGGCTGCTAAACTCTGTGCTCTACTCCTGAATATCATTGTAAAGATTTACTTTTCCTTGTGGTTGAGGATTCTGCTATACTAAATACAAGTTTCTTAGAAATAAGAAATTAAAGAACACAAACGTGCAACACTGGTCATTTTTGTACAAAATGTGCTAATGAAAGATAATTACAGATAAGTACAGTAATTACAGATAAGTACAGTAATTATGATTTTAGTGAAAACTCCACTGAGGCCTTGTGGAATCAGAGAACACATACATTTAACTGATGGAAACATTAAAAATAATGACAAAAGAGTTAGTGCATTTTAAAAAAATGCACATTTCATAGTACAGTATGTATGAAATGAGAATCAGCTAGCATAGAAATAATTTATAACTAGGGCTGGGATTAAATCGAATTAATTTAGTCTGTATAAGGACATGTGCAATCCAATCAAACATGTCTTAAATTTTAATCTGGATTCAATCAAACAATTTTAATAACATAGTAGCTGTTTGACCTACATGGACCAAACCAACTGTGGGTTTGGCTTTACTGATTCACATAATTCTTCTAATTCTCTACTTAAAACTCATAGATATAAAATCTTAAATACTGTATGGCTGATAACAGTCAGTCACTCCAAGCCAAATGGATAGTGGCCAGCAGTCTTTGGTAAAATAGTAAAGGTCTTTTTTGGAAACTGAAATGGTGTGCTATTGTACTCGCATGCTAAACATTATCCCACAGCTGCTTTGGACCACGTAGGTCACACAGATACTATGTTATTAAAATTGCTATCAAATATTTTTTGTGTTTGTAAATATTTGTCAAAAATCTATTCTGTGTTAAACTGAAATTCCAAGCAGTGTGCCTGGATCCCCATTGTCCAAGGGTCACAGCACAATTTCAGTGCTCGACATCATGTGGTTGATAGGCATGACATTTTTGAGGGGTTTGGTGATTTTTAAATTAAAATAACATTGCCCTTGGGAAAGTCACATTGCCCCCAGTCCTAGACTTTTCCTAAATATGTTTTTCAACACACTTGCGTTGTTTAAATTTAAATACAGGTACTCCTCACTTAACGACCTACCTGTTTAACGACCGCGCGGACTTACGACCAGCTCTCCGACCAGTCGGTATTGTACGCTGTACGAGAACTTTGGTCGTGGAAACGGCAGAGCGGCGTCTCAGCGTCAAGCATCTCATCTCGCATCACCCTTTCTCAGTCTCAGTCTCGTTCCCACAGTCGGTCAGTATTCACTACACTAGTGTTCGCAATCTCCAAGACTACATATTTCGTCTATAAATTTGTACTTTATTGTGCACCCCATTCTTTATTCAGAATAAATAAAAATGATTACCTGTATTTACAGTATGCAAACCTAAGTAATGTATATTAGAGCTGATTTCCACTACTCTGTTTATTACAGTATACAGTACACTACTGTATAAACATTTAAAAATATACAAAAAATGTTATAAATGGTGCAAAGGTGACATTAAAACAATATCTAAAGACGGTTGACACAAACCCACTAACAGTTCAGTATGCTTGAAATATCGGTAAGGGGCGGCTCATCGCTTATCGACCAATTCGCTTAACGACCTAGTCGTAGGAACGGAACTCGGTCGTTAAGTGAGGAGTGCCTGTATAACAAAATGAATGTTGTCATTCAATACTACTCTCATAGCCATAAGATCTTTTGGGCGTTGATGCCTCTCTAACAGAATAGGACACTATAGGACACTCTTTCCCCCAAACATATGATAGTGGCATACTGAAGCTTACGTCCCTCTTATTGAGTTATGTATAACAGAACCATTAGTCTAATGGGTGAGGGGAGGGGAGAAGACAATGCAATATGATTGGGTAATTAGTCATTATTAATGTGAATAAAGCTAGGCGTGGGGGTAATCTAATTACAATTTCTAAACAAATATACATTTGGAAATGGTACCAAGAGCATCACAAAGATTTCTGTTTCTACTGACTGTGAACAGAGGGGGAACAGAGGAGAGCAATCATTCCTAAATGAAGAAATAGACGGATGGGCACATATTGTCGTGGGCACAAGCAATGTGTTCAGTATTGTCAACGAATGACTCTTGGACTATTTTATATCGACACTTATATTGACTAATACACTTTTTTTTTTTTTTATTGCTTTACATATATTAATGCATTCTTACATTCATACATTTTTTAAATTTTTTTCTTCAAAAATCAATCCTGTGCTAAATTACAATTCCAAGCAGTGTGCCTGGATCCCCATTATCCTACGACCACAGCACACCTTGTTTGAGTGATACAGGTCATGTGGCTTAAAAGTTATTGAAAGGTTGATCTTTTTCTAAGTAGGTCCACACTTTACTCTGTAAAAACACATATAGTACTTTTTAGATGCTCCCTAACCTAGGAGACCACGTCCGACGCTGGCCACGGCGACCAGGGTTTGATTCCCCGTTGCGCCATAGTCGGCTCTGGCCGGGAGTGCCACCGGGGCGGCAATTGGCTGTCCGCCCCAGGGAGGGGGAGGGAAGCCCCAGGGAGGGAAGCCAACACAGTTCGCTGTGCACAAGTCACGGTCACAGGGCTATGGCAGCGAACTACAAGTGAGGGGATTGAACTAAGCACAGCGGGAGTAATTGGCTACCAAATTGGGAGAAAAAACGGGGTAAAATCGGAAAAATTCAAATGAAAAATAAATAAATAATAATATTCATTACAGTAATAAAAAAATAAAAAAGAGGTCTATGCCTGTAGCTGGGGTGTGGGAGTTTGGAGCCTGCAGCCGGGCCAGACTAGGGCCTGCAGCTGGGCTCTGGGGTCTGCAGCTGGGGTCTCGTACCTGCAGCTGGGCTGGGCTTTGGGGACTGTGGACCAGCTGGCCAGGCCCTAGGCCTGTTCATGGGCCGAGGAGCTCAAGCCTGGTTCAGTGAGAGCATGGGGATTGGTCTGTGTGATTCACATTCACATGTGTGTCTGTGTGTGCGATTCTGATGTGTGTGTGTGTGTGTGTGTGTGTGTGCACATGTATGTGTGTGTGCTCTTATGTCAGTGTGCATGTGTGTCTGTGTGTGTGTGTGCATGCATGCGTGTCTGTGTGTGCATGCATGTGCATGTCTGTGTGTCTGTGTGCATGTCTGTACGCACTGTGTGCGTGTGTATTTGGTACTCACAGGGAACAGGACAATGGGTACAGTGAGTGTGACAGCAGTCAGCACAGCCAGGCGCACCAGGAGAAGTAGAGTGTCAAACTTATACACCTTGGTGAAGGTGTGTAACAGCTCCGCCTCCACCTTATCTGAGAGAGAACACAGATGGAATGAATGAAAGCCTTCCATGCCTGATCATTATTCAGCTGCATGCCATAATAAAAAATGTAAAAAGGTTTATTGGTAATGACTCATTATATGTCTCTTTCTGTAGATATATCCAAATAGTAGGGTGAAACTAGGAGAGAAATCTAGCATGTGGTTCTAGGGACTTACCATAGAATGTAAGGTATCCAAACAGTGCAGAAAACAGGTACATGACCAGCATGGCTAAGATGGACAGGTTGGAGACATTCTGCATCTTCTTCCGGGAGCGGCTGTGGAATGGGGGAGACACTGTCAGAGACACATCGCACACCATGGTCAAGATCACTCAGTCAGGTGCAGAGTACTGGCTCTTACTCTTTCAACTCGCTGTAGATGGGCAGGACCTCTGGGTGACACACAAATGCAAATGCCAGGATGGGTACGGTGTACGCTGTCTGAACAGAAACACATGAGAAATGGACAGGTCAGAAAGGAGGGGTCAGGGGGGTGCCCTGTGCTCGCGCGCGGCCTGCTCGCTCTCGTACCTGAGAGTTGAACACAAAGTACTTGGGCCGGCACATGTCCTCAACATCGTGGTCATGAGACTGGTAGTGGATGGCCGTGGTGTGGGCGGCGCCTGGCTTCTGTAGGTCCAAATGGGTAGTCTCAGCCCGGGAGAACTCCATGACACCGGTGCCATTGTGGAGCATGAGCGGGGACATGTCTGAACCATTCATGGTCAGGTTGGGAGAGTTTTCAAAGAAAAATGGCAGCGGACAAAGAAGCTGTGTCTTCTTATAGATCAGCTGCAACATAGGATGAAAGCACAGGTCAGACACACGGAGCAAACACAGCTGTCAGACACAGAACCGACACAACACGCATCGGACAAAACAGAACACACACAGCACCTGAGGTCAGTCAGACAGAACCAGAAAATCACAGCTTGACCATGTGACAGTTTACTTCATTCACACTAAGCGCTTTTAAATTAAAAATTATATGAATTAACCCGTATCGACCTAATGCATTATTCTGTATACACACGGTGTGTACCTAGCCACATAGCACACTCACTCACACATGCCAACCTTCAGTCTAACACTTCCCTCTTATTGGAAATGGAAAGAGAAACAATAGGTAAATTATGTATCATTGGAAAGAGCATGGAATTATATTTATTTTGATGTGTAAATTGATGTGTTATGCCCAATCACAAAAAAGTTGCAATTGAAAAACATATACAAATGATGAAAATTTGAAAATATATATTTGTACATAATTTATAACAAAACATAATTATCAATTAAACATTTTAACAAATTAGTGTTATTATATACAAAATATGTGTGTAAATTATGTACAGATAAATTCTTACAAGCTTACATTTATTTGTCACATCTACATTTACATGTAACCATTTTGAAATTTGACGTGAAGAGTTGTATTTCAATTAATTGAGTTCGTATCATTCTCTGTAATGTCACAAGTTCATCTCATTCTTCATTTTGTTATTAGTTTCAATTTTGTGCGTGCCTTTTTTTGTTGTTGTGTCTGTTGGGATCATCATAAGCGAACTTCTGGTAATGGAAGCGACATAAAACAATTAAAATTGTGTCTACACGTTGAACGTGCAACTTACTAGCAGTTTCCATTAGTTTTGGTGTGTGGGGCAAATCCCGATTGAACCTTCTGTCATTGTCTAGAGCTGGAGTTCCTACTGCTTTCCTGTAGCTTATACCTATAGCTAAGTTTATTGATAGACTCTCTGAAGTCACGCAATGTCATCTTTGTATTATAAGCTTTATTGTAAACAATGCAAGCATTTAGGATAGCGATGTCAAGCATGTACCAAATTATTTTATAGTACCACTTTAGTGACTTTGTTTGTCTCTTGTAACAGCAATTTTTTGGTCAGCAAAGGGTACACCCTCCATGTGTTTGTTATACAATGATATAATATTTGGATGTTGCACCTCAACAGGCATTTCAATTTAATTGAATATCTGCTAAAGAATATCCCATAGATCGGTGAATAAAGGGTTTGTGCGGTCTACGGAATCCTGTAGTTCGGCGTATATGGGTTAAATAAGCAGTTACAACTGAGTGTAATGTAGGAACAACCAAAAATATTCCAATGCTCTTTAACAGTCTTTAGTTACAGAGGGAAAAAGCAATGTGTGACATGGCGAGACAACACCTGGGTGTGGATTGGACAAGTGCCCAGACAGGACTTACCACTGCCAGGAAAAACACCATACAGGACAACGAGAACCCACTGGTGTAACCAAGGTAACCTGGACACAGAGACTCAGCATTAGAGAAGACAAGGATACAGACCCCCAGTTAGATCAGAGGAAGGGTCAGCTCCATCACGTTGTCCTTACCAAGGTTTTTGAGGAGAGACAGCGGCAGGATAATACACATGGACACTAACACCACCAGGTAGTCTCCATTCAGATACCATTCACTGACAAAGGAAGAGACAAAAGACACTGAGACAAAGAGAGAGACAAAACTCACACAATCAGAAATATTATTCTGTCTCGAGTTATAACCACTATGAGTCGGCTCTGGCCGGGAGTGCCACCGGGGGTGGCAGTTGGCTGTCAGTTGACAGGAAGTTTGCTGCGCACAGGAGTGGCTCTGTAGTACTGGAGTTACGGTCGACAGCCTGGTGAGTGCTGTCTCGGAAGAGACGATACTTCACCTTTGTCACTACCGGTGACAGGGCTACGGCAGTGAACTCACCATACGAGGGGGATTGACATGAAAAATAGAGGGTGTAATTGGCTACTAAATTGGGAGAAAATGGGATAAAATCAGAAACAAAAATTTCTAATAAATATTATTCTGAACTGGAGGAAAAAATCGACACTTTATTAAGACTAACAGGACTGATCGCTGTCACTGTTATTGAAAACGTTCTAAAACCATCTTGCTGGCTGAGGACTTTTTCATCTGAACTGGCCTTAACCGGGAACAAAGACCTATGCATAAAAACTAAGTGAACGTAAGTTGTGCTATTCAACTTAACTGGAGACTTGAACAGGTGAGTGACCTTCAGACAGTGACTGATGATTCGTGGGCCGGGTTTGTGAGAGGTGAGAAGTGTGTGTGCGAGTGACGGAGGATAAAAACTCACCCCGAGATCGCCTCCAGGCCCAGGAATGCTCGGATAACTTGGGGCAGCTCATACTTCACGATATAGAGGTAGCTTGACATGGCTGTGTGGAAACAATGCCTGCAGTGTTGACACTTCCCTTCACTCCAGGCTGTCTGCATGTCTGTGTTATACACTGATCTGTTCTCTACATGTCCATCTGCTGCCAATTACCTCAAGTGATGGGAGGTACTACAATTTGGGAATCTCTTTGTTTTTTTACTGATCCAAAGGTCTCATTTCATACATTTCTCTGTTCCAAAGTGATCAGGGCAAGATCAGAAACACACCTAGAACAAAGAGCCATATTATTACAGCTCTATGTGCAGTAGGACATGCAACAATTATCCTGCTAGTTTGGATATAGTTTTTTCAACTAAAAATCAAATCATATAGAAAGTTAAAAGCTCTACTGTTATCATTATAGGAAAGGGTGCTTTTTTAAAAGCAGCCATAAGCAGAAAAAAAGCTACTCACAACCTACAATAACAAACATGACTATTGGTAACACTATGGCACTACATTACTTTATCAGTTTAATGGCCATAACCCTTGCCCTGGGCATACATACAAAATATGACCAGTTGAATTAAAGTTGTGAAGTCAGTAATGATAGTTATAACACTCAAAAAATAACATTACATGTCACCTATCCTATGAGAACCAATGGCTATAAGCTGAATATAATATGTATGTTAGGATATGACATTCATTATGATACATTATCTGATACTTATTAAGGTATTATGAATGCTACACAAGACCCACATCAAATAAAGTGATACATTGGTATTAATAAATGTTAATGAGTGAGGTTAAATGGCAGTTATGATGACATTACACAGGCCATTTTAAAAGGTTTACTATTATTTTCATCACTAACCATAATGGAATATTATATTGGGCATTAGTGTAGGTGGCAGTGTTAGTGTAATGGTTAAGGAACTGGGCTTGAAACGCAAAGGTTGAAGGTTCGGTTCCCAGGTGGGGACACTGCCGTTGAGCAAGGTACTTAACCTGAATTGCTTCAGTAAAATATCCAGCTGTATAAATGGATTGTATGTAAAGAAATGTGAACTGTGTAAGGCGCTCTGGATAAGAGCGTCTGCTAAATGCCTAAAATGTAAAAAAAAGTAATTACCTCCGATGTTCTGCAGAGTTATGGACCCAAATGCGGCTATTTTCCCAGGCCAACCAAATGCCCTCTCTCCTAGCTTCTCGTAGATCAGAGACCCTGCAATCACAGGTCACCATATTATGGAGCAAACATGCTGTGCAAAGAACCACAGGGGCTTTCTCAGCCATGTGTGGGTCAAATCCGTTGAAAATTTGTTCTATCGGGGCTGGCGGATAGCGTAGCAGTGTAATGCACCACACTTTGGCTGGTCTGGTGTGGTGTGCGCTGCCTGTTCAGGGACGCGGTTTGAAACCTGCGTCTCTACCAGATCGGCCCTGCTCGTCAGCCCCGATCGGAGGTGGTGTTTGGCTGTCCACCTCCGGGGGGGGGGGGAGAGTGAGCTGGCACAAGTCCGTCGAGGAGCAGGAAAAAGGCGTCCGTGGTAGAATTCCGTCTCGGAAGAGGCGGATAAAATCGGCCCAGAAAATAGTGTCTCGACCCAGAGGACGGGCGGCAGACTCGTGGGGGAGGGCAAATTGAGATAAATAAAGGGTATAATTGGCAACCAAATTGGGAGAAAAACGGGGGGAAATTAGAACATTTGTTCTATGAATAAAATTTTTCTATGAATAATGTTTTCTGATGATTTAAATTTGTCATATAGTTTAAAATATATATATATATTTTGTTTCAGATTTTCTCCCATTTTCTCCCAATTTAGTAGCCAAATGACACCCTCTATTTTTCATGTAAATCCCCCCCTTGTACTGTGAGTTCGCTGCCGTAGCCCTGTGACAAAGGCGAAGTATCGTCTCCTCCAAGATGGCACTTGCCAGGCTGTCGATCGTAACTCCGGTACTACAGAGCCACTCCTGAACTTCCTGTCAGCTTCCCTCCCCCTCCCTGGGGTGGACAGCCAATTGCTGCCCCCGGTGGCACTCCCAGCCAGAGCCGACTCTGGCGTGGCCGGTGGAATCGAACCCCGGTCGTGGTGGCCAGTGTCGAACGCTGTAACCACTAGACAACCTGGGAGGCCGTCATATAGTTTTAAAGTCAATGGATAAAAATACACTTGTGATTGAGTGATTAAGACATATTTTGCATGCATATTTGCCCTTTTGGCTAAAAGGTAAAAGGTGGAATCCTTAGCAACCCGCCAAGTGGTCCAAGTAAGCCGGTACTGTCTGGTACTTTGTTCCAGTAAAACATACACCATGCAGGTAACACACTTTCAACACATTCCAAACCTGGGTAACTATATTGTAAAATATGCCAATATTAAATCTAATTATTATATAGTACTAATATGCATTACAATAATATAAAATATAACCATTAGCAGTGTTTTATAATCACCTGTATTAACAGTACACATTAGACATTCAAATATGCACCAAGAAAGAGTTGTCTTTTACAATAAGCATTCTGTAGTACGATGCACAGACTACAATCCAAAATGTCATGGCACTGTCACTATTGGCCTGTATATCCTTGGATACTGTGACCTTTGAGAAACATGAATGAAATGTGTGTGCGACAGTGTCAGTGCAACAAACATGGCTAAAAATATTCAAGCATGAAGCAGAAGATAATTGTGCACCAAGTGCAGCTGAGAGAAAAGGAAGAAAAAAAAGAAGAGCCCAAAGAAACAAGAAGCCACAAAAAGGTGCCGTGACATTGAGCTTGCATACCGCTAAGAATTAAAATCCACACTGAACCCACCCCACAGACCTGCTGAGTCGTGAGCAAATGTTGTCTGAAATGAAGCCACTTATGGTGTACAGTACCATTTTGAAAAGCAGGGTGTGTTGGAAAGCACTGTCATGACAAAGGTGAAGTAATAACACTGTGGCTCCAGTGTTCTTTTTCAGCTTTTTACAAAATATATTTTTTTGTCTGGAACATACGCACACACATTTTCCACCACCATCGACAAAACACCAAATTAATATTTTTGCAGAAGAATGGTGTTGCATCCCTCCAATAGAGTTCCAGACACTTATAGAATCTATGCCAGGGCGCATTGAAGCTGTTCTGGTGACTCGTGGTGGCCCAACGTCCTATTAAGACACTTTAACTTTATTTTGGAAGTTATCTGAATAAGGTTTGCCAAATAACAACTACTACAATAACAACTACTAATAATATATATTTGTTCTCGCTGAAAGTTTAGTTGTAACTTGGTATGACACTGGGAGGGGTGGTGTGCCAAGTATAGTGGGCTGCGCCTTTGCTTTGGCTGCTGTCAGTTGTTCCCTCCCACTGCCTAGGGAGCACTCATAGAATTAGAGGGCACTTAGAGGGCACACTTACCAGAATGATCTGTGCCTGCATGAGGCATTTTGAAGCAGTCAACTGAATGGAACAAGCCAATGTCACTTTCTGTTTCTGGGACCAGAGAATGATAGTATGTTTATCTATAAATTATACCTGGCCTTTAAACGCATTTTGCCACCCAATGGTACAAGTGAGTAGGCTTGCCTGTTTTGTCTGATGAAACACATTAATCATACATTAGTTACAGTCATATGGTAATACTGTTGTGGCTTATGACATTCCGTTATGGATGTGCACTGTGATTTGTTTTATAACTCCATGGGTGCACTACAGGACCTTGGACAGCAGGTGCATCACAAAAACACAGGCTCACCTGAGGCTGATTAGCAATCAGCTCAGGTGTTGGCCATTGCCTTCCTTGGACTTTTATAAAAACACAATCTATCATGCCCGGAGGATAGACTTTCTGGAGACAGGGAGGAAATGCTCTGTTTTTTGTGGTATTTTCCTCATATTTGTGGTATTTAGGTTGACTTTTGCTTTTTTCTGTTTGTAATATGTTTTGTGTTTTTGACTGCACCGAAAATGGGGAATAAAATCACCAGAACACCTTTTTCCTTGACTACACACTAACCAACTGGCAAGGTGGCCACACCTGCCACTCTTGGCACTATTCATAGCAATACATTTCATGAGCTAGCCATGCTCCATTGTTGGGGAGGGACTACAGCAAGCAGTTGCATGCCAGCGCACTGTATAGTTACATAAGAACATAAGAATACATAAGGATAACAACAAGCCCATCTAGGCGAATCATTTCCTAGTCTAAAGAATATCCAGTACTGAATCAATCCAGGACTTGAATACCTCAAGTGTTACTGCTTCCACTACCTGACCTGGCAAGCTGTTCCATGCCTTGATAATTCTCTGTGTAAAAAACATATTCTGTTTCCTAAGCTTGAAAACATTAGCATCTTAAGTCTTTCCTCCTAACTTCTACCTTTCATACCAGGTACCAATTTAGTTGCCCTTCTTGTACTTTTTCAAGAGCTTCTATATTTTTCTTGTAGTGTTGTGCCCAGAATTGTAAGTGAGTTCTTAAAAAGGCATTATATAACATCAATATAACCTCCTTTTTATATATACTCAAAATGCTTTGCTATATATCCCAGCATCCTGTTGGCCTTTTTCACTGCTACAGCACACTGCTTACATGTGGATATTCTTTGACTACAACTGTCAAAACTGAAAAAAGCCTTTTTCAAATAAAATACTCCTGTTTTATGTTTCTATTTTCCACTTACAAACTTTACATTTTGCAATACTGAATGTGATCTGCCATGTTTCTGCCCATTTCTGGATTTTTTTAAACTTTAGTCATTTCAACACTGTTTTCTAAAATCTCAAGCTTTGTATCATCTGCAAATGTACCTATTTTGCTACTAACATCCCTATCAAGATCATTTATGTAAATAAGGAAAAGCAGAAAATTCCACTGCCCACAGCACCTAGGTCAGATAGGACCCCTCCTACTGTTACGCTTTCTATTGGACCTTGCAGCCAATTATAAACCAACTCTGAAATAACTCCAGTAATTCCTACTGAATTTATTTTGACAAAGAGGCTCTCATGCATTACCGTGTCAAATTCTTTTTGAAAGTCCCAACATATAATATTATACGAATAATTCCAACTTGTCCCTAATAATAAGTTCCACTATTTTGCATGAGATGCAAGTTAAACTGGCAGGAATATAGCTCCCTGGTTCAGTAAGGTCTCCCTTCTTATATACTGGAATTATACTACCTTGTTTCCTTCCAGTCATCTGGTATTTCTCCAGTGTTTAGGGATTGCATCTGTTAATGGTTTAAAATAATCTCCCACAGTTCCTTGAGTACTCTAGGATATATGCCACCGAGACCTGCTGCCTTATTTGTCTTAAGTTATTGTAGTTTTTCTAGTACTTCTCCATCCCTTACCTCAATGTCCTCAAAAACATTCTGTACATGAACTGTACTGTAAGATATTGAACTGTAAGCAGTAAAACCTTCTTCATCAATATCAGAGTGGTGCCGTATTTCTTACAGTACCTTTAGGCATATGTAACCTGTTTTCTAGTAAAGCTGACAACAAAGTAACTGTTTAGTGTATCAGCAATATCCTTATTATTATAAAGCAAGGCTCCTTCCTTATTCTTTTTTTACATTTTTGGTGAAAATGTATAGTTTCATTTATAGTAAATTTGGTTGCTAATTATACATTCTATTTATCTCAATTCACCCTCCAATTCACAAGCCAATTTTTTGGAACCAGACCATGGAGGCCCTTCCTGCTAATCGTGCGGTTCACCTCCCCCTCTCCCTGGGGCCAGTCTGGCACAGGGCCAGTCTGGCACAAACCGCATACCTGATATGCAGCCACACTCCTATCGGACCAGCCAAAATACGGTTTGTTAGACCGCTATGCTATCTGCCACCCCTTCCTTATTCTTAATGCATTTAACCTCTATATTAACTTTCCTTTTCTACTGCAACATTGAAACTGTTTAGGATAACTTTTAGCATTTTGTGAAGACAGCTTTAATAAAAGTTACAAATTCTAGTTAGAGGAGGCAGTCTTAACTTACCAAAGAATATGAAAAGTGTATGATCACTTGTCCCTAGTGGTTCCACTACCTCTGATCTGCAAATTCAGTCAGGAATAATACACAAAACCAGATCCAGAATTGATTTCCCTCTTGAGTAACAGACTGCACCAAAAACAGTTATTAACTACATCTAAAAACTCCTCCTCACATTTACCCTGACCTGACACTTCCCAATTAATAGAGGGGCAACTGAAGTCGCCCATTATTAATGTCTCTCCTTCCTGTCAAGCTTGTTTTATGTTTCCATAGAGCATAGTATTTATGGTGCTGTCCATAGCTGGTGGCCTATAGCATACTCCTATATTAAGGCCCTTCTCATGTTCTCCCAGTAGTCTAATCCAGATGTCCTCACAAGGAATGAGAGTTAATTCCTGAAATTTCCTGTACATTGAGATTTTATTTAACATAAATGGCCACACTCCTACCTCTTTTATTTGTTCTATCCTTCCTGAACAATTTGTACCCCTCCACATTATATTTATCTCCGTCCACTGCACCAAGCCATGTCTCTGTAATCCCAACAATGTCATAACCCCCATTAAACATGGCAGCCTCCAGTTCCAAAAAAACATTGTTTCTGTTTCTAGCATTTAAACAGAGGACAAACTTCAAATTATTACTCATACATGTATTCTCTTCTTCTCCCACACCTGACTGTGCCAAACCTCCTCTATTAACATTATGCTCTAAAAGGTCTTTATTTGTGATATCCTCACAGGTTAGCCTGATATCTTCCATCAGGGCAATTTGTGCCTCCCTACCCTTAATACTAATACTTATTTCCCTCCCTGCCGCCCACTGGAAAGCTAGCTAGTGTGCTGCTGTTAATTAATCACCTAAAACATAGCTAGCTGGCTAGGTAGTAAACCAGACAGCTAACATAGGTAGCCACGCTGCTAAGGCTAATGATGGTATATATCACTGGCTAGCTAACTAGGTGCTTGTTTTAATGAAACACTATGTAGCTGTGTAGCTAGGTAGCCATTGAAAAGTCCTATCACAAGACTAGCTTGTTCTGTATAAATCACAAATGCAAGCTTTGTGTGCTGTGTGCAGATTTTCTGTATCAAAGTCGCTCCTCACATTTTCCAAGCATGGAGAGGAGAGATTTGTTAAAGTCTGAATAAATCATTTGAAGAAATACTACATTATATGGTGGTTCTGTGTGACTCAGTAGGTAGAGCGTGGCGCTGACAACGCTTAGGCTGTGGGTTCGTTTCCCACTGGGACCACAGATACTGAAAAATGTATGCATTCACCACTGTAAGTCGCTTTGGATAAAAGTGTCTGCTAAATGGCATATTTATTAACACACAGTCAAGCTTTCACAAAGTGTGCGTGAAAAAGGCAGTGCATTATATTGAAGAACTCTGAAATCAACAGTAATCACATGCGTTGATCTACTTAGCATTTCTGTGCCTCCTTGTTCCCTCTGCTGGCCCAACCCCACTTGAACCACAGAATGAAATACATTCCAGCGCCACTGGTGCAAATTCTTAAATGTCTAAATAATGATGTCACCTGCTGCATGGCCTGCAATTCGCTATTATAAGGAGATGATGTTATTGGTTTAAATATATCTGAACAGATGATATTTTTGGTTGAAGTAGATATTGACCAATTGGGAGAATTAATATTTGGGGCACCGAGAATTTCCGAAGATGTAATAAGCAGGAAAATTAAGAAAGAGTAGCAGATGATGAAGAAGCAGAAGAAGCAGAAGAAACAAAATAACCCAAGTTTGCGACTTTATTGTGTGCCTGGGTTAAGTTGTATCTGAATTCTGTGTGTTTACATGAGGCCCAGACGGTAAGTTAATGGACTGAAAGTCTGTGGCCATTGTAGTTATTTCTGTGGGAGACCTTGAAAAATGCCTCGGTGGTTCATAGGTATGGGGTATGCCATCCCAATATTCCCCTTTTTTATACACTTACCTCCTTCCTTTGCAGTCATTAAGAGTAGATGAACAGAATACAGGGACAGTATGGCCACGCCCAAGAGAAGGAACCTAAAACATTTAAGGAAAAACAACAATAAGTGTTCTACAATGATTAGGGTATGTTCAAATCTCTGAAGAGATATGGGTTCCATCACTGCAACCCTTCAATAAATACACAGATAACACCTGTGAAGCCAGAAAAGTACGATGCACTTGTTTATGGTGTTCCTAAGCAAAGATATACTGGAATGCATAACATTTCTCATGAAAAGATGGCACTGCTGGATAAATAGTCTGACCAGTGCTGCAATTCATGCTTTTTTTGGACCCTGACATCATGTGACATGAAGCAAAACATGTGCAGTGTGATGGTGTGCTGTTACATAATGGAATAATCCTTAATGGGACATGATTTAGGATGGGGGCTGCCAGGATGCTTACAGCTGAATATTTTCCTCACATTTCCAGCACGAGCTTACGCATGAGACAGCTAAAAGAGAAGCCAGGTTTCCGG
Organism: Aldrovandia affinis; assembly: GCA_029706075.1. NCBI lineage: Eukaryota > Metazoa > Chordata > Actinopteri > Notacanthiformes > Halosauridae > Aldrovandia > Aldrovandia affinis. The sequence goes on from JAINUG010000049.1 coordinate 5,604,836, forward strand.
GGGGTCAAATTCCCATTTTTTTTAAAACAGATGCATGCGGCTCCTGGCATGCAGGGCTTGTTAATCTCCGCCTCCACCCATATGACAGGAGCATCTTCTTCTCCCGGGCTGCCCTGTTGCGTGACCTCAGCAGAAATCACAGGGTTTCGCTGGGTGCCTCAAGCACTCACCCTCCTTACGGGATCAAGACCACGGCCTGTTTTGTCCTGGGGGACTGGGCAGAATTCAACCAATTCTGAGGTCACATGGTAGAGCCTTGGTGGAATTCAGGTCTGTCCCCTCTCTAAGCTCACATGGTAAACCCTTGCAGAAGGTCAAGTATAGACCAAAATAGACACACAGGACTGCGGGGAGGGGGTCAGTACCACCCCCAACAGAGGCCTCCATTGTCCCCTCCGTAATGCATGTCTTGACCCTGGAAAAAGGAGGCAAGGATTTGGGCCTTCCCAGGGCCCAACTCCCCCTCCAGGTACTGTGCCTGGTGAATGTGCTAGGTTACAATGTCTGAGTCCTGTGCTAGGTTACTGTGCTAGGCTACTGTATATGGGTCCTGCGCTAGGTTACTGTGCTAGGCTATTGTACATGGGTCCTGCGCTAGGTTACTGTGCTAGGCTACTGTACATGGGTCCTGTGCTAGGTTACTGTGCTAGGCTATTGTACATGGGTCCTGCACTAGGTTACTGTGCTAGGCTACTGTACATGGGTCCTGCGCTAGGTTACTGTGTTAGGCTACTGTACATGGGTCCTGTGCTAGATACTGTGCTAAGCTATTGTACATGGGTCCTGCGCTAGGTTACTGTGCTAGGCTACTGTACATGGGTCCTGTGCTAGGTTACTGTGCTAGGCTGTTGTACATGGGTCCTGCGCTAGGTTACTGTGCTAGGCTATTGTACATGGGTCCTGCGCTAGGTTACTGTGCTAGACTACTGTACATGGGTCCTGCGCTAGGTTACTGTGCTAGGCTACTGTACATGGGTCCTGTGCTAGGTTACTGTGCTAGGCTATTGTACATGGGTCCTGCGCTAGGTTACTGTGCTAGGCTACTGTACATGGGTCCTGTGCTAGGTTACTGTGCTAGGCTACTGTACATGGGTCCTGCGCTAGGTTACTGTGCTAGGCTACTGTACATGGGTCCTGTGCTAGGCTACTGTGCTAGGCTACTGTACATGGGTCCTGCGCTAGGTTACTGTGCTAGGCTACTGTACATGGGTCCTGCTAGGTTACTGTGCTAGGTTGTACATGGGTCCTGTGCTGTGCTAGACTACTGTACATGGGTCCTGCGCTAGGTTACTGTGCTAGGCTACTTACATGGGTCCTGTGTTACTGTAGGCTACATGGGTCCTGCGCTAGGTTACTGTGTTAGGCTACTTTACATGGGTTCTGTGCTAGGTTACTCTCCCTAGGTACTGTGCTACTGTACATGGGTACTGTGCCTGCAGATCCTGCAGCACAGTGGAAGATGTATGGAGCCATTTCAGCATCAAATGGCTACGCACTCAGAATATCTGCACAGTAGTATTCCACAGCAGAGCAGAGATGAGTGCTACTCACACAAACAGGATGATGCCCGTGTTGGCCATGGCATAGGACAGGCCCAGGATTCCACTGCCCATGATGGCGTTACTCAAGTTGAAGACAGACATCCCAAAAGAGGTATGTCCAGGGTGCTGCACACAAGGACACACAACAGGAAAACGTTTTACACATCTGTAATGCACATAGACACTTGCACTCATGCCCACAAAGCATGAACTCACACATACACCACCACATCTCCCACCACATGGGAGACACAATACTGAATACTTCCTAAACATCTCAAAGCTCAAAGACAGTTGGTCAGTGACAACATGGATTCTATTCCAAATGCTATTTGACAGTAACATAATGAATGAAACTCTTACACATTCCTCATGATATTCTTCATACTTCTTCTTTTTTAGCATTCCATTTGTGAGAAACTTCTGACTCTCACCATCATCTTCGTCACAGAATTGACTGAAAACAGAGGGATGGTATGTTAGACCAAATAAAGTGTTCAAACAAACTCAACTGAAGTAACATTTTTCAAAATTAAACTTAAAACTAAAATAAGTAGGGTATGTGGCTATGTATATGTGTGTGAGCATTTCTGTATGTGTGGAAGTAACTGTGTGAGTATGTGTGAGACAGATTTTGGCCTGGATTTTGGACAGCATATTTTTAAATCTGACAAATAAATGCAAGTGTTATTTTTTCAATCTAAATGCATTCTTTGTCAATCATTATATTATCCCAACTGTTAAGAAAAAAGTAACACTGGCACTTAATTGCAAGTCAAGGACAAACAACGATTTAATTCAGCCCTTTATGCATGTTCAATAGAGTGAACAAGTGATTCACATTCAGTACGAGTGCTTCACATTCCATTAATAAAGGCCAGGCCAGGTGGAACAGCGTCCCCCATTCTCACCTGCTGATGGTGGCTTTCTCCGAATCAATGGGCTCAGTGAACTGGTCATCCAGGCTGTCCGTGCTGTCATCATCTGCCTGGGTGCTGACCCTCTGTAGCTCCATGCGATCCATGTTTGCGTATGCGTGTTCGTCACAAGGACAACAGTTGGGCACACTGTCACTGGGTCGGTGTAATCTCCCTCAGGAAAATCGTTCTATAAAAAGAGCACACTGAATACTCAGGGATTCCTGAGGGATGATGGTGGACAGACCTCGCAGAGCTTGCTGAAGAAGTTCAGGCTTAGTACCTGGCCAGAGTGTACAATAGCCATACCAAACCTGGATGTTTAACCTGCAGCCTCCTAGCCCGGAAAATGTGAAAAGGCCCTTTAATTTTTGAACAATTTCCCACAGAATCCTGCAGAGGGCGCCATGACTACTTTTCTGTTAGTCAGTTCACACTCGTTCATTGATTAAAGGACCGGTAAATAGAACCACTGGAAATCTGCGATCATACAGCATAATTTCCCCAAAGTATCTTGCACAATTGTCCATAATGATAAACAAATTCTGGTAAAATACTCAACTTATTAGCTACCACAATTAGATGTTGCAAAGCAATTACTCAGCTATTCATTTTAGTTCAATGTTTTCTGGCGTAAAGTTCGTTATTTTCAGTCCTTTGAGTTTGAGTCCTTTTTTTGCAGATAAATGGTCTGTCTAGCTAGACAATTCACAGCGGGTTAGCTATCTAAGGTAAATATAATTGTGAACTATCTAATTAATCAGAGTTAAAAGTTTGCCTAAATTAAATGATATGAATAAAAGTCAAACATCTTCATGTGAAAGGCACTCACACTACATACTTATACATCATACTTATTGAAAGAGATGACTAAATTATTACATTTTGCCATTTTTTACTTACAAGGAAGGAATAGAATAAATTATCAATAAGTGTCACATCACGCTGGCAGATTTCTGCTGAAAACACATTTATAACACTGCAGAATTTAAGAGAATTTGCAGCAGATTTTCCGTGGGGTCCAGTTATAAGCAACCTTCTGACCCTTCTGACCAGCAATACCCCACCATTGTGCATGAGATCTTAATATCGCACTAAACAGACCAATGCATCCTGGTCAAAATAGTCCCCACTGTCTCAACATGGTCTGAACATGAGGGAAACTGTCACGCTCGCTCACAAATGTTTCTTCACACTTGTGACTGTGCCTTTGTGTGTCTCTCTGATACTAAGCCCAACATCAGAACTCTCTGAACACTATGAGGTTGAACCATCAGAACCAGCCAACGCTTCTGCCCAACATGTCATACACAAAGTGTTACAACGTCCCTACGTGTATTTTCAACTGACTGTTAAAGAGAATACACAAGCACTCTACAAAGAGTTTTACGATATCTACAATACTATTTACTCACACACAGTGAAATTATGTAAGATTGTGCAAGACTATTTACTCTGTAAATACCCTCGGTCAAAACCCTTGTGCACATGTGTATCTGACCTCAATGAGCAGCAGCTGATTTATCCAGGAAGGCTCCCAAATTCTATATAGTTTAATCTAAAATATTTATATTTATAAATATTTTGACAAACAAACCATTAAAATCTAAAGCACAATTAACAAGATGCTATCTGATCATAAACATCTACAGTTCATATGCTTCAATGATTTATACTGTCTTGCTGTAGTGCAAATAATGATTATGAAACCTGGCACAAGGCATATTAACAATTATCATACTTAAACTACTTTAGATCACATCCACTATGCATTATATTCACAAACTTGAGAAAGTTGTCAAATTTGGACTAGGTGTGGTGAGTTCAAACTATGTATGGCATGCATACTCAGATGCAGGACGCTGTTCGACTGAAACAGAGCTGGGGTTTTTTCAGGAAAAGCAAATACAACAAAGAACGCAAAAGAACAAAGCGATCTATTCAGGTCTGACAAGTTAGACTGCAAACTGCAAAGGACTGATTTTCCCCACACAACGCCTTGACATGGATGCACCCAGGTGAAAGTCACATACTGAGTGCCTGAACAATCGCGTTACGTACGAAAATAATAATCCAAAATCATGTTTGCATTCCAAAGAGAGGATGAGGTCTCCAAAAAGCGACTCCCTACCGCCTGATCTGGACCTTGCGCTGCTGTGCACCCATAAACTAAGGAATTATTTGGAGCGAGTGAGAAATGGCATTACCTCCTGTGGCGCCGCTGGGTGATGGACGCTCAGAGACAGAAGTGGAAGTGCTTGACAGGGAGAGACAGCTGCTTCTTTTCCTCTGACACTCTGACAGGTGAGGGGGGATGGATTTAAGGGTAAGGAGGAGGGGCCAGAGGGGAGGGCTACCTCCCAGCCAATTGCGGGGCTGGCCGCCACCCACGCCGTTCTCTTGCACCATGTGAAGAGAGCGCTTTCCAAAACTCTGCCAATAGTATGCAGGCACACACACCGTTGCATCAAGGCCTGTTTGTTCTGTGCCAGACCAGGGGTCACAGGCAATGCAGTCCGTGCCACTCGCTGGCCCTGCCCCAGGTGACTTAACGTGGCCTCCTTCTAAGGTTGTGTGTACACCGTGTCCTGCCAACAACAACTAGCCTGTGGCACCAAGGCTTGTGACACCAGGGGACAATTGCATCCTATGACAATGCCCTTCCCTTGTCCTGTCGCCCGCCAAACAAGGCTGGGATCCCGGGGGCATTAGAGCCCTACTTTAACAGGGTTACGCCAATTTGCCCGTCACCAGCGCAGATAGAACCGCCCTGAACCACCCCAACTCGATCAGTTCAGGAGACCATCCCATGGCTGAAATCAACTCCTTGGCCCTAGCGCGAGAGTTGGACTCAGTACTCAATAGTACAACTTAATATGTTGAAATAGTAAAAACTGAGATAAGACAATCATCGGACAAGAAAACACATATCAGAATAATCGCCAAACACACTGCAACATTTATCCAACTGTAAATAGGTGACATAATCTGCAAAGAGCAAACACTTGCAACCAATGTGCAACACTTTAAATACAAGTGTAAATGTTTGTCTATCCCCAGATTACTTGAAATATTTTCGGTAAATAAAGATTGCAATGTTAAACATGACAGAAATAAATTTTCGATTCTTTCTGGTAAAATATAACTTCCTACTGGCTATATTCCCTGGGCTTCCAGTAAATACAGCTGTTGGTTGTGTTTCAGGGGGTCTCCTTAAGACTGAATGTCTCACTCACTCTCGGCACGCACAAAACACAACGCTCCAGTCCGCTGTTGTGTCCTTGAACCAATCACCATCTAGCCGAGAGAACTTGCTGACAAAACCGTGCAGGCCATCAGAGAAAGCACCTCCACCCTCACAGAACAGTGCCAAGTCCCTCAGCTCATCTCCAACACTACAACCGTTATCAAGACGGCCGGTGTATTCCCTATCACTTTCTATCGCTGTGGTATCTGACTACAACTTTCCTCTGTGCTCTATTTAAAAATGCATCAGAAGCAGAAACTTTGTCTGAAGTAGGAAGACTCAATGCTGAGGTGAGGAGACTCTTGACTGAGATTATTAAACCTTTTGCAGAGGTGGGGAGACCTTTCACTGTACTGTGGGGACTTTGCACGGACATACAGTGATTTTCAGCCACGGAATTCTAAAGCTAACTGTGACTGGACAACACTCGTGAATGCGTCAGCAATTGTTTGCTCACTAAGTAGTTAATGCTCAACCAACAAAATATTTCTGTACGCAACTGTTTCTCTTTGGTGGTGCAATACCCAAATATCACTCGGAGATCTTAGGGGGACACCAGGGAAGTAAGAAAAACCATATTACCATAATGCTCCACCTGTGCTTGACCCCAACCAACAAAGTCCATCTCTGAAACCATACAGGAAACAAACACAGAGAGCACTAAAAGTAAAAGGGAGCACTAAGCACTAAAAGCGAACATATAAATGGTACAAAACAAAAACCAGTTGCTTAAATTTGTGACAATGGTTGTCCCTGTACGGAAAACTGACCACCTTGGAGAGGGAATGTCCCAGAAAAATGGATGGCTTCCCAACCACCGTCCCACAAAAGTGAGACATTCCACACGCCAGTGCTCCCATGCCAGTTTCCCAGATTTCTCCGGCATCCTTGGTGTGCCGGGTGCACGTGTGGTGGGCCGTGTTTGGTCAGCATGGTCACGGCGTCAGCGGGGATGGCCTGAGCGTGTCTGGGGTGATTGTAGCAGGTAGGTGAGCCCTGAGAAACGCATTCCCTTCCCTCGCCGCATGTGATCTCGCCCCCAGACCCTGCCCTTTGCTGCTGCGTTTCGTTTGCGGAAGCCCTCGAATGAGCAAACATTTCTACCAGGTGACAGTTGTGTGCTCGCCCTGCACATGCAACCCCCCATTAGCTATGCAGGGGGGAACCATGCCAAGTAACAGAACACATTTCATGGCAACCAGCGATGATAAACAGCGATTGGGAAATGTGTCACTTTCCCATGATCACAAAAATATAAAATATCTTTGCTCTGACTGTCAGTTCCATGCTGTGAACCCACAGAGGTGCTAAAATAAACAGAAATTCAATTCACACGACTCCTTGTGTTATAAAACCTTCCAACTCGTGCTTTAAATTCTACTCAGATTGGAATTTATGAAGATATGAGATATTTGATCTTCGTTTAACAACCTAACATGCTCTCTAAGCAACTATCCTGTAGATGTTGTTCAGAGCCACTTGTGAAACATGTCTGATTTTAACACATGGATGCAACAGAAAGTGATCAGTGGTTTAAGGAACTTGTTAACATCCTTTACTCCAACTGAGATGGCAGCGACTACCATAACCCCTCTGTGCTTCTGTCAAGGATGGGTCAACAGGCAAAGTTATTTCCTGATAATCTGAGTGCTAATGTGAAAATAATGCAATGTAATACATTAACACGTGACAAGAAGGTGATACATACATTTGATGAGATGATTCATTATCATTTATCATGGGGCAGAAGCACGAATCAAGAATAGAAGTGTTTCCACTACCATTGCCAAGGGGGCACCACCCTGCAAGCCACAGCCCCTGAAGGAATCCAACACAGTGTTACTTTTAAGAAAAAATATGTTCTGCAACGTTAGAATGTCTCATACATCTTATCCAACAGATTGCAGAACACAACGTTACTTTTAAGAAAAAATATGTTCTGCAATGTTACAATTTCTCCAACAGATTGCATTGTAATGAAACTGTTTGAACGTATCTTATCAAAATGTTTTCAACATAAAAAAATAAGTTACTCACATACAAATATACAGAGAGCATATGATTTGTGTAAGTCACAATTCTTAAAATTGGTCTGCATACCAAATTATTGACATCAAAATGATAGATAGCCAAGTTACAACTAAACTTTCACCAATATCTCACAGAAACTAAGCAAGCATTGTTCCAAAGCAATGCTACCCATATTTTCCTACATTCATTCAAATAACCTGGCCCTGTGTTTCTTTATTTTGCTATCTCAAGAGAATGTTGTCTTTATGTGTGTGATCAATGTGTGCAATCTTGGAAAGTGTCAGAAGAAACTGATTAAGTGTTTCTGGCTATGTAAATTAATGTTTTCAAGTCATTAAATTCATAATAAATATTCCAATATATTTTCTCCTCATATATACAGTGTATATATGTTTTTAGTTTTTTCATATATATATATATATATATATATATATATATATATATATATATATATATATATATATATATATATATATGTATTAAGGGGTGCACCGATATATCGGTGGGCTATCAGTATCGGACGATATTTGCCTTGTTGACTGCTATCGGCTTATCTGCCGATAAAATTAAATTTACCGATGGCAGTGGCCGATAATTATCTGTAAATTTGTGTTGCATCAATCTGGTCTAAATGTTCAAACTTTAATGGAACGGCAGCCATTGGCGGGCCCAGACCACTTTAACAGGGGTGGCCCAAGAGTGGCACAGAACCACACAGGGGGACATTGAAAATGTAATAAATTTTATAAGATGTGATTGGCAACCTAATAACCTATCAAGAGTCAGATGAAGTAGGGTGGCACCCAAGGTGGCCAACCAAATTTCTGTGAGGGCAGGTGCCCCCCCAGGCCCCTCCCTGGACACGCCCCTGATGGCAGCATATTTTATTTATAGGCTAAACTGACTGAAACCACACCTAATTTACTCCTCTGGCAATGCTGCGATTGACTAGCTATCAGAGCAATGGCATTCCACGCAGTCATGCACAAGATGCACGCTAGAGCTGGGCGATATGGCCAAAATAATTTGCATGATATGTTGACAAAATACTTCCATAACCATGCCCGCTGCCATAGGTATGCCACTTTTCATGTAGGTATGGCATGGCCACACCACTTTTAGTTGACAGGTAATACAGTTTTCAGCATTGGCCGCCACAAATTGAATGTTTTTTGACTAAAGAAAAGTTTCTGCATGTCCTTTTATTTTGCGTTCGTCAACAAATAGCCACTGCATTGCTGGCTCTCATTTGTTTCTTCCCTGTAGCTACTGCTCACGAGTCACTACAGTTAACTTTTAGGCATAGCCTAATCTATTTTATTTAGTCCTGTTTTTAATTTATAGTATAGGTTAGGCTATATCCTAGCTGAATGAGTTGTAGCCTTTAAAAAGACTTGCAGTTCTACTCAAATGAAGAGAGAAGGGAAGGCGTTATTGAAACAGAGAAATCTGAATTAGCATAGGCTTGCAAGGGTTTGACAGCCTGATAGCGATATAGGGGAGATGGCCTACTTTACTAGCGGTACCAGAATTATTTTTCAACTCTAATATTATTGTATCAACTAATATTGACCAACTTCACCCTTTATTAGCGGGGCACTGCAGAATCGTGTTCACCCGCTAATTCGCCAACGTCAAGGCAGCGCAGGTTTCGAATATTAGTCTCAAATCAACTTTCCCTCATTCTCTAATGTCTTGAATTTAGTTTAGCTAGTAACTGTACTAAGTCGTTACCATTAGCTGTCCTACAGGTTTATAAATCTGAGTTAAATGAGGAAGATCTAACATCCGTTATTCATAAATTAAGTGAAAGTAAAAAGGCATGATATTGCTCATTGATTTGGATGATGTAGGATATTGGCCTAAATACATATATTTAAATGTATTGTAATAGTAATCTTTTTTAGTAATGAATGGCATTCTTGGGGACAATTGATAGCCCTACTGTACTTAACAGCAGCCTAGGCCTATATGGTATAGCCAGTTAACTTAAGGGTGTGATGCTGAATGGGATGAATAATTAATTGCCACTCAGTTACATTTTTAATTGAGCCAGTTCAGTAGAATTACTTTTTAGGCCAGTAGACTTTCCGACCTAGGCTACAACCCTACTGGGCCACTGGAAAAACACGGTTGAACCCTGTGCTTTCTTTGGGGGAAATGGGAACATGTTAGTGTGTAGCGTTATAATGTTAGAAAACAATATTGCACATTTTCATTCATTCACATCAAATCTGATCAGCCATTTACAAGTAAGACATAAAAACAGTAAAACGAGTATGTGAAATAATGTTTCATAAAAGCTGTTCCATACATTAGCATAATTGAATGTTTGCTCATTGAAAATTATAATGAAGGGCAGAATGGTTTTTTTTGCCAGGGCACAAATAGGACAGTAAATAACACATTTTCGGTGCATCTCTAATATATATATATATATATGTGTGTGTGTGTGTGTGTGTATGTGAAAAAATCCAAGTAATTTTCATACCATCAATTTACTGTATATTCATGTAGGATCAGTGCTATGTCTGTACATACAAAGGTATTAGAAATAATAATGGCACACCCACCCTCCAGGGGAAACACTAATAAAGCTTTAAAACAATCTGCGACCATTGTGACCATTACACAACTTCTGGAAATGGTCCAGGAAATTTTACATTTCCTCTTCATAAAATCTGACTCTGCCCTGTGGGGGGTGGAGGGGTGAAGATATCTTTTTGGAAAAGCATGAAAATAAGGGGTCAAGGGTTGCTGTGACCATGTGTGAACTGGCAAAATCGGATCCCCCTGGGCCCCTTGCTCCCCCACTCTTATCAATGGTTATTGATCTGTGGGGTTGTTGTTCTTGGCTGACGGAAGCTCGGGAGGGCTACTGAGAACTATATCTGATGAGGACAGTCAAGACTTTGGCCCTGACAGTGAACTTGCTACAAAAAAAGTGGGCGGTGGTGAGGGGGGGGAAGGGAAACAGGGACAAGATTCAGGGTCGGTCTCTGGGACTGGCTGGTGCGGGATGGGCCGGGGCACACAGCTATATTTGGCATGAGAGAGGCGCCAAGTGATCGCCCCATCAGCGGAAAGGACAAAGGCTGGACTGTGAAAAACCTGCAGTCCAGGAAATACACTAAAGGGGTAGCGAGCACTCATCCAATTTAATTTGGCTCATCATATAAGGACAGGTTCGAATGTGTCTTTACCTCCTTAAATCTAAGCCTGTTGGTAGCAGCACTCTACCCACCCACTACACTGCTTCCTGGAAATGGCATGGGAATAAGAGGCAGATTCCTGGCAATGCCACTGGAATAAGAGGCAGGTTCAAGTCCCAAGGTGCAGCTGACCTGACCGTTATAACCGAGTTAGACCGCAACTTCTCTCACAACAAAGGGGGGCAAAAAGTCTGCCTCATCAGATTCTGCATCCAAAACAAAATACTGGACATTGGGGAGGGGAGGGGGGCAAGAGATCAACCACAGTAATGCTTCCGTAGCAGACGGGAACATCAGTCCTACATGGCTGCAATTATTCATGTCCACCTTACCCATAAAATACAGCGAGCAACCTCATGCTCGGAGATCTCCACATTTGAATACCAATGGTTTCCATAATTCACCATAATTCACCTATTGCTGAAAGTTGGGTAGCTTGACATAGAACTCATACAGAGGGCGTGTGCCTTTTTGTGTCCTGCAGGAATCTGACACTGTATGTATGCACACCAGAGACATAAACACCTGCAGCCGGCAGCACACCCCCCAAAAAACAGTAAGCAATCTGTCCACAAAAGGTAATGGAGCCTAAGTTTCCTGCAGGCCTCCAGACCTTCACACAAATAAAGAATTTAAAACCTGCCACTATGTGACCACAAAGGCTAACATTCTGGAACACTGTACATAAGCCAAGTACAAAGACGTGGTAAGTGAGTCGTTATATCTGATATTTGAAAATATGACGCTGTGGCATTTGGCAGGCCTGAAAATGAACACCGATGGGGTGGGGCTCCTGTATTGGAGATAATGTTCATTGTGCAGGCTTTGATGGATGGTTTGTGCAAATAGCCATACTGCACCTCCTAAGACTTAGCCATCCTAGCTTGATCTGTCATGACTACATCTACCCAGAAAAACATGACAGCCCGATAATACAATTCTCATTTAATGGAAAAATGTTTTGCCACACAGACAGCTCACTACCACAGCTCATTTCCCTGTATGTGTTGCTTGGTAAACTGGTTACTGGTCAGAAGACTGCAAAGCACCATATGCAAACATTAAGGACTAATGAAATAGCTCCTCTGACAGCAGGTACAGCCAACTCCAAATGTATTTACACCCTTGATAAAGATGAGCAAAAAACACTGTATAAAATAAAAAGGACAAGCACTGGTGCCCGTAGTTTTATTTTGGTGCGTGCCACACACGCACTTGTCCGCTTGTTGAGAAGTGAAGGATGACACATCTGACCAGATCATCAGATTTTTCCACTGCTCAGTAGACCACTGCACTGTTCTTTGCACTACTTTACTCACAAACATGCATTTTTAGGTTTAATAAGGGGTTTATACACTGCAACGGGACCATAGTATGCTTCTCTGTGAAGTTCTCAATGGATTGTTGTTAATGAAACTGCCAAGTCACACCCTAGATTGATATTTGCAGTCAACTGATGCAGAGTTGCGTGTCTGTTTTACCTTGCATCTCGAATGAATGCACAGAGATCACAGCAAATGGGTATGCGCTTTCGACCACAATTGCCCCAACTTGTGGTTCTGTGTGGCTCAGTAGGTAGAGCATGGTGCTGACAATGCTTAGGTTGTGGGTTCGATTCCCATTGGGGCCACATATACTGAAAAATGTAAGCATTCATTACTGTAAGTCGCTTTGGATAAAATGAGGTCTTTCCCTCAGACTTACATGCTAGCATCACATTAGCCAATGTTCCTCATGAGCCACTGTTCCAGGCTGAACAGTGTTCACCACTGAAGCTCCTGCCAAACGTGCCCCAACAAGCACCCCAAACTTTTTCATTTACTCAACTTATTTATTTCTGCAGTTATCTGTATATTGTATGCTCAACATTTTTTGAATTACTTTATTTTATACTGATAAAATTTCTCAGAAAAATATTGTAAGTAATACTTTCCCTCCCCAAAATGTGTGTCACAATCATTCACACCCCTATTAAATATTTAAAAAATTATAAAAAAGTCCAACAAAAATCAGTCGGCATTAACATGTCATCTTCTATAGTGTTTTGTGAGATTGGTGAGGTATATTTGACCATTCCTCCATACAGAATCTTTGAAGATCCCTCAGATCCTTTGGTCTGTGCTTGTGCACTTCAATTCAATTCATAGCATTGTAGCCATTGCAACTGCAGAAACATTGAGTGGTAGGCTTGTTACAGGTGATAGCTATACTAGCACACGCTAACCAGCCTTGCTCACCTGTCAGGGAGGAAAAACTCATTTCGGCATGAGTCATGATTTGAGCAACTTTCAGCTCTTGCCATCTCGAAAACGCCTCTACAATGTTTACACGTTTTCTACATTTGTCTAAATACCATTTGTGCTCAATGTTTAGTTTTTTTGCTTTTAGCTTCCATAGCTAGCTATTGTTAATCTTTTATTTTTCTTCTTCTAACAACTAGCGCCAAAGGCGCATTATGCAGTTTGTTTAGGAATATCAGTAGTATCAGTAGTAAACAGGAAGTATCATAGTTTAGACCCCAGACACTCTCAAAACAAGTTTGGTGCCACCTCATGGCGAATATTGATCTTTTTTCAGAGACGTAAGCGCTGCTCGAGGAACGTAAACAGTGCGCAAACAGCGTCCATTGACGTCACCGAAGGCCGTGATGCGATAAACAAAAGATTGATGAATGCCTGAGAATTTAGATTTTCCCTGGTTACTTTCACTTTAATTATTTTAAACTGCTCGTTTTAAATAATTATTCCAGTTCAGTGTTTATAAAAATGACATATTATAAACTTTACTAATGGTAATAGCTGAGATACTCAAAATGCAAGAAAATGCATGTAAAACTACATGCCAATAGTCTAAATATAATCTTAATTAACCACGTGTCCGAACGGTCTACCAAAAATAAAATGTCTATAACAGGAGGACCACCCTTCAATTTAGCACTCAATCCTGACTTCAGTATTTAAATGTATAGTTCTGGGTGGATCAGAAGAGAATAACAACGACACGGATCTAATGTCGCTTGTACATACTGTTTGTATTGCGCACGAGGTTGTTCAAACATACACACACAGGTTTTTATTGCACCATACAGGCAATAACTGGGTGGGCCACTTTTTGCCAAGGATACGCTTTGCATTTGTAACTGTTTTGCCAGCAAGAATAGTTTAACCCAATGTATTTATAATCATTCTTAATTTTACAATAGTACAAAAAATAAGGAATGGTTTTATTCTCTTGGTGTTGGAGTGCAAGGTTTTCGCGACACAACTTCTCAATGCCCATGTTTGACACTAATGCCTATAACAACATTTAATAAAACATTTAATTTATTAAGTGCATTTGGAGAATCGATAACTTCTCATAATTTTACAAAAGAAACCCCGCGAAATTACCCCACTGACAAACAGAAACCAATTTAACCCTAGAAGAATCTTCCATCCCCCACCTCTAAAACAGATGCCCAAAACATGGCGTCACGCCAGCGTTTTCCGCTGAGAACATTATTAGAGTTAGCTTATTAGATAAATGTCTACAACAAACTCCACGAGTTACGTTGTTTGGATTTTGTTAAACACAATTTTCACGAACACATTTAATTTCAGGCCTCAATTAAATCAGAATCAATGCCAGGGTCACTGAGATCTGCAACTACACACACCCACAGCCGTTCGTTTCCTTCCATAGTTATACGGTTGGCTGTAGTTCTCAAAAAAGTTCTCAAAAAGTTCCCATGCAATTCCATAGTGCTGCAGATAACTATTTATTTAATAGCCTACTGCTAATCATGTGCATATTTTAATGATTGTTTGCCAATTCTTACTACATCCACTTTATCCAAATGTAAAACTACCTCCGTACAATGTTTCAATAATAACAAGGGAATCTGTAAATCTGCTCTAGTTCAACTATGCAAAATACTGGTTATAAAACATCCAAGAACATGTCTACGCATACTATCAGAAGCTGCATTGTATAACTTAGAAGCTGCATTGTAGACTATTACTGCATAATAAACCTTTGGTTTCTGTACATAACGTGTCAATAAAATATAATACAATCTGACAATATCAAGCAAAGTCTACATTTTAAACCCATTATTTTTAAAGAAACGGTAGCGAGGTTACCGCAAGCACACACACATTCTGTTTTGTTATGGTTCTTCGATTTTATGGATACACCGTGGGAGAACATATTCACCTCATCTGAAAGATCATTTGCGCTATTACAATGCACGTTTTCTGTACTCATAGGGGTTTAACCTAGCGTTCGCTAATCATTTCACTAAAGTAGAGTTCCGACTTCACATAAGAAGCTTACGTTGTGACCCACCTTATTACTTTAATTCGACGGGGCGCGAGGCGAACAGGGCGTGCAGACGGGGCTCTGAATACCAGCGATATACAGACGCTTCCCATTTAACAGCAGTGAATTACACTGGAAATTTCCACCATGTGACGACAACCCTCGATGCGCATCACTTTTCATCCAATCGGGACACCCCGCCACTCTGCGTAGCCAGTTGGAATGCGAATTTTATCATTATTCATGCACCTATTTGAGGCAGCTACTTGAGGCTGCGATATTACCAATGTGACCGACTGCATTTAATTGCCATATGATGAGCAGATGGACTGATAATGAAGAAGCCCGAGTATTTAACTACCCTTAAATGTATTCATCTCGCTATCTTGCTTTGTTTACATTTTGTAGCATTGGGCATGAAGAATAACACACTTATTACCTTTATTTCACCAGGTTGGTCAACTGAGAATGCGATAATCCTCCTTTACCTAAGCAATGGAGAGTAAAACGCAATCTACAGATGTGGCACATTTTTTGCCCAAGCTGCACCAGGAACACCCTACAAACCTGATATATGCTGCACCAGAATGGCTCCCAAGAAAACGAAGCAAATAATGGCTGTAATAAAGAATAAATGCCCCCAACCAAGGAATGAAACGTTTAAAACGACAAGGTCGACAGGTCACCCATAGGGCTCACGAATGGCTCAGTTTGTAAATGCATTCATCACAACTGCAGGCTGCTGCTGGCGGCCCATGGCTCTCTCTTATAGTTCTGTGTGGACTGGAGAGTGGAAAATAATTACTGGCTCGTGTGTGAGTGCATCGGAGGGGTACACATGCTTCAGATGCAATACTTAATAATTGGCTAGAGCCAAATACAGTGCAGATATAAGTTTGGTAACTAATTTCTACCAGTGGCCTGGCAGAAAAAAACTGTCCCTGTCCAGATCGGTTTCCAGTGTACCATCGTCGGGTTAAATTTAGGGGAACACATGGGAATGTTGTTTCCAGAGTGAACATCCCTGTGGGAATGCCACAGGGATCTTCAAAATTCTCCTATCCAAAAAATGCAGTGTGCCCTTAAAGCAGATTTGGACTACAGCCTCAGAGATACGAACCTAAGGGTTACGGACTGTTATAATGTAATTTTCAGTATTTATAAGAAGCATTGTACTTCGATTCAGTATTTTGGATTTACCAACAGGACTAACTGGTCAACCCATTGTGGTATGAACCATAAATAGCATATACAATTATGCCTTATCAACATATAGCTTCATAATTACTGGTGCAAAACAGCGAGCATTAAATGGAAAGAATCACACTTTTAATTGATAAAAGTGGGATGGGCCAGAACAAAAAACGATTGTTCTCTGTTGGGATTACTTATTCTTATGGTTATGGTTTCCTAAAGGTAATTTAAACCCTATCTCCTACAGCTTTGGATCTACAGTGGCAAACTTTGGCAAACCTGTGTTGCTTCATATGGGTTTGCTGAAAAACTTCATACTTTTTTATTTATGAAGTCTGAAAAAGCGGAATTCCACGTAATTTAATTCATTTTTGTAGATTTTTACAGAGCACCTTCACAAAGACGTTTGATAGAAAATAGAAAATATGAAAACACAAAAACACCAGGCCTGAGCCCCTAAAAAGTCATAAATTGAGGCAAAAAACTCACAAAATACCCCAGTGTTAAGAGGAAAGCACTCCAACAGTGGCAAGAAAAAAATCCTCAGTGGGATGAAATCTCAGGAGGAACCCATTTTTTACATTTTTCTTTACAATTTTTCCCAGTTTTTCTCCCAATTTAGTGGCCAATTGGCCAATTATACCCTGTATTTATTTCAATTCACCCCCCACAAACTCTCAGCCCATCCTCCGGGTCAAGCTAATTCCCTGAGGCCAGCTATGATCTGCCTACTCCGAGACGGAACTCGCCCCCCTTTCTGGAGACACCCTTTGCGCTTCACGGTGAGTTTGTGCCGGCTCAGACCGTGAGTGCGATAGACTGCTATGCTATCCAAGGCAACTCATTTTTTAAAATGTTTTAAAATTTTTTTTATTTCTGATTTTTTCCCCGTTTTTCTCCCAATTTGGTTGCCAATTAAACCCTCTATTTTACTTCAATTCCCCACCCTCATGAGTTCGTCGCCCGTCCTCCGGGATCGAGACACACAGTCCTGGTTGAGTGTTCCCGCCAAGTTCGAGACGAAAAATCTTCCACGGACTCCTTAACCTTCTCCTCGACTAACTCGTGCCGGCTCTCCCTCCCCCCTTCCCCGGAGGCGGACAGCCAAATGCCGCCTCCGATCGGGCTGACAACCAGGGCCAGTCTGGTAGAGACTCGGGTTTCGATCCGCGTCCCTGACGGGCAGCGCACACCACTCCAAAGCGTGGTGCACTAGACCGCTGCGCCATCCGCCAGGCCAGGCAACCCATTTTTGAGGGAGAGTCCATCCTCCACTGGCAGGTGTTATGCCGAAATTCCACTCACTGCCAGAATCTCACTCTCCTTCATGTGCACACGCGTTCACTCTACACACATTCTTTCTTGGACCTCCACTCAGTTTTCTTTCACGTTTTCTGTCCAAAAGCTTCAATATTTCAGAGGATTGATTCACCTTTCTGTGTCATTCCTAAAGACGTTACTCTTTCACTTTTGATCATGTCGATTTATATGGCGAGCTGACATAATTCATAGAATTACAACATTTAGTTAAACATGAATGTTTCACTTCAGTAAAATTGACATTCACACTTACATAGAGGAGATAAAACATGCCATTGTAAAACATGAAATAATCACAGTTGGACAATTGTGAGCATGTGGAACACAAGTCTTAGTTACAATCATAACAGACCAATATCCAGGAGGACAGCATTATTAATACTTTGTGTATGAACTTTATTCATAAGTGCCAAGTGTTTCAGATATTCTCTCACTTGGCACTGATTTAATGATTTTATGTGTAACTGAGAAAGTATAAAGCAAGGCCTTATTTTGGCTGCCAAAAAAGTACTCCTGCCTCCTTTCTTTAGATTGCAGTATTTGACACAGCACACCACTGGTTTAGCATATCTGGACCTCTATTATATACCCTGAAAAGCATTTGATGATACTGGCAACAGGGAGTCAATTAGCTGGGGTAGTGAAATTTCGGCAAGGCCTTATTTTGGCTGCCAAAACTCACTCCCCCTGTTTATGTAGCTCCTTTATATAGATTACAGGGTTTGACACACACCAAAGCCTGTGGTGACACATACTGTCTCCCCCTCCTATCTTTAGATTTTAGTGTTTGGTGACACACACTGGACCTCTATACGGTCGAGCTTGGCAAGTTCCGTCTCGGAGGAGGTGGTTTGACACCTTTGTCAGCGCCGGTCCCAGGGTTGCAGCGGCAAGCTTATAGTATGAGGGAAGGGATAGTTTAATTAGAAATAGGGTACAATTGGCTACTAAATTGGGAGAAAAGGGGTAAAAAATATGAAGAACAAAATTTAATTAAGAAAAGAAGAACAGAAGAAAATAAACCAGGACGGGGTGGTGTGATGCTGCAAGCCGAAACCATAACTGTTTTAGGAATACCGTCATCTCAACAGCTCTGAGATTGTATATATATTGCTGAAATAAAGCTGTCCTCCGGAAAATGAAAAAAACATTAAATCAGAATTTTTCAACCTGTAGGTCCTTCATAGTTGCCACTGGCCTCTTGGGGGCCTCTGATCAGTCTCCTTCTATGCAGCTTGGAAGGACAGCCTGCTCTAGGCAAGGTCCTGGTGGTGCCATGCACCTTCCACTTCTTAATTATGGCCTTGATGTGCTCCAAGGGATCTTTAAGGCCTTTGAAATCTTTTTATACCCATTTCCTGATATGTGCCTTCCCACAACTTTATCTTTTGAAAGCTCCTTGTTGCTGATGGTGGATTCTTTACTCTGAAATGCACTACCTATCAGTGGAATCCTCTAGGAGCAGCCAATTTTATTCGGAAGTAATCAGAATCACTACAATTGAACACAGGATGGAGGCCAATTAGCTTGGTGTTTGAACTGGAAGGTGATTAGATACCTCTTGAGCCAGTTTACAGTTGGTATGATAAGCGGGGTGTAGTCTTATCAATCAAAGTTATTCTAGTTGTTTTTTTAAATGAATGTTCAGACATTTTGAGAATAGTTTTTCACTTGGAAGTTGTAGGGTGAAATGTGTAAATAAAGGTAGAAATAGTCTGACTTAATGTTTTAATTTCAGGCTGTAAGGCAAGAAAAGGTGACACTTTTGAGATGGGGGTTGTAGACTTTAAAGGGGCAATGTAGCTGGGTACAGCTAGCTGTTTTTTAGCTAGATAGTGAGCTAAACTAATTGCTAGCACTAGCTAAGAACTATTAACTTAGAACTACTAAAGTTATTGTCTGATTTTGATAAACCAGCTCTACTACAAGAATTTGTAGTTGTAAGTCTTGTAGCATTTGCAGGTTGTCCATGATGTAGCTTGCTACATTTACATTTTACATTTTAAGCATTTAGCAGACGCTCTTATCCAGAGCGACTTACAAGATGTGCATCAATACATGGTAGGAGCAATCACAGTTAGCGCACGAGATCAGTGCAGGAATACAGCAATAGACATCATTGCAGGCATCTGCGTACCATACCTGTAACACCGGGAAGGAAAAGGTATTTTACAATGTTTACAAAATGTACATCATTTTTTTAAATTTTTTTTAATTTTTTTTTTTTAAAAAGAGTATAGTGTTGAACAAGTAGACAGTGGTGAAGACAATTTAGCTAGATGGACAGAGATCAGGGGTAGTGGAGTCTGAAGAGGTGGGTTTTGAGTCTCTTGCGGAAGATTGGAAGTGATTCCGCAGTCCTGACCAATTGCGGGAGGTCGTTCCACCAACGAGGACCAGGACAGAGAAGAGGCGAGACCGCGCGAGGAGCCGGCTGCCAGGCGCCCGGAGGGATGGGGCAGTCAGTCTGCCAGCGGAGGCGGAGCGGAGAGGTCTGGACGGGGTGTAGGCGCGTGATGAGTGACTGGAGGTATGGGGAGCAGTACCTCTGGTCGCTTGAAAAGCAAGCACCAGTGACTTGAATCTGATGCGTGCTGCGATGGGGAGCCAGTGCAGAGAGGAGAGTAGAGGGGTGACGTGGGTGAACTTCGGCTGGTTGAACACCAGGCGAGCAGCAGCGTTCTGGACTAGTTGCAGTGGCTTGATGGCACAGGCCGGAAGGCCTGCCAGCAAGGAGTTGCAGTAGTCCAGACGTGAGATCACCAGGGCCTGGACCAGGAGTTGAGTGGCCTCTTGGGTGAGGAACGGTCGGATCCTCCGGATGTTGTGGAGGGAGAAACGGCAGGTCCGAGTGATCGCTGCAATATGGCTCGAGAAGCACAGCTGGTTGTCCAGGGTTACCCCAAGACTCCTGGCAGACTGGGACGGAGACACTATGGAGCCTTCCACGGTGATTGACGCATCAATCATCGGGGAGCCCTTCGCTGGGAGGAAGAGCAGCTCTGTCTTCCCCAGGTTCAGCTTCAGGTGGTGGGTGGACATCCATGCGGAGATGTCAGCCAGGCATGCAGAGATCCGTGCGGGACCCGGGTATCAGATGGAGGGAAGGAGAGAAACAGTTGAGTGTCATCAGCATAACAGTGATAGGAAAAACCATGAGCAGAAATAACAGAACCAAGTGACTTGGTGTACAGAGAAAATAGGACAGGGCCTAGCACCGAGCCCTGCGGGACACCGGTAGAGAGGGTGCGGGAGAGAGAGAGGGATCCTCTCCAGGCCACCTGGTAGGACCGGTCAGCCAGGTAGGACTCAAACCATGTCAACACAGATCCAGAGATTCCCATCTCGACGAGAGATGAGAGCAGGATCCGGTGGTCCACGGTGTCGAATGCCGCCGACAGGTCGAGGAGAAGGAGGACGGAGCTAAGGGATCGGGACTTAGCGATGTGAAGAGCCTCTGTGACCGCAAGGAGAGCAGTCTCTGTGGAGTGGCCTGCTCTGAACCCAGATTGGTTAGGATCAAGCAGGTCGTTCTGTGAGAGATGAGCAGACAGTTGATTATAGACAGCCCGCTCTAACGTTTTGGAGAGGAATGGGAGGAGAGAGACAGGTCGGTAGTTAGAGATGACAGCAGGATTCAGAGAGGGTTTTTTGAGGAGGGGGACAACCTGAGCGCATTTGAGGGCGGAGGGGACAGAGCCAGAGGAAAGAGAGGAGTTAATGACATTAGAGACAAAGGGGAGGATGTCCATAGCAATGGACTGGAAGAGGGGGGAAGGAATGGGATCAAGAGGGCAGGTGGTGGGACGGTGGGAGAGAACAAGTTGAAGGATGTCAGAGTCAGGGAGGGGTGAGAAGGAGGACAGAGGAGTGGGAGGTTTAGGTAGCGGGATGGGAGAGGGAGAGGTTGGGGGGAAGGAGTTGCGAATGACCTCAACCTTCTCGTGAAAGAAGGATGAGAAGTCATCGGCGGTTATAGAGGAGGGGGGTGGGGGAGGAGGAGGGGTGAGGAGAGAGGAAAATGTAGCATAGAGTTTACGTGGGTTGGAAACAGAGGATTGTATCTTAGAAAGGAAGAATGCAGACTTAGCAGAGGAGAGGTTAGCGGAGAAGGAAGCCAGGAGTGTGTGGAAGTCAGACAGAGCTGCAGGGGATTTGGATTTTCTCCATTTCCTTTCTGCCGCACGCAGCTTCAGTCGGTTAGCCCGAATGGAATCGGTTAGCCAGGGGGCGGGGGGCGGAGACGAGTGGGTTTAGCGGATAGAGGACAGAGTAAGTCAAAGGAGGAGGAGAGAGAGGAAAGTAGGGTGGATGATGCTACTTCAGCAGGTAGCTGAGAGAAGGCATCAGTAGGGGGAAGGAAGATAGGACAGTAGCTGACAGGGCAGCGGGTGAGAGAGTGCGGAGGTTGCGACGGACAAGGACAGTGGGAGCAGGTGAAGATGGTTTAGGGACAGAGGGGAGGGGGAGGGAGAAAGACAGAAAGGAATGGTCAGACACATGTAGAGGCGATACCGTAATGTTGGGTGAGGCACAGTTCCTGGTGAAGACCAGGTCCAGTTGGTTACCGGCCTTGTGGGTGGATGGGGATTCAGCCATGGTGAAGTCAAAGGACTGAAGCAGGGGGAGGAATGCAGAGGCCTGGGAGGACTCTAGCTGCAGGTTGAAGTCCCCGAGGAGTAAGACGGGAGTGCCATCCTCAGGGAAGGCACTGAGTAGGGCATCCATCTCATCTAGGAAGCTCCCCAGTGGACCTGGAGGGCGGTAAAGAACAATGATGTGCAGTTTACATGGAACAGTGACAGTGACAGCATGAAATTCAAAGGAGGAGGGGGAGAAGTGAGGAAGAGGAACAATACCAAATCTCCACAGGGGGGAGATCAGTATACCTGTCCCTCCACCTCTACCTGAGGGTCGTGGAGTGTGGGAGAAGGTGTAGGCGGCAGAGAGAGCAGCAGGGGTGGCCGTGTTTTGCGGAGTGATCCAGGTCTCCGTAAGCGCCAGGAACTGCAGGGAGAGTAGTGAGGCCTGGGCCGAGATGAATCGGCCTTCCGGACAGCGGACTGGCAGTTCCATAGTCCGCCAGCTACCACCACGTCAACACCGGGAGATCTAGGAGGGTGGATGAGGTTGGACAGATTACGGGTGTGGGTAGAATCTCTCCATCTAGGCAATCTAGAAGAGGAGACATGGACTGGAATAGGGAGGAAGCATGTAGTGTTAGATGCAGAGGTAGTACAATAGGGAGATACAAAACTATGATACTCACCGTGCGGCGAGCACTCCCTAGCTGGCCTCCTCGGTGGACTCCTGCAGGTAGACTCCTTTGTCTTTGTCCGCTGAGTCTTCGTTCGGTGAGGCTAGGAAGGTGAGGCTGCCGCGAAAAGCTGCCGCTATCCACAACTATGATTGCTTATATGTGGCGAATGCCCCTGACAACAATAGAGACTAATTACCAATTCCTTACATTAATCAACTGCAAACACGGGTGCTAAGCCTGGTAATCAAAACTGGTTGAAACGCTAAGTATCAATCAAACTTTGAACTAAATCTTCTAAGCAGCGACTGAAGCTAGTAATCAACCAATAAACCGTGGAACAAAAGCAACAAGCTGCTAATTAGACTAACAAAGTAACGAGACCTGCTCCTTCAACGGGTGCAAACAGGCAGGGAACGCAGAACTACACACGAAGTCTAACGCGGGGTAACCAACACGGACTGGAACGCAACAAGATACTCTTACCGTGGTCAGATGCACACTGATAAGATTCAGCCGATAACGCGCTTAAATCCTCCCTGACAACAATACAGACTAATTACCAATTCCTTACATTAATCAACTGCAAACACGGGTGCTAAGCCTGGTAATCAAAACTGGTTGAAACGCTAAGTATCTAATGTTAGAGAAATAATTTCAAACTGGAATGGTTTTTAAAATATAATAGCTGGTGTGGCGTTTTATTCTTATAACACAGAGGGGTATAATGGAGCTGCACAAAGCAATAAACACTGACAATAATAACAGTAAGCTAATTCCCTTGGTACTCTCGCTCATAACCATAAAGTAGCTGCACCTCAGAATGACAAGAGACATGAAAAGGCAAGAGAGCAAGAAAATTACCTCGGAGTCCTTGATAGTCTTGTCGTTCAGTGACCAATAGTCAACACAGAAGCTCCAATCCCTCCTTCTTTGGGACTAAGACCACAAGGGATGCCCATTGACTGATGGCCCAATGATTCTGGCCACCTTCATGTCTTGCAGACTCTTCTCAGCCACAACCTGCCAGGCTGGAGGTATGCAGTGAAGGCACTAATGGATAGGGGTAGCATTGCCTTTTTCAATGATGTGCTATTGCAGGTGAGTACACCTAACATTGTCACGGGTTGTGGTGAAGCTGTGTCAGAACTGGTACAACACATTCCAGAGGCGACGTTGTTGCCCTGGCTGCAGGCCCACACGATCCTGCCTGGGCAAGGGACAGGGGGTCCCAGATAGAGCTCAGCTGGCTCTGGGACTTGACAGGGATTTTGGAAAGGGGGCTTAGCTCTCAATCTGCTGAACTACAGCAGGTAGGGGGGCAGACAGGGAATTACATTTAGACAAAGACAAAAATATTCAACATCAAATCTACAGGCATGGGTTCAACGACCTTAAAAAATACCCGGGGGCCTGGATTTAGTATTTTTTAAGGTAGTTCAATCCCCAGCTGTGCCAGCCTGGCTCTAGCTAAGAGTTCCATTCGGAGCGGCGATTGGCTGTCCGCCCCAGATGAGGGGGAAGGAAGCCGGGATAAAGCTCAATGCGTATGAGTGTGGCTCTGTGTGTACCGGAGTTACGGTCGATGGTTTGGCGGGTTCTGTCTCTGAGGAGGCAGTTCAATATCTTTGTCACTGCCCATCCCAGAGCTGCGGCAGCAAGCTTGTGGTACGAGTAGGGGATAGTTCACATAGAAAGAGGGTAGAATTGGCTACTAAATTGGGAGAAAAAGGTGAAAAAATAAAAATCTTAGACATCCTAGAAAATATACCAAAATGCACTCAACAGGCACAGCCAGGAAACAAAGCAAAGTGTGATCCAGGACAAGCCATACTGTAAGTTTAAGTTTAAGTTTAAGTTTAAAGTTGAGCTACCATGTGAGGAAACTGGCTCAAGTGATAAATGTACCATAAAAAGGCTAGGATTAACACTCTAGACCTTCACTTTTATCTGGTGTGGCCTGACTTAACATCTCCAACACAATGCTCATAGATAGAATCAAAATAGTAGTGTGCAGTATAGTAGGGTATAATGTGTGCTAGAGTGGGATTTAAACCATTTTAGACCCCACCCCCCTCTTGTGATACTCACACCACACATCAATTACCCTAAAGGGTCATTAAGAGCACCCTCAAGGTGCTTGCCCTTAAGTTATTCTGTGGTCTGACTCCCTGTGTTCAGCTTTATCTTAGCTGTTGAAGTCCTCAATAGCCCAGAACAGGTGCTGTTTGCCTGAACAGGGCTATACAATTCTATAAGATTATTACAATGTAATTTCAACCAAAATCCAACTTCAAAAGCTTATCAGTTGAAAACTCAATGAAAAATCAAACAAATGTAGGTTTATGTAGTGATGTGACGGATATGATGAAAGGCAAAGTGGTGGATGGAACCTATATCCCGGGGAAATGGCTCCATCTGCTGCCATTCCTGCAGGGACTTACTAATGAGCAGTAATGGATGACACCTGGCCTGCTCACACACCTGAAACCACTCAGCAGTGATGATGTGTGTACTTAAGCTCTTGGACAATGCAGCACAGGGAGTGCAGAGACAGTGCGTTTAAGCAGCTAATTGTTAGTAAACTAAATCTGAACAAATTTTGTTTTGTTTTGAATGAGGACCTGATAATGTGATTTTTGACCTTTTTTGCCTGTTTATTAATTCAGAGTGTTTTTTTTCCTTACTCTGCCTCCTGCCGCTGACCTGCACTTAACATACGGCCACACCCCTGGTCTTCTTACACCGGTGGAGAATGTGGGCAACTAAATTCCTATAGCCTATAAAAAAATGGAGGCCCTCCTGAAACATTTGTCTGATTCATTTCAAACCCAGCAGGCCCTGAAAAGGAAGATGTTGGAAGAGCAACGGTGCAGCAATGCTTTTCTGCTAAACAAATTCCAGAGGCTTGCCACAGGTCCTCCTATCAGAGCTGACGGCAACTCTCTAGATTCTTCCATTTCTGTGGGAACATTTTTTGCCAAAAATGATGGTGGAAGATGACCTGGTGATGGTGGAGGCCTACCTACAGACCTTGACAGAAAGGTTGCCTACAGCCGAGTGGAAAGACTTGCTGAACCCCTAACTCATTGGACCTGCTCAGAAAACCTACTGGGATTTTGGTCAAAATGGAGTCATTGGATACATCTCATTAAAGGTAGAAGTCATTGGGTGATATGGCAAAACCCCAGAGCAGAAGGTGCAATAGTTCTATGTGTGGGCCTTCTGGCTGGATGTGTCACCAAGAGAACAGATATCATTCACCTGACCACTGAGTGGGACTAAAATTTCCGGGGACTTTTTGGTGGAAATGCAGTTTATGTTGTACCTGACTATACCAGTCATATCAGCATTAGCGGAAATACGTTTTCTTTAAGACAATTGAAAACATAATTACGGTCTACAATGACTGATGTTCAAATTTGGCAAGTCTTTAGATCACAAAATCACACAAAGTGAACATGACAGAGGTCATTGAAAAGGATTCTGCAGCTAAGAACAGGAAGCTTCAGTTCACTATTTGAAGGTAAGCAACAAATATATTTCTCAGTTGTGAAATTATGTACATTGTTTTATAATACCATGCAGAGATATGCTGATTATCGTTCATCTCCTGTTGACAGTGGCTCTGTATTGCCATGAAAAGTTAGGATGATTCTAAGGGCCCGTGACTGAGAGGGGGTCCTAAAAAAAATATTAGAACATTAAGTAAAAAAATTCAACATTATATCATCATTAATAGAATATTTTATTTACCATGTACTAATAAAACTAATGATTTATTTTTGTTTTTGGCAAAAAGTTGGCTGGCAGAGAGCCTCTGTATTGCCAACACCCCCCCCTCTATTTGCATGAAATGGTTTGGTCCAGCTGGATGCTGCCTCCACTTGTCACTGCACGCTACTCTAGGCAGTGAGTTGCAGGTGAGAGTGATAGAGCATCATGTCTCAGTCAGCAAAGATAAGATAAAAGTGGATTCCAAAAAAGAAAAGAAAAAAAGAAAGACAGGAGAGAGACAAGAATGGGCGACAGTATGTCACCCAATTCTTTACAAAGAAAGGTGGGTGTAGTCTTTGAGTGGTGGAAAATAACCTGTTATCTTATAGTCCAAACTTAAAGTGAAATAGCTAGGCTACTTTTGCTCCCCTACCATTAGCTAGTAGTTACTATTATGTTTACATTTTGCTCCTCTTTTAGCTGACACATTTAATCAATGCAGGCAAACTTTTAACAAGCTATTCATACTAAATCAGTTGTCCCTGCCCCTGCCCAGTGGTCTCAGAAACAACAACAGATGCAGCTGCTTCAGTTTCAGCAGCAGCCATGTCTCCCCCCTACCAATGAACCAGCCCTACCCCCAACTGAAGAAGCAGGTGAGCAGGCTTGCAGCATTATGTTGAATGACATGTCAGTGGACATAATTGCAGGGGGTCAGTGGGATTCTTTTTTATTATTATGAAAAAAAGAAAAGTCATGAAATCCTTTCCAATAATAAGATTTCAAACTCTGTAATTATTTTTCCATACAATGAATTATATGAAGCAAAAACAGCCTATAGTCTGTATTGGATGCTGGACAGTTTGAAGCATTTGAGTCCATACTTCAAACATGGCTTTGATGCAGACTAGGGTAGGGAGGTATACTGATATTACCGCATACCGCAGTATTTCAAAATGCTGAAGGTATCCTTTTCAATACCGTCACAGTTGCATTGTATTAAAAACCAATAGAATCCACAATATTTTTTGATGCTGCACTGCATGGCAGGATAGTGATAGTATTGCACATTGCTGCTGCTGCTGATGATTTGTTGATACAGCAGAGAACTGCAGCAATGGTTATGTGTGGGGTGGAGCTGCAATCTCATAATTGTACTCATGGAATGACATTTTACATGGAAAAAACAACCCCAAAATTTGGCGTTGCGCTCTATGCGCGCGACCTGAGGGGGGCCCAGCATCATAAGTTTTCATGGGGCCCAAAATCTCTGGCGGAACCCCAGCCTGTTGATGATATTTCACTTGGTTAAGGCACATATTTTGAAAGTTTATCTAATTGTGATGAACAATTTGGTTATGTAAAAAGGTTTATTATCTCATTGGCTAAGTCCTCAAAGGTTCTTTAAATATTTACTAGGATAGTACCGTAGTATTTGTTTGGCTTGGCAACTCTGTGAGCAGATTGTGACGAAATGTAGATATTTCTCTTTCTTGGCAAGATTTATATAGCCAGACTAGAAATCATAATGTTAAATCAGAATTGATCCCACATTCGTCAGAAAGGGGTGTGTGTCATTTGGCTTCCATTCCTTTTTTCACAAATCAGGTGATCCGTGTGCTCTTTTGCTATCCCACTAGTACAAGTAGTGTAGAGTTGCCTATGATGGCACATAATTATTCTTGCTTTCTGCTTGAAAGGATGAATATTTGTAGATTTTCCACAACAGGTTGAATGTCATATGTAAGGTGGGGGGAGGGCTCTTGCTTAACATGTTTACAGTCAACATGAACAACCTGGCAACCACAGACAGGAACAGAGATATGTTCTCCTCAAGTTACTCCTGACCATACGCATTACACAATGAAATTACTTGAATCAGTAGCATGGCCTTTCACTTTTTCTGTGTTAGAGGGGATGATATATTCTTGAGCAGGGTGGCCTTGGAAATAGGAACACTGTGAAGATGTTTGGTTGTGCAATCTTCCTATGCATGAGTTAAGTTAAAGAATGGGCATTCATTAGTTATCTTTCAAATATGTGGCAGCTTGTTCAGCTCTCAGGGTCGATTATTAAATCTATCAACACCAGCAAAGGAATACAACTCTGAATCTGTTCAAAACATATATATACACACACACACACACACACACACACACACACACACACACACACACACACACACACACATACACACATACAGTGCCTTGCAAAAGTACTCAGTTTAATATTTTTTATTAAAAACTCACATGCTCAAACTGAATTTTTATACAGAAGTAATTAGTTATGTCAGCAAATATTTTAAAGAAAAATAAACTGAAATATGCTGCTTGCATAAGTATTTAGACCCCTCGCATGAATGGAGCCGCCGTCTTGTTAGATAAGTTTCTACCAACTTTGCACCCTGGCTGGAGGTTAAATTCACCCATTCTTCCAAACAGAATTTCTCCATCTTTCTTAAGTTGTTTGGACATTGCTTATGGACAGCAATTTTCAAGTTGTGCTACAGATTCTCAATGGGGTTCAGGCCAGGACTTTGACTGGGCCACTCAAGGACATTCACCTTTTTTTTTGAGCCGCTCCAATGTAGCTTTGGCCCTGTGCTTTGGATCGTTGTCCTGCTGAAAGGTTAGTTTTTCCCCCAGCTTTTTTAGGAGACTGAAATAGGTTTTCATGCAGTATCTACCTGTACTTTGCTCTGGTCATTATTCCTTATATTCTGGCAAGTCTCCCAGTTATTGCTGAAGAGAAGCATCCCCATAGCATGATACTGCCACCAGCACACTTCACTGGGATGGTGTTATGTGCAGCATAGGCAGTGTTAAGTTTGCGCCATACTTAACGCTTTGCATTTTGGTCAACAAGCTCTATTTTAGTCTCATCTGACCACAAAACCTTTCCCCACATCTTAGTTGGATCACTCATGTGCCGTGTAGCAAACTCCAGGTGGGCTTTGAGATGTCTTGTTTTAATTAGTGGCTTTTTTCTTGCCACCCTGCCATACAGGCCAGTATTATGCAGTGCTCTTTATATTGTTGACTGATGCACTATTTCTCCACTCTGTGGAAAAAACAAATGATTCTGCTTGTATATGGTTAAAATGCTGGGGAAATATCCACAGGGAAATCATTGAATGTATAGCCACAGCTCCTGGTCTCCTTCAGACAAAGGACCTTCGCGCCAAAGGATCAAAGGGACATCTGTCCCTATGCAGCATATTGTCACTGCAGGGGGAACCCCGTAGTTTCCCTTTCCATTTGGCAAAGTTACAGTAGTTTTCCATCCTGATTTACTTTAAGTACTGACTAGATAACTCAAATTACGCAAGGCACTGCCTAGGGTACCTCCTCTTTTGTTTGTTACTATAAATATGATGCTTAAACCTGTATGCGGGAGATCTGATCCTGTGAGACAGTTCTCCGTTCAGCTGTGTGTAAATAAAGCAATATTCTATTGAAGAAAAGTTATCTCCGATCCTAGTGTTTTTTTCTCTCCGCCAAGGCGGCACGGTGGTGCAGTGGATGACATCACAGCAAGAAGGTCTCCGATCCCAGGCCGGGGCCTTTCTGAGTTTGCACTCGTGTGTGGGCTCCGGGTACTCCGGTTTCTTCCCACAGTCCAAAGACATCCTTGTTTGGAGAGTCTAAATTGCCCGTAGGTATGAGTGTGTGAGTGAATGGTGTGTGTGCCCTGCGATGGATTTTGTCCAGGGTGACAGCCGGAACGCATGCTTTCCAGCATACCCTGACCAGGGGTCAATGGATGGATGGATCTGCCACTGAACTCAGTGGCTTCCCTCACAAGTCTCCTCCTTGTTTTGCCACTGGGTTTGGAGGGACAGCCTTTTATATGCAGGGTCTGGGTGGTATGATGCAGCAGAGGTCATCGCTGCCAAATTAACCTACATAAATACATAGTGTATATCTGAACTAATGATAGCAGCCATGGACATTGATAAGCTGTTCATACAACTGTATACCAGAATAATCAAAAAGGGAAACTGTGATCTACTCACACTACACTCCAAACGGAAATGCCATAATCAGAATTGTATTGTTACCCCCCACACCCACAGTTGTACTTAATTGTATTGTTACCCTGCCACACCCACAGTTGTACTTGCACTTGTGTATGTATTGTTTACGTTTTTTTCTGAGGTTCGCTAGATACAAAATTGCACAAATCTTTTCACGCTACTAAGTCTGCCAGACACATTGTCTTCTCAAATGCGCAAAGCTCTGTCACCTAGTAACAGAACTATTGCTTACTACCACCCTCCTGGTGTGGCCACCTGGCCTGGATGCATTATAACACTTGGTTTGCAGTGAAATTGCCCGCAGTATTTCCCGAGTACAGAATCAGCAATGCAAGTTTTGACTAACCTACGAACATGTTCCAATACTATAGACATGCATTGAGCTTCTTTAAATGTTGGTGCATGAAATTATGCTGTTCTGCAATCATTAGAAATGTAAAGTACACTTCCACTGCATGTTTATAATGACTGACAATATTTTATCTTTGTTGGAGAGAACATTTAGAGAAACATTTAGGACAATCACATCCTGAATTGTCTTTGGAAACATTTGGAATACAATTCAGAATTCCGGCGATATTGCTTTGATTACACCACTTCTTAAAGAACAGCTGAAACACTAGCACCAGCTACTCATAAAGGCTGCACTCCATGTGGTCTGTGGCTGTGTCTTTGTCCCCTTCCACCATCCCAGAATGGTGCATATGAATAAGCAGCACCTTTCTTGCAAACAACGTGTTGAGCTGGCCATCACTGTATCTGGGACACCCACCATGTCACCATTCAGAATGCTAGCCTATGTATTGTAGTATGCAAACATTTATCCAAAGTGACTAACAGTAGTGAGTGCATACTGTAACAGTCGACTAAAAATATAATGTTTATTTAAACAATCATAACTACTGCCCTGTTTGACCTAGATGAAAGAACAAAGAACAACTTTAGCCATTTTGACCCATAATGTCTGCCACATTGGAGTTTCTGCCATTTGGGATTTTTTCAAAAACATTTCAACTTTTCTCCTCCAAGACTGTTTCACTGATTTGCATGAAACTTGGCATACAACTTGTACAGATAAATCTCTACATAACCAAAGTTGCTACATAAAATCCTTGGCTAAAATAAGCCAATAAATGTACATGTGGATGTGGCTTATTGCTAAAAATGCAAATACATTCCAAACTGTTTAACAAAGTGATGAAATTTGGTATGTATATTAACAACTATATCAAAACTTTGGCCCTTAAACAAATCTTAAACAAACTTGTTGCAGTTACCAATCACCTCATTAGGAACATATACAGTGCATGTGCCTTATGAGTCACCGCCATCTTAAATTGACTCCCATTTTGGATTATTAATACTCAACTGAGTTGATTCTTATGAAATGTTGGCTTCCAAGCAGCCTTTGCCAAATTTTGTGCTACAGCAGTCAATCGAAATTGCAATATTTAAACAATCATAACTCTTGTCCTGTTTAACCTTGGGAAACTAATGTCACTAGATCCTCCTCCTCAGAAAGAACAAATATGCCTCAAGGAACTATTACTTTGGTGTGATGCTCGGGGAATGTTCAACAAACCTTCACGAAGCCATAACTGTCAATAATCTTGCAATGTTTCAAGGTGATATGTTTCTCACCAGGTGATATCCTGAAAACATGGTCACCATATTCTGGCTAAGTTCACTATGATATAGAGGATGTTCTACCAATGTAGAAAAAACAGGACCCGTTAATGCTCTTGCAACATTGTATTGCAATGTGTAGAAAACATGGTGGAAAAAAGTTCTTAAGATCTATGTAACATGAAAGGAATGTTCTCCTAACTTTATGAAAACTGGACCTGGAAAGTAACTTTCTTGCAACATTTCATTGTGATCTGTAGAAAACATTCATGTCTGATATTATGAAAACATTGTATAAACATTCTGGTTAGGTTCCATTAAACATTAATGCAATGTTCCCCTAACCAATTGAAAACTTGAAACATTTACATTCTTGCAACATTTCATGTAATGTATAATCTGTAATTTTGTGTCATGTGTTGCAAAAATTTCAATTTTATATTATAAAAACATGGTATAACCTGGTTAGGTTCTGTTGAACATGAAATGAATGCTCCTCTATCCCGCAGACAACTGGACACCGTCAAATGTTCCTGCAACATTTCATTGTAACATTCATATCTGATGTTCTGGAAACATGGTGTAAAGGTTGCGGTTATGTTCTGTTAAACATGTAATGAATGTTCTCCTACCCCCCAGAAAACTGGACACCTTAATGTCCTTGCAAAATGTCATTGTAACATGTTGAAAAAATATCTGATTTTATACCGAACTGCCAGGTAAGTACCTCGTCCAAATGACCAAGCCTGTAAATTAGCACAACGGCACTATTGCTGTAACATTAACTGGGTATCGTTAATGCACTGTGCCTACTCTCACATATTGTGTAAATGATTTTATGTAATGTAAATTTCTGCAACCTTGACCAACAGCCAGGTCTGCAAACTCATCTAAAAGACCAGGGGCTGGTTCCACAAAAGCAATTTGCAAGCATTTTTACTCACAGATCGCAAATGCATTTCACAAAAGTTACATTGCAAATCGGTTGATTTGCCTGCTTTTTGCTTGCAAGTATACCATTCATATGCTACGGTGGAAAAAATGAACCCATTTGGGAGTCAATCATTAATGAATGTGTACAATACTATCACCTCTTCCACACATGGGGTTAGGAAATATGACCAGAGTACTTACTGTTAGACAATTTTGTTCATGCACAGTCCTACCTGGCCGACCGGTCCTACCAGGTGGCCTGGAGAGGATCCCTCTCCTCTCCCCGCACCCTCTCTACCGGTGTCCCGCAGGGCTCGGTGCTAGGCCCTGTCCTATTTTCTCTGTACACCAAGTCACTTGGCTCTGTTATTTCTGCTCATGGTTTTTCCTATCACTGTTATGCTGATGACACTCAACTGTTTCTCTCCTTCCCTCCATCTGATACCCAGGTCCCGGCACGGATCTCTGCATGCCTGGCTGACATCTCCGCATGGATGTCCACCCACCACCTGAAGCTGAACCTGGGGAAGACAGAGCTGCTCTTCCTCCCAGCGAAGGGCTCCCGATGATTGATGCGTCATTACCGTGGAAGGCTCCATAGTGTCTCCGTCCCAGTCTGCCAGGAGTCTTGGGGTAACCCTGGACAACCAGCTGTGCTTCTCGAGCCACATTGCAGCGATCTCTCGGACCTGCCGTTTCTCCCTCCACAACATCCGGAGGATCAGACCGTTCCTCACCCAAGAGGCCACTCAACTCCTGGTCCAGGCCCTGGTGATCTCACGTCTGGACTACTGCAATTCCTTGCTGGCAGGCCTTCCGGCCTGTGCCATCAAGCCACTGCAACTAGTCCAGAACGCTGCTGCTCGCCTGGTGTTCAACCAGCCGAAGTTCACCCACGTCACCCCTCTACTCTCCTCTCTGCATTGGCTCCCCATCGCAGCACGCATCAGATTCAAGTCACTGGTGCTGGCTTTTCAAGCGGCCAAAGGTACTGCTCCCCGCACCTCCAGTCACTCATCACGCCCTACACCCCGTCCAGACCCCTCCGCTCCGCCTCCGCTGGCAGACTGACTGCCCCATCCCTCCGGGCGCCTGGCAGCCGCTCCTCGCGGTCTCGCCTCTTCTCTGTCCTGGTCCCTCGTTGGTGGAACGACCTCCTTGTCGGTCAGGACTGCGGAATCACTTCAATCTTCCGCAAGAGACTCAAAACCCACCTCTTCAGACTCCACTACCACTGATCACTGTCCATCTAGTCAATCTGTTTACTTGTTTAAAAAAAAAAAAAAAAAAAAAAACACCTACTAACCTTTTCTTTCCCAATGTTACAGGTATGATACGCAGTTGCCTGCAATGATGTCTTTTGCCGTTTACTGCACTGATCTTGTACGCTAACTTTGATTGTTCTCGCCTTGTATTAATGCACATCTTGTAAGTCGCTCTGGATAAGAGCGTCTGCTAAATGCTTAAAATGTAAAATGTAAAAATGTCATGTACATTTTATTAATTTGCATAGACCAAAAGCAACATGTGAAAGTATACAATATAATTAAGGCCACCATACCCCAACAAGAAGTTGACAGGATAATTGTGTAAACAATTATCATTTGCACCACTCCAATCATCTATATTGATAAACTAATTGGCAGTAATTAAGCACAGATAACTGACAGTGATTTACATTCCGCACTGTCACATGTTGAATCACGGACATGCTGCAATATTTTTCTATGTTGTGCAGGGGTATGCGTTTTTTTGAAGCTGGGGAATATAGCCTACTCACATTAAAAACAGTGCATTTATATAGTATTTGACCTTCAATCAAAAAAAAGTTTACAGCTGACAAGTATTTCGCTTTTGTAAGATTTGGAATTTTTTCAGCTCTATCCCAGAATTCCCCCAATGACATTGCAGTGCAATTTTCTTGTGCAAATAATTTGTGCAAATAACTGCCCAGCTCAGATCTACAATTCTCTTCAAAACCTGGAATTGAGTCTAGTGGGAGGGATGTCACAGAGGCTGCAAACTTGCTTCTGGTCAAAAATCCAGACAGCTTTTAGAAATGTGTGAGCTGGTTGAAAAAAAAAGTTTATTTTTTAGTTGATGAGTTGTAATATGTTGTTCTCTGTCTCTATGGGTTTCTGTAATGTCATTGAATGTTCTGACACATTGTTTGTTTATTGTTGGGTGTGTGCTGTGCTTCTGTTGAACCAGCATTCTCTATTTATTTATAGGTTTTGGCTTTTGTTGTAGCCCAGCACTAACACACCTGATTCGACTAATGAAGGTCTCGATTGAAGACCACGATTGGTGGATTAGTTTAATCAGGCTTTTTAGTTCTGGGCTAGAACAAAAGCCTGCACCCACAGTGGCCCTTCTCGGATAAGATTGGACACCCCTGTATTAAATTATGAATATCAGCACACCTAGGGGTTGTTGTTAGGCACTACACAAAGCGTGCCAATATTCATGATACAACACAGGTTCCCATTCCATATCGCTTTAGTATCCACCATGATGCTTTTTTCATGACTAAATGATAATAGTCAGATATTTGTGATGACACTGGCCAATGCACCACCCATAAAAAACAGAAGGGGCCTCTTTCCAAAAATAAAATGTATTTATTACAAAACAAATCCCAAACCAGCACAAATGCACTCTACATTGTGCTAGGAGTATGGACTCTCTTGTCAAGACTCTTTTTGATTTGCCTTCAGCAGGTGAACACCTGCACTTAAATAACCAAAATTGGCTCTGGTGGAACTCGTGATGCAATCACTGATTCTGGCATTCACTCACATAATCACTCTCAATTACAAACTCAATCAGTCAAATTAAATGGTTGGTGTAGATCTCTCTACTTTTGAGAGATTTGTTAATTGAACAGGGTGAAACATAAGATCCTGCATATTTGACAAACATAAAATTACTCAATTAACATCCATTCCAATTAAAATGGTTTGACAAATGTAAACATTTGGCACTTAGCATTCCTAGCTGTTATGTTTAAGAATGAGGAGACTGAAGTGAACTTTTAGGCGAGAGCTGTGTTTACTCTTTTTTTTAACATCTTTCAAAGTTTTACATCTTTCCTATCGCAACTGTTCTGCGTTTCACTATCATGGCTCTCCAAGCCCACAAATTACTATGTAACAGAGTAACAACATAAAAAAATAAGAACCAACAGTGAATGCAACAATGTGCACTTCAAAAGATAGGTGAAGGCTCACCCTTCACATAATGTTGCCAGTAAGTTACTGGTGTATATTAAATTCCTGGAATGTTTTTATGTGACAGAGTCTAAAAACAATTTTTTATTGTTCCACTAAGAGGTTTTTGTCATGTTATCTCATCCAAAAGGGAATCTAACTGCAAGGTTCAACAAAGGTTTTGAAATGTTTATGTTAGCTGGGATCATGCAACCAATTATGTACAAGTGCAAACACATTGAAAAAAATGATTTGAAAATAAAACATTTCCTAATCTCATAGCATAGAAAGTTCCAAACAAAGAACTTAATGAGAGGTCTAACCTTACATCACATCTAACCTTGCATTACAAGAGTGTACATATCAGTGGAGGTTTCTATAAGACAACAGTGCTTAATCTAAAATCAAACAGACATAACACACATATCACATAAAACATATTTCTTTAAATGCCTAAGTATCATCACAACGACTATTTCCTCTGTGAATCAAGCCAAAAAGTATCCCTTTAAGAAAGAAAATGTATCGTGCAAAACAGCACCAGCCTCAGGTTATTAAAAGGTAGTTCAGTGAAGCAGAAATTTCTCTGCTTCACTAGCTAATGCAATTCAATGTAATGCAATATAGCACTTTATATGTCGTTGATTGGACAATTATGGATTATGACGCATTGCTTCACCTAGTCTTTCGAATGATGCGCGTTCCCGACATGAAGATGATTGACACCTATCTAAACCATTCACCATTTATCTCCTATCAAGGTAATGCAGAGAGTGGGCACAAATCACCACTTTTTGGGGGTTGCAGTGCTGTTTTTGATCTATACAAATGTGGAGAAACCGTAGTGCAAGGTAGCAGCGCTGAGCAATACTAAAGAATGTGTGGTTGTATTTTTGAGCTGCAGACCCAACTCCAGGCAGCTAGTTAGATAGGTAGAGTACACAGAAAAACAAGAGGAGAAAGAAATTGGCTGTGAAAAAAAAGCCTTGTTGAAACCCGTACAAACAAATACAACTATTATATTTAAAGCAGCACATGTCCGAACATCGAAAGACGATTAACAGTACCATGCTACACAACATTTAATTTAGAAATCATTGTAGCTAAAGTTATTACATTACACTGCAAGATAGTTTACGTTAGATAATAAGCTAATGTTACTTGAGAGCTGATGCCAATTAATTTAATATTCTTTTAAATACCAAGATGCAATTAATGTTAATGTTATTGTTTGCTTGCTATCTATTAACTCAACTTCACTCCCCCAATAAAATAATTTGACCAGTAAATTTATAAGAAGAGAGGTTGTTATGTCAGTTACA
Organism: Aldrovandia affinis; assembly: GCA_029706075.1. Taxonomy (NCBI): domain Eukaryota; kingdom Metazoa; phylum Chordata; class Actinopteri; order Notacanthiformes; family Halosauridae; genus Aldrovandia; species Aldrovandia affinis. The sequence continues at coordinate 5,642,697 of JAINUG010000049.1, forward strand.
TGTCTTTTGAATAAAAGCTCATGGACATAATATGCTGGATTTATCTGCTAAATGATATGTTGTTTATACACATATAAAGACAGTGAGTGCTGTTTAAAAAAAGGGGGTTGCTTGGGTGGTTGCTTCATGAGCCGCCACTGGTACATATACATACTGTATTGCCTAACATTGATGTATAATACTTTATCAGATGTTAACGATACAATAATTAGCTTCTGTGCTGCGGACAAATAGAGACTGATACGTATGTGGTGGCCAATGAAGAGCCTTTCATCGGTGGGATACTAAGTCCCCTATAGTCTGCCCAATATTTGAACGTGTGGAAGTTAGCAGGCAGGCACACGCTGGTGACCTAGTTGGTGACCTAACAGAAATAGATGCAGCATCTGTAGAAGTGACAGAGGCAGGCGGCAGGCTTTGCGGTTTAGTGCATTCAGGGGGGGGTTACGGCCTAAGCCCCTGAAGACAAAATGGCTTCCTGCAAGGTTTCATCTGCAAAATGCATGTGGAGAAAACCAAACAGGATATTTTAAAACATCAAGTTGTTTTAATGGTCTTTATATTTCAGCTGATCAAAGTGAATGAAGTGAATGCGACAAACATTCTCTGTTTGAGCTAATGGCGACTTCTATTAATAGACTTGAGGAAGCTTGAGGTAACACACTGCTTCGGGAAGAAGACATGTTGCATATGCAGGGGTGCATGCCCTCCCAGCAATGAAATATGAGAATACAGAGATCCACAACAGTGATGAGAAAATCTTGAGAGCTTAAGTCATTAGACTCCTCAAAGGAACTCATTCTCATTGTTGTAAAATGGATTGAAAATTCCAAACATCTTTATCTCACCGGAAGGTCTTCATATGTTTGCATTGGAGATCACTTTTCCAAGGCTTTTGATAACACCTGCGGTGTACCACAAGGCTCCATTTTAGGTCTGGTCCTCTTTAACCTATATATGCTCCCCTTGATCATGTGATCAGGAGACACGGAATACAGTTCCACAGTTATGCTGATGACACTCAGTTATACATTTCCGTGTCCCCTGATGACACTTCCCCTTTGACATCATTGACAAACTGTATCACCGATGTGAATACATGGATGTCTAATAATTTCCTCCAGCTCAAAACAAGACTGAAATACTAATCTTTGGTTCAAAAACCCAGAGGAAGTCACTCTCCCCTCATGTAGGGCCCTGGGAAATGTACCTTAAACAGCAGTCAACAAATCTTGGCGTAATCATTGATACTGACCTGACTTTTAACTGACACATTAGTAATACTATAAAATCAGCCTTTTATCATCTGAAGATCGCTAAAGTACGCCGTTTCTAACCCAGGGAAATGCTGAGCAGCTTATACATGCCTTTATCACAAGCAGATTGGATTATTGTAATGCTGTCCTATCAGGTCTACCTAAGTCAAACTTAAACCGCCTGCAATTAGTTCAGAACTCTGCCGCACGGTTACTTACCAAAACTAAAAAGAGAGCGCACATTACCCTTGTTTTGCACTTCATTGCTTACCAGTTTCCTTTAGAATTAATTTTAAAATGATTTGACTCTTAGCTAGCACCTTGCAGAACCCTCAGATCTTCCAACAGAGATCTACAGATTCCTAAAATTAGAACTAAAGCATTTGGAGAGACATCATTTAGCCACTAGAGGCCAAGGCTCTGGAACAACTGTTGACAGTTTTAAAAGGAAACTTAAAACACACCTCTTTAGCATTGCTTTTACTCAATTTGCTTAATTTTCAACACTGTTTTTAATTACATTTTTCTTTTTAAATTTGTTTGTTTTTGTTTTTTCAATGTTATATTGCTTTTATAAGAATCCTTTTTCCCTTTTCAATAATTTTCTGTATTTTCTCTTCTCTCCTTTTTTAAACATCATTTTGCGTAAAGCACTTTGAGTTGAACTTGTATGAAATGCGATATAAAAATAAAATTTGATTGATTGATTGAACATTTTCATTATTTGAGAATAGATTGGAACTCTGTTTTGTTTTCGCAACTTAAGTGACTCTATTAGTCCCAAAGTATGAGACATGTGGCAAGCTGTTTTATCATTTAATAGATAAATAGAAAAAGATCACATAGATTTGTAGAACAGGATATCATGACTATCTGTACAGCTAGGGGTTGTTGTTAGGTATTCATGATGCAACACAGGTTCTTGTTCCAAATATAGCTTTAGTATCCACCATGATGTTTTTTCATCAGTAAATGATAATCGTCAGATATTTTTGATGACGCTGGCTGATGCACCGCCCATAAAAAACAGAAGCAGCCTCTTTCCGAAAATAAAAATAAAATGTATTTATTACAAAACAAATCCCAAACCAGCACAAATGCACTCTACATTGTCCATACTCCTACCTATAATTTGTAACAGAGTAACAACATAACAAAATAACAACCAACAGTGAATGCAACAATGTGCACTTCAAAAGATAGGTGAAGGCTCATCCTTCACATAATGTTGCCAGTAAGTTACTGGTGTATATTAAATTCCTGGAATGTTTTTCTGTGACAGATTCTAAAAACATTTTTTTATTGTTCCACTAAGAGTTTTTTGTCATGTTATCTCATCCAAAAGGGAATCTAACTGCAAGGTTCAACAAAGGTTTTGAAATGTTTGTGTTAGCTGGGATCATGCAACCAATTATGTACAAGTGCAAACACATAATTGAAAAAAAGATCTGAAAAGAAAACATTTCCTAATCTCATAGCATAGAAAGTTCCAAACAAAGAACTTCATGAGAGGTCTAACCTAGAGGTGCCATCACATGTCTTTAAGAGGTATGGCAGAAAACAGCATGTCACTCCCCAAGCCAACGCAGAAATGTTCCCACATCAAGTAGCATAACAGCTCTAATGCTGCTTTAATAACATGTTTTATCTGACCATCACAACAAATAAGCTGTCTTTTCATTTCAAGTGAAAGTTCAACTACAAAGTGGGTAATGGAATAGGATATGGCAAGCTAAACAGCAGTTGGTGTATGTATTTATGTAAAATCAGAATCCCTTGCCCACTTTGTATCTTGATGGAAAATAACACTATATTGTTGTAGCTTATGAAGCCAAAAACTAAATACAAGGTATTTGTTCCAACAAAAAAACAAAAAACTAATAGAAAATAGACAAGTGATACTTATTTTCCCAGTAGTAACTCACAGTACAAACACAACAAATAATTGATGAGAACTGAGTTCAGCATACTGCCTTGCATACATTGGGTCAATACTCAAAAAGTTCCTGAGATCCAACTCTGAGTTTTTCAGTGCTCACACAATATAGTGCAAAGAACATAAACACTGAGGCTCATTTGAAAGGGTTCTTTTTAAATTAATATTTATATGTTGTATTAATGATAATGCATGTATTTATGTGAATATAGACAATTTAAATATCAGCCATATTTGAGCCATCACACTTTTAGAAAGAAGGTTGTAATAATAGGGTTCTTTCCTTGTACAACCTTTTTTCTAAGAGAGTATAAGGATTCAAATGACACCAATATTGTGTCTGTACTATGTTTAAATCTGAAGTGACAAAGAAAATTACAACTCAACTAATTTGAAGAAGCATCAAGACATTTGTTTATAAGGCATTTACATATGTGATCTGCAAACTCAACTTGACTTAACCTTCCTTTCACTGGAGATCCCTGTTAAGATCCCAGCACATGTGGATTGCATCTTTTCTCAGCAAAAAAAAAAGAAAGAAATCTGAACAATCTGTAACAATAATAATAATTGTATTTATAAAGGACTTTTCAAGCATTTAAAATTTTCCCATTAATAAAATTATTAAATTATGTTTTTAAATGATCGTGAATCATCACAACATCAGAAAACAGGGTATGACTGTCAGTCAGAAGTCTGACAATTATCAGTTCATCAGTTCACCAAAGACAATAATAATTCAGAATACTACACAAAATTACAGGTGCATGGCAGTAAACTGTGAACATACTTCAAAGGGGCAAAAGTAATTAATCGCTACAGTTTAAATTTGAATGGACTGTTTTGCATGGATCCCATTGTAATTTAGATGTATGCAGCTGTATGGGGAATCAACTCATATGGTTTTGATTGATCCTAAAATCGTCCAAAAGTGTCCTTTCTCTTGTAATTCTTAAGGACAAAAATATTGGCTACTTCATTAAGATTCAAATCTGAGCACCTATCTTTGTGCGTGTGGAGCACTCCAATGCTGATCAGCCTCTGTAATGATGCAGTTGTTCTGAGATAGTTCTTCAAACATCTAAGACTGGAAAACATCCTCAGAGGATGCTTGGATGAATAAAAAGAGATGAATGAGTTTTGCAACTTCGGAGTACAGCCAAGCAGCTAAGCCGAGTTTCTTTATCTTCTCCATGACATCATTTACTGATGTGGTATGTTTTCCTGCCATCAGCTCAGGTAACAGAGACAGCTGGTTTTTCAGACTAATTGATTAAATAGCTAGCTAGCCATCACCTCACAATTAAAGCTAGTTTGCTAGCTAACATTATCTAGCTAGGTAGCTAATGCTACTACCGTTACAGCAAACAGGGTAAATACAATTATGTGTCTTTGGTAACATGTTATTTTTATCAGATTAACTTTAGTTAGCTATATAGCTAGAGAAAACTGTATTACCTGTCAACTAGAAGTGGTATGGTTATGCCATACCTACATGAAAAGTGGTATGGCATTCACCATATTAGCCATACCTATGGCCATGGTCTGGCCAATATTTGAAAGGTGTGGAAGTTGGCAGGCAGGCACAAGCTGGTAACCTAGTTGGTAACCATCAGAAATAGATGCAGCATCCATAGAAGTGACAGAGGCATGCGGGGGGCTTCACGGGTTAGTGCAAGGCTTTCGGGGGGAGGGGAAGGGGGTCGCGACCTAATCCCCTGAAGAAAAAATGGCTTCCTGCAAGGTTTCATCTGCAAAATGCATGTGGAGAAAACCAAACAGGATATTTTAATATATAATAGAATATATATATATACAGTATATAATATAGTAATATAATATATGCCATTTAGCAGATGCTTTTATCCAAAGCGACTTACAGCAGTGAATGCATACATTTTTCAGTATATGTGGTCCCAGTGGGAAATGAACCTACAACCTAAGCGTTGTCAGTGCCATGCTCTACCTACTGAGCTACAGAGAACCACCACCAACATCAAGTTGTTTTAAAGGTCTTTATATTTCATCTGATCAAAGTGAATGAAGTGAATGGGACAAACATTCTCTCTTCTTTGAGCTGATGACAACTTCTAGTGAGATATTAATAGTCTTGAGGAAGCTTGAGGTAACTCACACTGCTTCGGGAAGAAGACATGCTTTATGCCATGTTGCATATCCAGGGGTGCATGCCCTCCCTGCTATGAAATATGAGAACACAGAGATCCTCAACAGTGATGAGAAAATCCTGAGGGCTTGAGCCATTAGATTCCTCAAAGAAACTAATTCTCATTGTTGTAAAATGGATTGAAAATTCTAAACATTCTCATTATTTGAGAATAGATTGCAACTGTGGCAAGCTGTTTTATCATTTAATAGATAAATAGAAATAGATCAAACACATTTATAGAACACGATCGCATCACTTTAATGTTTGGTCACATCACCGTTGTAGTTGTTCACATTATATCCTCCATGGATATCAACTTGCTTTCATTCATACTACATTACAGAAAAACAGCTGTGAACAGTGGTTGATGTGGTTGAGATCCATAGAGAATGCTTTGCGATCAACCACAACAGTACTGCAATCTACATATGCAATGCTGTTATCAACCACATAATGCATAGCATTAACGTTAGAACATGTTTTTTTATTCAAGTCCAGCCTCATTATGCCATATAATGAATGAACATGCTGCCATCTCCTTCAAAATTTCTAAGGATATGAATTGTGGTTATATAATTATAATGTTTTGTTTATGGTATAAACTAGGCTATATTCAGCACCTGGGACCAATGTTTCCATGCACACACTTTTCATGCATTTTCAACTAAGCTACTGAGGTACAGCGATGAAACCCTTTTAAATGTATATATTGCAGTCTATTCTAAAATTAAAGTCACCTCTTGTAGTCAGTCATGCCTTGTAGCACTGAATAATGTATTTTATAAAGGAAAAATTAGATGGAATGGGAACATATGTCAGGATGAGCTAAATTAATTATATTCAGTGCGACCCAGAATGCAACAGAAAAGCACAGGTTAAAAATGACACAATACACAAAATAAATAAATAATTAAACTGATACATAAATAAATACATAAACATATAGTCACTCCAAAGCAGCAGTTCTATGACAGTATCAACCTCCAGGGAACACAAGATATCAAAGCAACCTCTAGCGCAACCAAATTAGAGTTTGGACCAGTAAAAGAGTGCACACTGGACTAATATTGGTTTGGCTTAGTGTTATTATATGCATAACATGTGCTTAATATGGGTATGTAATTATGAATTCATTTAGAAAATGTAAATATTATGTTGTTTATTTTAAAGTATTTTCTCAAAAAAACATAGTAAAGGACACCTTACTGGAATGTTTGAGAAACAAATGTAAAAAGCTGAGGAGGCCACTCTTAATATCACTACCATCAGGAAATGTCCACAATATAATCAGCAATCGCTTCTTTATTTTTAATTTATTATTATTATTATTATTCCTTGTTAAAAGGTCCCTCCTCTCCCATGCAATCATATCCAACCTCTACAATAATTCAGGGCATTTCCCAAATTCATTGTAGTGATTGTTTAATATTCAATATAAAAGAAAGCAGTGCACATATGTTATATTTTTAAACAACCAACTTACTCACTGTTCATTATCATTTACTTATCCACTTTTCAGCTGATCATGTTGCTAATGTTAACATACCACTTCTCGTTTGTGTGTCTGTTTGGTGACAGGGAAAATTAAAAGAATATAATTTTACCATGTTTTTGACCATACAATATAATTCAATAACTGTATTGTTTATTTTATACAGAATTATTTGGTCATCTTTATCAAAGGTGTGAATCATTTTGGAGGGCACTCTATGTAACATTAATTATTAAATGTATTTTCAAACCTGTAGTGATTTTCTGCAATTGCACTGGCAAAAACATTGCAAAGGAAAGGACCATGGTAAAAGTGTGCTGTGAGAAAAAGCCTAGAATGTTATTCTAAAATTCACAACCCAATTGTCACTTTGAAGGATAATTGCCAGAGCGACAAAGAACATTTTGGTTCTTTGGTGCTAAAAAATGGGCCAACTCGACCAATGCTATGGAAAACATTTGTCCATAATTTTTTGTGGATGCTCCAAGCTCTTCTTGGGGGCAAAATTTTGAAGACCTGGGCCTCCTGTTTTCGAGACAGTTATTTACCCAGCTGGAAGCAACCCCCTCCTGTCCCATTCCTTGCCCCCTTGACAGTTGCTGGGGGTTCAGTGTGTACTGACCATTCTGACCAGACTCTGTTCTAATGTTATGAAGCCAGAAGACTTTGAAGCAAAGTGTAGCACAGCGGGGGACCTAATGAAGAGAACTAAACAACAGGAAGGGTGAGGGAGACAGAGAACAGTTATGTATTACAGCACTATTAAAAAAAGATGAAAGTCATTGAGTTTGTTAAAGAGGGTGGCTCATGAAAATAGACAATTTTGGGTTATTATGATCAATCAAAATATATGGAAGACAAAAGACTAATGATCATGGCAAACATTTTCACCTCAAACACCTCTCTGAGAAAAATGGTTTTAAAAATCTAAATCTCGGGGCCTCCAATAGCGTAGCAGTCTACTGCACTCGCATTGACTGGTGCTTTGCAAGTATGAGCTACCTATTGCGGTCGCGGTTCGAACCCGACTGCGTCAGACCAGCCCTGGCCGGGAGCCCCAATCGGGGCAGCATTTGGCTATCCGCCCCAGGGGGAGGTGGGAGGGTGAGCCGGCATGAGCTCGTCGAGAAACGCAAAGGGCGTTCCTAAAGAGCAGGTGGGCGATGTTCCGTCTCGGAGGAGGCGGATCATTCCCAGCCTTGGAATATTAGCTTGACCCGGAGAACGAGTGGCGGGTTTGTGAGGGGAGAGCAAATCGATACAAATAGAGGGTTGAATTGATTACTAAACTGGGAGAAAATTGGGGAAGAATTAGAAACAATAAAAAAAAATCATAATAATCCAAATCTCTTCCAGTATATAGTTGCATCATTAAAACCAAAATTTGAATACTTGTCTGTGATTTGTCCTGTGCTACAGACTCATTGCCAAACAGTTCTTGCAATGTCTAGTAAATGTGGTATAAATGGTTGAAATTGTCTTTGCACTGCTCACAGTATATGTATTATATGTAATATTTTGGTTGTACTGTAAATCGTTTTTTTCTTATTGCAAGAAAACTACTCTTGCAATAAGAATTGGTTTCCTAATGACTTGTGTATGACTTTATTACTGCACGTGATTTATAAAGAAATAAGAAAAACAGTCATTTCACGTTAGTAAAACTAGTTGGTAACTTTATAAACCAACTTTGTTTGTACATCTGGCCACGGCCAGGTAAACTCCATTGTTCATGTTCATTACAAATGTCATGTTCTCTACCACAGTTTAAAGACACATGATACCTGATATCTGAGAAGAGACTAACTGATGTTAGTTATGTGGCTGACTACTTGATGAACAGTATCAACCTCAGCTTATCAATTTGGGCAAAGAGAATTTTCGCACAGCACAGCAAGCAGCCAAATCTAGTGTTGCCACTCCTATGCTTTGGCACGTTATATACAGGGGGAAGACAACATAATGGAAAAAAAAATAAAGACTTGTCATAAAACTACATTCTTAAAAAAGTCGCTAACTGAACAAATCAAAAGGATATCACGCTTAAAATGTGTTTGCCAAGTTTGAAGTGTATACGAGCAACACTCAGGGAGAAACAGCTGTCCGCCACATTAGTGCGTATTCATTGCACACAACATGACCACCATGCCATGTGACATGACAAGTTTCATATGATGTATCTCTAGGAGGTAACATTTTGAACCTCTGCCAAGGTTATGCATGCAAGCATCAGATAAGGAGGAACTGCTTTATACGGAAGTAATGTGCATTTGCCATACTTAAGCTGTTTTGTGTTACGTATAGAAAGGGGGTAATATTTTGAAGCTCTTTGCAAAGTTTGAAGCTTATAGAAGCAGCAGATCAAGGAGAATGTCAGAAAATCATGTGAAATGCGTAATGGAAAATGTTAGTGGACGTGGCTACCAGACCATAGGTAGGCTTGTTTTTTATATAAAAAAGGCCAAAAAACATGATTTGGAGGATGTGGTAAGCAAAATGGCGAACAAAATGGGGCGGGCATGGAGACCGTACAAGATGCCAGGCTTTGCAATTTAAGTGGGCCCATATGTATAGTAAATCAGGAGGCTTGTAGGAACCTGTAAGAGGCTTACGTGTCAAAGAGAGGTATTCAAAACACCTCCATTTTGGGTGGAGTGCGAACATTAGGAGGCATGGCCACCAAAGCATACGTGCAAGCGATTCCTTAGCAATTTACATACTACACTTGCTACGGACTAATGAAAACCTAATTATAACGTTCTGCCATGTTTGCCCCGGGAGGATTCTTTTGCCGAACATTGAGCCATGGTTTGCGGCCATAGTGGGCATGGCTTTTGGGGGCGAACGCTTCCAAAACGTTCAATGCGCAAGTTTAGAACAAGTTTCATTCCAATAAAAGTATAAAATAGGAAACATATTTTCTGCACATAATAAGAAGCACAATGAAGGTTCATCACTTTTATTTTGCCTTCAAAATTGGTTTATATGGGTTTCAATGGGCAGTCCCATTGTTTTGCACTCACACCCTCCAAAATTCATGGGAAATGTCGGTCCACTGGGTATAATTGGGAAGACAGAGATTCGTTCCTCACGACTATCCAAATGGCTCTGCTAACCTCTGAGACTATCCCTAACACCGTCGGAGTCCCCATCTTGTAGCCTGCAGCCAACCACTCAGACCTACCCACCGGGGATGTAAAAGACATCGAAGCGATTCGCAGACATACAGAAATGCATCTCATCCATCTCACACATTTACTGAACAAGCAAACTGTATTCCCCTTGTTGTTGTATTGTTTCATTCAAGGGATGCACAAACCATTTGCATTCCCTCTTTTTTCTCAGCAACATCAAGGACAGAAACGACTCTTTATTAAGCATCTCCTCCTCTTCATGACTTGCCAAGGCTATTTTTCTATTGAACATCTATTTCTGATCAATCCTTGTTTAGCCTATTTACCATCAGGAATGAGCTACCATATATTAAATGAAGCACCAGCATTTTTATTCTGCTGCTTATGTACTTAAATTCTTAACCCATAACAATTTATTGAAAATACAAAAAATTTCCATTAATGGGCAAAAGAATCCCCTTTTCAGGGAACAAGTAATGGGTTAACGTGGGTTAACAGTCACTCTGTTGCCGAATCTGGATCCAGCAAAAGAGCCCCAGACCATCACGCTTCCTCCTCCATGTTTGACAATTGGTGTCACACACTGAGGAACCATCCTTTCGCCTAATCAACGGCCTACAAAAGCCTTAAAAAATTTCAAGATTTCAAAGTTTGATTCATCGGTCCATAAGACCTTCTTCCAGTCTTCAGTAGTCCACTGGCAGTGCTTCATGGCCCAGGCAAGCCTCTTTTTCTTATTTTGCCATCTTAGCACTGGCTTTCTTACTGCCACTCGACCTGTCAAACCTGCAGCTCGAAATCTTCTCATCACAGTTGAAACTGAGACTTCCTTACTTCGACCAGTGTTAAGCTGTGCTTGAAGCTGTTGTCCTATGAGCCGCCTATCACGCAGGCTGTTGACTCTCAGAAACTTGTCTTCGGATTGTGTTGTGGCTTTGGATCTGCCAGACCTCTTCCTGTCAGAGTATCCTCCAGTTTCCAAGTGCCTTTTGATGGTGTAGGAAACTACTCCCTTTTTTAACCTCTGGCAGTTTACCGCTTACCTTTGTACAATTTCAGGCTATTCACTGGATTTTAACTGCTTAAATTTCAGTAAAAACTGGAAAATAGGGGTGTTCTAAAACTTTTGACCGGAAGTGTACATGATCAACTATGGGCAACTGTGGTTCAAAGTGCATACTCCTTGTCTGTGCATTGGTTTGAGATGCAAGACAAAACAGATGAGGAACTCATGTGTTGACCCATAGTTGACTGCAGATATCTAGGGCATGAGCAGGCAGTTTCATCAAGAACAGACTTCACAGAGAGGGATACTATCATCAGGATGCAGTGCATAAACCTCTCATTACAGATAAAAAATGTTTACCCTTTTTCGTGGCCAGCTGTAATCTCTATTATTTCAATTTCGGTGCGACAGATTTGAGGGGGAGGCAGAGGAGGCGACGAGTCAATCTTCTGTCACTTGGCCACCTGATTCCCGAACAAAACAGTGATAGGAAAATAAACACGTCCGGAATCTGACCTTTTTTCTCATGGCCTCACAGTGGCCTTATTGTTCCCTGTAACATCTGGATCACATGAAAATAAATACAAACATTTGAAATGAATAATCACACAGCTGCTCCACTGCTTTTCACCTTTTCTCGGTGGAATCATGACTTATTTTCACCCCAGTGAAAAGAAGAACTGATTGGTTTGTCATTATTTAAGCTGGCCACATTTGACGTACAGTCAACTCCAAAATTTGACACCCTTGATAAAGATGAGCAAAAAATGCTGTATAAAATAAACAATACAGGTAATGAGCTATATTGTATGTTCAAAACAATGGAAAATGTGTATTATATTATACTACTAAAATTTTAGTTCAAGTTATTTTTTTCTCCACAAAAAGATGTCACAAAAAGATGTCACACCCCTGTTTTCAGTACTTTGTGCACCCTCCCCTCACAAGGGTAACACTACTGAATCATTTTCTATAGTGTTTTATGAGATGGACATATTGGGGGATCTTTGACCATTCCTCCATACAGAACCTATAACATCAAAGATCCACCACCATACTTCACTGTAGGTATAAATCCTTTTCAATCCTTTTTCCGACACCAAATCCACCACTGGTGTTTATAGCCAAGAATTTATGGTCTTATCTGATCATTACACTCATTTCCAATCGAAGTTCTAATGCCAAACTCCAGAGGTGTTATGGTTATGGTATAAATGTGTGTTATTATAAAAGACTATAATTTCCCCAATTGTTTGTACAGCTCATAACCTGTCTTGTTTATTTTATACAGTCTTTTAAATCTTTATCAAGGGTCTCAGTAATCAGTATTGATGGACATTTTTTATTCATTTAAGAAAGAAAGATATGTGCCTTACTTCGTTCAGTAAATTATGGCCAATTAGCCATTGTTTACAAAGTTCATAATAAATGAAAAGCAATTTTATGTTTTGCATATATTTTTTCCTCCGCTGTACCAAAAACGTACCAAACCATGACTTAAAAACCGAGGTACGTACCGAACCATGATTTTTGTGTACCGTTACACCCCTACTGTATATATGTATATATAGCCTATATACATATATACATATATTCAATGAAGACTCTCTAACTGTCACTGGCCTGAAATTGATAACAAGGGCTACAGAGCCTCCTTGTAGATCTTTTGTGCTAAACTAATTACAAAACGGTTAATTATCTTGTTTTTCCCCCAAGAACTGCGCTGCCCATTGCGTGTGCTGCAAGCTTTGGCCTCACCGCGGGTTGCAGTTGAAGGCGATGCCAACATCTCCGCTTGCATAGCTCTCCAATTCTTCCGCTCCCTCTGTTTCCCTTTGAATTGTGAAGTGCTGTTATGTAAAAAGTTATGTAATTTATTTTCTAGTCTGCTCCCTCATTGTGTGACAGCCGCACACCAATGGGGTGCAGGGTGACGGGGTCGCGTCCCCACTGTTTGTGTTCACATCCACATGAAAGGAGCCCACCCCCTGCCTGCTTCTGGGAATGGACTGCTCGTCCACAGGACATGGCCCACCATGCGCCACGCATCTGGGCTCCCGAAACCACCTGCACAAAAATGGCCAAACTTTAAGTCTAATGCCCACAGTCAGTGGCGGGCAGCAGTAGCCATTTTCATAATGCCCCCCATAATTCTGTCCAAAATAGTTAAATAAAAACAGTCTTTAATGCACTCCATTCTCTTTTCAATTTAAATCAATATTATGTAAGAATGTGAGAATGTATTCTGCTGAGAAAGTCCATTCACCTCATCCTGAGCTCATTTGCATCTACATTATCTAATAATCTGAAGTGAATCTTTCACTGTTTTCAGTTCAGTCTGGAAGGAACTCCAGACTCCTCCATGACAAATCCTAGCAAGTTACTCCACACATTTTTACTTCTCAGTGTGAAGCAGTGGCTTTTAGTGTCTACGTGAAATTTACTCTTAGCTCATTTCCACCTGTGCCCTTAGGCATGATGAAATGAGCTAAAATTGAATTTCACGCAGAGGTGAGATAGTATGATGTGTTTACTTAACTACAGTGAAAGCTGGCAGGAATTTAGAGAGGTTTGCGAAAACACAAAAAAGGTGCCAGAGCAGTGGCGTAAAAACAAGGGTGTAACCACATATTAAATGTTGGGAGCATAATAAAAGAGAATTTTTTATATCTGCAAAATATGGGGGGACATGTCCCCCCGAACCCCCCACTCGTTACGCCTATGGGTAAAAATACATTTGAAGTAAAATACTGGATCCCAGCTAAATTTCAACTCTATCTTGTGGTATGGAAGTGCATACTCGTCTCTGATTGGTCTAAATTTGTCACACAGGGCCTCACTAAACCAATAAATGGCCAATACCCATTATCCAAAAAGAAAAAAAACATAATTAATCTTGTGTTTTAATCTAGCAATATCACTTTTAAGAAAGTCGTATGTTTTCATAGTCGTATTTTATTCTCTACGTCGTAGCCATAGACATCTAATGACGGCTCAAATCTGGCTGATTCACCTGGGAGCCTCAGACAAATTGAACTATATTTTATCATGCCATGATGGCCCAGTAAGTTACTCTGGAAAAGTGCATCTGCCAAATAAATATAGATAATATCAAATCTAAATGTATGGAATATCCATAAAATGAAATCTAAAATAATGGAAACCGTACAGTGGCGGCAGACTCGTATGTGCCCATGTTTGTCCTGTTTTGCTAGAAAATGTTAAGGTGTCCCAACTTTCTGAGGAGATAATTTAATTGGAATGTTTTTACAGTTTTTCCTCTCTTTTCTTTGCAGGAGTTGCCATGGGAATGCTCCACCCACCGCAGGGAGCGGAAACATCGGGCCACAGTAACAGTGAGTTCTTTTCGCAAATGGTCTCTTTGTGGTCATGTGACGATAATCGTATGACCTGAATTTCACGTGTGAATGCAGTAGGGTTGGTAGTTTTCCATGAGCGTCAGGTCAACAGGCTGCCTCTAAGTTGTCTGTTAGGCACTGGGGCTTCACATGCTCATTATTACATCACACATTTGCTTGGCAGATATTCAGAGTTCCATAGCATTCATTTAATTGCCTTTTTTAACTGTTATGATAGATAAATAGAGTTAATTAATTCAGCATAATTTCAGTTAGTAATTTCATAATAATGTAGTGATGGGTAGTAGCCTAAACATTTTATTTGAGATTGTGAAATCATTTAAAAATATACTTCTTGTATGTTTGATTTATTGTTATGAAAATGTCAGGTTTAAACAGTCATATTTACAGTTCAATACAGTTTAGTCACTTTCTAACCAATTTGGCACCCCATTAACCAAAATTGAAATCTTATTTCCTGTTTGCTTTGCTTTTACCATGTCTTCATAAACTGTTTCAACAAAATTAGTCAGAATTATTACTTAAAAGTAGTGATATAGTTAATTATGTATCTCATATATTCATACAAATTAAAAAACAAATCTAGGCCCTTAAACATAGTATGATTTTATCCATTTAGCAGCTAGGATAGGGGGTTGGGTGCTGTCCTGTCCCAGGAACTGGAGGGGGAGGAGCGACCAATGTGCTACATCAGCCAGAAGCTCTCTCTGAGAGAGGCCAGCTACAGCACAATTGGAAAAGAGTGCTTAGTGAACAAATGGGCCACTCTCACCCTCTGGTACTACCTCCTGAGCAAGCCCTTTACCCTCTATACTAACCATGCACCCCTCCAGTGGCTCCATAAAATGAAGGATACCAACTCCAGGATCATCCAGCGGTATTTATCTCTGCAGCCATTTCATGCCCGTGTGGTCCATCAGCCAGGGCCCACGAATGGGTGCGCAGACTTCTTCTCCCAGGATGAGGGGATGTCTGCCTAACTGAATGGGCCCTGGCCATATTCTGACGATGGAGGGGTGAGGAAGCCGAATCAAGGTGATTAGCGGTCATGCCTACTGGCAGAACAGCAGGTGCACACACCTTTCTTGCATTGTCTAATTGTACCTGTGTGCAAGTGTAGCGGATGGGCTCACGTGAGCGCCCGCTGCAGAGTGACGTGGATAAGAGTGTGATTAGTTCCCAGAGTTAGGGACTTGAGTGTTTGGCTCAGCGAGCTTAATCACTCTCTTGTCGCGTCGAGATCCCTCGGTTCGAAACTCGCTGCGTGCAGAACCAACACCGACACACATAGAACTCTTTTAAACTGTGTGCTCTTTTAGTAGGTGTCTGGAACATAGGAGGAGAAGACTGGCAAGAACAAGTACACTGTTGCTGGAGAGTACAACTGAAAAGTTGCAAACCTTTGTGTGTGTGAATGTTTAGTGTTTTGCTGGTTTGATTTAGTTTGTTATTTTAGTTTGTTGTTTGTGACCGGAACCCACAAGGTTCGGCTGGGGGACGGCTGAAGATCTTTTCGTTATTTATTTTATTTACCCTGTTCTCTCTTTCTCTCTTCCCAGTGTCTGGAATTAATTAAATCCGTTCTGCAGACCGATAACTCCATTCCCTGCATCCTGCTGCTCTCCTCCGGGGTGTGTCATACGGCATGTGACAATTACCTTATTAGTGAAGGCAAGCTGAATTCATCTGCTTGAATTTCACTATACTGAATTTCACTACACTGAATTTCTAGATTTTGATCGCAAAAATCTGGTGTCCTCGTATTTTCAACTGTTACATCAAATAACTAGATTGGATTCAATATTCTTTTTATTGCCAAGATGTGTGCGGATACACACAGTGGGCCAGATGCAAGAACCACTTTTATGCACAAATTCGTTCGGAAGTCACTCTGTGAGTGATTTATGAGAATTTGTCGCATTCACCAATTTTCTCGTATTTAGAATTTTCTCTTAGGTACGAACAAGATTTACCAGTGGTCCAGAGCTGTCGTACGAGTCATACGTACAATTTGCCTGCCGTTCTCCAAAGCAAAACAACTTTGTTTTTGACTAATGGAGTCTATTTCATAACTGTTGAGTTTGAATATATAAATTACACGATAAATGATAGAATTCATAATGTATAATAATTTTGAGAGTATCCTGTTTGACAATTGTAGGCCTATATTTGACTGTTTTCTTTTCAAATTGTAGGATAATATCATTCATAATTCATTAATATAATTATATAATTATCATTCATTTCAATTGTGGCTATTGAGGCTATGGTATAATACTACAATATCTTGGAAGAGAGTGCGTCTTTAGAGAGCGTGCTGATCTAGACAGACGAAAGGCTAGTGTCACGCTTTCGGTTACCACGGGCTGTGCTTCGCTGTCAGTCGATGTCCAGGGTGATATCCGTTGCAACACCGGACAAGGCAACCTCGCCAATTATGGCACGTATTCGCTCGTTGGTGTGTGTAATGGAGATTTCCTCCTGACCCCCTCCTGTTGCAGTCATGGATCGCCTTGCTTTCGCGAGACGTTTGTTTGACTACAATTTCATATCACACCATTTTAAAAAATGTTCTGTGATGCTACGGGCAACAGATGATACTGCGTTAACTGCACAAGTCATTTTTTCCCACTCCTTGGTTTTAACAGGTCCCTTAATTCCACTGTTGACGCTTTTAAATAGTATGTGCTTTCGGTTACTTATTTCAGATAGTAGTACTTCTCCGAGCTCGTAAAGTAATTCACTGCACAGACGCTGTAAAACTGTATCTTCATCAGCTGATTGTTCAGTTTCAGACAGACATTTCTAATCGCTGGAATATAAAGCCACAGCTTCTTCTCTGACTATTTTGGTCAGCAATGTAAACTCCTGCAATCATGCAATCCTGTGAACATGCATGTGTAAGACTGAGAAGGGAGATAATGACCCCTGAGCTATTCAATTAATTAAATTCTCATACCAAATAACTTCTTGTTGATATATTTCAGGAGTTAAATACATTATTGTATTTAAGCATGTATTTAAGCAATATGAAATGGGCAAATGCAATATCAAGAATGGTTCAAAATTTTCACAATTTGTCAAATATTTTAAGGTAAATCAATCATAGAATTATGGGACTGGCTGATGGTTTATGAACTTCAACAACATTATCACCCATTTATTTTTTAAAAATGTTCCATTGCAAATGTTAACAAGTAATTACATATGATTCTAATATTCAAGTACCTATGTGTAAAACCACCCTAGTCTAGATGTCACATGTCAATCTTTATTTCCAATACTTCAGCTTTTCATGATTAAAATGTCACCACCCCATACCTTTGCTTGAACCCATTGTTATTTTAGGATTAAGGATTGCATATTAAAATGATTTCTGGCTTTGTGTGTGTGTGTGTGTGTGTGTGTGTGTGTGTGTGTCTGTCTGTCTGTGTACATGTGCAAGAGAGTCCCTAGAAAGTCCCTCTAACTTTACAATAAATGCATGCTTTCCTTTAAGCATGATTTGTTTCAAAGCAGAATATAAAAGAAATAGTTTAAAGAAAATTACATCAGTTAACCAGACTTTTCTCATCCACTTTTTACAGATTCTGTCACAGCATGGCAACAGGTAACCCTAACAGTTTAACCAATGGCCTAGTGTTAGAGCTCTGTAAAAAAGCATTGGGGCATAACACAGGCGCTCATTGAAGAGCTCCGCCAGGTGACTCCTGAGTCACAACAAAAACAGATGGCAGGTGGCAGTGATCTTGCAATCCGGATGTTTGCTGAGAGGATGAAAAAGATTTCTACAGAAAAAGAGAAACAAAGAGGATGAAAAAGACTTCTACAGAAAAAGATAAACAAAGAGGAGATGACTGAATATATCAACAGGCCATTCTTATTTCTGAAAAGTAAGAGCACGGGAACAGAGGAAGAGGAACCGAACCGGCAGGTGATGCAGGAGATGAAGGTGATGAAGAAAAGGCTTTCTGGTGTGGAGAAGGAAAACGAAAAACTTAAAGAGGAAAAAGCTATTGGAACTTCAGTTGGAGTGTTTAGAGGAAAAAACTGAGAGGAGGTTGAAAATGTGAATAACACTGTTGAAGGAAGAGAGCAAGAAAAAGAGATGAAGATTAAGGGCCTGAAACGAAAGATGAAATCCACAACTGCCAAAAGAAAATCAAAAGGATGACTGACAAACAATACAAGGAAATGGGCAATCAAGAAGACATGAGGAGCACACTAATAGAGGTTGCTCAACACAGCTGGAATCAACATTCTCAGTCTGAATGAACAATTGCTGTTTGCTGGCTGGAGAATTAGCTTGCCTCGTAGAGGTGAGCGGCGGACTCGTGTGGGGGAGGGTAAATCAAAATAAATAGAGGGTGTAATTGGCTACCAAATAGAAAAATAGTAAAACAATCTGAAACAATGTGGAAAAAAATAACTTACAAAAAAGAGAAAAGAAAATAAACAGGAACAGAAAAAAGAAAAGGAGAGGCGGGACAAGAACAAACAAGTAACCATCACAAACAAGATAGCCAAACTGGGGGGGGGGTGTAGCATTTGGCCTCAGAAGTGGACAGCAGTCTCACACATCTTCACTGGGGAGAAGGAAAAGATTGCAGTTCCACAAAACAGTGCTCAGAGCTCAGAGCCCAGCAGTCCATAGTAAGGGGTGGAAAGAGCCATGTTTACAGTTTGAATGAGCTGAGACTGCACTTGATTGAGGTGCTGAGGATCAACCAGGTAGAAAGATAAGAAATAGAGGAGGGGCCTGAACTGCAGCCTGTACTCACCTATCACATGGAGGAAACGCATGGTAGACTGGCAGAAGAGAAGAGAAAGCTTGTTCAAAAACTAAACACTGCTAGATAGAAGAGAGAGAGGAGCAAACAAAAAACGCTCTCCTGGGGCCTCATTTATAAAAAGTTAAGGTCCCTGAAGGACGTAAAGAAAAAGTGGTCTGATTTAAAACTGAGGTAAAAATCTCTAATAACTCGTTCCCTTTTTATTGCGCGGTTGGCGATATCTTCGAGAAGTGACAATGCTGCCATTCTTCCTCTTGCAAACCACTGCATTATTGGACATTTTATAGCCTATAGATTGACCGAAATGTTTTACACGCGTGTTCCATAATATATATTAAATCAATTTCAAGGATGTGTCAATTATGCTAATAGGGGTAGTTTTGGAAAACCAATGTGTGTTTTTGTTTTGTTTTCCACAAGTAACCTAGCTTATGTTGTTTTAATTTATTAATAACTTTATTGTACAAACCATTACGTATAGCCTAAGCAATGTGTTCAATCTGGTAATACTACTACTACTACTACTACTACTAATAATAATAATAATAATAATGAGGAAACAATTAGGCAGCAGACGATATGTTGGCGCTCTTCGATTTCCGAATACATTTGACATTACATTTACATTTTAAGCATTTAGCAGACGCTCTTATCCAGAGCGACTTACAATATACATTAATACATGGTAGGAACAATCATAGTTCGCGCAAGAGATCAGTGCAGTAATACAGCAATAGACATGATTGCAGGCAGCTGCGTACCATACCTGTAACACTGGGAAGGAAAAGGTTAGTATATTTTTTTTTTAATGTAGTAAGCAGGGGTATTATGTAGTAAGCAAGTAGGCAGTGGTGATGACAATTAGCTAGATGTACAGAATTCAGTGGTAGTGGAGTCTGAAAAGGTGGGTTTTGAGTCTCTTGCGAAAGATCGCAAGTGATTCCGCAGTCCTGACCGATTGCGGTAGTTCCACCAGCGAGGGGTCAGGACAGAGAAGAGACGAGACCGCGAATACCTGCAGTACTCCAACATTGCCACAAGGAAACGTGCGTACGCCAAGTTGAAACCTGACGTGGAGCGGAGTACTTTTCCACGTCAAATACCGTTTTTATAAATCTGAACTTTGGCGTGGATTTGAGCGTGCGCACGTTCTAAAATCAAATATGTGCGTAAGTACGTTTTATAAATGAGGTATCTGGAATACTTGGAGCACCCAGAGAAGTTGGTTGGGCAGAGGATGCAGCACAATTGCTGTGAGGAAAGGGAGCCAACTCCAGTTTGGTTCAGTGGTACGGTGCTACAGATCATTTCACAATCTGTCATTATTGCACGTATAATGCAACGCTTTGAACACCATGCTCAAAATCAAATATGATGTCGGGGATATGTGGGAATTCCCTCTGCTTAAAGACAAACTGGAGACCTGCGGATTCAAGATTAGATTAAATGAATGATGTCCACACTAAATGAAATGAATGGTGTCCCCATCCCTCCTGCTGGTCTCACAGTTTGTTCTTTTAACCTGCAGGGGCAGCATCTTTTGCCTTGGATTCTCACAACCCCACACATACACACATCCATACACCTTTCACGCTCACACAATGAACACAAACCCCAGTATTATTTTGTTAATAAATTTGTTATTTTAAACCTTATGTTGTGGTCTCCAATTTGTTTCGGCTGGACCGACCGGTCATAACAATGAAATGTTTTTATTGATTGTTTTGAGTCAAGAAGGGGCTAATCATAAGTGAATTTGTATAGAGTCAAAACAGAAACACCAAGCTACATTTATCATATTTTACTTTTTTTATATTTGAGCTAATTTACTTTTTTTTAAATATTATTACTAGAAATATGTGTAATTTTATCATATCTAGTTACAAATAGTTTTAGGCAGAACAGGGATAATCTCACTGATACGAAATCAGGTATTTGACAAATATGTGACCTGCATGTGAGAAATACATGCAATAATGACAGATTGTCAAAAATCACCGCCTGTAAGCATCACCACTTGGTAGAGAAGGCGTTCAACATAAGCTAGCTACAAAAATCGAAACGTGACCCTTACAAATTTGACCAAAAAAAGAAGAGGAGCAAGAGAAATGGCTGCAAATTATTAAGGTTCGATGCACTCTCACATTTTCAAAAACGCAGGACTTGTTGCTGATACAGGTCAATAGGCATGTAAAATAAGGTGAGCTTGTGAATGTTAGCCTCCCCCGGCCTTACAGACTTGATCATAGCCAGAGTTGAGATCTATGGCATATATCTCCAATTCTGAGCATTTTAATCAGGAAAAATATTAAGGATGATTTTGGCACACTCTAAGGTAATGTACAGGAGAAATACGATGACTGTCAGGACCTTCAGCAGATGTGAAATGTTATATGTTTTTTGTTGTTTTGTTAACGTGTTCTGTTTCAGCCATGAGGTCAGGTTGCCTTAACTGTCAGTCAGTGAATAATAGACCACACCTGTGTAGTGTAACATGTTGATTCATTTGAAGTTATTGTATTTTCTTCTCACTTAAGTTAAATGCTTAGCCTCTATTAATGTTTTCTACTTCTAATTCCTATTATTAAAGTTTTACTTCTTTGTTTCTGTTTTGTGATTGTAACTAATTCATCAGAAGTGAATTAAAGTCAAATACTACCTTTGTCCCAAGCAGGGTTTGAATTTCTTAATGCATAGTTACGATGTAGGCAAACTGCACCTACACTAAGGTGACCAATATTTGACACTTTATATTAAGATTAATACTTAATAAGATTAAGACTGTTCCTGTGCACCTACCATGTACCTAGAGTGCTGTTACACAAAGGTGATAACAGTTTTACACTTTAAAATAAGTGTGAATTCCTTGTGTACTTGAGGTGTACCTACAATATAGAAACACAAAGGTGATAATGGCTTTACACTTCACCACAAGTGGGATTATGTACTTACCATGTACATACAATGTAACTAAGGTCTTACGCTTCACCTTAAGTGGGCAGTTCCTGTGCACAAACCATGTACATACACTGTTACCAGAGTTTTTTCATTAGTGGGCACAGTGCATGGCTGTACACAATAACGTGCTTAAAGATACCTCATGTGTGTTACAATA
Organism: Aldrovandia affinis; assembly: GCA_029706075.1. NCBI lineage: Eukaryota > Metazoa > Chordata > Actinopteri > Notacanthiformes > Halosauridae > Aldrovandia > Aldrovandia affinis. The sequence continues at coordinate 5,664,976 of JAINUG010000049.1, forward strand.
TACAACACATATTTCATACATACATTTCACACAACATGTGAACATGGACTTTCAAACAAAAACACTTGTTTTGTTCGAAAAATAAAAATAAAAAAAAATTTGTAGGCGGGTTCCCTGCAATGGATTGGCGACCTGTCTTAGGTATTCCTGCCTCTCGCCCAATGCATGCTGGGATAGGCTCCAGTCCCTCCACGACCCTGACCAGGAATAAGCAGGTTAGAAAAGGAATGAATGAATGTAGGCGGTTTCCTTTTTGGGTCCCCAGGCAACCCGCTCCGGCTGCCCCTTCTGTGTTACATCTAAGAGAGGAGTGGCTGTCTAGGAGAAGTTGATGACAAAACTATGGTAGTACCCAGTGAGGCCCAGGAAGGTACATACCTGTGTCTTGGTAGTGGGTCGGGGCCAGTCCCACACAGCCGCAATAGTATTTTCCTGCGGCTTGGTGTAACCCAGGTACTGTGCCTCACTCTGGGCAATGCAACACTTTGTGGGGTTGGCTGTGAAGCCGGCTCAGCTGAAGGCTTCAAGCACCTGGCATACCAGCTCCAGGTGTTCTTTCCAGGTGGCAAAGTGGGTGACCACGTCGTCCAGGTAGTTGGTGACAAAGCACTGTACTGGCCAGAGCACTACGCCCTACAGACGCTGGAACATGGCTGGGGCCCCATGCAACCCCGGTACTGGAACTAACCCAGGGGTGTGGAGAAGGCCATCTTCTGAGAGGTGGTCTGGGTGAGGGGCACCTGCCAATAACCCTTAGTAAGGTCAAGTGTGGTAATAAAGCATGACTCGCCCAGGCACTCTATCAGTCCGTCCGCCTGGGGCATGAGGTATGCGTCAAACTCTGAGACCGCGTTCAGCTACCTGAAGTCATTGCAGAACTGCAGGGAGCCATCGAGCTTGGGCACCATGACAGTGGGACTGGACCAGGGACTGAAGGCCTCCTCCGATGACTCCCAGGGCTTTCATCCTCTCGATAGCTTCACGCCAGCCTCAGGAACCTGGTAGGGCCACACGTTCACCATCATGCCAGCTGGGGTTTTGATGTCGTGCTTGATTATGGTGGTGTGTCTTGGAAGAGGGGAGAAGACAGTCATGGTACTGTGCCATGAGCTAATCTGACTGTTGAGCTTGGCAGGGACTGAGAGCCTCCCCCAGGCGCGCCGGATTGGGGGTAGGTTCGTCTGTAGAGGCGGTGAATGCAGCCAGAGCAGCCTCGGGACCCTCAACCCACTTTTTGAGTTGGTTACTGGGTTACATCTGCTGTGGTCTCCATCTTCCAGGCTAGTTTATCAGATAGTTGACCAGCCTGACCCATTCCTGGATGGTGTAGGGGCCCTGCCAGGAAGCAAAAAAATAGTTTTCTGAGGTGGGAACCAACAGCAGTATGCACTCACCTGGCAGGAAATTGTGGGGCTACGTTGATGAGCGCACTGGGCTCCACATGCTCCTGTACCAGCTGCATCACCTCATCTATCTGGGTCTGCATGGCCTCGACGTGGGCAGTTAGGCTGGTGTGAGCCAGGTTGTTCCTCCCCAAGTCTCCTTCACGAGGTTGAAGAGTCTGTGAGGTCGCCACCCATAGAGGAGCTCAAAGGGAGAGAAACCTTGAGGCTTGGGGCACCTCCCAGATAGCGAAGAGCACGTGATGTATTTTTGTTGGGCCTTTTGTTTATAACATTATTGTTAAAAGGCTGAACATTTATATTTAGGTAAGCAGTTTTATTTAGGTGTATTTCAATAGCAAAAAAAATAATATTTAAATAAAATAAATAGCGCATGATAATGAAATTGTTCACATTTTTAATAGGCTAAATCTTTGAATATACTCATTAACCACACAACCGGGATTAATTGCAAATCAAATTTGTAAAAGTTTCCAAGCAGCGCTAGCTGTATCTAGTCAGCTATCAAAAGACAGGTGAAACAAATGGAGTTGTCATTTGTGAATCATCAAGGGTAACTTCGTTCCTGATTGGAAGTGCTAACAGTGCTAAACTTACAGAAGCAGAAGGAACATGAGTAAAGTTAAAACAGCAGCCAGCAATGGGCTATACAAACATGAACAATGATTAATATACAAGTAAATGCATTTTTAGCAACATTAGGCTTTAAAATACCTTGTATTGAAGCAAAATGCTGTCCTACAAATACAGTTAACAAAAAATGATTGGAACAGGTACCTCAGTCGGCTATGATGAAAGCCCTGAATGTCAGCCAGACACCACCACTGAATCTATGAACACCACCAGCCAATACAGGAACTGCGTACAAAACCCAAGGCAAAACAGAAACCACAAAAGTTCAAACTCAATGCCATCCTTTCATAGTTGGTTAAAATGAATTATGTATCAGCTAACCGGGTAACTGAATGATTGTGGCACTTAAGCTATCATCTAGTTGAAAGATTGCATTTAGATGGGTAGCTTGTTACTGGCTAGGCTGGATAACATGAGTCGTGATCCTGCTGGTGGTGAAATGAAATATGAATAGTCATACTCCAAGTCATAGACATGCAAGTCTAAGTCAAGTCTGAAGTTATCAAAATTGTGACTTGTGTCGCACTCGAGTCCAAGTCATGTGACTCAAGTCCACAACTCTTTTGAACTCACTGAGGATTTCCACATTTTCCACAGCTCTGGCAAGCTCATAGTGAAGTATGGGGCCGCCGGGGCGTTAATTAACATTTTGACATGGAGGAGAATCCACGAGTGGCCAATCTCCCTCATTAGGTCCTATCTTGCCCTGGACTGGGCCCAATCCTTCACTCTCTGTAATTGGCCCCTCTGGGGAGGCGTAGCCCTTGCCGGCTGTGAGCGCAGACAAGCAAAGAAATGAGTCACATCCGAAACCTAGATCTGTCATGTGAGAAGGCGGTCGCTCGCTTGCTCTGTTTCCATGCCAGCTGCTCTATGCACAGAGAGATTTGAAGTATCTTTTGTTCAAGTGAGAAGGGAGCTGATGGAGGGTCGTGTGGCATGGTGGTTAAGGAGCTGGGCTTGCAGCCAGATGTATCCTTCATTCCTTTAGTAAATATGCTGTTCATAAGTTCAGATGTATCCATTCAACTGTACGAATGGATTACATGTAAATTGTGAGCTGTGTAAAGTTCCTTTGGATACGGAATCTTACACACATTGTTTTTGCAGTGGGGCTCCAAGGTCCAGGGCAATTCTTTTTAATTTGTTTGTGAGAGGTCCTGAGCTGAAATCCAGCCCCCTTACTGAGTGAGCAAGTACCGCCACATGCCCAAAGCAAAGAAAGAAAACTAACATAAATGTGCACCAATGGAGTGTGTAGGTGATGCTACCCTAGGAATTCCTAATGAGGGATAATTTACTCTCTAAATGCCACATTGTATCATCAACCGGTATACATACAAATAATGAACATTCCATATTCATTTTGGGACTTTTAGTCCCACCAGTTCTGAGATGACTAATGATTTCATTTTCTGTAATGTGCTATATAGCAAATTATTCCTTTAGAAATAAGTGATATTTTAAATTCATTTATTAGGAGACATACAGCTGAAATAAGTGAAGTCCTAAATTTTGAAATATAGACACCTGGTCATTGAAACAAAATCATTTGTGGGAAATGAAGAGTTCAAAGATAAAACAAATGTTTTTTTAATACATGTTTCTATAAGTATGTTATATATATATATATGCCATTTAGCAGATGTAAAGCATATAAAAATGTTATTATATGCCAATGTTATACTTAAATATTATGTTATACTTTTGTTAATCTGATGTTCCTGGTGTGTAATTTGGTTAAATACAAAAGAAACAAGGCAGAAGAGAAACATCCTATGGAGTTGCATTTAGAGTTTGTGAACATGGATGATGATGCGAAACAAATTGGTTCATTATGTATTCTTATATTCTTAAGACTGCCTCCTCTTAAGAATAAGGAAGGAGATTTTCTTATTAATAATAATAATAAGAAGGAGAAGACGAAGATGAAGACGAAGAAGAAGAAGAAGAAGAAGAAGAAGAAGAAGAAGAAGAAGAAGAAGAAGAAGAAGAAGAAGAAGAAGAAGAAGAAGAAGAAGAAGAAGAAGAAGAAGAAGAAGAAGAAGAAGAAGAAGAAGAAGAAGAAGAAGAAGAAGAAGAAGAAGAAGAAGAAGAAGAAGAAGAAGAAGAAGAAGAAGAAGAAGGCCCCAATGGCAGTACTCAAATAACTTGGGGAGATGATTTATAAACCACTGACAGATATTTGTATGAAATCCCTTCAGGGTGAGATCATGTCCAACAAACCCCCTTTACTTATTTGAGGAAGCCAAAGTGTTTTGTCTTGAACCAGGCTTATGATATTATATATTTGGACTTAAGAAAATAATTTGACTAGATATCATACGAGAGGTCCATTGTCAAAATGAATTGAGTAGGAATTGCAGGAGTTATTTCAGAGTGGGTTCATAATTGGCTGTAAGGTCAAATACAAAGAGTAACAATAGGAGGGGTTGTATCTGACCTAGGTTCTGTGGGCAGTAGAGTCCCACAGGGATCAATGTAAGGACCTCTGTTCTTCCTCATTTACATAAATGATCTTGATAGGGATGTTTGTAGCAAAATTGTTACATTTGTAAATGATAGATAGTTACATTTGCAGTTGGAGTTGATCAAAGTCTATCTGCATCTAAACAGTGTGTTGTAGCAGTGAAAAACAGGATGCTGGGATATATAGCAAAAACCATTGAGTATAAGTATTATGTACAAAGAAGGGCAACTAAATTGGTACCTGGCCTGAAAAGTAAATGTTACAAGGAAAGACTTAAGGCACTTATTCTATTCAAATTTAGCAAATGGAGACTAAGGGGGGATTCAATTTAAGTAAATTCAAGGGACTAACAAAGTGAACAACCAATTTTTTTAAAAGATAGGTTCGGTTAGCAGAACAATTGGACAAAGGTGGAAATTAGTTAAAAGCAAATTCTGCACGGATATCAGGATAAAAAAACTAAATTTACACAGAGTTGTCAATGCCTGGAACAGCTTGCCAGGTCAGGTAGTTGAGGCAGAAACACTCTGGGTATTTAAAACCAGGCTTGATGCAGTACTGGATATTCTTTACATTCATCATTATGTATTCTTATGTTCTTATGCTCCCAACTCGGATTCAAATCTTCAAACATTTGGTGACAGTTTCAGAATCTTTCACAGTACAGAAGACATACACTTGATGGATTATTTATTAAAAAAATTAAGTTTTCACTGTATGTTGGTCTTTCACAGTACATTACTTTGACAGAATGTAATTATCTCACAATGTGATAGATTTCACACTATGTTATCTTTCACTGTGAGGAAGCTCTTTTTGATGTATAAGTATTTCACAGCATGGGAAGCTCTAACTGTAGGGATGTCTTTCACAGTATGTAGGTACGTAAAGTATAGAGCCTTTCACGGTATGGAAATTGTAATGAATAAATACATAAAAGTAAACCATTTGCTTAATTTTGTTGTTTGAGTTAATTACCAGCACATGATCAGATAATACAATATTGTAGCTCAGCAGCTGAAAAGGTCTAAATAATGCAACTGGGCCCAAGGGGCTGTATTCAAATGTCTCTGTGACACAGTTGAGCGCAAAACCCATTTTCAAATGGCTTTAATTTACGACAAAGCCTATTTCCGTAACACACGATCCCCCTCTTTTGCATTCCATGGTCACTTATACATCAACTATACTTCAGGGACAAATGTAACCAAACCTGGGCTTTAAATATTCAAAACATGGTCAACATTGTGGAATCCCATGCTTCATATACAATAATACCTTCTATGTAGGAAGATGGATGTACATGGAGAAAGAAAAACACGGTATAGGATCAGACACCCAGGCAGAGTACTGCTTCATTTCTGAGTCTCACAAAAAAAAAAAAACATTTCAGGTAAGACGTCACCTTGAAACACAAGTTGTAAAAGATTATATACTTTACCAAGCAATTTCACTTAAAATGAAACCTGGTTCTAGATTACTCTGGAAACAGGGTGTAGTGGGAAGGAGTCTTGGTTCTGCTGTGATCTGTGGAACCAATGGATCCTGTCTGCAGAGACAGCTAGTGATCTACTTGTGTGAACTGAAAAAAAGCATCAATTTTAGGTGGGGAACTAAATTGTTATTCAAGCCATCTATAAGCCAAGTTACAGCCACAGTCTGGGAAATAACATGTATAATTACATACAGACAACATATCCTAGATTTGCTGTGTCACTGACCTTCTTCTATTTTGTTCTTAATCTGGGGTTGAATTTACACTGTGCATCCACTTTTTACTCTACATTCACAGTTTTGCAATCTAGGCATTGTACCCAATCTATATTACTTAAATTCTCGGCCACCGTGAACATGGTTACAAGTGTAACCGCACCCATCCTTATCATTGTAATTATTTATACTAATCATGTATTAATAATATTTATTAATTACTTAAGTATTCCCATTGAATGTGATTTAATAATAGTCTCAATGAACATACAGGGAGGATACTGGCCTTTATTTGCAGCCATGAATTTAAGGACACATTTATAAAAAAATATATGGGAAAGAACATCAATCATTTGACAAATGAAAGATTCAAAGCAAATACGTTAATACGCATTTACGCCACGAGGACGGTACATGCAGCTACGCCATAGCATTTTAGCCACGGCTGTGGATTATTGCGTCATAATTACTTTCTCTGTGTTGCGCGTGTATTTCTTTGGTTGTCGAGATCCTCCTGTTATCAACCGACGAGACCCATACCGTGTCACTGTCACGCCCCACCATGCGCGTGCTGACGGTCAGGTTTTTAGATGAGAAAAGAAGTACACATACTGTAGGAGACCGCGCCGAGAGCACCTACACGGAACACTTCATGGCGGTGTCGGGTCTTCCGTGTGCTTTTACATTGAAACTCAGATTTAAGATTTCCACGCGTGATTCTCATCGGACTATTTAATATTTTAATATTTATTTTGGACTTCAGGAAACCTTGATGCTTTCAGCCATTAACTAGGCTACTTTGAAGAAACACTTATTGGACCTAATGTTTACTAAAAAATACATTTACGCAAGAGGTATGCATACAATTAAATTAAATTATATTAGCCTACTTTTTTGCATATACTACCGTGCTGTACGTTTTTTTTATGTTTAAGTGCGTTTTTGAATACAGGCAGCTTTCAGGGTAAAAGGAGAAAATGACGATACATACTATATGTATTAATACGTAACCTAATTTTCGTCTACAGCATTGTTACGTTAATATTTACAAATAGTACATTTTTAAAAAAAGGAAAATAAGTGACAGAATATAGAGTATGATATAACTTGTGTTCAGGATAAGCCAGTAATTTCATTCAAATATAACCTGTCTAACGTGATCATTCGCATAGTTTAATGTGCAACAGGAAAACTGCGCGTTTCATGAAAAAAACGTTTTTTTAAAATTTGCAACAAGTGTTACTCTCTAGCCCACCAAATTAAGGCACAGTCTGTGGATGTGCAATTCGTTTAGCCACGGTTTGTGTCCCAGTTTTCAGCCTGCGGACCCATCCTGGCTACAGGCAGTGGAAAGAGACAATGATGCTTTTTGAGCACTTCAGTGCTGCGCGGTCCTGCGTAACGCCGAAGCGTTGGCCAGTGAAAGCGGCCGTGGCGCTGCTCTGTTGCGCATTTGCTATCCCCCGTGCAGCTGGGGGCTGCCCCTCCCCTTGTTTCTGCGCTAGCGATATAGTAATCTGTGGCAACCAAAATCTCTCCGCCACGCCTACAGATTATTTTCAGTTTACCTCGCTGCTGGACCTCAGCCACAACAGGATCACCAGCCTGAGCTCCAACTGGACCACAGCCCCTCTGGAAAGACTACACACCTTGATTCTGAACCACAACGCCATTGCTCACATCTCCCTGAATGTGTTCTCCAGGGTGCCACACCTTAAATGGCTGGACTTGTCCTCGAACAAAGTGAGCGCATTGAACACATCGGTTTTCTGGGACCTAAAGGATCTTGAGGTGTTGCTGCTGTTCAATAACCGCATGGCGACCGTGGCTTCTGTTGCCTTTGGTGGGATTCGCAGGCTGCAACGAGTGTATCTGAGCCAGAACCGGCTTGCCGAGTTTCCGCTGGACCTCTTCGTCGGAAAGCTTCGCCTTCCCCGGCTTCAGTTTCTAGACCTGTCAAACAACTTGATCCGCAAGGTCCCAGTGCAGAGCATCATCTCCCTACCGGCATGGCAACAGTCTGGGCTCCACCTGCACCAGAACCAGCTGGCCTGTGACTGCACATTGCACACCATGCTCCTGTACTGGTCCAGGAGGAACTTTTCTTCTGTCGTGGACTTCAGGGGGGATTACAAATGTGTCCTTCCTCATTTCAACGTGGCCATAAGTGTGTTCTCAGAGATGGACTGCATGAACTGCTCCAAGAGTGTCGTGAACAGCTCCTTTTACTTCTCTGGACAGGTTTATGAAGGCCAGGTGGGGAGCTCCCTGGTGATGCACTGTGACACTAAAATACCAATGGAGAACACATTCATCTTTTGGGTGTCCCCAGGTCAGAAAGTCCTGACGCTGGGCTCCCACTCAGAGAACCTGAGCGCATTCCCCAATGGGAGCCTGGGTCTGAGCCACGCCCGCACCGAGGATTCTGGGACCTATACCTGTGTAGTGGTCAACCGCTGGCGGAACCTCAACGAGACCATCGAGGTGACAGTGCGTGTGAGCAACACATCGGCCAACAGCATCCACGCTAGAGAGAACTTCCACACGGCCTTTACCACACTGGCATCCTGTGTGGTCAGCATCGTGCTGGTGCTCATATACTTGTACCTGACGCCCTGTCGGTGCAGGGTGGGGAGTAAGCCCACTGGGCTGGCTCCCCCCCTTCTGGGCATTGAGAGGAGGGACGCCACCATGAAGAGAGTGGTGTTTCTGGAGCCTCCTGTTGAGCTTGCTCAGAACGGCAAAGCAAAGCCCATATCGTTGGTTACGGGCAGCACAGAGGGCATTCTGAAGAGCAGCAGGGCCACACCCACCACAGTTCCTACTGTTTTCTTGGACTCACCTCTCATCCCATAAGACAGACCAGTTCTATCCACCTCTTGCCAGCCACTGTCAGTTTGGGCCTTTTTGTGGACGAGTCTTCAGGATGAAAACCCTTAAAATACCCTTAGAGTTTAAAAACTTCTGACACTCCAATAACTTTGCCCAGTTCTGGATCCCCTAAAAATAAAGTTGTCTTTTTTAAAAACTATGATTTGATTTTAGACTGAATTTACTATAGCTGTATATATTTGTCTGGACTGTGTCTCATGATGGTCAAGAACAAATTAAAATAAATTTGGGCCAAGATTGAACATAACCGTAAAGTCCTTTGTCCTTAAAAGCCCACTCCAGCAGATTTTTGACCACCCCCCCACCATGCTCACATTTAAAAATGCAACATTGGAGTGGGTTTTGGTTGAGGGTGACTGTGTCATATGGGGGGGGATGAGCTCTGAATTGTAGCCTAATCATTGAAAAACATGTATTTCTAAATGTATCTAAAAAACATTTATTCATTTATTTGGTTTTAATGTGGAATTGATATTTTGGGGCTTTTTTATTTGAGAAATGATGCGATAAATAAGTGTAGTACAGGCAGGCGCACGTTCCCTGTGTGCTTGTGTGGTCCTGGGTTGATCAGAAACACCTCCTGCCTGAGGACTGAGGACCTGAGGACCGTTGGGGGTACAAATTTAACTTTGGCTGCTCCAACCCTGTTCCAGAAAGGCAAACTCATTGGGTCAGCAGATGACTGGTGACATTTTTTGACTTTTATTTGCATAAATAATGTATAAATATATTTATAATAAGTAATAAATACAAACATGAATCTTCTTCCATGTCCATTTTGCCAATGCCTTTCATTCATAATGTGCATTCATGTTAAAATCATTATTATTTGAATGGTATAATAGCACAATTCAGTGAGGCACTCTAATGTGGAGTCTGATTGTTATGTATAGACAGAGGGTGTGAAGGTCATTGTGTGATAAGTGTGCACTTAGACATTTATAGAGCTGGGTCAGTGAGTTCAGTATACCCGCCCTTTCTGCACATTTGCTGTTTCCTGTATGTGCTGATAATGGTGATTCCACTCTGACACCCATTAGCAAACCATTTATTTTCTCTCCGTTCCCTGCATTACCCCAGCCCCCTGGTCCTCAAGTAGAGAAGCACCCTTGTGTGACTTTCAAACTGTCAGTGACACCTCCATTTGGAATGAGACTGTCTGTTCAGTGTGCAGGTCTAATATGCTGAATATACTGTAAATTGTCATTTGTCATTACGTGCCATGTTGAAAAAAAAATCATATTTCAATGAAATGGGTCCCAATATGGCATTGATTCAACCATGAAAAAATAAAGTGGAATAATCTTCCCTCAAAAAAAAAAAACATGTCTGTTTCCATCTCTACTGTAAATGTTTTTCAAAGCAGAGCTGACCTCTGAATGTTTGTGCAGAATATGTGAAATAAAGATAGGTTAACTATAAATAAATATTTTGGTTGCCAATAGGGGTCAAAGGAGAAATTTGACACGTTTTTCCCAACAAACTTGTACAAAATGAGTTTGAATGATTTACACTCATTAAAACGTTAATCACATGCGGACACATGCGGTATTCCATATAAACAGGTGATTTCATTGTTAAGGGTGCTATACTAAAGCAAAACAGGTGATTTCAATTGTTAAGTGTAGGGTGCTATATCATTAAAAAAGCAAATTACATTTTCATATATCCAATATAGAATATTAAGTGTATTAACAGCCTGAAATATCATCAAAATAGTGTAAAAAAACCAACCTTTAGACATTAGAATCATGAACAATAAAATGAACAATGAAAATGTGTGGCTAAGATTGCCATTAGAATGATGTATACACAGATGTACTTAAATTAACTGGCATTGGATAAATTAAATTGCTGATATCAAAAATTGACAAGTTTTCTGTTTTTTTTTGTAAAGCTTTCAACAACCCTGTTTTTTTAAATTTGAAGGCTCATATAACTCAGATAGCTCATTATCTGTGTTGTTTATTTTTGCCTTTTTGAAACAATTGTGGCTATGTTTGGAAAGTGCCAATACTACTACTGACCAGTGGCATTTCCAGGATCTTACACATGGGGTGGCAGAGAGGGGACAAGGTCACATTAAGGGGTGGCACATGCTGAATGGACCAATTATTTCTTATTATTCAATACTACTCATTACTACTTGTGTGACTGTCTTTATAATGCTGCTCAGAGGTTTATTTACAGTATTGTATGCAAGTTACTTTGGAACAGAGCATCCATGAAGTCTCAATGTAAAGTACAGCCTATTAACCTCAAAAGCCTAAAGCCTATTAGCCTAAAACACAGGAGACTCTAATGATTATTAAAAGAGTATAGTATACAGAGGTTCTACAAAAGATAATTTATTTACTGAATTACACAGCACTGCAAAATATCACAACTGTTTGTTGCCTTTTGAAGGTCAACAAACTAAACTCAGATGACTCAAAGTTATTAAAAAGAATATGCAAGAGCTACAAGTCATTATTAGGTGACCAGGTTTTCGAATTTCCCTTAGTTAGTCTTTAAAAGAGCTGAATGCTTGTGACCGGGGTTTAATTCCACCTAGGTTGCGCCAGTTCAGCTCTGGCAGGGAGTGCCACTAGAGGGCAGCAATTGGCTGTCCGCATAGGGAGGGGGGAGGGAAGCGGACACGAGATTGCTGCGTATAGGAGTGGTCCTGTGTGTTACGGTTACCGTGGCAGGTGGTACAGTGCCTACTACCGGTCTCAGGACTATGACAGCGACCTCTCATAGGAGGGTGGGATAATTGACATGAAAAAGAGAGGGTATACATTTTTTGGCTACTAAAAATAGGGAGAAAAATTGGGAATAAAAGCATAAAAACAGAAACAATATATAAAATATATAAAATATATATAAAAAAATAAAATAATAACATTTTAAAAAGAGCTTAATGTGATGGCTGCTATGCTGCCCAGCAAACTGTCTAACAAACTCATCCAAGTCCAGTTTTTTTGCACATTGACCCTCAATGCTGAGAACTGCTATATTCCTTAATCTGTCATCAGCCATTGTGGAGCGCAAATGAGTCTTTACCAGTTTAAGAATGGAAAAGCTGCGCTCACATGTCCACACTGCTGACTGGTAATACAACAGTGTGCTATAGCCTATATTCTACTCCGTACCTATTTAGTACTGTATCAAGACTGCAGCAAACTAACACTAACCCTATCCTAACCCAAACCTGATATTTAAGCCTGATGATTAGCCCTTACTTTTACCATGGCTCCTAACCTTGCACCATTAGTGTAGGCTGCCTAATTGCTGGTAAAGAAACTGCTCTTTGGCTGGAAGTAAAATTACCCATTATAGCAGATAGTCCAAAACTAGGTTATCTAGATTTAAATCCACTATAGCAGGTAGTTTCACATTAATTTATTTAATGGTGCTGATTGTACTGGCATGTTGTTGTGTTGGAATTTGTAAAACCAGAGAATTGACATGCCATGAGGTCCTACTGGACTTGTGACATGTGTCTCCAGCAATGCCCTCCTCCTCACTATCCTCCTCTTGCTCTCTTTCCAGCTCTTCAATCTCACTCTCTTTCCATCTCTCTCTCTTGCTCTGTCTCTGGTTTGGCCTTTTTTGCATGAAAAAGCTGAGAATATCGCCCTGATTCCTCTTCATGTTCTCCCTACTCTCTTACACCTATGAAAATCAATATCTCTAGTCTTGTCATAAACACTCTGGGGTCCAGATCAATGTAACATAATTTAAAAAATAAATAAATGGCAACAAAGGGGGCAAATTATCAACTGGAATGGTCCGCGAAATAAACGAACTTTTCTCAGAGACAAATGCGTAGCACCCATGGTCCGAAATACATAAACTGGTTTCAGGTTTTTTCGCGTAGCATTTTCTAACTGGTCCGCGAAATAAACGAACTGGTCTCAGCTTTTTTCGCGAAATGTTTTCTTCTTCCTAGGGGGGGCGTAACAGAAAATAATTGAGAAACACTGGCCTAAATGTTAGTCTGTAGCCTGACAGAGGCTGACCGTCCAATCGGTCTCAGTAGAAAATGCAACATAACGTTGTTAATGTTATATTATGGGCAACAAAACAGATTCCAAAAAGAGCGCCCCTAGCATTCGCCTATATCGCCTATGCCACGGACCGGCTCTGCTCACCTATAATGTAGTGTTGGAGCAACAATAACAGGGACAACAATAACAGTATACAAGTAGTTTGTAATTAATTACTTTATTGTCATTATAATTATAGTCATTATTAATTTCCATTTTTATGGAAAGCATCTGATATTTCATCAGCCCTGACCACCCCACACCACAGTTCAGATGCCTATGTAATTTTAATGACATATTGCATCACACAATACAAGCGGTACACATGGCCTTAAGTTCAGGGCCAGCTCATCTAATGAAAATTTTACATTCGCTTAAATATTTTGCTATTTTACAACAAAGCAATATATTATAATTTCTCATAAACTTCAATGTGTTCAAATAAAAACAAGGTATAATTGTAAACAGGCCTTATCATTCATCAGCATGGAAGATAATATAGTTCTGGTCTTTACTGATAAACTGTAAAAGTCTCTGATTCTCTATTTACATTCATTTATCTGAGGAAATGGCAAGGTTTCCACACATTTGCAGGACAACCATTGTCAAATGTTCATTAATGCAACTTTTCCTAAAAGTACAAATGGGCGCACAGTGTTGCATTTAAAGAACATGCTTGATGTGGTAGAAACACTTTATATTGACTGAGCTGCTCACATATTGCAGGATCAATTTGTCTTTAAAGCCTGCTCCTGACATGCACGCTAACTCATTCTCTTCAGGTGCTCGCACAGGTGTAAGTAACCACAGATGTGTGACCTGTGAATAGACAGAGGAAAGGGTGCAACCTATTAGAAAAAGTACAGAGGTCTAAACCTTGGAGTAAACAGAGGTGTAACCTGTGAATAAGCAGGACAGATGCACAACGTGTAAGTAAACAGAGGTGTGACCTGTGAGAAACAAAGGAAAGGTGTGTAACCTGTGAGTAATGATAGGACAGGATGCAACCTGTTAGAAAAAGGAAAGAGGTGAGCCTGTTGAAAAACAGAGGACAGATTTGTAACTTGTATGTAAACCGGGTCATGAACCCAATATGTAGAAGATCACACATCATTACATCACACAGGATGCTCAGTTTACTGCTTTGCTAAAACAAGTGATCGGGTCACAGATGTCCACATGTAAGAACAGCAATGGAAGAGTCTCACTTATCGAGAGTGGCTGAGGATTTGGTTCATAGAGTGCGATACAGTAGACTGTCTAGTGTTCCTAAACTCACCAGCATTACTAAATGTTACCCCACTAACTAGCTTTACCAAACTGACCATTGTTACTAAAAGTTACCCCACTGACCAGGATTATTAAATTGACCAGCGTTACTTAAACTGCCAATGTTACTGGACTGACTAGCATTACTAGACTGACCAGCATAGTTAAACTGACATAAGTGGCCATACTGCAGGAATAGGAGGAAGGCTCAGAGGCACACTGAATAAATCATGTAAATCTGCACATACAGTATTCAGGGGTGGACAAGTTGGCAGTCTGGATGTCCGGGACTAACATTATGGATTACCAAACTGTGATGTTCCAAAGCCTGAGATTACTCATAATTTCTGTTCTGCCTAGATTAGACTGATAGGCAGGAATTTCTACACAAACCATTAGTCAGTATTTTGACAGAAGATAAACATGTTGTATATATTTTAGCCAATGTGAGGTTGGCAATCTAGATATGCATTGGCTATTCCATCTTATTTTAACCAGCAGGTTAGATTAATTTTGATAATGTAGCTATGTACCAACACTTTTTAGTTGTAGCCCCCCTTCCACTGAGCCTGCATCATGTGCTGTCTTTGCAGTGAGGGGCCAATTGTTTTGTATTGTTAGCTAGCTAATGAAGTTGAAAATAGATAAAAACTGCTAGCAAACTACCTCATTTTTAAAAATTATTCTGAGGTAACTAGCAATAAGGTTAATAATAGATTTAGCTTACTGGTTAGCTAGTTAGCTAGCTAATTTGACAGGTAATTGTTATATTGTTCATATAGATAGCTGATAAGGATGTACATTTATCCAACTAAGTAGCTAGTTACATTAGATTGGAAATTTATTGAACTGGCAGCTTGTTCAGATTTTTTATTTTCAGCTTGCCAGCTAAAAAGGATGAAAATTGTGGTTCTGTGTGGCTCAGTAAGATGAGCATGGCGCTAACAACGCTTCGGTTGTGGGTTCGATTCCCATTGGGGCCACATATACTGAAAAATGTATGCATTCACTCCTGTAAGTTGCTTTGGATAAAAGCATCTGCTAAATTGTGTATATATTATAAAATAGATTTAGCCAGCTGGCTAGCTGATTTTGTGTATTTTAATTTAGCTAAATAATGTTTAAATGTATTGAACTTGCTCCTAAATTAAGCAGCTGTAAGTAAACATGTATCTTCGTAACCTAATTTGGTTGTGTTATTGTGTGCTATTGTTTTGTGTTACTGTGAGTGAGTCCCAAATAACGTTTTTGAATCCACTCACTGTTCGTCTCCTTGGTTGGCCCACTCGGTGATGTCAGCAAAGCAGCTCACTGAGGTGGCCTCAGAAAGGTGAGAGTGGGTGGATTGGGACGCAGCCTATATATGGGCAACCAAAAATTTGGCTGGGCTACCAGATTTGGCTGTTTGGTAGCCCAGAGGACTACAACATTGATTTATGATTTGTCCACCCCTGATAGTGGCACTTTAAATATGTGGAAGCAGAGGAAGTCTCAACAGCATGCATGCACTCTTTAAGGGAATCCCAAAATTGCAGGGGTCATATTTAATGTGTCACCTTATTGAAATTTAGGGGCAGGACAGTGAGAATGGATAGAGTGAGAGCAGAAACAGAGTGATACATTCATTATGCACAATTTTCTTAGTCACAAACTTTTTTGTGATGCGTGAAATACGAACCCTGGCTTCTGGGATTCCCCTCAAATGTACGCGCATGTGGAAAGTTGAGACTTCCTCTGCTTCCAAACAGTTGTCTGAAATGAACAAGATCTCTGAAACATCAATAGTATTTTCGTGGACAATGTATACCATTTCCAAATTCACAACCAATTTTTAATAGATTGCATTGGAACAATTCTCTGGGAAGTGAGAATTGCCCATATTATGTTGACAGGGACTTTCTACTCTGAACTACGTAAGCCATGCTTGTAGAGAAATCATAGTTCCGACTACAGGAGCAGCTATGAGAATACCACAAACCATGCAAAACCACATTTTTGAGGTAAGGAAAAGCATATGAAATCCTAGAAACCTGTGAGTGTCCCCCTTTATACAGCCTTTATTAAAAAGTGTCTATCACCGACACATTTTAACAACTTTCTTTCATAAGGGTTGTAGGTTAGAATGCTGGATAAATCTGTGACTGCACAATCAACTTCACAATCAACATGATTGATTTTAGGTGAGTTCAACAGTCATACCACAGCTATCAGCTAATCAATAATCAGAAAAAATAATAATAAAAGAGCACCAAACATGCTAAAAGGACATAAACCTGAGAGAGACTGAAACATTGGCTGGACTAAAACCAAAACAGACACTACACAAAACAGGCGTCAATCAATCAAGAACTACAGGTAAGAAAGACCAATCTCTGCCTAACAATGGAGTGGAAGCATACATGTTATCAGTAGACATGTGACATGAAGAAAATGTTAGCTTGCAAGTCAAATTTGTAGTCAGATTGTAGCCCATCACGGAACCTACTGGACATGTGTTGACACAGAACAATCTTAATATATAAATAATTACATGAATATTCAAGAAACACGTGGGCATTAAGCAAAACAATTATCTTGAGAGCTAGCTCAGAAGCTTGCTCGCAAGCCAATCTATTTTTCAGCCGTGTAAGAAAGTGTGACAGCATGAACAAATTCATCAAGTTACTCAATCCATCAAGGTACCTTCCCGAACGAATGTCAAACTACTTCATAAATATGCATGAGGGAGTGGCGCCAGTGTGATATAAGTTTTTTCACAAAATTGCCATATTGTTACATTTGCATCAGGATATTTTCTTGACCACCTAGGCATTACTAATAAATTATTGAGCAAAATAGCTCATTTGGACAAGCTTGGAAAAAATCCAATTTATCCCCATTGAAAACAGAATACTACTTCCTCTGTGTATTTTTGTTTTGTTTTCTCAGACAAAAAATCCACCAAGCTGGTGCTCTTGCACTACCTCTTCCGTCAACTTCTGCTGGCGTTTCTGATCGTAGCCGCAGAGGTGAGAGCCTGCGGTACCTCAGGGCCACTCGTTGTGGTGGGCGTGTCCCTTCCTCTTCTGGTTTCTCTCACGCTGCAGCCGCTCCAGCTCCGCCTCGTACATCATCTCCTGGATCAGGTACTTCTCCCTTCGCATTCGGTCCCGCAGGTCCTTTGGCAGGTCTGGGATCAGGTAGGCAATCAGCGTCTTGATGGTGAAGACCAGGTGCTACCAGCGAGACAGAACTTGGGGTCAGTCTGATCCCATCACCCATCACGTGGCCGAAATGGAGGTCTGTCCTTTTCAAGCAACAAGGATCACTCCCTTTATATATATATATATATATATATATATATGTGTGTGTGTGTGTGTGTGTGTGTGTGTGTGTGTGTGTGTGTGTGTTCATATACAGGTAACTGCCCAAATAAAGGAAACACTTGAGTAAATGAGGGATACAAAGTATATTGAAAGCAGGTGCTTCCACACAGGTGTGATTCCTGAGTTAAATACGCAATTAACATCCCATCATGCTTAAGGTCAAATTCTGCCCATTATTTTGACTACCATGGCGAGAAGAGATCTCAGTGACTTTGAGAGAGGGGTGATTGTTGGGGCATGTTTGGCAGGAGCTTCAGTGATGAAGACTGCTCAACTTGCTGTTGTTTCACATGGAACAGTGGCTAAGGTGATGCTGGAATGGAAGTCTGAGGAAAGACATCATCAACTAGGGGCAACTGTGGTCGAAAGAGTATAATCCTCAACCATGATGTCCATGCATTGGTTTGAGATGTAAGGCAAAACAGATGAGCAACTCAGAATCAGTTGATGGCAAATATCAATGTAGGGCGTGAACAGGCAGTTTCACCAAGAACAATGGTGAAAGAAACATACAGGCCTGAGTGCTTGTTTCCCATGGTGAAGAGTCCTGGAGCCTCTGTTATGGTATGGGGTGCATTTTCCTAGTATGGCTTAGGTCCACTCAACCTCTTAGAGGGCAAGGTAAACGCCAATAAATACAAAGCCATTCTGAGTGATGAAAACAATGTAAACTAAATGCCATGGCCGTCCCAGTCACCAGATCTCAACCTAATTGAACACTTATGGGAGATTCTAGAGTGGTGCCTGAGACAGCGGTTTTCACCACAAACACCAAATGATGGAATTTCTCATGGAAGAATGGTATTGCAGCCCTCCAATAGAGTTCCTGACAGTTCTATAATCTATGCCAAAGCGCATGTTCCGGTGACTTGTGGTGCCCAACGCTCTATTAAGACACTTGTTGGTATTTCCTTTATTTTAGTACTTACCTGTATATATATACAGGTGTGTATATATATATATATATAATATTTATTTCTCCACAATTTGGAACTTCCAATTGTGTCTCAAATCACTGCTGTGCAATCTGCAACAATGCAAGCAGCTCTCCTCCAATGCACCCACCTGAAACCAGCCAGAAACAATTTAATACCCTATAGGCCCCACAGGCCTACAGGAAAAGGCTGATCATGGGGGAGAGGCCCATCTCTCACCTGCCTGGGGACTAATATCGTGGTAATCCGAGGAGCCCTGGCCCACTCACCCTACCCAGCCCTGGTCATGGTAGGTTTAGTCGACTACAGGCACCGACCAAGCCACTGAAGAATAATACACATTTTCTATGCAAGTCTGAGGACTCACCTCAAACACAATGATGAAGGCAAGGCGGGCTGCGAGCACATGCCAGAACTGCAGGGTGTAGGAGTATGGTTCCACTGAGTCTGGAGACTCCCTGTAATCCCTGTACCTGTGCAGAGAACACCAGATTACATTAGGTATACAGGCAACAACATTAAGACTACTCTTCACACTGCCCTTAGTTTAGCACATCATCTGCAGATAAGTATTAATCCCTTAATGTTTAATTTCTCTATAGGGTACCATTTCTATGATGGACAGAGCTTTCAGTTCTTTGTAGGAAGTTTTCCAGACTGAAGGAAAACTTTAATTTCAAATCTAAAATCAAGACTCAACTTTTGAGGGAGACTTTTATGTTATAATTGTTAATCTGTTGTCATCGTTTTTTTTTTTCATTTTTAAGTTCTGTTTTATGTTTTATTTGTTCTAGTTTTACTTCGGTTTTATCCTTTCAAATCCGTTGGTATGGTAGTTGCACATTCATGTGTCTTGACTAGCTGTTTTGATAATCATAGTCTGCATGGGTTTATGTGCAGTGACCGTTAGTTGAAGAAATGTTCTATAAATTAAAAAATAAAATAAAATAACACATGATTACTAGTACACTATAAGATAGTATCTGAATTTCATCAGGTCAGCTATAAAAGGTTGAGAGTTCAATCTGTCATGGACTGGCAGTGTGTCTTGGATACATGTTAAGATTTATGAAAGGCACACGCCCTCTAGTGGTAGAGGATGTATGACCTGGTGGGATGACAGCACTGTTTTTGCTGGTCAGAGATTCCATGTTACAGGAACCTTTTTACAGCCCTTATCCTGTAGACTCATACCATCTTTACCATCTCCTCTGTTATGTTGTTTCATATATTATATAAGATTTTCCCAAATGCATTTACTTAGGGACTTCTTTTTTAACAACTTTTTATTCACATATTTCTCCCCAGAGGGAGGGGGACAGTCATTGAGCTCCACACATGAACAGAAAGCCTCTCTGGACGTATCGGAATCATGGTCGGTGCACGGGCGAGTGTCGTCTAGAAGGAGGCGGTTCGCCATCCCAGCCGCCCCTGGTCTCTGAGTAGTGGGTGGCTCTGTAGCTGCATGTGGCGGGCTTGTTGAAGGTGGACAGTTGGATCAATAGAGGGTACAATTGACCACAACATTGGGAGAAAAACGGAGGAAAAATCTGGAACAAAATGTATAAAATAAAAACATTTATACTAATGGGCACATATGAACAGATAGCGAAGATTTGTGATAAATCCCCATCACACAAGACTGTTTTGATTTGTGGATGTTCTGTATATCAGACAAAAAACTGGTGAGAATGGACACACTTCCCAATTTTTTTTTCATTGCAGAAATTGTACTTCCTGTAAGCATATGATTAAAACTGATTATTTCATTAGTGCCCCTCTCCTTCATGCATTCAATTTCATGCATTCACCTTTTTAATATAATTATTATTCTTTTACTTTTTATTTTCTTAGGGTTAAAGTATTCCACAGAATTAATTGTATTAATATGTCAGGTATTTGGTGGAAATATACTGTATATTCTGACATGCTTAATGATGATTAAGGAGTTCAACATTTTAGCAGATGTCATACATACTGTACTTAAAGCGGTTAGCATTTATAGTAACTATAGTAAGGCCACATCGATTGAAACATATTTATTGATTGTTCAGCTGAAACCTAGCGCTGCATAATAAACAGAAGCATCTTTGTTTCACCTTATATGGGTTGCTCCCCTCGTTTACCTATAGCGTTAAAGCAAAGCAAACATACAGTGTAATGCCATTGGACTGATAATCACTATTTTACATTTTACATTTTTAGGCATTTAGCAGACGCTCTTATCCAGAGCGACTTACAGTTTACATTTCTTTTACATACAATCCATTTATACAGCTGGATATTTTACTGAAGCAATTCAGGTTAAGTGCCTTGCTCAAGGGTACAACAGCAGTGCCCCACCTGGGAATTGAACCTGTAACCTCTGAGTTACAAGCCCAGCTCCCTAACCATTACACTACACTGCACTATAATTACACGATACATTACATTACACTATAATACCAATATATAATTTAACTTGAGTTTCATAATAATATGAACTCTAGCAGCAACCTGATTAATACATAGAAAGATTTTAAAAAACAACGGTAGCCACTACATAGGAAAAAAATAATTCAAATAGTCTATACAGTGTTACAGTCTCCCATAACTGTTAGTAATATCCTGTATATCGAAATCGCAGGCTTACACAACAGTACATGTGGCACTGGCAGGGACGGTGAATCACCTCTTTCGAGACAGAACTCGCCCAAGCGGCAAACGTGATTCCGATACGGCCAGAGAAGCCTTCTGTGCATGGGGCAAGCTCATGAATATCTCCCCCTCCCCCTGGGGCGGACAGCCAATCGCCGTCCCCGAACAGGACTCCCGGTCATAGTCGGGCTAGCGCAGCTGGGGAATTGAACCCTGGCCGCAGTGGGCAACCTGCACTCTGGGCAAGTGCAATTACTGGTTGCTCATTACTTAATTTAAAAAAAAATGATTGGTGACCCCTGGATGTTGTGTATAACTGCTTATTTACCTACCTGCAGTATTTTATGGGAGATCCAAACAGATCCGTCCCGTCTGTCCTGGGCTGTGACTTATTTTCAAAATCTGCTACACTGAATATGGACAAGCTGGCATTGACGTAACCCACCATACACCTATACAATGAGAAAAGGCACTTTGGTCAAGTACTTCACTCATTACAACATTCCTGTTCTTAAGAGTGCTATTATGTGATAACATACATATGGAATACACAGATGGAAACTGCAATTACAGTGCTACAGATACTTCATTTATTAATTATGTCATGAGCTACAATGACCCTGTTCCTTTTGGTCACATTGCATTTTCATACACTATAACGCTATGGCATCAAAACTGATAACAATTAGAGTACATATTGTGAAAATGTTCATTTCTGTGCACTAAACTATTCAGTAATGCCAATCCGAACTTATTTCACAATCTATTTTCCACATGCTTCCATGAGTTTGTGTGCACATTGCATGTGTGTGCCTGCATGCATACGTGCGTGCATGTGTGAGAGAGTGAGTGAGTGTGCATGTTTGTGTGTGTGCATGCATATACGTGCATGTGTGTCAGAGGGTGTGCACATGTGCCTGTGTGTGAGATAATGAGCATAACTGATCCCCACACAAAAGGGTGGGGACAGTTTATCAGAGTGGGTTAAGAAGGGAGATGTTTACAGTACTCTCACTGCACTGGGAACAGTCTGAGGACGCTATGTTACTAAGCATGTCACTATCCTGTTCCTCCCTCACCTCTCGCCTGCCCGGCCCTGCCCAGCGCATGGGCCATACTTGTAGGCGTACACCAGGCGCGGTATGAAGTCAGAGGTGACTGCGATGACAAAGGCATTGGTGATCACCGAGAGGATCCCTATGCCTTCCAGGATGCCGTACCAGATGCCTTGAAGGAAGGAGAGTTTCAGTCAAACATGATGAAATTCCACCTCACCCGAGCTTAACTCAATGCCAGGACAACGCGGCATGGTTTTAGTCAGTGCCGTAAGACCACACTGCAGATTTACTCAGCTTCAATATGAGATGTGATACTTTATATCAATAATTCCCAACCACCAGAGAAAAACAGCTATCTGGGTGAGACCATGATCTTTCCTATATGCGCTTGAATACTGTATGACGGCCTATGGCAAGTGCACTGAATGACCAGGGCTGCTGTGAAGGTGTTAAATAAGCTACATCAGGGAGAACCCTGGTACTAGAGTTGTTTCTGATCTTTGTTCCACCCAAACCCTTAATTACATCATTTGATTGGTTACTTATATTTATGAATCTGTCCTTAAAGCTGAATTCCTCACTCACTGTGGTCATTAATGGTCCCATGGCACCTTTCAAAATAGTAGGAGTGTTAATGCCAGCATTCTGGTCGAAGTCCCACAAAACTGGCTCTATACATCACCCCACCTACATCTGATTGCATTCCCTACCCACTTCCCCAGGTCGTGATTACAAATTATAATGAGGTTTTCAGTTGACCTGCCTGCAACTGTACCCACAAAATACCACAATGCAACTGTACCATGTGACCAAAAACAACTATATTTAATGTGGTAAATGCATGCATGCAATCCATGCAACTGTTCAAGGATATGAAGTGTCAACACTTTCAGACATGTTTTACCCTTAATTCCACATTAAGATCAATATAAAAAGATGATTGGCTAATGTTTTTAAGTGTAGCAACTTTTCCTTTCTAATTTATATACAGCCTATAGGAAAGGTTCAATATACCAACTTTAATGTCAATATCATGTATGGTTCTTGAGAATAAGATTTTAAAGTAATTTTTAACATGGAAAAATGGCTGAAAATCAATCATTGTGGCGGCCATGTTTTTTATCCAATGATTTTATCAATTTTCTTTTCAAACGCACATTTACAACTTAAAAGCATACATTTATTTTCGGGTACAGTCCTTAGGCCCATAAAGTTTGTGAACGATTGACAACAGCAAAGGAGAGGCTCATACACATATTTTGACACAACAATCACTTTTTAGTATCAAAAAATGGCTGAAAGTGCTGAATATTGCTTCTGGCAGCCATGTTTTTTAGTGGATAATATTCAGGAGAGTTCAGAGAAACCTGTGTGCCAAGTCTGGTGACTCTAGAGCTGTGTTCCAAACCACATCCAGTTCCTCACTCCGTGCTACCATGCTCCTGGGGTCACACTCCAGTTCATGCTTGAAGTACGCATTCTGAAGTATGGAAGTATGGTAGCACGTACAATTGTGTTCTGTAATTCGATGCATTACGTGGTGAGCTTTGACCCATAAACATTGCTGATATAGCCCAATACAGGACTATTCAATTTCAGGCCTCAAGGGCCGCAGTGTTTGCAGGTATTTGCTCCAACCACACATTACACCACCTGATTTCACCAATTAGCTTCTATATTAAAAAATACTTTAAACTAATTATCGAAATCAGGTCGTGTAATGCATGGTTGAAGCAAATACCTGCAATCACTGTGGCCCTCAAGGCCTGGAATTGAATAGTCCTGGCCTAATATAATAACCATATAGCATATAAAGTATGCTCTGATTTATTTATTTATTTGTTTATTTGTCAGGGACATAGCAAAAGCATTATTCCAATTGAAAAAACAGCAACAAATGCATTGCATTAAGTGTTTATAGCCCAAGGCTAATTTCCAACACCTGTCCCCAATAAACTACAGAGAAAAAAGTATAAAAAAATAAAAACAAACAAAACAAAATACATGAATGAACACATTTTAAAAAGTACATCCACTTGATGCAGCATAATAGCAAATACTAAAACAAAACACAAGTAAGTGTATATTACATAATGAGAAAATTATAAATAATTATTAAAACTATAAATAAAGGATTGCCTCACCAAAATGTCTGAGGGCGGCTACATCGAGGCTTTCCATTGCTTGTTTGAGTGCACTGCTGAACTGGAGATGTGGGAACTGGAGCAGTGGGCTAATATCCTAGCGTCCTTCCTCAGTGGCTTCGCACTTAAAGCATATCATGATCTCCCTGCTCGAGCCCCTGGGGATTAACGCCAGCTAAAGGAGGAGATTAACGGCTTTACAATTGTCAGCGCTGCTCACTGGTTCAGCAGGGGCTGTAAATTCGTGAGCAAGCTTATGACCTGCTCAGGATCTGTAAAGCATTGCTTTGTATGCCCGGTGCGACTGCAGCTTCAGTCACAGAGCAGATGGTGATATACCAGTTGCTGCGGTCACTTCTGTATGAAGCCAAAAAGGCAGTGGGGCCTCGGCAGGGCACTCTTCTTCTCCTCTCCTGGACGCAGAGGGCATATTGCGTGCAGGTGGGGGGCCGAGAGTTGCGTGTGCTCCTGGACTCAGACAGCGCCATCCCGATAATGAGACCCAAACTACTCAGGCCAGGATTCAGGCGCAGCTGTCGCCCTCTTGCCATCACCATGGCGACACCAGGACCGTCCCTGCCATAAGAGTGAGGATAGGCACGGACCTGGGTGCCTGGACTGTGCAAGCCGGGTTAATGGAGGGCTTCCAAACCCCCGTTAGTGGAAAGAAACTTCCTGGGGGTTCGAAAGGCTATGCGCCACTACTGAATTCCTTTCTCTCTAAAGTATTGAAAGTGCCTGCATCTGGCTGAGTACCAGGTAGCAGTGCTCTCTGATGCTGACTAGAATGTTATTTTCTGCTGGATTGACAAAGGGGTGGGGCCAAGCTGCTGCTGCTGTTACTACTGTTGCCATTTTTGATTTTACATTTCTGTCTGTTTTTGTCCAACTGCCCAATCAAAAGAGCTAACTCCAAAATGGCCAAAACCTAACAAAGTTATAGTCACTGAATTAGTAACAGTTATCATTTTCCTTCTGTATAGAATGTCCTAATCTTGTTCAGTTCTGTTCCTCAATCCTCCTCTTGTCCTCTACTTATTCAGGTGTTTTCTTTTCTTTTTTCCTTTTCTCCTTCTGATGTTATTCTATTTAATTGTTCCTTGTTCCTCAATGCTTTTTCCCATCTCACTATTTAGCTTCAGCAAACTGATGCAATCCCTGAATAGAACTTAGACAATCAACTAATCCTATAGAGATTTCAATATGTTTTTCAAATATGAAATAAAATAATATGACATATGGTTATATCAGGCTATATCAGCAACATTTAGCCAGCTATGGCTGAATACTGCTAAACAAATTGCTACGTTTAACCCAGTGGAAGGCAACAATTGCTAGCAAGATATTCATTGTCAGACTTCTGCCTGTCTAGATAGGCAAGAGGGACCATGGTTGGTGCTAGGTCCTACTTTTTGTGTACTGGCTGACCTGTGGGATATCATTGCTGTATGGTTTATTATCGCTGTATTACCTGGCTACAGTATATTAGATATGTAGCTAACTTAGCTATCTAGCAAATTGGCACCATGTATTGCTACTATAACTACTATAAAATAACTAAGGTGTGCTAAATTAATGGGATTGCTCAAAATTGCCCACAAAACTGTTAATAAATTATTTGATGTTTGAAGTCTTGCCGGCGTCTGCCATTATGAAGACAATTGTCCTTGACTTTTTTTCAAAAGGAATGAACGGATGTTTTCCCCATCGTAGCATGCATTGATGCATGCTTGAAAGATTAAGCAAAAGGAGTGCGCATCCGGGTACTCCATCCATGCTCCATACTACCATACTTCGGTTTGGACTGGAGGTAAACAGTAACAGACTGCAACATAGTAAGTGAGCATCACGCTGAAAAGCTATGCTACAATATACGCACACACACACAACGCAGGGTAGGCAACCCTGGAGTGCTATAAATGTTTCTGGTTTTTGTTCTAAGATCTTGATTGGACAGTTTTATTGATTATTAAAAGTCTGAGGGCCCAGGGCCTCCCAGGTGGCATAACGGTATGACCGTCCAACGGGAATTTGGCCGGGGATCAATTCCCGGCTGCACCAGTCCGGCTCTTATTGGGAGTGCCACTAGGGGGCAGCAATTAGCTGTCCACCCTAGGGAGGGGAGAGGAGAGAGAAGGCCGGCATGAGCTCGCAGCAGAAAATCTTCTATCTGGCTGGAATCACGGTCGGCAATTAGCGAGTTCCATGTCGGAGGAGGCGGTTCGTCGTTCTTGCCACTACCGGTATCAGAAATGGGTTAGGAGCAGGCTTGTGGGGGGAATCGTTGGAATAATAGAGGGTATAGTTGGCTACCAAACTGGGAGAAAAACGGGGAAAAATCTTTTAAAAAGATTTACTAAAGGATGGTGGCTGCTTTTTTAATGCAAAAGCGGTTGCTACAAGGTCGCAATATCTACGTCGGATTTACTAAATGGTCGCAATGGCTCAAATCGCTGTTAGGATGTCATATGCGGGGGCTTCCTCACTCTGCAACCTTTTTTAGATACATAGTTAAATCTGTTTATGCATATGTATAAATGGTGTGGAGATTGCTAAACGGTGGAGATTTAGTAAATTAGGCCAATTTTAGGTATTCCGTCTGATTTACTAAAGCATGCCTTAATTGCGACTCTTCTTTGCCATGGGAATTCCTAGTGCTTTGTATTGCGCTCTCCAAGGTCCCAGTGAGCACACCTTTACATACATTTTCCAGTAGACAAGGAAGACATTCATCACACAAAACAAGGTTTTTACAATGTAGATGATTTCACCTTTTGTTCTATTGGTGTTAATATTCTATTCTAACATCATGCCATCTTTTCTTTACATCAAATACTGTTATGCAAATTTAATTTTTGTGTGATGTCACTCCAAATATTTGCCCTCTCTGTTGGTGTTGCATTCCTATGCTGTAATACGGCATTGTGATGCTGTACCTCATTGACCATTACTTCTATTTCCTGATCTGTATATTTAAGCTTTCTTTTCTCATGGCTCCCTCCATGCTCCGTGTCCATTTCTTGGAGCTTTGCGATTGCGAATGAAGGCATTTAATTGATTTGATTGCGTATGTAGAACCTCTCTTAGTAAATTGGTCGTTAATGTGTCAGTATATGCAACAGAAAAAGAGCCGCATTGTAGCTGCTATTTTTGCCATGCGACTATTTCCTAAGTAAATCTGGCCCTGAGTCTGGAAGATGAAACGTTGAGTAGCTCCAGTTCATGATCACCTGCATTAATTAAGCCTAATACTTAATCAAATGATGTAGTTCAGGTTCAGATGGAGCAAAACCAGAAACATCTCTGACACTCCAGGAACATGGTTGCCCACACCTGATATAGAGCACAGAAATGATCCATAACAACAACATACCTGCATTGTTTGAACATGCACATAGAGCATAACACTGCTCTATAAGGGAAAGTTCCCTTATTTTTTTGTATTATTGTAATGCAGTCCTATTCTGCTTGCAATAAAGGACATATAAATCACTCTACAAGTGTGGTTTAATGGGATATCTTACCTATGTCTTTGGCTTGTGAGGGTAGAGGCCGTCTCCACTGGGTGATAAACTTGTATGCGTCCAGTCGAATCTCAATGATGTTGTTCAGTAAAGCTAGAAGTGGTGCCAGGGGGAAAGCTGCCACAAATATGGTAGTGAAGCCAAACTGCAGAACTAAACACAGCAGAAAGAGAGAAACGAGCGGTCACAAACCTCACCACTGAATCACTGTCCAATCACAAACCTCACCACTGAGTCATTGTCCAAACAGAAACCTCACCGCTGAGTCACTGTCCAATCACAAACCTCACCACTTCTAAGGGCATAATTACAATTTTTGTGTCATTTCATGGAAAATTCACAGTTCATGTTCAAATAATTAAGGAATAGTTACAAAACACTGGTGTCAATTACAGAGAAAAAGGCAGGTGAGCTTAGCCAAAATCTTCCAAAGCTCATTATTCAAATGATATGCCTAACCAGTTATCATTATGCATTCTCATGTTCTGATGTTCTATCAGAAGCCTGGCCAACCTAAAGCCACCCTACCCCTGGTGGGACAAGTGTTGATGTCCTGCTGCTTGCAGTAACAGATCATAACATAGCCTAAACTTGATCCTGCAATATCTAGGCTGTGCAGTCCAGCCTGCATTTGAGGCCAGTGCCTCTGCAGGTGGTGATGAACGGGGAGGAACTCACTCATCTCCAGGTACTCGTCAAACAAGCCATAGGCATTCATAGGCTGCAGGTTGTAGTCCTTCTCCCACTGGGGGAAGCTGGCCCTGGCTTTGTTACCGTATTCCAGACGCAGGCGGCGGCGGGTCCACCAGTTTTGGATGAGCCTGCGAAAAAAACACAGCGCCACCTTATGGAAACCAGCAATCGACACCAAGTTAATCCAGCTGTCTATGCATATATATACAGAACTGTAAGATCTGTAAATTGAGCAATACTTGGATAATTGGTCTGGAATTTGACTAATACACACAGATACACACATGCCGTATATCCCCCATCCTAATCCTCCCACAGGGCCCTGATATCTATTATGACCAAAGTATATAATAATAATAATATACGCCACTTAGCAGACGCTTTTATCCAAAGCGACTTACAGTAGTGAATGCATACATTTTCAGTATATGTGGCCCCAGTGGGGATTGAACCCACAACCTAAGCGTTTCTCTTTCACAGTGGGGTGGAAGGAAGATGAGTATCTTTACATTAACAAGGCTACATTAATCGTTAATGTAATGTTAATGTATAAATCTAATCCAATTCCATGAGTTATAAGGGCTAAAATTCCATATTTTGGAATTAAAATAATAATTTTAATGAAATAAAACCGTAATTTGTTTAAGTGGCCAGATTGGGCTCATCAAATGGCAAACTTGGTGAGAGTATGGGAGGAGCAGCACGTGGCATATATCCGGTGGATTTTAACACCACACATTTGGTGACAAAGTTTTTCTGCCTCAGGCTTAAGTTAAATAAATGAATATAAATATAATATTAATATGAATTAATATAATATTTATAAATATTTTTTTTAAATGTATTTATTTATAAATGCTTATGCTAATCCCCTTTTTCTCCCTTCTAAGCCGCTGTCAATTCGGAAGCGCATAGACAAGCACGTACACTCCTCCAAAACGTGTGGTGCAGTCAGAGGGCAGCTCAGCTTTATACTGGCAGACTGTGGGGTTCTGATTAACCAGCAGGAGACGCTGGTGTGTGACAAGACATGACATGGACAATTCCTCCCTCCCTGGGCGACATCAATTATGTGTCGCGCTGTAGGGCTGCTAGCCACAGTCGGCACTGGCACCGTCTGGATTTGATACCAGACCATGGGGCTAATTAACACACTAAAACAGCACCTTAACAGGATGAGCCACCCAGAAACCCCATTTTACAGCTATATTACTATATGACATTACTATATGTTACAGTATGTGAAATATTTTTTGATAGTCTTCCTGCTGGGACTATCTGCCTTTACACAGATACATTCACCTGTAGGTAGTATGTGGTATGTGGACTGTGGAAGCACACAGACCATACTGTGACTAACTGAATAGTTCCCAAAAAAAGCTAACTAATTACAATAAGGCATTGCTATACGGGTTGTGTTGGAGTTTGTTAAGGGACATTTTCATGCTTCTTGCTGTATGCTGAATCGTTCCCTAATCTAATTCATTTTAGCTACAGTGGCTAATGCTAAATGAACTGGTTGAATATCACTAAACAATGGGAATATAAATAATATTTGACATTTGGCTAGTGGGAGATGCAGAAGTTCACTGTCCTGAGTGTGGTCTGCTGTGCTACTGGCTCATACTTGCTCACAAACAGTGTTTATGCAACAGACTGCCAGGCTGGGTTTTGATTGCGCAAATGATTCAGCATGCAGGCACTGACTGAGAATAAATTTGGGAACTTCTTCATATTATGGCTGTGCCTGACTGTAGACTGTGCTCGGATGTCTTGATTGCTTGGCTGATCTGGGGTAATATTGAGTGTGACTGTGAATTCCTGTGGTGCTTGGCTGTGCTGCTCAGATATACTCACGGGTAGCCCAGCTCCATGAAGTTGTTCCAAGTCTGCTTCAGCACCATTATGATGCCCATCTGCATGCACAGGTCTATAAGGCAGCCACTGGGGTGGCACTGCAGAGAGAGAGACCGGTAAAAACAGACTCAGTGCCCGAAACCTGTAACCATATCTTCAATCCTGAAACCAGACCTATTTACAGAACTATCGCTGGTAAGACAACTATATTGAGGTGAGTAACACTGCTCTGTGTTGCAGGTGGGAGTACGTTTCCAATAGCTCACTGCTTCTTGGACACTGTGGGACATACAGTCAGATCCAGAATGACTAGCAACCTTGATAAAATAAAATAAAATACTGTAGAAAACAAATAAAACCATTACTAAGATACAAATAACTGCCCAAATAAAGGAAACATCAACAAAGTGTCTTATTTACATTACATTACATTACAGGCATTTAGCAGATGCTCTTATCCAGAGCGACTTACAGTTTACATTTCTTTACAATCCATTTATACACCTGGATATTAACTGAAGCAATTCAGGTTAAGTACCTTCCTCAAGGGTACAACAGCAGTGTCCCACCTGGGGATTGAACCTGCAACCTTAATGTTATAAGCCCAGTTCCCTAACCATTATACCACACTGTTGCCTTTTTTCCCCCGGCTTTTATCCCTCCCCCCTCCCTAGGGCAGACTGCCAATTGCTGCCCCCTAGTGGCTCTCCCGGCCAGAGCTGAAACTGGCGCAACCCGATGGAATCAAACCCTGGTTGTAATGGGCAGCGTCAGACGTTCTACCACTACACCACCCGGGAGGCCAAGAAGGCAATCATTTTATTCTCAAATAGCTCTTGATAAATGCTCAAGTATACTTATTTATAGCACTTATCAAAAATCTAAAAGCCTAAAAATCTGTCTTGACTATTCGTTACTTTGAGCAGCTAACCTTTAGCTAAGAATGTTTTTAGTCTTAAAAACGAAAAAAGTAAAACTTAAAAGCTTTCTTAACATAATTCTTAGCAGTAATTCTCAGAAGTTTTATTAAAAATGATTTTAGGATGGGGAACTCCTAGATTTACCTAGATGTACCTACCTCTTCCAGTTTCCAGTGGTTTATAAGCCTGATGTAGGCGCCTGGACGGCCAGTGAACCTGCCCAGGAGGAAACATACTTCTCTGTTACAAACGTTACAGAAACATTTGGAGAACATTAGACTTTATTGTATCCCTAATACAATTGACAGGCAAGAAGTGCAGACCACCAGAAGAAATAAATGACAGAATTTAAATTATTATCTCATAAAATAAAATAAACAATAAAAAAAAGATTGGCTTTGGTTCTCTGCGTCTTCATCAAGACATATTTTTACAAATAAAAGTCCCTTTGGAGTGCATAGTTCACTGGAATTGTAATATTTCAATGAAAATAATCTTGTTTTAGCTCCAGTTGCAGCCCAACAAGTGTTTGCAAGAAATTCTACTTCAGTGTTATATAAGTGGATGATTTTACAATACATCAAGCCATGCAAATTCTTAACAATAGGCTTTGTTTTATTATTAATATTTAATCATTATAATTAATAATTTGCATAACAGACACTCTTATCCAGACATACATTATGTACACCTGGATATTAACATTCAATTCAGTGTCATATTACGGCTCTGAACCCACAACCTTCTGGCTAAGAGACTAGACACTGCCACTCAGATCAAATCGTGCTCTACTCCTTCTTACCTTCCCAGGAAGAAGGCAATATAGAATGTGGAGCTGTTGAGATTGACGAACTGAAACAGGAACATTTTCAATGTGAAGCTGTTCTCCCACTCAGATTCTGTGCGGGGCTGCTCTGTGATCAGCAAAACACACTTATGAGCCTTAACTCACAACCATAATCAATACAAAATGCATTATTCATTTGATCAGTTCTTCATCACTTCAACACCCAGGGTACAAGCTGATATAATGTTGTTCTTACAGATCATGGTTTGGCACTATGAGTATGATAGTAAGATGTGGGGTGAGGTTGTTCTAATAAATCATTGATTAGTACCATGTGAACAATATTATATTTAGTAATGTTACTTCTATAGATCATAATTGGGCTATATGTTCATGTTAGTATGATGTAGGAATGCGTATCACAAGGATCATTACTATGTTGTATGTATGCTTAGAAGTTATAGTTTTATGCTGATATTTTATTTTAGCAGTTTGATTCTCCTTGAGTTATTAGCTGTTCTTGACCTTTGTTCTTTTTGCTCTTGTTGCTACGATGATATGCATTCAATATACAGGTAGCTGTCAAAATAAAGGAAACACCAACATAAAGTGTCTAAAAGGACATCGGGCCACCAAGAGCCGCCAGAACAGCTTCATAGATTCTACAAATGTCTGGAGCTCTATTGGAAGGATGCAACATCATTCTTCCATGAGAAATTCCATCATTTGTTGTTTTGTTGATGGTGGTGGAAAACGCTCAGGGGCCCTCCAGAATCTCCCATAAATGTTCAATTGGGTTGAGCTCTGGTGACTGACACGGCCATGGCATATGACATACACATTCAAACCCTCCAAGCTGAGCAAAAAATTCAACCGATGTATTTTACATTACACTATATTTCAGAGAGGTTGCTGCTGGGAGTTGTAGTCCAGAGGTAAAGGAAATCCCTAATGATGGATTGCATCTTCCTTCAGCCCTACCAGATAATTTGTCTATCTAAATGCACAGTGCCAAAATTACAACAAAATGCCATTCATCCAATAATTAACACAGGAATCCAAGGGCATTTTGGATAAATGTAAACGGATATTAACTTCCAGTTGTGATCCAGTAGAATTTGAATGAGTCGTTTACTCATTGTGTAAGAAGTGGGTGTGTAGAAACTGAATGCAAACCTTAATTTTGATCCTGTCAAAATGGAATATTCATGGTTTCATTCTAACAAAGACATTCTATAAAATCTAAATGTTTTCCTTCAAAATCCCACCAGAGTAATATGAACCTGGATTTTTCAGTTTGGAGCCGTACCACACCAAAAAACAGATGTTCGGGTAAACCCCACACCAGACCAATAACGTTTCTTTAGTTTAAAAAAACACACAAAACAAATAAATTCCTATTAGTTAGTGTTAGTCTGTTAGTCTGCATATAGTATGTAAAGACACACCAGCTTCTCTCCTTGGAATGCACCTTGGAATTATAAAAACCGAATTCTTCAGTTTTTAGTTTTAATACAGAAAAAGACTGTCAAAGCACTTTGAAGATTTGCAAAAGTTTCCACTAGCCTGTGTTTGAGTTGAATAAAAACAAGAAGTAACACCTAAAGAGAAGTTCAAATGACAACTCAAAATGAGGTCCAGCTTACCTAAATTTGTGAGAAGAAGGGCAACCTTTTCATAAAGCTGAAGAAGAAATACATATTCATTAGTCAGTTGAAGACATGAAACAAGAGTGTGTTACAAATATGTAACAGTAGATGCACACTTACTATTGGGCACTGCTATTGTAAAATTGTTCCAGTCAGAATTCAAACCAAAAGTCCTTTAGTTTTTTTTAGTCCTAACTAAAAAACCCATTTAAAAAATCCTTATCCTGTGGTTCAGTGGTTACAATGTTCGACACTGGCCACGGAGACCGGGGTTCGATTCCCCGTCCCGCCAGAGTCGGCTCTGGCCAGGAGTGCCACCAGGGGGCGGTGATTGGCTGTCCGCCCCAGGGTGGGGGAGGGAAGCCGACAGGATGTTCGCTGTGCATAAGAGTGGCCCTGTAGTACCGGGTTATGGTCGACGGCCTTTTGAGTACCGTCTCGGAGGAGACGTTACTTCGCCTTCATCACTACCGGTCGCAGGACTACGGCAGCGAACTCACATTACTAGGGGGGATTGACATCAAAATAGCGGGTCTAATTGCCTACTAAATTTGGATAAAATGGGATAAAATCTTTAAAAATAAAAATCCTTATCCCTAACCATCATGACTGTTGCCTATATTTACCTTACCACCACTTGCAATCAGACCACTTTAGTTTCAATCATGCTTGGCTGTACATAATGTGAAGAAGAATATGATAATTAACAAGAGCATAGGACAGCAGACCATCTTAGGTAGGAAACCCAGGCTCACCACGTTCAGCAGCATAATGATACAGAAGTTGATGCATACTGCAGTCCCTGTCGTCGCCACCTGGGAGTTGTTCCTAATCAGGGCCCAATCGAATGCGGCAAATGTGCTCACAGTCACCACGCGGTAGATTACAATGCCAAACACGGCCGCAATCACCACCAGGATCTGGGGGAGTAAAAGAATGAATGCACACCATGCGATAATCCAGAAATATACACTACCGGTCAAAAGTTTTAGAACACCCCCATTTCCCAGTTTTTACTGAAATGTAAGCAGTTCAAGTCCAGTGAATAACCTGAAATGGTACAAAGGTTTAGGTTACCAACTTTCTAAAATAATTTTTTTACCTCTGGCAGTTTACCGCTTACCTTTGTATCATTTCAGGTTATTTACTGGACTTGAACTGCTTAAATTTCAGTAAAAACTAGAAAATGGGGGTGTTCTAAAACTTTTGACCAGTAGTGTATAAACAAATCAATGGCTCTGCACTTTGATTGATGTGTGGTGAGCATTTTGGTGAAAAATGGCTGCAGGTCACACCCTTGGTGGGTAGGGGATACACGTTGGTGGTGGTTCAGCCCCCTCCGCTCACAATAACCAGCTTTGTGATTCATAAAATGTGCTGCATAAATGCAATTCGTTATTATTATTAAAAATGTAGAGAAAGAAGTGCATCTGATTTGTGCAGAGAAAAAAGGAAGAAAATAAATAAATGTATGAGTCAGCTGTCATATCTGTGGATATTCACTGTTAAGATCAGAGCTGTGTATATATATCTGTGGGGAGTCCGTGTTATGATCAGAGCATTGTGTGCATCCACAGAGTCTTACCATGAAGAATATTCCGGAAGCAGACACAACCAGTCGGCTGTACTTGTCTGTGAAGGCTTGGTATGGCTCTGGTCTTCCAGATATGGGATTCGTTCTCTCTTTCTTGGAGTATTTGGCCTCAAACTGCGGGCGGATTTCCTCCTGCAGATGACAAAAAGAGGGGTCTTTAATATTTGGCAAAAGATGCTGATAGACACAGACAGGCACAGTGGCAATCAGACAAACAACCTGGATGACTCACAAGGCTCATTACCAGCCTGGCATTATGATGCTTCTATTTTGGCCCTCCGCTTTCATTATCAAGGCACAATGTCAAGGCAGTAGTGTTCATTCAGGATGGTGTCACAGTAAGGCGTGTTCAACTGAATTCCAGAAATGTTGTACCAAGAGACACTAGCACACCTGCAGAACAGTTGTAAAAGAGGTTTAAACCAAACAGGTTGGTTTAAGAACAATAAATTACCTGTGGATGTGGTGACGGTTGCATTACTTTGATTGAGCAATTTGCCTCAGAGTGAGGTAAAATACAGAACATCCACAGAGCAGTCTTGTGTGATGGGGGATTTATTGCTATCTACCCTATATATTCATTGCGCATTAATAACACCACTAAATTAGCACATAACGCCTGCTTTTGAATTATGAGCTGGTCTGCGTAGACGAAAACGGAAACTCATTTCCAGACATGAAAATTGCAGTGTCAAATGTTTTTATTGACGAGACCCACCCCCCCATTGAACAACCAAACTCATATTAAAGCAAACGCCTTCATTGCAGATCAGGGCCCGTATTCACAAAGAATTGTATCTTACCACTAGGAGTACTTCTAAATCGCACTAAAACCTTTTAGTTAGGAGTCCCACCTAAAAATTCACAAAGCTGCAAAGACAAACTCATACTAAGGAATTCCTAGAATTTTCAAGCTAAGAGTGAGGGCGGGGTTGATGCTATGGATGACGTTGTTTTGAACGAGCTTACTCAGAATGCCCACAGCGATTGGCTGATATAGGGAGCAACTGATCCTGCTAAATTGAACCATCATAGAGAAATACAAATACAGCCGCTGTTAGGTTTTAAAGTAACAATTCCCTAAATCTCGATGCAGAGTTACAGTGAAATACGGGCCCAGGAAACTAATAAACTGCAGCTTCCTGGTTTCACACCTGTTCCTGATGCCACACCCACAGAGCATAGGGCCACAGAGCTCACGCTAAAGCTTTGCCATTAGACTGAACTACAAATAAACTGTGTATAATGATGATTAATCACTTCGCAAAACAATGCATCAAGTCGGATGAGGATGATGAAGATACGAACCTCCTCCTCCTCCCAGTCAACCAGATCCCAGTCATATGCGAGGACTGCACGCCTTCTCTTCCAGAACTCCAGGAACACAGTCGCTGTAACACATCACTAGACTGTCAACATAACGCACAAACTGCACAGTCAGGAGAGCACCCACAGTACCGCAGTCAACCAAAAAAAAAAAAAAAGGCCTACATGATCAAAAACATACTCAAACTTCACAGTCAGCAGGACACACAAGTCAGTATTACACAAACATAGCACCATTAGACATTCCTGACCACTTTTTTAACCAGTAGTTCCCTCCTCCCAGCACTACTGTTAATCATCTCAAATAATCATCTAATTACAACAAGTGAAGCTTCTAAGCATGGATAAACCTTTTATCTCATACTGTTCTACTCAACGGTAGGAACAGGGAATGCATACAATTAAAAACAAGGGATAAATTACTGCATATTTGAATGGGGTAAAACAAATAAACCCCTTACTGCTTTGAGAAATTCATGAGCTGGCTGAATTTTTTTTTTTTTATAGTTGATCAGGTTAGTATGCAATGACTTTTCCAGCAACTTCACAGAAAGTTTTTAAACATAGGGCTCTAGTTTTGTTGTCAAAACACAATGCGCAGATGGCATTGCCAATCCAGGACATTGGCGCATGAAGGTGTGTCCAAATGCATTCTGGCAGTTTTGTGACAAGAGATGGTAAGCACACCTGTGGTATAGTTGTAATAGAGTTTGGTTTAAGAAGAATAAATTAACTTTGGGTGTGGTGAGGGTTTGGTTCATTATGGCCAATTAGATCATCAGCTTTTTTTCCTTTAATACCAGTGTCATAGAGAACTGGCAAATTGTTCATGTCGGATGAAAAGAAAGTGCCACAGTTTGCAAAGAGCAAGATATGAGACGTTCTATCACTACAACAAAGTGGAGTACATCATTTGATGGGGTATCACATGGCAATACCCTGATTGATTGTGGATTTTGGAGAGGCAGAGTGCACATGGGAGAGGAGAGACCTTTTGGCTGCGGAGAGCCACGTGCAACTCGTATGTTTGTTTTCTACCCGCCCAGTTGCCATCAGAGTGTATAGGAACTGGAGAGAGTGAGAGGGGTGAAGAGCTGATTCCCATGAAAAGACTGGAAACAACCTCTACTTCACATGCTGAAGGCCAAGGTTTCTGCTGTCCATTGAAAGTACATATAAAACTAAACTACTTTAACAGTCAAATAAAACCTTCTCTGTAATATTGTAATTCTTGACCTATGGGAGAGAATTATTTTTATATAAGTAATAACTTATATAGCGAGTATCAGTCTTGTAAAACAGCATTGAAATTGTTTTGTTTTTCTGATTTTATACACTATACAATGCAGCTTCCCTAGCTAGCTAGCACATCAGTAGTACAAGATAGCTAGCTACCATTACTGTGAAAACAGTCCCTTATTATCATCAATTTATCTAGCTTCACAACCAAGCAAGATCGGATTTACAATCGGTCAAGAAAGTTAACAAAACATTAACTAGTCTCACTAGGATTTCGCAGTGTTTATCTCTGATATTTGTGGCAAGAAATGGCTGATTTTGCTGTGGCATTTATAGAAGAAAAAGACAAATTGTGACTGTTTTATAAATGTAAAATCACTTATAAATGCAGTGATACTTAATCAAGAGTTTTTATGTGTTTAAAGTAAAGTCAATCATAACAAAGCAACTTCAAACATTTGAAAAACTCACATATGTGTTTATTTTTAACCAAAAAAAACAAAATTTTTTGAAAAAAAAAAAAAAAAGTGCATACGTTTTCACAACTTGAATCATGTTTTTTATTGTTGGTAGTAAAACTTAAATAATTATTCTATTTTCAAGCCAGGCGCTAACAGAGTTTTCACCATTCCTTATAATCCCATATGAAATAATTCAATATATAGAACATTTAAATATATTTTGTCTGAAACAGCTTGTAAAATGTTTTGATTTCATATGGTCATCAAAATTTTTTGTCCACTACTGCATCTATCTGTGAGACCACCATTCTGTCAGTGTCATATGCTAGCACTGAACAATAGATATTTTCAACTACAAAATAGTCCTTTCAAATACCAAGCAAATAAGGTATAATTTAATTCATTAATCTCTTAATTCTTATCAATACTCGCCCAGTTTGATTCATGAAATGACAGAAAACTTGGTTCTTGGGAGGGCTCCAGAAGCAGGGAAGTTTTGAGGTGACTTCAAAAATGGCTGCTATGCAGTGGCAGCATGAGGTCATGCATAACTCAAGAAGGAAACATTTGATTGGTTCCAAATAAAAAGTAACATCACAATAACAACTTTGTGCATTGGCTGTGAAACATTATCTGTCTAATACTTCCTGTCTTTGTTATTTCAAAATAAAAAGCAAGTGGGTCTAATGAGCTAATATGGTACATGGGCTTAATTGGGTTACTTCCCCTACCTAAGCCTTTTAAAACTCAATATAAAATAAATCTTGCATTTCAAGCAGGCCAGGCTCCCTGTCAATTGCTCCACTGTGGACCCGGTGGTTATGGTACATGAATGCAAAGGCTCATAGATTGTTGTCAGTAGGTTGAGCACCTTCTGCTGGACAGTACAAGCTTGTAAATGCTGTTGCTTCTTTCAGAATCAGATGAGTTTGTGACTGCATCCTTGTAGCATCTGGCCAGGGTGCTTAACACAGGAAGTCTCCCTTGAAGACCATCCCAGAAGACATCCAAATCCACCACTCCACTCTCTGAAGCTCTGAGAGCAGCTGGTCCCAAATGATTGAAGTAGGTATTCAGGTTTAGGTCTTCATATTGAAATCAGCCTGAGCAATGTGTGCGCATGCCTCGTACTGTAGCTCTTTCTTGACTGCAAAGTTGATCTGTAGGTACTCCAGGTAGTTGAAGTCCTTTGTTGTCACAGGGACAATGCCAAGATGCTGGAAGATGTCAAGATGCTGCAGGATGACTTTGCAGTTGTCTGCCATGATTCTGAGCTGAAGCTGCAGGGACAGGGGCAGTTTGGGGTTTTGTAGCATCTCATTGATTCTTTCCAGAGACTGTGGTGCAGTTTGGCCACAAAGGAGAGCAAAAACATCAATGTACATTTTTTTAGATTGCAATCAAATGTGGAATGTTATGTTGTTATAAAGTAGAATGAAAAGACAAAAAAAAAATATATCATACCTGTATTTCATTCTCAATTAACTGCTAGTATAATTTGAAGTGCTCAGAGTGGTACTGCACTGTGGAAAACCCTGAGTTCCAGCGTGTTGCACAAGAATTTGGTGCCGTGGCCACTCTCTTCCCTCCAAGGTGTTTCAGAAGTGGAGGTGTCTTCTTTTCAGCGCCCCTGCCTGGTAAAACATCTGTGAAAAACTCATAAATGCATTCAGCTCATCCAAAGTTTTCCAGAAAGCACTCCCAATTAGATTTATAATGTGAGCCATGCATGTCTTGTGCAGAGTTTGGGAAGAGTGACTTCAGAGCAGAGTTGTAGGCATGCATGTAGGCAGCATTTTCTGTGTCAAAGGCTATGACATCATCATTGGACATAGTGTAGTCTTGCACACACTTGACCGCAGCCATGGAAAATGTAGAGTAGTTGCACTGTTCCAGAAATTATGTTTCTGCGAAGTAAGCAAGAAGTCTTCCTGAGGTATCCTTTTCAAGTGGTGCAATGAAGATGTTAAGCACACATCTCCCCTTGGCATCGGGTGTTTCATCAAAGATAATAGCGACTGGCTTCATGGCAAGATGTTGTTGCAATTTATTGTTCACCTTTACGTAGACATCTCCCAAGTACTTCTCCTGTAGCTGGTGATATCCAGGAATGGCACCTCCATTGATGACTTTCCCTCAGAACTGTCCTCACTGATGGATGATCAGTTTTGGAGAGAGGAATGTTGGCTGCTGTACATGAGGTGACCCACTCTTCACAAGTCTAAAACAATATTGCAAAGGATTAGATATATTACTGCATGTTATTCACATCAACATTGTCATTTTATAGGCTATTGTTTTCTCTATATCATGTAATATTTTCTTGTGGCTACTGAGGCCACAAAAGTATGTTTTTTCCCCCCATAAATGATCTAACATAAAATTAAAAAAATACATAAACCCAAAAAATACTACTATTCTGAGCCCTCATGCACTAACTCACTCACATACTCACATACTTACACACACACACATCATTGCGAGTGAGAAGACTATTCTCTACCAATTTATCTCTCTATCAGCCTTATTTTTCACATTCATCCAGT
Source organism: Aldrovandia affinis (assembly GCA_029706075.1). NCBI lineage: Eukaryota > Metazoa > Chordata > Actinopteri > Notacanthiformes > Halosauridae > Aldrovandia > Aldrovandia affinis. The sequence continues at coordinate 5,706,119 of JAINUG010000049.1, forward strand.
CTGGTTATCTCATTGGGCTAGCTACTCACCCTAGTCCTTTCAGTGCTGGTGATGGAAGTTGATGCCAGCAGTTCAGTCACCATGATTTCCCTCGATTGTGTTGGGGGTCGCCCTGCCATTCTTCTGTGCTTCAGCGTTGAAAAGTGACTGTCAATTGACAATTTTCGCTTGTGCCCTAAAACTTGCAAGGAGTGCAAAACAACTTCCCCACACTTTCATGTAACACCTCGGGAAATTGTTTCACATGGTCTTTAGCAGTAATGTTTGTCAGGAGACATGACCTACACATGTCCAAGTTTGTCTACAACTCTGCTAACTGGAAAGATTAGCTAAAACGTGATCACATGAGGTCAAAGATGCAATGCAAATTGATCAAATTCCAAACAGTTTCTGAATTTTGTTGTTATTGTGTGGCTTTGGCCAAATTTGCAAGCCCTTGGAGGGACTGGTTAACTAGTGTTAGCTTCTTCCGAAGAGACGACCAGGAGACTCAGCAGTCTGACTTGAAATGCAAGTTTATTACACACAGCGGTCCACAGCGAGTTGGTAAAGAGTCTAAAGTGAATGAGTCTCTCACCTGAATATATACATAGGGACAGATGATCAGTTTGAGCCTTTGTGTTGCTAACAAAGCACCAGCGAAGTGACACAATTCTTCAATCCCCCATTCAATGAGTCTCTCACCTGAATATATGCATAGGGACAGATGATCAGTTTGAGCCTTTGTGTTGCTAACAAAGCACCAGCAAGGAAGTCAGGAAGTGATAGCATCTGATTAGCTCATTGAATAGAAGAGACACTGTTTGCTGACAAAGCATTGGTAATCAAAGACAGGAACTTACTGTCTAATCAACTCACTCATTCCTATACAGATGACCTCGTCAAAATGGCACAGTTAATGTATTTCACAACAGACAGCATACACAATTCTTCACTAGCTATGGTAAGTGAATTTATTAGGCTGGCCACAATTCGTTAATCATTTATGATCAGAAACATGGGCAACAGAAGAAGTTGCAGGCAGAAGTTTTGATTTTGCATTTAATTTTTTCCATGCTTCTGGCAGTTCATTTGAAACCAATGGCTGGGCAAATTATCCAGTCTCTGCAGTGTTAACCTGTCAGTTCATCCAAGACGCCCCTTCCCCACTGTGTTATCAGGAGAGCTGTGGACTGAATAAATGTAGCACCTACAGCATGTGCATTCCTTCATCTGCTAAACAACAAGTTCAGGATGACTGATGAGCTTTCTAGGTAAAACTAAACACAACTACCAACTACTGTTAGCTAGTACTCTCACGAGGAATCCCAGAAGTGCACGGCTCATATTTCCCTGTTAGCTGCTAATCATAATTTAGATAATACTGTACATTAATGATGCTTGTTAAAGGGTGCTGACTTCTAAACATTAGAGACAAAAAACTGATGACACTATTGTATTCTGCAGTTTTCAGAGGCAAACTAAGTTGAACTGTTTCGCACTGAGGCCACATCCCACTCCCCATCCAATCACAACTCCTATAGATGGTGCCCGAGGCGCTGCTGGGTCATAATGCTCATCACATGTTATTACGGAAGCAATCATAGAGGAAAAAGGCAGATAAAATTGTAATGCAATTTTAAAAATGAATTATTGGGGGGGACAATAACATTTTTTTCAGGATTTGGGGGGAAGGGGGGTCATCCCTAAGAGGACTCTAGGGGAGTTTAAAGAAAGATTTAAAAGCCATTTCTTACATCTTAGTTTGGTCAAATCCCTTGTTTTTAAATCAAATGGACGATCCCAAAAGAAAATCCCAAGTTAATGATCAAGGGCCTGTCTCACGAAGGAAGTTCAACATAGTCAGGGTATCTTTGCGTTAGCTGGCTACACAAAGTCTAACAAAGGCAATTATGGCTAACCTGTCTCACGACAGTGGTTATCAACTTGCTCTGTCAGCCCTGGTTTTTCCAATCGAACAATGAGCCCGTGCACACAAAAGGGCGGCGTATGTAACACAGTCAATCGGATGCAACATGAACAGATCCAGAGCATTGTTTCACAAAGCAGGATTGGGGGGTTAGCAAGCTAACTTTGGGCTTAACCCTGGGTTTCCGGTTTCACGACTATGGCTCACCCAGGGCTGCGGGTGATGGTAATGTGAGTGCAATCTATTGCACCAATCACTTTGGGATTTGTTCGCCATTAAAGCTTAACTTACCTTCTGTCATGAAGGATGGGTAGTACTACTAGTGTGCCAGTGGAGAGTGCGTTCATAAAATGAATGAAAATGGAAACTGAGAAAGTGGAAACTGAAGTCAAGCAACTTCCAGGACGGATCTCTATTTAGAAGATATCTGTTTGTTTTCAAGTCCACCCTTTGCATTACCCATGGCGGCAACACCGGCCAGTAAACAGAGGCCCCCACCTCCTCCCTCTCCAATCAAAAATCCCTCACCCACCTCTTAACTGGACTCATAAACCCACCCCGGCCAGTCCGTACCCCCGCAAATTCCCAACTTTCATCAAACACACTTTTCAGTATGGTCCAGGAAATGACCACAGAGTTTTGCCAAGTACATTATCGCCAACTTCCCAGTCGCAATGGCACTTCCCCCATTTCCACAAGGAGCACAGATACAGCAGTCTCCCGGAACACCCCACAACAAAGCCGCAAATTTTGGGCTGGACAATGGCCAACTGTCTCAGCTGGGCCGCCAACCCATAACCTAAGCCTCCATAGGCCAACACAGACCACAGCAACCCCGGATAAACTAGAAGGAGAGTGTCCCTATCCTCATCAAACCAGACCCCAATACATTTTAATTTGCTCACCGACCTTAGCGGAGACCCTGACAGATTGAGCCCTACCACCGTCCACTAACATTTCCTCCTGAACACCATCAATTGTGTCTTCACCGCAGAAATTCTAAAACCCCATTCCTGCCCCCATGCCTCTACCCGACCAACTGCCTCCTGAACTTTATTCAGACACCCTAAATTCCTCCCCCTATTCCACAGAGACCCATCATCTGCATACAAACGGCTAACCAAATCCAGGCCTGACATTCCTAAAAATACCAGAACATTAAACAGAACAGGACTAACCACACCACACAACTGACCTCTTCCTTGCCTGACTCACTCCATATATGACATCAACCGCCAGTTTTTTTTACTACAATTGAGTCTTCTGGAATTACCAGCCGCTGGACTGGAGGTTGCTGACCAGCCGGAACCGGCAAAGTAAGGAGTGAAATTGCCTGCAAAAATATGTATGTATAAAGAAAAAAAAGATTTGTAAATGTAATTGCAGTTTGTAAATGTAAATTACACTTTGTAAATGCAAAAGAACGCATTGGATATCTGTACGCATGTGCATCTCATTTCATCAGTTTGCATCTGGGTTTGAATGGAATCTTGAGTGTTTTTAGCCACTTGTAATCATATTTTTGATCTGTCTGTATGAATCAGCCTGGCATAGCAGTTCGTGGAGACATTGAGCAGTAGTGACACTATTGGCTAATAGAGCTCCCAATGTAAAACAGGAACAGTAGGATTATGGTTTGGCTGAAATGCTAAGCCATGCAAGTTGTCTTCTCTCCATTTACCCTGTAATCAAGTGAAACAAATGTCGACTGTGATTGTGACTCAAATTGATGAGTGATGAGCGACCGTCGCTTCACATTTCCAGTTGGTGTTCCATCATTCGAAATAATGGAAGCATTTATTTTTAAACATTTTATTACCGTTAAGGGCGGCATTTAGGCTACATTCCATAGCGACTGTTGGGACCTGCAGTTGTACTTCAATTTGGTACTTTGTATGTTGATCGCCCGATTCCGTTGTTCACCCAAACTTCATAGTTCAGTAGGCTAATAGTTGGAATAGTATAGTAGTGTAACAATAGTTATGGAGCAATCGATTTGGCAAGCGGGTGCTTTTTTCACATGGCTTGAGCATATCAAAAATGGATAATGTTAGCTTCAGAATGTATTTCTATGGTCTCCATTAGCATTCTCGAAGTTTCACTGAAATAACCTCAAAGTAACTCCCAAGCTACACAACTGTGGTTGTTTGGTTTCGACTGGACTTGTTTTGGGCAATTCGTATCTGTTGCCACAAGGGTGTATTATAGCACACTGCCACTTTAACCTTTGCCCACATGTTAATCATTCAACAGAAAAATAAGCCATGAAAATGCTGCACTTCAAAAACATTATTCAGCAGGCTTTTAAAGGAAAACAGTTCATATCTTACGTCTCTTTATAAACATAGCCTATTGTTTATCACTTATAGGGGGGTTTATATAAGCCTTCCATCACTCCCATAGGCCTATGATCGTGGTGTTTTATCAAGGTATTTGAAAAACACTTCAAAATACGTTTCAGTACGTTCAATGTCAGTAGCATTATAAATAAATGTTTGAAAATATTTAAATTGCTTCGAATATGAGTATTTTAAACAGGCCTACTTCAAATACAAAGCACTTGTTTGGGGCACTGTATTTGGAAATACGTCAAAAACATCTTCACGTTAAAATATTTAAATACTCGTAAATAATAGTATTTGACCCAGGTCGGTTTCAGACAAGAGAACACAGACGCAGTCAACTTTGCAGGGATATATTAAAAAATATATATATTAGCAAGCAAGAAACCAAAGAGACAAAAACATTTCAAAACAAATGTCATTGCAATATGATTTGAAAATATGAAATCAAAACCGCTCCCGTGTCGTGTTGTGTCGTGTAGTGTAGTGAACTCAACGGCATTGGCCCATATAAAGGACCTGGGCGCCAACTGAGCCGATATTACAGTATTAAAAGGCTGGTTTTGTGAACAAAGTCCTCTGTGACAAGTTACCTATTACTAACCTGTTTGCTCACCCGTCTCTTGACTATCATACATTTATTGGACACCCGATTGTAGTTTGTTTCTATTTCGGCATCTCAGCTTGCGCTTTTGGGTAAGTTTGAGTGGGTACATCACAGGAATGCTAATGAAAAGTTTTGAATAGTTGTCCGTAGTTTCTCAGTCAAATGAAAAGGAGCTCCCTCTGTTTCGGAAAACGTGCCCTAAAAGAGTTCGCGGTCTTTGCAAGCTGCTGATTTTAGGTGAGTTTGCGCTGATCTACAATGCTCTAGAGATTTTGTTTTGCAGAGCCGCTTAAGAATATTATACAAAACGTTATTTTGCATAACAAAAAGGATGTTCGGCATCATGTTTTACCAAACGTAAAGACCGTAGGTTAAAGGGTATGCTGTAAGAATTCAGAATTTGATCATATAAACGTACTTTTTAAAAATCAGATAGCATTGCTTATGAAAATTAATGTTTGAATTTCATTCTGCGTCTGCATTACGTAATCTCATACAGTTTCCCTACGCAATCTAGCCCCTAGCAAATATCTTTCCAAAGTCTTTGTTGCCTTCATAAACTGATTCAGGGTTCTAACGTAATTTTACTTAACTTTAATTTAATAAAATAACGGGTTCACCTAAATGCATTCCAGTCTTCGGTGTGCGATTGTAGGCCTATTGTAATTGTCTTGCACTCATAAAAGCAGCCTGCTGTTTTAGTCGTCTTCAGCTAAGATTCCGCGAATGCGAATTTTAACCATTGGTGTTGCTAAGGAATTTTTGACAGGCTGATTTTACAATCATCCCATATCACTGTTCATGCCCACAAGCTATAAAGTCACGACATAAAAGGGGCAAACAAGTGTAACGCTAATATATTGGATAATCATTGACTGCATAGCCTATGGTTATTTGCACGACAAGAGCGGCATAACAGCCTCATCGTTTGCATACTGTTTTTACAGCTGTGCATTTTACTGAAGAAACTCAGTTGACGAACCGTCCTGCAGAACTGCGGTCAAGCTATGACCAGTTCGGAAAACTGCCTTCATCGCAGCTACATTGTGCGCTAATACATATCCTATACATCATAGATCACGTCACGGTAATCAAGTGCTGCGTATGCGTTCATTTAAACGCTCATAGGCTAAAACGACAGGCTATTACACGGTGTCTCATATTTTCTAACTCAGATATTTATCTTTCTTTCCAATGATTAATGAAAACAGAATGCAGCATCTGATACCTTGTGACATGGACGCGTCATACAGTAAAATAGGAAGAAAGAAGTTCTGGATTACATTAAACATATCCTCAGATTTTGGAAAACGATTTATTTTTGTATTGGGGCAAGGAAGGCTATGTACATGAAAACAAGTATACAATGATTTGCTACGAATAGGGGAAAACTGCTCACAATGTCCAGGTTGAGACCCTCTAAATCAGCCAAATCAAACATTTTGTGCAAAACACCAACTGAATCATTACGTTCCAGGTGTATGTAATCAGAAGATTGGATCATTTTATTTAGATTTTTTAAAATAAATGAGCATCAAATCTTTGCAATTATTTACTATGTATTGGGGAAACCTCTCACAATGTCAGGTTTGAGACCCTATTCCTGTACATGGCAATGACCTTACTTGCCCCAGTACAAGGAAACGATCCATTTCAAATCTGTTGAGTTTTCCCATATCTGAGGATATGTTTTATGTCACAAGGTATCAAAAGCTGCATTTTATCATTACTAATATTGGGGGAATAAAATATTTGAGGTGTTGAATTTTTAGTTTTTACAGAAATTTGAATGACTAGCTTAGAATTGTTTAGAAGAATTGGAATAACAGGTTTAAGAAAACATGCAAATGCATAATATGAATAGATAATGGATCCTAAATGCCCTGCAATAAGTCCTAAAAACTCATCAAACGATCCTGACATTGAACACAAACTATCTTGAAGAATTTTATTATTTTACATGGCCACAATGTGTATTGAAAAATTGTATGTTCACTAGTTAGCCAACTACCAATAACTATCAACCAACTAGCCAACTGCCTAACATTTATTTATTGCGTACACAGGTAAAACCAGCAATGTATTGTAGCCATGTTTTCAATAAACTAGCGTTTTTATGATATTATCCATCTTGCTAGTTAGCTAATAAATGTAGCAAGCATGCATGATAGCAATTCTGCAAACAATTCACTTTAATATGCTAGCAAGGAAGCAAACTATATTGCTATGTTCACATTTTACATCTTTCTGGATAGCAAGCTTGTTAGCTTGGTATTTTACAATCAATTTTACAAACAATCTGTCTAGCAGCAATAGAAGCAGCTGCATATTGTAAGACAGCATTAGTCACTTGATCAGTTTTGACCAATGGTATGCTGAGTCAGGGGTATAGATTTAGACAAACTCATTGTGAATAGAGCTCTATTGGGATTTCCATTATGATAAGGGAATACAATTGTGTATTTTCCCCCAAAAATCGATGTTTCAGGCACTATTTTATGTAATTAATGCTACAAGGTTTTATTTGGCCTTTCCATGGACCCTCTCCAGTTCTTATATACGCTTTATGGCCCTAACCTCACTTATCAGGCTTCTGATCTCTCTCCAATGGGGTATAATGCCACCCAACTTTGGGGATGTGCTTTGCCAATGGTCAGTTACTATTGCTGACATCACAGTCTTGTGTAGACGGGACTCCAATTGGAGATAGCGTTTCAAAGCCAGAATATTCTCTGGTGATGCCTTGGTAAATTAAGTACATGCTAATCACACTTGTCAGACTCATAACTATCCAGCTATCATACAACATGTTTTGTCCATAATGCCGGTAGGATTGTACACCGTCAGAACAGGAATCTGATGGCACCAATCAGATTGCAGGAAGCCTAGGCCAGAGAGATTAGTGCTATATCAGAGTTTGAGCATCTGGAGGTGAGACTATGACAGGAGTCACTCTCACCTCCCTGAGCAAAATACCCATCATCAACATAGGGGAAGCAAGTGATTGGCTACCAATCATATACTTCCCCTGACTTAAGTAGATGATTTCCTGCCATTTACTTTTCTGAGCACTACAACCTGTATTATAACAAGGCACCATTTATGGTGATGGAGAAGTGAATGAAAACACTTATTGGTGGATGATCTTCGCAACTAGTATAAAGACAATCTGTCAATTTTAATTTGCATTTACTCTGTTTTTGTTGCACATTTGAATAACCCTGTTACATGTTGACCTGGAACATTTCTTCAAATTAAAAGCCAGCGGCAGAGACCTGTCAAGTATTCAAATTTAGAATGCAAAGAAAGCAGGTTTTTTGAATGTTTCGTAAAAGGCTGCAATGACCTTACCTGCCCCAGTACAAGGGAAAGATCCATTTCAAATCTGTTGAGTTTTCCCATATCTGAGGATATGTTTTATGTCACAAGGTATCAAAAGCTGCATTTTATAATTACTAATATTGGGGTTCTTTTTTTCAGTTAGTTTTTACTGAAATTTGAACGACTAGCTTAGAATTGTTTAGAAGAATTGGAATAACAGGTTTAAGAAAACATGCAAATGCATAATATGAATAGATAATGGGTCCTAAATGTCCTGCAATAAGTCCTAAAAACTCATCAAACAATCCTGACATTGAACACAAACTATCTTGAAGAGTTTTATTATTTTACATGGCCACAATGTGTATTGAAAAATTGTACGTTCACTAGTTAGCCAACTACCAATAACTATCAACCAACTAGCCAACTGCCTAACATTTATTTATTGCATATACGGGTAAAACCAGCAATGTATTGTAGCCATGTTTTCAATAAACTAGCATTTTTATGATATTATCCATCTTGCTAGTTAGCTAATAAATGTAGCAAGCATGCATGATAGCAATTCTGCAAACAATTCACTTTAATATGCTAGCAAGGAAGCAAACTATATTGCTGTGTTCACATTTTACATCTTTCTGGCTAGCAAGCAAATAAATGTAGGAAGTAAGCTTGTTAGCTTGGTATTTTACAACAGCGGCAGAGACCTGTCAAGTATTCAAATTTAGAATGCAAAGAAAGCAGGTTTTTTTAATGTTTTGTAAAAGGCTGCTACATGTCTCAAGAAACACATTTCACAATGAAGGGCAAGCTTTGTCAAAGGAGTTTGGCATATCTTAAATGGCAATAGCAACAAAAAAATAACATTGCAAAGATCAAACTTTTTTTTTCTGGAGTAAAAAAAAATCACTCTTGACAGGATTACCTTCTTCACCAAACAACAATGCAGAGAATCCCCTGTGAGTACATCCATTTAATTTCAAAACTAAGTCTGGACAGTTTCAGTTGGAAATTAATAAATAATTTATTTGCTATTATGTTTGGTGACCTTATAGTGTGACATAGTAGCCGTGCATATCTTAGGTTGTTGCAACTGGCAAGCTATTCCATACATAAAAAAGACTTCCTCATATGAGTGTGAAATTTACCTTAATTACAGAGTATATGTGGATTGGGTTTGGACGTACAGTACATGTGGACTGGATGGATTTAGAGTACATGTTAAGTGTGAATGGACAAACAGTATATGTGGTCTGACTGGACATAGAGGACATGTGGGCTGTGATTGGATGTAGGGTACAAGTGGGCTGTGATTGGACATAGAGGACATGTGGGTTGTTATTGGACATAGAGTACATGTGGGCTGTGATTGGACGTAGTTTCGTAGGTAGTGGAAACAACTGTTGCTCTTTTAAATAGGTAATTCACTTAATTAATTTAAGCTCTGAGTAGATATTTGTAATTGTAATTAGACATTAAATAATTGAAAAGTAGTGGAAAAAACTGTTGCTAGTGGTATTCTTATTTTAGTAAGATGTAAGATGTTTTAAATAAAATAAATACTCACTCTTTATTTGACTGGATATAGAGTACCTGTGGAATGTGATTGGACGTAGGGTACTTGTGGGCTGTGATTGGACATAGAGCACATGGGGGCTGTGTTTGGACGTAGAGGACATGTGGTCTGATTGGATGTAGAGGACATGTGGGCTGTGATTGGACGTAGAGATGTGAGCTCTTGGTCAGATAAACCAACCGAATAAAATGTGCAAGTACATAGATGCTCAACAAGAGCAGATGGCTAGCCTCATATTTTAAATTAGAGTGCTATATTGCTAAAGTAAACCTCATTTCAAATAATACCATTGAACTAAATACACCGGCACCGCTTTGACTTCCCTACTCTATCCAGTCGATTTTGTTGTATTCAGAGGGTGGACAGTGATTGACCTTCTGAACTTTTTTATTGACCCCTGATTGTGAGTATGAGAGAATTTGTCTCAGAGCAGAATCAGTAAGATCACGCCAGTGTGCCCTGGTGCATCTTGTACGATCTTCCAAGATCTGATCTAAAGAGTGGGCCGTCAGGAGGGGGCAGCAAAGCACTATTCCTCGATGCACTGATGTGCACCTTAAGTCAAGTATTGAATCCTGATCAGTGCCAGTGCTGACTGTGGCTTGCAGCCCCACAGGGTAGCGCATAATTGGCCATGGCGTTGCCTAGGGAGAAAAGGTACCATTTGGCAAAAACCCTCCGGTTGATTGGGTGCAGACACCGACTATGGCTCCTGCACATGAAGTGTATTCCTTAAACGTAACGACTTCCTAGCTCAGCTGGTTGAGCGCAGAGTGAAAAGAAGTGGTGGCTGGCCGAATGCTCTTCAGAGGACACACATGCTAGTCTGCACTCTCCTGAATTAGCAGAGGAAATTGCAACAAATGAGAAGAAAAAGTAAAAATAGGTGCTAATTTTTTTAGAAAAAATATTCCATGCCACCCTGCTTACAGTGAGTGGAGTGTACCACTTTAGTGTGTATGAAGAGGTGTGCTTTGTGTTCACTGTTTCGTGGTGGGTGATGAACTGTACTGAATGCTGTCTCCCTCTTCTCATTCCAGCTCAATGACTACCCATGCTCCAGAATCGATGGTCATGTCAGGAGACCAGGCCCAGTGGCCCCCTCTTTAGAGCTCCAGCTGAACCCCCCCAAGTCCAGCTTTCACATATCAGCAGGTGTGTGCCTGACACGATCAGCCAAGTGCTTTTCTTGCGGTTCAATCTCAAATGGTGTAAAATCTGCACGCTCAAACTATACACCTAAACGGGGACATGGTGTTGGAAATTAGCCATCGGCTATAAACACTTAAAGTGATGCACCTGATGCTTGTTTTTTTACATTGTAACAATGCTTTTTTGTCCCTGACAAATAAACTAATAAACGACAAAAATAAATTAATAAATTACCTGTAACTTAAATTCATCTCATCTAGCCATGTAATCTCAGTATGAGAATTTAATATAGAATAATTTTGGCTGGGTATAAATTCAAATTACTTTATTGGTATGACAAGACAATCTTACATTGCCAAAGCACAGATACATATAGCCTACAAACATGAAACACAATCATAAAATAGTGAACTCTATAACTATAACATCTATAACCATATCTATAACACCTATATGTATGTTTATCTTTGTTGTCTCTCTGTTTATGGCAAGCAGTTTATTGGTCACTTAAACTTTGGAATTATTGGAAGATTTTGATTAATTTTGTTTAGAATTTTGTTCTTATATGCTGGTATTTCTGACAGTTTGTGAAGAAGTGCCGCCCTGTCTGCAACACTCTGACTGCATTGAGAGCACAGCCTGTCCTCTCTGGGCAGCCAGGTCTGCCTGCGTCAGCCCTTCTCTATGGCCAGGCTGTGGCGAGTCTGTACATTGTCAGGGTTTTTCTCAGCTTAATATCAAACTTGATATCATGGTCAGAGAGTGTGCCATGGTGTACTGTCTGTTTAGGGACAAATCGTAATCAAGTTTTTGTTATTTCTTTCCAATAGGTTAAATATTTTTATTTTTGTTTGGTAATCATTTTATTGGGTCGAAATTGTTGACTTATAATGTCACTGTACTGGAACTGATTATTTTTCGTAGTGTTAATAGATGTTAGGTCATTGAGGTATATATAATTAATAATTTATTTTAAAGACACAACAAACCAGTGTATGTCTACTAGTTGCTCAGTGTTACGACTTGTAACTCGAGAAACAAGATCATGCCATATAGCCTACATGTCTGGGGTGGGGGTAATGACAAATATAATGCCGATATTCTTTTTTATTTATGCATCTAAATGCTAAACTATTTAATTATGAAAATACTTAGAATTACACAAAATTGTTTAACTTAAATTAAGAAATGTACTTAATAGGGGTGTAACGGTACACGTATTCGTACTGAACCGTTCAGTACAAGACTTTCGGTTTGGTAGGCGCTGTGAACCCCCCCCCCCCCGAAGATATAATTTACGCAAAAGGCTGGATGCTGTTCGTTCAGCCCACGTATGGCACACCACTGAATCTGAGAGATTCGTTTAGCACAGCCCAGCCTAGCCTCATAGTCAGTATGGTGAATGCAAATGAGAAGCCAGAGCTTGAAGACCATCCCATATCATTTAAGTCTCCTGTTTGGGAACATCGGTTTCCCAGTGAAGTACAGGAGCAATGGACAACAACAGGTGGATCGGATGAAAGCAGCGTGCTGGCATTGTTCAAATGAGATTAGGTATGGGCGGAATTATGCTTCTGCATAATCAGCCAATCAGCGTTTGTTTGACACACACAACCACGGCTATGCGTGACGCGTTGTTGAAATTTGTTGTGCACATCGGCTCCTCCGCCTTATGTCATTGGCAGTATGTCAAACTTGATTTCTCATTTGAGACAGCATCACCCGAATGTGAATATCACTGGTACAAGGAAAAAACTGAGTGCAAATCCAGCTCCCCATGGCATTTAAGCAGCCTCTCACTGATAATTCAGACTGGGTCAAAGCAATAACAAATGCCGTAGTGGGTCTAGTGGTTTCAACGTCCGACACTGGCAACATCGACCGGGGTTCGATTCCCCATCGCGCCAGTGTCAGCTCTGGCTGGGAGTTCCACCGGGGTGGTAATTGGCTGTCTGCCCCAGGGAGGGGGGAGGGAAGTCGGCATATATTATATGCACAGATCGGGTGGAATCTCATCTTTTCAACAGTGGAGGCCAATTCACGTGAATGAGGATGTCACAGGAAAAAAAATGATCCCGATTCAAGGCAGGGTACTCTAGGAAAATAACTGTTCCTTACCTTCAGTGAAGTCTAGAAGTCCCAAAATATGACTCATCCTGATCTCTAACGATGTCTACCGATCAGAAGTAGTAAACCTGTTTTGCCAAGAGAGCATGCCAAATCGAGACCGCTCCAATGTTTACTTTGCGCTTCGTATCGCCAACAACAGCAAAGATGACATTCTCATGGATGTACGAGATATGCGAGTATGTTTCACAGAGGGAAGTTTTGTATCCTCATGATGGCAAATCTTTGCTACAAAATAAGATCACTACCGTCATTCTCCTATAAGTATTAGCCAAACAGCCCACCTGAATGTCCAACCAGCACCACCAGTAATATGATCATGTGGCATGATCCAGTAGCTTAATAGATACTATTCCCTCCATATATACTGAAATTGGTCTAGGATTCTAACCAATGGGATATCCTTTACAATGATATAAGGTTTTCCTTTGGTTTGCGTTTGCCATCATGAATGGGATCCGGGCGCATCGTTCAGATTTATAAGACACGCACAGTAGCGACAGTGAAGAAAGTGCACGCACTTCAGATTTTGGAAAACTCTTTATACTTTTCTCTTAGTTTATATGGATTTATTATTTGGTTTTACAAATCCAAAAACCCCTAAAGAAGACCAGTTTCACTGAACATGAGGCTTTGGATGAGATCCTACACGATATCAATAAAGCGCGACCTATGTGCGTAAGCGAGAGCAAAGTCAGCAGCATAGACTTGGCTGATGAAAGGATGGATGGCCAGTGTCCCGTTTACGACCGATGAGTACCTATCGGCCAGCTGGTAGGTGGAAGTGGCAGCTCTGCCACCAGAAGACACCTATCAAGTCCTGTGACGTGCCCTTGTGCCTTGTAGCAAATAGTGACTGCTTCAGTGACTGGCACAACCGAAATAACCTATAGCTTTTCCTGTGTAGCCAAAGTACATTAACAGGCAATAGTTATGATATAGTTAGACCCTTTGAGCCATCACATTAGTATCTGTTTTGTATGCAAAATAATGATTGTCACAAAGTCACTCATGCGTCAGACATGGAGGATCGATTATGCAGCATAATTGGAATGCAGGCAACATTACACCTCTTCATTGCACATTCATTTTAGGGTAGCGCATACATTCATGTCCCATGTATTATGATGTCCTTAGTAATAATTGTAGCAAACGGCTCCAGCTTTTCATCCGTTTATTCAGGTTCAAATAGATAGGGCTCAATATGTCCTCTTGCATATAATTAAACATCACTTCTCCTAACAGATGTTGTAGCTAGCTATCAGGCAAATTATTGGCTTCTAGCTAGCTAGCTCACTGTGTCAACAAACCAAGTTATTCTGTAAAACCACACCTCTACCTGCTTTACTTGTGGTCAGACTCACAACCCTGTGGGATGCAATTATGTGCCGAGTGATACTTTTCAGTGGTAAAATGGAAAGAAGGCCTGGCTGATAAACATTAGTTAGGGAAATGGATTGGCTTTGAAATTATTGCGCCATTACAAGCTAAAATGTCAGCTGTTGATTTGATGGGTGTAGAAAACACCTGCAAAACTCTTGTTCAAGTGCATTGAACCAGTGCAAAGCTTAAAGTTTGAACTACTTACGTGAATACAGATTACATACCATATAGCAGTTTCTTGAACGATTTGCCTCACAGTGAGGTAAAATACAGTAAATCAAGAAAGCAGTCTTGTGTGATGGGGGATTTCTCACTTGTCTGCCCTATCTGTTCATATGTGCGAATTAATGACACCACAAAACCAGCACATATTGCCCACGTTTGAGTTAAGCAAGTGGTCTGCGTCAACAAAAACGCTAACAAATTATCAGGCACAGTGCCAGATATTTTTTTGACAAACCCCCCTTTGCGCCACCCAATCCATGTTGACACAAACGACTACCAGACTGGGTGGAGACTAGAAATATTCTGTTGCGACAAAGAAACGAGAAATACTACTACTGCCCAGGTGCGTTTTTGTTACCGTTCTCCCAAAAATGGAGCCCATAGTGTTTTCCTACTAATGAGCCAAGTCATACCCATCCATATTGGCTCGGGTAGGGGTGCTTTTCCACTAGCTTTTGGGTACAAAGCGGTTTGTTTAACAACAGCCCGAAAACAAACCTGGTGCCGGAAGTTTTCTAAGTGCAAGTAGGACATAAATATGCTAAATGTATTTGTCATGTCAACGCATGTAAATTGAGCTGAACACACAAACTAACTAGCTAATGTTATTTGTTTATAACAAAGAGCATTAACAGTTGATGATAACGTTAAATGAGTTATAGCTAAAGCTAAAACATTCTATCAATTATTTTACAAACATCTTCCGCTACCTAACTCAACTTACCTCAACTTTTTCTACTACTTACTCCAGAAGACAAACGCTGGATAGCTATGCTATGTCCATGCTGTGCTATCAACACTGCACAATTTTTGTACGTTTAGTAAGTGGCAGTAATAAATTAGTGGGCAGATGTAATACTGAACTGTACCCACAAAGTTCATTATGTCTCGGATCGTTACATTAATGGAAAACAGATATTATGGTCCTTGTTGAGCTAGGATTGAATTTAGTGTGATATCTCCATCTCTTTCTGCTTTCCTCACACAGAAAACATGATGGTGATCGTGCTGTGCGTAGCCACCTTTCTGCTGCAGCTCTCTCTCATTCTAATGTTGCTGTACAAGTGCTGGAGCAATGACCTTAAGATAAGACAGCTGGACCAGGGTGACTTCGCCAAAGAGAAATTCATCAGCCGAGGTGAGCAAATAAAAATCACTCTGACACAGCAACTACAGAGCACTCCATAACTTTGTAATAACCCATTGCAAAGGAGTAGTTTTTAATAGCCCATTGTAAGAGAGTAGTTTAGTGAACAATGAGTCAGCCTTTGGAAAGAACGGTGAGAGTTCTGGAACAAAGTGTTATGGAGAGATGAGACAAAGATCAACCTGTACCAGACTGACGGAAAGAAAACAGCGTAGAGAAAAAAGGAACAGCTCATGATCCCAAAGAATACCACCTCATCTGTCAAACATGGTGGAGGTGGTGTTATGGCTTGGGCATGTATGGCTGCCACTGGAACTGGCTCACTTGTGTTCATTGATGATGTCACTGCTGACGGCAGCAGCAGGATGAATGTGGAAGTATACAGAAATATCTTGTCTGCTCAGATCCAAGCGAATTCATCAAAACTCATTATACGGTGCTTTACCATGGAGCAGGACAATGATCCCAAACATACAGCCAAAGCAACCAAGGGCAAGGCCAAAAGTGGAATGTTCTTGACTGGCCAAGTCAATCACCCGACCTCAATCCAATTGAGCATGCGTTTCACTTGCTGAAAACCAGATTGAAGGCAAACAGCCCCTGAAACAAGCAAGAACTGAAGATGGCTGCAGTACAGGCCTGGCAGAGCATCACTAGGGAAGATAACAAGCACCTGGTGATGTATATGGGTCGCAGACTTCAGGCAGTCATCAATTGCAAAGAATGTGCAACCAAATATTAAATATGACGATTTTATTTAAGTTTATGTTAATTTGTCCAATTACTTTTGGTCCCATAAAATGGGGGGACTGTGTATAAAAAGGGCTGCAATTCCTACACGGTTCACCTGATATGGATGTAAATACCCTCAAATTAAAGGCGACAGTCTGTACTTTAACCTCGTAGTCATTGAAATCCAATGTGCTGGAGTACAGAGCCACAACAACAAAACATGTGTCACTGTCCAAATACTGACGGACTGCACTGTATGTACTGTATGTATGTATGTATGTATGTATGTATGCACACACACTGTTTTTTGTTATGTTAAATCTTGATTGCGTATCACGTGGCAATATTCTGAGCATATACAGTACCAGTCAAAAGTTTGAGTACATCCGCTGGAAACTAGGTTTATCTCATAATTGACAATGTTTCACACCGTATAAGTTTCTGTACATACTTGAAAATGGCAAAAAACACATAAAAATAAACAAAAGGAACATCAAAGCAATGTTCAAGAAAATTGACAATTGTCTCTAAATCTTGGATTCCTCAAATTAGCCACCCTTTGCCTTGATAACAACCTCACAAACACAGGCCATTCGGTTAATAACGTTTCAGCAGGAAATCACCCGACATGTCTTCCCAGCTCTCCTGCAGCAATTCCCAGAGACACTTGTGGGTTGCTTTGCTTTGACTCTTCTGTCCAGTTCATCCCATACAAGTTCTATGGGATTGAGGTCTGGACACTGGGCAGGCCAGGTCATTAGTTTGAGTTATCCTTCACGTTCCTCCTTCGCCAGATAGTTCTTGCACAACTTGAAGGTGTGTTTCGGGTCGTTATCTTGCTGAAGAATGAAGTAATGCCCGATTAGCTGTAACCCAGATGGAAGGTGTACTCAAAGTTTTGACTGGTACTGTGTAAGGCCAGTGCAACAGAACTGCGTGTGCTGATTGCACAGAGCAAGCGCACAGGAGAAGAGGGACCTCTTGGCTGCAGAGCATCACAAGTACATTAATGAAACGTAGTTGAAGTGGTGGTTATGTATAATGTTGCTTACATAGCCTGGTAAACAAGTTTTAGTAGCAGCGTAAATTAAAATACACAAACCACTAACCACAAACTAACTAAACTAACATGTGCTGCATCCTCTTCCTCCTCTGTTTGACAGAGCCTCTCATAACGTGCCTCTTGCTCTTCATCAGACATGATGAAATTACCTGTTTTTTTATGTTTCTCCCAATTTGGAATACCCTATCGTATACTTAAGCCAAGCTCACTGCAACCTCTGCTTATTAAAAGTCCCTGTGGCTCACCAGTCACAAAGAAAACCCAGTACAATATGTATTATACATTATTATGCATGTACATAATATTATGTAGCATAATTGACACTGTATATAGTATACTCATTCTATATTTTCAATGTTATGCAGGGGACCAACAGTGCCTGACTGATGTAGCGATGGGTGACTGTGGCGCTAAGCCATGTGGAACACACACTCTGCCCGGGCCTACAAGCCCTGGGGCCTGCTGCCGTTCGGATGAAGAGGATGAATACGACCCTTATTCTCTGCACTCACCTTTTAATACCAGGGACCTGATGCCCTTCTAACTAGCAGGCTGGATACAACCCTGAAACTGTCTGGCATTTAATGCAGTCTCAACAGGTTGGATACAACACTGACACGCTGTACTCAGCATCTGATGCTTGGGATCTGATGCACTGATATTCTATACTCAGCTTTTACTGTCTAAGAAGGGACAAAGTGATACAACCTTAATATGCCTCAGTTTGGTGCACTTGCTCATAATCATAAAGTGGGATTCATAAGCAATAACACCATTTAACTAGAGTGTATATTTAACAGGTGTAAGTAAAGTCAGCTAGCTGCACACTATGCAATAAGTGGAGTATGCAGTTATCCAATAATTGCTGAACAGGGAGTCAATTTTACATATTAAAGCTTTTAGTATTTAATAAGATAAAATTCAAACTCACCCCAAACAGCCATAAACACAGCAAAGAACACAGTGGCTCCATTGTCGAAAAGATGTGTGACCTAGAACAAAAACATATGTACAAAAATGTATGTACAAAACTGTACATTGCTTACCATTTTACTTTGCAAGTATTAAGGGCAACTATGCAAGGTTATGTTTCAGATTCAAATTATTACTGATGTGCATGTTCTTCCCCACTGTGGGCCCTCTGCATTTTCTTCTCAATTACAATGAAACCTCCTTTGTTAATGGCATGTCAAGTAACTGTAAAGGGATTGGTCCATGCAGGACCAGGCCTTAATCCAACACACCTTGTGATAAAGCCTATGACACTTAGGGCTCTAGTTTGGGGAGGGCGGTCGCGAAAACGCACCTGGACGGTATTGTAATTGCTAGTTTTGGCTGTAGCAAATGGAATATTTCTTGCCTCTGCCCAGTTTGGTAGTTTCGTGGTCGGCGATAAAGGCGTTTCTGCGTCAACATGAGTTGAGCAGCGCAATGGGGGGTGTCAATAAAAACATTAGGCGATGTTAAAGTTTTGTGCGTGATCATTTGTTCGCGTTTTCAACCACCCAGATCACCTCTTAACTCAAACGCAGGGTTGTTAAGTGCTAGTTTGGTGAAACTATTAATGGGCAGATAGGGCGTATATATAGATAAATACGCCATCACACACTGAGGTAAATCGTTCAAGAAATTATTATTCATTCATTCATTCATTATCTAACCCGCTTATTCCTGGTCAGGGTCACGGGGGGGCTGGAGCCTCTCCCAGCATGCTTTGGACGAGAGGCAGGAATACATCTTGAATAGGTTGGCAATCCATCGCAGAAAAAAAATATTATTTTAAATACAATCTGTATTCAACTAAGCAGTTCAAAGTATTTGAGCTTTGCACTTGTAAGGAGTGGTTCAATGCACGTGAATGAGAGAGACGGTCTCTACACCCGTGCAATTGTGTAAGATGCGTGTTTTTCAAATAAATATATGTATGTATATATTTTTATGTGGTACAATTTTTATATCCCTAGTTGCTGGACATAGGACAACAAGTTAAAATGCGGGACATCTGGTCACAATATGTGGAGCATCACAAGTGCATCAATGAAACATAGTTGATATTGTTAATAAACACATTTTAATATACGTGGCTTTGATGAAAATACAGAAACTAAACTAACGTGTGCCATGCTTATTTTCATCTTCCTCCTGGACATCTATATCAGTTTCCCGCATGATATTGTCCAGTTACATACTCCATTGTATTGTAGTGAAAACAAGTCTCATAACGTGTTCTTCACAAGCCATGGCACTTGCTCTTCATTAGACATGGCAAAATTGCAACAAAAGTTAGCTATGGCAAAGGTATTAAAGGGGAAAAAAATCTGATGACCTGATTGGCTATAATGAACCAAATCCTCACCATACCAACAGGCAATTTATTATTCTTAAACCAACTAGGTGCGCTGTGAAACTACCAGAATAGACAAGGACATGCCTTAATGTGCCTTCGTCTTTGATTAGCACTTTGACAATGAAACTAGAGCCCTAAGTCTTTCATTTCTGAGCAATGAGATTAAGCGAGCATTACTGTAACTTTTCATTCTTACACAATATTCTCTGTTACATACAGTCACTACGGTGCTCATGACCACTTGTACAGGAAGTACAAAGTACCACCAAAAACCTGTGTTACTCAAAGTTAAGGCTTTAGTGCTATAACGGTTAAATGGAATGACCACTATGCTACGAGGCACATTTGTGGCACTGAATTAGGTGGAAAGGGGAGTCCGTGTTGATATTCATGGGAAATACAAGGCGTTGGAATGGGACACAGGCTCTGGGAAGGATCCAGTACCTTGGCATAAACGCAGCTGTCTGAAAGCCTCATGTAGGGACAGTACTGGTCACACAGGGGGCACATTATAATGTCAGTGGCTTGGCACACCTCTTTACTGGAAGAACACAGACAGCATTTAGCCTTAGTTATTACAAACACATGAACACAGGCAAACAAGACGCAGGAAATTAAAAATAACTCAAATAACATTTCGGCAACAGCTCAGGGGGGGGATCTAAGCCATGCATGATCAATTTGCGATTAGGGGAGGGCTACGAAAGTCTAGTTTGGTCACCCTTTGTATATTTTTATTTTGGGTCGCAAGACACCTTTTCAAGCTTATCATTTGAATAATGAGTAACATTTCTATGTTGGGGTTTGGGGAAGACAGTTTCGTTTATACAAAAATGTTGGTGTGGGGAAACTAGCTCAGGCAATATTGTTACCATGTGACAAAGCCAATTGTGACATGCGGACCTCCGCTTTTCTCTGGTGACCCTGACCCATAATTTCCAGCATAGTGCTCATAGACAGAAGCCACAATTGTCGTGTATGATATAGTAGGGCATACTGTGTGCTGACCCGTACAACACACACACATTATTGTAAAGGTTCATTTCGCACCCACCCCCCGGCACTTGCCCTCAAGGTGCCCTGTGCCTGTTCTTCTGTTTATCTTATAACCTTAACTGGCTAGAGCCCAAACCCCAAAAGGTTTTTTCTTTTTCCTGGACAGGACCATAAAATGCATAGAGCTACACTGACAACCTATACAAGCTGATGTGCCTGTGGAGAAAAAAATATTCAGGGGGTTTATGGTGTTTAGGTTCAAACTTCAAATTATACTGCTGCTACACCTTTGACTGAATTGCATGAGTGAATATCAAATGTACAAAAAATGAAAGATATGCACTTGAATTCACCCTAGATAAAAATGGTAATATCATTAATTAATAAATGAATCCCACTGAACATGGAGGATATGGTGCAGGTCTCCTCAGGGTCTATAACTCTAGGGACTCTATAACTCTTACAACTCTTGCATGTGCTTCTTTCCCTTAATTGGCTAATAATTCATCAAGATCCTTTTCTAAATGGTCTGCGAGGGTACCTGACTTGGCAGTGTTCCAGAGTGAAGACTCCATAGAGGAAGACCAGCAGGCCGACCAGAGCTGCGGGAAACAGCATCCCAGTGTACCAGCCCAGCCAAGCGAAATACAGCCCGATCTTCTCCCCAAAGTACCTCCTGCCAGTAAACACAAAACAGCGCTCATGCTGTAGGGCAGCACAATTAACCTTTTAAAGAGCTGGGGATGAGGATGTTATTGAACAGGAGCAGGGGAAGAGGATTTTAAATCCGATCGCCCTGTAGCAGCTGTATATATTGAAAATCACTTTTTGGAGTACCCTACTTGATAATATTACTTTGCCCATATGCATAATATCAACATATTAACCATAGTTTGGCTGATATCTTTTTCAGCAATCTCTTAAGTTTAGCGAATTGCAGAAATCATCAGTCTTGATGAACAACCTACATAGCACAACTGTTGGCTAGTTACAAGACATAGACTGGTTTATAGACTGGACACAAGGACTGGTTTATAGTAAGATATAGTAACATTAACATTACATTACAGGCATTTAGCAGACGCTCTTATCCAACTTACAGTTTTACATTTCTTTACAATCCATTTATACAGCTGGATATTTACTGAAGCAATTCAGGTTAAGTACCTTGCTCAAGGGTACAACGGCAGTGTCCCACCTGGGGATTGAACCTGCAACCTTAACGTTACAAGCCCAGTTCCCTAACCATTATACCACACTGCCTGCCTAGGCATTAACAGCAGGAAAGCTATTTAAAATCTGATACCGTTAAACTTAGTCCACAAGTTTGGCCGCAGGAAGGTAAAGCTAGCTAGCTATGTTCTGCCCAGGTTGCCTCGCCTGGTGCAAGGAAGAGAAAAATGTTGCCTTCGACCAAGGTGGGTGTGGACCTACATGCCCTGTGTCACCATGCTTCTGCTAAACTGGGCGTCGCTCAGCCTGCGATGGGGCCTGTTAGGTCTAGGCTGGAAGGCAAGTTTCTTACCCCCTACTCTCACAACGGTGCGGCAGTCCCTCCCTGCCTTCAATGACTGTATGAGAGAGCTAAAGAGTACCTGGGAAAAGCCCTATTCTGGCCAAGTGCTGCTTCAGGGTTTCTCTCTAGCTGTGCACTCCCTTGGTGGAACCGTTGCTAGCTAGCTACCTAGTCCCTTCTTCCAACCGAGGTCTTGGGCTCAAGACCCTTTACTCCCCTCGAAGCAAACTCATTTTTCTAAATATATGGTTCCTTTGCACTGGCGGGCTGGTCTGTGAATGTGGCCACCCTCCTTGTAGCCTACCTAGCAGAGATAGAGAGGACATGACAACTGCTTTGGACAAGGGTCAGCCCATTGGAGAGCTGTGGACTGAAATTCGCACCGTTACAGATTTTGTCGTCCGTACCTCCCGCTGCACAGCGCAGACACCCCTCCCTTTTGATACAAGGCTGCGTCATGCAAAGTGGTTACCACAGACACATCCTTGAAGGGGTGGGGGGCGGTACATGATGGGCATTCGGTAAACAGTGTGTGGACAGCCTCCCAGGGTCTGTCACACATCCATTACCTAGAGCTTTTCACAATGTTACTTTTTTTTTTTACAATTTAAGCTTAGGACCAATTTAGTCACTTAACTAGCTAAACACTAGTTTATAGGTCAGTGCTTTTGCTCACCTCAGATGAAATAATTGATGAGTTTGCCAATTATGCTTAAAAGGACTTGCATGTATGCAGCTTTCAGAGTGGTTTGTGTGCAACAGAACATTAGGGTAAATTCAAATAAAAATAATTTATGATACGTATATTGATATGGCAGCTCACTTATCAATAACAGGAAGTTATTCAACAAAGGGCATCACATTAGGACATCTCTGTGTATACAAACCGGCAGAGCCATGTATTGTCATTGTATCATTGCAGCTCTGTTCCTATCCATCTCATGTAGGGTATATACAGGTTCATACCCCATGTGACATTTGCATCAATAACAGTGATGTACATAACAAAACAAATGTTTTACCGATTTTACTGAAGTATCTATATCTGAAAGTGTCTATTTAATGATGTGTCACTGTACCAAAAATATGAGATTATCAAATATTTTCTGTATGAAAACAGAAGAGTTGGGAACATGCATTTGTATACATTTTTTTGAGTTTATAAAGATAAAGAAAAACAAATAGAGATGACAGAAAGCAAGCCTGTACTTAGAGATCATACCTAAGGAGGCAACAACACTCCCCATGCCCCACAGCCTAGAGATTATACCTTACAAGGTCAAGGGGCTGGTATTTGTACCACACACCCCACCAGGCCCAGCACTCATACAGCAAGTGGCGGTGGTTCTCAGCCCCATGGGTCCGGACTGAGTTCTTACTCCTGTAGCTGCCCTGTAGAGAGAAAGGTGTGTCACATGCTGGCTTACACAAGGATGATGGGAAATGAAGTATAAAATCATCACTCCATGACCACATTAAAACTGCAGTGGTATATATCCTGGTTCTACTCATTTTTAGGTTCTGGTCATTATTAACATCCTTGTTTCCATCATACCACAGAAAGAGATTTCATGAAAATTCAGAGGAGCCAAAGTCACATGGGTGAAACTCTATTCATAGACTAATCCTTAGTGTTCAGCAGTGTTCTGTGCCATATTTTGAGATAAACACTTTTATTGTGAATACATTTCTTGTGAATAAATGGTGTTGAATCACTCCAATAGAGTTCCAGACAATTGTAGAATCTATGCCAAGGTGCATTGAAGCTGTTCTGGTGACTCATGGTGGCCCAACACCCTATTAAGACACTTTATGTTGGTGTTTCCAATATTTGGGCAGTTACATGCATGTCTATGTTCATTGGTTTAAATGTACGTTTTTTCTTATTATTAATTTACATTTTATACTATGCTTCTTCAATATTTATAGAAGCATATTAAAGTGAACTGATGTAGTCTCACCCAACTGAATTTAATTTAAATGAAATGGGAGTATAGACTTATTTTCGTCAAAAGATCAGATTCCGGGGACATTACCTCATGCAGGGGAAAAGCAGCTTCGTACGAATTATTGCCTAGAAGACGATTCAGTCCTGGTAAAATCAAAACAGAAAGGCTTTGTCAATGAGCATCCTTTGTGTTTCAGAATAACCTGGCTGCCTCAAGGTGAAACTGATGGTGGCAGTTTAACTACTTTGAGACAATACTGAATCCATCACCATGTCGCACTGCACATGACCATTTCACCTCAAGACTGCTCTAGTATCTGGGCCAGTAACAGGTTTGGTACCTGAATTATTGTAATAATTATATGTTTGTTTTATAGAGTTTGCTGTTTAATATCATCCATATATACAGCTGATTATAACAGTCCCCTCTAGGATTCAAACCTAAAATGGTCTTGTCCTTAAATAAGTATATATTATTATATTATTATATTATTATTATTATTATTATTATTATTATTATTATTAATAATAATAATAATAATAATCAGATAAGTTCTCCTGATTTAACCGCTGAGTTACAGCAGAGTAACAGTAATGGAGAACTGCCTGTGTAACATAAGAGAGATTCAATTATGGATATTTAATACATTTTACATATGAAAAGTATGGGTTTTTCTCCAAAATTGTCCATATTAGACAGTTTGTAGTAATATTTCAGGTATTTGATGGAAATATATATTCTGACATGTTTAATGATGAAAAAAGGTTAAAAGGGTTAGCATTTAGAGTGACTCTCGGAAGAAGATCAAATAGATTGAAACGCATTTCTATATACTGTACCGGGATACTGGCCACTGTCGGTAATGGCACAGTCTGACACAACCACACACTAGAACAGTGCCTTAACAGGATGAGCCACCCAGCAACCTACCTGAAAATCATTTTCCTCATGGTGTAATATCTTCCTAATGCTGTACTTCTGAGGTGTAAATATCAAGCTGGATTTAGCTGTTGTAGCTGTTGGCTACAATCTCTTACTTCCTACATCATATAGAAATAGTGCAAGTTAAGCAGACTTTATTGAGATATGGCGCCGGATAAATCTGGACAGGTTTAGATTTATTTGATTAAATTGCATTCGCCCTTAAACATTGTACGTTTAAACATTGATTGATTTCTGGCCACTGCCTGTGTGTGTGTGCAAATAAAATTGACCAGGCGAGCATTAGTAGTGTGGAGACATTATTTATTTCTGTTCTTGAGTATTTTTGGTCCTCCACCTACAGCACAGTTTGGATGTGGAGGTGACTGAATTTTTTTGTATGGTAAAAAGAAATGCACATGACATACCAATTTTGTTTTTGCCTTCCTCGTATTTGACCCTTTGCAGGATGTGATGGACGATTCGACTGCGGGTGGCGTTGTTGAAGAAAGTGTCTTTGTTGTGAATGATGAAACTGAAAGAGAGTAATAAGGTGTCTTTATGCAGTTTCTACAGTTAAATCGGCTGCCAGCGGGTCTTCAATTTGCTGAACTGAAACATTTTATAGTGTGATGGTGTCACAGAAGGATGCAGAAGGTTGTTTTTTTATCTCGTTATTATAATTGCACTCCATGACGTAAAATTATCTTTATTATACTCATGATTTACCTACCATTCAAAAGATATTATGAAATCTTAAATGCTATTTTTATGCACTTATATCGATGTCTATTGTACGGTGGCCCTACAATTCCAAACACAACAAAAGTACAAATACGAAAAACTAATTAATTAAGAAAAGAGCAACAAAAACAAATAGAGGACACTAAAGTTGTGTATTACCTAAACCTGGTAAATTACCCCACAGGTCATTTATTCTTCTTAAACCAACCTCTATTCCATCTGCACCTCAGGTGCAATAGACAAGGACATGCCTTAATGCACTTTAGTCTATGATTAGTGCTACTGTCTGCACTTTGTGCTTTGACAACGAAACTAGAGCCCAATGTCTTTAATGGGAATGCTCCCAGATTTCTATAATTTGATATGTTTTTCCTTACCTCAAAAAAATGGTTAGATTTTTTCAGTGGTCTCATAGCTGCTCCAGTAGCTAGAACTGTGATGTGGTGCCAGGCTTTGCTTGCGTAGGTCAGAGCAGAAAGTCCTGCCTGCTCCCATTTTAATGTATGTGTTATTGACACTTTCCTGACAATTGTTGCAATACGATCCAATAGAAATAAAATGTATAGCTTGACAGCCTATATTTTCTGACACTCTTATTGATTGTGAATCAGGATTGAAAAACCCCAATAGAACATTAAGGGTATTTTTAATTCAAGAACTGAATTTAAATGAATTTTCTGAATTGACAGAATTTAAATGGTATTGACCCCAATACTGTTAGCAAGCAAACGAGAAAAAATGGTGTCCATTAAGCTTTTTTAAACATGTTCTATTGGCTAAAATAATATCAGATGTGCACATCCTTTTAACCCATTAAGAAACGTTTGGTGTCCATTTGAAATGCGCTTTTGGGGGAAATGAACATGTTCTTTTTTTTTTTATTTTTTTCCAGAAAACCCTCAGGTTTTAAGATAGAATAATTGCTTAGATTTTAATAGGCGTTTTTAGCAGGCATTTTAGGTCTGAATGGGTTAATGTAATTTCTTCTTTTTTTGCCTGGGGGTCCTGCAATTGGTAACTATGAACAGATGGTGTTATTGGTCTAAGTAGATCTGAGCAGGTGATTTTATCAGTTGAAGTAGACATTGACCAATGGGGAGGGTTAATAATTGGAGATATGGAGCATTTCTGATGATGTTATCGGCAGAAGAAGAAGAAGAAATAACACAATCAATTTGGGGTTTTATTGTGTGGCTGTAAGAAGTTGTATCTGAATTCTGTGTGTTTACACGAGGTCAAAGGTACAGAAATGAATGCTTGTAAGGACTGAGATTCTGTGGCCACTGTAGTCATTTCTGTGGGAGACTCTGAAAAGTGCCAAACTCTTGGTGCTGTATATATGGGGTATGCCCTGCCAACCCGCATACCTGCCATCCCAATCTATTAGTTAGCTAGCTAGCTACTTAGACTCAAGACTTTAGCACACATTTTAGTCTTGAGTCTACTTAGCTAGCTAACTTTTGCTGATCTCTTCCTGTGACAAATATAATGTTACAGAGATTGCTGTAGCTACAATTTATGAACTACGTTTTGTATACAACAGGAATTAGGAAATGGTAACTTTTCTAAGCATGTTTTCAGCTTTTCAACCGAGAAAGTAAGTAGGCGAGCTAATGGTCTATCGGTACGGTTGGCTAGACAAGCTAATTATTTATTAGCTTGCTACTAAGTTATAATAAAAAAGGAAAAGAAACAGGTTATTCCCCAACACACCCCTGGTAAAAATAAGGCAATCCCAATATGTCAAAGGAGACAAGAGATGGATATTCCTGCGTACTGGAAATAATCTTGTGTGTATGACATTGCAATGTAAATAAGGTTTAAATAACCCTTCTTCCTGTAGTTCTCCCCAGTGAAGTGCTTCGCGTTTTATATCCGAGAAAAATTTGGTGATCCTGGCCTAAAGCTGGGATTTAAAACACTAGACTAACGAGTTTAAGAGCACACTGCAATCAGGGCTAAGCCAGTTTGGTCTTGATCTTGTTCTACATCTGAGAAATACAGAAAGTCTTGAGTAAAATGTAGGCTAAAGTCTTGAGTACAATTAAAGGTACACTGCAATCAACCATTTGTGTTTTCTCATTTGTTTTTGTGTTTTTCTTAATGTACTTCATATACTTTCATATTTGTTGTGATTGGCACTTCAGGGCCACTGTACTATTGTTGGTTTGATACTATTAATGGAATTGTCATGTTCTCTTTTCATTCCCATAGTTAAGGACAGGACAGTTTGAGATAAGGTCTGAAAGCACTATGGTTAGACGCTTCATTAAACAAGACTGAAGTGTTGAAAAAGGCCTTTTCTTTTCTCTTGTAAAGATTTTCAAAGACAGGGACATTTCTAAATGTGCATGAACTGGATTCTGGGAAAGTGGTGTGGATAAAGGACCAGGTGCATTCTGGGAGAGTGATGGCCATATAGGTCCAGGTGTAGGGGAAAATGATGGGCATACTTGGCTCAGTGCAGTCTGGGAGATTGCTGGGCATATAGATTTTATTTATACATGTATTCTGGTAGAGTGTGATGACATACAATTGTGGTTTCTATAAACAGTATAGGACTCACTGGTGGATTCTTTGCTGACTGAAGGGGGCGGTGAAACTTTCATTCTCCTCTAGGTCGGGGAGTGTGTCCTCATCAAACTTCATGGGTTTCCGTGGGAGCCACCCACGAAACTGGCTTAACCGCTTCTCCATCCTGTCCCACGACAAACACCAGGATGAGGAATGGCACAGCCTCATCAATTAAGCATGCGAAGCACTGCAACTTTCATCAACTTTCATCTGAATCTTGTTAAGGATTTTCTTGAATATTACCAGACCCTGTTATTGGGGCATTCTGGTTGAGTTAACTCTCCAACTAAGCTCAGACACTTTGATCTCAGGAGCAGGTTCTACAAATCACAGCAAATTCTGATTCAGATCAGTAGTATAAGTGACCCAGTCACGAAACCCACCTGCGCAATGTGGTCAATGTTAGGCCTGAGGGTTTTCATAAATGCCTTTCAACCAGACTTTAACTTTAACAGAACAGAAACTTAAAGGGGGAAGTTCTACTACATTACAATAAAATACAAAGACTCTGGCCCCTGATTGGTCACTAGCAGAGACCCTGGTTGTAGATTGGTTAAAAACAGAGAAAGACTGGTTCTATTGTTCTTATGATCTGTGTGGTTCCTCCCACCTACCGGCTCATGAACTTATAACGTCGATGCAGGTAATAGAGTTTCCTCCTGAAAGAATAACAGCGGAGAAAACACTGTCAACCACAGATATATCCAGCTGGGATAGATGCATCTTTTTTGCACATGCAGTATATCATCGTTTGTTATACATTTTCTCCCAATTTTGTGCCCAACCCTCCTCTAGTTCAACTACCCCCCCTCCTGTACTCCATTCGCTGCTGCAACTCGGACCAGCAGTGACAAAGACGGTGTACCACCTCCTCAGAGATGGAAACCGCCAAGTCATCACCTGTGACTCAGACGCATGACACTCTTACCGGCTTCCCTCCCCCCTCCCCTTGTGGGTGGACAGCCAATCGCTCGGCTCAAACCCAAGCTGCAATGAGCAAGCAGCACTTGGAATAAGCACCTTTACCAGTTGCGCCACTCAGGGGGCCTTATCATCATCACTGTTAGTATTTCCCAAACTGAGGCGTCCCAAACTGAGCCATCTCAAACTGGCTCCAACCGTAATTGCAGTTCCAAGTGTAACCAACTGTTCTGAATAAGACACTGATGATTTGCAATATTATGTCAGAAATAGACGTGAATGACATAAAGAATTAATGTTTTAAAGTTAATTCTTTATGTCATGCACATCTATTTCTATAACCATTACTCCTGGGTTCATACACAAATACAATACAAATACATAAAAGCATGGGCCATGAAATTTCAGCATTGCATAACAAGCACATCAAATGAAAATACAACTTAGAACAAATGTAAAAATTTTCAAAACAAGACTTTGCAATAACCTTGATTGAACAAGAGATATTTGGAATGGAAATCAGCATAGATAGGGAGGCCCCCAAGATAAGTTTGAGAACCCCTGATGAAAATGATCTTCTTATTATTCTGACATTTACTGTCTCCTTCTTTGACTTCTACTGGAGTCAATGGCAGGTGTTCATGGCATGGCAGGCCTGCAGGATGTCGCTCACCTGAAGGGCATGCGGATGTTCATGAGCTCCGCGTAGCGACAAAGCACCTCCCAGGGCGCATGCAGCTTCAGAAAGATGACATCACTGTGTGTGAGAGAGGCCTGGAGCAGGGCAAGAGAGAGAGCAGCTTCAGAAAGATGACATCACGGTGTGTGAGTGGCCTGGAGTAGGGCATCGGGGAGAACAGCTTCAGAAAGATGACATCACTGTGTGTGAGAGGTCTGGAGCAGGGCAAGAGAAAGAGCAGCTTCAGAAAGATGACATAACTGTGTATGAGAGAGAGGTGCATTGAATTTCCACAGTGTTTCAGATATGTTAATAATAATATAATATACGCCATTTAGCAGACGCTTTTATCCAAAGCGACTTACAGTAGTGAATGCATACATTTTCAGTATATGTGGGCCCAGTGGGGATTGAACCCACAACCTAAGCGTTGCCAACGCCGTGCTCTACCAACTGAGCCACAGAGAACCACGTTACCCATGTTGTGACCATTTAGTTTAAAATCAAGCAGTGCTTTGCAAAACCTACATATCTACTATAATTGACATTCGTTTTTTAGGCATGTAAAGATCTCAGGTTGGCGGAGGATGGAATGGACAGGCGACTGATTAAGCACTAGTTTTGGATCATAAAAACTCAGCAAAATTACAAAGAAAAACATAAAAATTCAACTCCAGAAGGCGTCAGCAGTGATTTACAACCGCAGTAGTGATTTGCTACATCAGCATTGATTTGCTACATATTTCACTGCAGCAGAGGGCATCTGGCTTGTTCTGAGTATATTTACCCATTTAAGAAATGGCCTAATAGTGCATAATAGTACAACATTTCAAATTGTAGCTCATATATTATGATTGATAGTGAGTGAGTTAGCTCATATATAATTGAAATCACTTAGTTCCACTGTCAATCCATTATATCTTGAAGAAACACAATAAAGACAGGACAGTGCATTTGCACTATAAACTAGAGATCTTCACAGGTCGAGCGGAACCCAAAAATGTGACACCCTAGCCGGGTCTGGTTGGATATAAGGGGTGCAACTGAAATGGATTTGCATGTATGGACCCACGAGGACCTGACCACTGCAAAGATTTGAGACAAGACGAAACTGATGGTTTATTTTTCAATTCTTTGGATGTTCTATACCAGTTTTAAGACTTGACATGTTTATCTTGGAAATACAAACATAAAACGTTCTATATCTTGCATACATTCTAAAACTGTACAGATCACATTGATAAAAATGTTTTCCAAAATGCTCTCAAACTGTTTTGTCTTATTTCGCATCTTTGATGTGTTCTGCATGATATACTAAATGTAATGTTAATTTACTGAGGAATTTGGAAGAAAATGCCTATTGAATAACCTATGTAAACATCTAGCAGGATACTACCAAGGTACTCTTCTTGCTGTTCCTCCTTTTGTTAATTCTGTTTGTTCTGTTTTCTTGATGTTGATGTTGTGTATTCCCCCATTTGGTTGTCCTTATTTTGATATATTGCATTAAAAATTTAAAAGCATATGTATTTTTCTTTTCTTCAAAAGTGTAAAGTAAAATTGCATCACATTTAGTATACATACATTAGCAGTTGTTATTGAAGGACCATGCAGAATTTTAAGCAAAATAATTGCATGTTTAAAAGATGCTGGGTATATTGGTCCTATATTATTAGCCCTATAAGTATTTACATAAGCTATTCGAAAGGCATTTTCTTCAGAATTTCACAGTAGAAATTCCACTCAACCCCTTAAAGGGCAAGGTAAATGGCAATGCAAAGCCATTCTGAATGATCACCTTCATCCTATGACGAAGCATTTCTATCCATTTCTATCTATTTCTTGTGGAGGAATGGTGTTGTAATAGAGTGCTGCAACAGAGTTCCAGAGACTTGTAAAATCTATGCGAAGTGGCATTGAAGCTGTTCTGCTGACTTGTGGTGGCCCAACGCCCTGAAAGATATGTCTTTCAGTTCTGATGCCAGTATGCCTGCTGGCCAAATGGTCCCTTGATCATATCATAATTACAACACAGTTGGTACAATGGTAGAATAGTGACCGGGAGTGAAAGATTAGAACTACTCAAGTCAACAGACATGCTAATTCAATCACAGCAGGACGGTCAAAACACTACAGCCTAAATGATAGGTGTCACAGATTCACTACATCCTTTCTATTGGTGGATTGTATCACTCCTGATCAAGGCCTGAAAATGTATAAAAAGTAGTCACTACAAAGGCTCTGAATTCAGACGAACTCCGCTGAGTCCAGAGTGCTTGCTGGTATTCTTGTATTACCTGTCATTTACTTTGTCACTGTCGGTATCGGAATAAAACCTTTTTCATCAAGATCGAAGCTGTGCCTTTTTTCCCTCACAGCCCTATTAAGACACTATGTTGGTTGGTTTCCTTTCTCCCCCATTTTTCTCCCAATTTAGTGGCCAATTATACCCTCTATTTATTTCAATTTTCCCTCACCGCATGAACTCTACGAGGCAAGCTAATTCTCCAAGGGCAGCAAACTGTTTCCTTCGAGGCGGAATTCGCCCACCCATGTTCTGGAGACACCCTTTACACGCTTCTCAGCTAGTTCGTGCCAGCTCACCCTCCCCCCTTCCCCAGGGGCAGACAGCCCGATTGGGGCTCCCTGCCAGGGTGGTCTGGCACAGTCGGGTTTCGATTTTATTTATTTTTTAGTAAACAGGGTGGTTTGCACAAATGCAAATGTAGTCCTCCTCCTTGCCAGGTAAAGAAAAGACTGAGTGCAGCACACCCTTCCCCTGTTGACACTGTACAATTCTCAACAGTCTACCATGATCTATGATAATGATATGCACAAACATTTTACTTGCGAACAGTTTGACTGTGTATTTCCCAGGTGCAGACAGCTTGACTGCAGTCTACTATGAAAAATATTTTTGGGGTCTTTGTCCACCACCTCATCACTGTGGTCTGGATTGGAAGATTGGGGCCTCTCGGCGATTACAGATCACAATTCTGACCCTGACGCACCCGAGTCAGCAGAATCCAAGAGTACACTTGGCAACACCCTACAGCACAATTCCTGCTAGATCCCCACTAACTCTTTTAAAACATTGGAATCAATAAAATCCATTGTCAGCTCCTTTTTTTAATTGTTTTTATCAAGTAAAACACGAAATATATAGACTTGGACGCTGACCTCTTTCTCCATTTGAAGGCCCTCTGCACGGATGTTTCTCTCAAAAACCTCTCGTTTCTCGGACTGCAGGCTGGACTTTCTATACACCAGAATATAATCGATGCGGCACTTCCCATCACTGAAGCACAGCCCGCTGGACCTGCTCCTTCCTCCCTGTGAAAAAAAAAACAAAAAAAACAGAAATATTACAATCATCATTCCACAGGAAAGGTTTTTGGAATTTTTGCTACCATGCCCTAATACTCTGAACATATGACTCAAATTTAAGCCATAATCATCAAACGGCAAAAATACACACCCCCTCATTACTCAAAGTCAATGACAAACAGAAGTGGGAAGACTGAATATCCCACATACAAGTGCATACTCTGTTTTATTGCATAGTGTGAAGCCACTCCAGCTTTAATCCCACTGACTGCACTTATATGCATACTCTGGTTAAGTGCATTGCATCACAACCATCCTGAGCAAACACAATTGCCAGGTGTCAACTGTATGTTAATATGATCTAATGCAGATGCATTTTGAAGTTGTGAAAAGTGATCAAAATAAAAATGACACATACAGTACTACTACTAGTAACATATTTTTTTATTAAAACAACGCTTTAATTTTGCTTTGAGAAAACCAAAACAATTTGGCAGTCCAAGCATTTAAGTTGAGTTAAATGTACTCTACCCTACTGTCTATACAGCTCCGTTGTGAAAAAAATCCAGAATCCCTTATTTCAGCAATGTCCCCGATACAAAACATACTTTTCTTGGTAAAATTGTCAAACAAAAAAGTATATGCATCATTACTGCACTGAATTTTCTCTGGTGTAATTCACACAGCCATTTGAGGTAATTCCCTCATGTATACCATTTAGAAAACTAAAAGGTCCTTTGACAATAGCCACCCCCACCCCCAAACTCACTTGACTTAATAAGGGCATATGCAATTCAGCCTGACAACATCTAAATATAATCCAAATACGGATCATACGGATCCACCTTCTACTCATAAGAACTGAAAATCCAGAAAACAGGAAAAGGTGTGGCCTGGAATCAGTGGTGTGTGAGCAGGACGCAGGAGCCTTTTAAAAATGCGAGAGAGCTTCCCTCCACAAAATATGTTTGCCTAGCTTTAAAATCCCCACTGTTTTATTGGAATTAATGAAATATAACATGCTCCAAGAAGAAAAGTTAGAGGAATATTGTTATACTTATTCAGCATTTAGGCATAAGCAATTAATGAATGTAGTTGTTTACCACCTTCGTCTCTAATATTTGTGGCATATGCTATGTAGAAAATGATTTTTTTATGCCAGCACTAGCTCAACCGAGAAGTGCGAAGGGTGTCTCTGGAAAGTAGGTGGGCGAGTTCCGTCAAGGAGGAGGCAGATCATCACCGGCCTCGGGGAATTCGCTTGCATCGTAGTGATGGGCGGCGAGTTCGTGAGTTCGTGGGGGTGGGCGAATCAAAAGAAATAGAGGGTGTGATTTGCTTGCAAATTGGGAGAAAACTGAAGAAATCAGAAACAAATACAAAAAATACAAAAAATAAAGATAAATAGTAGAATTTGATGGATGTATAATTTCTCTGTAAACCCTCCATCATATTGTTTCGTAGCCCAGATAGCTAGCTTGACTACAAGGTAGGCTTTTAAATCATGGACTAAATTCATATTCTGAAACCAATAACTCGTTAATGTAGCCAACCAGAAATCTAAGTCTGCCCTGCTTCAGTCATACAGCTGGGTACCTACCTTCTGGCAGTTCACTTACAAATGAAGTGTAGTTAGCAAGCCAGTGATATATGCCATCATTAACCTTAGCAGGGTGTTTACCTAGCTGCTTGGTGTATCTATCTAGCTACACTATAGTTGATTAATTAATACTTAACATTTGTCTAAGTGTTACGAGATTGTATTGAACTGACTGTTCCAACAGATCTTGAAGAGCCACATCTAGAAAAATTGTTTTGGTCAATCCGCATTTTCTATAAAAGCCTCTAAACATTGTAATTCATTACCAACTGATATTAACTATAATCCACTACCAACTGATATAATCACCCCTTATTTTTGAATTCCCGCCTATTTAGACATACCCAAATATAACAGTTCATAGCTCAGGAACTGTGATGGCCACATGCCTACGTTTGGTATCATTTGAAAGATAATATCTTGTGGTTAATGAGGGTGTGATTATATAGCATGTGCACACAGTACAGCCTAAAGTACCAAAGATCAAACACACAACAAATAGGCACTGTATAGTTTTCTTGTGTAGAACATCATGTTTGAAAAGCAATAAAGGGGCCACTTTTCATGATATACCTATAGACATTTGTGCATGCCTTATACAACTAAGTCTGTGTAAAAGATTAGATCTTCTAGTGGTATGAAAAATGCACTCACTGTATGTTTTCATATAACAGAAACATACCGTGTGTTATATGAGAAAATGCTTGAAAAAAATTAAAATGCTAAAAAAGCTTAATGCTTAATTCTTAAGGAGGTTAGTTGTTTATATTTAGTCTACAACTTCAAGATTTCATTTCAACTTCATATTTCAACAGGTAACCTTCCAGCTCAGATTCAATGGCCTCTTGCTTTGTGCGGGCAGCTGCTGGCATAATGGTGTCCCTCTTGAAGCAGCTTCTCTTTGTTCTCTTTGGTGCTACTGGTGCAGCTGTAGCTTCTGCTCCTGTCTCTCTCTCTCTCATCCTGTGGTGCTGTCATAGCAGAGTCTCCCTCTTCCACAGATGTACTCCTCTCTGCCAGCAGTGTTTCAATCTCAGTCACAGTTCTGGACTTTTCCATTACCATTTCCACTTTCTCATCTTTGATGTAAGTTACCTTGAACCTGGAGTCAAGGAAACATTTGACATCTAGACAGTAATGAGACATCAGACACAGATGGTCATCTGTGTCTTGGTCAGAATATCTGTCATTCAGGTCAACCAAAATCTTATATTTCTTTGGTCAGATCGGTTTCAGAGCTGGCTTGCTTGCCACATTCTCACTGCAGAGATGAAGCACATGCTTCAGATAAGACAGCGTTTCATGCAAGACCATTTTTTCCACGGACCGGGGTGGAGGGGGTGACAAGTGCGGAAAAGAGGCACAGACGGAAGTGGTCATTTTTCAAAATAAAACACCCTGCAGACTGCGATAGTCAATAAAATGGAAATAAAATTTAAATTTAAACGTTTTTATTATTTCTGTGCGGCCCAGTACCAAATGCCTCACGGCCCGGTGGTTGGGGACCGCTGAGATAAGACATGCTTACACACTCCTCTCTTGATAAGGCAACAATAAACAATAAGAGGGGGCTCAATGCTGCGCTGACAGAGTCAAGATCCTCCATGTCCTGTCAGGTGGGCACCAGGTGCCTCGTCTTCTTGTTGGAGGCCAAGATCTAAGTGATAGCTTTTTGCTGCTCTAGTATTCCCTTGATCATCTTCTGTCGAGATCCCCACCTTGTATGATACGTTTGTGATGTGGTAGGTTCAGCTCAATTTGAGCTGTAGTCAGTGCTTTGTACTTCTTCCAGCTGTAGGAAAACATGCTCATCACTTTCTTGCAAACTCTGATGGCCCTGTAAATGTGTGGATCTCTGACACTCCTCTCTAGAAATGAAATCTTGATTTTTCTGGTGTGATCCTCCAGAAAATACAGCATTTACACTTGCTCTGGAGCTTCCAATCTCCAACAATAATATGAATTATAAGGCTCATGTATGGATCCGTGGTTCAGCTTGACCACAAGTCGTAGAAGCAAAAGATGCTATGTAACAAAGATGCTATGTTACAAAGCTCCACCATAACTTTGTCCCAAGACTCAGCGTAAAGCTGTGTCCCAATCTGACTAAAGCGTTTATGGCTGGGTAACTCGTACCTCGGGTATAGAGTTTTAATCAACTTTTTGAAACCCTCTTTCTCGACAGTTTGGATGAATGTCATGTCTTTGGCTAGGTGGAACGTGATTGCATTTATTATTCCTCTCCATCATTGCTTTTCCTGTCATATGGAATGCCCGCGGATAATGATATTGCTAGTGATATCTGAGAGGGATTTCTTGGGACATTTTCCAGTACGGGTGGAGGCTGTCGAACGCAGTCTCGTGATCTCCACATAGTCATGCACATGGTTTGATCTCAGGTGGTGAAATAAATTGCTTATATTACCTCCCTTTGCAGCCACATTTTGCAGACACAGCTTGTAAAACAAGGTCTTTTGTTGAAGGTCAGAGGTTTTAAATCTAAACCAGTTTCAAATGATAGACAAAGCCCCCTTCTTACCAACTAATTCTTCGTCAGCCCCAATTGTACTCCAACTTGTTTTCACTCATTTTCATTCCTAATCTCACGCAATCCTAACAAAACACCTACTATTGCTGCAGCTAAACTAACAGACTGCATGGTCAAGGTGGCACACTGGCTTGAGACTTCCTAACTAACCTTGAATGTAAAAAAAATACTGTTTCTATGTGTTTCTTAATTAGAAGGCTCCCAGCCACAGAAACCTTCATTGTGAGGATAAAATACAACAAACTAGAGACAGTACAGGATTTTAAGTACCTTGGAATTGTTTTGGACTCTCAGCTAAGGTTTGACAAACACATACAAAAAATAGGTAGAACTGTTAGGGCCAAATTTCAAACCTTTAGGCAGATCAGACACTGCTTGCCATTCCACACAGCTCTGACAATTATGCATGCCATGATTTTCTCTCATCTCCCATATTGCATAACCTCTTGGTCCCAGACATCAGCCTCTGCCCCGCCATCAAACCACTAACATCCCTCTATAACCAAGCTATCAAAGTCCTGGGCAAGAAACCGCTAAGATTACATCACTGCAATATCCTAAAGGAATACAATCTGCTCAGTTTTGACATTTTCATTAATTAATGGATCCAGCATCTAGTTCCACCCATTTTCAATACATTCACAGCTAGACTTCACTATACCGCCACTAACACACAAAGCATATTGGAAGGAAACTGTAGAATCAAACATTGGAGGACTTCCTTTGCTAAAATTGCATTTTCAATTAAAGGCACGACACTCCAGAATTCTCTACCTGGCAGTTCAAAACAAATCCAAGATTTTAAAATGGTTCCACAACAATCAAGTCCTGGCTAAAACTTGGCCAAAATTGTAATCATGACACCAACTAATCATTACTGTATTTGAGCTCATGCTCTAAACGTTTTGTTGTTGTTGTTTTTTCTCTGGTTTGTGCGTTTGTTTTGTCGTGTCATGTATGGTTGTTGTTGCTGTTGCTGTTTTCGGTCATTGTATGCACTGATTTTAAACTGTAACAATTTAATTTTATTGATTGATTGAACTATCAATGCCCATCAAGGGACTGGTGTTGGAAATTAGCTTTGGCTATACACACATGTACAGTGCATCGGGCACTGCTTCTGCAACTGTTCTCTGTGCTTGTCCCTTACAAATAAACAAATAAATAAACAAATCTCTCTTTCCAAGGTTTGTCTTCAGTTGAAAGTGAATTGATAAATTAGCAATCAAAGCTAGTTAGTATCTTAGCTAGGTTAGCCGGCAATGTATCTAGTTCAAGACACGTTTGATTGTATATTTGAGACACTTGTGCAGTGTGTCCCAATCCTGTGTCTCGGGGGTTTGTTCTTTCTTTAATTTTTTATTTCTCAAATATATCAACAAGTAAATCTGGTCATGCGTTTTGGTTGAAAATAAAAATATACATACAGACATGAAAAGTGCTATATCACAGGGTTCACGGTATGTCAAAATCTATATCATGGCACAATGTGACACCATGTTCTGTCCTGTTAATAAATTACATTTTAACACTCCACTACTCAACTATGTTTGCTTTGTTGAAATTCATTCTTAGGTATCATATGTTTGGGCTTAACCCTTACTGAGCCCTCCCTGAATCCTTTCTAACCATTACTGAACTTTTACTGTTACTCGGTCCAGTGCAGTAAAACCCTTATTGACCATTACTGAACCGTTACTGACCTCTGTTACTCGGTCCAGTGCAGTAAAACCCTTATTGACCATTACTGAACCGTTACTGACCTCTGTTACTCGGTCCAGTGCAGTAAAACCCTTACTGACCATTACTGAACCGTTACTGACCTCTGTTACTCGGTCCAGTGCAGTAAAACCCTTATTGACCATTACTGAACCGTTACTGACCTCTGTTACTCGGTCCAGTGCAGTAAAACCCTTACTGACCATTACTGAACCGTTACTGACCTCTGTTACTCGGTCCAGTGCAGTAAAACCCTTATTGACCATTACTGAACCGTTACTGACCTCTGTTACTCGGTCCAGCCCACTGGGGTCTGTTAGGCTGCTGCTCTGCGTTCCAGGGTTCAGCAAGGTGTCATCATCTTTGGACAGGCTGTTCACCCCGTCAGACTTGTCCAGTGGAATATTCACATCTTTAAAAGCTAAAAACACAGACCAAACACAAAGAGGACATTCTTAAAAAATTATTTGTGTCTGGTGGGTGGGACATTTCCCTTTACTGGATGGGGAATTGCTCACTATTGGAAGGGGAATTTTAATTCTGTGGGTGGGATATGTCTCAGTACACAGGGGTTGTGATTACTCTGCACCTGCAGTCATAAATAAGATACATTAGCTTGCGAGACTGGCAGGTGTGTGTTTGTAGTGAGGGACGAGGCTAAGGGGAGGTGACCTGACTGACCCGGGGGTGGGACTTCATCCTGGCTGGTGGTGCTGGTGGTGTACTCAGGGGCTCCAGAAGAGTGCTCCATGGTCACTGGCTTCCTGGCGGGAGGGAGGAAGGCGTGTCTGACCGCGGCCACGCAGCGGCGCAGGGGAGGGCGGGGCACGCTGCAAATGTGGGCGCTCTGCCTCTGGTGTTCTGCCCCATGAAGAGACACACTTATTCCTGCTGATGGAGAGGGAGGGAGAGAGAAAGGGAGGGAGAGAGAAAGGGAGGGAGAGATGTATTCCTGCCAGAGCAAAGAGAGGGACCAGATTCAAGGATTCACACAGGCTCTATTAGCATTGCAGGAAGTATCCAGTGTTGCCACTGCACTTTATAAAAAGAAAATATAAGATCTACCCCCGCCCCCCTTCCCTAAGGGAAATTAGTGGCAGATCTGTGTGTTACAAATACAACATTTTGTTTTGAATATTCCAGCATCGTTGTCAAGTCTGGCCTGAGAGCAACTAATCTGGGGCTCCTGTACTTTGATCTTTACGATTCCATTTTTGAGATGCCACAACAATACAGTAAAAGGTAAAACAAGATAAAAGTTCAAATGAAAAATCTAAAGTACATAGATTGAACAATTGAAGTATATTTTAAATATATGTATGCGTCTTTAGTTCATTTAACATATTAGTTATATAGATTGTTTTACAATAATAAGCAACATCCCCTCACTTTATTTTTTAAACTGTTACATTCCTCCCCAGTCACCTCAATTGGCCATATTTCTGGGGAAAACACTACGTTCCAAAGGGAAACCTTCAGAAATGTAACCATAAGGTTTTTGGCCTGTGCAGCACTTCTGCTGTGGTGTTTCTCAGAATTCAGCGCAATTTTGTGCTGAGTTGTCATGTTGCTGGAAAAGCCTTTATTCTGCACTCTCCCACCACAGCTGACGTGCTTATACCACCCTGCTAATGACCACAATCTGTTCCATTACTCCTGCATTCAGTATGGATTCAATCACCCACATAGCTTTTACAGAAATTCCCATGAGTGTTTGCAAATGGCAGTGTTGGGCACAGAGGGTATCCGGCCTGGGATGAATAGTGCTCTGGAGCCACCGGGTCATTTGGAATGACCCAATCGTAAATCTAATGTTCGGGTACCCACTATATTCTGATCATATTCTTCAGATCATCTTCTGACAATATTTTAATTTCATTATTGTCAACAATGTACTTAATGATGGACTTCTGGTTTGCAAGGAGTCTGCATTTAATTTAAAAACCTTTTTTTTTTTTTTAAACCTCAACATCTTTCAGATAAAAAGAGTATCAAATCCAGACCATGCCGTTGGTGAATGTGGCCAGCAGCCCTGCAGGGTAATGCATAATTGGCAGTAGTGTCGTCCAGGGAGGGAGGGATTCAGTCGGCCTGGTTGTCCGTGTATCGTTGCACACCAGTGATCCCTGCTGGTCAATCAGGTGCCTAGAGTCTTCCTCCTACTCATGTCTGTGCAAGCTTAACTTACAGACTGCAGTGTGAAGATAAGCAGTGACTGACATCACGTTTTGGAGGAGCATGTGCTTGTCAACCATCCTAAATTGACAGCGGACGTTACAGCAAACTCCAAATACAATTTGGAGATAGCTATCGATAGCTAGAGAACATTAGTTAGTTAGCAAGATAGACAAAAGCTAATGTAACATTACAATAAAACACAAATTGCTGTCTAGAAATTCTGTTAATACGTCCTGTATTATTATTATACTACCGAATATATGAGACTTTCCATCATCCAAATAGTTCCCAGTTTTGATCAAGCGTTTACTTGCCTGAGCAACTAAATATTGAGTTAGCCTTACTAACACTATGCTGTGAAAAGAGCGCATGAAATTATTGTATGATAGACAGAAATATAAGTTGCAAAGACTATATGGTTGAATGAGTGTTTCAATCCAGTTGAGGCTAGAATTGAATTGAATAACATGGGAGTATTTTAAAACAATGTATTAAGGCCTAAAAGTTGTGAGTTAAAATACATATCCCACTGTCACTCCATATTTATTTATTCCTGCCTATTTAGACATACCCAAATATAATAGTTCATAGTTCAAGAACTGTGATAGCCACATGCCTACATTTGGTATCATTTGAAAGGAAACACATTGAGGTTCATGATGGTGTGATCATATAGCATGTAGACAAAACACAGCCTAAAATTCTTATCAACCAAAGAATTTGTTAGCAAGCACAGAAGTCTTTTTTTTCCCCAATGGTAAAAAACGAACCAACAGGCATTTACCATTATTATGCAACAGCTGTCAACATTAGATAAATAAATGAAATATTGTACCAAGATAAAAATAAGTAATATAGTATAAATATTACAATAATATATAAACAGTCAAATCAATTTTTTAACCAGGACAAAATAACTTCTGCCAACTGCCTGCCGTTATTTCACAAAACTATTTCCAGGGTCTATTAGTGTCATTTAGTCATACAGGTACGGTTTGCAGCTGCCAACGATTATGTCTATTACTGTATCACGACACTGATCTCTGGCGCAGACTATGATTAGTCTTACCATTTATTAATGCACATTTTGTAAGTCGCTCTGGATAAGAGCATCTGCTAAATGCCTAAAATGTCAATGTAAAATGTAATTTCACTGGTGCTGCTGGTTGGACATTCATGGGGGCTGTTTGCCTCAGCCAAGTCAGCCTGTCCAGCAGTGTGTGCCCTCATCAGAGCTGTTAATGTATTGTTTATGCCATGAATATATGCTGTGATATGTCACAAATCTTTTAAATGTGTCCTATGTAGCATTTATTTCAATTTGACTCACAAAACCAGTGAGAAACATTGGTTCTTCTTGAGAAACACCACTTCTAAAAATCTACTGCACTGGCCTTTTCTTTGTGATTTTTAAAATGCATTATTTGTGTGATGGTGTACTAGCTTCAAAACACATTTAGCAATTTTTCCCTCTTTGGCCTTGTTGCCCTGGAAAAAGTTGCCTTGCCCTAAAAAATATGAAATTCCAGGCCTGTCTATAGGCATAGTGACCTATGACATAGCAACACCCCAGTGGTGTCCTGCAGCCACATGGCAGCCACTTCTGCATGCCCGGCAGCACCGCTTGTGCCCGCAGAGTTGACCACCTGCATGCAGTATATGCCAAACAGTTCAAGCTCTCATGGTCAGTATCCTCTGTATTGCTTGATGTAAATGAAAAGTTCCCATGAACTGTAGACTTGTTGCACATCAATCAATGTAGGCTGTATGCTTATTTTCGTTTACTTCAGTAGAACCACTGTTGCAATTTGCTGTTTGCCTCTGCAGTTAAAGTTGAAGACAGATCATTACTCACCAAAAGTATTCCAATGTTTCATTGTGGGTTCTTTGTTAGCCAACCAAGGATTAAAACAATAGAACACAGTTTATTTTGCACTTTATTTTCAACTGTTTCAATTGTTTATATGATTTTGGCCTAAAGCTGAGTAATTTCCATACTTTTGTAGCACAAAAACATATTGAATAAACATATGTTTTTGCAATAGTTGGGTCATTAGCATTGTCTTAGCAAGAAATAGTAACTTAGATCTTCAGTTTATTAAATGGCTTTGACCAAGGTATTCATGGTCATTATATAAAGGCTGTACTACAAATATGTCATCCATCTACCATAATACTCCTATAATACACAATTTTGATTGTGTCCATAGCTGTAGGTTATGAACTACAGCCTTGAAAAACACACAATGCATCTATGGTATTGTGGCTATCCTGATGATGGTCTTCATGATCTCTCATTTTCTTTACCCCCACCACCTCTTTCATTGCAAGCATATTTTTAATTATGTGTCTCACAAAACCTGTGACATGCGGAAACAATAGTGTTGATCAAGTAAATGTGAGTGTCACACCTATTACGGAGACACCTCCATTTCCCTTTGAGACACCCAATGGTTCTCTCGACCGTCATCCGTGCCTTGCTAAAACGATGAATAAAGTTGCTTTTAAAGTTGAGCTGGTGTTACCTCTCTTTCTTCTGGGAATGGCTTCATAATCGAAGGAAGCAATGGATACTCAGCGCCTCTGAGAATGAGAAGAGGCACATCCACTCCCTCAAACTTCTCGGCCCATCTTGGGAGTGCCACCTTGCCCTCGCTCGTATAGAGATGTTTTCCCAAAGGACCTGCCGATTCTCCCTCCACAACATCCAGAGGATCCGACCGTTCCTCACCCAAGAGGCCACACAACTCCTGGTCCAAGCCCTGGTGATCTTGCATCTGGACTACTGCAATTCCTTGCTGGCAGGCCTACCGGGCTGTGCCATCAAGCCATTGCAAGTAGCCCAGAATGCTGCCGCACGTCTGGTGTTCAATCTACC
The DNA here is from genome assembly GCA_029706075.1 of Aldrovandia affinis. Lineage (NCBI taxonomy): Eukaryota > Metazoa > Chordata > Actinopteri > Notacanthiformes > Halosauridae > Aldrovandia > Aldrovandia affinis. Next base: position 5,750,600 of record JAINUG010000049.1, read on the forward strand.
CAAGTTTACCCACGTCACCCCTCTACTCTCCTCTCTGCACTGGCTCCCCATCGCAGCACGCATCAGATTCAAATCATTGGTGCTTGTTTTTCAGGCGGCTAGAGGAACACTTCTTGTATATGTATCCCTGCCTACTCATTTAGTAAAATAAATAAATAAAAATATACTAACCTTTTCCTTCTCAGTGTTACAGGTATGGTATGCAGCTGCCTACAACAATGTCTATTGCTGTATTACTGCACTGATCTTGTGCACAAACTATGATTGTTCCTACCTTGTATTAATGCACATCTTGTAAGTCGCTCTGGATAAGAGCGTCTGCTAAATGCTTAAAATGTAAATGTAAATGTAAGACTAGAGCATCGTGGACCCAACCCGCCCAGCCAACATTGATATCTCAGAACTTAATTTTGTGGTCCACTATGCCTCGCAATAGGATGGAGGAGAACCATTTCCTGTTGTAGTGGTCAACTGGGTTGTTAGGTGGACACAGGACACCAATATGTGCCCAATCAATAGAACCAGCATGCTGAGGGAATCCTTTATCCCGGTACCCTTGCACTATTGTCCCTCTTTTCTGTCTCAGAGGGTGTTGATGTACCAGGGTCTGAGTATTTAATTTATGGCTGTCACAACTTCTTGGGTAATTTGGCAGGCAGTAGACATTGTAATGCCAAATAAATGTGAAATGGATCTAAATTCTAGATCAGTGGATAATCTCCAAAGGCATATTGCCAAGGGTAGCTATACAGGGACTGGTCTTCTGTACCTAGTGTGTAGGCGTGCAAGACTGGGTTAAAGGACGTTGCACAAGTGCAAGGAGGTGCTTCTCCTCATCTTGAAATTGAGGAACCATTCCCCGTCAATCCAGTTGTCACACACATGCAGCCACCACATACAGGAATGTGGACAGACCCAGATGCTCCTCTGGCAGAAAGTGAAAAATAAATGAGCTTTTCATCTTTTTAATAAAATCATACAATGCAATGGATAATCCATCAATTGGATCGATTATTTATCCAATTACTTTTCCTTGTTTTCCCAGCAAACATTGACACCCAACTGCGCATAGTGTTATATACTGTCCTCCACACATTATCTAGCTAAATTATGCTTAATGTATATCATTTATGCCTAGCCTACTTATTTTATTCAATTTACAATCAGGGACAGGTTTTAGTTGATCTCATTTAGTTGACCTTGTTAGTTGATCTCATTTTCTAAATGAATTGCCAGCATTATAGACGGTTTCATTATTTGTTCTTATTACAGAAGAAATGGAGTCATCAAATTCAAATTCTATCTGAATATGAACTCAGGAGAATATGAGTAAATAGGCAGACTCACTGATTGTCCATTTGACATGTCGACAATGAGCATTTGATGAAACTCATGCAACAGAGCTTGCCTTCTCTGTAACCTTTGTAATAAGCACCATCTGCACAACCAAACACTGTTATCAATCACGTGAGATTGCATTGGAAATTTCAATTTGTTAACTCAAAAAGCTTTTTGGCAATGTGCTCCTTCCTTATTCTTAAAAAAACCCTGCAATATTTATATATATATATAATTTTAAAAAACATGCTATTTACATTCCCCCCCCCCACAAACACTGATTTGAATGTTATCAATCGGATTAGGTGTGAAAACGCCGCGTACAAACACCAAAAGTGTGGCGCGTTAGACTGCTACGCCATCCGCCGCCACAATATTAATTTTTTAAATGCTTACGATAACTTTTTTCCTCTTGGGAAATTTATTTCAAAGAGGCTTTTAGCTTCCCATATTTCTTTTTTTAGCCTTACAATAATCTACCTTATTTATCCTCAAACTGTCTGTGTTATATAGTCTATACAGTGTCTTGTCTCAAAATCTCAGGTAAAACTATATTCATGCAGTTTGGAGACTTCTTTTTTTTCTTAATTTTGTGATTGATTTACACAGCATCAAAAATAATCCTTTTAAATGTACTCATTTACAGTTTTGCAATCTAGAAGTACCCCAATCTATATTAATAACTCAGTGAGTGTAGACTTATCAAAGTTATTCAAATTTCTTTATTTTTTATTTAATTAAATAAATATTTTAAAATTGCTTGGAAGTTGTAGGGTAAAATGGGTAAATAACATCTGATTTAATATGTTTTCATTTCAGGCTGTAAGGCAGCAAAATGTGACATTTTTGAGACTGGGTTTAGACTTTAAAGGGACACTGTATATACACATAATTACAAAAATAAAGGAAACACTGGAGTGTTGATGCCTAGTAAAACAAAGAAAATAAAACATCTTAGCTTATCATTTTATGACAGTGTGTGATTTAGGCTAATTGATTTACGTCTCAAGCATAGTTTGTTGTGCCAATTGGAGTTGTAAGAGTTCTAACTGTTCAAAATGATGAGCTGTTATTGTCAACAGAATTTAGATCAGGCAAGTAGGGTAACAGAGCCTGCCACATCAGATACAATACATGAAAGGCATCATATAAGGTATTTGTTCTTTAGTACAAACTATTGAATTTAACCTATTTATGTGGCATCACAGCCTCACTAAAGGTTTGCAACTCATGCTCATAACTGCATGGTTGTTACCCTGTGGAGCAGCTTAATATCAACAGGAAGGAGCCAGTGGATACTCTCCTGCCCCCGAGCCTGAGCTGTGCTGGTACCTCCATTTATGAAAATGGAAAGCAGTTATTTATCAATATCACAGAACAGGGTAATCATTGACTCATTCTACATTACCATACCTCTCAAACGTGTTTAATGTGAACATGGATCAACACTGTAAAGCACGGAGGGCCAGATTTACTAAAGGATTGTGATTGCATTTTGAACGATTTACTAAACGGACGCAATGGGTCAAATCACTATTAGGATGTAATTTGCAGGGGATTTAAATAGATTTAACAGATTTAACATAGATTAAACAGAGTCAACAGATTTAAAATGTAAAGAGTTCAATATGTACATGCATGTGTATACCTGGGGTGAACATGCCAAAACAGGGTGGAGATTTTGTAAATTAGGTTGATTAAGTATTCTGTCTGATTTACTAAACCATGCCTTAATTGTGACTCATCTTTGCTTGAGTTTTAAGAACCCCTGAAAGCAGGCAATATTTTAATAAAGTGCTGATATCGCCTAGGCATTTCACAATTGTGCTTTCTAACATGCTAGTCACTGTCCCAGAGATGCAAAACAAAATCACAAATGCTGTTGCAAAGTACCCCGGTTCATGTCACGACAGCTTTGTTTTCAGGAATACCTGTACCTACAAACCTATACAATATAGTATGTAGTATATTCTATATAGCATACATATTGTTACAATACAGTTTTACTTTCAGAAGCTCTGTAGCCTTTTCAAGTTCACATCACAAGTTTATCCGTGTCTATTCTTTATTCTTATCCTCATATTTTTTCCTCGGTTGGACAACTGCCTGTCTTTTTCCCACATTATGTTGAAGGGAATTTTTTTAAATTTTGGACACCACCTAACTTCATGCTATCTTTTCTTTACATCATCTACAGTTCATGGTATTATGCCTAATGATTAGTTTTTTTGTTTTAATTGACCATTACCTCCATTTCCTGACCTGTAAATTTAAGTTCTCGTGGTTCCCTCACTATTTGCCTGGTATCCATTTGTTTGCGCATTGTGATCTGAACGTGTAAGCGTGAGGTATTGTTTCAGACCCTTTTTTATGGGTGTCTCCTAGCACAAAATGGTGAATGAGAGCATTTGATTTATTTGATTGTGTAATTAGAACCTGTTTTAATAAATTGGTCATGTGTCGGTACCTGCGACCGCAAAATAGCCGCAACATAGCGACAATTTCCTTAGTAAATCTGGCCCTGAGTTCCTATCATGTTGCAAAATCTACCAGAAGCAACCATGTCCTTGGTCTAGGGCAGATCTAGAAAGAGTTTGACCTTTGTTACACACTAAGCACGTTTGTGTAAGAAAATGGCAAGCATATTTCTAACCTATACTTGTAAGGGGAAGTTAATGAACCGTAAATTCCCCATAACCAGGTTTAGACAATCTGTGTCAAATTTTGAAAAATGTTACATACTGTACACACCACTAAATCAATTTGAACAAGCCTCATCTGAGAAACTCTCCTGTCCCGCCCGAGTCTGCACTGAGCTGAGCTGGTACCTCATCTTCCTACATTTATGGAAATTGCATGCATTTATTTATCAGTATCACAGAATGGGGTGATCATTGACTCATTCTGCATTACCATACTTCTCCAACTTCTTGTGTTTAATGGGAACATGGACACATACTGTAAAGCACTGTGTTCCTATCATACTGCAAAATTGAAGTCTTACTTCTGCTTAAAAAGAAAATACAATTTATAGTTATTGCTAAATATATATATATATAGGTTAAACTTACATGCTAGAGTTCATTGTCTGTACATGGCCTGAGGATTTAAACTTTTATTTTCTGCCCCTGAGTTTTGTAGAAGGTTTTTATGTCAGCTTTTTTTTTCCATGTTAGCTGGTCCAACAGAAAGAAATGGCAATCTAGCTACTGAGTACTATCTAACATTATCTTAGTGTATATGTTGTGGATGAAGTAACTATGTTAGGTAGGCTTACTATCACAGGTGATAACACATTTGATACACAACAACAGTTTAAAATGAGGGGGGAGTATTCACAATCTAATAATCTGAAACAACATGAGGCAGACGCGGTAAATGCAGCTCACACTGAATCAACACGTTTTATTAATGACATGCCTAGCTTGCTAGCTCTGTCTTTCTAGACTGTAGTATTTTGTAAGCCATTGTAATATTTATAGAATGGCTAACGGTAGCTAAATTACACTTATTGATACTTCACAAATTCAAAAAATTTAACGAAATTAATACACATAGATAGGGGCATCACGCAGCCAATTATTTGGAGGGGGCATCGATAAAGTTAGTGTAACATTTATTTAAATGAATTTCACAAATGCCCCGTCATCTGATTTGAACATCAATAACGTGAAAAAAGTAAGGTAATGTTAGATAATATAATATATACTCTAACTGCCAGCTTGATACTTGCATAGGGTAATTAGCTAGCTATTACATGTCAGGTATTTTGGAATTACTTAGCAAATGACATATAATTAATTAACAATGTTAACTACATAGAAACATCACCTTATGCATTTATTGCATATCACATGGCAATTACAGTATCAATAACACCACAGACCGTGAATACTAACAAGAAATAATGAACAAAACATGAAATTACCTTAAGATATTTCACGGCTCACTCTGCTCTTTGACTGAAGGCAATCAAGTTCAATAAGGGAGGAGATTGCATAACAGACTTGGTAGAGGTGGTATTCACAAATGACCTATACCGTGGCCAGGCAGGATATGATGGGTGCTAACCATAGAATTTGGCACGTTGCCAGGACCAGAGTAATTTTAGCCTACTCGACCCGTGTCCCTTCATATACAAGTTACAACACGATTGTAACGCATGCAATCTGCTGTTTTAACATTTGTATTTATACATTTGATATACAACTTAAAATATGAATTGCATAAAAGTTGAATGGGCATGGCATCACTGCACACTGATATTGTCATACTGTTTGTGGGGCTAGCACATAAAAGTGATAAAACAGTCAATCGACTCGCAATGCCGTTTTCATTTTACGCCATTTTTTCATTAGGCTGAGGAAAAAATAACTGACCCTGGATCAGCGGCTAGCGGAAATTTCAGGGATTAGGACCAAATAGGACCCTAGACTGTACCCAGAGCCATACCTGACTGAATAATCCTCATTCTGATAATAATAGTAATAATGGCTCTAACGTTATGGGAAAATAGGCTAGTAAGTGCAGGGACAAATTAACTACCATTTCCGCACATACAGCCTAGGGCTAATTAAAAACATTTTGCTTAATTTCAATTGTAAAATAAATGATGCTTGTGGGTAGCAGCCCATAAATACTTAAAACATAAGAGCTACAGTATCTTTCACCCTATGCTCCTATCTGGATAAACCTTTCCCTCTCCTAATTTTACAATGACAATACCTTTAAATCTTCGTTTTGTCAAATCTGTGAAAAGATCAAGTGGCCTCTGCTATTGATCTGATATGAAATCTCTTACCAACCTGAGAAAACAGATTAATTTATTTCTAATTCATTTCAGAGTTGTCCTTTCCATAATTTCAGTGACAAGCATTTGTACCTTAATACGGTACCCTTTTTTCTGAGTATTTAGAAAAATATCTAGTTAGATCTACCCTATTATATTTATTATATTTACTATAAGATTACTATTGCTATAAGATTAGCAGATTAATAAATCCCAATTAATAAAGGGCAAGTAAAGTCCCAAGTTACCATGCTTCACCATGTCAAAGAGATCCCCAGCAGATGATAATAATTTAAATAATAATAATTGCATTTCATTTAAGTTTACATTTAGAAAATTAATTTACATTTTTGTCCAGGAGATGGAATTGAACAGCTACATTTAATTTAAGTTTATATTTTGACATTTGCTCTGTTTGTTTGCCATTGCTCAGGGTTAGAGTTAGGGTTAATTCATTGTTAATATGTATAATTAAGCACTTTAATAAAACAGTCAAAATAACAATGTCATCTTTTTTTTCATATTTACTGCAAAAATTGAACTCAGGGCATTTTCACAGGGTCCTACTAGAGTGTCTCAGATACTTCTGCTAGTCATTGGGCAGGTCCATGTTCTGGGAACCGAGGTCAAGTCGGAACAGGCGTGCTTTTAGTGTATTGTGTAGAATATTGTGAGCGATTCTGCAGCTACTGTATGTCTGGACCTCCGTTTCCTTGCCCATTCTATAGCACCACCATCTGTTTCAATTGGGACAATGCTTTAGGGTTGAAGTGTTGATAGATTGATGTTGTACATCAATGTACATATCAGTCATTTTTGCCAGTGGGGAAAAACACCCTCATTTAGGACATACACAATGCACATAGAGTTTCTCTGTATCAAACATAGACACAACCTCACACACAACTTAATGAACATTCCCTCTCTCATACAAACACACACACACACACACACACACACACACACACACACACACACACACACACACACACACACACACACACACACACACACACACACACACACACACACACATACATACATAATACAGACAGATACTCACACACATACTCACAAAAACATTGACTCTCTTTCACATACACATAATACAATTCTTTCTCAAGCTGTTTCTCTCTCACACACACACACACACACACACACACACACACACACACACGCACACGCACACACGCACACACGCACATGCACACACACTAACACATATACTCACAAAAACACTGACTCCCACATAACAAAAGCATTCTCTCTCTCTCTCTCTTTAAATCACACACATACACGCACGCACACGCACACACACACACACACAAATAGATGAGCAAGTGCCGCGTGAAACCTACACTCAGACAGAAAGGCTTTGTGCTCCTCTGATCCGTGACCCATTTCAGAGAGGACTGTGCCATTATACAGGATCCCATTAAAGGTGCCTCACCATGCTGAGAGCCGCACTGAAGGTCATACATCCGCCTGCCCAGGCACAGCACACCGACAACACTGCACCAAAAACCCCCACACAAAAACCAGCCAAGCCGGGCGCACAAAGAATGTGGCACTCACCGTACTGTGGGGAGGAAGCATCCCGTCTCCGGGAAGAGAGACACCAGGAAGCCCAGCGTGAGAAACGATGCCGCCAGAAAAAAATCCCAGGGAATCAAAGTTGGGGGTCGGAAGCGCGGAAGCAGCGCAGCTAGCAGTGGGTATCACACTCCTGCGGCAGAAGCAGTAGAGCCCCCCACCCCCCCCCTTCCTCCTCCTTGTGCTCCCTTTTCCAATCGTGCACCCCCCTCCCTGCCCCCCCTCCTGCCCCTTGGAACTGAGTGCTTGGAGAGCGCCGAAGCAGAGAGTTGGCTGCTGTCACTCCGCACGCCGTCCCCTATGATGATCACCGTGACATTCAGCGGTCTGTACACACGGGGGTGGGGGGGGGGGGGACTCGAGAGAGAGAAACGAGGGAGATTGTTTATGCAGTGAGGTGGTGGAGAAGGTGCTGCGGGAGCATCAGCATCCGCGGTCAGTCATCCCCTACAGCCAATGAGTAGAGGCGCGGTGTCAGCGCCCGTCGCCCACAGGAAGGAGAGAAAGGCATCTCGTTGCGACAAGAGTAACAGAGCACTGATTGGCAGGTCCCCAGAAACAAGCCTGCATGCCCACTGCACACTAAATGCAACTGTCCACACACAATATCCATCCACACACAGTATCTACACACTAAACAAACATGCCCCTCCTTGACAGTATCTGCACACTAAACAGACCTGCAGTGTGCATTTAGTGTGTAAAGTGTGTGTGAGCATATATATGTATGTACATGTGTGCATGTTATACAGTAGTAGCGTGTGTCTGAGAGAGGATGCAATGTGTGTGTGTGTGCGTGTGTACAATAAAAAAACTAAACACTCGGCCCCCAAAAAAGTATCTACAAACTAAACGTGTCCCACTAAATAAATCTGCCCCCCATCCCCCCACATCACAGTATCTACACACATGTATGCTAATACATGAGAGTGTGTAGAGTTATTTGAGTATGTGAGTTTGAGCACAGTATATGATTGTACATGTAAGTGGTGTGTGTGCGCATGCGTGTCCTACCTGTGCTGCTGTCACTCAAGGTCTCCTGGCTGCTGCAGTAGGAGGCCACTGGAGTGATTGACAGGGAGGCAGGGCAGGACACCGGGTCTGAGTTATATGCCCGCAGTGGCAAGGCACCAGCTTCAGAGTGCGCCCCGTCCGGACTGGGCAAAGATGGGCTGTCCTGGGTGAAGGCATTCCTCCAGCGAGAGATCCCAATAGCAAACTGTCCCCCCAGATCAATGCCTGCAGACAGACGATCCACAATGACCACAGATGCGCCCCCTGGGAATGGCCATCTAAATGTGCCATGAGTACATTTCGGGTCTTTTATTTTAGCTATATAAAGCAGTCAATATCAAACGCATAAGTTATTAAATACAGTAAAACATTTCTTAAACATTTTGAAAAGGTGTCTAAAGAGTTGTCAAATATAAAAGATAAAATAGAATACAATTGTATAATTTATCATAACTTAATTTATTCTATTATCTTTCTAATATAATAATAATATATGCCATTTAGCAGACGCTTTTATCCAAAGCGACTTACAGTAGTGAATGCATACATTTTCAGTATATGTGGCCCCAGTGGGCTCAACTGAACTGAATTCAGCAATTGACAACAATATAGTATTTCAGGGGTGTGCAGTTTAGCCTACCCTGAATGGAAAAAAATCCTTAATTAAGGTTTGTCAGTAGATGTGCTTTTTTCAGTATTGCAGTAGAAAAAGGAAAAAGGAACCTCTTCGGAAATGAAGAGGTTAAATGCATTAAGAATAAGGGAGGAGCTTTGCTTTATAATAATATGGACATTGCTGGTGCACTAAAGACTTACTTTGTTCAGACCTTTACCAGAGAATAAGTTACAAATATGCCTAAAACTACAATGTACATGGTGTTTTAGAGGACATAGAGATAAAGGATGGAGAAGTACTAGAAAAACTACAAAAGGGGGCCCTCGGGTGGTGCAACCGGTAAAGGCACTTGTCCGGACTGCAGGTTTCCCACTGTGGCCGTGGGTTCGATCACCAGCTGTGCGAGCCCGGCTCTGGCCAGGAGTCCAGCTTAGGGGTGGCAATTGGCTGTCTGCCCCAGGGGGAGGAAAGCCAGCATGAGCTGGCCACATGCACAGAAAGCTTCTCTGTGTGTATTGGAATCACAGTCAACAGCTTGGTGAGTTTCATCTCGAAGGAGGCAGTTTGACGCCTTTGTCACTGCCGGTCCCAGGGTAGTGGTGTCGGAACAGTGAAATTTGAATAAAAATAGTATTCCCTGAATTCAGTAGCCTTAACAGTCAAACACCCTTGTTTAAAGTTCAGCACTCCTACATGTAAAATATATTTATTTGATTTAATATAATAATTACTACACAGGATACCAATTATCAATCAAATCACAGAATTTGTTGATAGGCAGAGCAATCTGGTGGATCAACCTTCATCAAAATATACAACAGGTTTATATACAACTAATAACAGCTGGTTTATTACAGCCAAGTTACAACTGCTAGACAAAGACAAATCTGACCCACTGATCCAGGGTCAGTTATTCCCCTACTAATGAAGCAAGTGATGGTTTAAAAGTAAAATGAAAATGGCAATGTTTAAAATAATATTTAACTTTAAATTTAATAAACCCTTGTTTGATCTTTGTTCTCAAGCCCAATGACTCACACTTTACACTCCATATTTTTGAAAATTTACAACAGCGCTTACTGACATAAGAGAATTTGCAGCATACTTACTGTATGTGTATGAGTTCAATAAGGTGAGAAACCCTGTGAGTGGATGTGACCCCTAGTGGCAGACCATATAATTGGCGCTCTGTGAGAGGACGTGACCCAGCAGTGGTTGTGTTCCCCTAGTGAATCCTGCAGCCACACTCAATTGTGTAAAACACCTACTGTGAATTTTGTCACACTGCCCTCTTGTGGAACAGTTCAGGTCAGGAGGAGAGGCATTCCCTTCTTTTACGGCCAGAATCCTGCGGCTTCTGTGAGGAAAGGGGTGCTCTTGGAGGGCAACGTGTGCCAATTCTCATAAGAAATCATTCACCAAGCTTTAATTGGCTCAGCTAGTTCATGAGCCATATAAATTCCTCTATGTGCTTCCCAACCACCCCCCACAAAAACCTTCCGCCAATCTATTGTGAAGGCGCAATGAGAGGTTTTGGCTTTTGTTCCATCTTACGTCTTACTTAGCTAATTTAAGCCATTATTTCTCCCAGGTCTAAATTACATTGAAATTTAAATGGCTTGGGACTTTGGGATTGGCAGTACAGGGAATAAGGTTAATCAAAATAGAAATTACCCTTTCCTCTGTGTTAATGTTGGTAGTCTTACCTAGGCTACCTGCCAACTTTGCACTAAAGCTACAATCTCTCCCAATGGGACCCTCTTTCATCTGCCAGTAAGCCAGCAAATGTTTAAAGTATGGAACAAAGCATGTTTTTCCAGTCTGGCAACAGATAGTGATGTCTGTGCTGACATAATCATATCAGAGGTTGATAAAATGGGACCAAAATGGTAAAACACCTGTCACACCAGTGGGGTATAGTGATTTGGTCCAGCTAAGTCTTTCTCAAGTGATTTAAACACAGTTTCATTGAAACATTGTCACTGTTGTGCAGCCAATACATTTAACTTGAGATCATTAAACTGTGTGAGGGATATTTTTCCTTTCATGATGCTGATGTTTACATTTGAGTTTTAAGTGACTTTCATGGTGCTGATTTTTTTTAAACCAAGTGTTACATGATTCCTAGCAATTGGGGAACAAGACTGCTAGCATGCTTCATGTCTGATATGTGGCATGACACTGCTGTCGTGCCCTTGAACAAGTAACTTCTCTAACATATATTACGACAGGACATATGCAACTGTATAAATGGATGATATACAAAATGTATCTAGTGTGTAAATTGCCCTAGACGAGGGTATATGTAAATTACATAAATAATTATTATAAGATATATTCATGCATTCAGTCATCATGATCATAGTGGAAAAATAAGTCATTAAAAACTACCCCAAAAACTACATTTTAAGTGAGAAGTTAAAGGTTTTGATCAAAAGCCGAAAGAGACAGGAAATTCAAATGAGCATCAAAACCTTTAATTTCATATTATTGCACTAACAAGGCTTTCCTGCACACAGCTATGTACAACATGTAGGCCACTCACCACTGGGCATGGGCAGGTTGCTTAGGATTCAAACATTCTCTCAAACAGCCTAATTCATACTCTTCAGAGGGATAATGAACCTAACAGTGGACTGCTGAAGAATACAGGTTATTTTAAATTGGAGATGCATTGCTGCTTTAATCATAATCGCCACTGGACTGGTTGCTTGGTTTTCCAACCAGTTCTCTTCAGGACTACCAATCAGTCACAGATGAGTAGTTTGGGCTACCATTCTTTGCTGTCTGGTTGGGCTACCACTTTCCCTTGTTTAATTGAATTTTTTTTTTTTTGGTGTGAAATGTCAGATATATGAATAAGAACGGTATTAAGATTCACATTAGGAACGCTATCTCTGTCTGTGGTTTACAGCCATCAAATATTGATAGACATGCTGCTGCTGCTGCGTTGGCTGTGTCGCTCCAGCCCTCCAGGCTACCATGGAGGAATAGTTGACATGCAAAGCTTGAACTATTGATAAGCTAACTTAAATGTATTGTTAGGCATATCTGATCTAAAAAAGAAATAAGGTTACTAATGGCAATTAAAGCACCACACCATAATTAATGAGCAATTAATAATCACCACACTTTGTTCAAACTCGAGAAATGCTGACAAAACAAACAAATCAGACAGTTTGTTTACCACAAACATGATTAACCAATGGACACCAGTGCTACTGACCTACCACTGCGTATAGTTGATGTGTGGATGTTCTCTGTCACATTATGTTAATGATTGGGTCAATTTCAATAAAATCTCTTATTTCAAATGGGCTGTCTTGTATTCTTACAATTTTTTTTTTTAAAGGCAAGGTTCTGGGCCTCCCTGGTGGTGCAGCGGTAAGAACGTTCGACACTGCACACTGCAACTGGGGTTAGATTCCACCTAGGTCGCGCCAGTTCGGCTCTGGCCGGGAGTGCCACTAGGGGGCGGCATTGGCTATCTGCCCCAGGGAGGGGGGAGGGAAGCCGATATGAGCTCACTGCATACATGAGTGGTCCTGTGTGTTACGATGATCGTGGTGGGTGCCGGCTCGGACTACAGCAGTGACCTCTCAAACGAGGGTGGGGACAATTGACATGAAAAAGAGAGGGTATAATTGGTAACTAAAAATAGGTAGAAAAAAGAGGAATAAAAGCATAAACAAAAAAATAAATCAATAAAAAGGTAAGGTTCAATTTCATGTTCACCTTTGGTTCATTCATGGATGCTTAGCTGTACAACATTCCCCTCTAGTGTGATGATAGGAGCTTTCGGGCTACCATCTTGGATATCAAAAACTGACTAGTGGTAGCCCGATCGGGCAACCACATTTCAAAATAAGTTGTTTTGAATAAAGGGAGGGACTGAAGTTTGGATGGAACACTGAAGATGCATTCTCGGAAAGTAAACAGTACATGCCATGGTTAGCTAGCTAGCTGTTTTTGCCGAAGTCACGGCATTGTATGATATGGTTTTTGTTTGTGTTTAGTGACCATGGTAGGTTGAGCTGAGAGAATTGTGGACGGTTTGCTGACAGGCTGTAGCCGGGTGTTACACTGGCTAGCTATGGACCTGTGACAACTGCCAGCTGACGATACATGCAATTCCCGACCTGTCAGGTTCAACCCCCAACTTGTGTAGGTAGCTAGCTGGCTAGCTAGTTTTCCAATCAGCCAGATGTGATCCCTGTCTAGTGGATGCTACATTTAGCTTTACAGTAACTTGGCTATAGCTAGCACAAAATACTGTTTCAGCTATGAAATCAATAGCTACCTACCTAGCTAGCCGTGCATACACGGAAATGCCCAACATTAGCTAGCTATTAGAAACCACTAGTTCAGTAGCTCGCCAGCTATATATGTAGAACAGCAGCTAGCTAGCATTCCGCAGGTAACGTTATGAACAATAATGCCCGAGAGAGGTAGCTAGTAGCTAGTTAGCCAACTATTTAAATGATTAGTCTTGATCAATTCAATACGTGTCCAAGAACAGCATATCTGCAATTCTGGCTTGTTGTTTGTCCGTCCCCTTCATCACAGTAGTTGCTGGTTACCTAGCGACAACTCCTTTTGACAGTGTTCTGGCTTTGTTTTTCATTTTTAATTTAGAACATTGGATGTGGGTGCCAGTTTGCTAGCATTGTAAAAAAAAAAATGCTAACATTTAGTAGCTCACCATTCAAAGCCAATGGGCAAGTGAATCCAGTAAATTATGATTTTAATAAAAAGTTAAACACTTACAAAGTAGAGTCATCCCAAGGTTGATGCAAGACATCCGTGCCAACATTTGTATGCAGCATATTATTTTGTCAGTGTTGTTGATATTTAAACCCTAATATCTGAAAAATATTCCTCTCCAGCACTTTGTGTGGCATTACTGAATTAGGTTACATGGTCTTGCTATATACAGTTCCTGATAATGACATATGGTCATGTAATACACAATTCCTGATAATGACATTTCAACGTGTAATACACAATTCCTGAAAATTACATATTGTCTTGTTATATACAGTTCCCCATAATGACATATGGTCTTGTAATATAAAGTTCCTTATATTGTCACATGATATCATCCAATTAAATATTCAATGTTACTGTAGAGAAAGCAAATCTCATAACTTCTCACCACATCGTGGTGCTTGCTCTTCATCAAACTATGTAAGTCACTCTGGATAAGTCTGCTAAATGCCTAAAAATTTAAAATGTAAATTCACTATGGCAAAGGTATTAAAGGGAAAAAACTGATCAACTGATTGGCCATTATGAGACCAAATTATCACCACACCCACAGGTAAAACAACCTCTTTCTTCTTAAATCAACCTCTTTTACAACTGCCCTGCAAGTGAGCTGCTGTCTTTTTTCACAAAACCGGAATGGACTTGGACAGGCCACCATCCTGGATTAATGGAATATTAAGACCATAGCATATTCCCTTGCTGGGGGAAAAATCTGAATTTCCAGAGAGAATATAAAATGTGGTTTCTTTCAAGAATGTGATGATTTGAAGTTGGCGATAAGGGTTTATGTCAATTATGGTGCATGCCTGTTATTGTCCTTATGTGCAGATGCTGCCCTACTCAACGTGGTGTAAGAAAAATGTTGTGAAAATGTTTTATTTGGGAATAAAACAAATATTGAATAAAGTGCTTTTGATTTTAAATGTTGTAGTTGTTAGCATGTGTGGGGAGGGTAAAGTGCTTGAGCACCTTAATGTAACATTTGTTTAGAACACAATCCAGTATAATCCAAGTAAAAAAGGTTCTAACAAATTCTTAAGCCAGTAACCAAAGTATGACATAATTATATGTGTTTAGACACGCTTTAAATGTCTGTCTAAAATAAGAAAAAAGATTTAAAAGCATTAATTGGCTGGAAGTTCAGCCAGTGTTTCATCCAGCCCCCAAACCCGAGGAGACAATTTTTATGAATTTGAGGCCAGACAAGATACGGGTGTGCACATTGCAAACTATATCTGCTGTATTGATTGCAGGAGGGCTTGCAGAGGGTGACCCCTGTATCAATACCTTTTTACAGAAATACAGACAGTAGTATTTGAGTTGGTATGGTATGGGTTGCTGGGAATGTCTTGTACTTCAGAATCCGTGGAATGCTCTTTTCGGAGGTAGAACCAATGCTCTCAACCTGCATTACACAATACGACCGGGCAAGAGGATTGACCACTATGATTTAACTTCACTTTATCCTTTTTGTGAGTACGGTGACAGTATTCCCGACCAGGCACCCACATATATTTGGTATTTTGGCCCCATATAAAACTATTTGGGTTTAATCAAAGCCAAGGTGTACCCCCAGAAAGGTGTATTCCTCCCTGTCCTCCCATACAGAACCACTGGAAAGCTCATGTTTCCACTTCGCAGAACCTGCTGCAAACCCCTAAACCAAGATAGTGAGTAAACACACTCTGACGAAGAGCGTGCGCCTTCATGGTGTTGGTGTAGTTTAGAGCTTGAAAAGGCCATTGAGAAAGGGTACAGAGTTGCCAAACTGTTTGAAGTGTGGCATTTCCCAGATAAGTCTGATTCCCTCGTTACTAACTACATGAAAACATATTTAAAAGGCAAGCAGGAGACTAGAGGTTACCCTCACTGGGCTGCTGATGAAGACAGTAAAGAGATATATATTCAGCCCTATTTGGAAAAGGAAGGCATTCAATTAGGCTACGTTTACACTGCAGGTCTCAATGCCCAGTTCTGATTTTTTGCCTACATCAGATTTTTTTTGGAAACATTATATTTAAAGACGCAGTATGTAGGATTAATTTATTTCATTTATTTAAAAGGGACAGCACATAGTAATCAACATATCCCCAAAAAGCGTCAATGGGTACAATGCCAGAGTTCGGTGTTATACATGCTGGCAGCCACTGTATGAGAAAGTGGTTGGAAAAATATAAACATTACATTTTTTGAAGGAATTGCTGACTCACTGGGTGATGATGATTTGCTCCCTGGGCAAAAAAACGACCTTGGTTATTGACAATCTTATGGAAGCAGCTAATGGGAATAAATAAGTGAAAGAAGGAGAAAGTGAAGAGAGCTTTCACAAACTATACCCATCACAGACATTTGAGCGGTATCGATCTGGTGAAAAATCTTTTTTTCAAGGAAAAACGAGTAGAACTTGCTTGAAGAACTGCTGGAACTTATAGTTTTATTTGAAGGTTCACCACAACAAGGAAAAGTTATTTTACAAACGGTATCCTCCAAACTCATTGTTGCGCTCTGTGAAATAGTGCTCAATGTTCAGTGTGGTAACATTCTTTAAAAGTGGAGCAATTCAAGAAGTTGAAAAGACAAAAGGCAGTGATTGAACTTTTTGCTGATAAAAAACATTGCTGAAAAGAAAAAAGAAAGCTGTCAACCAGTCAGGAGGTTTTTTATCGCTTCTCCTATATGTGGCCGTGCCCTTTCTAACTAATGTAATTGCTTAACGGAGTACGTAAATCTGAAACTATGGAGTTTTCTCAGAAAATGTATTTGGTCCCCAACACCAATTGGAAAACCTGAAAAATTCCCCATAATCACCATAGTCAATCAGACAAAACCGGATTTGGCTATTCCGGTTACTTCGGCAAAGCCAGATATGGATCTGTATGAAAAACATTACTTTGCAGTGCTGCAGAAGGAAAAAGAAACAAATAATCTAACATTGTCTTTACCCCTGAATGATGAAGAAGGGGCCAAACTCTCTGATTCTGTCGTGGGTGATGAAGCAGACACAGATAGTGTTAGAGGGCCCTCTAGGTGGGCTGTTGTTTTTGACGTTTCCGTCCTGGCAAGTGACATTATTCAAAGTATGGCTTCTAGCAGCAAGAAAAAAGCTGCAAACATCTTTGACAAAATGCATAAATCTGGAAATGTTGCTATGTGGGAGGGTAAAGTCAAATTCATTTTCAAGGGGAAAACTATAACTAGCTCACATATGGTGGACTTAATAAAGAACATAACAGCGCCTCACAAGACAGCCGATGATAGGAGACCAACGGGTTGGCTAAAATTTCTTGAGGCAATGGCTTTAACATTTTCTTTTCCATAAAATTTTCTTTTACATAAAGGGCCATGCCCCCACCTCTCTTATTGGTTCTATCCTTCCTGATCAGTTTGTACCCCACTACATTGCACTCATCCCACCATCTGCTGCATCAATGTATGTCTCTGTAATCCCAACAATGTCATAACCCCCATTAATCATGACAGTCTCAAGTTCCAAAACTGTATTTTTTATGCTTCTAGTGTTTAAATAACGGAACTTCAAAGTATTACTTATACCAGGGGTATTCAAATCCAGGCCTTGAGGTCCACAGTGTCTGCAGGTATTTGCTCCAACCACGCACTACACCACCTGATTTCACTAATTAGCTCACTTCCTGGACCAAGGAGGTAAACTAATTATTCAAAATCGGGTGGTGTAGTGCGTGGTTTGAGCAAATACCTGCAGACACTGTGAACCTCGAGGCCTTGACTTGAATACCCCCGACTTATACATTTTTCTCCCTCTCTCTGAATTTCGACTGCACCAGCCCATCTCCATTAACACTATGCGCTAAAGGGTCTTTATTTGTGATACGCTTACTGGTGTTAATATACTATACAAGCCTTGATTGCTTCCATCCAGACAATCTATACCTTCCTACTCTTTACACTAATTACCCTCTCTGCCCCCCATGTACCTAGTTTAAATACTCCTCTGTTACCCTAAGAATACGCTTGCTCAATGCAGCTGTAACCCTCTGGTTCAGGTGTATTCCGTCATACTTCTACAGGTCATCCCTGTCCCAAAAGGATTCCCAGTGTCCCATAAACCTGGAAACCTCTTTCCTACACCAGGTTTGTAGCCATGTGTTAAATCTCAAAACAAAAATGTACTTCTCTTTACTAGCATGTGGTACTTGCAGAATACCTGAGAAGACCACCGAGGAGGTTTTGCTCCTGATTTTTATTGCTAATTCTACATAATTGTCCTGCAGAACCTCAAACCTACCCTTACGTATTGGCTGCAAAATGGAGCATGACCACTGGATCCAACCCTGCTCTAGCCAGGAGCCTGTCTGCATGCTCCAGGAGGTCTCCAACATACCATATGAGACAAAAACACCATTATAACATGTGTTAAAAAGTCTATACTAAGAGAAAAGATACAGAAATGTTTGTTTTGATACAGAAGTGTTAGCTCGTGATGGTAGGCTGAAATGGTAGATTTGAATGTGTTTGATATTTAAAAAAAGAACAATTTAGTTGTATGTAATAAAACAAAAGATGACCATATCTTACAAAAAATATATATAGAAATAACAGTTGAATAAAATAAGAGAAAATATACAGAAATGTTTTAGATCTAGGAAACATTACAAAATTAACTAAACTGGACTCCTCAAGTTCCACCCCACAGCAAGAAAAACCTCTGATTAGGAAGATGGAGGGTTATAGATGTCTGGAAGGACCTTTTCCCCACTAGCTGACACAATTTTAAAACATTATTCAAAATGTAACAATTTGGATAGGTTTTGGGACAGCAAATAGACACAAGCTTAGTCTTTGAAAAACCCTTGCAAAATGTGATTGCTTATAGATACAGTATCTGCACCAAATTTGTTGCACTGGTAGGATACATGTTTGGGATGAACTGTATGTAATAATGTACCACTTTCTGATAACTGGCCATTGCTGTAATAAAAAATAAAAAAATGGTTTCAGATTTTTTCCTGTTTTTCTCCCAATTTGGTAGCCAATTGCACCGTCTATATATTTCGATTAACACTCCCCACACGGGTCCGTTGTTCGACTACTCGAGGCAAGCCAATTATCCGTGGGCAGTTCTTCTGAAACGGAACTCGCCCACCCACCCACGTTCTGGAGACTCCCTTTCCGTGCTTCCGACCAGACCAGCCAAAGTGTTGTGCTTTAGACCACTATGCTATCCGCCAGTGCCCCATTGCTGTAATTTGTCATAATAAATAGTACAGTATGAAACAAACTTATGATTTGTTTTACATTTTCATGTACTTTAAGTGTATACCATGAATATATGCTCATATATTTGATAGGCTTTGAAACCTGGGTCTTGATGGTACACTTGTGTCCTTCAAATCCTGTCATCAACCATATCTCTGCAGTGTATAAGGCTTTATTTAAGAGTAGGGCAAAAAGGTGGAAATGGTTATTTAAGTACTCGGTGGAATATGTTAAACATGTTTTAATTACTTATATTTGTGTAAATACAGGACAAAACAAGTCAAGTTTGAGTATATTCCAACAACAATACCTGTATCCATGCATGATCTGTGCATTTCCAAATAGGGTTTCGGGTTCGGATACACCCCTAATTCCCACAGCTGTAGATGTGTGGGGGGTATAGCAGAGCAGTACTTACCAATAGTGATCTGACTCACACAGCTGTAGTAGCTGGTCCCAGTGGAGGGGTTGTAGCTCCCGCTGCTCAGCTCCCATTCTGTAATGGACAGTTTTAGGACATCAACTCACACAGAAATAATAAATGCTGTATCTACACAAACTGAGTTTTAGGGAAAATGATACATCTGGAGTTTTACAAATAACTTAGATCATTGGTAAATTCAGTACACTTCACTGCAACATAGGTAAAAACATATAGCAATTTATGTATAATAATTATTATTACTATTCTTACTATTTATATATATATATATATATATATATATAACACAGCAGGTGCAAGCAGAAACAGGCAGGGTACATGCACCAGCAAACTACCCCAATAGGAAGAAATATGTGCATAGAAAAATACTGTGGACAATTTTTTATTGGTTTTACATAGTATTTCAAACCTTTAAACCAAGTGCATTGCCAGGATTCAAACTTACAACCTCTAAAGGCAGAACCTGATGAATTGTGCTCTTCTCACAGAAGAGCTTTTGAAGTGCATCCAGTGTCTGTGTGTTGAGAAACAGATTTCAAAGGACTAACTGCAAATAAACTATTTCATGTTTCAGTGTTATAAAACTTTTGAAACTCTAGAAAAATGACAACTCATGAGTTTCTGACTGTATTACGTTACATTCTAAAACAGTGATAATCCACAGTGTGCAATGGTCAGATTTCAACCCACAACCCCTGGATCACTGGCACAGCGGTTTTGCATTGTTTGCCACAAGGCAGCTCTTTAACAATGGAATCTAGAAATAAAGGAAGGGGAATACAGTCAACTCCAAACAATGCAGGTAATGAGCTACATTGTATGCTCAAAAAATGGGGAAATGATATTCTTTTATACCAATACAATTGTTCAGAGAAAAATATTTTGTTTAACAAGTAATATCTTCTTTCCAAAAAAGACTTCACAGTTATTCAGACAAAAACCTGTTTCCAATTGGATGTTGGCATTGGAATTCCAATTGGAACCAGGTGTTACGGTCAAATGATTTAGTTGGAGATATATCAATATTCAGTAGTGATTACATTGCCATTATTTACCTGTCGATTAATTGTATGGGATTGGTTGATTGTTCAATGAAATGGCCGCATAGGTGCACTGATTTGAGTGAATCACATGGACTGTCTGATGTTTCATTACTCAGATGAAGGAGCTTGATTCTGAAATGCGTCAGTCCTTTTTTGATTCAATAAATATCCACAAAGGTAGAGTGCTGTCCTAAAGTCTCCTTTTTACAGTTATTATTATTATCATTATTGATAATAATAATTATATAATGATGATGCAAGGGGAGAAGAACGAAAGGCACAGACTATGCTGACACTATAGTAGCCACTGGCACTGTTACGGTCTTGGCTGCCATCATCCCCTTGCTGGGCTGATGAGGGCAAAAGGAGCTCACCCTGCACTTCCTGTCCAATGGCTGAGGATGCTGTTTTTGTGCAGTGTGTACAATGTGCACTGTGGAGTAGTATACCGCAATATGATCAGAACAAAAATTAAAGCATGATAAGTCTCAGATTATAAATAGAATCAAGCCTATGGCTTTTCAGACTATACAAGCAGGTAACTGTACTTTTGGTATCAATGAACGGAGATTGAACGTCTCTGCCTAACCCCCTTTGCCTCCCACATCCAAAAAACAACATGTCCTGGGAATACACTGCTTATTGGCTAGAGGAGTATTGGCTAGAGGAGTGAGCTTTTCCATAACACTGGCAGAACTGTTGTACCATTGCACCAGGTATTTATCCCAAATTCATTCTGGAACATACCTTTGAAATGCTTAGCAAGATCCATAACAATGCATATTGGCAGAACTATATAATTATAATATAATTATATATTATAATTCCATTGCAGCTAAAGCTGTACAGCTTATTTATCCCAAATTCATTCTCTCACTCAGGAACATAGCTTGTCCTTGTGAAATGACATCACCGGACACATCTTGGCAAACGGACACATTCTGCGTGACAGCTAACTTAACTGTACAGCTGAACAGACAATGCATATTGTTATCTTCAAATTGGGATAAAAGCGGATAAAAATCAGAAACAAAAATTGGGCTCTATATGGTAGGCGGTGGTGCAGTGGATAGCGCTGTCGCCTCACAGCAAGAAGGTCTCGGGTTCAAATCCAGGCCGGGGGCCTTTCTGTGTGGAGTTTGCATGTTCTCCCCGTGTCCGCGTGGGTTTCCTCCGGGTACTCCGGTTTCCTCCCACAGTCCAAAGACATGCACGTTAGCCTAATTGGAGAGTCTAAATTGCCTGTAGGTATGAGTGTGTGAGTGAATGGTGTGTGTGCCCTGCGATGGATTGGCGACCTGTCCAGGGTTTATTCCTGCCTCCCGCCCCTATGCATGCTGGGATAGGCTCCAGCTCCCCCGCGACCCTGACCAGGAATAAGCAGCTTAGACAATGAGATGAGATGAGATGAGATATATGGTGAAAGTGCTTGAGCCATGCTACGAAATCCCCTCACGCACCCACTTCAGTATGAAGATCGTGCCAGATATTTATGAAGAGGAAAAGATTTAAATTGACTTTTGAATATTTTATTTTAAGATTTTATTTAAACATTGGACATCTTGGATGTTGTTTTCATTTAAGACCATGGGCAAAAATGTTCACTGCTTTAAGTGTTTTACAGAATAAATGGAAATCAAAGTTATATTTGTCTCCCTTCTTTTTTTTTTTTTGCTGATCCGAAAAATTATCCGATCCGTGACTCAAAACCGTGATACGATCCGAACCGTGGGTTTTGTGATCCATTGCACCCCTACAGTATAGGGTAGACAGGACTGGAGGAATGCAACTTTAGGCAGCAGCATTCTGAATGATCTAATTTCTCTATAGATTTATTGGGTATGCCAGTAAAAAGTGCATTGCACTAATCCAGTCAAATTGTGATAAAAGCATGTACCATCAGGCCTAACAAAAATGTACACATGTGTGTCATCTGCATAACAATGGAAGTTGACATTATGATGGCAGATGATGTTTCAAAGTGGGAGCATATACAAGGAAAATAAAAGAGGGCCAACAACACTTCCTTGGGCATATTTGATATCTACAGTTTGGTCACCCATATTGACAAAGGACTATTTCCCTGTTACACAAGAGCGAAACCAGTATAAAATGCTAACAGAGCGACCCGCTCATTTTTTAAGTAGTGGCAGGGAGGTTTCGCAGTATTTGAAATACCCAATAACCATTTTCTTGTTATGAAAAAGTTAATGTAGGAATCGAACCCACGACCTAAGCGTTGTCAGCGCCATGGCTCTACCTACTGAGCCACACAGGACCACAGAGTAAAAATAAACTTTACAAATGAAATGAATCCCCAATGGACTCCACTCCTCTCGACTTCACAATTCATCTTTAAAATTCTTCCAACCATTTCCCTGTTCATGTGAAAAAAGATTTGAGACTTGAGTGACTGTTCACTCAAGAGATCAAAATTGACTCCAACACACACCCTACCTTAACCCTGTCACAATGACCTCTCTTATTGGAAAGGAATAAAAGGCAAACAGAACCACTACATGATCAGTCAATTATTTCTGTTGGAACTAGTATTTTATAATCAGTCTCAGAATACATAATCATGGGTATGGACTCCGGTCGCATTTTTTGTCACACAAATTGTGGTGTGGACTCTGGTCCATATCTGCAGACTGAATGCTGCCCTGCTATTGGCTGACGCCCACAAAGACCTGATGGCAGTATGTCAGGTGAATCCTGCAAGACAAGCAGCTACTGGATATTTCACTGTGCCAGAGAACGGAAATACAATACTCAGAATGTCAAGGGCCATTATATTACATTATTTATTTGTCTGGCAGTACCCTGATCCAGGGTGACTTACCTAGCTTAAATATACATATATACATCAGTATATACACCCACCACCACCACACATACACACCCTCACCTCAGATCACCCCACAAGATGTCATAATTATTCACACCCCATATAATTATTTTAAATAAAACCCAACAAAATTGGAAACCAAACAAGCACCATTCTAAAGCAATCTACCCATACTTACGTACATTTGTTCAAGTAACTTGGCCCTTTCTTCATTTTATAGTCTCATCTCTCATTAGGTTATACAGTATAAGCATATAGGATAAGCACCATCACAAATGTATACTTCATATACTCAACTTGAAGAATTACAAGAATTCCTAGTTTCAAAATGTACTATGAGCAAAGGACCAACCATCCAGGACAACACCATTATTATGAACACATAACACCACATAATGACATGACTTTTTCCTGTTGGCACTACAGTTGACACATCATTTTCATACTGTATGGAGCTACCTGATGTGCTATTATCATTTTAAATCACTTACTGTATTTTTTCACATAACAGAAATATACTGTGTATGTTATGAGGAGAAAATCCTGAATAGTTCTTAAGAGTTTATTCTTTTTTTATTTAGCCGATAAATTCGAAAACATTTCTTGGCATTACCACAAGCACTTAATCACGCACTTTCTGCTGACACATGCCAAGATTGTACACACATGAAGACAAAATTATCTTGAGATGGTAACATCAAGGAACACAGGGCCAAGTTACTAGAACGAATGTAGGAATACATGGGTAGGATTGCTTTGGGACAGTGTTTGTTCAGTTTCTGTGAAATATATTGGTTAACGTTTAGTTGTAAGTGGTAATGTAAGGTACAGTAATGTGGTACGCAGACCAATTTTACGAATTGTTTAAAAAAAATCTAATAAAGTTTAACCTCAACGAGGGGAGGTAGCCTATGTGTGTAAAATAATAATAATAAGTATACATATATTCATCAAATTATAATAACACCGTACATTTGTTTTGTTAACCAAGGCATCCATTGAAATAAATTCAATCAGTTCTGTGACGCTCCCAAAGACCATGCCAAATGTTTAAACTACTGATCAAATTAACTTTGGAGAAAAGCACAGTGTCATAATTTGCTTTATCGCTGTTGGAGATAAAGTATCGCAAAAGTGCTGCAAAGCATAAATACCTTGCGCGGCACTTGAAGGCAGCCTTGCCCGTGCCGAAAGTGGGCTGTCGGGACACCCTTGCGGAGTTTCGCCGTGGGGCTGCGAAAAGCCGGCGTCCTCATCTTCGTCTGCCCCAAGCTCCGGGTCCCGTGCTTTGCAGCCGCTTTGCTCCGCTGTTCCGCCGCAGAGGAAGGGCTGGATTCTCATCGCCGGGGTCTGCTGATAAATCAATTTTTCTGCTGTCCCAAGGCAATCATTGTTCCACATTCTCACCGGACGCCTGACAAATTAGAAACATGGAATCAGCCTCCCTAGGTTTATTTTTTTATCAAGAATTCACAATCAAAGCGTTTTAATGGAAACGATGGCCGTCGGAATCCAGCAAGATTTGGAGACCCACTACGTCTGCGGAGCTTCCGTGCAATTACTGCTGATGGTAGGGATGGAACGCAGCTGCTTCACGTGGTGCAGGTGGAGAGTCGTAAATTACTACTAATCTGTGTGGGTTTCCCTGATATAACTGACCCAGGGTCAGTTTAACAACACCCTTCATTTAACCGCAGCACCCCCCCCCCGCCCCGCCCCGCCTTCAAAGGTCAAAGTAGTCTACAGATTCAGGATCAGAGCACGAAGCCAGACCATACCTGGACAAGTGAACAGACGAAATCGTCAGCAGCGGGAAAATATCATTCATAATTTCAAAGCGATAAAGTCAATTTATTGCTTCGTTTCCAGGGCACTGAAAAACCAGTGCAATTAGAGGGAAGGTCCAGTATGTTTTCGTGTTGTAGTAAAGGGTCATGCGTTTTTTTCCATCCATGTTTAATTTACTGAAAAATATAGGCTAGGTCGTACGCAATTCTGTTTAATGTTTCAGCCACTGCTGGTGCCGTGTCAGGCTGCGTCCCCATACTCGTTTCCGTTGCTTCATCTGTTAAGGCCTAAATATACTTAACCTTAAATATGCGTACCGTACATGAAATGGCTACCACGCGTATCCTGTGGTCGTTAAGTGCTACTTTGCGCACGTTCTAAAGAAATTAACGTTACCCGTAGGCGAGGTGCACTACCGCTCTGCTCCACCCTGGCTATTGTGCGGGTTTTGATGTTTAATCAGCGGCGCCACCTGACGAAGTAAGTCATCAAATGCCCTGGCGGACATACGGAAATACTGATGATGCTTTTCATCGTCAATGTCTCATCGGTAGAATGAAAGAAACATATTCTCTTTACGCCGGGATACATTTAATGTAGGGTTGGGCGATACTGCAAATTTTGGGTTCGATACGATACCAAGTAATACTAGGCCAGTATCATCGATATCGATACCGATACTTTTCAATAATAAATGCTGTTGTAGCTACTTTTAAAGGGGAAGGAAAATGTCTAAGTGAACACTGTGATGAATACAGGCATTTCTGCTTCCTTGGCATATTCCTTGGCACTTTCAGTTACCTACACAACACCACATGACACGAAAACTCTTATGAAAATAGAAATATTAAACATAAATGTTAATATTTAATATAAATATTAAACAGATGATTGTTATTATTATGCAATGGGTAATTATTAATGCCAATCTAATTAGATATAATGGTAAAGGAGAGTGGATTTATTGTATTAGGCCTAACTACAAATAAAAAAGAAAAGGTAAAACTTTACATCACAGTGCTCTGATTCCACTGTAATTACTGTGTACATACATATTAAACATCTTAATTACTTATTGTTACACTGTATTTACTACATTACAATTTTTATTAACATTAACCTTCCTAACACTAACCTTATTCGTAGGTATTAATGCAGTAATGACAGCAATGAATACAATGAATGAACAGCAATGAATACAATATTTGTTACACAGGAACAGAGCACTGTAATGTAAAGTGATACATTAAAATAATGTAAAGAGAATATTAAAAAATCTGGGTAAAATCATATTGATATTTCTGAATAGTTTGGCATTAATCACCCTTTAAAACTGGTGGTAGCTCCTAGCTAGCTAGCAACATTAGGTTAGCATGTATTAGATCGGTTAAGATACCTAGCTACCTAAGTAAAGGTACTAAATTCAATATAGGCATGCTGCATGAACGAATTTGACTAAAATAAATATCAACCTCTTGAACACTGGCAAACATTATCTGTTTGACTATATACCTGGATATGCTCTGCCTCTTAAAAATGACGCCATCAGTGGACTCTCAGTGGACGTCTGAGTTCTTGGTGTGCTTCTTTGGGAATTTTCCTCCCTCTTTTTTGACTGGCTTTCTTCGTATTGATCAGGGTGTTTATGTTTTAAATGTTTAAATAGATTAGTGGTATTACCAGAGTGTTCTCTGAAAGCTTAGAGAACTCGTTTCCTAGGCAAGCATGTTCCCCAGGGGGCCAAACCCCTTTCAACACAAAGCACTTCCAGGGGCCCAGATTAGCAGTCGTCCTATCGTCTCAGATGACTAAAAATTAAGAAGGACGACCTCCGATTTCTGAATGATCGTCCTGCTGACGACTGTGAATTTAGGATTTTTTGTATTTTTTTATTGGCTAACTGGAACTATTTCTGTTTTACACTCACATTGTAACAAACACGTCATGCACGGATATTCAAAAATATTTCCGAAGTTCCAAATGGGAAAAGCGGCATGTTGTCACTCGCATGCAGTCTGCTCACCGCATTTGTTGTTGCTATGCCAGCAGTAATGCAAGTTCACGGATCGCAGCACATAGACACAATGTTCACTGAGAACCAGCTAGTTAGTTAGCTAGCTAACGTTAGCATTCACGGACATTGGGTATCGATGTCTGTTGTTGCTAGTTGCTTGCTAACACAAGGCTTAGTAAGTGATCATGCATTTATCACTTACCAAGCCTTGTGTTAGCAAGCAATATCCATGAACACTAGCTAGCTAGTTACTGTCTATATTCAGTTCAGTGAGCCCTCCCACCAGGCTGTAGAATCGCTGTGATTTCCCTGCAGTGATTTCTCATCTCTGTAGTACAGTCTAAGCACAAATCATTCCCACATCCCTGCTACATTCATGGATGTGATTTTTCTGGATACATCCGGAATTCCGGATTTTCCAATGTGAAAATGTGACCCACGTGAATCATGTAAATCCGTTTTGGTTTTTTTTGGAGGGGGGGGGTTCGAGAGTGAAATGGAGAGGATTTGAGGACGTAAAAAGTTTTTTTTTTTTCCAAGTATCCACGCGGATGTTTGTTTGCGTTCAGCTCATGCTCAGCATGTCCAACAACCTGATAAGAAGGAGCGCGCGGGCAACGTACTCCAGTCGCGCTCGTGCGTCAGTTGAACTTGAGGAGAAGATCGCCGGATGGAATAATTCAGGTAAATTTATGTCAAGATTATTCGTGGTGATATGTCTATGTCTAATATGCAGGTCTGCTTTGACTTTGTTGTCGATTGATCAATCAGATGATCAGTTATTGATTGAATTTCACTTATCGCAGGGTCCCATGACTTGCCATGTTGTAGCTAGCTAGCACAGGATTGGAGTGTGTCTGTGGCGGGGGGAGACAAGACGTGTCTGATCTATCTAGCTAGCTTACATGGCCTATGTTAGGCTAATGTTCGCTAGCTATTGTAAATCAAATGAGCAATTAGTGTAACTGCAATGATTGTAGCTAGCTAATGTTAGCTAGCTAACGAGTCAAGAACAGATTAAAAGAACTCAGAATAACAACACAGGGGCCGCCACTTTCTGCGAATTAATGAGCTCTGCACATTCATTCACAGTTAGGTCAGAATAAAAACGTACTAATAAATTCCCACAATTCCCTCCTTTGCTCACATTTATGGGAGCAACACAATTAAAGAGAGCAACTTGAGCTCCAGAAACAAAAGTTTCCCCATACTGTCTCAACATTATATCACTTTGATCCTTCGAGCCTCCCTTTCTAGGGCGCAGCTCTAGGCTAGATCCCTTTCCACTGAGTTCCTTCCCCCGACTCCTCGGAGTGAAGGGCTGGCTCTCAGCCTCTCTGCTTCCCAGTATTTTCTTTTCAAAAATACTGATCACAGAAAGCACTACTCACTAACGCATTCGGTTTCAGTTTATAGTGGCCTGACTGTACATTGAGCCGAACGCGGCGGCCATCTCTCATGGTCTTAATGCCATCTGCGATCCGACCGGCCGGTGACCCAGTCGATAGCGATCCCTAGTCCTGCATCTAATCAGGACCCCCGCAGTGGCTGTTAACCACCCAGTTAGGAACCGACGGTCTGATCCCTATCCCACTTCGCTATGGGTATAGAAACTTTGACCGTTTTCACCAGCCTTGCCTGTTCACAGAGGTCGTCTCTTACGCCCCTCTGCTAGGTGTGGACTGTCATCCACGTACCACGTACTGCCTGCATACTTACATGCGACAGCTACGCCGACTAGACGGTACCACGGCAGTATGTTCATTCATACTTCATCAGACACGGGGGCCTTCAGTCTTCTCCCCGGCACTATACAAAGTCTTTAACGTGCCCTCGGAACTTTGCAATTCCGCCGCCGCCTGTTAGGCGCTAGGTTCGGGGTGCCTAATCCCCTGCCTAACGCCTCTTTGTAAAGAAATGAAAGCTGAAAAATGTTTCACTGGTGATTTGAAAACAGTCTCTGCCTGCACTCTCACTCCTCGCTGCCCCCTCCTTTGCAAATTTGATTTTCTGCTGCTCTGTTGGCCCGCTGCCACCCTCTGAATCGACCCCCCTTCGCGCGCACTTTCTACTCCGTGCTAGTTCTGGTGGCCCCCAACAATTTTCTCTTTTCCCCCACTGAGCATTCACCCTGCCACGGAACTTTCAAACGTAGGTTTATGCTAGCGAACTATTTGTCTCAACACGCTACAAACAGTATTCCTAGAATATCTAATTGAAAGGACGAAATAATTAAAACCTGGGAAAGGTTGTATTTAAATTCCGGAGACCAGGGAAACAGATAACAAATCAAAACCGCTGCAAAGATTACGCATTCAAGTAAGAATGCTTGAAAGTACACTAAAATGGAAAAAATCTAAGCTCATACACGTTCCTGAACAGTATCGAAATATCAGGACAAAATATAGAACACTTGTAATTATAAGACTCACTTAGAATGGTTGAAACTGAATGGTCTTTAAATAATCTAACTATCAATGTCCCAAACTACAAATGAAACGCTATCGGCGCACTAAACTGAAATTATGATGGAGGTGAGATAAAATAACTTACAGACTAAAACTGAAACAAGGAAAATTTACCAACAAAGTGCTGAACGTCAAACTAAACTATTAAGAAAGTCTGTCGAATAAAGACCTTTAAAACCTTCCGAAGCGGTGTTCCGACTCCTTATATTTCTATATAATATACACCATTTAGCAGTCGCTCCTATCTGCCCTTATATCTAAATTTCTAAATTACGACTTGTCAACATTAAGTCCCCATGTATTTTAGTATGGCCAGTAGTGCGTTTTTACTTTCTTTATTGTAGAAACAGGGGTGCTCCTATATGTCATTTATTCATTTTATATGTCCCTTATTTCGGGCTCATGCAACTATAAATCGGGGCTCATTGGCCACGGCCCTTATCCTACTGGACCCGTGGTCTCGACAAGTCTTATCGTATTATTAACGTAAACTATATACTTATAATAACAATATTACAATTCCACTTTCCAAAAATACGCTTATCTGTAATACTGAAGGCTGTCTAACATTTAGCAAGTATCTCATACATCGCGTGCGCTATTTTACAAGACAAAATGACTTACACCTGTACAGCAACTTCGCGATTGCGAAGACATTTATAGAAAAGTTCGCGAAACGCGCGCAATATCACATAAAATGCAAGCCAGCCCTGCACATGATCCCAGATCTCGTAAAGCACATGAAAACCCCATTTACACTTAGAATATTCGCAGGCGCCATTTGAGCTCACAACACACTTCTCACAAAATTGCCGGCATATTCCTACGTTTTGACCTATTTTGGACTGCCTTTTTGCCAGTCCTAATTTATTTATTTGAATCTAGACATACAAACTTCAATGATTTCCTTTTGCCAATCCTAATTTTGTATTTTAAACAAGACACACGAACCACAATAATTTCCCAAATTGCCAATGTCAATAATGTATACAAGAAAAAACCTCCAGTTTCAATCGCTAGAATTGTCGCAATGATCCAGGTACAAACCCTTGAACGTCACTCCAATTAACAGTATTGTGTGTCAGCACTGGGTGTATGCTGCGTATTAACACATCAATACTCAAGCGCTTGAAATGCCCCCCTTACCACAGAAGTGGATTTGCACAGTTTTGTCAGCTGACAGAAATGAAAAAACGAAAAACGGGGAAAAATATTCAGAGACACAACTGCTAAACTAATAGTTTATATTTTAAAGTTGAGATCCTGACCCGTTGTTAATTATTTGACTATGCCCGTGTCTACCGCTTTTCTTTTTCTTAACAGGTCAGGTGATACCGGTATCGTGGGTCTCTCCCCACGTGGGTCTCTCCCCACACACCACTTCACTTTAGACTGTACGTATTTACCCTAGGCCCGTCCTTGCTCACAAATTGTCTGCCTTGAATCAACTGGCCACGCGCAGTTCCAATCGACTCGCAAACTACTTGTATTTGAGTTCGAGATCGCCCGTCACGTCTCCCTAACTATTTAAACTAATGTTGTGTCTCTGTATATCATTGCGTTACAATCTATTTGTCTCTCTTAATATAACAAACAATTCCCTAAATGTAGACCTTCTCATCCAACAGTCAGACACTTCACTCCTAGATAAATGCAGAATTTTATGAAAAAGGTTTCTGCTTACCATTCAGATTGGCGCCAGTAAGTGTCAGACTGTCAGTGATCAGGTATTCTTTTGCGAAGAGTCAGGTCCCCTCGTCCCTCCGCCTTGGGGCGAACCAGCCGCGTTGCACTCTCCTCCCTCCTTAACGTCGGGGTCACCAAATTGTTAGCGTGTATCAAAGGAGGCGTTGAGGAGGCAAAATACTAAGACCCAATAATTCTTAACTCAGAATTTATTAGAGACAAGTAGAAAGTAACAGGAATCAAAAGCAAGCTACACAAATCTCTCAATTCATTTGTCCAGCTCTCTTCTGGGGAGCGCTTCTCCTGGGCCATCTTGAAACTCTTCTTTTTCTCAAAATCAGGTCTTTGCTGATTGGCTGACGTTTTCCCAGGTCCTCCAATCGGCAAGCCACTTACGTCAGCGTGTCTTCCTATCGGTTCAGACTGTCCAATCAGCAACAACCTACATCATCTCTTTGAAGACAAAGAACGCTGTCTTTGGTCTTATCAAACTCTTGTGAGAACTGGAGAAGAATTCGGCCTTATCAAGAACAGATTAAAAGAACTCAGAATAACAACACAGGGGCCGCCACTTTCTGCGAATTAATGAGCTCTGCACATTCATTCACAGTTAGGTCAGAATAAAAACGTACTAATAAATTCCCACACTAGCTAGCTAGCTGGCCACACCAGAGGACAAGTGGTGCTGAGAGCGCAGACGATTGTGTGTCTAGCAAGTAGCAAGTGAGAGGGCAGGAGACAGGTTTAAGAGATTTTATTTGATCAGATTTGGGAAGAGGAATGCTTCATTATGATACTGTGGCGAGAGATCCGTAAACTGCACTAAATCTATGTATAGGAAACACTGGTGTGAACGCGGAGCCTAGTACGCGGACAGCTGTGTCCTGCGCTCGGCTTGCGTTTCCCGCCTCTGCTCTAGTTTTCTGCCTCACGTGACCTTAATTTGATTAAGATAACAAGACCAAGGCATTTACATGACATTTGCCATAGTCTGAGTATTGCCTTAATCAGGTTAAATGATCAGGTCAAATTATTAGTGTGCATGTAAACATACTCATCCACAGTAGGATTCAGCCCTCACGTAGCCTGAGTCAAGAACAACCGTGGTTTTGCCAAAGCAAATGTAAAAAAAAAAAAAAAATCATGGTTTAGCGTTAAATTACTCACTTGGGAGATGGAAAAGTATTTCGATATTGATATTGATTGCTTTGTTTATGTTATTATAGCACTATAAATAATTTATCGTGCTTTTCTCTTGTCAGACCAAATGAATTAAGGGAATTGACTATTCTTACATTCTAAATATAATTTCCATTATTCTTGATTTCCAGCATACACGGACTCATGGCCAGGCTAGCACTGAACAGCCCTGAAGTCAAATCTATTGACGAGGGGGTCAAGAATCGGTTTAGATGGAGCTGGTTGCAGGAGACTGTCCAAGTTCAAGGAAACACCTTTTCACTGAATTGCTTCAGCAAAATTAGGGAACCAAGCAAGGCTATTTGCAACCTATGCAACAACCCAATTAACTATGGCACAAGTGGGAAGACTGCACTCCGGAAACATATGGAGTATCCAAAACATGTGAAAGCGTGGAAGATCCAACAACAAAACATGCGCATTGAAATAGCACCAGCAGATAATGTCATCGTTGCAGCTCCACACAGCAACCCAGATCAACCCAGATCAATTCCTCCTCTATGCAACCATGTTGCACAGGATGAAGTAAGTGTTTTCTGATTTAACTCTTTTTTTAAAACAGCAGCTTATTATAAGATAAGATAGCCTTTATTAATCCCCGGTGGGGTAGAAATTATTTGTCACAGCAGCAGTGATACAGAAGGTAGTGAAAATACACAACATATACAGAACATCACAGTATACTGAAGTACTAAAATACTAAAATACAAGAGTAAACCTAACATAATCAAATTCTGTTTTTCAGGCACTCATTCTCTGATTTGTGGCAGAACATTATCTTCCTCTGTCTATCACACCAGGGATCATTGAGTTGGCACAAGAGCTGGCTAAAGATCTGAAGGCCCTTGCTGAACTCTCAATGGACAGGACATCTGCTTCATACAAGCGCACCCATGGTGTGAAGAAGACCATTCAAGATGAAGTACTAGAGGAAATAAGAAGTGTCCCCTTCTCCCTCAACATTGACGAGGCCACAAGAAAGACAAACAAAAGGGTATTAGGTGTGCTTGTTAGCTACTGGTCCGAGAAACACGAGAGGATGGTTGTACAACACCTTGCAGCTCTGGAGCTCATATCTGTAACAGCGGAATCTCTCTTCAGTCCGCTGGATGGGCTTTTTGAAAGGATGGCTCTCCCATGGCATAATCTGGTGTCCATTCTCATGGACTGTGCTGTGATGAGGGGCTCTAAAAATGGCCTGGAAAAGAATAATGGCCAGAGACCGCCATGCCCCTCAACTCCTCGACATTGATGGTGACTCGTGTCACCACCTTCATAATGTTGGGGCCGATGGGTTAAATGTTTGTTGGTAATGTGCTGCTGGTTTTGTGTGTGATGGTAAATACATTTAAATTATTATTTTTTTCAAATAGGTTCTTGTCATGGCTCATATTTTACCATCCATATGCTAATTTGATGTTTCTAGTAAAACAATACATTAACCATCATTGTGGCATGTCTTGATATACAGTACCTTACAGTGAAGGTGTCAGTGAATAAATATGCTGGTTTATATGCAATAATTAAGATCAGTGTATATGATGGAATAGTGGCATTAGAATGTGCCAGAGGCCACCAAATGTGGGATTGTATGGCCAAAATCTTTCTCCAGGGGGGGGCCCTGGACCCCCCAAGCTGCCGCGCCGCGCATTACATTAGCTGCCATACCCCACTCAGTTACTTACAGTAACTGATCTGAAATACATTCCAAGGCATCAACCATTATAGGGTTCCCATGGGTCCTTGGAAACATTTGTTGAAAACTTTGTTTCAGATTTTTTCTCCGTTTTTCTCCCAAATTTGGAAGCCAATTATACCCTTTATTTACCCTCCCTCCATGAATTTGACGCCCGTCTCTATGGGGCACGCTTCTCTCCGCCTCCTTCGAGCCGGAACTCACTGACCCTCTTTCTGGAGACACCCTTACGCGATTCACAACGAGTTCCTGCCGACCACCCTCCCTCAGGAGCGGACAACCAAAAGCGGTCTAACGCACCCGTATTTGGCTGGTCCTGTATAAGTACAAGCTGCCTATCAGGGACGCGGTTCGAAACGCATCTGCCAGACCAGCCCTGGCTGTTAGCTGCGATCGGGAGCGGCATTTGGCTGTCCGCTCCTGAGGGGGTGGTCAGCACAGACTGTTTCCAAATTGGGGAGAAAAACCGGGGAAAATCTGAAACAAAATATATATATATATTTTTTAAATGATGTACTCCGTTGCCCTCTCTAATCTCCCGTCGGTTGCACTCTGCATGGAGCAGATTAAGAGGGTAAAGTTCTCCGAGGACGTGCCCATGGTGCTGGTGGGAAACAAGTGTGACCTGCCGTCCCGGACTGTGGACACCAACCAAGCCCAGGACCTGGCCAGGAGTTACGGCATTCCTTTCATCGAGACATCAGCCAAAACGCGACAGGTAAGGAGATCACAGCACATTTAGGGGTTTTTTCTAACCACGCCACAAGAAAACCACCACCACCCCCCCCAAACAAAATGTTATTATTAATATTGTTCAAATAGGCCTAACTTATGTTCAGGTTCTGGTGGCTCTGTTCTGGTGTGGGGTGCTTTTTCCTTGTATGGTTTAGGTCCACTCAACCCCTTAGAGAGCAACGCAAATG
Source organism: Aldrovandia affinis (assembly GCA_029706075.1). Lineage (NCBI taxonomy): Eukaryota > Metazoa > Chordata > Actinopteri > Notacanthiformes > Halosauridae > Aldrovandia > Aldrovandia affinis. The sequence goes on from JAINUG010000049.1 coordinate 5,786,060, forward strand.
CCAATAAATTCAAAGCGATTCTGATTGGTCACATTCATCCTATGGCGAAGCATTTCTATACTGATGGGAGTGGTGTCTTCCAGGATGACAATGCCCCCATCTACAGGGCACGAGTGGTCACTGAATGGTTGGATGAGCATGAAAACAATGTGAGTACATCAGCAGCTATGAGAGAGTACCTCATCCAACGCCCACACGCTTTCAATTAGCATCGGTCAACCACGGGAGTGCAGTATTGGCCAATTTTTTGGAGTGCAAAATTATTGTACATTTGGGCTATTTTGGATTTTTTTATCAAACAGAGGGCGATATTATAGTACAAATACTATTATTAAATGCCAAGCTAGTCCCGTCGAGAGGAACCCCTAGGTTCTCCATGGCTGGCGTCTTGTAAATACGTCCACAAGCTTTATTTCCTGTGGCATGCCAGTAGGCCCAAACACTTTGGTCAGAGGTGTGATGGGAGGGTGGGTGTGTCCAATCTAACCGCAGTGGGCACTCTGCCGTGACTTTTGAGTAACATTTTTAAGCAAGCGCTGTTTTTTTTTATACCAAGATATAATTGTAATTTGTTGAAATTACAATGTGCATAATATTTCAAATATTTTATTTTCTCTGAGGTGAATACAAAGTGGCATAACAGATTGAATACTGAATACTTTTTGTATTTTTTTTTTTGAATACAGTTGTGGTTTTATTGTTAGGGTAGGGTTATCAGTTTATTTTTTTGTAACATTTAGGTTTTTATTATTAAAGTGAAATCATGGAAATTATTATTTCAAAGGTTGGAATATAATGCGTTTCAGGCACAGTGCCTGACATGGACATCTTCATTATATCCTTGTTTTAGATTACATCAACGTGTATGATGGCTGCCGTCAGACCAAAGTTTGCTTTACTGTCCAGCTCAAAATGTTTATTTAAATCCTGTGGAATCAAGAACTTAGCTCAAAAATGTTGCTTTTACACCACAGGTTCTGCTGTTATAATTCACCAACAAGACGCTCTGATGGCAGACCCCATGGAAAGCGCTATTCTGCACGCGCTTCCCTTCATAGCTGAGATTGCCGTAAGTCACCTTTTAATTGATTATCATCACAAGCTGGTATCTCAGTCTCCTCTTTGGATCCTAGGGACATACCTGAGCCGCTCAGTGCCACTTTTGCTTGCATGAAGCCAAGTTGTTTTATATTGATAATCTAGGGTTTTTCATTCTGTTCATTCTGTGTTTTTGTTGTATCTATTGTAGAAAGTACAACAGCAGCAGGTGGCAGCCTCAGAGGACAGAATGAAGGCTGTCCAGCAGCAACACCAGGAGCTTTTGGTAAGAAATGGGCCATTTGGCCAGTTCATTGTCATCAATAATGTAGAATATTGTGGTGTACAGTATGATTATACAGTATGTATATATATATATGTGTGTGTGTGTGTGTCAACCTTCAGACGGAGCTCATGGGAGAGGAGGGACCTTTTGAGCATCAATAAAACAGTTAATAGTTAATAAACAGGTTTTAATATAGGAGGCTTAGATGAAAATACACAAACTGAACTAAACAGTCAAAATACGGGATATTGAAGGACGGGAAAGGGGGAATGGAAAATTAAGGAAGGGGGGGGTGCTGATGATATCGTTGAGCTGTGGGGCGGGGTCATATTTGTATTTTATATCCATAAAACTTTGGCTCATCCTAGTTAGTTTAGTTTCGCATTGTATGCCATCCAATTATGAACTGTTATTTTCACTTTTATTGTAGTGAAAGCAAGTCTCAGCTTGATCTCGCAAGCCTTGGTGTTTGCTCTTCATCAGATAGGACGAAATTGCCAGTTCACTAGAGCAACTTGGGTTTAAAGGGGAAAGAGCTGATGATCTGGCTATACTGAACCAAATTCTTACCACACCCACAGATAATTTATTTTTCTGAAACCAACCTTGTTGCCAACTGTGGAGCATGTGTGCTACCATCTCTTGTCAGGAAACTACCAGAATGGACAAGGACAAGCCTTAACGTGCATCTGTCCTGGATTAGTGTCACTGTCTGTGCATTGCTCTTTTTCCATGAAGCTAGAGCCCTTAATGTTTTTCATTTCCAGCTTTATGTTTGTGTTCAGAGTGTGTTTGTGGTCCTTAGTTTTAACTGTGTCTGTAATTTATTTAGATTCTCTTTTAAAGAGTAGTTACAACAATGATTTTCCCTCCTAAAACATCTAATCTTTGGATTATTCAAAATGCTTGTTTTCAGTCTTCAAAGTGTGCTCTTTGGTCTATTACTCAAGGATGTGGACATAGACTGGTGAATATGGACATAACGAGAGATCCAATGTTCCCGTGTCACAGTTACTCATTGTATGTCTGTCCTTACCATAATTAAGGAAATAGTCTATGCTTGATTACACTGAGTATGGGGAAGAAAATTGTCGGCTAGTGGGGAAAAGGTCCTTCCAGACATCTATAACCCTCCATCTTTTTTTTGCTGTGGGGTGGAACTTGAGGAGTCCAGTTTAGTTCATTTTTTAATGTTTCCTAGATCTAAAACATTTCTGTATATTTTCTCTTATTTTATTCAGGCTGGTAGAGCTGGATATTTTCTAAAACAAATGTGTGAAGTAGACAAAATAAAGAACCAAGTCATCTGCATTGTGCATCATATACACATAACCATTGTGCATCATATACCGTAACACAGGTCATTATTTCCAAAATGGTGTGTGTAGCACCTAAGCCAGGTGTGGAAGATCTGTACAGTTCAGTGTCTCCCTGCCCTTTCTCTGGTGCAGCTATTCAGCTGACATCCTAGAGAAGGGTTACAAAAATGTGGCCCACGATTCCAAATTCTGTCCTGGTTTTCCTTTCTCTCAGGTAGTTAATTGAACAATTAGTGCAAATGATTGGCCAGAGTGTCTTCACACCTGACTCCCAGGTAAAGGGAGTGTGGAAAAACGGCAGTGCTCAGCCCATGGGTAACCCTGTCCTGATCTAACTAATTTTCTGTTAACATTTTTAGGCAATAAGAACTGTAGTGATATCAGGAAGTTTTCAAACCACGTATTTTCGACTGGGTTGAAGTCTGAGATTGAGAAGGTAATTTTGTGTCAGTTAACCATTTCTTGGTTGATTTAGAGGCTTGGGATAATTGTCATACTGAAAGTTCAATTTGCTGCTCAGTTTCAGCTTCCTGGCAGGGGGGAACCAGGTTTTTGGCCAAAATGGTAATTGCTGGATTTCATGATATCATTGACCTAAACAAGAGCTTTATGAACAGTAAATGCAAAATAACCCCATTACATCAAAGATCCACCACCATATTTCCCCGTAGCCACAGGGCCATTTAAACATAAGCGTTATTTTTCCGACACAAAAACCCACTACTGGTGCGTATGACCAAGAAACTCATTTTTGGTCTCATCTGGCCATAACATCCGGTTCTAATCAAAATTCCAATGCCTTACGTGATGGTTCTCATGTTATATAGGCTACTGTATCATTATTGTATGTAATGTCTTATGAGTTCTGTTGTCATGGGAAGTATCAATCAACACCATAGGAAACATTTATATATTCTTTATGGAACCATTTTCAAAAAGAATTTGAAACATACAAATACAGTGAGACAGTGATAAGCTTTGTGACTTCACTTCAATGCACTCACAACTTTCTGTATCGCACCATCTAGTGGGTGTACAAGACAATAACAATGGTCATTCACATTCACAAGTCACATGTTACATGTTAGGCATTTAGCAGACGCTCTTATCCAGAGCGACTTACACAGTTTACATTTCTTTACATACAATCCATTTATACAGCTGGATATTTTACTGAAGCTATTTAGGTTAGGTACCTTGCTCAAGGGTACAACGACAGTGTCCCCACCTGGGAATCGAACCTGCAACCTTTGCGTTACAAGCCCAGTTCCTTAACCATTATGCGAACACTGCTGCCTGTCACCGCTCATGCACATGGTTACGTAAAAGCAGTCAGTCATTAAAAATGGGTTTGTTAACAGTTTTTGTCGTGACTCAAGACTAAAATGGTAACTGTTGGTCTACAGGGCAATAGTAGCAATAATTAGAGACTGCAGGCAACGTCGGAAGCTTCCAAGCCCTGTGCAACAAAAAAGTGACATGTGACAGGACACGTTTGATGCCACGTATCCCTAGGAAGTAACACTTTGAACCAGTTTTGACGGGTGTGCAGGCATCAGATGAGGTGAAATAGCCATGTGACCTGCTGTTTTGTGTTACGTATGGAAATGAAGTAATACTTTTTTATACTCCATTTAGCAGACGCTTTTATCCAAAGCGACTTACAGTACTGAATGCATACATTTTCAGTATATGTGGCCCCAGTGGGGATTAAACCCACAACCTAAGCATTGCCAACTGAGCCACAGAGAACCACTTTAAACCTTTTTTGAAAAGCTTGAAGTTTATATAAGCATTCGATTAAGCAGAATGTCAAAAAATCTTGTGAAATGCATAATGGCAAACCTTATGGGGTGTAGCCACCAGACAGTATGCGCCACCGACTGTACCTTCGCAATTTTTGTAGCACTATGTTTCCTCAAAGCGCACAAGGTTTCAAGCCCCTGCAAGGTGTTCCACAGGAGGCTTACGGGCACCAGCGATGTATGGAAAAACACATTTCCATAACAAAAACATTTTTCAAGTTCTCAAAAAATGTTTTGGGCGTGGCCACAAAACCGTATGAGATGCATACTATTCTTTTGCAAATCCATAAGTCCATTATAGGTAAGGGCATGCGTCTTTCACCACCTCTCTCAAGAAGCTGCAATTCTTTCCTTTCTCATCGGCACTCTATTTAAGTAATTAGTGGCAATTACTCAAATGAACATGACCTATTATACAATTAAGTGCCAATCTGAGTGTTGGTGCAAGTCTACAAATAAAACTAAACATGGAGGTTACAACCACATCGAAGAGAAATCTGAGGAAAACTCTTCAACTGAAAGAGTAGAACAATATTCGCCTGGCACATTGCACACCGTTAGCCGCAATTTATTTTGCACAACCTGCAATGTTTCATCAAAACTCACTAAAAAAGCAACAATACGCCAGCATTTGAAGTTATTGAAACCCAAAAAACGAAAGATCACATTTGACAGGGGCGAGGGGACATCCGCTGTCAAAAAAACAAAAAAGAAATTACTGTCTGGAGAGGAGGCATGACATCATTTACGATTTGATATAGGCTTGAGATATGCGTAATGCATTGATTGCCTAACAAGCAGCTTCAGAAAGTCCTCCATCGACCTCTTGATGTTGGAGGACAGAACTGCAGGTTGCTGACAGAAAGTGGTGAAATGCATGCCCTTAATTATAGGTGACACATGCATAAGCAGTATATAGTTTGTCCAAATTGAACCTTTGGATAGAGAGGATCACAAAATAATCAAGGGAAAACACTCATTTTAGTGGATGGTGAACATTAGGGGGTGTGGGGAGCAAAGCCTATGTGATAATGGTTATTCCTTCACAATTCCCTACCCTGCTACCTAAGGACTATGTGTGATGTACTTACAACATTCTGAGATGTTTGCTGTGGGAGGCAAGCAAAAAAACATGAGTCGACGCATGTTGTAAGCAAAATGGCGCACAATATGGGCCGTAGCATGAAGACAGTTCAAGATACGATCTAATACTTTGCAATTTAAGTGGTTTGCGAGGTATGCAAAACACCTCAATGTTGGGTGGTGTGCAAACATTAGGGGGCGTGGCCGTCAAAGCGTACGTGTGATCGCTTATTCCATCGCAATTGAGATATTACGCTTGCTAATGACTAATGACAACCTAATTATAAAGCTCTGGTAAATTGTTTCGTCGAATTTTTGTAAAAAGGTTCGGTTTTTAGGCGTACTGGGCATGGCTTTTGGGCAAAAGCCGAGTTTTAGTTTCCATCAAGCGGACGTGATGATATAGAAGTCCATCCTGGAATAACGTGTGAGACGAAATAAAATAATGCAAAATAAAGAAATACTTTTTTTTAAATACTGTCAATGAAAATAGGCGTCCGCCCTTCGGGCTTGGAAGTGTAATTCGCATTCGCAGCTAAAACGGTGACTGTTAAGCAGACAGTGGAATTAACAAATATGTATAGTGTATATGGATCCGGCAATATCCGGTATATTCAATAAAGTGTTCATTGTGTGGCAGTCTGAAACGAGGATACAGTGCATTATTAAGTTATGCGCTGCCAATTTAACATGTCTTACAGGTGGTACATATACTCATGTCATCTAACTTTAATGTTATGATTTAATGTTAAAGAAGTTAATATTTACTGAAGAATACATAATGACGACTGCAGGCGATTCGACCAATTTTAGCTTGTCATTTCCTAGTCAAGAATATCCAGTACTGCATCAAGCCTGGACTTGAATACCCCAAGCATTTCTGCCTCCACTATGTGAAACTGGCAAGCTGTTCCACGCATTGAGAACTACATCTCCCAGAATGCCATGCAGGGGGGGGATTGGGGAGCCCAAAACAGAGGCAGGGCCAAGGGCTCATGAATGTCCAGATCCGGCTCTGATTCAGTTAAATCCCCCTTAGTGTCCTTTTGCTACTTGAATAGATTAAGGGCCAGATTTACTAAAGGATTGCAACTGCTTTTCGAACGCAAAAGCAGTCACTACAAGGTCGCAATATCTACCACGGATTTACTAAGGTGCTGCAATGGGTCAAATCACTATTGTTTTTTATGAGGTTATGTCACTTTGCGACTTTACTTTAGGTACATTGCTAAATCTCTTCATGCATATGTATACCTGGGATGAACTCGCTAAAACAGGGCACATTTACATTGTAAGCATTTAGCAGACGCTCTTATCCAGAGCGACTTACAAGATGTGCATAACCTCAAAACCCACCTCTTCAGACTCCATTACCACTGAAATCTGTACATCTAACTAATTGTCATCACCACTGCTTACATGTTTAATACTGCTTTTTCTAATATGTATCCTTGTTAAAAACTTTCTCAAACTAACAAACAAAAATAAATAAATCATAATTTACTAACCCTTTCGTTAACAGTGTTACAGGTATGGTAGGCAGCTGCCAACAATGATGTCTATTGCTGTATTACTGCACTGATCTCTTGCGTGAACAATGATTGATCATACCATGTATTCATGTACATCTTGTAAGTCGCTCTGGATAAGAGCGTCTGCTAAATGCTTAAAATGTAAAATGTAACCCCATCTGGAGGTAGGCTGTTTTGGATCCCATCGGGCATTGGATATGAATGTAAACACTCCGATGCGTCTTGCCCTTTTGCTATCATTCCACTGACAAATAACATCCTACAATAAATGTCTGCATTGAATATCATGCTTCATGCTCATTTTCATACTCTGTCAAAAGTACCAATGTGCATTGTTTAAGGTCGAAGCTTGAACTTGACTCACACCTTGCATACAAACAAAAAGCATTTCCGTATATGGTTGATGTGGTAAATATTGCCACTGCAATCCCTTCACATTTGTTTATTTTGTCATCTACCGGTTTTGTTTGCCTTTTTTCCATCATTTCTGTACTTCAAACAGCAGAAGTTGCGAAGCTGGCTGCTAGCTAATTTACCTCAGCAAACCGAACAAACTGTAACAAAACAATGCCTGAGCAGTGTCTAAGAAAATTTAAGAGTGAGTAACCCTGAGGGACTAGACAGCGCTCTTACCTGGAGCTGTTGAGATTCAAGATAAACTTCTGAAATAGCAAACTACAGTAGATGATAGGAACACAAATTGTATCCATTGTTCTATGCCAAACAACGTATCTAGCTTGGTAAGCAGCATGCTACTCATATTTTTAAATAAATTGGCACAACTTCTTATCAATTTGGGTCTGGAGAACTCGAATTACGTAGCTAGCTATTTGCCGTCATCTAGCATAGCTAGGATTGTTTCACCTGTTGTTATATCTGTGTTAATACTATTTTGACTGTTGGACCATGTCCACGTCTTTTGTCGTAGTAAAGTATTTATTTTGTACGCCGCTTAAAGTTATGCTATCTTACTCTTAAAATTATATACTGTTTGTTTTGTTATGCCTAATTAATTTATTGTTTTATGACGTCACTCCAAATGTTACTCCTCTCCATTGGTGTGGTAGGCTATTCCTATGTTTTAAAAGGGCTTTGTGAAGTTTGCTTCCGTTTGCCATTACTTCTATTTCATTACTGTAAATGTACGAAAATGTAGTATGTTATTATCAAATATTTTATTTTTATTTTTACTTACATCCAGATAACGTCAAGAAATAGATATGCAGCAACCAGGCACAAGTAACGAGGGAACAATGAGAAAAAGACAACTTAAATTTACAGATCAGGAAATAGAAGTATTGGTCAACAAAGTACAGCGCCACAATGCCGTATTACAATATGAAAATATGACAAATTACATCCTTATAGTGATTTGACTCATTGTGACCATTTAGTAAATCCGACATAGATATTGCGACCTTGTATTGATTGCTTTTGCATTGGAAAAGCAGTTGCAATCCTTTAGTAAATCTGGCCCTTAATGTATTCAAGTTTAGAAAAGGACACTAAGGGGATTTGATTAAATTCATAAAGAGAAATAACTCTGTGCTGTATAGGTATGGTGTAACGGTAACTTGGTGGATGGCATACCTGCACTGCCAATAGAGCCATTTCAAATATTTCCAGTGTTGTCAGAAAGCTCAGTGTATTGGGAGTTACTGGGATTCACACTGAAGGTCACTGGTGTGGTTGTCACTCGTCTTCTGGTTTGGCAGAGCAGTATCACCGATATTACCACCTGAATCATCTGAAGAAAGAAAACATTTCAGAGATCTGGTAGACAAAAATTCTGAAATAGGTTCGATTTTATGGAACTGCACATACAGGACAAATTTGTCAAGCCAAAGTGATGAGGGCCTCTTCAGTATCTATAAATCAACCTTATCTCAAGGTGTCCCCTTCTAATACAACTTGCTGTGGTGCATTTCAATTGATCGAGTCTCACCTACTACCCAAGTGTTGCTCACACAATTGTTTTGCTTTTGTTACAACTGCCTACTGGGCAGGGGGATATGGTGATTAAATGGAGCTTCCCCTCGATCCATCATTTCATTGGAAGCCTGTGCTAGGCTGTGTCAACAGGGTTAGGCTACAAGGTTAATTGAGAAAATAAGGGGATTCATACCGTAATAATAGCTATTCCAAAGGTTATTCCCAGAAGCATGTTCATGATTGCATGTTCATACTCAACCAAAAGTGGAATGCAGGGCTGAAAAGGACAAAATGTGTCATTTTGTAAATCTGAACATAAGGGAGTGATTATATATGGTATATACATACATGCACATGTACAAATAATGGTAGCATAAAACTACCACAGTCACAGCAATAATTCTAAATATTGGATTTGTGGAAAGTTCTGTAATAAGATATATTTTTATTATAGATGCACCGATCGATCGGCCTCTGACCGGAAATGGCCGATTTTCAGCTGATCGGCCTCAATCGGTGACTTGATCCCGATCACCCACATAGCCGATTCTGTGCGCCGGTTGGCTCCTCGCCCCTCTCTTTTTCACGTGACGGCGCGCACCCGTGAGCCAATGCAAACAGATCAGATGAGCGCAGCGCTGAACACGCCAACATGTCCTCAGTATGGGCGTTTTTCACAGTCAGTGAAGACGACTTAAAGCTTGCAGTTTGTCATACATGTCAATCGAAAATAAGCCGCGGAGGAACAACCTCGAAAACGCTCGAACGACCAACCTAATCAGACACTTGAAAAATCATCACCCAGGTACCAAGTCGATGCCAAAATTCTGAAAATGTGAGGGTACTCGTTTTTCTACAGTACCGAGGTACCGGGTTAATTAATAATTAACTTCGTTGCGCTAGTTCGGTTCCTCTGAACCATTTTCCATTAATAGAACATGGTGGTAGTGCATACACTTGACGTAATAATGCCCTGCTGAAGCACTGAATTGCACTGAAATCATTATGTTCGCTAATGAGTGACGTTATGAAACAGTGCTATTCACTCATACAAATCTAACTTATTAGACCTAATGATAAATTCATCTAACGATTTCTAGCTAAACCACAAATGGTGTATTAACTGTGTTGTGCATGAAGGTACCAGCTGTGCGTTTCCACTATCAAACAAACTCAGAAACAGCAGCATCGCCTCTCTTTTCCAATTACTCCTAGTTTGAAACTAGGCTTTGAAGCTAGTTAAAGTCGAGTCGTTAGGCTACCTGACTCACGCAAATAACGAAATTCTGCTGAAGAGCGGCTTGTTTCAATGCCTTGACAAGCTCCGCAACTGAAACATCCGCCTTATATCGCTACACAAGTGTTTTCCATTGCACTATAGAATTGGGATCTACTCTAATCCACCTCTAGCAAACAAATTAGTCTAGCGCATCATAGGTTCGAACTAAAATATGGGAGGAGGAAAGAACAAAATGTAGGCTATATTTAATTTATTTTAATTTGTATTTTGATGTTGCACCTGTTTTCTTTTGGAAAAGTAAATGTGCATAGTAGCTAGCTGTGCACTGGATTCTCTTTATTCATCATTGAATTTAATTTGCACAAAAAAGAAAAAGCTCTGTCCAGTAACCTGGAACACTTTTTTTATT